>CM033475.1:142237128-143562402 GCA_019447015.1 Hymenochirus boettgeri | reverse complement strand
CCCCCTGTCCCAAATCCAGAGTCCCCCTCTGTCCCAAATCCAGGGCCCCCACTCTGTTCCAAATCCAGGGCGCCCCCCTCGGTTCCAAATCCAGGCCCCCCCCTCGGTTCAAAATCCAGCCCCCCCCTCGTTCCAAATCCACCCCCCCTCGGTTCCAAATCCGCCCCCCCCCTCGGTTCCAAATCCAGGCCCCCCCCCTCGGTTCCAATCCAGGGCCCCCCCTCGGTCCCAGATCCAGTGGCCCCCCTTGGTCCCAGATCCAGTGGCCCCCCTCGGCCCCAATCCAGGGGGCCCCCTCAGTCCCAAATCCAGGAGTCCCCCTCGGTCCCAAATCCAGCCCCCCTCACAGTCCCAAATTCAGGGCCCCCCTCGGTCCTAATGTAGGACCCCCCTTTGGTCCTAATCCAGGGGGCCCCCTCGGTCCTAAATCCAGCCCCCCTCACGGTCCCAAATTCAGGGCCTCCCCTCGGCCCCAATGCAGGGCCCCCCTCGGTGCAAATCCAGGGGCCCCCTTCTGTCCCAAATCCAGGTCACTCCTCTGTCCCAAGCAATGTTACCTGCAGTCTGTGTAACTGCTGTTTTCTTCCTCCATGCTTGCTTTCCTGTGTTTCTCTCTCTAGTGGTGAGTCAATAGGAACTGCAGACAATCTTACCATCTCCCTCTAGTGGTGAGTTAATAGACACAAAGCCAGACACACACTTCACACGGATGAAGTACTTACAGGGCGATGCACCAACTGGTGCACCGCTCCTGTCTTGGAGTTTAAGTCACCTAATCGGTGTTATTACGTTAGCGTGACTTAAACTCCTTCCTTGCAGCGGCTGCGTGGCTAACGCGAAAGTTTACATGTATTACCGGTATAATGGATAGAGGATATGTTTTTGATATATAGCACTAACATTTATCTGCAATAGCTGTATTGTAAACAATTGGGATTATTGAGTGCTATATCTTTGCTTTTATTTAGTGTGGATAGTACACCCTTAAAGGAATATTATAGTATTGAATTGTGTGTGCCCACATTATATAATTTAATAATGTATACCTGATGATATACCTGACGGACTTTAATACCACGGCATTCCCCAGAATATGGTCCCCCCGGCTTCCACAGAAGATGGTCCCCAGAATTTTCCTGTTGGTCTCAGAATCTCAGATCCCCGCACAAGGGCCCAACATCCCCCAATCAGGCCCAGCAAGTACCAATCCAAGGCCAGACAACTCCCTCCCTCACCCATAAATGCTCCCAAAAACTCCCACAACAACACACGAAACGCCAGTTTTGCTGGGAGTCTGATCTGACCAATCAATCCGTAATTCACTGCCACCACTCCAGATTTAAGGCCTTGGGGACACCCACAATCACTTTTGACTCCTACTAGCTGTACACACCCCTGTCCTCGCAGCTAAATGGTTAAACCACACAACACACTCACCCAGCAACCAAAGGGTTAATCAGCTTTACACAATCACACTTCCCTGCAAGTAGTCACAGAGACATTCCCAACCACATTGAACCTAAAAAGTATGACACCAGACCTTAGAAAGTTTCCCATTTGTAAAGGTCTCCAGAGAGAATTCATCTGCATGAGGATGGGGGTGCAAACTTACGACATGTCCTAAACCTTCCTTTAATCCTCAATGTACACAGGCACTTACGGTAAACTTTAAATTTGTATATTGCAATATCTCAAAAACAGGATATTCTTATTCCACATGATTTATCCAACACTCACCATCCAATCACCAAAATACATAATTTATGCAAATAAAAATGATAGATCTAGAAATATATCTCTATTTAAAAAATGTTTCATTGGGAAATACCAGTGTTTCTTAGGGGACCCTTACATAAAAACATCCTGTATTATTTATTTTTATTTATCTCTCATCAATACACCCAAACAAATAATTCATACAAATACGAGAACATTGCTAAATATATAGAAAAAATTATCTGTATTCATCACAATGGTGAATCCATACAGTTTGTCACAATCTCTTGAGGACCCCTATGGTACCTCTCAGGGACCCCTGGTTGAGAATGCTCATATATATATATATATATATATTTATATATATATATATCAATTCTGATTAAAAAAGAATCTTATTGGTTAGTATATCAATCAGATTCTTTCTGAAATTATTTTAATGTATCAAATCTGAATTGCTTACAAATAAAGGTGAAGTTTTAAAACCTTCCAACTTGAAGGCCGTTGTCTGCAGTGTAAATGTTTTCAAGGACTGTGGCACCATGCTAATGGAGGTGGTAGGTGAACATTCTCCTGAGTCTATTTTCGATATGGTTTATGGAGCGCTAAAGTCAAGGAACATTAATTGGAAAGTTCAATAATTATCGAAAATCCATAATTATTAAAAGTTCAGAAGTTTAAATATCTTTAATAGTTCATGTGGATTCAGGGGTGTCTCTAGGGATTTTGCCACCTAAGCCAAACCCAGATTGCCGCCTATATGCGGCGCGCGCAGCCGGCGGAGCAAAGTGTGTGTGGCTTGTGTGGGAGTGGTGTGTGTGGGGCGTGGCTTTGTCGGTGGGATCCGGCTAGCCATTTTGTCATTTGAACTTGGCACCATTTATTTGTACATTTTCTTAAAATAGACAATACAACCCCATAATACAGAAGAATAACAATTTTGCCCAAATAACCTGCCACCATTCAGGTTCCTTTTAATAGGGCCCAACTAGTCTAACTATCTATCTTATCTCTATATCTATCTATCTCCCATCTATCTATCTATCATCTATATAGCTATCTATTATCTATCTATATATCTGTCATCTATCTATCTATTCGCTTCATCTATCTATCTATCTATCTAGCTATCTATCTATCTATCTATCTATCTATCTATCATCTATCTATCTATCATCATTTATCTCTCTACTATCTATCTATCTATCTATCTATATCTATCTATCTATTATCTATCTATCTATATCTATCTATCTTATTCTATCTCTATCTATTATCTATATATCTATCATCTATCATCTTTCTATCTATCTATTATCTATCTATCTATCATATATCTATCTATTATCTACTACTATATCTATAATCTATCTATCTATCATCTGTCTATCTATCATGTTCTATCATCATCTATCTATCTATCTATCTATCTATCTATCTATCATCTATCATATCTATATATCTATCATCTATCTATCTATCTATTTCTATCTATCTATATATCTATCATCTATCTATCTATCATCTATCTATCTATTATCTATCTATCTATATATCTATCATCTGTCTATCATCTCTGTATCTATCATATCTATCTATCTATCAACTCTGCTATCTATCTATATCTATCTATCTATCTATCTATTATCATCTATCTGTCTATTATCTATTATCTATCTATCTATCTATCTATCTATCTATACTATCTATCTCATCTATCTATCTATATATATCTACTATCTATCTATCATCTATCTATCTATATATCTATCATCTTTCTATTATCTATTATTATCTATCTATATATCTATTATCTATCTATCTATCTATCTGTCAATCTATCTATCTAACTCTGCTATCTATCTATCATTATCTATCTATCTATCATCTATTATATCTATCTATCTATCTATCTATCATTATCTATCTATCTATCTATCTATCTATCTATCTATCATCATCTACTATCATTATCTATCATCTATCTATCTATATATCTATCATCTATCTATCTATATATCTATCTATCTATCTATCTATTATCTATCTATCTATATATCTATCATCTATCTATCTATATATCTATCATCTATCTATCTATCTATCTATCTATCTATCATCTATCTATCTATATATATCTATCATATATCTATCTATTATCTATCTATCTATATATCTATCTATCTATCTATCTATCTATCTAATCTATCTATTATCTATCTATTTATCTATCTATCTATTATCTATCTATCTAATCTATCTATTATCTATCTATCTATCTATCTATCTATCTATCTATCTATCTATATATCTATCATCTATCTATCTTATACAGTATGTATTATCTATCTATCTGTCTGTCTGTCTGTCTGTCTGTCTGTCTATCTATCTATCTATCTATCTATCTATCTATCTATCTATCATCTATCTATCTAACACAGTCAGTGTTTGCTGGGGAAAGGGACCAGCAATATGATGAGCTGGAAGTTATAACCTCTTTTATTTTCTCCTTTTTTTTTCTGCCAATGGCAATTTAGTTAATTAAAGCCTGAAGCAGTGTGAATAAACCGGCCAGTTCTGCCCCTTTCCCGCCGGTTGCTCAGTGCTGCTGTGGGAACTGGAGGGTTCACAGTTCGGTTCCTTGTTCTTCCAGGGGTCCGGGACTTTAATGAGTGGATCCTCAGTCCTGTAAGTGCCCGGCCCGCACGCACTGGTCCGGCTGCCTCTGCGACTGCCTGGTTATTTAAATTGTTTAAGGTCATCATACAATTTAATAACCAGGCAGTCACAGAGGCAGTCCAGACCAGTGCGTGCGGGCCGGGCACTTACAGAGATGAACTGTTCAGGATGTTCTGGCACTTACAGAGATGAACTGTTCAGGAAAGGTCCACAGTGAAGGGTCCTTAAGGAAGCTCCGCCTCCCACATGCGCACTTCCTCCCTCTCCTCCCGGCGCAGGTAACTTTTTTTTTTTTTAAACTTTGAGATGCCGCTTTTGAGCCACAGAGACAAGTGCCCCTCTGCTACTTTGTCTCAATGTGGCTCATTGCGAGACGGCCCTGTGTGCATTCAAACTGTTAAGCTTGGGTTCAAGTTCTGTTCTAGTCCATCTCTAGTCATGAACTTTCTACTGTGCTTGTTCAGAATCCCCCCCCCCCTTAAAATCCTGCATTTGCTCCTGGATTTGATGCATTCTCAATGGGCAACAGGCACGTACAGCACCAGAAGATGTGCACTATAATGGAGGGGCTACTTAGCACTGTCTGCTGCCTTCCTGACTACTGTCTGTTATTTAACGAACGTTCATGTAAATGTACGGCTGTGGTCGTTTTAAATGTTTTTAAATAGGGCCCTTCGACCTCTAAAAGCCTACACTAAATTTGTCCAAAAAACTAGGGGGTTAGTCCTCAAAAGGACTTTTGGGTCCCAAATTGTGTGAATACAGGAATAGGTAACACAAGTGCTAATCCACCACACTGAAATTCACACACGAAACTCATAAAGCAGAAAAAAAACTCTCTCCAACTCAGGTCTCCACTAAACTCACTTTAACACACTGACAAAATGGCGCCTGTTTAGCTGCTTTTATACCCAGGGGGTTGGCACGGGTAAAAATAGCTGCCATTTGTGAATTAGATCATGAAAATCTTCGAAAATTTTCGAATGTGGTTCGGAAAACCCGGAAAGAATTCCGGAAAATCCGTAGTTCCGTGGATTCGCAGATCTCAGAGAACCGCTGTGGAACCGGGTTCAGATCTGCTATCTGGTCCATCTCTAGTTAGTAGGCCAATCAGATTATTTCTGAAAGAAATTGTGTGTTTTTTGAGGGCGAGTGGCACATGTGTTTTTGATCATGGTGGGGCCAGTCTGGAGGAGGGATGTAACATGTTGACTTTGTTACACTATGAAGTATAAAACCTTTTGAAACAGTCCTGTGAGCAAGTCTTTTTCTATGGTATATGAATGTAACTGGTAAACAGTTATAGAGTGCTCATGTAAAAAATAACTAAATTGTAAAAAGAAAACATGTAGTATTTTGACATCCTCTATGTGTGAATAACAAAGCAGCAGGGTTGCTACTGTAATTTGCATTCCAATCATTAGTTCATAATTAAAACCTGACTCACTAAATGAGTCTCATATTTGATCACTATGACTCCTTACTCTTACTCACTTAACTGAGTAAGTTTTCCTTGAAACACAAGGAAAACTGTGTTAAATCAATCAATAACAGTCATGCGATTAAGAAACAACTGGGCTGCTTCCTTGTGCAGGGCTGACATCTGTGGTGGAAATAAGCAACAACAAAATGGACCATTTAGAAAAAAACAGCAACTACCAACCCAGTACAATAAAAAGTGAGAAATGCAGGGGAATAGAAAGTAAGTGGCAGTTATCTGTAGAAGCTTCTATCTCACAGTCTCAAAGAACATATCATTCAGTCACATACTATAACCGATTATTATGTTTAAAATTTAATTTTAAATCATTGACAGCCACTCTATAGCTTAGTACAGATGGGAAGATACTTTCACACGTGCCTGCCCGACCAAACTTTAAGGAGAAAATAGTTCTTTGTGGGAGTTTGGTCGGATGTTGCTGATGATCCAACCGCCGAATCATCAGCGTTTCCGGATTTGTCAGGCAGTGTGGAGGCATCTTCACGTCTGTACCTACCCTATGATTACAGGTATTGTCTGACAGTACTAAAATAGTAAGGTTAAAGCCTTGTAAACATGTCTGATAGACGCCCGAGCACGACTCACTAGCACTTGCACACATGCGACAAATGGCCGTTTCAGGTTTGATAATCGCATGTGTGTATGTGTCCCCTCAGGCGTCATTTGTCAAACTGCCATGGCGGATCAATGAACGAACACACACGTGCGGCTGTCTTGCACTCGGGGTTGGGATGTGTGTACGGACCTTAAATAGAAACTCTATGTAAAAAAATGTTCAGATCTATAAATTATACTTTGTGACTAATCAAAGAGCTAATGATGTTCTAATGAGGCACAGAAAAAAATAGTGTTCACAAAAAGCAAGGTAAGTGCACTCTAGGCCACACGTGGGTGCAGACGTCTCCGTAATACCTCCCTCTGAAATGTAAATCTCAGGAAACAAAAAAACAAGGTAGGCTACTAGAGGGTCGCACTCCAAGGTGAATTCAAAATGTATTGCACAACGTTTCGGGGGTTCAAGGTGTCCCCTTCTTCAGGTGAAAAATAGGGACCTCTAGAGCATTAGTAAACTACAGCAGAAAGCTGAGGAGTTTTAGAGGGAATTTTTAAATTAACCTCTCTAAGGCTGAGGCCACACTACGCTGGACAAAGTGCACGCATGTGTTTTCTTCGCGTGTTCATCCACTTGCACTGCGATCCACGCAATGTTACGATATCAGTGTGCATGTGATTCACAAAAATGGTGATCTTTGCTCTCCAAGAATGGACCACATCGCATGTCAATGTGGCCAGTCCCCAATGACATGCAGTGTCCTGTGTTTCCTTAAATGCAAAGGATGCAAATCGCTACCAGAAGCACGTGAGAAATGCACTAGTGGGGCCTAGCCTAATAACTGATTTGTCTGCGGATAACAAATATTTACGAAATGCTGACTTTCTGTGTCCCCTTTATCTTGTTTTAGTCCATAACTCATATACAAACACATACACTAAACATTTGTAGGAAATGGCAGACAGATACCTTTGGAAGGCTGTCTGCCTACAGATCTGGGTACTGTCACTCGCGGCTGACAGACTACCTTAGGTAATAGTGTCTTTCAATACTGCGAAACAAATGATAATGCTCTCAACGGCAGTAGTTTGGCGTCTGTGGGATCACAGGCATTAAAAGGTCAATCTTGTCAACACAGCAGGACTTCTCCCCTGTCTCAATAAAATAAAGGAATACATTCTGATGGGCGTGACCCGCTCTGCATCGCCATTAGAATTGTGAGAACACAGCATTAAACACCCCCCCCCCCCCCCGAAAAATATCTAACATGTAAGCCACACTGGATTATTGCATTACTCACATTAAGTGGAATATTACATACAGTAAGTAATGCAATCAGGGCCGGCCTTTGATATGGGCGACCTGCATGACCGCACGGGTTGCATTACCAGGGGGGCAACAGCTGGGAGTCTTAGGTCACAGACCTGTAGCTCAAAGTTGTGCATCATGCCACACCCCCTCTAGTTAGCTCCTCCAGATCAAATATATGTATCAGCACCTCACCACATACTAAGCCCCAACACTAAAGCTTTACTTAAGATGTCTGTATGCTGTGCTGTTCTGTCTGTGCATTTAGTATGTTTACTTGTTACAAATGAGGGGGGGGGTTGGTGGGTGTGTGGGTGCTATCGTCAGTAATAAATCTTGCACAGGGTGCTATTTATCCTAAGGCCAGCCCTGAATGCAATAATCGAGTGTGCCCTTACATGTTCTGATAAGTGTTTTTTTTTCTGTTTGTTTTGTGTTTCTGTCTGTCTCCTCATGTATACAAAGCCACACTATTTACTATATAACAATACTCACTCAACCAAATTTTTGTCCCAATTGCTGATCGACCAAGTCCCACCAATGAAAAATTGATTGAACTGCTTTATTTCCCACCAGACACAACACAAATTGTGTTGGCTGCTCTGCAGTCTGAGGGAGAATAGTCTGGTGTGTACACAGCCTTAGATCCACAGTTGATCAATTTTCCAACAGCTTGTTTGAGAGGAGCAACAGAAACGCACTGTGTTGCTAAGTATTTTCATCTTATGGTAATAATTGCTTGAGCAATACAACTTTCACCCTGGGAAAAATATACCTGCTGTATACCCCTCTACTGTGTGGTTTTAGCTTGGAAATACCCAAAAACCAAGTTGCATAATGCATAGAAAAATAATAGGTGCTTTCCAATGGAACAATGTGCACAGCACAGTAACCAGAAATGCCTCTGCTTATTATGATGGGGGCCTGGAAAACTATTTGTAGGATTTTACAATTGCATCATCCATAAAACTTTCAGCAACTTTTCTTTTCCTGGAAGGTAACACGTCACACAGTAACATAGTAATTTTGGGTGTGAATAAAAAAAATCATTGTTTTACTGCAATTTTACTTAAAACAGTAATTGCCTTTATAATGTGTGTTTTACATCTACAGGGAGATTTAATAAAATTTCCTATCTTAAAATTTGTGCTAATTTTGCCCCAACCAATCAGATGTTCTTTCAATGGTAAATAACATCTGATTGGTTGGGCAAAATTAGCACCATTTTTAACAATAAGAACTTTTATTACATCTCCTGTTAGGGAATTATTTAATAAGAGATGCAACATTTTGCTTTTGCTGTGGACAAACCATCAGATGTTATAAACCGTTTTAACTGTATTAGGCTGGGTATACACGGAGGATTATTTGTCCTGACCGAGTGCTCACTACGAGTGCTCAGCCAGGACAAATGTACGTCAGCCGTGGCAAATTTAGAATATTGCTATAAGGAATTTATATGCTAAACAGTAGATTGTAGCGCTTTTGTAAATTTACGGCATTTTCATAATAATACAGTTACAATTGGTCTGTCCATAAAATGTGTATTCAGTTAACTCTGCCTTTTACAAAAAGTGCTTAGATTTCTTACCTCCCACCATCCAGGCAGGACCCTTTTTAAGGCATTGAATAGGCATGATTTGGATGGTCTGGGGGCATGGCTGGGGTGATCAGGATCTGGGCAGCCCATTGATGAGGCTGAGTTCTACTAGAGAAAGTGGGAGCTATACAATTTTATAGGTGCAATTCATCACCGATACCTTGAATTACTGCCTTATTCTTTCATAATTACTTCCATAGTTACCAATGTATTTGAGTATCTGACAACACTTGTGCTCCATTAGCATTGCCAGATCTAATTGGAGCTGGGTGCCTCTAACTAGGCCAATCAGTATAAACTATGCAATTCTCACATATACTACTTAGAACAGAGGACAGATCAGATCTGTCTCACAAGCCTAATCTGGCAGGTCTTCCAAAAGCAAATAGGGGTATTTTTTTAATGACAATGATAGAGGGTCAATGAGGAGGAATGTAAAAGGGTCTGTTTTTTCCGCTAAGGCATAAATTAACCAGACTAGCATGTTTCTTTCAGCACAAGAGAGCTAGAGGGCTTTGAAGGTTTGTTTTCCTTCACAACTCATTTAATCCGCACCAGAGCTGCATCATAAATGACCCACATTCTCTATGCAGAAATACACCTTTGTAAACAAGACAATTACGATGGAGAAAGACATTTTGTTTTTTTAGGCAAATATTTGTATAGCATGCAAATATAGTGTATATATTTACAAGGAAACACCACAATTTAGTTTATATTGTTAGGCTAGTACTGAAAACAGTTTTTAGTTTGTCCCGCCGTCGTTGAAGGGTAAGTGTGGTCTCCAATTTTTCTTAACAAGTTAGGCTATATAAAAGCCTTCTGTCGTACTTTCAAAATAAACCCTAAATCGCACCGCTAGGTAAAAATTGTAAAACGTTACTGCTGAGCTATTGTTTTGGAGATACATTAGTTTAAAGATGTATCTTTTTGAAGACTAGGAAGAAGCCAGTGTAAAACAAAGCAAGACTACGTCACTGCATCCCCATGCCTTTTCCGTTTAGGCGCAGAATGGATTTTGCGCTTTCTGTTCATGCACAGGAAATCGCTTCTTGGATTTAGTAAAGATGATGTTGGAGGATAACCCCTTGGTTCCCGCCCCCTATCCAGTGCTCCACCAAATTGTAGGATGGCATTTGATGCGTGCTTTATATATACCAAAAATATTATTTGTTACATATAACAGACGCACACAGACGCAAAACGAATACAAACAATCATCACAGAACACACTCAAATTGAAAAAAAAACCAATTAAACTCAGGGCACACAAATAATCAAAACATTAATCACTCACATAGTCCCCCCCCAAAAAAAGAAATAAATTAACTCACGAAAATTCACTCTAAAAAAAAAAATCAACTGCAAATTGATTTTTAATTAATATTTATTAAATTATATAATTCATTTATAATTAATTTTTTTAATTATTAGATTTCATCTTGGCATCACAATACTCCAAAAATAAATGCTATGTAGGAGGGGAATCTCATACCTGTGATTTTAAATTGGGATCAGCAAAGATGCAGCATTACTGTATATAAGCAGATGGGGCAAAAGTTATGTGGGTGATTGTGTAACCTGTGAGTGTAATCACGTCTTATTTCCTGGGTTTTTGCGTGTCATAGATGATGCAGGCAGGGGGGCCTGTGAGTTACAAGTTGATTATATTTAAATGAGATGTTATTTTTAATACGCAGTTCATGTTTGTGGGGACATATATTAAATTAAGAGAGAAATGTTTTTGAGGTGGACATACCCTTTAAAAATGTCTCTGCATTTCTTCCTGTTTTTCCCAGCATAAACAGGTATCTATACTGTTTTTTTTTTAATTTTAAATTAACCATTACTGTGAATTTTTAAGGGACAACTAGAAAACTGTACTTACCTTGCCCACTTTCCACTCATGGTTGTACCCAGGGTGAGGATTTAAACCACCAGGTCCAGCCCTGGGTTCGCCTTCTATCTTCTGCAATAATTACTTAAGTTTGCTTCATCCTCCATTCTTTGTAGAAGCAGGTCTTCTCATTGGCCAGGATCACGAGGCAGAGATGCAATGTCTCAGCCAATCACTGCATTACAGATTCACAAAACGGTTGTTAATTTGTAATTGATACAGTAAAACTTTAAAAACACTGCTCTGTCTAGATTATGTATTAATTAATGGAAGTAGTTTGGTGGCCTCCTTTTTTTTTAACCTCATGCTTTGCCCAGTGTGTATCTGCAAAACATCTATAAATTATGTGGCATCTCCACTAGCAAGAGGAGGTTCGTAAGTCACCATTTAGAAGCCACCCATATTACAAGCTGTGTTGTAACCATAATGACAGCGGTGTAACTTGTGGTTCAATATAGACACAACCAAGGGTAAGAAAATGCTGTTTCACAGCATTAAGGGGAGATGCAATATATTTCGCTATGGCAACCTACGTGCACTCGTTTCCGCATGTATTAACCATGTTGCGACTGTTAATATCATTGCAAAAGTGCTAGCGTAAGTTGCGACCTTTTAAGCATATTTTAAAGACACCATTGAAGAGGCGTTAATTGTCTCACAAAAAACTAGCGCAAAAACCAGCGCAAAATTTATTGCATTGCTTTGCGCTGCGCAAAAAAAAATTGTGACATGGCGCAGGCAGTGCAAAACCTTTGTTAACACGTTAGTGCATAGGTTAGCATGATTTTACGCTTATTTTCTCCCTGCTAGTCTTTTAAAAATCATTTTCTTTATTGGATCAAGCTAGTCAAACTTTTAATACCTAGCTAGTTGAGAAAGTCATGGCTTCTCTACTTCTCATTATCAGTTGGTAATTTCTCTTAACTCACCTAGTGACATTTATGGAGTGTCTACCATCCAGAAGGCTTTGCATTCTGATCTTTCAATGTAGTTATTTTCAGGCTTTCCCGACACATGAGAAACCCCCCTGTATAACTCAGGATCAATAAAAGTGGATTTGCCTCCTCCCATTAACAGTACCAGGGTGAGGACCTAAACTGCTAATCCGCATCCCTGGGTAATTTCCGAATCAGTTGTTTTACTTACCTAAGTCTCCCCTGCAAAAAGCTTCCAGTTGGTCACATTGCAGAAAGAAGTGGACCAAGCACAACATCATGTAAGTAGAACAGCTGATTGGAAAATAACCCAGGGTGATGACTCAGTGGTTTATGTTCTCAGTCTGGTAATATTAATGGGAGGGAGTAGAGTGATCGGGAGGTAAGTATAATTTTCCTTTAACAAAGCAGAATCTGATGATTTGTTGCTTTGAAATGTCATTTGTGAGTTGACACCTGTCAATGTTAAATCTTAAAGGACAACTCCTCCCTCATAAGAACATCTTTTAGAAGAAGGGTCCCTTTACAATATGTTGCTATATCATAGCTTGTCCTATGAATTCATTACAGTAGCCTGCTATGCTTCTGGATGCCTCATGGAAACTGAGCAATTTAGAAACCTGTACTGAGCCTCTACTGACTTGGACATGCTCAGAAGTGGCAGACAGGGGGTTTACATTCAGTCATTGGCTGTGATGTCAACTGTCAAATCCATAACTGACAGTTTTTAACTGGAAGAACCAGGAAGCAGAAACAGGGGCAACAGGAAATTGTGCAGGATTTCAGGTTAGACTTATATATTTCAATTTCAAAGTATTACCGTTTAGGCTTTTTGGGGTGATTTACCTGTATGTAAGTTTTCATTTTGGGGCTGGACTTTAAGAAAGATTAACTCTAGGGCTGCCTACACAATAATGAAATTCAAGAATAAAGAAAGTAGGGCTGTCCAGTCGTTTCTCCTTTGCAAGGGGTAATCCCTCTATATTGCAGTACACAAACACACACAAGGTTTCGGCCGCTAGGCCTTTATCAAGTGTTCAGGTCAGTGATACACATCCCTCTTTTATACCCTCACAAACCAGTGCCACCCATAGTCCTCCATTCACATTACACCCAGTGTCTTCTACTAGTGCTCCCTCCGTGGTACTTTCCAACACTTGGCTCTTTCCCGTCCACACTCCCTAACAGCATGCTAGGTGGAGACAGGGGATCCTTATTCTTCTCTTCATTCCGCCATTCCACCTATGTATAAAACACACACATATACAGTACTTACAGTGCTATATAATCATCAGTGAAATCAAACCTATTCCCCCATTAACAATGTATTATATTATTAAAATCTTCTATAAAATATTTTAAAGACAAATTTATCATAAGAACAGGACAGGCTCAGCTTCTCATTTAACCCTCGTGGATTTACTGTCTGCAGATACCAAATCCAGTATGCTTCCCCTTAAACATCTCTTCTCTACATCTCCCCCTTCCTGGACCTGCTCTATTACCTGCCATCTTAATTGGCTAACCTGGTGTTTCGCTTCCTTATAATGTCTTGCCACACTCGATTTTTCTTCCCCATTCCTTATTTATTCCTATGTTCATTATCCTCTGCCTTACAGCCCTCTTAGTGAGTCCAACATACAGCATGCCACACGGACATTTCAGCGCATAGATCACCCTCTCTGTCTGACATGTAAAGAACCCTTTCACCTTCACTCCGTCCCTTTCCTCAGGTGCATCACCTCTTCCCCTTTAATTATACTTGCACAGTTTTGACAATTAAGGCAAGGGAAGGTCCCCCTCTTCGGCTTAGATAGGAACCTTTGTAAAGTGGTCTTTCTCACTGGGGGCTCTATGTTGCTTTTGACCAATACATCCTTGATGTTCTTTCCCCTCTTATATGCGAACCTAGTTTCTTCTACACACATCCAGCAAATTTTTCTCCCCTTCTAGTATCGGCCAGTATTTCTTAATTATTCTCCTTACATCTGCCGATGTGTTCTCATATGTGCTTACAAAGGTAAGTCTTTCTTCCTTTCTCTCCTCCCTCTTCTCCTGTATCAGCAATTCTTCCCTGGGATTCTTGCCACCTTTTCCCTAATCTTCTCTATCTCTGTTCTCCTATATCCTCTGCTCACAAATTTCCACCATCTCCTTACTCCGTTTTTCATATTCGCTCAATCCTTGAGTTCACTCTCCTACACCGTATAAATTGACTTTTGGGGAGGCTCTTTATACATTCTGGTGGGTGAGGCTTCCCGGGATGCAGATAGGTGGGTCTGTCTGTTGGTTTTCTATACAGATACTATGAATTCTCCCATCCTCAATTACAACCTCTACATCCAAGAAGTAAACCTTTTCCTTGCTGTACTCTAGGGTAAATTTTAATTTTTCATGGACTTCATTCACATACTTTTAAAGTTCAACAGCTCCTTTTCTGAGCCCTCCCCCACAAAGAATATATCGTCTATGAACCTGTAATAGTGGTTGATATACTTTGAAAAAAAGGCACTACGAATATTTTCTCCTCTTCAGGACATACATAAATATGTTGGCAATGGTCGGTGCCATATGGGCCCCCATACTAGTACCTCTTATCTGCTCATAGAATGTTTTCTGAAATCTGAAGTAGTTCCTCACAGTACCATCTCTAGTAGCATAGCAGCATTTTAAAACCATTTGTTCATCCTCCTTAAGCTCTACATACAACCACTTCTCCACACTTTTCACCCTTCATCATACGGTATATTTGATATAGGCTGGTGACATCCATAGTACACAAGAAATCTTTTCCCTTCCACTGATACATCCTTATCTTATTCAAAAAATCTGTGGTATCTTTCAGGATGTTTTGGTAATTTACATACTATTGGTTGCATGTATGTATCCAGAAGCCCTGCCATGGCTGAAATACAGAGTCGCACGCTGAGACTATCGGTTCCCTGGGGGTTCTCTGGATCCTTGTGGATTTTGGGCAGGTGGTAAAACACCGGCACTCTGGGTTTTGCCATTGTCAGTGCCTCTCTCAATTCATTACTCATCAACCCACCACACACTGCTTCATTAATACATAGAGGAAGCTATAAGACAATTGAGCAATGATTCCCATTATAGGATTATTGAGCAGGACCCCACATGGAGAATCAAAAAGGAAATAGATGTGTTATTAATGAAGCCATGTGTGGTGGTTTGATAGTAATGAATTGAGAGAGGCACTGACATGGCAAAACCCAGAGTGCCGGTGTTTTACCACTGCCCAAAATCCACAAGATCCAGAGAACCCCCAGGGAGACCGTTAGTCTCAGCGTGCGACTCTGTATTTCAGCCATTGGCAGTGCTTCTGGATACATACATGCAACCAATAGTATGTAAATTACCACCAATCCTGAAAGATACCACAGATTTTTTGAATAAGATAAAGGATGTGTCATGGAAGGGAGAGATTATCTTGTGGTACTAATTGTGTAACCAGGGGGCCCCTGGATTTGGGACAGAGGGGGACTCTGGATTTGGGACACTAAGAGTAAACCCCGGCCTTGGGACATCGAGGAGGTGGGCTATGGCCTTGGGACACTAAGGGAGCACTCTGGGCTTCTTGCGCCCATTATTGTAACGGGCTTAATGTCTAGTGTATTATAAAATAATAATTCATAGCAAATGGTGCCTACTATTGTGAGATTGTGATATCTCAGGTATATATAGCCAGTGGCTTTTAGTGGGTGTATACAACTGTAAGAAACAAAGAATATGTATTGCTAAAAGAGAAAACACTAATGGTTCTTCTATTTTAGTAATACATATGCTTTATTATGAATAAATGCGGCTTGCTTTTTTTCTATTCCGCTTGCAATTGGATATTTCCCAAACCAACAGATTGGCTGTGTGCACGTGGCAACTGGGAGTCCCTCCCTCTGGTGCACTTGAGCTGGAAATAAACAAAATGGCTGCACCACACATCTTTTGTGTGGTGTTGGATTTGGGATAACATTATCATGTTATCACATTATCGTACCTAGCTATTTTACATATTGTTTTCAGTGTTTAAGCTTAACTCTTAAAAAATGTCGTTCTCTAAGTTTATTATCTTATCTTGTACAATAAAAAAAACTATACACCGTATAATGTAACTGTAAATACATTGCAATTTTTAGCATCTGTTAGTGTAGAACCATAACATAAATCTTTGTGATCTAGATACAACCTGTATTTTAAAAGCTTCCCATCCTTTTAAATCAGGGATAGGCAACCAGTAGATCTCCAGCTATTTGAAAACTATAACTCCCAGCATTCCCTTACTACAGAGTCCTTGTAAAGTAATGCTGGGAGTTGTAGTTTTCAAACATTTGGAGATCTACTGTTTGCTTATCCCTGTTTTAAAGTTATAAAAATAGGATTAAAGGGCATGTCCACCCTTATAAAAAAATGTCTACATCTAATAGGATCCTTCTCCCCCCCCCCAACCACATAAAATAGTTTTAAGAAAGTGCCCCGATCTTTACTTACCTTCCCTCTCTCCTCCGACACACTGCCCGGCCGGCTGAGAGGCAGCCAATCACGGACGCGGCTGCCTGCTTCTCAGAATGCCGGGGTAGAGAGGGAGGTAAGTAGAGTTTGGGGGACTTTCTTAAAAATGTTTTTTAGCGGTTGGGGCTTGGGGAAGAAATACTAATACATGGCCAGTATTTCTATGTAGGGGGAGGGATCGCAAAACGGGAGGGAGAGGGAGGGGGAGAAGGGCTGCAGTGCGCATGCCAAACTTCTCCCGGAGGCGAGACACAGTAGGCAGAGTCCTATATGGACTCTGCAGTACTCCTGGTGGGCGTTTTTTGGGACTTTGGGGGGGACTACCGGAGGAACTCATAGGGATCTGGGATGTGAGGTAAGGATTTTATTACACTACATGGTGGGGCCATTAGTGGGGGGGTTATAGTTTTGGGGGTGGACATGCCCTTTAAAACTTACTCATCGCAAGTGCTATATATGCAATTATCAGTCGCACCACAAGCGGGAACAGACACCGGATCAATACAGCTCTAGTGCCACTCCCCTCACAATTGCTTCCTATGGTCATGTACCCCTGAGTGTGAAAATGAACCACCATAGAACTAAATAAGCAGTTGTGCCAGAGTTCTCATTCGTCCCCATGATATATGATAATGCTTCTAGCTGATGTCTATCAAAACTTACAGCATAATAAAGGGTGGCTTTTCCTGCTAGCACAGTGAGCTGTGATATCACCAGCACCATTTGCTCTGCCCCCAAGTCTCACATTCGAACATTCTTCTATCATGAGCTGCATCATAAGTCCCGCCGTCAAACTTCCTAATTAGATAGCAACAATCCTGAAAAAAAATTGTTTCTCTCCCTAAGGTATCCGTAGTCAGAGGAAACTACAGATAATGGTTGCAGCTCTGTAACTTGCTTTAAAAAAGATTGATTTTTTGGGGGGTGGGGCTTTTGACACAGCTTATCAGTTATCATGTGCTTACCATAGTTTCTAACTTTACAAGCCTATAACATAAAATCCAGAGAAGCATCATCCTAGAGGGCACTTGTATAAAGACCTAGATATATTTCAACCCAACAAGAGAATGGAGGGTTTATTTTTTTCTGTAAGGATGCACCATCCATAAAGCAAGTCGATAATATTGCTCAGGGGACTGTTTCGGGTGCCCTTTAGGGAACCCCTGTGTTTCTGTCATCAAAAAAGATAAAAATAGTAAATTTTCCTTTAAATTCTATATTCTATGCAGCTTCACTTCATTTTCTACATTAATTCTCTTTTAATCCAAGTCAGTCTTTCTTGTCCACGTTGTCCAGATGGCAGACAGCTACTGTCAACATGTTTAATCCTTGAATATATCCCTGAGGTTTCTAAAAGCAGACGTCACGAAAAACACTACCTTATTCACACCATAATCCCACAGCTTGTTCTCTTTCTATATGGTATCTTTTTATGACATTTTTAAAAAGGCATACAGATCAGGCAGGAAAAAAAGCCAAGGACAAATTTATTCGCAGGACAGTACTATGGTTCATTATTTGCAAACAACCCATTTATAGAATACACTGTCCACATTCTTTACAAGTGAAATCGGACTTCTCTAAATTACTAATTACGAATAAGAGAATTAAAGTAAATATTGCATATTTCATTACATGTAACTGCAGCAAAATGAGCAAAATTTAATTCTCTGGTGGTCAAAAGGTCTGTTGTATCATTGTACAATACATTATTTAGCATTTCCTTTGTTTTTGCAACCAAATTCAATTTTGGTTAAAAAAAAATTGGTTAAAGGCTCTGTCAATTTTTGTACAACTTTAGAATGTGAATTTTAGCACCTGTCTAAAGGAGAACTAAACCATTTTTGTGAAATTGTCCCCCTATTGTTACCTACCTGTCCATTCGCAGGGAAATACCATGCACATTTAAAGTAGGAAGAAGATGACAATTATCCAAAGATAAGAATAACCGGTAGTTTGTGCTAAAATAAATTCTATATTGCACAGTTCTATAGTACTGTGGTACTAAAAAAAGAGGGGGTCATTCCTCGCTCGTAAATCGAGCATGTGTACGAACCTTTACTCACAGCTCAATTAACAATGTACAATTCTAAGATATTCTATATAATAAAAAGTATAAATGTATGGAACAAATTATGGGCAGCAGGAGAAGTTGAACAGCAAACAGCACTGAGCAGGAAGAAAAGGGGGATTGTGGTACTAAAAAAAGAGGGGGTCATTCCTCATTCGTAAATCAAGCGTGTGTACGAACCTTTACTCACAGCTCAATTAACAATGTAACAATCTATGAGATATTCTATATAATAAAAAGTATAAATGTATGGAACAAACTATGGGCAGCAGGAGAAGTTGAACAGCAAACAGCACTGAGCAGGAAGAAAAGGGGGATTGCAGGCACCAGTAACCCCCCCCCCCCAAAAAAAAACAAAAAAAACCACACCACTGGCACTATCAGGAACAGCATTGCCAATAGAACTCTTTTATATCACACAAAACCAATACCTCTAGTATTGCAATTGTTTTCTTTCACTGTATTCCACTGAAAAGCCGATAACGGACAGTAATGAAATACTGTCCAGTATCTCAGTTAGACACAGTTTATTTCTAGAAATAAAAGGGGGTCTTAGGTATTTTAGTTAAGGTATTTATTTCAAACAGAACACAAACACATCATTAAATCTTAAACCATCTTTGTTTAAAGATGCGTGTAGCAGAACGAAGGCTATTGCAGATATTGTATAAGTTCTAAGAGAAGAGCACATTGCCCATATAACATGAAAATATATAGTAGTGTACAGCATCAGTGTCTCAAGAAAAGCTTGCTTCATGAAAGGACAGATTGTAAAAATTCCAAAGTAAAAGTAACTTCCTCTTCTCATCCTGTTCCAAGAATTCTCTGTGCTGACACGCAAACCTTACTCCCACTTCTACTTAATGAGGAATCACTTGAACTTAGACCCTTATTGAAAACTGCCATTGCTGTGACCATGTGTATTAGACTATTTCAGTCTGTTTAAGCCTTTAAACCCTATTTCTTTCTTTGTTTATTGCACTTTTTTTATTGATCAGTGTAAGTTATTTAGCATCTGGCTGCAAAATACCTGAAAACATCACATGGGAAATAAAGCAGTTTTTATTGGGGGATAAACTTTTGTTTATATTGTGATAACATTTTCTGTTTGATGAATGATGCCAGACTAGTGTACTGCATCGAGATGGGTACCTGCAGGTTACCTGCTTTGCGGTTTGGGTAAACCGCATTGAGTTTGAATGGGTTGCGGGTCAAGTTTGGTTAGAAAGAACTGCGGGTCGGGTAGCAGAGTTACAGTCTATAAATAAAAGGCTATTGTTCCTGTCTATGGAAATAGATCTGTCTGCAATAACTGGAACTGAGAATGCATTGTTATCAATCCAGGGCAATGTAGTGTGAATAGCATCTTACTCTAAATCACACTATGGCAGATAAAGGGCCATGATATCTAGATAATTAATCTGAACTGCAGTTCCCAACCTCTTACTGTGTTTTTGGCTGGGTAACTATTAAGTTATCAACAGCTCTAATGTCCTTGGAATCCTGTACAGGATGCCATGTGAATAGGAATACAGATAGCTATGTTGAACAATAACTCTTGTAGTGCCTGGGTAGGTTTTGCAGTGATCACTGGGTAAAAAAGCAGTGACTGAAAAGGCAGTGGTTAACTTCTCTGACTTCTGTTTACATACAACCAAGTAAAAAATCCCTGCCTTGCCCTTAACCCTACCACTTGATGAGGTTCAACTATAATTACAGCAGGTATGTAGACCTCTAGATGACTGACATTTAAAACTTCCAAGCATTGTACACCAGCAGAATGCTATCAGGGAATGCTGGGAGTGGTAGTTTTTAAAACAAAGCATACATATCTGCACCCATATAAAGGTGAGGATTTTGATCTGAATTTATTATCGAACAAACAGTTAAAGGGTATCTTCACCCTGAAAGAAAAAAAAATCTGTAGTGTAGGGCACCCTAGCCCACCTCAACCGCCATGTTAACTCTACTTACAATCCTTCAATCCCTGTTGCTTTGATAAAGGCCCTCTGCTTTCTGGAAATGCAAGCAGGGGGCCTGACCCGCAGCCTTGTCTGTGATTGGCTGAGAGGTAGCCAAACACAGACGAGGCTGCCGGCAGAGTTCTGCAGCTTTTTTAAGTAAACTAACAAGGTGGTTGTGGGTGGGCTAGGGTTCCCTGCACTACAGATAAAGGGTTTTAAGCTAGGAAAAAAGCAGCCATGTAGGGATCCAGAGGGAGGGAGGGCAGGCTCCCTGCGCATGCCATAAACTTCTGAGAGGACAGAGAAGAAGCAGGGACCGGATGACTCACTGACAGCTCCTACTCTTCCTTTTTTTCAACTTTGAACAGTCACTGCAGGACTGGACTTGGAGCAGAGATGTAAGGTAAGGATTTTTTAACACTACACAGTGGGGCCTGTAGTGGGTTACATTTTAGTTTTTGGGGTGGACGTGTCCTGGACCAGTGAATGGGATCTTGTTGCTGCCATCCCATTCACTGGTCCAGCAACCACTGTTGCTGGTAAAAATATTTCTACTACCAAAATTCTGAGGCACACCTCTGGCTCTTTGAAGTCACACCAGTGTGCCATAGAACACACTTTGAGAAACCCTGATATAAATCATAGCACAAGGACACGTTATACCAATACTGAATACATTGTAAAGATACAGTCTGGGATGTAGGGAATGGGGATGATCTTGTAATATATACAGTAATTGGAATTATATATCTCCAACTACTACATACCTGCTCATTGGAACTTTCACTGCAACTTCACCTGCTCCCTACCCATATTTCTCTGTTATGGTACCTGCTTATTGTAACTTTCACTGCAACTCCACTGGCTCCCTACCCATAATCATGTTATAGAACCTGCTCATTGTAAGTTTGCACTGCACCATGAAAGCCCCCAAAACAACAATTGCAATACTTGTTTCCAGGCCATCCCTGTATTTAGATATTCCTTCCCTTCTGTACTGGCTCCAGTGTTCTTTTCCCTGGTCCTTCAAGGTAGCAACTGTTAGTAATGGCAGCCATGGTGACATCATGGCCAGTGACTTACAGCTGCTTTCTGAGACGCCTCCTCTGCGGATGTATGAGGTTGTAATGCGATCAGAGGAGGCATGGACAGTCTGAACTAGGGCCAGCAGGGAAGAAGAATTTTAGTCCAGGGATAAGTGGGAAACTGGTAAGTATCACCGTTTGGATGTCCTCATAGTGCATTGCAATTTGAGTGTGGTGGGTGGAAGGTTTCTTAATGGTACGCTACTCATAAAATGTTTATATTATTTTCTGTTTTGGGGACCATCATTTTGCAATCCATATTTGAATGCAAGATAAATTGGACAGTATGAGGAATTATGCACATTAAATTCAAATAGAAGGGGGGAGGAGAGGAGAGAGGGAGGGAGAACTGTCATCTCTGAGAGACATCTTTTAATTGAATACAAATGGTTGGTAGGAGTAATGACTCCTACCCCCCTAGTAATATAAGAATGAATATTTGGACATTTTAAAAAGGGACTTTTTAAACAGACTTTGCCAACCACTATTCTTTTTAAGAGACTGTTGTCTCCAAACAAGTTAGGGTTAAATATAATCCTGCAGTCTTTCCCTTTAAAATAAGCCCTGGATCACATCTCCGTCTTCAGCTTGTGAGAAATTATATTGCAGTGAATGTTTTAATTTCCTCCTTCCAGTAGGTTAAGTGACATCCCCTGACCCTCTGTTATTCACTTAAGACTTATTTATAAATGATCGCTATTTTCGCTATCACAGGACATTGCAATGGCAAAGATTGTTATTTTTGCCAGTATTATAAAGGCAATTGTTTTAGCAGCAAAAAGTATTGACACTGCGGTAGTATCGGTGATGTGTGCTGCCGATATTGCTGTGTTCATTGTGTTAAATCCGGTATCGCAGTCCAAATTTGGCGAAAACAGTTAAACTGTTAAAAACATGCCCCTTAAAGGAATAGTTCACACAGAAGTGAATTATTCCTTTAAAGCAGTGATTGAAGACCGGGAGGTAAAGGACCTATTCCTTACCTTCCATTCTTCAATCACTTCACCAGGATCCAGGACCGAAGGTAAGTTTATTTACCTCACGCACGATCCACCGCAGCTCCATTGACAATTGCCGACTGCTTCCTGGTTTAGTTGCACTGTAGCGCGCAAGCGTGATATTGCACGGAGTAGTAAACTAAACCAGGAAGCAGTCGGCAATTATCAATGGAGCCGCGGTGGATCGTGTGCGAGGTAATTAAACTTGCCTTCGGTCCTGGATCCTGATGAAGTGATTGAAGAACGGAAGGTAAGGAATAGGTCCTTTACCTCCTGGTCTTCAATCACTGCTTTAAAGGAATAGTTCACTTTTTGTGTGAACTATTCCTTTAATGCTAGGATATACAGTATATTAAATAGATATCAAGGCACAGGGCTCTTATGTTGTCCTAGTAGATTGGAAGTGCTCATGGTAAATGATAATACATAGATATATCCAGGTATCCCACCCCTCCCGGATTGTCCAGAAGTCTCCCTCATTCTTGTGTGGTCTCCCGCACTCCCGCGAGACCACCCCAGACTTGAGTCTCCTCCCAAGTCATGCCCCCTTTCGCTGACCACGCCCCTGCAATGGCCCCGCCTCCACGTGATGTCACGCCCGCCCCCACATGACATCACACCCCGCTCACCACGCCCCCTTTCGCACCCTGCCCGGAAGCCTGAAAGGGCAGGGTGGGATGTCTGTAAATCTGCCAAGAAAAAAGAACAACCAATCTTATCTGTCTCATATTGTGGTTGAGTGCCTCATTCTTTTTTCTTGGTAGATATACTTTAATGCTGGGAAACAGGAAATTGAGAGTTGAGAAGAGGATCAAGCCTATTAATGCAGACAGAAGCTGATCAAATGACTAAAAGCTGGTCACATGGCTGAAAACAGGAAGTGTTATATAGAAAATAATTTTGCAGAAGCTTTTCAGCAATACCTTCTCAAAAATTTATAGAACAATAAATGTTGTGGGTTTTTTTGGTTTTGTTTTTTTTTAAATTGCCCATTAATGAAAACCATAATTCTTCTCAACTATCACTGTAACGTTTTTTTGTTGATCTGACCCCTATTTCTTTAGATATCTAATCTGAAGGTAAGATGCTTCAGCCCTCAATCAAGTACCTTATATTAAACTTGCTATGTGCAAGTACTGCATTTTGCTGAAACTAGAAAAGGTGTAACTGTAACAGAATGGGTGACAGTTGGGGAATTCCATCCCTCAGTGGTGATAGTGATTACCAAGCATGCTCAGTTTAAAAAAAGTCAGGTCAGAGGAATGGAGGAGTCGGTTAAGAGTGGGCATGGATGCTGAACCCACAACACGTACTGTATTGAAGGCATGCAGCAACACACACAATTGCTACCAGACATCCCACCCTGCCAAAACTCATTTCAGGGAGGGTTCCCACACATTTCAGGGAGGATACCCACCCCCTAAAGCCCCACCCCAAGATTAATGCATAATCCATGCACAAACACATGCATCTCAACAGACACACACTCATGAAAATAGTCAGACACACATGCATACAACAAGTCATGTCACTATTAAGTGTTTTTGTCACTTGTTAACCGCTACTTTTTCCTCAACTATAAAATCAGAAACAAAATCAAATGCAATTTTCAGCTAAAAACTGTGGAGGAAAGTTCAAATGCATCTCAAATATGAAAGCCTAACCCCTCCCGAATAAAACGGTATGCCATATTCACAGGTGTACTTGAAGACATGGCTACCAACTAACCCAGAGCGGGACCAATGCCAAATGTCAGTAACAACAAAAACATTTTAGCCAGTTTTGTATTTGAACAGTCTGCAGTTTTTCCACAAAACACTCCCGTAATTTAGAAATACCCCCCACAAAGTATATTTTCCTGAAATCTACACACCTTCAGCTATGTAATGTAGTTCGTTCATTCATACCATCAATGGTGTGGGTGCAGTTCTTCGTAGAAGTTTGCACTTTTACCAGATTTTCAAAAATAATTAACATCAAACAACATTCAAAAATGTAGAAATCATGCCAAAACCTCATGGAATGTAAAAAAAAGTTACCAAAATTCAATCCCCCAAATGTCCTGAATCAAACAGTAATTCCATATGCATGATTACACACGCAGATGTGGAAGCAAAAAGCCACAAAGTGAGAGAATACATGATGGCTCAAAAACAGCAAAAACATTCAGCAAACTCCGAATTCGAACAGTCTGCAATTATTCCCACAAAACACCCCCCACAAACTATATATTCCTTGAATTTACACATCTTTAGCTATGTAGTTCTGTAGTTTGTTTATTCATACCATCAATTGTGTGGGCGCAGTTCTTCGTAGAAGTTCGCACTTTTCACAGATTTTCTGAAAAATTAACAAAATTTAGAATTTGAAGGTGAAAATCATGCCCAAACTCCATGGAATGTAAAAAAAAGTTACTTAATATCAATCCTCAAAATGTCCTGAATCAAACAGTATGCCATATGCATGGTTACACACGTGGATGTGGAAGCGAAAAGCCACAAAGTGAGACAATGCATGATGGCTCAAAAACAGCAAAAATATTTAGCCAACTCTGAATTTGAACAGTCTGCAGTAATCACTTTTACACGATTTTCTGGAAAAATGGAGAAAAATACATTTCAAAGTTACAAAATCACGACAAATTCCCATGTTATGTAAAAAAACCTTACCAAATGTCCTTAATCAAATGGTATGCCATATGCGTGGGCCCACACAGAGACATGGCCACCAACTAACTCAAATGGGAAGCATGCACAAGTGCAATTACATGAAAAGAATCAAAGTGCTCTGTAATTTCAAACAGCCCCGAAACTTGGAAATGCCTCCCATAAATAAAACCCCCCCACTAAATATCAATCTCCCACATGTCCTGAATCAAACGGTATGCGATATGCGTTTACTTTACGGATACCACCGGGAACATTGGGAAGCTTGGTGCAAAAAAAAAAAAAAGGCTGTGTATCACTTTAAGAATTTGTTTTATGCACATTTCCCCCCCTTTTTTTGGAACATTCCCAAAGAAGATCATCAAATCATCAATTATCTTAGGGATAAATGCTCATTTTCCAATTCGAAATACGATCGAAAAAATCACTTCCCGGAAATCCATTTTCAGGAAGTGATTTTTCATTCATTGGCAAAGATCAATAATTTGGTGATCAGAAGTGATCACCAAATTTTGATCTCTGTCCCCATTTTTTCCCTAAGTCTTTGCTAAGTAGCAAAGACTTAGAAGAAATCCTATTTGTGAATGGAACTCTGAGCTCCATTCACAAAAAGTATAGTAAAGCTTTCTCACTGACAGCTTTACTATACCAGGTACTGCACTGCGATCTGAATGGAGATCGCAGTGCAGTACCCCAACTAGACCACCAGGGGCAGACCGGGGGAAGCCTAAGGGAAGACCCTGGTGAAGGAGGAAGTCCTGTGACATCACCGGGGTCTCCTTTCCCGTGATCCCCATTCATTTAGCGAGGGTCCGGCAATAGAGGAGTTAAGTATTGAGGGGCTGCATTCTCCCGATCCCCCCCATCGGATCTTTATGAAACCGAGGGGGGATTGAGGGGGCTAGGGGGACACTTGAATGCTGCCCCCCGAACGCCCTTAGCTGCCTTAAAGGGGCAGGCAGCAGTTAATGTGTCTAGATCATAAATTTTACAATCTTTGGAACTTTGGTCTTTTCATCCACAGATCGTAAAATTTACGATCTGTGGCATTTAAGAGGTTTAGGGTAATTTTTGTCCCCATTCTGGCAGAGTAAGCTGGTCACTCTCTCCATGCAGTCAATCAAGGGTTCAATAACTGACATCACAGCCTGACGACTGACTGCTGTTTCACCTGCTGCCTCCTCTGCATATGCTCAAGCTTATTAAACTGAACTGCAATCAAACAGCTGATTGCAGTTCAGTACCTCCACTTGACCACCAGGCTAGAAAGCTCCTGCTTTGATCCAGTCACAAATCCTATAATAAGCTGTCAGTAAGTAAACTGCCACCTGACTGGAGATCACACAGTACCTTACACTGGACCACCAGGGTAGCTCTGTTTGTGAATGGATCGCATATTGTGCTATTTACAAACCTGTTTGTCTGCTTTAATAGTCACAATGCTCTGATTGTAAGCTTCATTCATGCTCCATTCAGGTATCCCACCCCTCCCGGATTGCCCGGGAGTCTCCCCCATTCTGGGGTGGTCTCGCGGGAGTGCGGACTTGAGAGCAGACTTGAGTCTCCTCCCAAGTCATGCCCCCTTTTGGTGACCACACCCCAGAAGGCCCTGAGAACACCTCTAACCCCGCCTCTCACCACCCCTAGAATGATGGCCCCGCCTCATTCTAGTCACGCCCTGCCCCCACGTGAAGTCATGTCCCCTTCCCCACACTGCCCAGAAGCCTGAAAGGTCAGGGTGGGATGTCTGTCTATTTGTGTCAAGCATGACACTTTTTAAGTGGTCCAGAAGAACCAAAGCAGCCATATCTATGGCTGGAGATTCCCATTTTTATGTATCATTAAAGGGATTTTAATGATTACCATATCCTTTGTTTGAGTGCGCACTTTAGCCACTTTCTCTTAAGTGTTTGTGCCTTATGTGTTATAGGCTGAGTAGCACCTCTAGCCACTTGGGCTATACCATTTTCATAGCTCTGTGCCCTGGCATACATGGTCCAATATTCCTCTGATCGGATATTTGATTATCCGAAACGATCCAAAAATCGAATCAAATATCCTTAACTTGCACCGGCAATCTTCCATAGATTTCAGCTTGAAAACTACAGATGGTATGGTTCTGGTAGATGGTGTCGATGGAAAGTTTTCCATCTTGTCCGTTCATGTTTTTTTCGATAGTCCAATTGATATCGCCAATTGGTCTATCAAAAACCCGAAAAGGTTTCATTGATACTCCGATTGATTCAATCAAATTGATCGATTGGAATATTAATGCCGTGTATGCCCATTCGTATCTGTATCATTTAGTAGAATATGTATTAAAGGGCATGTCCACCCTTTAGAACAACTTTTAGTATGTGATAGTTATAGCTTTCCAAGCCCCAACCGCTATAATCTTAATGTCAGAAAGTCCTTTGATAGTTACTTACCTTCCCTCTATCCTTCACCGCACTGCCCTGGCCCTCTGCTTGCACGGAACTGCAAGCAGGGGGCGGGACCGGCAGCAGCGTCTGTGATTGGCTGAGTGGCAATTCAGAAAGACGGGGGAAAGAGGTAAGGTAAGTAACTATCGGGAGACTTTCTGACAAAAAGTTTATAGCAGTTGGGGCTGGGTAAGCTATATCTATGACATACTGAAATGGTTTGGAGCTAGAGGGAGGGAGAAAGAAACAGGTGGGAGAGGGAGGGGGGGGGAGGCCTGCAGTGCGCATGACATAATTCTCCCGGAGGGGAGACAGGAGGCAGAGTCCTATATGGACTCTGCTATCCTCCTGGTGGCCACTTTTTTGGACTTTTGGGGGGATTACAGGAGAACCATTTGGAGCTGGGATGTGAGGTAAGGATTTTTTACGCTACAGAGCGGGGCCAGTAGTGGGGGAATTATAGTTTTGGGGGTGGACATGTCCTTTAACAAATTTGGCAGATACATGATTAGATTCGGTCCTTGTAATATATACTGCAGAATGCAGATGATTCATTTTAAACCGAGCAATGCACTTGGCATAACTGAACATACGGCATAATGTGAGTAAACCTAGCCCCATTTTGACTTCTTCTGTCTTGCCATAAAGAGATAAGGCTCAGCATCACATAAAAGCCCTGGTGTGCCGCATATTGATCTGTGCCTGTGACATTCATTTTATAATTTATTAGAAGACTGTAATAGAATGCAATTTATATTGAGGCCAAATAAATGGATTCTCTCCAGGTTCATGTTATTGGATGAAACAGATGTTGAATTCTTTCCTCCATTCCCCTTGGAAAAAAATCTATGTGCCTCTTAATTATTTCTCCATGTATCTGTCAGGTTGATACAGAATTATTTTTAATGTATTTGGCAACAATCCTTCCATCTTTTGTTTTCCTGGCGTGGGAGAAATGTTAACAGCCATGTGTTTCCACTGGAATCTGAGATCCTCCTAATTACAATGAAAAGGGTTCTACGTCATCTATGGATCACAGAGTTGTCAAGAAAAATCAACAGTGATAAAGGACAATGCTGGCTCTTTGTTTATATAGTGTGGTTTATGTGGAAAGGTCACTGCATGTAGGAGTTAATCGAACAGCACAGCAAAGATTGTTGTGAGAAGGACAAAGTGTGTGAGCCTAGGTCTGTTTTCTGTATCTAGGGATAGGAATTTCGGAATGTGCTATTAATTCTTTTTTTACTTAACTGCCTTTTTGTTCTGTAGGAAAGAAATGTAATATTTTCTGGGTTGCAAACATACAGGGTTATTCAATAAAGTTCTTATTGTTTAAAATGGTGCTAATTTTGCCCCAACCAATCAGATGTTAGCTTTCGAATGTTAAAGGGTATGTCCACCCTTTAAACTAACTTTGTGCCATATTATAGTTATTGGTCCCCCAGCCCCAACCGCATTACTATTATAGCAAGAAAGTCCCCCGATCTTTACTTACCTTACCTCTCTCCTTAGAGTACTCCTGGTGGCCAGTTTTTGGGACTTTGGGGAGGGATTACAGGGCAACCATATGGATCTGAGATGTAAGGTAAGGATTTTTATACACTACAGATTGGGGCCAGTAGTGGGGGGGATTATAGTTTTGGGGGTGGACATGCCCTTTAAATAAAGGTGGTGGCCATACACCACACGATTTACTTACCCGACCGACCTCTCATGCGACGTTCCTGCGATCCTGCCGGAACCACCTCTCCCGATCTTATATACGACCGACATGCATCGCAAATCCCATTCATTTTGCGATCGCATGTCGGTGTTATAAGATCGGGAGAGGTGGTTCCGGCAGGATCGCAGGAACGTCGTGTGAGCGGTCGGTCGGGTAAGTAATATCGTGCTGGTGTATGGCCACCTTTAGATCTGATTGGTTGGGGCAAAATTAGCACCATTTTAAACAACAACAACTTTTATTGAATAACCCTGATAGTATATTACGGTAAGCCTAATAAACAAGTGAACAGTCAATATGATATTATATACTTTAAATAAACTTTTAATATGTTATAGTGCTAGTTCCCCCAGCCCCAACCGCATTCATATTATTTTCAGAAACTCCCCCGATCTTTACTTACCTTCCCTCTATCCTCCACCGCACAGCCGCGTCCGTGATTGGCTGAGAGGAGGGAGGACTCTCTGCAAACAATATTAATGCTGTTGTAATAATAATATAAACCCCCTATTACTGCATACACACTCTACCGTGTGGGTGCTGTGGGTCTGTAGGAAGATAAATATAATAAAACAAACACAGCATAGAAGCCAAGATAACCCACTACACTCCCATTAGGCAGGCACTCAAAGTAGCATAAAAGTGGGGAAATAAATAGTCTACAAACCAATGTGTTATGCAGACATAAATAGAACTCAGAAAGGTTCCACCTTAAAACACATCTTTATTATTAAATACAATAAAAAAAAACATAATACAAATACACATCATAATATCAAAGAATACTGTATATATAAAAGTATCCTCCATATCTTACATCTATTAACTGGGCGTCCCCAGTATAATCAGAGCCAGTAATTAGAAACAGGTTAGTTAATCAGTAAATAGCATGCGGAACCAAATATTAGATGATAGGTAAATGCCCTTACTGGGTCGGAGTAAGCACACCCTCTACATCATTCATAAATAGATAGGCTATCCATAGCTCTAAAGAAAGCAAATTAGGCACAAGCGAGCAACAGGTTAATAATAGAGATGTCCGAACTTCGCAAAATCCGGTCCGCTCGAGGATCTGCGAATTTTCGAAAAAATTAGAAAATTAGAAAATCCGCGAGCGGACCCATTAAAACTTATTAAAATGAAAGTCCATTCTTCGAAAATACGAGGATTCTTCAAAAATACGGGGGTCCTTCGAAAATACGAGATTTTTAGAAAATACGAGGATTCTTCGAAAATATGGACCCGTAAATGTGGCTTGTTCTGTCCAAAAATGTGAAAAATCCGTGAAATTTGAATTTACGAGGATTTCTCGTATTTTCCCGTATTTTTGAAAATACGAGAAATCCTCGTAATTTCGAAAATTTTCTAAAAAATTCGGAAAATCTGCGAAAATCCGCCGTTCGCGAACGAGGTAAATCCGCCGTGGATCCGGGTTCGGATCCGCGAACTGGGCCATCACTAGTTAATAAGCAGTCAGTGGCTGGCAAGATGAGTTAAGGCACTGTTAGTGAAGCAGTCACACAGACCTCCGTCAACCAAAGTACATTACCACTCCTGTGATATGCTCAAGCAGAGTCCCTCCATCTGTAACATCATACCGGCACTGCACTGACCTACGCGCGTTTTGGAAGTCTCTTCTTCCGAGTTTCCTTTACGCTCGTTTCGGAAGTCCTGCCTTCCTTCTTCCGGGTCTCATCTTCCTGATGTGTCCGGCTATCTTTTAAAGCTATACCGGGTGTTTCCTAAAATCAGCCGTACTGCAACTGGGTGCTACTCACTAAATGTTCCATTTTACAGGTGGTAAAAATAGGAAACCAAGGAGGATATATATAAAAAATTATTTTATCTCTTAACAATTTTACTTATTATTATTATTATTAACTGCAAATATTATCCTGGCTTTATCACAGTAAATTACCATTCCCACATATTTAAAGATGTATAGGGGGTCCAATGTATATATACACAGTAAATTAATAAATGATAGTAATACTTATTTACAAATCAACATATTAAAGGGCTAACTTTCTTTAAGTATAGATAAAAGGAATCTAATAAGATCTCCTTTATATATCTTTATTGGCATATCCAAATATATATACATGAATAAACAATTAGATCCTATTTAAACGCATACCCTTTTATAAGAAACAATGATACACAAGTTCCTCATTTAGGCCAGCAGGGGCAACGGTATTTGCTTCAAATATCCACCTTGCTTCTTTTTGCAGTATGGATTTATCCCAATTGCCTCCCCTGGTTGATTTTTTAACCTTTTCAATACCCCAGCACAGCATCTCCTCCGGGTTACTGTTATAATATTGGGCAAAGTGTCTCGCAACTGAGCTGGTTTCCTCCTTATCTATAATATTTCTGACATGTTCTAGGATGTCTAGATGTACCTAGTTGTCTAATTGTTTTGCCAATATACCTTTTGGCACACATCCATTCGAAAACGTAAATTACACCATTGGTCTTACAATTAATAACGTTTTTAATCATATATTTGTCATTATTTATTCCATAAGTGAAATCCCCTTAGCCAATTCAGTGTTGAATTATATTTGTACTTACTTCTTACTACTTTCTGTCCAATTGTAGGTGCTCGTCTTGCTGTCAGAAGTGCTCTTTCTGATAGGACTTCTGAAAGTACTTTATCAGAGCATAGTATATACCAGTATTTGTTTAAAATTTCAGTTATCCATGCCCAGTCTTTATTATACTGTGTAATTAGACGTATTGGGTTGCTTTGTTGGTCCTTACAAACGGTATTATTAAATAACAGGGCTGTACGGTCACTATATCTGGCCCTTTTGTAGGCTTTTTTTAATCATTTGTCAGGATATCCTCTTTCCTGGAACCTTACTTTGAGATCTTGCGCTGCTCTCTCGAAATCTGCCAAATCTGTGCAGTTTCGTCGCTAGCGCAGATATTGGCCTGTGGGGATACCTTTTAACAGATGGGGTGGGTGCATACTTTGTGCTCTTAAGAGAGCATTACCCGACTGGAACCCGTAAATTTAAGGTTCCAGTCATTCTGATTAATGGTATCTATAAACTTACTCAGGTCTCTTTCAGTACCTTCCCAAAGCATAACGATATCTATATATCGAGCTCACAGTAATATATTAGACCATGCGCACATGCCGTACCCATCGTGGTACCGGTCATTTTGGCGAAAGTACCTCTGATCGAAAGTAAAACAATTATTCTGCAGGACCAACTTTAGCAGTTCCAGTACAAAATGTGAATGTTGTTTATATTTATATCCTCTTGTATCAAGGAACTTGGTGATACTCCAGATTTCTTTATCAAAGGGGATTGAAGGGTACATTGATTCAACGTCAATGCTAACCAGCATAGTACGTTCATTAACTTTTAGTTTGTCCAGACGTTTCACCACCTCCCGAGTGTCCTTAAGATAAGATGGTAGTGATTGCAGAAATGGACGCAATGCTTAATCCACGTACTTCGAAATATTTTCAGTGGGCCCCCCTACCCCTAAAATAATGGGGCATCCCGGGGGATGATAAAAATTTTTGTGCAGTTTCGGGATCCAATAAAAACATGGAGTATGTGGATATTTAATGTATAGGAAATCATATTCCTTAGAAATATTCCTTAGAAATTATATCTTTGGATAACACAGCCTTTAAAGCCCCTTCAATTTTTAGATTAATTGATTTTTTAGGGTTATCTTTAAGTATTTCATACTGTTTGGGGACTTTTAATTGTTTCATAGCCTCTTTTACATAATATTCCCTATCCAGGACTACTATGTTTCCGCCTTTGTCAGCTGGTTTTACCACTATTTCCGGATTTTCCGATAATTCCTTTAGAGCCACTCTTTCATGTTTAGTTAAATTGTGTATTTGCATGGTTCATATTTCTTAACTTCTTCCTCTACACTTTTTAGAAACAATTGAATTACTGGATAAATAAATACTGCTGGGAAAAAAATGATTTTTCTCTTAAGCCCAGATAACCAATCTGGTTCCCTTTCTCCCCTTGAAGAAGTTCTTCCAGGGTTTCTAAGGTGGTAGTGGTGACATCTCCTGAGGATTCTAAAAGGGATATAAGTGTATCAATATTAAGGGTATCTTAAGAAGGAAGGCGGGACTTCTGAAACGCGCGTAGGTCAGTGCAGTGCCGGTATGATGTTACAGATGGAGGGACTCTGCTTGAGCATATCACAAGAGCAGTAATGTACTTTGGTTGACGGAGGTCTGTGTGACTGCTTCACTAACAGTGCCTTAATTCATCTTGCTTATTAACCTGTTGCTTGCATGTGCCTAATTATTTATTTCCCCACTTTTAAGCTACTTTGAGTGTCTCCCTAATGGGAGTGTAGTGGGTTATCTTGGCTTCTATGCTGTGTTTGTTTTATTAATGCCTCTAACTTGTATTGTTGTATTTTGAGGAACATAAAAAAAAATCACACCAAGCCCAGTGGTCTCCAGTCATAAACGAGCTCTAGAATACATTTTTAATTGTAAAGTATGAATAATTCTTGTATGAGGGAACAAATATAAACAGATGGTGATCAAATAAACTACCTTTCTGAAGTCATTGTATTTAGTTTAACTAGCAATGGTTTATTCTACTGGAAACACAAGAATTGTAGTGACTTCACTATTGCATAATATATGTATAATTAATTTGCTTGTGAAGGTTCTCATTCATCCAGGCCATGGTATATCTGTTGTATTCAATTAGATCTACTGGACTTCAAGTCCAGTTGATCTAATTGAATACAACAGATGTATAATTAATGTATAATTAATAAAAGCTTTTTAGCACCCATAGACCCCAACTGAGTCTCTTTGGGTGCTAACTTATTTACTGAATAGGCCATTATATGTATTTATTTTTATCTTTCTGCTGCTTACAAAAAATAGTGTAACGGTGCCCATACACATTGCCAATATTCAGTCAATCCCATCGGATCTGACAGAACTTCCTGAATATCGTTAATGTGTATGGATAGGTCCGAATGGAAAATTTCTGTTGGATCATTACCAGCTCCCTATACTGTAGACTATCGTGTCTATGGACAGAACAAACGATCATTCAGTATAAAGTATATACGCAGTCATCGTTCCTGGCTACTGGCACATTGAGCAATCAGATTCAGATGGATTTTGATTGTGAATTAACAACCAAAGTGGCAAATTTGCTTGGACACCTGCATATAGTTTCATAGTATGAGGAAGCTGCATACATAAAATGTGTGGAATAACGGCAAAAAACAATATCGAAGTAGAGTGGTACATGATATTCTTTGTATGGCATACGGTTGTGTGCCTGTTCCTACAGCCTCATCTGTAATTAGCAACATTCCCGCACTACAAAAGAGGCAACTGTAACTCCACACACAACACACACTCAATGCAGTTGCGCTGGACATCAGAAAGCTGTGATGCTAAACTCTACTAGAGATGTCATTCACATTCCACAGTATTGGCAAAACAGTGACCTTCTACTCATACATATATTAGAAGATGCAGAAGGTAATAGCCAGAATTCTAAGGTGTGCGTGTGGACTGTAAGATTGCTGGGAGTATCCCTTGGCAAGAATCCCTTGCCTGGATTTTCTCTCCTTTTATGAATATGATCACATACACATGCCTAAAAAACAAATGATCTCTCTGGTATATGTTTTTTTTCCTACGTTTATAATGATTTACCAAGTGTCCAAAGGACTATAAAGGGTATGTTCACTTAAAATGTGAACATTGGCATTCTAAATAAGAAAATAGAACATGAAATATTTCAAATTACTTGTACTATTGCAGGGTTTAGATTATTATATTTGTGTTTTTTATTAGTGCACGCTTCATGGGTCCTTCCTGAATTAACAAAGAGGCATCCCTGTCAATATATAATGGGGTGCACTCTGTAGCTCACACACATATGAAGCACTTGCCAGGGGCAGTGAAGGAGGCATTCCACTCCTGGGCCATACAGTATAATGTCACTGTATAAACAAAAAAGGTGTAGCCATATCTCTTTATCAGCTATATTTAAAATATATCAATGTAATTGTAAAGTACCACAGAAGATGTTATAAGTAAGTGACCATTCTGTGTGAACTGGGTATGGGGGCATCTTATATTCACAAGCCTGTGTGGACAGGGCATGAGGGCATCTTATAATTACTAGTCTTTGTGAGTTGGACATAGGGTCATTTTAAATTTACCAGTCTATGTGAGCAGGGAATGGGGGCATTATATATTTACAAGTCTGTGTGGGCAGCCACAAGCCAGGCCCACAACCACAAGCCACGCCCACCCCCCACCCCCCCGGTGGACTGATTCAATTATTTGTTTTAAGTTGACAAAAGGTCTAGGAACACCACTGACCATCAAATATTGGACAGGGGCATGAGAAAAACTCTAAATGTATGCGTTATCCTGCTGTTAGACACTGTGCATGATATAGGACTCTGTTAACCCCTATCACTGCCTATGCAACATGAGACACAAGGCACACAACATTAAATTATACCAAATGCATTTTTTTTTAAATTCCAACGTATTAACATATTTAGGATGAAATAGTCTGTAAACCTTTTGAAGTGATTCCAACAACTTTCGTGAGCTTAAACAACAAACATGCAGGAACTCAAGGAACATTTTCAGGGCTCCACTGTCAACCTTTCAGACCTGTAGAAGGCACACAAATGGCAGACAGAAATGTGAAAACAATGGAGGGCAAGGAAGCCAAGGAACCTTAAATGGCAAGAAAGACAAAAATAAAGGAGAGCCCATGCTAAAAAGAAATAGCAAATAGATTGTGACCCTTGTGTATCACAGAGCACAATGATCAGAAGAAATACACAAATGGATGGACAATTAAAGCTAGGCTGGACAAAGTTCACTAGCTGCCACGAAAAGTCTTGTGGTGTGTTGAATCATGCACAGATATATTCTTTATGAGTCCCCCTCCTTATATTACACTTAAATCTTACCTGATGCTTAGTCCTCCTACCCCCTGCACTAAGACAGACTGTAGACTGCGTGACTGTAGCGGACAGATAAGTACCCCTTGTTTCATAAGTTGTAGTTACTTATTACTTAAATATGTTTAAGAGGTATAAAGGATTAGAAGCCTATTTTACACTTTTAATTTATGCCTTCACCAAGTATTTATAAATAAAGGTTAAATATTTGTTGCAAAAACAAGAGAGTGCTACAGGTTCATTTACCCTGAGCCACTTCACTAATTTTAGTAGTTAATATCATGCAAATCAGTTCAATATCTGTTAGCACAAATTTAACTTCTTTGTAACAGCTGCGCGGTTATTGCAAAAAACACACACGCAACCGGTGCAAGCGATTTTAATATTCATTTTGTGCTTCTATTAGCGTGACATTTTAACACCTGCTAATTGCTGGAGTTAAAGTCGCGCTATGGGTAAATTCCTTTAGGGATTAACTCACAGCCGCAAAAAGGATATTAAACCGGTGTGGGAGATTTATCTGGAGTAATAGCGGCTCTGAGGAAATCTACCCCCTAGTGTTTTATGTAGAAAATATTCCTTTTTTTGATATTCTATCAAAAGCTGCCCATTTATTCCAACTGGAGATTTTATACCAAAGTCCATTGCTTTAATTATCTTGTGAACATTTTCTCATGACTTCCTTCCTTACTCTAACCTCTATTGGTTTATACTTGGTACTTGCCAGACTGTAAAATGTGGGAATTTTATACAAAAACATACTCACAAAAAAAAATTCTCTGAGCATTTGTACAAACATACTGTTCAGGTTTTATTTAGAACCTCTAGTTTACTGTAATATTGAGTTATACCTCTTGGGGCAGGGCCAGATGTGAGTGGATGAAAAAATATATATAGCGCAGTAAACTGCTGCGCTAAATAACAAAATAAATACGAGACAATTTTGCAGTTAGGTGGAACTTACCTCCCGTTTAACAAGGAGGACCCAAAAGTAGAAATAATACAAAAATGAGACAGAAGAGAAGGTGCACAGTAAGTCCATGACCCAACTGTACCATAGAGTGGCCCAATAAATTGACCAGCATTTATAAAAAAACAAGAGGACAGATCAGTCTATAAGGCAGGGTTGGACAAATCTCAGGAGCACATCTAGCAACTAACTTTTTACAGGGTTTTCTATTGGTAGCTATTGAACTGGCTTATTAAAAAGGTTTTGGCTCCTAATGCCAAAAACTAATTTGTCCGCTCCTCTTTTAAATATCAGGCCCACCACATTCATATATACTGCAGAAGGACCACCCGAAGCCTAAAAAAAATGTATCTTTTTCCCTGATGTTCCTGAACAGAGATATCCAGCCAAACCCTGTGTTGATATTTACTGCTCCATCTGCGTACCAGCTATCAGTCAAGACAGTGACCTAAAGGTACTGGAGCTTTGTATTGTATTAGTGTTTGGTTATAGAGCACAAAATTACAGCAGTTAGGAACTTCCTGGTCGCAGCTGTCAGTTAATTGGGCATGACGACCTTTCACTGACAGCCACAACTAGGAAGCAGAGCAGTACAACCCCCATGAAAATGGGGTTTGGGGGGGTGCTGCACCTATCAGTAAAATTTCCTTTTATGGCTGAACATGCCCTTTAATTTTAGGGAAATGTTCTCTTTTTTTCTCATTTAAGGTTTGCATGACAAAAAGGAACAAGAGCCAAATGTGCACTGGGTTTGTGTGAATAAAGAACTCCGTTACTTTTCAGGCAACGCAGGTGCATTAAACTTAACGAAAGGGGGTTTGTATCGGTTGCACAGCGATATTTCAAAAAAACATTTGCAAATGGCACTGTGCCCTAAAATCCTTATAAAACACCAATATGACTTCGGGTTAACATGGGTTTTACATGGATTTTGGCCATATTGAATCTCCCTGTTAGTCCTTGTTGATCCAGGGATCCTTTCCGATTGATATTTGGAGACAGGAAGGATTTTTTTTCCCCATACAGTTTTTCTTTTTGCCTTCCTCTGGATCCACTCTTAGACAAGGAACATGGGTTGTACTAGAGAGGCATATGTCTTTATTCTCCCACACTATGTAAATGTGTAACTAAGTAACTATAAACTCCTGTTTGTGGCTTTATTAGACTCTATTGTACTTTCTTGTACACTTGAGAAAGATCTATTTAGGTTGAAACATACAGGGTTATTCAATAAAAGTTCTTATCATTTAAAATGGTGCTAATTTTGCCCCAACCAATCAGATGTAAGCTTTCAAATGTTAAATAAGATCTGATTGGTTGGGGCAAAGTTAGCACCATTTTTAACGATAAGAACTTTTATTGAATCTCCCTGATAGTGTGTTGCACAATAAAAACACTTAAAAGTAGAGGATTGTGTCTAGTATCTTTGTTGTGTTTTTACTGCTTATTACCTGTACTTCACATGCTTTTTGCTAAAGCATTAAATGAACATCAACCACCAACAATTTTAGACTACCAGGGTCAGTATTTATAAAACTGTGGTACCAGAAAGCTACGATATTGCAGGCTTTAATACATTTACAACAGTGGCTGTACATTTACAACGGCGGGCGTACAATACCACATGGTTGTAAAATACCGCAGTGGTATTAAATTGCCAATACTGCTCCAGGATTCTCTTTACTGGCCCTGGTCCAAAATATGTTCTGTATCACTAACTGCTATGCCTTTAACTATTACCTGCAGGCTCACAGTACCAGCCTAATCACCAGTCTCACAATGCCAGCCTATTTACCATTCTCACAATGCCAGCCTATTCACCAGTCTCACAATGCCAGCCTATTCACCAGACTCACAATGCCAGCCTATTCACCAGTCTCACAATGCCAGCCTATTCACCAGACTCACAATGTCAGCCTTTTCACTATTCTCGCAATGCCAGCCTATTCACCAGTCTCACAATGCCAGCCTATTTGCCAGACTCACAATGCCCACTTATTCAGCATTATCGCAGTGCTAGCCTATCCACTAGTCTAGCAATGCCATCCTATTCACCATTCTCACAATGCCAACCTATTCACCAGTATCAGAATGCCAGCCTATTCACCAATCTCACATACCCACCTTTCACCATTATCACAATGCCCACTTATTCACCATTATCACGATGCCAGCCTATTCACCATGCCAGCCTACTCACCAGTCTCACCATGCCAGCCTGCACACACTACCCTACCCCTTAGTTTCAACAAGGCATCCAGGAGCATAGCAGGCATAAACTAATTATTTAAGAGGACAGGGTTGGATATTTCAACATATTTTAAAGAGCTATTCCTTTTAAAAGATGTCATTATGAGAGGAGTTGTCCCTTAATGAGCCTGCTGATGGAATCACTGGAACATTTTCTAAACGGGTCCAGCTAGAATTGATTTGATAGACTGATATTGCAGAGCAGTCTATTCAACGGAAGTTTTAGTCAGACTGAAACTGATTGTACTGACTGGAAGAGCCAAGTAAATTGACCCAATTATACCTGGCCTAAGCTGGGTACACACAAGCAGATTTTTCAGCCAAATTGACCAATAATTCCATGTATTGGACTGTTGGGCTGAAAATCTGCCGCGGTTTTGTCATCGCCGGTGAGCGAGGTCTGTCCCCTGTTCGCCAGGATCTGACGAATGGCGATTGGAACCGTTAGTAAATCACAGCCTCCTATGGACCGCACAATCAGTCACGGCAAACTGCCAGTTGCAGCTACAGTGATTCATCCCAGCCGATCGTGTGCTAGCGGCGAACAGTCGGTCAGGATGAAAAATTTTCTCATGTGTACCCAGCCTTAATATGAACAATTGTCACAAACAGCCTTTTAACAATTGTTGACCCATGCGGCTTCACTTATAATCCATTTGCTTCAATGTTCTTCAGAGACTATTGTTACTTGTATAATTGGTTGCTATACTTTTATGTAGGGAGTTCTAGAAAAAAGTCTTTGTTTGACTTAAGGTCCTGACCACCACAAAATTGTTCTGCCCTATTCTTCACCAAAATGGGATAATATTGGTGAGAAAATGTACAGCGATATCAATAAAGTTCTTATCGTTGAAAAGGGTGCTAATTTTGCCCCAACCAATCGATCTTATTTAACATTTGAAAGCTAACACCTGATTGGTTGGGGCAAAATTGGCACCATTTTTAACGATAAGAACTTTTATTGAATAGCCCTGAAATCTTTACAAAATACGTTATTAAAGTTTCTTTCTACTTTAGCCATCTTACATCTGTTTATTTAGCCATCTTTTTTCTGTTATTAAAACAAGTAAATTGAAGTCTGGTACAATTGGTAAATACATAGTATTTTTATTATTCACCCACTGTTGTCTCCTCTGTGGCACAAGCAGTAATCGGCATGGCTTTTCAAAATGTTGATTCATTCTCTCCATGGAAACATGGTGAGATAAAGAGATTGGCATATGGCCAACATAGATAATGAGTACTGAAAAATTGGAATAGGGGCACAGAATAACTAAAGGTACTTTCAAAACATAATAATAACAGTGGGGTGTCACATCAAGTGGTTTATAATTATACATATAGATACATTTGTAGTAATCTGTATTATTGTGTATATATGATGCTTTGATTCCCCTGTCTGTCATAATTTATCTTCTGTCTGTTCAAGGTATTTTGTGAATTTGGTTAGGGTATGTCCACCCTCTTTTTCAATTTTAAACATACTGTAGGGCAGGTCCCCCCCACCCCCAACCGCTATATTTTTATACCAAAAACCGTCTCCCTTCTTTACTTACAGCACCTCATTCCTTCTCGCTGTACTGGTCCGGCTCCCTCCCGCCGAGACTGTAAGCAGGGGCCGGACCGGCAGCCGCGGCTGTGATTGGCTGAGAGGCAGCCAATCACAGCCAGGCTGCCATCAGTGAGAGCATCGCTGGAACGAGGTGCTGTAAGTAATGAAGGGAAGCATTGTTTGGTATAAGAATGAAGCGGTTGGGGGTGGGGAGACCTGCCCTGCTGTTGTTAAAAGAATTTTATGCTGGATATAAAAATGCAAGAGAGTCATCGGGAGGGGGGGGAAAGGGTCTCCACCTGCGCAAGTCTCTATACCTCCCGAGGCAAACACAGAGGCAGAGACTTTTAGGACGGAAGACAGCTCCTACCCTACAGTTTCCTGGACTTTATTCATGGACTACAGAAGAACCACAGAGCAGGGATGTAAGGTAAGGTTTTTATTTAATTGTACAGTGGGGCCGTAGTAGGGAGATTTTTAGTTTGGGGGGTGGACATGCCTTTAAATTGTGTTTTGGCTAAAGGTAACTAAGGGCAGTCGACTCAAAAAACAAATAATTTCGAATACCCCCTCAAACCTAGGTTCCACATTTCTAACTTCCTTACCTGACCCGCTCCCCACGCTGCTCCTACTCTGCCGATGATGATGACAGCCATTCAACTTGCTGGCTGTCAGTAAAAGCACACGTAACGTCACACCCAATCGCCTTACAGCCGCGACCATAATGGTTCTTGTCACCTGTGCTCCTCCCCTCACATAATATACACATACTGTGTGTGGGGAGGAACGCATTGACGGGAACCATTATGGTATGGGGGATTGGTCTAGGATTTCCGTTTTATGGGGGGGACATATCCCGTCCTTATAAAGCGACTGTTAGGTGGTAGATTTCCCACCACTGAGGAAGTCCATTTGTTGGACAAAACACCCCTGGCGTTCGTTTTTTAATTGCTCCCCCTGTCCTACCCTGGCACTACTATACGTGTGGCTACTATGATTTGCCGGTTTGATGTTATGAGATTAGGTTAAAAAAATAGCATTTACCTCCTGTTCTTTAGTAAAACAGTAAAAAGAAAGTAATTTTTTTGATGGATATACCCTTTAAAAATGGTGCTAATTTTGAACCCACCAATCAGATATTATTTATCATTTGAAAGCTAACATTTATTGGTTGGGCAAAATTAGCATCATTTTAATGATAAGAACTTTAAATGAATCTTCCTGTACGTGCCCTTCATTGGATTAGATGTTGGACAAAGGTAAGTGTCTTTAAAGGAGAACTAAAGTCCCCAGATATCTGTTGTTTCAATTAGATCAACTGGACTTGAAATGTAGTTCTTGAAGACGTTTCGCTAGTCATCCGACTGGCTTTCTCAATTCAGAATGACTTGTACAAGAATCTGTGGCAATTATGTACCCTGGAAAATCCCAATTAGCATATCACAGCCAGGTGTTAAGGGTGTGATTAGATAGTGGCTAAGAGGTGTTATAGGAACAGAAACAGCATTGTACATGGCAGACAGTTGGTGTCGAACCCCCCCCACCTCTATTTAGGCTTGGTTTCTTTATTTTCACATAAATGGCCTCCTTAACACCTCTCTTGCCCAGTCACGTTCCTTCGCCAGTATGTTAACATTACAATCTTCAAAGGTATGTCCTTTATCCTTAAGATGCAGATACACGGCTGAGTCCTGACCCGAGGAATTGGCTCTTCTGTGCTGGGCCATACGTTGATGCAGTTGCTGTTTGGTCTCCCCACATACAAATCAAGCATCTTCACTGCACTGCACTGCATATTGATGTCGCTTTTCTTGTGTTTTGGTATTGGGTCTTTCGGATGTACCAATTGCTGCCTCAGTGTGTTGTTCGGTTTAACAAATTTCTCTTCTTATTTCTCGGAGACCCCTGCTACATATGGGATGACCATGTTCTTCTCCTGTCTTGCTTTTCCCCTCACTGTTGGTATTCGTGTTCTTTTCTTTCCTTCTACTTCTTTTGACAAAGGCCCAGTCTGATATCCACAAGTTTTAAGGGCTCCTCTGAGATTTCATTTCTTTAGCCTTCGCCTCTGTGCTAGTGGGGATGTTCTCGCGGCTCTGTGTTGCAGGGTTCTGATGACCCCCAGCTTGTGATCTAAAGGGTGGTGGGAGTCAAACATTGACTAATTGCTAATTGGGATTTTCCAGGGTACATAATTGCCACAGATTCTTGTACAAGTCTTCTGAATTGAGAAGCCAGTCGGATGACTAGCGAAACGTCTTCAAAACTACATTTCAAGTCCAGTTATCTAATTGAATACAACAGATATACGATGACCTGGATGAATGAGAACCTTCACAAGCTAAAGTCCCCAACACATTGTCCCAATATACAGAGCACATTCACAAACACACAACAAGCTGTGCCTCATCTCTCCCTTTGCTGTGGATGATGGGTGATTTATAAAATAAACCTGTGAGTACAAGGGTCGCTCCCATAATTTACCTTATCTGGATCACCCCGCTAAGTGTGCGCAGTATACATTTACGGAAACTGCAGTCTGCTTCCTGGTAGCTGACAGCCCATCAATTACAGTCACTAGATCCTCCCTCTGACACAGAACTCAGATTTCAGTGCTTTTTTTTTTTGTAACATAGTAACATAGTAACATAGTAATTAAGGTTGAATAAGAACATACGTCCATCAAGTCCAACCTATTCACTTTTTTTTTTTAACCCTACCTAACAGTTGATCCAGAGGAATCCAGTTGATCCAGAGGTATGCTTTTCATACAAAAAAGAAAAGTAATCTTTGCAGTGTATTCTTTGCTAGCATGGATGAAAGAAACAGAACATTTAACATTTCAGCAAAAAATAAAAGTAAGTATGGGGAATCGACCAGCAACCTTCTATACTGAATCTTTCTAAAAACAAACAACTTTCTACCACTATGCAACAGCGGTGCCCCAATCTATTTTTTTGCCTAACCTAGCACTTATAGCAGAACACACCAACAGTGAACTTCAATAAATAGATGTACATTTCATTAAATGTCAGTAAAATCAGTATTTTGTATTGCTACTGGAAGACTGTCAGCAATTCACGCTGTTTGGTAAATAAATAACAGAGCTCCTATATACTGTATAAATTTTGTACATATTTAGAAACTTATATTTTTTTAGAAACATGGAACAAACAAATGAAAAAGCAATAAACTCAGGCAGTAGACTATGTTTATTGTTTCATAAAGAAAACTCGGGGATTAGAACTTGTGACTTCTTGGTGTGTTTGTTCCTATAAACACAGCATTTACATCGTGAGCCACCATGTAAATTTTATCTTTTGCTAGAAAGAGTAGCTAAAAATTTTGTGCATAGAGACAGTGAATCCTGGGGTCAAGGGGCGTGGCTCTTTGAAGCCAACATGGGTTATGAGTTGTACTGGCAACAACATGGAAGCCTCCTTTGTTACAGAATGTATTACTTATATCTACTAAATGCAAATAACTAGAAAATAATCTTTCAATGTATAGGTGTTCTGGGTAGAAAAGCTTTCACATTAGGATTTTAAAAAATTAAGTTTAGGTCTCTTTAACATACTAATGCACTTTGGTGTATTTTGTTGTAATATTGGAATAAAATTTTAGATTGTGTTTTGCACCTCACAATCGAGAGTTGCCCACTTTCCCCACTGCTGTCATTTGTTGTGTTTTAAAAAAATCTACTGTACAAATGACAGAGAAAAAAAGGGAAATTAAAACTTTGAAGTTAGGAGAAATGAGTAAGTTGAGTGAAAAATAGGGTGTTCATGTCCTTTAAGCAATAAACTTTCTATGTTCTTAAGATGTCATGCGATGTTCATGCAACCACCTCACCTGTTCTTTTTTGTGATTGTGAGAACTACAAAGGAATATACATTAGATAGAATTAACAAATAAATGTTGCATCTCTCTAGTGTCTAAATAGTGTATGACCAGCAGTATTCTTTTGGGATTATGGGTAGAACTAGATGTCTTTATTCAACCTTCAATACTATGTATGTTTTAAAAAAAATCTGATCCGTTTATGAATACCTTGAAGGAAAACTGTACTGTAAAAATTACTTTGCCTCATCTTAATCTATAAATAAATGCTTGTAAGGTATAGGCGACACTAGTGCGATTCAGATTGCGTTTTGCGGTACGATAACGCTAGTGATAGCTCAGACCTATGCAACCCTATGGAAGTGGCCCCACTCCTTGCAATGCCCTCCTGCCCATTTTCGGAGAGCATGCGATCACCTTTTCGGAAGTACACACGATCACACTCCACTGCGATCATGCATTCTCCCATGTGCACTAGTGTGTCCACAGCCTAAGTAGCCATTATTCTTACGTGTGTGTGTATGTGTTGCTGCTGCTGAAAAAAACATTCAGAGTTTTGCAGACATCTAACCATATAGGAACAGTTGCAATAAATCCCCATTCCATACCTTCTTGACTTTTTCATTTTTTCCTGCAACTACTGCTTAGTTAAGCATACTCTGCATAAACATTTTAGTCCATTGAGCCAGATTAACAACATCACATGACATTACTAAACAGACTTTCTTACTAAACTAAACATTTATACATTTCACAATATAAACGTTTTAAAAAGATGGTAGCCCCAGCTGTCTTATATATCCAGCTCTACAAATAATGACTGGCTTTGGAACAGACATTATTCCAACAGGCCCAAGATAAACCAGCTGGTTCCCATATGTCAAGAGAATAGTGCCAAGTTTTAGAAATAGCAGTTGCAGTCACATGTGAGCGCCCATCGTGTAGTCATAAAAGTGGAATTGTGGTTGCTGGAAATAGTCAAAATAGCTAAACAATGTATGGTCCCATATTGGGAACAGTGACAATGTAGTAAGCCTGTTATATTCAAGAGTGTGCCCAATATCTGCATCCCCATTTACCCATCTGTTACCTATTTACAGGACTACTGCAACTATATAACATCTGATTGGTGGCTGAAGATTAATAACACAGGGTAACGTTAGTACCTCTTATTAAATAAACCCCGATGGTGTGTTATCTCACAGGACAGAGGGATCCGACTCAACATCTCAAGTTGGGAACTTTTGTACATTTCTCCCACTGTGAAATAAACTTCCTCTTAGGGAAATAATTAATCTGTTTTTTTCCTATTAACCTTTTCAAACAAAACCTTTGTACTTTGAATATGATATACTATTGTACATGCGTTAAACTGTATTTATCACCACACCTTTTCTCGGTCTCTTTAGATTGTATGCCTATTGGGGATTTCTAGTTCTTAAAAAAATTAAGCTAAATATTCAAGAATATTCGCTTGGGATTTAATGGAGTAGGCAATGTCAGCTATTAATACTGTTTTACCATGATGCTGGAGTCATTCTTCATCCTTGCTGATTTGCTACATACATGGGAAAATCATTTTCTACAATGTTGTTGAAACTGAACTTTGTACTTGCCCTTCCTTAAATCAAAGCTGAAAATAAGATATTTGTCCTCATATAACAGTGCATTTGGCAAAAAAAAAAAACTGCATCATCATTCAAATGATCATTGCACAACTTTTATAATAAAATTACTGGCTACAAGGTTACTGACACATCCTTGTAGCATGAAATCAAAGACTGATGAGATTATTGCTCAGTAATATTGAAGGAGAAGTTCGTCCAAATTTTTTTTTTAACCTTAGAGTTCAAAAAATGCAGAATAAAATGCTGAATCACTTTAATTTTCAACTACGTAGCTCATGCTGTTTCAGGTCAACACGCACTTTCTTAATTGTAACAAAACCACAAGTGACCAAACATTTATGGAAGTCATCAGGAAACAGGGCCTAGTCCCACCCCCACCAGTCCAATATCCTATGACTATCGGAGACAAGGTGGCTGCAAATGAAAAATGCACATGAGAAGCTCCCATACTGACTGAAATTGGACCTATGAATAGAAATACATTAGGGAGAAAAATAATGCAAATAAATGGACACATATAACAGGAAGTACAATACTTAGCAGTACTTGTAGTAGACAGTGGATAGGTGTCCCAGAGGGTTATCCAAAGCAAGTCTAAAGCGGGCCATACACAGCCCAATTAATATACAACTGGCCAATCATACCTAAAAAGTTATCTCCCGATAAGGACTAAAATTGTCCGATGATCAGGAGATCGCCCATACAATATCATACAACCAGAGATTGTATCGTGTGTGGGCCCCTTTAGGACATCTTAAAGGGTACAAGTTGTATTGTGATCTCATATTATTGGTACATATTCATAATAATGGCAATGCAGGCTGGTACTTGGGGGCCTATTTATTTCTAAAGGTGAAATAGCAGGATCGTCCAGGAGTCTCCCTCATTCTGGGGTGGTCTCCCGCACTCCCGCAAGACCACCCCAGACTCCTGGACTTGAGAGGAGACTTGAGTCCTGAAGGGGCAGGGTGGGATGTCTGAAATAGCGATACCGTGCCTATAATGATCATCATTTTTACAACAGCAAATTTAAAATTCCAATTGCAATTCAGATCCCGATCATATATTTACGATTGCAATTATAACAGTACGATCACCTTAACAACACTAAAGCTGTAGTCTACTAACATTTGGTATTGTACTCGTAAATGTTGGTTATGACCGTGGCCGTACTTTTACGATAACCCGCGGTATCGGAAGTTCCCTATACTGTGGGTTAATATATTTTGCCCATGTTTACATAAAACACATACAGGTAGATGCAATGGTTTATTTCTGCGACGTATTGAACACTTTGTGACCTTTGATAGTTTGGAAATGTGATTGGAAAGTTGCAAACTTTTGCAGGTCTTTAAAGATACATTTGAAAATGTGATAATGTTTGTGTAAAAAAAAACTGTGCAAAAAAACCTCCACAAAATAAATTTAATCGATTACGCTGCGCTAAGTAAAAAAAAATTTGCAAAACAGCGCAGGCAGCCCCAAACCCTTGCAGTACAAGTACGCCACTAAAGCACAATATACCCATATTTATATCTGCAAAAAAGTTTAGACCAAAATCTTTATTGGTATATTAAACACCACAATTAGACTTCTTAATATACACTGTAGCCTGCATATATAAATTGCAACAGTCCCAATAAGTAAATATGCCAGGGTTAAAACTAATTACTAAGTTCCACAGTGTGAAGTGGAACCCTAAACACACTTCAACATTAGTGTATAAATTGTCCTGCCAAATCGAAGTTCATGTTCCCCTGCAACGCTTTGTAGCAATAAAAATATTGAGGTCAGAAACAGATTTGAGATATATTCATATATAATACATACAAAAAAATAGAATTCTAGTGCACAAACAATTCTAATTGCATATTGGCTACCTCCATAAGGTTGCTACTACAAACAGTCTGCTAAACCCTGGATAAATAAAAGCAATTAGTTAATCCAGGATGGTACATAACCTAATATAATGGGTAAATGTCCATAAGAGCAATGGTAACACAAATTTGAGCATAAACAACCATAAACAGGTTGCAACTGCAAACCAAAACATATATACACAGCTACAATTAGAAGTAAACAATAAATGTACACATATACTTGTGCATTGGGCAAGCTAATGACAAGCAATGCAGACTAATTCCAAGCCATGCACAGTGGTTAATGTATCACAATACTAGCCAATGCTCATGCTGTTAGAAATTAAATGCACATACTAATAAAGGTAGAACAAAAGGCTTACCACTGAATATTACAATTTACAGTTAAATATTAATATCTAGAAGAAAGACAAAAGGACAAGTAAATACATACTGTAATTGAAGCAAACAATTTTTATACGTTCATTTAAGCCCATAGGCAAATCTTCTCCTTTGATAATTGGTGAACTATATAAATTGCCTGCCCCTTTACTATGCAGAGACTTCTTGGCAGACACGTCAGAGGGACTAAGTATAGAACGTCCTCTAGTATAACTATAAAGATTTTAATAACTTTCTATGTAATTCTTTATTAAAGTTATACCAGTTTAAAAAGGGTTCCATATGCCTGGCTAGTTTAGGAGTTTTGATTCAGGAATCCATAGAAATATAAGTGATACTTTGCTTTAATCAGCAGTTTCTGGCCAGTAAGGGCTAGGCCACCACTAGCAGATTTCTCACAAGCTTACGCTTGCAGTCCGTTAGTGCGTGAGAAATGTATGCCAGGCTAACTCAATGTGGGTGGCCCCACTTTGTGCGCTGTGCAGCGATCAGTTTTTGGAGCGCATACGATTATCATTTTTTTGTGAGTCGCATGCGCACTGCTAACAGAATATTAGCAGACTCGCAATGCAAATGCAGGACATTATAAGAAAATCTCCATGCAACATTAAAGGGCATCTATAGTGGGAAAATGAACTTTTTTTTCTTTCTTTCCATGTGTTCTATAATTCCCTACAACCCCTAGAGTGTCTTCACTTTTTTCAGATTCCCTCTCTGTCCTGAGATACACCAGTTAGAAGAATATGTGATTGCATTCCTCTACTCCTACTTGGACTGTCAATCAAATCCCTGTGACTTGATCCCCCCTCCCTGCTCTGTAATAAACATAGAGATAACAGCATTAGCAGGGGGAGAAAGGTAGCTTTGATGTTAGATATAAGGCTGCACTTGACCCCCCTTCTTAATAGCTTTCACTGATTGATGATGGGTCACAAAGTGAGAGATCGTAAACTGTACTGATCTCCTTCTTCCGTGCCTCCAGGACAGCTTACTTTCTATTGGCCACTGTGCGTGGGTGTGTTTTTCAGGATGTTGAACTTTTAACTCCTACTGCACATAAAAAGCTTGTCGGTTAGCCGGAGCTGAGACACGGAGGAGGTAACAGAGGGGAGGGAGAAGGGGGGAATGCTGCACATAGATCTGACACCGTGGTTAAACAGAGTCAGTGACAGATATAGGATTAAGGCAGCACAGAGTACATGAATTTAACTTTGCAAAGGGGCAATGTGTTTTTTTCACTATAGATGCCCTTTAAGAACTGTTAAAATAACTATTTTAAACCTGTTGTGCCATAATAAAAATGTCATTTGAGCAAATATGAAAGCATACATTGATTTTTTACTGACTGCTATCAACGCATTATTTTCTTATAACTTGTCCCTGATTGTTTATGGATCACCCACTGATATTAGCAAAATCACTGCTTTGGATTAATGGGGAAAAATGCCAAAATGCTTAGGGGCATATTTATAAAAAATCGTTATTATCTCATTTAAATTAAATTAGAAGAGAGGTGGTAAGCAATATCGCAGCAATATCGCAGCGAAGGGCTCAAATCCCGATGTACGGAAAAGGGGTCTGGGAGGGGCTGCTGGGAAAGATTTGTGCCGTGGGTGGTCACATCCACCCCCCAGTGGCGAGAGAAGGTTGTACACCCACCCTGCCTTCGCCCCCCGCTGGGGGGGTGGAGGGCCCTTGCAGCACTTAGAACTGCCCTTGCGGCCCTGAGGGCCCTTTGTGGCTTAAGGGGTCCCGCAGCTCGAACCGTGAGCTCCCCGGTGCTGACAAGTGCCTATGTTGAGGGTCCTGCAGCTCAAAACAGGTACCCACATTGGCTCATTGGGTGTGTCTTTTTTCTTCCATCTGGTGACACCAACTTCGCTGATGTGGCTTACACCGTAATGTCAGTGCTGGGGAGGGGGGGGTCCTCGTATGGGCTGCAGGACCCCTTAAGCCCCAAAAGGCCCGTCTCAGGGCTGCAAGGGCACTTCTAAGTGCCACAAGGGCCCTTCTAAGGGCAGGGAAGGGGGGTCCTGGTTCAAGCTGTGGGACCCCCTAAGTTTCAAAGGGCACTTTTTAGGGCCGCAAAGGCACTTATAAGTGCCAGGGAAGGGGGGTACTGGTTCACGCTGAGGGACCCCCTAAGCCCCAAAAGGCACTTTTCAGTGTCCCCCGCTGGTCCCTCGAGGGCGGCATGGGCGTACACCCAGCCGCTCCCCTCTGGCGAATGCGACAGCCCGCAGCAAGGTTGGGTGTACACCCCCACCCTCAGCCATTTTCGACAACCCAAAGTTGGCAAATTGAAACGGCCAAGGTTAACACCAGAATGCAGTTACCGCCGCTTTATAAATAGAAGCAAGCAGTAACTGATGCAATGTTATCACGGTGTTAACTTTCTGCCGCTGTTTTCTCCCTTTTATAAATCGCGGTAATAGTGATTTTGACGAAAATAGCAGGAAAAACGGCAGTGGAAAGTTGCCCCTTAGAATTAAAGGTGGGTCTTCTGTGTCTTTGGACTTTGTGTAAAAAGTGCTTGATGAATTATTATTAGAAGTTAATAGTAAACTAGAATGGAAAAGTTTAAGTATAAACAGTGAATTTCACTATTATAATGAACTAGTGTGAACTAAGGAACCACAAAAACAGGTAGCATATACCTCTTACTACAATTCAAGCTGGTTGGATAGGTGGTATATTATTGTTATTTATAAATACATGGTCCACAGGCCAAAAAATCCACCTTATTGTAGCACTCCATTGATATATATCTCTACCTTTTTTAGTCTGGTCTTGGTTTTTATTGTATATTATTGCTAAGGGTGTGTGGGGGTTTCCTGGGGGTTTAAGGGGATATGTTTTTTATGACTTTTTCTATGTAAATATAAATGGGTGTGAATCACAATTAAATTCTTCTTAAATGCAGTAAAACACTGTGTTTAGTCCCAGTGCTCTGCAGGTCGAGATATATATATATTAAGGAACACAGTGGGTGCTACAAAAAGGGGGAATTTGAGGCCTGTCTATGGGCCATGTATAACTAGAATATAAACTGAATTTGGCTTAAAAGGACGTATTTTGAAAGGGAATGTGTGTGTATGTAGGTTTTAAAACTCAATAATATTCCTATTGCAATTAGAGGCATTTTATGATACATTCTGACTAAATTCATATATTTGTATTGTGTATATGGTCGCCATGGAAATGGAAGTGTGGGTGTAATGGTGCTCCAGTAGGTGTGTACCTGTGTGGTGTTGTTCAAAGTAGGGTTTTGTGTTTATGACCATAAAAGTAATGTAAACTAAAGGATGGGGAGGGTGTTGGGTTGCATCAGTAGGTGTGTACCTTTTTCTTTGTGTGGAGTTGGGGTATGTTTTTGCAACAATAAAAGGGATGTCTTGGTCGCTTACTGTTGCATACTGGATAGAACACTGAGGCTAGATTGACTCTTATTAAAGTATAGAGCATGAAAAAACAGCCAGGAGACAGGTGTTGGTGAAAAACTTGGCCACAGTTTGACCCACGCGAAGTGCGTATCCTTGAACGTTCGTTACGGGAGGAGAAGCGGGGGTGTGGCTTACAACCCGCAATCCTATTGGTCTCGCTGGCACCTATCAGCAGCCCCAGATCACCTGACTGGGGTATAAATACACGCTCAGTCACAGTGACTCTCCCCAGCTATGATTAAGTCCCTGTGCGAGGGACGAAACGCGTCGGGCTTGTCTTTGATATGATTTTTTAATCTTTACAATTTTCCTTACCCGATCCCACTGTTCTCTCTGGATTGCCTGATCCTCCTCATGATGTTTTCTCTGAGGGGGCGTAATACAGGCAACCTACATGTTTATTCCGTTTTCGGTACTAGAGACTTCCATACCAGAAGCCTCTCTGCTTTACTATTGACAATGGGAATCAGGTTGTTTCTGTTATCCAGCATTAGGTTTTCCCTACTTTATGACTAGTAATAACATGTAGTGCTTTAGAGACTCCAGGATTGGGTCTCTTTTGGAGGGGAGTTAATACTGTTAGGAGATATCCTACCCCCACTCATATTTATACCTGTTTGTCTTTACTAGTTTTATTCTGAGTGTGGGAATATTTACGTCATTCACAAATACTTTGTGATTTCTACCCACAGATGCTCTATCTCATTGAATATTTTACTGGATGGTTCCTATCTTTTTCTAGTTATTTTTATGAAGTATGTATATTTTAATGTATATCTAATAAAGTTGGTTATTTTAACTCCACATCACTGTATAAACTGATGCACTTTAAGTTAGGGTAATTTGTGAGGGGGATACTTTTTTTCTCTACCTTTGTGTTTTCTATATTTATCTATCCCCAATTGCCCTTCCTGAGCAAGTTAATTAGCTGGCTTGTGCTTCACATTTTCTCTTTACCCACAGTTTGACCCAATAAACTAAATGGCATGGCTTAAAACATATATGCCAGCTATTACCAAAAGGTAAAGGCACGAATATCTACCGGACACCAAGAGTCTCTACGGACTGAAGTTCCGGACTGTAGCCGTAGGCTACCAGCCCTTCCCTTCATGCCCGCTTAACTCCCCCATTTACCTTAATATCACCGGCCATGCCTGAAAAAAAATGCCAATAAGCTGCGACGGTTGCTGAAAAACAGAATAAAACAGTTAAAACCAGGAACATATTATCAATAGGACAAGGGTCACGTGGCAAGATAATACTAGTGCTGCTGAATTTGCGTGCAAACCTCACCCCCCCCTTTTATGGGGGGAGAGGGGGGATTGTGAGGGTGGGTGGGACGGGCTTCAACTTTTGGTGTGCAGGGAAGGCTGTTGATCGGCACGCTGCTGTCCACAAAATGAGACCTAGGGGAGAGATGGCTATGTGGACCAACGACAGACAGCTAAAAATTGATATCGGGATAGAAAGGAACCATTGGCATGGATTAGAAGGGGGCTGTGGGTTGGGGGCCTAAACTTCAAATATTTTTGAAGCAATGTAACTGGACAAAATGGGCCACCAATGGCCTTTAGTGTAACTAGTTTACCTTTTCCTCCAGGGTCAGTTATTGAGAAACGTAGGCGATATACTATAAAGGAGTGGTACAGCAAAATTCAGGGTACACTCCAGCACACCGATGTTGGCTGTTTGCCATACAAATAGGTAGGTGCTATCCCCCTAGCCCTCCACTCCAAGGACCAAACAGTTCTATAGCACAAGAAGAATGAGGGGGAGCACACTAGTCAGGTGAATCCAACAGGGAGTAGGTGTAAGTCTTTGGAGAAGACTATAAGAGACTGGTCACCTAGAATCTTGTGAATTGGCAAGGCGTTTCCAACCACAAAAAATGTTTTAATGGTCAAGTCTATTGTGAGATCGGGCCAACTAAACAATTAAAATAGGAAGGATAGGGCGGCTAGTTTCTTTTCTACGGTTGTACCTGAGGAACCTATCTCTCGCATTAGAGCATCTTAGATTTACCAGCCTGTGTGGGCTGGGCATGAGCTCATTTTATATTTGCAAGTCTGTGTGGGCATAAGGGCATGTGGGAATCTTTTATTTACCAGCCTGTAAAGTCTGGGTATGAGGGCAACTTATATTAACCAGTCTGTGTGGACTGGGTATGAGGGTATCTTATTTACCAGTTTGTGTGGGCTGGGCATGAGGGCATCTCATATTTACCAGTCTGTGTGGGCTGGGCATGGGGGCACATTATATTTATTAGTCTGTGTGGGCTGGGCATAATGGCATTTTATATTTACAAGTCTGTGTGGGCTGGGCATGATGGCATCTTATATTTACCAGTCTGTGTGGGCTGGACATAAGGGCATCGTATTATTACAAGTCTGTGTTGGCTGGGCTTGAGGGCATCTTATATTAACAGTCTGTGTGGGCACATATTATATTTCCCAGTCTGTGTGGGCACGCCCCCGGCAGATACAGGGGCTGGCTTTAAATATTTGTTTCAGATGTCAAAAGTTCTAGAAATGGCCCCGAGTGCATATGTTTAAAATCTACAACTCTCAACATTTACCAACAATAGGCAGGAAATGCTGTATTTTCAAAACATCAGGATGTACATTCAATCCTCTATAAAGCAAAATACCATACTTCCTTCGTACAAAAACCATTTTGCTTTACATATATTTATTATTGCTTTTTTTAAAAATTGTGTGTGTGTGCTTGTGTCAGAGAGACACAGGGGCCAATTTTCCTATAGGCGCTGGGCAAATTTATGGAGTTAAAGTCATGCTAACCGGTTCACTACTGGTTAGCGTGACTTTAACTCCATATTAGCACCGGATGCACGGGTTACGCAAAAGACACCCCAAATCTGATGCTCGCGATTCAATATTCTGTTTGTGCTAATTTTAGCTCTGGATTTTAACGCTAGCTAATAGCTGGAGTTAAAGTCCCGCTGTGAGTAAATCCCTTTTTGGAATTTACCCACTTTTGCAAACATGATGTAGAATCACGATTGGGACATTTACCCAGAGCGTTAGTGGCTCTGGGTAAATGAGCCACACAGTGTGTAGTTAGTGTAGCCTCTATTAAAAAAATGATAGTTGGGATTTAATTGCATGACCCTGAATGTTCATGTTTGATTGTGCCCATTATAGCCAATGGGAATGTAGGAACGCTTACAGAAATTACAGGATGTGTCCTGCATGTCTGTACCGAATTTTGTGTCTTATAGTAGTTCATGGGAGAAGATCAGTCTGCTTGTTAAGGTTCTCATTCATCCAGGTAATGCTATATCTGTTGATCTAACTGAATACAATAGAGGAGATCACTCCAAAAAATAGAAATAATAAATGAGAAGAAAAATAAAAAGAACAGTCATTTGTCTCTTTCAAGCCAAATTAATTACATTGTATTTTCATTGACATAAACCTTCAGATACAGTATCTTAACCAGGATCTATAACATCCCCATACATTTTGTCTGCAATTTTGTTGGGTTCTGCATCTAACAATAACATCTAATGGGTACCCCTGGGAGTTCACTGCAAGTCTACAACCATTTGTAATACTACAGGTTTAGGGACAAGTTATGCACTCAACAGACTCCACACACAAAATTTCCTTCCCACGCTTTAAAATAACAGTCCACAAATATTTACTGTAGAAGAGACTATGCATAAACTTTACTTAAATGTTTTTGCAATTAATGAGACTGCTGTTCAACTTGTGCTTTCCATCCCCCTCCACCACCCCCACAGTCACCCTCCTGTCCTAACGTTCCCTTCCAGGATTATAAGCAAATTTCAGTGTTATGAGAATTCTGTTTCTGTAGTTAAATCCAGATGTGAGACACAGAATGTGATCTAGGGAAATATGATAAAGGGGGAGCTGTGGAAGGGTTTGTAATATTTAAAGGCACATTCCCTTTAGAGTTTGGCCTCACCATAGCCTTTGTTTTTCATAATACTGAAAATGATCTAGTGCACAGATGTGAAACTGTGGTTTAGTTTAAAGGGAAGGTCAACTTAAAATTAATTTATTGGATGATGCAAATAGTGACAGCCTGACAAAACCAGCAAAGTGTCTAAGTTTTTAAGTTAAGATGTCTTTCTGTGGCTCCCTGGTTTCTAAATCTAGCATCCAGGCTGTGGGATTCCAGAGTACCACACATTAGAAATCTCTGGGCTTTCAGAGTCAGCCAAAGAGCACCACACATTAGAAACCTCTAGGCTTCCAGATACAACCAATGAGCACAACAAATTAAAGGCCTCTGGGATTCCAGAGCCAGCCAGTGAGCAGGCTTCTGGGCTAGTGGAGAAACAAACATCAGAAAACCATGTCAAAATGATGCTAACCTTTTTTGTTTTTTATTCTGCTAGGTCTGCCACAAGACATCCCTTTTGGCCAATTGGCAGTTCCAAATAAAAAGTTTTATTATTTACTTTACTTATCATGGCATATACTACAGATTGTGATATCAGTCCAACTTGGCTGGTGCCAAAAACAGATTTACTGTACTGGAAAGTGTTTTTTAAGCAGTATCTTAATCTGTATTAGTTATACAACATTAAATCTGCTGTCAAAATTCAATACCTACGGTACATGTTTCATTAGGAGCTTTATTTTATTTCTTTCATTTCCTAGTAGAACAGACTTGGTTTATTCGTTTAACTCGAGTCTAATGACTTGATGAATGAAAGAAAGTTTATTAGTTAAAATCAGATCTATGTGTACAATATGTTATGGAGTATATTATGTGGAAACAATAAAAGTTTAATTTGAATTAAAAAATAGGTAGTGGCAGCAGCTCAAAGAAATAAGGGATTAAAGCCTGTAGCACAGCGAACTGTCAGAAATGAACTTATAAGTAAGCACTTTTTAAGGTAATGAAAGTACATTTGATGCAAGTACTGACAAGCATTGATGTATAATAGGCTCATAGACTACTTGCAGCCTATACCAATGCTCGATTGCTGAGCAACTGATTAATGGCTGTTTGGGACACTAATTACACGTGCGTGGCTGTTCCGTTGGGTGTTGTTGGTGGCCTAACGTGGCGGACTAATGAAACAGCTGTTAATCACTCGTTTGTTCGGCATGTCGCCAATAAAGTGTGTTTATAGGGCTTAAGATGTATTGTCAGGTATTAGTGGCTAATAAGGGCAAGGCCACACTAGTGCACTGCTATGCATATGCGATCTATTGATTGGATTCCATGCGATTCGCAATTTTCCACAGTTGCCTGTGCTCCAATTGTGCAACTGTGTGCGATTGCAGTGCACACGGCATGCTGCAAACACATGTGCTTGCATGCCCCTTTCCAGTGCTCTCGTAAGTGCTACAGTGTGGCCTCAGCCTAAGTGCTTAGGTCCACTTATCATAGGATGTTTAGATCTAAATTCGAAAATAACTTTGCTCCTTTAATTTAAATTTTGATTTAGGTTGCACAGGTAGTGTTTCTGATTATATTAAAGGGATGTCAACCCCTTTTTATAATTTATGCTGTAGTGTAGGTCTCCCTCCTCCAGTCCCAACCGCCATATTACTTTTTACAGAAACTCCCCCTGAATTGTACTTACCTCTCTCCACCGACGTACTGTCCCGGCCCTCTGCTTGCATGAAACTGCAAGCAGGGGGCCGGACCCGCAGCTGCGTCCATGATTGGCTGAGAGGCAGCCAATCACGGACGCAGCTTCTGGCTATCCAGAATGCCGGGGGAGAAAGGTAAGGTCAGTAATGATCGGGGGAGTTTATGTAAAAAGTAATATAGCGGCTGGGGGAGGGAGACCTACACTACAGCAAAGGGGTTTTATGCTAGGGGGAGGGAGAGGAAAATGGGAGGGAGGGGGGGGGAGGGCTGCAGTGCGCATGGCAAAATTCTCCCAGAGGAGAGACAAGAGGCAGACTCCTATATGGACTCTGCCAGGCTCCTGGTTGTCAGTTTTTGGGACTTTACAGGGACATTACAGGTGAACCATTTGGAGCAGGGATGTAAGGTAAGGATTTTATTCCACTACAGAGTGGGGCCAGTAGTGGGTTAAATTATAGTTTTAGGGGTGGACATGCCCTTTAATGTTCATTTGTCTAGATTGTTGCCTTGTGTTATATTTCTGAAGTCTACAGGCATGGACAATCCCTGGAAGAACGAGAAAGGTTCAAAGTACTGTACCCATATTTTAACTTGATATAAGAAGGCATCATATACTTCTGTAAATTTTGCATTGAGTTTTTGATAAAGATACTGTATCTGCTTCTGTTCAAACACTGTTTGATGTATGTACTGCAGATGTACAATTTCAAGAATAAATTCTTTGAATAGTCCAATTTATAGATGTCTTGTCTTGTTTCAGAGAATTCCTTGAATTAAATGGTCCATTTACTGTGCAAAAAGGCATTTTTTTCTAGACAAATTGTTCTGAAACCTTTTAAGATCTCAAAAGAAAAAAATCCTTTTCTAAGGCACCTTAAACTAAGCCCTATTGTTAATCAATGGCTGCCATTCTAGTGCAAGAATGTGTTTACTGAAATGAAAGGCTGAAATCTGACACGCATGCAAGTAAGAAACCCCTTTCATATGCAGACTACTCTTTGCACATAATCATTCAGGGTTCTAGCAAGCAAAGTAGGTGTCTTACCTGTCAGTTTTTGTCAAGCACGTTTATTATTTATGTTACGATTTAGTAAATGTGCTGCTGCAAATGCTTGTTTTCCTATTTTCATTGAAGTCACTTTTAACAAAATCATGGAGACAGTGGCGGCTCCAGCTCCAGAATTTTCCAGGGGCACAACATGGGCATAAATGCTAACAAATGGGGCACATTAAAAAAACACCAATAGTCTATGTCAGTATAATGTAAGGTGTACAAACCAGCTATTGCACACCTTACGAGAGAGAGAGAGAGAGGAGAGAGAGGATGGAGATGGTAGATATAGATAGATAGATAGATAGATAGATAGATAGATAGATAGATAGATTGATAGAAACAGACAGACAGACAGATGGATATGGAGATAGACAGACAGACAGATAGATAGATATATAGATATGGAGATAGATATATAGATACATAGATAGATATGGTATATAGATAGATATGATATGTAAATAAACAGATAGATATGGAGATAGATAGGGAGAGGATGATAGATAGATAGATAGATAGATAGATAGATAGATAGATAGATAGATAGATAGATAGATAGATAGAAGATAGATAGTCAGGCAGCAGCAACAACAACAGCCCATCACTGGGCTAAGGTAAGATAAGGATAAGGAATTTAAAAAAACAGCCGTGGACAGCACCAACAACCCACACCAGTGACAATATATACAATAAAAGACTCATGTATCCCACTGGGAAGGTGCTAGGGGGAAATAAATAATCCTAAAAAACCACAATAGGACAAAAGACAACCCTATACAGACCTCTAAATTAGCACTCTTCTTAATAACACTGTGCTGGTATAATCAAGTTTGCCCAGAGTGGCTGGCATAATTAAGTTTTCCCACTGGTATAATCAAGTTTGCCCACTGGTATAATTAAGTTTACCCAAAGTAACTGGTATGATTAAGTTTGCCCACTATAACTGGATAAATGGTGTGACCCAAAAGAGTAAAAGTTGTAACTGTGAGAAGCAGACATCCGAGATGTGGGCAGGGGCTATCTAGGAGGTCCAGCTCGCCATGGTCCTTCCAACCCGGTGGTGTAACTACCACCCCCGCCACTGCGGGGGGCCCGGGCCAGACGGTAGTAGGGCCCGCCACAAGCCCAAGGTCCCTGTCGCGGTCAGCTGTTTTAAACAGCTGATCACGCGTATTAATGAAACATACGTGCGATCAGCTGTTTAAAAGACCGGATCCGAACTTCCGGTTCAGTTCTGGAAGTCTGGGTCCTGTCTTTTAAACAGCTGATCGCCCATATATTTAATTCATACGCGCAATCAGCTGTTTAAAACAGCTGACCCAGCAGGGATCTGGATAGGGGAAGGGGGTCAGGGGCCCGGCCAATCATTGCGGGGGGGGGGAACAGGCCCCTGCAGGTAGTCTCTGTCCAACCTCGATTGTCTACCCACTTTTGTTAACTGTAAGTATAGTGAACATGTTGGTAGCTGGGGGGGGCTTATTCAGTAACTAAAACTAAGTAAAGTCTATATAACCCACTGGTGCTTGTTATTGGCTCCTCATCCCAGCTGACTTAACTTTATGCTGCTCCCCCTTACTATATTATTCATGTCATTGCATAAACTGCCTTAATGCAATTTGAGATCACAAAATGAATGGGTCAGATAGAAACATCTCAATATAAAAATCGCTGCTTGTACAATGTGGTCTTTAGACATTAGATAGATATCTCAAATCTGTTGTGTTTCGTATAGTGTAGATATAACAAAATCTATGATCTAAAAAATAATAATAATCTAAAAAAAAATGGGTGGAAATGCCCTTTAACCCTTTGCATGATTTTAATGTCAGCTTTAAGGGGCATAAAAAGCCACACAGAAGTCTGTAGGCACAAAAAGCCTGTTGTCCTTATCACAGACCACACTCGCAAAGCAACACTGTTTTTTTTTTTGGGCACCTGTAAATCCAGGTCTGCAGAAGAGCCATGACACTGACTCACTTATGGCTTCTGTAAGTGTATGTTAGTACACATAATCAGTCACTGATAATCACACTTATCTGCACATATACAGGGAGATTTAATTCTCCTTTCTGAATTCAATATGAGATTTTCCACAGTGCAACTTGACAGAAACTATTATGTGGATTTAAACCATATAGCTAGCACAAAAACCATATTGAATTTATGGCGCTGGCTGCTCGGGTATCTTTTGCAATACCCACCCAATGAAGGGTTTACAGAGGCACTAACTGAATTGCATTGGTTAACATGACTTTAACCCCAGAAAAAAAAAATGTGGCTCTGGATAAATGAGGCCCATAGAGTTATTTCCATATTATCTGATTAGGAAGTGCTATCATTTTTGAATATGCTGGCTATACACTGGTTAGACTTTTAATAGATTCAATGTTTGAGTGCTGATTCTATTAAATGTCTAAAGGTATTTTGTATCTGGGACCAGTTGTACCTTCAACTTAAAAATGGTTTCACAACTTGTGAACAGTCCACACAATTATTACTAATAAAGTGCAAAAACTGATGACAAGATCAAACTCCCCTAATTATCCAGACTTCTATTAATAATTCTATTCATAATGTCTAGTGTGAATAAACATCCTAGAAAAAGAGAGATTTATCCTTCCAGAGTTTTCCTTGATTTTTTGGCCCGATTCACTGTCCGGACGATATTTTGGGCAATTGAGACAGAAATATTGGCTGATACCACAGATTTATAAACAGGCCCTGAGTGTCTGGCATATAGTAGGTAGATAGATCTGGGTCAAAACAGTTGTCTTTGATAGACCCCAATGTAAAAATATTGTTGATACCTCTTTAATTTAGACTTTAATTCCAATCATTGCCAGTAGGAACATCTGGTCTGGTGGAGCTGTGTGTGCCAGACCTACCACATTCTGTTTCTCAGCCTCAAAAGATAATGACAATAGCACAGGGAATTTTGACAGTGATAATGCACGTGGTCAGTTATATCTGCACATACAGTATGTGCATGTGTTCCAGTACAGCACTGTTGTATAACATTTAGTGGTCTTAATTACTTCCACTCCACAGTATAAGGAGCAGCAAACAGGACACAGACATATGATCAAAGATTTAAACATATATAAATCTTTCATCAAAGAAATACGATATTAATGGGAGAACTCCTTCCTGCAAAGCTGTACATTTCTCAGGAGAAATCGGTCTGCATTCTTTGATATTATTAAAGCGCGGGTAGAATGGAGAGAAGCGGCTGAACATATTGTTTATTTCAATAGGAAATGTAATTTTCAATTGTAATGAAAACAGATGTGTAGTTATTTCTCATAAACAACATCAGCCTGTAACATTGCATATTTAGTCAATGCTGAACTGTGCTCAAGTAGCTAAAAAAAAACAACAAAAATGAAATAGTCCATAATACTTTAATAGTGAGAGACTTATTTATTGAATATTAATTTTAATTGTCCAGTGGAAGTATGCAAGTTCTGACGATCTAAAGTAAGCCCAGGGGTGAGGAACTATAATTTTCACCTGGGTAACTACATTGGTTTTGTTAGGAAGGGGGCTGGGGGGAAATGCTATAAATGTCCTTTAAGTTACTGGTAGACTGTATTATAATGTGCCATTTGTTGTAAAATGTAGAAAAGCATTACAAAATTTGGGACTATTTCATTTTTGTTGTTTTTTTTAGCTACTTGAGCACAGTTCAGCATTGACTAAATATGCAATGTTATACAGGCTGATGTTGTTTATGAGAAATAACTACACATCTGTTTTCATTACAAATTGAAAATTACATTTCCTATAATGAAATAAACAATATGTGCAGCCGCTTCTCTCCATTCTACCCGCTGCTTTAATAATATGCAAAGAATGCAGACCGATTTCTCCTGAGAAATGTACAGCTTTGCAGGAAGGAGTTCTCCCCATTAATATCGGTATTTCTTTGATGAAAGATTTATATATGTTTATCTTTGATCATATGTCTGTGTCCTGTTTGCTGCTCCTTATACTGTGGAGTGGAAGTAATTAAGACCACTAAATGTTTACAACAGTGCTTGTACTGGAACACATGCACATACTGTATGTGCAGATATAACTGACCACGTGCATTATCACTGGTCAAAATTCCCAATGTGCTATGTCATTATCTTTTGAGCTGAGAAACAGAATGTGGTAGGTCTGGACACACGCTCCACCAGGACCAGATGTTCCTACTGGCAATGATTGGAATAAAAGTCTAGAATTAAAGAGGTATCAACAATATTTTTACATTGGGGTCTATCAAAGACAACTGTTTTGACCCAGATCTATCTACCTACTATATGCCAGGACACTCAGGGCCTGTTTATAAATCTGTGGTATCAGCCAATATTTCTGTCTCAATTGCCCAAAATATCTGTCCGGACAGTGAATCGGGCCAAAAAATCAAGGAAAACTCTGGAAGGATAAATCTCTCTTTTTCTAGGATGTATTATTCACACTAGACATTATGATATAATTATTAATAGAAGTCTGGATAATTAGGGGAGTTTGATCTTGTCATCAGTTTTTGCACTTTATTAGTAATAATTGTGTGGACTGTTCACAAGTTGTGAAACCATTTTTAAGTTGAAAGGTACAACTGGTCCCAGATACAAAATACCTTTAGACATTTAATAGAATCAGCACTCAAACATTGAATCTATTAAAAGTCTAACCAGTTGTATCCAGCAATATTCAAAAATGATAGCACTTCCTAATCAAGATAATTGGAAATAAACTCTATGGGCCTCATTTATCCAAGCCACAGTGTTTTTTTCTGGGGTAAAGTCTGTTAACCAATGCAATTTCAGTTAGTGCCTCTGTAACCCTTCATTGGGTGGGTATGCAAAATACCCGAGCAGCCAGCGCCATAAATTCAATATGGTTTTTGTGCTAGCTAATATGGTTTAAATCCACATAATAGTTTCTGTCAAAGTTGCACTGTGGAAAAATCTCATATTGAATTCAGAAAGGGAGAATTAAAATCTCCCTGTATATGTGCAATGATAAGTGTGATTATCAGTGACGATTATGTGTACTAACATACACTTACAGAAGCCATAATGAGTCAGTGTCATGGCTCTTCTGCAGACCTGGATTTACAGGTGCCCAAAAAAAAAAACAGTGTTGCTTTGCGAGTGTGGTCTGTGATAAGACAACAGGCTTTTTGTGCCTACAGACTTCTGTGTGGCTTTCTTAATGCCAGCTTAAGCTGACATTAAAATCATGCAAAGGGTTAAAGGGCATTTCCACCCATTTTTTTTTAGATTATATTATTTTTTAGATCATAGATTTTGTTATATCTACACTATACGAAACACAACAGATTTGAGATATCTATCTAATGTCTAAAGACCACATTGTACAAGCAGCGATTTTTATATTGAGATGTTTCTATCTGACCCATTCATTTTGTGATCTCAAATTGCATTAAAGGCAGTTTATGCAATGACATGAATAATATAGTAAGGGGGAGCAGCATAAAGTTAAGGTCAGCTGGGATGAGGAGCCAATAACAAGCACCAGTGGGTTTATATAGACTTTACTTAGTTTTAGTTACTGAAGCCCCCCCCAGTACCAACATGTTCACTATACTTACAGTTAACAAAAATGTGGGTAGACAATCGAGGTTGGACAGAGACATACCTGCAGGGGCCTGTTCCCCCCCCCCCGCAAGAATGGTGGCCGGGCCCCTGACCCCCTTCCCCTATCCAAGATCCCTGCTGCGGTCAGCTGTTTTAAACAGCTGATTGCGCGTATGAATTAAATATATGGGCGATCAGCTGTTTAAAAGACAGGACCCAGACTTCCAGAACTGAACCGGAAGTTCGGATCCGGTCTTTTAAACAGCTGATCGCACGTATGTTTCATTAATACGCGTGATCAGCTGTTTAAAACAGCTGACCGCGACAGGGACCTTGGGCTTGTGGCGGGCCCTACTACCGTCTGGCCCGGGCCCCCCGCAGTGGCGGGGGTGGTAGTTACACCACCGGGTTGGAAGGCCATGGCAGAGCTGACAGCTCTAGTAGACCCTGCCCACATCTCGGATGTCTGCTTCTCACAGTTACAACTTTTACTCTTTTGGGTCACACCATTTATCCAGTTATAGTGGCAAACTTAATCATACCAGTTACTTTGGGTAAACTTAATTATACCAGTGGGCAAACTTGATTATACCAGTGGGAAAACTTAATTATGCCATCACTCTGGGCAAACTTGATTATACCAGCACAGTGTTTTATTAGAAAGTGCTAATTTAAGGGTCTGTATAGGGTTGTCTTTTGTCCTATTGTGGTTTTTTAGGATTATTTATTTCCCCCTAGCACCGTCCCAGTGGGATAGCATGAGTCTTTTATTGTATTATTGTCACTGGTGTGGGTTGTTGGTGCTGTCCACTGGCTGTTTTTTTAAATTCCTTATCCTTCTCTACCTTAGGCCCAGTATGGGCTGTTGTTGTTGCTGCTGCCTGACTATCTATCTATCTATCTATCTATCTATCTATCTATCTATCTATCTATCTATCTATCTATCTATCTATCTATCTCATCTCTCTCCTATCTATCTCCATATCTATCTGTTTATTTACATATCATATCTATCTATATACCATATCTATCTATGTATCTATATATCTATCTCCATATCTATATATCTATCTATCTGTCTGTCTGTCTATCTCCATATCCATCTGTCTGTGTCTGTTTCTATCAATCTATCTATCTATCTATCTATCTATCTATCTATCTATCTATCTATCTATCTACCATTCCCTCTCTCTCTCTCTCTCTCTCTCTCTGTAAGGTGTGCAATAGCTGGTTTGTACACCTTACATTATACTGACATAGACTATTGGTGTTTTTTTAATGTGCCCCATTTGTTAGCATTTATGCCCATGTTGTGCCCTGGAAAATTCTGGAGCTGGAGCCGCCACTGTCTCCAGGATTTTGTTAAAAGTGACTTCAATGAAAATAGGAAACAAGCATTTGCAGCACATTTACTAAATCGTAACATAAAATAAACGTGCTTGACAAAAACTGACAGGTAGACACCTACTTTGCTTGCTAAACCCTGAATGATTATGTGCAAGAGTAGTCTGCATATGAAAGGGGTTTCTTACTTGCATGCGTGTCAGATTCAGCCTTTCATTTCAGTAAACACATTCTTGCACTAGAATGGCAGCCATTGATTAACAATAGGGCTTAGTTTAGGGGCCTTAGAAAAGGATTTTTTTCTTTTGAGATCTAAAAAGGTTTCAGAACAATTTGTCTAGAAAAAAATGCCTTTTTGCACAGTAATGGACCATTTAATTCAAGGAATTCTCTGAAACAAGACAGACATCTATAAATGGGACTATTCAAAGAATTTATTCTTGAAATTGTACATCTGCAGTACATACATCAAACAGTGTTTGAACAAAGCAGATACAGTATCTTTATCAAAAACTCATGCAAAATTTACAGAAGTATATGATGCCTTCTTATATCAAGTTAAAATATGGGTACAGTACTTTGAACCTTTTCCGTTCTTCCAGGGATTGTCCATGCCTGTAGACTTCAGAAATATAACACAAGGCAACAATCTAGACAAATGAACATTAAGGGCATGTCCACCCCTAAAACTATAATTTAACCCACTACTGGCCCCACTCTGTAGTGGAATAAAATCCTTACCTTACATCCCTGCTCCAAATGGTTCACCTGTAATGTCCCTGTAAAGTCCCAAAAACTGACAACCAGGGACCTGGCAGAGTCCATATAGGAGTCTGCCTCTTGTCTCTCCTCTGGGAGAATTTTGCCATGCGCACTGCAGCCCTCCCCCCCCCCTCCTCCCATTTTCCTCTCCCTCCCCTTACATAAACCCCTTTGCTGTAGTGTAGGTCTCCCTCCCCCAGCCGCTATATTACTTTTTACATAAACTCCCCCGATCATTACTGACCTTACCTTTCTCCCCCGCCATTCTGGATAGCCAGAAGCTGCGTCCGTGATTGGCTGCCTCTCAGCCAATCATGGACCAGCTGCGGGTCCGGCCCCCTGCTTGCAGTTTCATGCAAGCAGAGGGCCGGGACAGTACGTCGTGGAGAGAGTAAGTACAATTCAGGGGGAGTTTCTGTAAAAGTAATATGGCGGTTGGGACTGGAGGAGGGAGACCTACACTACAGCATAAATTATAAAAGGGTTGACATCCCTTTATATAATCAGAACCCCTACCTGTGCAACCTAAATCAAAATTTAAATTAAAGGAGCAAAGTTATTTTCGAATTTAGATCTAAACATCCTATGATAAGTGGACCTAAGCACTTAGGCTGAGGCCACACTGTAGCACTTACGAGAGCACTGGAAAGGGGCATGCAAGCACATGTGTTTGCAGCATGCCGTGTGCACTGCAATCGCACACAGTTGCACAATTGGAGCACAGGCAACTGTGGAAATTGCGAATCGCATGGAATCCAATCAATAGATCGCATATGCATAGCAGTGCACTAGTGTGGCCTTGCCCTTATTAGCCACTAATACCTGACAATACATCTTAAGCCCTATAAACACACTTTATTGGCGACATGCCGAACAAACGAGTGATTAACAGCTGTTTCATATAGTCCGCCACGTTAGGCCACCAACAACACCCAACGGAACGCCACGCACTGTAATTAGTGTCCCAAACAGCCATTAATCAGTTGCTCAGCATCGAATTGTTATAGGCTGCAGTAGTCTATGAGCCTATTATACATCAATGCTTGTCAGTACTTGCATCAATGTACTTTCATTACCTTAAAAGTGCTTACTTATAAGTTCATTTCTGACAGTTCGCTGTGCTACAGGCTTTAATCCCTTATTTCTTTGAGCTGCTGCCACTACCTATTTTTAATTCAAATTAAACTTTTATTGTTTCCCATCATAATACCCATCCATATTGTAACACTAGATCTGATTTTAACTAATAACTTTCTTTCATTCATCAAGTCATTAGACTCGAGTTAAACGAATAAACCAAGTCTGTTCTACTAGGAAATAAAGAAAAAAATAAAGCTCCTAATGAAACATGTACCGTAGGTATTGAATTTTGACAGCAATTTAATGTTGTATAACTAATACAGATTAAGATACTGCTTAAAAAACACTTTCCAGTACAGTAAATCTGTTTTTGGCACCAGCCAGTTGGACTGATATCACAATCTGTAGTATATGCCATGATAAGTAAAGTAAATAATAAAACTTTTTATTTGGAACTGCCAATTGGCCAAAGGATGTCTTGTGGCAGACCTAGCAGAATAAAAACAAAAAGGTTAGCATCATTTTGACATGGTTTTCTGATGTTTGTTTCTCCACTAGCCCAGAAGCCTGCTCACTGGCTGGCTCTGGAATCCCAGAGGCCTTTAATTTGTTGTGCTCATTGGTTGTATCTGGAAGCCTAGAGGTTTCTAATGTGTGGTGCTCTTTGGCTGACTCTGAAAGCCCAGAGATTTCTAATGTGTGGTACTCTGGAATCCCACAGCCTGGATGCTAGATTTAGAAACCGGGAGCCACAGAAAGACATCTTAACTTAAAAACTTAGACACTTTGCTGGTTTTGTCAGGCTGTCACTATTTGCATCATCCAATAAATTAATTTTAAGTTGACCTTCCCTTTAAACTAAACCACAGTTTCACATCTGTGCACTAGATCATTTTCAGTATTATGAAAAACAAAGGCTATGGTGAGGCCAAACTCAAAGGGAATGTGCCTTTAAATATTACAAACCCTTCCACAGCTCCCCCTTTATCATATTTCCCTAGATCACATTCTGTGTCTCACATCTGGATTTAACTACAGAAACGAAATTCTCATAACACTGAATTTGCTTATAATCCTGGAGGGAACGTTAGGACAGGAGGGTGACTGTGGGGGTGGTGGAGGGGGATGGAAAGCACAAGTTGAACAGCAGTCTCATTAATTGCAAAACATTAAGTAAAGTTTATGCATAGTCCCTTCTACAGTAATATTTGTGGACTGTTATTTTAAAGCGTGGGAAGGAAATTTTTGTGTGTGGAGTCTGTTGAGTGCATAACTTGTCCCTAAACCTGTAGTATTACAAATGGTTGTAGACTTGCAGTGAACTCCCAGGGGTACCCATTAGATGTTATTGTTAGATGCAGAACCCAACAAAATTGCAGACAAATGTATGGGGATGTTATAGATCCGGGTTAAGATACTGTATCTGAAGGTTTATGTCAATGAAAATACAATGTAATTATTTGGCTTGAAAGACAAATGACTGTTCTTTTTATTTTTCTTCTCATTTATATTTCTATTTTTTGGAGTGATCTCCTCTATTGTATTCAGTTAGATCACCAGATATAGCATTACCTGGATGAATGAGAACCTTAACAAGCAGACTGATCTTCTCCCATGAACTACTATAAGACACAAAATTCGTTACAGACATGCAGGACACATCCTGTAATTCTGTAAGCGTTCCTACTTCCCATTGGCTATAATGGGCACAATCAAACATGAACATTCAGGTGTCGCAATTAAATCCCACTATCATTTTTTTAATAGAGGCTACACTAACTACACACGTGTGGCTCATTTACCCAGAGCCACTAACGCTCTGGGTAATGTCCCAATCGTGATTCCATCATGTTTGCAAAAGTGGGTAAATTCCAAAAAGGGATTTACTCACAGCGGGACTTTACTCCACTCTATTAGCTAGCGTTAAAATCCAGAGCTAAAATTAGCACAAACAGATATTTGAATCGGCGAGCATCAGATTGGGGTGTCTTTGCGTAACCCGTGCATCCGTGCTAATATGGGTTAAAGTCACGCTAACCAGTAGTGAACCGGTTAGCATGACTTTAACTCCATAAATTTGCCCAGCGCCTATAGGAAAATTGGCCCCTGTGTCTCTCTGACACAAGCACACACACACAATTTTTAAAAACAATAATAAATATATGTAAAGCAAATGGTTTTTGTACGAAGGAAGTATGGTATTTTGCTTTATAGAGGATTGAATGTACATCCTGATGTTTTGAAAATACAGCATTTCCTGCCTATTGTTGGTAAATGTTGAATTGTGATTTTAAACATATGCACTCGGGCCTTTCTAGAACTTTTGACATCTGAAACAAATATTTAAAGCCAGCCCCTGTATCTGCCGGGGGCGTGCCCACACAGACTGGGAAATATAATATGTGCCCCACAGACTGTTAATATAAGATGCCCTCAGCCCAGCCAACACAGACTTGTAATAACGATGCCCTTATGTCCAGCCCACACAGACTGGTAAATATAAGATGCCATCATGCCCAGCCCACACAGACTTGTAAATATAAAATGCCATTATGCCCAGCCCACACAGACTAATAAATATAATGTGCCCCATGCCCACCCCACACAGACTGGTAAATATGAGATGCCCTCATGCCCAGCCCACACAAACTGGTAAATAATATACCCTCATACCCAGTCCACAAGACTGTTAATATAAGTTGCCCTCATACCCAGACTTTACGGCTGGTAAATAAAAGATTCCCACATGCCCTTATGCCCACACAGACTTGCAATATAAAATGAGCTCATCCCAGCCACACAGGCTGGTAAATCTAAGATGCTCTAAGCGAGAGATAGGTCCTCAGGTACAACCGTAGAAAAGAAACTACCGCCCTATCCTTCCTATTTTAATTGTTTAGTTGGCCCGATCTCACAATAGACTTGACCATTAAACATTTTTTGTGGTTGGAAACGCCTTGCCAATTCACAAGATTCTAGGTGACCAGTCTCTTATAGTCTTCTCCAACTCTACACCTACTCCCTGTTGGATTCACCTGACTAGTGTGCTCCCCATCATTCTCTTTGTGCTATAGAACTGTTTGGTCCTTGGAGTGGAGGGCTAGGGGATAGCACCTACCTATTTGTATGGCAAACAGCCAACATCGGTGTGCTGGAGTGTACCCTGAATTTTGCTGTACCACTCCTTTATAGATATCGCCTACGTTCTCAATAACTGACCCTGGAGGAAAAGGTAAACTAGTTACACTAAAGGCCATTGGTGGCCCATTTTGTCCAGTTACATTGCTTCAAAATATTGAAGTTTAGGGGAATACTTTAATAGTGAGAGACTTATTTATTGAATATTTAATTTTAATTGTCCAGCTGGAAGATATGCAAGTTCTGACGATCTAAAGTAAGCCCAGGGGTGAGGAACTATAATTTTCACCCTGGGTAACTACATTGGTTTTGTTAGGAAGGGGGCTGGGGGGAAATGCTATAACTGTCCTTTAAGTTACTGGTTTAGACTGTATTTATAATGTGCCATTTGTTGTAAAATGTAGAAAAGCATTACAAATCAAATAATCTGTTATTGCAACTTTTTGTATTACTATGTTTATCTGACTAGGCTTTGCTCTTTCCAACACAGGATGGGGAGGGGCATTGCTCCAGGAACATATCTGACATAGAGTACAACTTATTCTAAAGTAGTCTCTCTCTATAAAAAAGGAACATAAAGAGATAAATACTTTTAAAAAAGCTTTGTTTGGAATATTGCATATGAAATAAGGAACAGTAAATACTGGTGCATGGTGACCAGCTTAATAGCAATATAATGTATGGTAGAAAGCAACAGGAAAGTAGAACAGAAAGAAAATAGAGATGCAGAAAGAGGAGAATGGAGAAAGGAAGGATAAAGCAAATGGACACCAGCAGAATGGTCACCAAATAACCATGGCAAACCCCAGAGGGCTGCATACTACAGGGCATGTGAGTTCATTTTGTTGCAATTTTTTCAGTACATTTTGCTCTTCAGTGAAGAAACCCTGAAAAAAAGTGACGGAAATAGGGATTAGGAATTGAAGGAGGAAAAACAGTAGATAAATCCGAATATATTTGTGTTTGTATAGGATTATTCCCTATATTCTTATCTTAATATATTGGTATTTGTACAGGATTTGTACAGAATTATCTCCCTCACCAATGCCTTGCTCCTCTGTTTAGCGCGAGCAGAAGGAAATCAATTAGCCCTTCAGTGTTACCGGGCTTTGATTACTAGGCTGATTACGGTGCGGTCGCATCTTGATGACGTCATCATGTGCCGCGCAAATTCCGGTGTTTTGCTGCCTGTGCCGGTTTGCTGTTCATTGTGCCACAATATGTCTCGCCTGCAAACTCTCCGCAGATTTTAAGCCATCCTGTCTGCCATTTGCAAGCCTGTAGCTACAAGTACATGCCTTATTTTTCCTGTCTTTGCCTGGTAACTCTGGTACTTATGTCCTTTTATTATTTTTAGAGTCTGATGTATAAGTAGAGGTCCAGATCTGGGTTCAGGGGGTGAGCTGTTTGAAGAGTTTAAATCATCCTCTTAGTTTATAAGGATGCTATATTGTGAAAAACTGAAAATGTTTGTTTCTTTCTTATCAGGAATTCCCATCATCGTGATGCACTGCACAGAGAGAAAAATCCAATTAAAGAGTGCAACATATGTACAAACATTGCTATGTTAGGGAAGAAGCTGTGTTCGGACTGCAATGAGTCTTTATATCCTCTGATTCAAGGTTTAGACAGAGTCCAGCAAGTTTATCCAGGGCCTTCTACTTCCATTGATACAACTGGCCATACTTAATGCCCCTGTTGCAGCTGGACCCTTGCAACAGTTATCTGACAGAGAAATTGAAGAAAATATTTATCAACCAGCATTATCTAATCTGGATCCTGAAATGGCTGACCATCTGATTTACCTTATGAGGAAAACCTTATTGTCTGATTCCCCAAAAAAGCCAACTGAAGAGGATAGATGGTTTCAGGTATGTCCAGACCCTTATTTGGTTTTTCCTTTTTTCAGGACAAGATTCCTCATTCCATGTTGGAGAAATGGCAAGTCCCTGACTGGAGGTTTTCCCTGTCCCTTTCATTTCTAAGGTTATATCACTTTGCAGAAGATGATTTAAAAAAATTAGAACGCTGAGCCAAAGGTTGATGCTGCTTTGGCAGGGGTAGCAAGGAGAACCTTGTTGGCTGTGGATGATAGAGCAACTTTAAGAAACTCCATGGAAAGACGCCAGGATTCCTTGTTAAGAAGATCTTATTCAGTATCAGACGCTTCCATGAGGCCAGCATTAGCGATCACTGGGTTGGCTAGAGCCAATAGGTTTTGGATTCAAGACATTGATCAGGTTCAGATGGTACTTCTAGGAAAGTGGGAGATATGTTACAGAATATTGCTTACGCAAATTATTTGCTGCCAGGCGAGCGGTATAGCTTTGTCAATGGCAAGCAGATGTTATTTCTAAACAGAACTTGGCAAGACTACCATATGAAGGAGAATATTTGTTTGGGTCTGCTCTTAAAGATATTATACCCAGAATGTGGATAATCGGAAGATTCTGCTTCCCCAATTTAGAAGACCTAGAAGATTGTATTTTACGTCATCACTAGATGTAGACAAACAATATAGACCTGGGAAACCCTTTGCTATTCTGGAGAGATCAATCTTCCTTTTGCGGCAGAGGGAATAGATCTAGGGGATGACTTTTATGAAGATGTCTCAGCCCATATGGTGCTACCTTACACAGATCAGTGGGTCTTAAACTCTATTTCAAATGGGTGCAAAATAGAATTCCTTCCACCCCAAGCAAACACCATTTTTTAGAGTCAAGAATACCCAAGTCCAAGGAAGAACAGCAAGCTATGAAGAAAATAGCTTCTGGAAAAGGATGTGAAAGAGAAGGTTTTAACAAAATTCATTAAAACATGAATTTATTCTCCTCTTTTTCCAGTAAGAAAAGCATCTGGGGAGTTTCATGCTGTTCTGTTTAAGATGCCTAAACTCTTTTATAATAACAAAGACTTTCAAAATGGAGACATTAAAAGTCATTCTCCAACAGATCTTTCCAGAAGATTGGCTGTGCAAAGTAGATTTAGCCAATACATACCTAGAGATAACAATTTATATATTTCAAAACACAGAAAATATCTAATATTCTCTATATTCCACCAGCATTACCAGTACAGAGCTCTCCCATTCTGTCTTTCCACTTCTCCAAGGGTATTCTCAAACATCTTAGTGGTATTAACCGATTTGCTCAGAAATCAAGGAAACAATGTTTCCCATACCTGTACGATGTTATGATAAAGGCTCAGTCAAGACAGCTGTAACAAAGTCAACTCTCAGAATTCCTTACCTGCTTCAGACATCACAGCTGGTTAAAAAACATGAAAAAAACTCCAACCCAATACCGGGAGTATCTTGCATAGATTCAACTTTCAAGTGTCCATTCCCCAACTAAAGAGAGACAACATTATTCTCAGGAAGAACTACTGAAATGTCCAGTCACCACAGCAAAGTTTGTGGAGCATGTGGTTGGGAAGTTGGTCTCTATCAAGGAGTTTGTACCTTGGGCGATGCTTCATCTTCGTCCATTGCAAATTACGCTTTTGTCTCAATGGAGAGCATATCAAATTCCAAAAAAGGTAATTCACTTGGAGGTATCGCTAAAACAGCAGTTGCGTTGGTGAATCAACAAGAAAAATTTCAAACCTAGGTCACTGAGAATTACTAACTGGAAAAACATGATGACAGATAGCAGTCTAAAAGGATGGGGAACAACCTTTGAAGATCGTAATATAATAAATGGCAGCTCCGATCCTCTCCAATCCAGCACACTTGAGTTGCCCGTCCTGTGTGCAAACTTAGTTCAGGTAACGCTCATTCTTCCCCAGTGTATATTAAAGAAAAGAGCTGCAGCACCACATAAGAGCTATAATAAAAACATTCTTTATTAAGTACCTGTAAAATTACAGAGTCCGGTGGGTCACAGCAACATTACCAGGGTACAGAGGAAATCACCATGAGGCGTTTCAGATGAACAAGTCGTCCTTAATCATAGACCTTTGAAGATCATCTAGCACAGGCTGTTTAGGAAGAGAATATAGCAACTATGTTATCCAAGGTCAGGGAGCTGTGCTCTTTCACTTTCGTGAATGAAATCCTTCTTTCAGCAGAGCCACTCCCAACTGCCGAGTTAGTTCTGTAATAAAAGTTTCCCAATCATATTTACAGTCCCTTCGCTCCCACAGCTGTCTTCTGCTCCTCTCTGCAGTTTCTGCTGGCTAAGAAGTCAGCCGCGGGATCGAAGGGAAAGTATGATTGGAAAACTTTTATTACAGAACTAACACGGCAGTTGGGGGTGGGCAGGGGAGATGGACATTATGGCAAACTGATTTCATGCAAGGCGAAAGGACAGGCAGAGAGCAATTCGGATGGTGGGGGGGAGGGCTCCCCTGCTCATGTCACACTACCTCCCAGAGGCAAGACAGGAGGCAGAGACATTAACTCAGGAAGTAATGTGTTCCTCATATGGGGGGGGCAACATTGGATCCTTAACCCTTTCAGTGCCAGCAGAATTCACCACTTTGCGTGCGTTAAATGCCAGAAGAATTTTCAGGATTTTAGACACATTGGGTTCATTCAAAGTTTACAGTACTTCAGTCAAAGTTTACAGTGTACTTAAACATGGTAACAAAATTTTGTAACTTTTCTGGAAATTTTACTGGAATTATGGGTAAAATATGTCAAAAAAATTTAAATTTGCAAATTTTTATGGATTTTTCCCATTTTTACTTATAGTTATCTTAAAGTTACACACAAAAATCTTACTGTTTCTAAAAGCTCTGATACTCTCGAGTATAACGATACCAGGTATATGTAGGTACCCCACTTTTCCTGTACAGGAGACCGCCCCCAACTAAAACTGCGCCTTCAAGAATATTACACCAAATTAAAATGTATAACCAGAATATCTTCTAAATTAACTAAAATATCCCCACAAGTGAGATATTTTTAGAAACTACACACCCGCAGGATTTTATGAGTGAGATAAGTTTCAATCGAAATGCAGATACCTGGGCGCAGCAATTCGTCCAATTGTAAGTTATTTTCTCACATTTTCCTTTTTTTCCTCAACTGTAAAATTAGAGACAAAATCAAATGCAAATTTCAGCTAAAAACCGCAGAGGAAAATTCAAACACATCTCAAATATGAAAGCCTAACCCCTCCCGAATAAAACGGTATGCCACATTCATGGGTGTACCCGGAGACATGGCTACCAACTAACCCAGAGTGGGACCAATGCCAAATGTCAGTAGCAGCAAAAAAAAAAGAATTCTAACTGTCTGTAGTTTTTTCCACAAAACACCCCCGTAACTCAGAAATACCCTACACAAACTATATATTCCTAAAAACTACACACCTTCAGCTATGTAACGCTGTAGTTTGTTCATTTATACCATCAATGGTGTGGGCGCAGTTTGTCGTAGAATATTGCACTTTTCTGAAAAAATAAACAAAAAACTACTTCAAAGGGTAATAATCATGCCAAAATCTCATGGAATGTAAAAAACAGTTATTAAATATCAATCTCCTAAATGTCCTGAATCAAACGGTATGCCATATGTGTGGTCACACACGCGGACGTGGAAGCGAATAGCCACAAAGTGAGACAATGCATGATGGCCCAGAAAAAGCGAAAATATTCAGGCAACTCTGAATTTGAATCGTCTGCAAACTTTCCCTACAAAACACCCCCCACAAACTATATATTCCTGAAATCTACACCCCTTCAGCTATGTAACGCTGTAGTTTGTTCATTCATACCATCAATGGCGTGGGCACAGTTCTTTGTAGAAATTCGCACTTTTCGCAGATTTTCAGAAAAAATTAACAATAATCAACTTTTGAAGGTAGAAATCATGCCAAAATTCAATGAAATGTAAAAAAAGTTACCAAATATCAATCTCCCAAAGTCCTGAATCAAACGGTATGGCATATGCGTGTTACACACGCCGACATGGAAGCGAAAAGCCACGAAGTGAGACAATGCATGATGGCTCAAAAACAGCAAAAATATTCAGGTAACTCTGAATTTGAACAGTCTGCAGTTTTTTTCCCCCACAAACTATATATCCTCAAATCTACACACTTTCAACTACAAAATGCTGTCGTTTGTTCATTATACCATCAATGGTGTGGGCACAGTTTTTCATAGAAGTTCACTCTTTTCGCAGATGTTCAGAAAAAATTAACAAAAATCTACTTTCGAAGGTAGAAATCATGCCAAAATCCCATGAAATGTAACAAAAAGTTACTATATATCAATCTCCCAAATGTCCCAAATCAAACGGTATGCCATATTCATGGTTACACATGGAATCGGCTAGCCACAAAGTGAGCCAAATCACAGTGGCCCAATTACAGCAACTTTTCAGATTTGTCAGACTAAACACCCCTCTATATTAGAAATACCCCCCAAAAGAATATATTCTTGGAATCTACATGCCTTCAGCTATGCAACAGTGTCATTCTTTTATGTGGTGCACACAGAGACATGGCCACCAACTAGCTCAAATGTAATGTAATTTAGTTGGCCAATAAAAGGTATCACAGCTCTACTTCTCTTCTCTTACTTATGGCTAACACGGTACAAACCTCAACTATTGCTTTGAAACGTTGCTAAATGAGTAACTTGAGTACTAATAAAGAAACTTTGCAGTGCTCCGCCTATCTGTTTTATTCTTTATATTATTGGGGAGGACAGATACCCCATATGCCTGCACCCTATATACCATTGAGTTCACAAACTTGGGAGTGATGATCCAATCTGCTATTATATATATATATATATATAATATATAATATATATATATATATATATATATATCTATATATATCTATCCCATGAGGACACCCGCACCCCGGAATTTTGTAAATGCTTATTTGTGAAGACATGTTTGTGAAGCCTGAAACGTTGCATTGTTCAAACAACAGATGAATAAAAATTAAATAAGCATTTACAAAATTCCGTGTGTTGTATCCTGAATATATTTGTATAAAAGAGGCTAAGCCTCAATATACCAGCACCGGGATAAAGAAGCTGAAATTTGGTGTGCAGTGGATTACTTTGGAACATATATTTATTGGTATTTATATATTGGTATTTATACGGGATTATTCCCTATATTCCCATCTTTATATATTGGTATTTATACGGGATTATTCCCTATATTCCCACCTTTATATATTGATATTTGTACAGGATTATTCCCTATATTCTCAACTATAAATATTGGTATTTCTATAGGATTATTCCCTGTATTCCCATCTTTATATATTGGTATTTGTACATGATTATGCCCTATATTCCCAACCTTCTATATTAGTAATTGTACAGGATTATTCCCTATATTCTAACCCTTATATATTGGTATTTGTACAGGATTATTTCCTGTATTGCCAAACTATATATATTGCTATTTGTGCAGGATTGTTTACATCTTTTTATATTGCTATTTGTACAGGATTAATCCCAACTATATATATTGGTATTTGTATAGCATTATTCCCTATATTCACAAATTTATATATTGGTATTTGTACAGGATTATTCCCTATATTCACAAATGTATATATTAGAATTTGTACAGGATTATTCCCTATATTCTAACCTTTATATATTGGTATTTAAATTGGTATTATTCCCTATATTCCAACATTTATATATTGGTATTTGTACAGGATTATTCCCTATTTTCCAACATTTATATATTGGTATTTGTACAGGATTATTCCCTATATTCCAACATTTATATATTGGTATTTGTACAGGATTATCGCATATATTCCCAACTATATATATATTGGTATTTGTATAGGATTATTCCCTATATTCCCGTTTTTATATATTGGTATTTGTACAGGATTATTCACAATTATACATATTGTATGTATGTATTTTATTTCTTATATAGCGATACATATTCCGCAGCGATCTACAATTATTTACATAATTCACATCAGGCCCTGTCCCGAAGAGCTTACAATCTAACCACTTTATGTACACATACAACCTATCAGTATATCTTTATGATTGTGGGGGAAACCGGGGTGCCCAGAGGAAACCCATGCACGCAAGGGGAGAACATACCAACTCCTTGCAGATGTGTCCAAGGGTTGAATCGAACTCACAACCTCAGCGCTGCAAGGCATCAGTGCTAACCACTGAGCCACCGACTATTGGTATTTGTACATCATTATCCCCTATATTCCCATATTTATGTATATTGGTATTTGTACAGGATTATCCCCAATATTCCCACCTTTATATATATTGGTATTTGTACAGGATTATTCGCAATATTCCCACTTTTATATATTAGTATTTGTACAGGACTATTCCCTATATTTCAACCTTTATATATTGGTATTTGTACAGGATTATCCTCTATATTCCACACAATATATAAAAAATTGGGTTGTTGTACATCCATAAAGTGCAACTAGAGACCAAAAATATAATACATACAAAAAATAGAATTCTAGTGCACAAACAATTCTAATTACATATTGGCTATAACTCCATAAGGGTGCTGCTACAAACAGCATGCTAAACCCTGGATAAATAAAAGCAATTAGTACAATAAATTGGCCAAATTATTTTAAAGGGTATGTCCACCCTTAATTAACATTTTTAGTATATAATGGTAAATGTGCACCCAGCCTCAACTGCTATAATCATTTTCTTAGAAAGTCCCCAGATAGTTACTTACCATGCCTCGCTCCTTTGCCGCACTCCCCGGCCCTCTGCTTGCACGAAAATGCAAGCAGGGGGCGGGCCCGGCAGGCGCGTCTGTGATTGGCAGCGAGGCAGCCAATCACGGATGCGGCTGCCAGCTTCTCAGGGCGGCGAAGGAGCGAGGCATGTTAAGCATTATATACATAAAGGGATACTATTATATACATAAAGGGATTTACGCTAGGGGGAGGGAGACCAGAGCGGGTGGGAGAGGGAGGGGGAGAAGTGCTGCAATGCGCATGGCAAAATTCTCCCGGAGGGGAGACAGAGTCCTATATGGACTCTGCTCTCCTCCTGGTGGGCAGTCTTTTGGACTTTGGGGGGGGGATTACTGGAGAACCACTTGGAGCTGGGATGTAAGGTAAGGATTTTATTGCACTACACATTGGGGCCAGTAGTGGGGGGAATTTTAGGTTTGGGGGTGGACATGCCCTTTAAGTCCAGTCACCACGCCAAGGTTGCTTTATTTAACTGGGTTCTAACCTACTATATTCCCACCTTTATATATTGGGATTTGTACAGGATTATTCCCTATATTCCAACCTTTATATATTAGGATTTGTACAGGATTATTCCCTATATCCCAACCTATATTAGGATTTCTACAGGATTATTCCCTATATTCCCACCTTTCTGAACTCTACGAAGCCCCAGATGGTATTTCACACCTAGGGCCCCTATAACAATAATGTATTCTATTGTGTGTAGGTACTGAGATGCTTTACAATCAGTGATAGGCTGTTTTACTATCCCAGTGGCCTCATTTACCGAGGAGCGCTGTGGCCATGCAGCTCTCTTTCCTGCTCTTAAAGTTTCACTAACCGATTTATGATCATTTAGCGCAACTGTAAGCCTTGGTTTGTGGTGGCTGTGCGAGAACCGGAAGAGACTTTTAAGCCTATTTACCAGAGGCTGTGCAGCTTTTTTAGGTATTTAACATAAAAATGTACGTGTGGGTGAGATTCACCCAGAGCCGCGCAGCCTCTAGTTAATCTGCTACAGGAGATTTGCCCAGAGTGCTTGTGGCTCTGGGTGAATCTCCCTGCAGATGCTGTGTTACAGTCCAGGGGTGTAAATATCTTATAGCCTACCCCTGTAGTGGATATCTATGGGAGGAACTGTAAGATTATAGCATCATAATCTTACAGCTCCAGAAGGAAACCAGAAGCCACAAAGGGGTAGGTTATAATAAATAAAGCACCCCGAACTGTAAATTATAAGGATATTAGAAGTCACCTTAGAGTTCCGTGCCCTGTATAAAAGGTACTCGGCCTGCGGCTTTGTGCTTTTATATGGTCACGGAACTCCTTGGTGACTTCTAATATCCTTATAATTTACAGTTGGGGGTGCATTATCCACTATATTATCTCCCCTATGACAAATATGTCCTCCTTCCAATAAACCATTGTAGGTGAAGCAGGGGAGGGGCCCTATTGCAGTTTGGATGGGGCCCCAGTGATCCCTAGTTACCCCACTGCAGCAATCGATAGAACTGAGCACAAGGTCTGGCTGCAGCTCCGTCCCATCCACTCCCGGGATTTTATTTACCTTTACACGGGGGGTTGGTCTCAGAGGAAGTGACGGCTCTAGAAGCCGCAGAAAGGGGTATATGGGGGCGGGGTCAGAAGAGCCCGTGCTTGGCTCGGGATGCAGTGAGACTATCACCTGGGATATCCGGATGCCCGAGTCTGGGACGCGGCGCAGTGAGCTGATTCCCTCCCCCCGGCCGGGACAGACAGAGGGAGAAGTCTGGTCCGGGGCAGGGAGATCCAATCAGGTCAGGGAGCAGGACACTGGCGGGCATCACCCCGTACTGACCCTTATCCCCTAGAGCAAAGAGATCCGGTCCCTTGTGTCTTGGTATCAGTGTTTGTCCCCTTATCCCGCACTTTGTGTCTACCCATCAGTCCCTGGTTCCCATTATCCTGTAATAACTCACTGCTCAGCCTCCCTTATTCTTCCCCCAACTCCAGTCAAGACTCCTCCCGCTTCTGTCCGAGTCTCGCTCTTCTCACGTGACTTGCAGACTGTCACATTGGCTGTGGATCAGGTCAGACTCAGTTTCACTGTCTCCCTCTTTGTATTGGATTGGCTGTATTTCCTTATCAGTATGCCTGTCATCATCAGTAACTGGGATAATGTTTATCGATTTATTCTATTTACACTGGTCTTGCCATTCACCCATACAGGGTCCAGACAAAGTTCTGTGTGCCAACATTCCCCCATGGCACATCAGGATCTCCCTGCTCTGTGCTGGCACATCACTCTCCCTGGTTCCCATCCCATCCTGTTAACATTCCCCCGTGGCACATCGCTCTCCCTGGTTCCCATCCCATTCTAACATTCCTCCTCCCCATCCCCTTTTTCCTGTTCTCTGTATTTTCCAATCTGCTCTTCCCCTTACCCCCTTGAGTGTATTTTTCATTCTTTGGATAATTATCTCTTTTGTCCTCCACCCGTTTTTCAATGTGAATGTCATTGATTTCCATCTCTTAAACCTATTTCCACCTCTTCCCTTTTAATGTTCAAAAATCCCCTTCTCGCCTTCTCTTTATTGTTCACTTCCCCATTCCAGTAATCTCATTCTCTTTTTCTCAGCAGTCGTACCAGCCTTGTTTGTTCTTTGGTCATTGGCACTTTCTTTCCCTTGCTCATTCCTTATCATCCCTTTCTCTTTTCCCTTAGAGTCCTGTTGATCTATTACTCCCTCCGCCCTGGCACCCTCTGTCTGGTGATGTTTTCTCTGGCAGTCCCCAGGAACGTCTTGTGGCTGCTAGTACCATTGTTTGGGTGCTGGTTGCCCTGCCTTTCTGATCTGAAGGTCCTTGTGCGCTTGGAGGACGGACAGGTAACAGAGGAGAATATCCAGGCTGACAGTGAAAAAGACTACATAACTTTGGAATTCAAAAAGACAGATGGAACCTTTGTCACATACCTTGCCGATTTCAAACAGGTGAGAAGTGTGTTTTTTAAATTATAATGTGAGACTGCCTAATGTGAATAATTTCATAGAAAAATAACCTATTGCAATAATTTGAGGTATGATTAAAAATCCACTAGCTTGTTTATATAGCCATTCTCCTTTGGTTTCTGCTGTTGACACTCCATCTATTATTTAACACTGACCATCCTGTGGCAACCTGCTTTCTTTGGCTTACTTTCACCAAAATTCTATAATTTTGGCCAATCGGAAAAAAATTATGGTGTTTCCTCACCTTGTGCTGCTGATCTTCAACTGTTTTCACCTTAAAATCTGTAGATGGGGTTAATAGAAAATGTTTGATCTGATACGATACGATCTTTGTTTTTTGTTTTTTTTGAGAAACCTTTAAATATTGTCAGTCATTAGGGGGAAAAAATGAAAAGCATTATCGATAATTCTGTGATTTTTAAATGTCAATGTTGTGTATGATGGGCTTAAGAAATGCAATAGGCAAATGTAAAGATTTTGCCTGATATTTATAGGAATGTGACTTAATTGCCAGGAGATGCACAGTGCACCAGTAACCACTTATAAAGTTTAAAAAGTGTATAGATTGGTGGGTCTTGTTTTTTTTTTTTAATATCTGATGTGTTTTTGAATACAATTCTTTGAGCTGTAACACTCCTCTCCCAAATGATTACTCTGCCTTGATAAAAAAAAAAATCAGAAAGCTTTTGAGACCTGATTAAGACTAGTAGAAATGGTACTGTGTATGTTCTGATTAGATCACTGGAATACCAGTTATGTCTAAAGATAAGGGTATTGCTTCTTCCCCTGTGAGAAAATCCTTGAGTGGAGAAAGTTTTTGTACTTTTCTTGATTGTTTTAACATGTCTGTAAAAACAATGATTATCTGATTTGGTGATGGAATTTCTGTTTTCAACCCTGTTTGTGTAATGGTTTTGTCTCTGCAGTCTGACTCCTTTTTTCCCTGTAAATATTCTGCAGTGTTTAGCAAGACTTAAAGTTTCTTCACTATTCTTGCTTAACCTGATCTTTACAAACTCCCTTTTTCTCTACTATTATATAGCTCTAGGGAGGGTCATTTCTAGGATCTTTGTGGCACCTGCCTGAGCTCGCCTCACAGTTTGCCCTTTTATATCCCTATGTTTGCTCAGGTGAACAAACCACACACTTTTCTGATGGTTGTAATACCTACCTTTTCTGAATAAATGCTTTCACTGTCCAGAGGAAGCTAAATTTGTTTAAGGATTACTGTTTCACTTCCTGAATAATGACTTTCAAATGAATCCAATATATATCTGGCACTGCAGGTTTAATTATAACAGTTATATGAATAATTGAATCTTTTGGGCTCCTGCTATAAAATTAACCCGGTAGCAAATTTGCATCTATGTAGCATTGTTCTCTTTTTCTTATTACTAAAGTAACTTATGTTGTTTGCAGGGGTATATCATTAAATTGGTGACTCAAGTGATTTCATTTTGTGTAGTAATATGACCACAAATCATCAAAATATGAAAAGCAGTTGCTTTTACTTAACCATACTAGTCTTGAGTAGTCCCAAGCACTCTGCCTATGTTAAGGAATAGGGAATATCAACTTTTAATGGCCGTGACACAAGATGGTTTTCGTTTTTGCAGCAAGTGGGATCTTGTAGAGATTTTGTATGAATCTAGTTCTTTATTTATGTCTCAGTCTACTGTTTTGGTTTTAATTTTATGGATGGGTATCACAAAAAATCCATTTTCTTTAAGTCACAGATGGTGTCTGGAAGTTTGTGACAAGATGTTCAGCAATTTCTCCACTGGAAAATTTTGTATTGATGCATACAAATAACGCAGATTTATCAAAATCCTTATATTTTCAATGAGGAAGTTAAGGGGCACCAAGGCTGGGTACACACGGTCCAATATTTTGACTCAACCAGGTACAACCGATCTTCCAAGTCAAACTTAAATGTACCTCCACCGACCATGCAGCCCATTGACGACCGCATAATTGGCTGAAACTTACTGTTCTATCCGATTTGGATGACCTTTAGACGGACGTCAGTCTTGGGTGGAAAGTAACTGCTGATATTTTTGCGCAATCGTTTTTTTGTGAATTGGATCTAATCGACCAAAATATCAGTTGGCATTTTTCTGTTTTTAAGATCAATCAATCTGTGATATTGATTAGTTTATCGAAAAAAACAAAGATTGGGTAAGGTGGAAAATCTTCCATAAATTTTAGCTGGAAGATCGGCAGCGTAATGTTCAGGCCAAAGCGATCAAATATCCACACCAACCCCCCTCCCCCCCCCCCAGTGCCTGTATAGCTATCATTTTTTCAGTGTTTGGCCACTTTAAGGTGTGTAGGTAGCAAACAAAAGACATTTTGTTATTAGGCAACTGGGGATCTACCATATTGTGAAGTTAATGACTTATCTTAAAGCACTTTGTAATTCACTTAAAGGAATAGTTCATTTGAAACTATTCCTTTAAGCTAAGTACAAATCGGCAGATGATTCTGCACGGCTGACTATTCAACAAGTCCAACAGGTGGGCCGGGCCGCAAACATCATAGTTTACAGCGATGTTTGCCACTTCTAATCATTCAGCGCGAATGATTGTGCAGTCTATAGAAGGCTGCAGAATCGGTCATGATTTTCTAATAAACCCATTGGACGGTCACAGCACATAGTACCATAGACATTTTGGCCCTACTGACCAAAATTCCGAAAATATTGGTTGGACAGCCAGAAATGTCTGCTTGTGTGTACATTCAGCCTTAAAGTGGATCGGTTAGATTCAGAGATTAGGTTTAAAAAGACAGTGGACTAATCTAGCGAAGATTGTAAAGTATATTTTTTGGGGGGAGGGGGGAAGAAATTGAGTAAACCAGATGCTAAGCAGCATGAAAGCAGAAAGAAACATTGCAAACCTTTTCAGTAATGTCTGTTTTCTTGGACCCGTGGGTGCTTTTTTAGATATACATATGGATTTGCTACGTGTTTCTTGCTGCGGCTGTGTGTGCAGCAATGTGTGGAAATGATGTGGCAGGAACTCTCTCCCTTGCTCTTCTTTCATGTCTGGACTTCATTAAGCAAGTTTGGAACTTTTTTTTTTCTTCCCCCTCTAGCATGATTTGACCACTATCTTTGTTTTCTATATTTTTCACATTTCTCTAAGGGATGAGAAAAAGATAATGACTGTACATAGACATTTTTGTTTGTAAAAAAAACCATAACATAGTTCTATTTATTGAGGAATCAAATGGCTGTGGCATAAGACATTATAGGAGAACTAAACCCAGATGTTTATATTCCATAATCTGAACACGCCAAGAACCTCAATAAGATGTAAAATAATGTGTCTGTAAATGGCATTAATGTAAATATAATTTATGATAACGGTTTTAGTGCAATGTCTGACCACACCTCTTGACCTCTGTTCCATGTTTCTATTCTTGCACTGGTCTGTAACAGGATTGGTTAGAGTACTAGTATAAAGCTGGGTTCACACATGCACGATTGTTACAAATTGACAGAAAAAATATGAGATAAGATTCTGTCTATCACTTTGTAACTATTGCGCTACACACGGTCCCTAGCACTCTCGGGATTATAGTTTTCATCCTGCCGTGGCTGACTCCCTATATTTTAAGTACAGGGAGATGATGGTTGGCAAGAGAAATTTTCAGGTATTTCTGAACAACTGCGAGGCCACCAATGAATGTTTGTCTGCCTTGCAGTCATTCAGAAAAGGTGCTTTATCCTTTCTGTCCGTGTAGAAGCTTAGAAATGGGCATGAGCGAAGAATATATGGTTGAATGTCAAGATGTGCCTTTATATGTCATCCCATCCACCAGGGTGCCTTTAGTTTCTTTAAATTCTACATAGTCCCCGAGATATAAGCCTTTGAATATGCTGTGATTTGTAGGAGCTGCTACACCTCATCTGTCACTCAAAGGCACACACCCACACAATCCAAAGCTCCCATGCAGTACTGTCACACACTCCTTCACCCACACTATATGTACCATGTGCAACATATAGTCAAATGCTGTAGTGCTAAACACAATCAATAAACCATTAACCCAGCAATATGAGCGTAACACACTATAAAACAGCCCCTCCCCCCAAAAAAAATCTTATATACATACAAAACCAGTGACTCAAATGGAACACTAATACAGTATATATAATACAGTAATACAGACTATATACCAAACAAGACACACAGTGCAATCTATGAAATATATAGACTAAAGCAACTGAAATGTAACAGGACAACAAGCAGTGTCACTGTGTTTGTGAAGGTCTCACTACAAGCTGCTGTTACACACTGATTCACACTGATATGAACTTTATGTAAAAAGTAAATAACAATTAGCAAAGTTAGAGAACAGGGAGAGTTCAGTAACTTACTTGTAAAGAATCTCAGCACCACTTGTCCTCCTCTCTCCCCCTCTGCCCCTCCCTTCAGCATATTGCTACTTTATTCCACACTTTGATTGCTTGCAGTCTAGCTCTGGAAGGGAGGGGTCAACAGGATGTCAGCACTTCATTTAAAGTCCTTTCAACTGACAATGCTCGGACTCTGTATACAGCCCGTCACTGCTTGAGGGGGAGTAGACAGAGAGGGGAGGGGGATACACAGCTTGGTACAAACTTCTGCCAGTGTGAAGAATCGAAGCCACACAGAAACATGAAAGTAAGGCAGCTTATACTAAGTGTATACACAATCTATACATTGTATACAGACAAAGTTTTTTTTTCACTATAGTTGCCCTTTAAAAACCAATTCAGCTTTAAACTTGTATTTGTATGAATATCTTATTGGCTTTAATGTCTAATAGGTGTATGGCCAGCTTTACTGCAGTAGACCAGTAAAAAGTCATCTGAATGGTTGCTGCAAATTAACAGCAGGGACAAATGATTGCACTTATTAAATAAGCCCAACAGTGTTTTGCTTGTGTGTACAAAATGTTATGGTTTTTGTAAACACTGCACTGAGTGACCCAAATCCTGCCCAACTCAGGGCAGGACCCAATACAACTGTACTGTCTGTCATAAAATGAATCAAACCAAACTAGCGCATGACTGCTATCCTAAACTTACAGTTGAACATGTAGAAGCCATTCAACACTTAGCAAATTGTATGCAAAGAATGATGACCGGGGCATGATTACCAGTGTGTACCAGCTCTACAGTGGCAAGCGCAAGATTTTTAAGGGAGGGATTCCGAAATCGGTTACCACTGAACAAGCCCAGAAGGAGGTCCATGGCAGAATACATAAGACCTGGGCAAAGTAAGGCCTGAAGGCCACATGCGGCCCTTTAGCTCCCCCTGACTGGCCCTTAAATACTAAACTTATGCCAAAAATCTTAATATTAATTTATTTTGTTAGGCTGGATAATTGATTTATTTGTATTAAGTTTATTTTATAAAAAAAAAAAATGATGACCTGATAATTGATTAATTGAATTTCCAAGTTCCCAAGTTTCTCATGCGGCTCCCTGTGAAATTTAATTGCCCACCCCTGGAATACATTCCTGTATTCAATTATATATAAATCATACAAAAATATTTATATATATATATATATATATATTCTCTAATTACCAGGATTATCATCACAGTAAGCCAATACTGATATTCCCTTACAGACATTTGCTGCGGCCGACCACTCTATAGTGACAAACTGTTGGGACAGAAAATTTGGCCATGTGTTCTGTTTTACGTTCTGTTTTACTGAGAAATCCACATTTGCTCTACATTACCGTTAGTGTCTTTTAAAGTCCGAGCTGTGACACTTATGACGGATCTGACAGAATTTGCTGAATGTTGTCAGTATCGAGACCTGTTGGGCAAGAAGGAAAATTTCCATTACCGGCTCCCTTTACTAGTAGAGGAAGCCGATAACATTGGACCCTGTATGGGCAGATTCAGGGACGTTTCTAACAGTCTTACAGGGAGATGCAATATCCCACGTTAACTAGAAAATATGTACTAACGTGTAAGCCTGCACCATGTCGCAATTTTTTTTTCTCTGTGTAAAGCGATGCAATAAATTTTGCACCAGTTTTTGCACTATTTTTTTGAGAGACAATTAACGCCTCTTCAATGGTGTCTTTAAAATACGTGCAAAAGGTCGCAACTTACCGCTAGCGTTTTCGCAATGTATTAACAGTCTCAAAGTGATTAATACATTGCGGAAACGAGTGCACGTAGGTTGCGATAGCGAAATATATTGCATCTCCCCCTTAGTGCCCTAGTTGCCCTCCCACCTACGTGTACCCCCCCACCCCCAAAAAAAGCTGTTTTTCCTCCTTCTGACACAGTATACTGCTGCTGTTCCTTTATAGTTGGGCCACTTTAGTAGTTGGTAAGTGGTTCACGCTGTACCAGGTGAGGCTGGTGTGTATACATTACGTTTGTGTGTATGCAGTTTTACTAGCCACCAATAAAATACTAATTGGAATGTGGCACCAATGTTCTCCCCAGAAATTGTTTCCAGCCGGGTCGCATGAAAAAGTAGCCAGGTAAAGCAGTACAGGGAAATTTTGGGATCTGAGTTGTTTAAATCTTTCAGTGCCAGCAGATTTTCCAATAGTATTGGCATTACCACTTTCAGTGCCAGCAAAATATTGCTATTAACCCTTTAGTGCCAGCAGAATATTAATATTGGATATATAACCAAGTTATTAAATAGGCACTTATTTTATGTGTTATCACATCCTGAGGACGGCTAGAGGCTAGAGCATTAGCAGAAATGCATTGATGTTGCACAAATAAATGATTTTTTTGAAGACAAGACCCATGAGTGTTCCATCTCCTGTTACTTTCTTTATGGAGCACTGGGGCGAAGAACGATGAGAGCGTGAGTGCGGGAACTTTGTTGCTAATATATATACATACATACATACATAGATGAAGGGATGCACTTGCAGATCGCAAGATAGGCGGAAACATGTTAAAGGGCATGTCCACCCTTAAAATTGTTTTTAATATGGTTCCCCCATGTCTGGCAGCCCCAACCGCATATATTTTATTTTCCAAAAGCCCCCCAAACTCTTACTTACCTCCCCTCGTTCCTCCGCCGCACTGCCGGCCCTCTGCTTGCGAGAATGCAAGCAGAGGGGTGGGGCCCCGCGTCGGTGCGTATTGGCTGAGCGGCAGCCAATCACGGACCGCTGCGGTCATTCAGTGCAGCGGAGGAAAGAGGAGAGGTAAGTAAGAGTTTGGGGAGCTTTTGGAAAATAAAAAATATGCGGTTGGGGCTGCCAGACATGGGGGAACATCCTATTAAGGGGTTTTATGCTAGGGGAGGGATAGTAGAGAGGGAGGGGGAGGAGGGGGGAGAAGGGCTGCAGTACGCATGGCAAATATCTACCGAGGCAAGGTAGCAGGCAGAGTCCTGCTAGCCTCCTGGTGGACAGTTTTTGGGACTTTAGGGGGGGTCTACAGGAGAACCCTATGAGCTGGGATGTGAGGTAGGATTACACTACACTACATGGTGGGCCATACTGGGGGGGTTATATTTTTTGGGGGTGGACTGCCCCCTTTAACTTCCCTTCATCCATAATTATAGATATCTTCTTGGACAGCACCCCGGCAAAGTTGACATTATATAAAGTACTGTATACAAACCCAGTGTCCGCATTTACCTCAGGTAGCTGCAGGGTTAATATTGATACAGTTATGTGTCAATTATTATTAGTTATGTTGCTGTCAATCACAGGGCAGACGTGATACATTTTTTTAAACCTATAAATGCTGCTTTTCACTCACAGCTCAATTGGTTACTATCTATGTAACTATATAACAGTCTATGGACACCAGGAGAAGTGGAACAGCAGACTGCACTGAGCAGACAGGGAGGGGGATTCCAGCAAGGTTTCCTTTCGAACAAAGTTTGTTGTGAAATGTACCTAATTTCGCTCATCGGGATCTAACCCTGACCTTTTAGTATTTAAAAGGACTTGATCTATTTCTGCAACATAAGAGCAATTAAGCCCCTCCCCCCTCCTTGCAATGATAGTGTCTTCCCATTGGTCAGTCTTGCTATAGTACTGACCTATGGCAGGGTAGTAAGTGTGGGGGAAGGGGGTCACTTAGAATTGTATAATTGCCCTTTACAGCCAGATTAATTTGTTTTGTTTAAAACGTTTTGTTTTTTAAAAAGTCCAATATACCCTTCTTGTCTCCTGTGTTTGAGCACAGGGTTAAGTGTGCATGTAACTGGCCCTTAAACTATTTCTCAATGTACAATCTTGAGATGTATCAAATAGAGCAGATGTCCTCTCAGCAGGATGGCAGCCAACTACCTACTCAAGCTGGGAATGCTACACAGGAAGTATTTTATTTAGCTACTAATGCCACCTGACTGCCTTTGGAACATTGCATAGAGATGTGATCACTGAAAAGGACCACCTACAGGTTATTTTACACTGTAGATATTTAGTTGTGCTCATATTGCTATATCCAAGAATTCATTTTAAAATTTTGAATATGGGAATCAAATGTAGTAATACAGTTATTTAAAATAAATGTGCACTTTGTTGTGAATTCAATAAAAGTCCTTATTGTTAAAAATGTTGCTAATTTTGCCCAAACCCCCAGCAATAAGAACTTTTATTGAATCTCCCTGAATAGCTTTATTTATACACACGGTCGAAACAATGCCTGAGTGGTCAATAAGCTGTATCAACAGTGTGTACAAGCCTTAAGAGAAATAAAACATATTAGAATTTTATCAGTTATTGCACAAGCATCTCGCAGCATTGCCTACAGCCAGTGGTTACAGTCCTTAAATTCCTCTGATTGTGAGTTACAACAGAACGAAGTTCTAACTATGAAGAATTGCAGGTACTACAGTTGATATGATCTGAAATAGTCAAATTTTTTGTTTCTTCCCAAAATTAATGAAAAGATGAAAAAACTTGCATGATATTAAAGGGTATATCCACGGTCTCGCCTGAGAAAGGGGGCACTCTTTACCCCCCGAAACATTGTGTGTTTTGATGTTGGTCACTAAATAAAAGACTTAATTTGATTTTGGAGTGCGGCCCTCAACTTGTTTTTCTGCTATATCCACGGTCACGCACTCCTCTGCTGTTCTTTTGACAGGTCCTGACTGAGTTTGTACTCTATGCCCTGAGTACAAACTGTGTTGAGACCCGTCAGAAGAACAGCAGAGAAGCACATGGCCGGGTAATTTCCTTTTCTTTTCTCCTGGCTCCTGCAGGTTTATTGAAGAACGGGAGGAAAGAGAACTCCTTTACCTCCAGTTTATCAATCAAACTAATTTAGGCAGTGGAGATACACTTTTAAAAAAAGGATATCTCTTAAATTCAAAATCTTTAAAGGGCATGACCACCCCCAAAACTATAATCCCCCCCCCCACTAATGGCCCCACCATGTTGTGTAATAAAATCCTTACCTCACATCCCAGCTCCATATGGTTCTCCTGTAGTCCTCCCCAAAGTCCCAAAAACTGCCCACCAGGAGGATAGCAGAGTCCATATAGGACTCTGCCTCCTGTCTCGCCTCCAGGAGAAGTTTGGCATGCGTACTGCAGCCCTTCTCCCCCTCCCTCTCCCACTCGTTTTGCGATCCCTCCCCCTACCATAAAAACCCTTGTCCATATAATAGTATTTCTTCCCTCAGCCCCAACCGCTAAAAAATAATTTTAAAAAGGCCCCTGAATTCTACTTACCTTCCCTCTCTCCCCCGGCATTCTGAGAAGTCGGCAGCCGCGTCCGTGATTGGCTGCCTCTTAGCCAATCACGGACGTGGCTGCCGGTCCCGCCCCCTGCTTGCAGTGTCTTGCAAGCAAAAGGCCAGGCGTCGGAGGAGAGAGGGAAGGTAAGTAAAGATCTAGGCACTTTCTTAAAATTATTTTATAGCGGTTGGGGCTGGGGGAAGGCATACTATTATAGGGGAATTTTTTTTTATAAGGGTGGACATGCCCTTTAATTCAGCTCCCAGCCAGAGATTTTATACTTACATGCTCCTCCTCAATCTTCCACCATGGCTCTGCACTTTCGGGTAAGGCAGTCAGTGTTGGCCGTGACAGTGACATCACAGCCAATCACTGACTGCCATTTCCAGAGCAGTCTCCACTGCGGCTGCTCAGGAACACAAAAAGAACAAAGCAGCCGCAGTGGAGACTGTGAGGAGACCGTAAGCGGCGGTGGATTGAGGAGCTTGTAAGTATATCTCTGGCTGGGAGCTGAATTAAAGATTTTGTATAAAATGATGTCCAGGCTTTGGGGGGTATTGTACAAGATATAGATTTTTGTAGAGGGGGTGGACATTCCCTTTAATAGACATTTGTGTGTATTTAAAAAATATTAAATGCTTTAAAGGAGAACTAAAGATACTATTTAAATAAGCCTGAATGGATTCTATAATTCTTAACCATCAGCTGTAATAGTCTTATATGTAATCTGCAGCATTGTGAAGAAATCCTCAATTTTGCAGGTTTCTGACATTTCCTGATTTCTGCATCCCTCCTTCCTAGTGATAAGCAATTGGTTTTCTCACTGCTCTTTTACAGAGAGGTCACCCAGTAGTTAAGCTAGGTACACACAGTACCGATAAAGCCCTGATACCGTTGGATCCAATGGTATTGGGGCTTTATCGGTATTGTGTGTACCTAGTTTTCACAAACGAGCGCATGGCCGCTGCGGCCGTTCGGGAATTTGGAATATTTCCCTCAGCCGTGGTAGTCTCCCTGTAACGGCTGAGGGAAACACACAGTCCCGAGCATTCTCCCTGTGCTGTGCATAAGGAGAACGCTTGGGACTGTGTGCATTGTGATTTTTGAAAAATGACAGACAGGATCTTGTAGATCCTGTCTGTCCTCTTTCAAAAATCTTTACTGTGTGTACCCAGCTTTTTACTTAACTGCTCTGGTGTAGGGGAGGGAGAGAATAGAGAATTCACTGAGCATGTGCAGCTCTGTATCTATGCAGGTTTCTGGGTTTTACTGATTGGGTCACTGACATAGTTAAACAGATGATTTCTCCACAATGCTGTTGATTTCAAAGGTAAGAGATACAGTAATCTTTTAGTAATTATGCAGGGTCGTTTCCATTTTAGCATTAGCTTTCCTTGAAAATACAAAGCCAACATTCTGTGGGGCTAATCTATGTAAGCTTGTATGTAAAACAAAATAGTTACTTAACTATATAATAAATGATTTATTTACCAATATATAGATTCAATAAGGCTGGGTACACACCAGCAGATATTTCCGACCGACCGATCCATGGCACGGTCGGTCGGTCGGACGTAAATATCTTCTGGTGTGGCGTGGCCTGTCGCAACCGTGCTTGGGTACGTTGGGATCCTATGAGACCCTTTGCACAGTATTTTGCACATCTCTGCCCTTTCCTCTGGGGAACCTGGAAGTAAGAAATTACTTCTTGTTTCTAAGAATTTGTGGGCAATGCTATTCATATAGCATGAGACTGCAAGATGCCTTCTGTTATAAGAAGGTGTTTCTCCATTAATATATTTTGTAAATTGTAAAAAAGTGGCCTTTAATTATACTGGCAGCACTCTGTATTTTAGGGTAAGATGCCTTGTGTTTTAAAAAAAAAGAATTGTAAGAGAATTAGAAATGTTCATTCTCTAAAAAGAACATAAAAATATGAAACTGTCTGGCATATGTTCCTTGCTCAGGATACAATTGTGAGAATTTGGGAAGTTAGTGTGACTTTGGATCTTACTGCCTGCTCTTCCATCAATGGAATCATTCAGTGGTTTTATGGGACTTAGGGGGCACATATAGGGTTACTGGAAAGCTATGCTGCTCTGCATGGTAGATAATGTAGTTGAACACAGTAGGTGGTTTATGTTAAACAAATTACAATGTAGGTATTCACTATAATACTGCTACTGTAGTGACTGTCCTCTGTAAACAATTGTTTTCCTACAATGCACAAAATATTCTCATGTTTTTCTGGGTTTACAAGGATATTTGGTCTTTATTTTGTGTTTGCGTTAATATAAATTTGTATTCCGTAGTCATGTTCCAAGCTAAATTTGGGGTATAAATCAAGAAGATTTTAAATGTCACCTTATGTTTTAGGATGTGAAGATATTCCGTGTTCTGATCCTTGGAGAATTGGAGAGGGGACAAAGTCAGTTCCAGGCTCTTTGTTTTATTACCCGCCTGCACAGCAATGAGATCATTCCTAGCGAATCTATGTCTAAGTTACGGCAGGTGAGAAGAAATTGTGCTTCTGCTACAAATGGCATTTTGACAGAAACTTTGCAAATGTAAATAATAATTTAAGTAAAAAACATATCTAATCATTTTTATTATTGGTAATATATAGAACATATAATTCTACCTTAAAGGGCATGTCCACCTGCAAAATATTTTTTAAACATATGGTAGGGCATCCTATCCCACTCCCAACTGCTAAGTCCTCTCAGAGGACAAGGAAACCTTTCACAAAGGAAGACCGCTTCTACTCTTTTGTTTCCTGTACTTTGGACAGTCACTGCATGAGAACCATAAGGTAAGAATTTTTTTAATGGGGCCATTTTTGGGGTCCATTTTTGGGGATGGACATGCCCTTTAATATTTTCTGAAAATGCTGCACTGAAAATTGCAATTCATTTGGTCTATTTAGTTAAGTGGCATGCAACATTTTGGGCACTGAAGAACTAAACTTAATTTTTTGAAATCCTACTATGAAAGCTTTTCTCACCAGAACTCCTATATATTGTAAGATTTTTCTCTACTAAGTTGCATTTGGTACATGGGAGAAAAAGATTTTGTAACCAGTTGGTGACTCAGTGTGTTGTTGGGCTTAAAGCAGACATGGATGCGGTGTTTCTTAAACTATTTTTAATTTTTCTGACACCCCCGCTACATATGGGATGAACAAGAATAATTTTGCCAAGAAACGCATTTGCATATTGGAGATGCTTATATTTAAAGGGTAACCCCATCCCCATAGTAACTTCACATTTGGAATGATTACCCCCCCCAAAAAAAAGGTTTGTTATATTCTTACTCGATGCTCCCACGCTAATTACAGGTTACACAACCACAATACCTCTCCGGTCTCCCCTCTGCTTCTTGTTATTGACTGTCATGTCATGGCTGCAATGGTGACGTCACAGCCAATGGCCGGCTGCCCTTACTGATCAAGCGGTTACGAACATGCTATGATACAAAGTGCATAGCTAGCTCTTAGAGACAGCTATGAGCAGAGGAGGAGGAACTTCCGGTGAGGGATTGTGGTTTAGTGAGTAGTTATTCTTCAGTACTGGGAGTGTCAGGTGAAGGTAAGAATATAGAAAAACCTGGGGATTGGGGGGGGGGGTAATCGTTCCAAATATAAAATGTTATTTTGAGGTTGGAGTTGCCCTTTACTGTTTTGGATATTAACAAATCTTCAGAAGTATCGAAATAAAAATAAATTGATTTAAGTCGCAACTATTCTACCAACTTTAAAGTTGACTACGGTCAGTTATTCTTAGGCTTTATACACACCCAATATTTTACAGGCGAAATAGCCAGTGAACATCTGAACACTGTGCACGGCTGACAATCTTGCATGTGTGGCAGCTTCCATAATTGTTGTTTGCCAGATCAATTAAAGGGCATGTCCACCCCCAAAACTAAAATTGAACCCACTGCTGGCCCCACTATGTAGTGATAAAAAATCCTTACCTTACACCTCTGCTCCAAATGGGTATCCTACAGTGACTGTTCAAATTCCAGGGAACTGAAGAGTTGGAGCTTTCCTGTGTTGAAAAAGGTTTCTGCCCCTTCCCTGTCCTCCTGGAGGACTCTGGCATGCGCAGGGGAGCCCTTCCCCTCCCACCCTCTGGATCCCTTTGTCACTACCTAATTTTCTAAAAATAAATACCTTTCTATAGTGTATCCACCCCCTTTCAACCCTAACCACGTTTACCAGACAGCATTCTTTCGTCATAGCTGCATCTGTGACTGGCTGCCTCTCAGCCAATTACAGACGCGGCTGCCAGTCTGGACCCTAATGATACTTCATTCCCGGAAGTATTATTAGAGGCCGTAACCAGCGGGAACGAAGGCATGTAAGTAAGATTCCTGACACTTTTTTTTTTTTTTTTTACATTTAAACCATGCAGTTAGGTTTGAGAGAGAGATGCCTACATTAGACAAAAACGTTTTTTTCAGGTGGACATACCCTTTACACCAACACAAGATGTGTCTTGGGTATGTGTATATACAGGGCTTTAAAGGAGAACTTAACTTTTTTAACCCTAATGTGAAAGCTTTTCTCCCCAGAACCATATACATTGTAAGATTCTTCTCTAGTAATATATTCTGTAACTAAGATGGCTTCCATGTTGTTGCCAGTACAGCTTACAGACCAATTATTCATCCAATAGCCACATCCCCTGACCCCAATATTTCTCTATGCACTGGGTATCTTTAGGTAAGTCTCTGATCAGACGTAATGTGTAAACAATCTGTACAATAAGTACAATGAGACACCACTTGTTGTATGTATGTGAATGTGCTCTGTCTATTGGGACAGTGTTGTCTGAAGACTTTAGTTCTCCTTTAAGATTTGCCTATGAATGAGAAATCCTCCTGCCATTTCTGTAGTGGGACACCATGTCCTCCAAAGCCTGAATGCACTCTCTCTTTCTTTGGGAGAGCCTGTCCAGGTTTTTTTTTTTTTTAACCAAAGAATGGCTTATGCCACGGATGTTGAACCTTGGCACTCCAGATGTTTGGAAAGTATACTCCCAGCATGCGGGAAGCAACCAATGCATTACCAGCATGCGGAAAGCAATCAATGCAAGTGAATTGCAGTTTCTAAACATCTGTAGTGCAAAGTTTCGAAAACACTTGCTTGTGCATGTAAAATTACAGAATCTGCACAGCTTAAAAGGGCACTAAACTGCTGAAAATATGGAAATTTTACTTTGCTTTTTTATTTTATAGCCTTGTGTGTTCCCAAATTTACATTGGAACTGGACTGTCCAGCTATTGTTAAAATTAGCGCAGTGAATTATACTTGTATAACTTTAGATTGTTTACACATCATAGCCCAGAAAGCTTTATTAAGCATAGGAAAATGAAGGAGAAAATATCTGATTAATTATTTTTATTTAAGAATTTATACCTTGATAATTTTACCTATCTCTGTTTGAATGGCTGCTTTCCCATTTGATCCAAAATATATTGCAAAAAGTTTGATTTTGTTTGGCTATTCCCTATATATTTCTTTTGCCAATTAAATATTTACTTGAGAAATAATTACTATTTTACTAAAAATTATTATTGCTGAAACTGAACTGCTATATGCTTGTGAAGGTTCTCATTCATCCAGGTCATGGTATATCTGTTGTATTCAATTAGATCAACTGGCTTGAATGTATTTCTTGAAGACGTTTCGCTAGTCATCCGACTGGTTTCTCAATTCAGAATGACTTGTACAAGATCTGTGGCATTATGTACCCTGGAAAATCCCAATTAGCATATCACAGCCAGGTGTTAAGGGTGTGATAGTGGCTAAGAGGTGTTATAGGAACGCCCAGAGTAAGGTGTTAAAACAGCATTGTACATGGCAGACAGTTGGTGTCGAACCCCCCCACCTCTATTTAGGCTTGGTTTCTCTATATTGCAGTGCAGTGAAGAATGCTCTGATTTGTATGTGGGGGAGACCAAACAGCAACTGCATCAACGTATGGCCCAGCACAGAAGAGCCAATTCCTCGGGTCAGGACTCAGCCGTGTACCTGCATCTTAAGGATAAAGGACATACCTTTGAAGATTGTAATGTTAACATACTGGCGAAGGAACGTGACTGGTTCAAGAGAGGTTTTAAGGAGGCCATTTATGTGAAAATAAAGAAACCAAGCCTAAATAGAGGTGGGGGGGTTCGACACCAACTGTCTGCCATGTACAATGCTGTTTTAACACCTTACTCTGGGCGTTCCTATAACACCTCTTAGCCACTATCACACCCTTAACACCTGGCTGTGATATGCTAATTGGGATTTTCCAGGGTACATAATTGCCACAGATTCTTGTACAAGTCATTCTGAATTGAGAAAGCCAGTCGGATGACTAGCGAAACGTCTTCAAGAACTACATTTCAAGTCCAGTTGATCTAATTGAATACAACAGATATGAACTGCTATAGCACATTTAGGGCCCGTGCACATGTCCGATTCTCTGATTGTTGCCCAAAACGACCATTGTTACACATCGTGAGGTGTGGATCGCCCCACTTGTGTATGAACCTTTAGTCTGATTATGTTGTGTATCACCGTGCTTTATATTGTACCCTGAAACTCTTAGCCATTGTGTACAGTGAATTTGTGTTATCCTCCCATGGCTGATTGAATATGTTGCTATTCAAAAGTTTATAGTTAAAGTTAATGTTGAAAGTAGCATGTACTAAATCATCCACTATTTCATAATAAGCAAAAAGTGTAGCATCTTGTAGTGTCAAAAGAAAGTCTTTATACTTTGGATCTTTATCTTCATGTCTAAAAGGCATTTATAGCGCCCACAACAACTCTAATTTAAAAATAAAAACTAATTTTAAATCCGTATTCCCCAGGCGAGTTCTCCTACCTTTCTTTCTGTAACAGGAATGGTAAGCTATGAATGAACTGCTCCTCTTGTGACTGGCAGCTCTTATTGCCCAGTCCAACCTGCCTAACTGTAACAGGTACACATCGAAGCGGTTGATTATGACCCAAAATATCCATCAAGATATACAAAATGTCCAGGTGCACGCCGCCTGAGTGGGTGCAGACTACAAAGAGGCTTCCTACTCCAGTGGAAGCAATGTAATCATAGAAGACAGACGCTTGTAGTCTGTCTCCAAAGAATTGAGAAATTATTTGAAACCAAACATAAGTACAACGTTTTAGGTGAAGAAGGGCGCCAGTACCCCCGAAACGTTGTACTCCTGTTTAGTTTCAAATAAATTCACAATTGTTTGCAGTGTGACTACAAGCGTCCGTCTTCCAAAATATCCTTCGCCTGTCAGCTCTCTATATTAAACTAAGGAGCCTATAGCAACTGCTGCATGTTTGGCCTCTCAGGGGAATCTTTTTATAGGGATACTGTGTGTTTGCTGATTTATCTCTAAAGGGAAGTACCCTGCTGACATTTAGGACTGTGACCATTGTTCAGTCACGGCATGAAACACTTCCCATGGGATAGTGCCCTGAGGGAAAATAAGTTTAATTTAAATATTCTAACCCCAGTTAGTTGTGTGTTGCATTTTTTAAAGCATCCATGCAGTTACTTTTAATGAAATTAAGTAGTGTTAACCCTTGCAGTGATATTAAACAAACAAATTAAAATATCAAATGATAATTAACATCCTCAATCCATACAATTATTAAATGCACTTGTATAGTTTATGGGGAAGGGTTTACAGTATGTAAGTGAATGTATTGTAGCCATATTGCTTTTTACCTTGGAGATCCCATTATAAAATGCCATTCACAGATTACACCAGTAAGCTTGCCTGTACTTGTCTCTTGGTTGGTAAATGTTTGTTAAATTATAGACTTGTGTTAGCTGGAGATCAAAGTAAAATTGACAGGTTTCTGTTATTTATATCAATCCTTTACTTTATACACTGCCTTAAGGCTCGTACAGACATGCGATTTGATGGGCAACAAATGAGCTGCCAATAAACAATTGTTCAGTTGATAATTGCACCTGTGTGGCCACTCGGCCAGTAGTTGTTGGTGGTCCATCCTTGCAGATCAACGAACAAGCCCCTGCTTGTTTGTCATGAAATCATACGTCTGTACTAGATTTCCCCTGATGCATTTGAAAATGCCATTTGCTTCCACATTAAGATTCCCTCACTCTGATAGGCTGGAGAAAGCAGATGATTGGGGGGGGGGGGTGATTTTTTTTATAGATACCATTCTTATTTTTTCCTGTTTTGAATACTTGTCATTAAATTTAAAGATCAATTTGGTAGAAAGCAGTCTCGGAATGTTTCTATAGCAATACTACGAGAGAAGACCACAGCTGAATTGCACTTACTTGTTAAATATTCATGGCACAATGCATTTACAGTGGTAATAAAAAGACTACACACCCCGTCAATTTGTTTACTTTAAAAAAGAAATGGCTTTTTGCAATAGATTAGATTAAGAAAGAACATATAATATCCTAATATACAGTATATTGCTTTAGTGTTCATCCCCTAAACTACCACTTGATTCATGTACCTTTTGATTTAATTACTTACATTATTAAGATCTCTCAAATATGCCCAGATCTCTTTATGACTCGCCTTAAAGAATTAAAGGGACACTAAACTGAAAAAAATGACTTGCCTTTATCCATTTCTATATTTTTAGTGCTGTCAGGAACTTAATCCCTTTTTACTCTCAGTGCTCCCTGTCACTAGATCTACTCATGTCCTGTTCAGCTCACTCCTAGTAGTATGCATGTCTCCTCTCTATGTATCCACCCCCTCCCAAAACTGATGCACAGCTAGAGTGCGGAGCATGTGCAGTTGAGATGATCTGTGACCCCCTACAGCCAATGGCATTCACTCGGCTCGTTCCGCATCTGCCCACCTGACGTCCATACTTGGCGCCAGATAGTGGCGCCAGACAGCAGATGTGGAGCAAGCAGCAGCCGGATTTCACAATGAGGTGAGTGACTCGAGTATGTATAGCCAAGGGTCAGTTTTCAGGCTGTTTTTAAAGCCTGAAAACCTCGGCTTATACTCGAGTATATACGGTAATTAATCATAATATCTGTGTGATTAGTTGAAAAATGATTTGGCACCATTTACATGTCCTTTAAAGGGCATCTATAGTGGGAAAATGAACTTTTTTTTTTTCTTTCTTTCCATGTGTTCTATAATTACCCACAACCCCCAGAGTGTCTTCACTTTTTTCAGATTCCCTCTCTTTCCTGACATACACCAGTTAGAAGAATACGAGATTGCATTCCTCTACTCCTACTTGGACTGTTAATCAAATCCCTATGACGTGACCCCCCCCCCTCCCTGCTCTGTAATAAACATAGAGATAAGAGCATTAGCAGGGGGAGAGAGGTAGCTTTGATGGTAGATATAAAGCTGCACCTGACCCCCCTTCTTAATAGCTTTCACTGATTGATGCTGATCTCCTTCTTCCGTGTCTCCAGGACAGCTTGCTTTCTATTGGCCACTGTGCGTGGGTGTGTTTTTTTCAGGATGTTGAACTTTTAACTCCTACTGCACATGATAAGCTTGTTGGTTAGCTGGAGTTGAGACATGGAGGAGGTAACAGAGGGGAGGGGGAAGGGGGGAGTGCTGCACAGAGATCTGACACCATGGTTAAACAGAGTCACTGACAGATAATAGGATTAAGGCAGCACAGAGGACATGAATTCAACTTTGCAAAGGGGCAATGTGTTTTTTTCACTATAGATGCCCTTTGTTAGGGCTATTTCTGGGCCTCTCAAAAAGCAGGCAGTGTATAAATGTTCTGGATTTAGAAGACGAATGCTTTGGGGCATTGTCATGCTGAAAGGTAAAGTTTTCTCTTCAGCTTCCTACCAGATGCTTTTTTGTAATCAAATGGATTGATACTTAGAGCTATTTATGATTACATAAACCTTGACTTGACAATTTCATCTGAAGAAAGAAGTCTTAAAGCATGTTGCCATTTCCATTATGTTGGTATGGTGTTCTTTTGTGACATTATTTTTGCACTAAACATGCCTTTGGGAATTGGTGCCAAATAGTTAAACCTTAGTCTTTATTTTCCACATGATTGTGGGAGGTTGAAAATACAAAGGCTTTCATTTTGATACCCTATCCTACTAGACATACACATGTCTAGTTGGGTAGGGTATAGAATATACCAGCCAGTACTTTCCAAGAAATCTTGCATCCTGCAATACTTTAATGTCACTGTAGGCCTCTTGGTGGCCTCCATGCCCAGTTTTCTGCTTGTCTTCTCATCAATTTTGAAGAATGCGCTCATTGTGGTAAAGTCACTGTTTAGTTATATTTTCTTCACTTGTTGATAACGTCACTGTGCTCAATGGAATGCTAAATGCTTTGGATACTTTTTGTGTCATTTCATGTTTTGTACCTTTTTCATGTACCAATCATTTCTATTTTTTCTGTTTTGTAAGAAGTTTGCTGTAATCATTGCATTAAGTCCCGTTTAATGCGGAAAAGCGAAAATGTCGCTAGGTAAAATCAGAAATCGACGATCATAATAAAGCAAATGCTGAAAAATAGTCTAACACCCCCCAAGGATCCTTATTCATATTAAGAAACACTCCACAATGTACGGACACCTTCCAAGGACCCACTGACAGGCTACATATATGGGCACTTATGCGTTTTCGCCACCTCAGACTTGGTGATTTTAAATGGGAAAACTTAACGCAAGGAAACACTTATTGACATTTAATAAATATTGTATTGAGCAGTTACTGTTGTGATAAGCGAAATGGCGATGGTATTGACTTTTTGACATCCGGTTATTGCCACTTTATAGGTAAATCAAAAATTGGTATACAGGTGCTTCCAGACTGAAAAAGACTCCAAAGGATATCTTTGATGCTTTTATTGACACGACATGTTTCGGACAAGGTGTCCTTTATCAAGTGTACAAAAACAGTGTTCAATACTACCTATATACACACAACACAGGAAATGACATCATAGTCCCTCCCCCCCACACCATGTGAGTGGATCCTCCAATGGAATCATACGGTGCAGTTGAATGGTGTCTTCCATCTACAGGGGTTAAAAAAACAACCATACAAATATACAAATATACAAAAAACATAAATTAAGAATATGGTACTGCTAATGCCTGCCATACACTTATCACAAGTACTGCCCAAATAGGGCCTACTGAGGGTTCAATAAGGGATCAAGTAGGCCCTATTTGGGCAGTACTTGTGATATGTGTATGGCAGGCATTAGCAGTACCATATTCTTAATTTGTTTTTTGTATATTTGTATGGTTGTTTTCTTACCCCATGTAGATGGAAGACACCATTCAACTGCACCGTATGATTCCATTGGAGGATCCACTCACATGGTGTGGGGGTGGAGGGACTATGATGTCATTTCCTGTGTTGTGTGTATATAGGTAGTATTGAACACTGTTTTTGTACACTTGATAAAGGACACCTTGTCCGAAACATGTCGTGTCAATAAAAGCATCAAAGATATCCTTTGGAGTCTTTTTCAGTCTGGAAGCACCTGTATACCAATTTTTTTTGATTTACCTAGCTAAAGTGCTTGGGACAGTGCACTACAGGATCCAGCAGCCTAGAGAGGTGCAGGACACTAACTATTTGTTATCAATTGCCACTTTATACATTGGATTAAGTCCAAATTTGTTGAGAAGTGCTGTCAAAGGTTCACAAACATTTTATAAATCTGCCCCAAAGATTTTTTGAGTATTCGACCTAGAGGATAATAACCCACCCCCCCATCCATTGTAACTGTTCTGTGCTGGCACTCTTGACCTTCCCCTGGTGCACTTACATTAATAAGCGCTCTGTTTGTCACCAATTTCCTTTGACTTCCCGTTCTCTTGCTACCTGGTAAGGCTAAATTTCTGCCTCAACTTGTATTTTCCGTAATATTCGTGAAATTACATCCCGCCGTAGCAATGGAAAATGACTCAAAACATCATGACCACGCCCTCAAAGGAATGGCCACGTCAAACATCACAGGGACACCCTAAATTTGTCATGGTCATGTCAACGCCCCCAAACATCATGTCATGCCCATACCCCAACTGTCAAGGCCACATCTCCCAAAAAACTTCCACACCCCAAACATTGTGACAATGCCCCCAGATATTGTGCTCACCTCACCCAAAAAAACCATCATGGTCACGCTCCAAACATCACGACCACGCCCCCAAACATTACATGTACGCCCCCAATCACATCGATACCCCCAAAAATCATAGATGCCCCAAACTTGACACCCACGTCCTAAAACATCATACCCACACTACCAAACGGTGCGTCCACACCCACAAAAGGCATGGCCACACCCATGCTTTCAAGCAGCATGGCCATGTACCCAAACATCTCGACCATGCCACCAAATGTCGCATCCATTTTTCCTGGGCACCACAACATCAGACACCCATAGACTCTCATCACCCTAGAATGCCATTCCACCACAACATCGCAGACATGCCCCCGTCCAGCTACTTAAACTGGGACAGTTGGGGGTATGGACTACATTGGAATTACATGCGTTACCTAGACTTAAGCACCAAACACACACTGCCAACATGTCGCATACTTCACAGACCGTTACAACTAAAAGAACAAAGACATCATGGCACTTTCAATTCGGACCAGCAAGTAACTTTGATTGGGATCTAATAGTCAATACAAAGTGGTCATTGAGCAAGATTAAAGTGTTAAAGTGAAAACAAAGTGACATACTGCTAACTAATGTGCAAAAAATAGAGCACGCTTAATAAAAACACACAAAGCTCACAGACAGCACAACAGAATGAAGACCGACCTTAACAACACAGACAAAGAGCCCGCACATCACATGCTTCAGGGGCAGCACGGTGGCTCAGTGGCTAGCACTTGCAGCGCTGAGGTCCTGAGTTCGATTCCACCCTTGGACACATCTGCAAGGAGTTTATATGTTCTCCCCGTGCTTGCGTGGGTATCCTCCAGGCACTCCAGTTTCCCCCACAATCATAAAGACATACTGATAGGTTGTATGTGTACATAAAGTGATTAGATTGCAAGCTCTTCAGGGCAGGGCCTGATGTGAATTGAGTAAATAATTGTAAATGTTGCGGAATATGTAGCGCTATATAAGAAATAAAATACATACATACATACGAACAACATGACGCCCGTAAGTCACTCAAGTGCTGCAGCATTCAGTTGCAATCCAAATGTTTTTCCCATGGCCAATTACATTAGCATGTTCACAAGTAGGTTCACCACAACATTTGTATATTTGCGCTCCAAGTGGAAGAACTGATAATGTTGTATATAAAGTTTTGCTATAAACACATGTGCTATAAGTCCCTCAAGCAATGTCACCCCTTCGACTCATAACTATTAAATACATGACGTACATTACCAACTGTGCACTTCCTTTCCCCCTGTATCTTCCATCTAAGCCAAACATAAACCTGAATGTAACAAATATATATATATTCATTTTACGCTATTGTTTAGTTTCCAAAGCATTAAAATCTTAGGTAATTGTTTTTAACAGGATGAAACATAATTTATGCTTAAACATTATGGAATATTTTGGGAAGTATTTAAAGGGACACTAAAATGAAAAAAAATATTTGCCTTTATCCTTTTTCTATATTTTTAGTGCTGTCAGGAACTTGATCCATTTTTGCTCTCAGTGCTCACTGTCACTAGATCTTCTCATGTCATTTTCAGCTCACTCCTAGTTAGTATGCATGTCTCCTCTCTATGTATTCACCCCTCCCAAAACGGAGTCACAGCTAGTGTGGAGCATGTGCAGTGGAAATATCTGTGCCTCACTACAGCCAATAGCATTCACCCAGTGATTTTGTGTTAGAGTGAAAGTAAGCATAAGCAGTTATGAGCCCTTCCTATTTAGATGGTGATTGCCTGATCCCCTTGCACAGCAAGCAATGAGACTGAATACACTCAATGTGCTCAAAATCTTAAGTGTATATAATAATAAAATTACCTGTAATACTTTGCTGGTAGATCACGCAATGGTCCACTTCTACTCCATGAAAGGTTGAGACCTCCCCTTTTAAACTGTATGAGTTCATAATGACCTCCAAGATGAGTGGCGGCTATGGGAACAACATTCATTGGTCGTAATGTTAGCTGTCATGGTCATTACTGCTGCTTCCCAGAGGATAGTTAAAGGGCATGTCCACCCCCAAAACTATAATCCCCCCCCCACTACTGGCCCCATTGTGTAGTTTAATCCTTACCTCACATCCCAGCTCCATATGGTTCTCCTGTAGTCCCCCCCCCCCCAGAGTCCATATAGGACTCTGCCTCCTACCTGGCCTCCGGGAGAAGTTTGGCATGCGTACTGCGGCCCTTCTCCCCCTCCCTCTCCCTAGCATAAAACCCTTTAGATATGATTCCCCCTGTCCCCCCAGCCCAAACCGCTCCATTTTTATTCTTAGAAAGTGTTCCAAACTTTACTTACCTTCCCTCTTTCCCCGCCGCAATGAACTCCCGGCAGCCGCATCCGTGATTGGCTGCATTTTCTCGCAAGCAGAGGGCCGGCAGCGCGGCGGAGGAAAGAGGGGAGGTAAGTAAAGTAAAATATAAATAGAGCGGTTGGGGCTGGGGGGACAGGGGGAATCATATATCAAAAATTGTTTTTAAGGGTGGACATACCCTTTAAGCACTTTCTAACTGTTATGAAATTAGGGGGAAGACATTGCACTTTAACATTTGTTCTAAATTTAAAAAGGTACATGTACTGCTAAACCAACCATTTCATTTTAGAGACATATTCTTTACATGTCCTTGTACATTTTTCTTATATATTTTTTAAAACCATACATATTATATCCATTTTTTTATTAATTTAATTAGCATTTTTATTGTTCTAACTAAGCTGTTCCCATTTACAGAAAAACCCACATGCTGTGCGCCAGGCAGAGGAGACGAGAGGAACAGATACTATCCAAATGGATGTGGCAGTTAATTTTACTAAGGGGGTCCAACTGAGTCCCCACATTCACAACATTTGTGCTGAGGCTAAAGAGGCAATCTATACAAGGCAGGAAGATGTCCGGCTATGGCTGGAGAGAGGTAAGCTGAAGAGTGATTGGAAGTTCTAGGAAAGAAGCCAAGATGAGAGTGCCAGGACATTATGTACTTGCAAGGATGAACCTCATAAAAACAGTGGTTGGCAAAAGTATTCGGCCCCCTTGAAGCTTTCCACATTTTGTCACATTACTGCCACAAACATGAATCCATTTTATTGGAATTCTAAGTGAAAGACCAATACAAAGTGGTGTACACGTGAGAAGTGGAACGAAAATCATACATCGTTCCAAACATTTTTAACAAATCAATAACTGCAAAGTGGGGTGTGCGTAATTATTCAGCCCCCTTTGGTCTGAGTGCAGTCAGTTGCCCATAGACATTGCCTGATGAGTGCTAATGACTAAATAGAGTGCACCTGTGTATAATCTAATGTCAGTACAAATACAGCTGCTCTGTGATGGCCTCAGGTTGTCTAATCTTGGAAGCAACAACACCATGAAGTCCAAATAACACACCAGACAGGTCAGGGATAAAGTTATTGAGAAATTTAAAGGAGGCTTAGGCTACAAAAAGATTTCCAAAGCCTTGAACATCCCACTGAGCACTGTTCAAGCGATCATTCAGAAATGGAAGGAGTATGGCACAACTGTAAACCTACCAAGACAAGGCCGTCCACCTAAACTCACAGGCCATACAAGGAGAGAGCTGTTCAGAAATGCAGTCAAGAGGCCATGGTGACTCTGGACGAGCTGCAGAGATTTACAGCTCAAGTGGGGAAACTGTCCATAGGACAACTATTAGTCATGCACTGTTAGGTTTTTATATATTCTCTATAATCACTTAGCCTAATAGCAGCCATTTTGTTCTCTAACTCTATTTTGTGCTCATATTATTTTGTCTTATTAGCAGATGTTGTTGTTCTCAAATTTTCTCTCTTATTCCATGGTCTAGATAACATTTGATCTCAAGGTCTTAGGTTGACATAAGATATGGGAAGAAAACTCCCTCCTTGGATTCCAAGGGATGTTTTACTACCTCATCTGGCCGTGCCCCCTTTTCTCTTTGTGATAATCCAATGTACCAACTGAATAAAGTAAGTTAGAGTTCTACTACATCTGGTATGTGGTGTAATTCTTTCTCCCGGCGCTGTAAGGGTCTTTTACTGGGTCTAAGACAGGCATCAGGGTCTGGCGTGACTAGTGCAGGATATTTATTCTAACAGTGCACTGCACAAAGTTGCCCTTTATGGAAGAGTGGCAAGAAGAAAGCCATTGTTAACAGAAAAGCATAAGAAGTCCCGTTTGCAGTTTGCCACAAGCCATGTGGGGGACACAGAAAACATGTGGAAGAATGTGCTCTGGTCAGATGAGACCAAAATGGAACACGCATTTGGTGAAAAACTAACACTACACATCACTCAGAACACACCATCCCCACTGTCAAATATGGTGGTGGCAGCATCATGCTCTGGGGGTGCTTCTTTTCAGCAGGGACAGGGAAGCTGGTCAGAGTTGATGGGAAGATGGATGGAGCCAAATAAAAAGTCAGCAAAAGACTTGAGACTGGGGTGAAGGTTCACCTTCTAGCAGGACAACGACCCTAAAAATAAAGCCAGGGCAACAATGGAATGGTTTAAAACAAAACATATCCATGTGTTAGAATGGCCCAGTCAAAGTCCAGATCTAAATCCAATCGAGAATCTGTGGCAAGATCTGAAAACTGCTGTTCACAAACTCTGTCCATCTAATCTGACTGAGCTGGAGCTGTTTTGCAAAGAAGAATGGGCAAGGATTTCAGTCTCTACATGTGCAAAGCTGGTAGAGACATACCCTAAAAGACATGCAGCTGTAATTGCAGTAAAAAGGTGGTTCTACAAAGTCTTGACTCAGGAGGCTGAATAATTACGCACACCCCACTTTGCAGTTATTGATTTGTTAAAAATGTTTGGAATCATGTATGATTTTCGTTCCACTTCTCACGCGTACACCACTTTGTATTGGTCTTTCACGTGGAATTCCAATAAAATTGATTCATGTTTGTGGCAGTAATGTGACAAAATGTGGAAAACTTCAAGGGGGGTGAATACTTTTGCCAACCACTGTAAGTTTCCTATACAAATTCTTTTTTTAAAAAATAACATTCAGGGAGATTCAATAAAAGTTCCTATTGTTTAAAATGGGGCTAATTTTGCCCCAACCAATCATATGATAGCTTTCAAATGTTAAATAAGATCTGATTGGTTAGGGCAAAATTAGCACCATTTTAAACGATAAGCACTTTTATTAAATAACCCTGATAATGTTTAAAGTAAGTAAGTTTTTTTCCAAGTCTTTATAAAGCAACATTTTAATCAGACTATAAAATCCATCATTTTCTGAAAAATGTAATTTGGTATAAGAGACAAGTATAACCAATTATGCTAATGTTTGCTTAGTAAAAGGTTGCATGCAAAAGAACCATTTTCCAATTCTAAATTTGGTCCCCTGGTACCAGTTGGACTGTATCAGCTGACCTTCTCTGTTACCAGGCAGTCTCGCTAATGAGACAACCTGAGAAAAAATCTTAGGCGGCACCCCTGGCTGTAGCCAGAGCAGTGGCAGTTGAAGGAGAACTTTGAAAAAATGTTTAGCTTACCGGCTCTATGTGTTTGTTATGCGCGCACACGTCACGCCACGGGTCCGCGCATAATGACAGTGCCTGCACGTTATACCATGGTTGGACTAGCCTCTATTTTTTTTTACCGGGATCGGGAGCCGTGCTGCTTCTCCCAGCTATCTTCAGCCAATAGGGTGGTAGCATGTGACACACCCACGAGGGCCGCTGGCAGGCAAGGACAAGGAGCCATGTGACCACATAAAGAATGAAGTAGGCATGCCCATAGCAAGTGAGCATTTAGTCAGTGTGTAAATGAGTCAGAAGATCTGTGCTGAGCCTGCTAAGGTACAACAATTGAACGATTGCCTGTATTTTAAATACTTGAATACAAGATAGGAGGGGGATGATTTCTGGATAATACTGTTGGTGGTTTTTATGGGCTTCAGTATAGGAAGGGGGATTTAGGGGTATTTGGTAGCTACGGTGGGGGGACACTTGTGGGGTGACTGTGGCATCTGTGTGGGAAACTGGCATCTGTATGTGACTTTGGCATCTGTGAGGTGAATATGGCATTTCTAGGTTACTGGCATCTGTGGGCTGAATGTGGCATTTTAGGGTTACTGGGGCATCTGTGGGGGATTGGGGCATCTCTTTTGGAGGTTGGCATCTCTTTTGGTGGTTTGAGGTATCTCTGTGGGATACTGGGACACCTGTGGGGTGAATTGAGCATCTGTGGGGTGACTGGGGCATCTCTTTGGGTAGACTGGGGCATCTCTTTGTGGGTGAATGGAGCATCTGTAGGGTTATTGGGGCATCTCTGTGGGGTGTCTGGGGCATTGGTGGGGGACTGTGGTATCTTTGAGGTGAATGGGGGCATCTTAAGGGTTACTGGGGCACCTGGGAGATAGGGACATCTGTGGAAGATTGGGTCAGGAGAGAGTTAGCTTTTACTTATGCTGCAACTTATATGTTGCTCTCCACTTTTCAGTGTGCAGGCATGGTCACAGCATGAGCAGAACTACTTTCTACTGCAAAAAAATAGAGTGCGTGGCATAATTGTCCATTAAATGGGTCTTGTTTGTTAAAGGGTATCTCCACTCACAAAAGTGCCTTCAAATTTTTCAGTTTAATTGAAGATCAAGAGGTAAAGGAGCTATGTCTTAACTCAATGTAACAGTCAGGAGCTGGCAGGGAACAGGGAGAACTAATTCGCGATCACACCCCAGTGCTGGCTTCTCTGACAGATCCCAACGGAACTTGCACTGTAAGCGCATGCGCGTAACGTATGTGCATACAGTGCAGGCTCACTGTCTGTTCTCACTGTGTGGGACCTTTACTGTCTGTTCTCACTGTGTGGGACCTTTTACGGTCTGTTCGCACTGTGTGGGACCTTTACGGTCTGTTCGCACTGTGTGGGACCTTTACGGTCTGTTCGCACTGTGTGGGACCGTTACGGTCTGTTCGCACTGTGTGGGACCGTTACGGTCTGTTCGCACTGTGTGGGACCGTTACGGTCTGTTCGCACTGTGTGGGACCGTTACTGTCTGTTCGCACTGTGTGGGACCGTTACGGTCTGTTCGCACTGTGTGGGACCGTTACGTCTGTTCGCACTGTGTGGGACCGTTACGGTCTGTTCGCACTGTGTGGGACCGTTACGGTCTGTTCGCACTGTGTGGGACCGTTACGGTCTGTTCGCCTGTGGTGGGACCGTTACGGTCCTGTTCGCACTGTGTGGGACCGTTACGGTCTGTTCGCACTGTGTGGGACCGTTACGGTCTGTTCGCACTGTGTGGGACCGTTACGGTCTGTCCGCACTGTGTGGGACCGTTACGGTCTGTCCGCACTGTGTGGGACCGTTACGGTCTGTCCGCACTGTGTGGGACCTTTACGGTCTGTCCGCACTGTGTGGGACCTTTACGGTCTGTCCGCACTGTGTGGGACCTTTACTGACTTGTTCTCACTGATTGTACTAGATTGCTAAATGTTAGATATTGTTAAATGGCATTTCATATGTCTAGATTAGCTTTAGATGGTTTGTTAGGCTAGGTTAGACTAATTAGGTAAGTTAGGGACTGTTAAGAGTCTACCTTGACGTGGTGACAGGTATTTTTGGGCAAAATTCTTTATTCTTCTAGAATTATGGTGTGGATAAATGTCTAAAGAAACTGTACAAATAAATGATACATGTTCAAAATGACAAAATGGTTAGGCGCACGCCCACATGTACTACACACACACACAAACCATGCCCATCCCATTTCGTCGTCGGCGCGCTGTGCATGTAGGCGGCAATCAAAGTTTGGCTCAGGTGGCAAAGACCTTAGACTCCCCTCTCTGTTACTCATTGGGAAAATTTGTTGTGACAAATAAAGCTTCAGTGTATGAAGGTAGAACATTCTCTCATTGGTGAAAGTAGGAGGTTGAGCAGGGAAAGAGCATGTTAGATGCAGAATTTTCTCACCTACAATATTTTTTAGAGGTATGTGTGCTGTGGGTGGTCACCATTGTAAAAAAATGGTCCTTGAAGAGCAGGTCATCTAGCCCACAATTTAACATTAACAAGCTAAATTTATTTCAGCATTGGGCAGGGTACCCACTGGACATCTAGCTGCATCATTGGATAGGTGGGCTGATTATATATGTCCTAAACAGCAACTTGGTCCAGTCAGCATTGCAGATTCTTGCTGATTGTGCACAAGTTTAAGCATCTGCATGTTAAATAAAAAAACTGTAAAACATTTAGAGGAAACAAAAGGTTTGCATGCAGTTTTTCTGGAACTCCCTGTTATTATAAGATGGTAACTAACAAAGAGGAAAAAAAATCTGTAGTAAACCAGAGTACAGCAAGGTGTATTTAGACTGGGTGAGAGGGTGTGAATGTAAACTGAATGTCAATTGTCACCCTGTCCAAAGAAAAAGAAAACTCATCTGTCTACTACAGATATAGGGAGTGTTCGCTTTGGGTTACATTTGCCTTGGGCTCTTATTTAACTAATGTTTGCAAAGTTTGTTACAGTATGTGTGTGTGTAATATATATATATATATATATATATATATATATTAGCAAAAGTGTGCCCGTTGGTGCACAATGGAAATTGTGTGTGTTTTTGCTATGTGTGGATATAGAATCTTTACACAGGTATATTTTAAACTGTTACTCAGACAGTCACCAGCTTCCAGAGAAACCAAATAGGATAATCCTGCGGGTCTGAGAGTAGACCCAGGCAATCCTGCTACACTGTGTGGTTAAAACTAAAATTCCAGGTGTATAATGGCACACTGCTGTTGGCTGGTTTGCCAGACAAGTTGGTAGGTGCAATCCTCTCAGGTCCCAACTTCCAGGGCTACACAATTTGAGTAGAATATAGATCAGAGGAGCACACTACTTAGGTGAAAACTTCATGTATTGGTGCAAAAACATAACATACAACGTTTCGGGACACACGGTCCCTTCCTCAGGTATACCTGGTAATGGGTGCTACACAAACATATATACCCTTAGGCTCCACCTACCTGTGATGTGCCTGATTGATTGGCAACCATGGGCTCCAAGGTGAGGCTTCCCTAAATATCAAACAATCTTAGTGAAAAGTGTATTTCCAAGTTAAAAGATCAGTCACAGCATATCAATCTAAAAAAACATACGTGATAGAAACATAATAACAATATATATGTAAACTGTTTGTAAATATACAATATAAAAAGTGCATACTATTAAAGTGCTTCTAGAGTGCTAATAACCAAATGACAATAATGATCCCACTATTTAAAGTGCTATATAAGTGCTTTATCCAAAATAATTTTATAAATTCTATATTAAGTGCATAATAGTGTGCCGATAACATTAAATAAGTGTATGAGTAAAAGTAGAAACATTTTGTTCTTTCATTTTCTTCATATCCAGTAGATGGCGTTACATGCGGTGGTTGTGGTTGAAAATAAACGTGCTAGGTTAATACTTATTAGTATTCACCACGGCAAGTAGTGATGGTACCTCATATATTATAACAGAAGGTACCTCACAGCATCATGTTTTTATAATAGCATTTCCCTAATAATCGAACGTATAAACAAACATTTCTCATTCCCAGTTTACTTAAAGAAATGGATTCATCCTTTATATACTCTTTCATATAGATCTAATTGAAAAAAAATTGCTTCAGGGCAATTTTTAATAACGGATAACTGCTTTTTATTTCAGTATTACTTGCCTGGCTTTACCACTAAGCAAAAGGCTAAGGACTTGCAAGCGAGCACCTTTATCCCAACCATTAATAGTGGCTGACAATTCAAATTGTTTTAGCCAATTAGGCCACTCCCTAGTTACCCCATCAAATGGATCAGGTTTAAAAATAGGTTTGGCAATTGGGCTGTGTAGAGCTACTGTGGCATTTTATCTGCAGGTACAAGGACAGGAGGATTTAAATCAATAGTTTCAGTAGCCTCCATAGCTTAATACAGAGAACAAATATACAAAGAAAACGGAGAATAAATGGTATTACCAGAACCGCTGCCACCAATTTGTACCAGAACACTGCTTTATGGAATGATTATGGCACACAGTGGGTTACTCTGCTGGTCTGGCACAAATCAGACAGTGCACATAAACAGGTTCCCTACATAACAGATTATTGGACAGACAATATACAGGCCTGGTAAATATATAAAGTGGTGCACCATAGACACCATAGACACCCCTGATTACTGCACATGTTGTGTCGGGAACCTGTTTATGTGCACTGTCTGCTTTGTGCCAGACCACCAGACTAACACACCGTGTGCCATGCTACCCATAATCCTTACATAAAGCAGCGATCTGGCACAAATTGGTGGCAGCGGTGCTGGTAATACCATTTATTCTCTCTGTTTTCTCTATATGTATGTTCTCTGTATTAAGCTATGGAGGCTGCTACTAATAGTATTGATTTAAATCTTCCTGTCCTTGTACCTGCAGATGAAATTCCCCAATTAGACACAGTACCTCTACCAGGCCCAATTGCCAAACCTATTTTTAAACCCAATCCATTTTATAGGGTAACTAGGGAGTGGACTGATTGGCTAGAACATTTTGAATTGGCAGCCACTATTAATGGTTGGGATGAAGGTTCTCGCTTAAGTCCTTAGCCTTTTACTTAGTGGTAAAGCTAGGCAGGTAAACAAAGGATTTACTGTAATACTGAAATAAAAAGCAGTTATCAGTTGTTAAAAATTGCTCTGAAGCAATTTTTTTTTCAATTAGATCTGTATAAAAGAGTATATAAAGGATAAATCCATTTCTTTAGGTAAACTGGGAATGAAAAATGTTTGTTTATACGTTAGATTATTAGGGCAATGCTATTATAATAACATAATGCTGTGAGGTACATTCTGTTATAATATTAGTATTCACCTCATAAGTATTAACCTAGCATGTTTAGTTTCAACCACACAGTGTGGCAGGATTGCCTGGGTCTTCTCTCAGACCTGCAGGATTATCCTATTAGGTTCCTCTGGAAGCTGGTGACTGTCTGAGTAACAGTTTAAATTATACCTGTGTAAGGATTCTATATCCACACATAGCAAAACACACACACATAATTTACATCGTGCACCAACGGATATAGTGGCTTTTTAATTTTTGACAAGAAGACTTTTGCAGCTTAAAATGGGGATACATTTCTAATTCCTCGGCTAATGGAAATGTAATTTTTAGACATGTTTTTAAAAATGAGCTTAGTGTGGGAGGGGGCAAACCTTAAGCTAGCCATACACTAGGCAGACATTGGATATATTCGAGATATCTATCGAATGTCTAAGGCTGGGTACACACCAGCAGATATTTTCGGCTGACTGACCGATTCACGGTACTTTCGGTTGGCCGAAAATATCTGCTGGTGTGGGGCTGACGATCGGACGTGTAGGTAAATTCCAATCGATCGTGCGGTTCCCTATGGGGCCGCACAATCGATCGTTCGCACTTTCTGCCGCTACAGACGGACATTTGTCCCGGCCGAGTGCTCGCTCTTAGTCAGCGCTCAGTCGGGACAAATAGTCCCTTCGTGTGTACCCAGCCTAAGACCACATTATTACAAGCAGCGTTTTTTTATCTTGAGATAATCCTGTCTGGCCCATTCATTTTGTCATCTCAAATGAATTGCATGAAAGAACGGGCAAGGCAGTTCTTAGATTGGACATTTATCTAATGAGAGATTGGACATCTGTCTAAGGTATAAGTAGTGTATGGGTACCTCTAGACTGGATTATGTGCAGAAATTAGTATTTCAAATTAAAGCCTGAGGAAGGATAAAAAGCACTAGAAAAATATGTATTTACTTCTTTAACTAAAAAGTAAATCAGCATAATCAAAGCTGCCACTGCCCTTTGCATATTTTTTTTCCATTAAGAGGAAAGCATTATCTGCTATATAAAAAAAAAAAAAAAAAAATGATTATCTTCTAAACTATGATCTAATTGTTGAACATTCCCTTCCCTTTTTGACCATAACTGACCTGTCAAGATCATCCATAATTACTTTAATGGAACTGGCCAGTTGCTTTAGTTAGTGGGTGTTTCCGGTGAGTGTAGGTTGGGGGTATAATTGTCCTCTACATTTGGGGAATAAGCATGGTAAAAATGTGTACAATTTGTTAATGATAAAGTTATGTCTGTTTAAGACTACTGACATTTTTCCTTTATTGCAATAATTAGCTGTTGGACTATAATTGGAGGGCTCCCCAACAACTCTCTATAGTAAAGGTTAGGGGATACAGTTAAGGTGGCCATACATCAATAAGATTTTACTTACCCAACCGAGTGCTCACGCGATGTTCATCGATGCTGCCGGAACCGCTTCTCCCGATCGTATATTTGACCGACATGCAATCGCAAAATCCCATTCATTTTGCTATCGCATGTCGGTCGAATGTAAGATCGGGGAGAAGCGTTTCCGGTAGGATCGAAGGAACATCGCGTGAGCGCCCGGTCGGGTTAGTAAAATCTTGTAGATGTATGGCCACCTTAAGGCTGTAGAGAATACAGGACATTTAAGTGTAGTCCTTTTCTTTAATGTATTTTTCCTGTTTTTAGGAATTGATGCATCCATGTTTGAAGTTCTTCCTCAACCTTCTTCTCTCCCTTCATTGCACCCTTGTAAAGTCTGCAACCAGGATTGGAAACCCTGCATTTGTTCATACCATCTTGGTTTAGAGTGGGTCCCATGTAGCCTGAAGTATTGCAAGAACCGTGATTCTTCTGGCAAGATGTCTTCCTACAGATGTGGCATTCGAAGTTGCCAAAAGGCTTACAATTTCCATTTTTATGTAACACAGAAACAACTTTGCCTGTGGGATGAGGAGACATAGCATTATTTGATATTGACTTGGACTTCTTTTTCTACGATTTATGAAGTGCACCACCTTGGAAACCAATGAAATGGGACCAATGCCTTGTGGGATCCAAAAAGTTATGTGTCCTTAGAGTTGCCATATACTGTGAAACTGTAGGATCCCCTATAACATTCCAAAGCAGCAACAAGTACCTGCCCTGTGCATCCTTCCGGTTGCTCAGAGTTGCCCATATCTTATTGCACAAGGACTGCAGAACAATGCTGTGCCTTAATGTTTAGATGCCCTGCAGACTAGACTCAATACACGTTGCCCCTGGCAAGTGCCTTAGTGCCTCAGTAACAGACTTTCCTTCACAGTTCATTTGACTTCCTATAGTCCCCAAGTATTAAACTGTGAACTTGTTTTCCCTGCTTATATCTAAAGAGCCAATAATCAAACACAGAAGTCAAGTGCCTTTTTCACCTTCAGCTTACAAAAATAATTCTATTTTTGTAAAAAAACAAACTTTTTTTTTAATCCAAAATTAAAATGAGAAACTTTTGAATGAAATATTTATCATTTGTGAGCGTAAATAAAATATTTTTAACAAGTACAATTTATTTTGGGTCTGTGTGCTTGCTTGTGCCATTGTTGTTTTGAGCAGTAGAGTTGTAGCTCCCCCAATTGTGAAACTGCAGTATATACTGCATTCCATTTTAATGCTGTTGTGTATTGCATTTGTTTAAAAAATGCTTTTAGGGCTTAGGCCACACCAACGCGATTTTCTCTCATTTGCACATGGGAATTTAATGGGAATCGCAGGAAAGCAAAGTTTCCTGCGATTTCCAATGTGCATTATAAAAAGGGAAATAGTATTTTCGATAAACATTTACTATTATTAACTTTCGGGAGTTTCTCATTTTGCCAATTTTTGACATTTATCTACAAAGGAATTTTTTTTGTGATTCCCAAAATTTTAATTTAGAACAAGTTTACCCAAAATTGTACATACAATGTATAGCCTATGGGAAAGTTGTTGTTTTTAACTAGGAAGTTTAAAATGAGAAAATGGGTGAACAGTGTCAGAAGAGAAGTGATGAAGTCCAGAATCTGGGTGGATACTTTATTTTACAAGTCGGGTTCAGGTAGCCCGCAGTATATGTGTGCGGCTTGTGGGACAAATAAGTTCCTTAATACCCTTGCATTAAACAGCACTACATTGGCTCCAATATCTTCAGGTACCCAATATACAGTTCAGGTAAGACGTAATATAGTTGGGTGCAGGTCTAAATAAATTGAACATATGCAGATCTCTAATCATGGCTCCTGCAGTCAAAGCCCCAAATCTAAGGCTGTTGAGCAAAAGGACACACAAACAGGCTGGTAGTACAGCTGCCTCTACTTGATCTGTCCAAGCAAACATTAGTCAAAATGACATGTTTCGGACTCATGGACCCTTTTTAAAGGCTATGTCCAGCCTGAAAAAAAAATTTTAATATATGGTCCCCCCTGGGCTCCCAGCCCCAACCGCTATAATTATTTTTTTAGAAAGCCCCCCAAACTCTACTTACCTCCCCTCGATCCTCCGCCGCGCTCCCGGCCCTTGCTTGCAAGGAAATGCAAGCAGAGGGGCGGGACCGGCAGCCGCGTCTGTGATTGGCTGAGCGGCAGCCAATCACAGACGCGGCTGCCGGCAGCTCACTTCGCCGGAGGAAAGAGGAGAGGTAAGTAAGAGTTTGGGGAGTTTCTAAAAAAAAAAATATGCGGTTGGGGCTGGGAGACATGGGGGAGCACAATATTAAGGGGGAATTGAGCTAGGGGAGGGATAGTAGAAAGGGAGGGAGAGGGAGGGAGAGGGAGGGGGAGGGGGAGGGGGGGGAGAAGGGCTGCAGTACGCGTGGCAAAAATCTACCTGAGACCAGCTAGCAGGCAGTGTCTATATGGACTCTGCTAGCCTCCTGGTAGTCATTTTTTGGGACTTTGGGGGGGGACTACAGGAGAACCCTATGGAGCTGGGATGTGAGGTAAGGATTAAACTACACTACATGGTGGGGCCAGTAGTGGGGGGATTATAGTTTGGGCGCGTGGACATGCCCTTTAAGTGTAAATTCTAAGGCTGAGGCCACACTGTAAGGCGCTCCCTTGCCCACAGTATTGCAAGCATGTTCCCGGTGTACGAGAACGCCACTTCAACTGGGCCACACTAGTGCGTGTTTTAAAAGCATGATTGGATCACACTTAAAAGTGCCTCAGTGTGGCCTAGCCCTAAAGCTCTGTGCACATGGTCTGATATTTTGGTCTGAACAACTGCAGCGGCCAACTTTTTGGTTGATCAAGACAAACTATCAAAATATCTGCCATGCCAGAGGTTTTCAACTGATTATTTTGCCAAAATCAGACATAAAATGGATCTGATGCAATGGAAATTTCAGCCAGGTTTTAAATAGGCCCTCAGTCTGTTGAATCAAATATCAGCAGCAGCACTTTAATTTAGATCAGATAGACTAAAAGTGATCGGGTTTAATGAACTGTGATCTGATGTGAAAGTTGTATGGTGTGTACACAGCCTAACCGATAAACTAGATTAAGAGCTAGGCCACACTGCTGCGCTTTTTTTGCGCTTGCGTTTTTTTCATTAGCATTGAAAACTCATCAACGCACCGAAAATGCACGTTTTCGGGTGTGTTGCGATTTGCGTTCCGCATTTGCAATTGCATGCGGTTTTCAATACTTAATGAAAAAACGCATGTGCAAACGCAACGAAATCGCACATGAAATCGCATGCAATTGCGTTGCAGTGTGGCCGTGCCCTTAAAGCCCCATTTTACAGGGCATTGCAGGCTTTAGGCAGTTAATGTATAACATGCGGTTATTGAAAATCCTGAGTCGTTAAGCTCTTGCACACCCAGAGTTTCATCTAAACAGATCTGGTACCCACAATAACAAATAAGTAGTATAGGTTTAAGCCCTGAAAGAGAATCCAAGAAATTCTCCAATTCTTCAATATTTCTACAAATCGTTTGTACACGTGTAGCCAATCCCCTGAGCATTATCTTCCTTCTGGTTGTCAGGTTAGACTCGTCACACAAGGAATTCGCAAACCTTCTGGAAAATTTTCAGTGACTAGACAACTGATTTCAGTTGGGAAGGTTGACATATGTTGCTGATATTTTTGTGCAAATGTTTTTTGACCAATTCTTTGTCAAAATCAGATGAAAAATGGCTAATTGCATGCTCTTCAATAGGCCACGCAATCAGAAAGGCCAAAATATTATTGGTAATACTTAAATTATCATCAGACAAACTACCAATCATTTGTAAAATTGGTTCATGTTTACACAGCCTTAAATGGTCACTATACTCATTCAAACAACTTAACATTATCTGAAACTACAATTGGAGAAAAACAAAATGGTGGCTCTCAAATATTTATCTGTGCTTGCTTTGTCATTAAAGTGGGTGCTCCTAATTTCCCCCACATCCCTTACTCACTGCCTTCTTGTAGTGTCTGTTCTGCACAGCCTCACCATGGACACTGCTCTGCTTACACATATCCCCTCCCTCCCCCCTTATTTATTTTTTCTGCTGATTCTATTAAATGTTGCGGAAAGTGTGCTGGCAGACAAAGAGGTCAAGAATGGGTCACATAGTATAATTTCTGCATCTGGAGTGACAGGTCTTTTTCTGTAAATACTGTGATATCAAATGATGATTTCTCAGATTCTACAGCTTAGTATATTTTTTGAAAATTCGATTTTTTTTTTTTTGAGCATAGATACTCTAAACTTTTTTGGCCAGGAATTCTCAAAGGTGTGCCTCCAGATGTTTGAGAATTAGAACTCCCAGCATTTCTCTACTACAGGGGAAGCCAGGGAATGGTAGGAGTTGTAGTTTTCAACTGGAAACACACTGTTTGAGAATCCATGTTTTATACTTGGGCCCCTTGGTCTACATTCTCCTGCCTCAAGTGTTTCATTAGGGTTAACATGAAAAATGCCTTGTCCATACACCACAATGTGCATTGCTTAGTCTGTTTCTGCATTCAGTTTTAGTACAGATCACATGCATTTTCAGTTTAATGGTGGAGGTGGGAAAATGTTAATTTGGTGGGAAAATGTTAAAATGGTAATTTAATACATCTGAATTTGTTCATTAAAGGTCATATCAGACCCCGCAAACCATAAGACTGCAATACCCTGCACAGAAATATTCAACACCAAACAGTAACACCACCAGTCTGTGTGTTCATACCCCTTCTGCCTGCTCTAAAAGCTTGCACAGCCATAGAGGAGGGTTTGTGGTGGGAGTCCTAATCATACAGATAGAATTGAATGTGGGGATGGACGTGCCCTTTATTCAACTAAAACAGAATGACCCTGCATGAATTCTATTATGCTAGCCTTACACTTGTTAGATAATTGGTTACACATAGTAAAAAGTAGAGTACTGTGATACTTTTAATGGACTAAGGGTGAGGCCACACTGCAACGCACAGGAATCACGCACAAAATCGCGAGCGTTATCGCGCGTGATTCTTGCGCGTTTCGCGCTCGCGTTCGCGTTTTGCACATGCGGTTTCGCCTTTTGGCGTTATGGACATGCATGCGTTAACGCACCAAAATGGTGAACGCATGCGTTACCAAAACGCGAACGGACGCGCAATCGCATGCGCATCGGAAATCGCGGGAATTTTTGCGTTCCCGCGATTTCCATTTTAGCGAAAATCACGGGCGCAAACGCGAGCGCGAAACGCGTGCGCAAACGCGTGAAAAACGCGCTAGTGTGGCCTAGCCCTAACAGTTTATTTTAGTAGACAAGCTTTCGAGGGATCTACCCTCTTCCTCAGGTCACAGCAGTACGGATTTGAAACAAGGTTACAGCTTTTTACTTCTGTTAACCTTTGTTTCAATCAGTACTGCTGTGACCTGAGGAAGAGGGTAGATCCCTCGAAAGCTTGTCTACTAAAATAAAAATAAAATAAATCAGTCCATTAAAAGTATCACAGTACTCTACTTTTTAGTACATATATTGGACTAATACGGCAAAACAATTATTATTGGTTACACATTGATTACTGAATCTATCTTCTATGTTTTCTGCCCTGGTCCATTTATTTGGCATTTCATATGTGATCTGGTTAGGTGTTTGAATATTGGAAAGTAAGTTTCTCAATGTACAGCCAGCATAACAGACGGCTGTATCCCTCACCTCTAAAACGTATTCCAGGCTAACACAATGTGAGTGGCCACACTGTGTGTGCTACAATCAATTTTCAGAGCGCATGCATTTACCTTTTTTTTTTTTTTTGGAAATCGCATATAACAGAATATTGGCAGAACTGCAGCTCAAACGCATGGTAAAACGCATGCACTTGTGCACTCTTGCTAGTGAGGATTGTGTTAATAGGTTTTAAATGGATTATAGGAAACCCATTTAAACATATGTAACAAAACCCAAGTTTCCAAAATAGAATAATTTAAACAACAAATGTTGTCCTAAAAGCTTCCCCCTCCCCATTACTGAATCGCTAAGTCCTTCCCCTGGGAAAAATTTTAAGTAAACTTACCCAAAATTTCCTTCATTCCCCCATTATAGCTCCTCCTTCCAGACTGTCAGTGACAGGACCAATGGGAAAATGCGCTATGCAACAAATCTGTCTTCCCATTGGCCGGATGACGGAGAGTCTGGAAAGCGGAGCTACACCGTATTTACAAGTATTACTTGACTTAAAAAGTTTACCCAGGGGTGAGGACTTAGCGATTCTGGTCTTCACCCTGGGTACATAAGGTAGTGAGAAGAGAAGAGTATCAGGGAAGGTGAGTATAATTGTATAAAAGTTTAAAAATGTTACATTTAATCCACCAGGGGGCAGCAACACATTTGTATCCTCTTTCCCTCCTTCCTTGAAATATGTACCTGTGCTGGTTGTTTTGTTAGTAAACACCATCCAACGTCCTTTTTGTAATGTTCCATTCCTAAAATATTTTTCCAGGTTCAGACTTTCATCTTTTACTATAACTTGTATGATAGATAATTCCTACTGTGCCTAGGTATTGTGTTAAGTTAGCTTTACATGGGTTAATTTGTGTTGGATTGTACATTTCAATCCACTGTTGAGTGAAACTGAATCAAACGCAACGCATAATTCCTAGCAATGCAATTCTTTACTAATGCGATCCTTATGAATGCAATACTTTTACTTTACTAATGCGATTTATACTTGATATTTAACAAATGAGCATATTTATTAATGCGTTTCACCAAGAAAACAGTTACCTTTGGACGATCAAAAGCAAATAATTGATCACTTTAAAGAATCAAATTCACTGATCAAAGATCGATTCACAGATACTGCAGTTTATCTCAGCTGGATTCTGATTGCAGTCAATTCTCATTAGCACTGTGCACTGCCATCACATCTGGTAAGCAGAGACGGGTGAGGAAAGCAGGTGATAGTGTTGGAAAAGCGTTATAGAGGTATTCCAAATACCTCTTCCTGCTCAGTCACTATATGCAAATTGGTGCTTTGCATGGGATCCCAGCCAGGAGCACAGGATGCTGGCTCTTACCAGAGAGGTGTGGTGGCTTCTTTAAACTTGATTGCTGTCTGCACTTTGTGCCAGTCTCCCTTTTCTTATTTTATCACTTTTGTGCCACTCACAAGGAGACACAAGCAACAGGATGGTGAATCTGCAATTCTCTCAACCAGGTAGGCCAGTTCCTATTAGATAAATGATATATTACAGTTATCGCGCCGGGATGTGTACTAGTATTAAACAGCATACTGTTCATAAAGCAGCAGATCTATTAGGATTAAAAAAATCTTCACCCAAAAACACCAATCCTATTTATAGTCAATGAAGTGTTAAAGTAAATAGATTTGTTCATCACATTTCTGTGAGTTACGGTTATTTACATCTGCAGTACAGGTGACACCCCTTTTCTAGCCATGAGACACATTTCAAAGCACGGTAAGGGCTAGGCCACACTGCTGCGTTTTTTTTGCGTTTGCGCATGCGTTTGTGTTTTTTTCAGATCATTGAAAACACGGAAACGCACTGAAAACACATTGTGATTTGCGTTCCGCATTTTAAATCTCAATCGCGTGCATTTTTCAATACTTAATGAAAAAATGCATGTGCAAACGCAACAAAATCGCACATGAAATCACATGTGATGCCGTGTGAGCTTGTGTTTGCGTTGCAGTGTGACCGTGCCCTAAATCAGACAGCCTGACTGATTGAGGTTTGCGGTGTGATTTACTGATAGATGTAGCAGTTAAAGATAAATTGTTTTTGCTCTCCTTTTCATTCATTATAAATATGCAAGTGATGAAAGTGTGATTGGACAGCAGTGGAAAGGGGTGGGACTTTCATTAAAAACAGCATATACGTTTCTGCAGGTATTTCAAGAACCAGTGTCCATAAAAAAGTGAAAGCCATCTCTTAAATTAACTATTTACTATGTAGCAATAGGATTAAAATTGTTTCTTTGGGTGAATATTTCCTTTAACCAATTGGAAACAGTAAAGCTTCGTACACGCATTGGATAATTGTCGTACGATGCAGCCGACAAACGAGCAATCGCACGATATTCGTCCGAAAATATAGCATCAACGATCGGCAAAGACCAACAATGATCAGCCTGGTGGATTTGTTCTGCCGATTATTGTATATTTCTACATGGTCGGCAGATTATGATTAACGTTCTACAAAAAAATATATAAAAGGCGCATGTGCTGCTTTCATTTTGTTATTCCCCGCACTCCTTGGTTTATTTTTTCGGTATTGATGGTGCTGTTTTTCCTAATTCTGCTCACCACCAGCAGTAGTATACCATTGTAGTAAATATTTATAGGAAAACGCACTCATTCAAACTCCAATTAGTTTATTTGTGACATGCTGGTTTACACAACGTTTCGGGGTCCTCCCCCTTCCTCAGGTGCCGATTATCGTATATTTGTACATGGTCGGCAGATTATGATTAACGTTCTACGAAAAACTATATAAAAGGCGCATGTGCTGCTTTCGTAATTGTGTGAAGATACAAACGTTACTTTACGTACAAACGTCTATTTCTAACGACTATCGTGGTGACTATTGTTGTACAGATGTCATTTCAATTATGAGGATTAATGATAATGTCATTAAACGTTCGTCGGCCGCATGGTACAAAAATTATCCAACGCGTGTACGAGGCTTAACTGGTCGGGATAATGGGCAGACAGATGTACAGATAGCAAGAGGGTGCTGTGTGTTTATGTATATATAATTATATAATATATATTATATAATATATATATATTATATATATATAACGGTTTAAAAAATTGATACATGAATGGAAATAATTTATTTGATGCTGCCTGGGAGCAGTCATGGGTGACAGACAACTGATCTGATCCTCCAACTTGTTGTTGTTATTAAATACACACTTCATGCACTGTAGCATAACAATCTGGGAGTGAGAGATGGGAAAAAGTAAATGTAAGAGACCCAAATGTGATTTTGCATTATAGTGGTCCTTTCATTTTGGTCATGCACACCCGCATATGTAGCAATCCAATGTTTTATGTTTAATTTTACCATGGGTCCTGTCCATTCAAACAGTCCGTTATTAATGGGGATGCCAAAGCCTCCCTTTCATGCCAAACACATACAAAATGAGTAAGCTGAAAGGCTGGTCGGAGTTTATATTGGAAGCAGGCTGCATTGGTTTCAGTGTAGCCATATAAACCACGTATTAATGAGTCGATACCTGAACCTGAAGCACATAGCATTTCCTATTTGTTTAGAATTGAAGGGCAGAGTTTTAGAGATGAACTCTAGTTATTAAGTATAAAGGATACTCTGGGATTTGCAGTTTTGTGAGTTTATAACATAATCAGCAAGAGACACGCAATACGTTTTGGGATTTATTCTTTATTAGTAGCACCCAAGAAATCTGTGTATATCATTTATATGGAATAATTGGCAGTTTACTGCATGGTATACTATTTCTTGTTATCCTCATGCGATCATCCTCGTTTGTGCGATTCGCATGCGCTCCAATGTGGACAAAATTGGTGAAAACGCACACTCAAAGGACATCAACAGATGTTAACTTGTGTGGTCATGTGTGCCGAAGTGTGGCCTCAGCCTAAAATGGGATGGAAATCTTCCATTTATCTGGAAACTGTAGAAAGAGACTCTAAAGGTGACCGTACATTAGACCGATTTTATGTACAATCCAACATACAATCCGACATTTCCATCGATTGGCGAAAAATTGTAGATTTTCCCATTCTTATCACACGACATTAGATCGTAAAATCGATCGTAATTACGTTCGGGAAAGTCGGTTTTTAAGTGGATTGGTAAAATGACTGCAGTGTTTTCTAAAGTTCCGATTAAATGTGAATGTAATGTAACCTCACAATGGACGACATTCGACATTAATCACTAAACAAATTGAATGTCGAACAATATTTATTGTACATCTTGGTACAATTAACATTGTACATCTGTCTATCAAAGTATCGGTCGGTTTAAGATCGTAATTACGATCGTAATAGTGTATGGCCACCTTAAGAGACTGTATCATTAGAGCAGGGATACAGCCCTATTTAAACACAAAGAACAGATTTGAATAGGTCACTTTACTTAAACAATAAAGAGATTTTGTGGTACTAGTTCTACATACAATTCCGACTCCTTACAAGTCTGTGTTCATTTCTTTTTTGTTCTCTGAATCAACCTGTTTCATATTGATGCTGACAGAAATTCCGTTTGGCTGCACAGAAAGGCAAACCATTCCAAATACACAAATAAATAAAAATATGAATATGAATGTAAACTATAAAATGTTTGGATTATTTTACTCTATATAGTGTAAATGGTATTATTTGATGTTAAAGAGTAACTGTGGCCTGCATACAAGTGTTATTTATTTAGAAGAACTCTCTCAAACAATCCCAGGAGGATGTCTCTAGTTTATTTTGGCCTCAATTTACAGGTTTGTAAAGTTCGTAGACTGCCCTATCTCTGTGACAGGCATGTTTTATAAGCTGTGACATAAGCCACACACCCATAAATTGATCTCTTCTGAAGCTAGTTAGACTGGGTTCACACGGAGGGATTTTTCGTCTCACCTGACCGTTTGCCACTAGTGAGAGGTTGACCCGGGATGAATCACTCTATAGGAGACTGCCTGATCCACAGTGATTTACCGGCATGTCCATTCACCTGTTCGTCCAATATGGGCATCAGTCGCTGGCGTGATTTCTGATCGATCGACTGATACGCTGAAATATATTTTCAAATATCAGGTGGCCTAAAAAATCTGCTTGTGTGTACCCAACATTACAGACCTGCAAACATTCTCTGTCCATTCCTCTGTTCATCAGGGAAAGAAAAAAAAAATTTTTAGGCTTTTGGGGGCAGATCGGTGGTGCTGATGATCTCACAGTTCGCAGTGCTAGCAGGAAGCTAGGCCAATTTCTCACATGCTGACGTTCTTGCAATCAGTTTGTAAGAATAGCAGCATAGTATATGTTTATGTGAAATTGCGAACTATTGCACGGACGGTAACACAGTGAAAAGTGAAATGTGTGGCTTTGCACATGCACTTTTCTCACATGTTGCTGTTTAGTATAGTATGGCCTCAGCCTAACACAGATGTAACCATGGGTGTTTGTAAACCTTTTGGCATCTGAGCCAAACCTTTTAAAGCCACCCCTATATCTTCCTGCAGTGAGCATGTGGTGGGCTAACAAACACTGGCTGGTATCTGGAGGGCTGACTTGACACTGGCTGGTGACCTGTTCTAGCCCTCCAGTTCAGCAAACACTGTTAGGTCAGTCTTCCAGTTCAGCAGACACTGTTAGGTCAGTCCTCCAATTGACTAGACACTGTTAGGTCAGCCATCCATTTCAGCAGACACTGTTAGGTCAGCCCTCCAGTTCAGCCCACACTGTAAGAACAGCCCTCCAGTTCACCAGCTAGTGTTGACTAAACAGTGGCTGGTGAACTGGAAGGCTGACCTAACATTGTCTGCTGAACTGGAGGGCCAGTGTTTGTTAGCCCACATAGAGGATGGTAATATATGTGCCACACAGAGTTCCCCTGCACAGAGACTTGTACATATAAGTTATCCCACAGTGAGTGGTACATCCAAGTTTTTCCCACTGTGACTGGTACAGACAAGTTTGCCCACTGTGACTGGTACCTACAAATTTGCCCACAATGTCTGGTACATACAAGTGTGCCCACAATGACATACAGGTTTTCCCACTGTAACTGGTACATACAAGTTTGCCCACAGTTAGTGTGCAGTGGCGCCGCTACACTGGGGCACAATGGGGCATGTGCCCCAGTTGACAGATGCAGTGCCCCCCTTCCAAACTGTACCAGGTTTCCAATGCGTTGTTCTGGCCGGGCAGTGTAAGTTTTAAATAAAGTTTATTTTTAAAAAAACTTTAATAAGACATTAACACTGTCTGGCCAATAGGAACCTAGTGGAGTTCCTCACAGGACAGTTCTGCTTGAAAGTAACGGAAGTGGTTGAAGCAGTACAACACAAAACGGGAAGTCTGTAACAGAAAATCCTTTCCCCTGATCAGAGCAGCAGCAATTGGAGCCAGAGGTAACTTTTTTTTTTTTAATCGCAAAGATCAACTATTTTCTGTAATTCTGGTACTTACATGGAATATTGAGTACAGTTCACTGTGTGGGACAAAGAGATAGATAGATAGATAGATAGATAGATAGATAGATAGATAGATAGATAGGAAGACAGACCGATAAACAGACAGACAGACAGAAAGATAGACTGATAGATAGGCAGATATATAGATAGATAGACAGACAGATATGGAGAGAGATAGACAGACAGACAGGTATGGAGATAGATAATCTATCATCTATCTATCTCCATATTTGTCTTGTCTCTCTCCATATCTGTCTATCTATCTATTGATCTAACCATAAAGTAAATTGCAGAGCACTCACAGGGCTTGTGCAGAAGTTCCAACTTTATTTCATGTGCAATGAAACAGATAGCGACGTTTCGCTATAATTGAGCTTGAGAAAGGTCTAAGATACAGACCAAAACTTCGCTATCTGTTTTGTTGCACATGAAATAAAGTTGGAACTTCTGCACAAGCCCTGTGAGTGCTCTGCAATTTACTTTATGGTGGGATATTCAAGAATCACAGCAGCACCCAGGCCTACAAAATATTTGAAGGTAGAGTGCACACTACTCCCTATGTTGGTATCTATCTATTGATCTATCTATCTATCTATCTATCTATCTATCTATCTATCTATCTATCTTCTATCTGCCTATCTATCGATGTATCTCCATATATGCCTATCTATTTATCTATCTATCTCCATATATATCTATCTATCATATATCTATCTATCTATCGATCTATCCATTGATCATCATATCTGTCTTTCTATCTATCTCCATATGTGCTTATCTAGCTATCTATCTCCTAGATAATAAGATATAGACAGACAGAGAAATAAGAAAGATACATATATAGATGCATAGACTGGACAGACAAATAGATAGAAAGACAGAGAGTGATAGACAGATACAATATATATAGATGGACAGACAGCGGAATTGCCCTATATGTAGCCAGGCAATGCTTTTCAACTATTATAATTCTATAAACTCCAAATTATTAGTTAAAAACACACACAGTTTAAATGTAAGGTATGTAATAGCTGTTTCGTACACCTTACATTATACTGACATAGATTATTGGTGTTTTTTAACGTGCCCAATTTGTAAGCCTTTGTGCCCATGTTGTGCCCTTGGAAAACTCTGGAGCTGGAGCCGCCACTGTAAGTGTGGCTGTTACATACAAGTGACTGGTACATATAAAAGTTTGATCTTACTGAGCCAAGACTCGGGTGATAGCAGGCAGGATGCCAGGATCAGGAGAGACACAAAGATACTGCAGTACTTTTGCCACATCACCAGACACGTGTGCACAATTGTGTGTATATGTATATATATACGTCTATATACTTGTTTATATATATATATATATATATATATATATTGATATTTAATATTATTTATTTATTTTTGCTGATGCTGCCTCTCTTCTTAATGGAAGGAGTGCTACCTGAGCCAAAAAGCTCACTTTGCCACATGGTAGTGGTGCCCCTGGCTGTAACTTTGGATAGACTGCAGCTAGTGGCATGATTGGAGTCATTTAAAGTTAGGAGTGGGCCCTTCTTATTAATGGCCACTTGTATGGAGACCACAGTTCCCCTTTAAAGAACCTGCAATGAAGGGCTTCATTACATTCATTATTTTAGTTGTGTCAATAAAACTGAAAGAAAGCACCACTTTGCATTTCTTAAAAAAAAGGCTGAGACTTTACCCATTTTCTGACATGATGGGTTTTTCTCCTTTTCTGGGCTATGCAAACATACTGTGTGTGTTTAACAAAGAGTGACAGGTCGTAAGATCCAGGCACACAGCCAGTTCCCATTGTAGGTTGCACTTGGTTGGGAGAACTTCTACTGACACAAATGCTAATAGGCATTTATACACAATGATCATACCTTCTGATTCAATTCGGAATGATACAGCTAGACTGTGGCATTAAATACAGTGTGACTTCTGATTGGTTTCTTCATATTGCTTATCCCAACAGAGTATTATGTGCACTCATGCAATAGGAATTTACTACATTCGATCCAGTTGTAAAAGGTGTAAATAAAGAACAGTGAAAGAAACCTTGCTACACCAAACTTAAAATGATATCTTAAAATTATGGATAGATAAATAGATATATTTATAAATAGGATAGGAAATTAAAATAACAATGGCAGATAAGAAGGGAAAAACCCCTGTGATATGAGGCAGGCAACTGGACTTGGAATGGGTAAGTAAAAACAAAATTACTTTATTGGATACATTAAAAACACAGTACCATTGAAACAGACATACCCATGGACACATTCAGATAACTCCTCCCTACGCGTTTCGTGGAACCAATCCAATTTCACAGGCGCTCTAGAGGGCGTATCCAGCATTAGAGTTTAAATAGGCAGTGGGTAACCCCTTAGTGTACAATTTAAAGACAAAATATCATACATCCATAAAATACACCCTTAAAAACATATATTATTCCAATTGCTTAACAGTGAAAAAACGCATATAAACACATCACCTATATGTGATAAGAGATGGAATAAATATAAATAATCCTAAATATATATCTATATAAGTAATACTCACACCTAAGGGAGTATTAGAGTACAAAAAGGAAGTACAAGCTGAGTGATACATTGCTATATATAATACAATACAATAGAGGCAGATCCGTATAAGCATACTGTTACATATTACCATAATAGACACATTATTGTATATTAAAGTGGCTTCACCTCATTATTCTTCCTAACTTCTAACCTTTTTTACTTCAATTGCGATTAGCAAACTTATGCATTTCTCATATTAAAACACTGGATCAATAGCAGGCAAATAAAAATAACAACATATGATGGGATGATGGCTAATACAGTAACATTTTAAATTATGTAACAAAACGTTCTATTGGATTTGAGTGCAACAAAAGTAGAAACTAGAATATAAGCTTTATCCACAGATTCTTCTAAAATACATTCAGAATTTGATCCATAAATGAGATGCCATGTAAATGACCCTGAAGTCCTGCTTTTGTCCACTTATGAATTACAGTTCTGCAGAGCTCATGTGATACCATAAAAAGGCCAACAGATGGTGTCTTATTTACAAAATAAATGTAATGGAAACATGGATATTGGGGCATATTTATAATGCTGCATTAAAGGGTATCTCCACCCTAAAATTAACTTGTTTCCTGTAGTGTAGGGGACTCCCTCCCAACCCCAAGGGAACACAGGTTAGTAAGTAAGTTTCTCTGCAATTTTTAAGATTTAAACCTGGTGGTGGTAGTGTAGGGGGTCCCCTACACTACTGAATTTGTTTGTTGGTGGAGATACCCTTTAATGCAGCTTTATAAATATGCCCCAATATCTGTGTTTTCATTACATTTATTTTGTGAATAACACATTTATAAAGTGGCGATAACATGTGGCCAAAAGTCATTAGGTAGGGGGGCATCATCCACCTCCAAAGGCAGGGACCCGCACCCCACCAGAGGGCCTTAAAAAGCCTTTGGGGGCTTAAGAGGGCCCCGCAGCTCGAAACAGACACCAACAAACACAGTTTGTGTGCGATATGTTTCCACAATTACTAGCTTGTGGGCTTTTCTGACAAAGGGGCGCATGGAAAAAATGTACATTAAGCACACAACATTGCATAAAATGCATATACTTAACATGCATTTTACAGCACTTTGCATTGTGATTGAAGCCTAATATAGAGGTCCAAGGTTATTTCATTTAGAAAGTGGTAATCATTAAATTAGCTAATGCCTCCTGTCCTGCTGCTGGGTTTAATTACATGTGTATTTAAAGCATACACACTGCATACAATGCATACAATGGTATATGTACTAAGTTTAATGTCTCTACCTCAGAAACTGAGGAGAAACAGTCCAAATATGGTAAGAATAAAAGAGAATATGAAACTGAAATAACATTAATTTAGCTTTTTCAAGCAAAATTAATTACATAACACAAGTCTTACTAAAGTGTGATGGGGTTAAACAGTCATGCTAAGGGTTACCTACCTTTATCTAGATTTATAATACTTACATAATACATAATACATAAGGCTAGGCATTTTTAATGGGGAGGTGCAGTGGCGAGAATCTATATTACAGTCACTCAGTGATGTCACTGAGTGACTTCCTGTATTCCACTCCCTCTCCCCGTCTCTCCCCCTCCCTGTATTAGTCATTTAGATGTTTGTTGTTGACAGACGATGTTCAGCCCTTCTTTCTCTTTTCAATAGGAACGGTAATTAACTATTTATACATTAAACAGGGATTCCTATATAAATGTCTAATACAGGGAGGGGGAGAGTGTGTCTGCTGTTTTTTGGGGTTTTTTTTGGCTGGCCTTATGTATTATAAGAAATAATATGCTACCTACTGTGTAATATACGGATTTACTTTACCTCAGAGTTCCATGCCCCATATGGTCACGGAACTCCTCGGTGGTGCAATGTCCTTATATTACACTGTAGGTAGCGTATTATCCTACGTGTTATCCCTTATATATTACACTTTAGGTATTATCCCTTATATATTACACTTTAGGTAGCGTATTATCCCTTATATAATTTCTACATTTAAACTTTCTGAGTCACATAAAATGTATACATTATTTGGAATATATAGCTTTACCGTGCAATTAATTTGAATCCGCCAATCAGATATATACTTGGGTTGCTGCAGATTAATAGCACAGACAAACATTTGCACCTTTTATTGCATCAGCCCCTTAATTAAAACTGATCACGATATTTCCATATTAAAGTCAATGATTTCAGCTAAGAATAGGACATGGTACAGACAAGCTTCTATGTTGCATCATTAAGAATAGCAGCTAAAAATCAGCCTATGTTTTCCTACAAACAAAATGTGGGAAAGTAGAAGAAAGTCTTTCTAGAATGCAATACAAGTCACAAGAAAGAAACTGTAGTATTTATATTATTAGTGATCACATCAGGATTTAAAAAGTGGCTGTGTGTGCACCACACCATAGACCAACAGACCATAGAACACAGAAAAGTTGATAACTACTTCTTACCAATAATAAAGGTGGGCATACAAATCCTGTCGGGAGCATCGGAACCTTTCGCCTTAACTACTGCATCTTAAGGGGCTATGTACCGAGAGTCGCTATCGCTCTCTATTGCCCCATTTAGGCAATGCATTGAGAGCTGATAGTGGCTCTCAGTGCATTGCCTCGGTACATAGGCCTGTATATATCTTAGAATCTGCAAACACCCACAGAAATTTACAAATTGAAATGAAACTTTTTTTGTGGCCCTGACCAGTCAGCTCATTAAAAATAAGGCTGTCAGCATTTTTGTAGCTTTACCAGGTGATTACTAAGGAAATGTACACTATGCACTATGTACAGCTCAGCTTAGGTGCAAAATTCTGTGGATGAACCCTAAACATCAACCTCCAACATAAGATGTTATTATTAGACATAAGTGAAGTTTTGATTATATTCATCCTTGCTCTTTAGTTATATTTTATAAAATGTATATATATATATATATATATATATATATATATATATATATTCATTTTATATATATATATATAAAACGCTGCACAATAATACAGATAAGTCACGGGCGGAGGTCCAGTTGGATGATGTTTTAAAGATTTTGTGAGAGGGGTTATGATCCTGACCAGCTCCTCCATCAATTACAAAGGGCACAGGAGTACCATAGCTGTGATACCATGTCCACCAAGAGAAATAAGACAGATAGGGGCAAATCATGTGTTAACTTTTGTTCCACATATACCCCCCATAGCAGAAAGGTAAAAGATCTGATTAATCAGAGGTGGGATATGATCAGCAGTGATAGGTCCTTGCCCTTTGGCAATGTTAGTGTTCGACATACGTATCGGAGAGGTAGAAATCTATCAAACTTGTTGGTATGTGATGACATCACTAAATTAAAAAAAGATGCTACTCATACGGATGTTGGTTGGCTTTCTAAAAAGAAGGTCGGATGCTTTGGGTGTCCCAATTGTACTACGTGCAATTCTATGCTTACAGGCAAGGAATTTGCACACCCGAGAGATGGGGTTAAATTTACCATCAGACAACGTTATACCTTCACAAGTAGATATGTGATTTATTTTATTATTTGTCCCTGCGGGTTATATTATGTCGGAAAGACAAAAACTATCAGGGACATTCAATAAAAGTTCTTATCGTTTAAAATGGTGCTAATTTTGAACCAACTAATCAGATCTTGTTTAATATTTGAAAGCTAACATCTGATTGGTTGGGGCAAAATTAGCACCATTTTAAACGATAAGAACTTTTATTGAATAACCCTGTATGTTTAAAGAACGCATGGCCAATCGCACATCCATCAGGAATGCCTTACAAGCCAGTGATGTGGATTCCATTACCAGCAAGTTTGGTGACTTGTCGGTTGCCAGGCACTTTAAAAAGAAGGCCCATCAGCTGTCAAGTCTGCGGTGCATGATTATTGATGGCTTGTCAGAAGAGCAAATGTTGATGCCTGGAGACAAAAAGAAGCCAGGTGGATACATAGGTTGCAGACTTTATCCCCTTGTGGATTAAATGAACAGTTTGCATTACACTGTTTCTTGTGAAGTTTTGTCTGAATCATTTTCTGGGTCTTTGTAACCAACTGGCTTCATTGAATACTACATTGTATACAATGTTTCTGATAGCAAACAGAACATTTAATTTGTTTTTATAATTGTTTTTAAATAGTACACATACTATATGTGATATTCTTATTTGTATTTTATTGTTGATTTTGTATTCAGGTGCAGGGGTTGTCTTATGGTGGGTGGAGCAAACCACATGGTGGGTGGTAATATCATGGGTTAACTTACTGTGTGATGTAACATCCTGAAGATGGCCTATAGCAGGGTTGAAACGCGTAGATGTGCAATAAAGTATTGTTTTGAAAATGATTATGGAATTCCCATGAGTGCTATCGTGCTATCCCTTAAACTTTCATGCTTGATTTATATATATATATATATATTATATATATAAAACTGTGTATGCAGCAGCATCAACATATAACTCCAGCTAGGTAAGATGCAATAAAAGACTTTATTAGCTTGTCAGACATAATGCAACATTTCGGAAAGTATCCTTTATCAAGCAGTCAAACAAGCCTTGAATTTAATCACACATGAATGGCATTATATAGTTAGAAACAGGAAATTGATACCATCAATACAATTACAATGTGTCACTTAGAAGTGGATACAAATCAAAGTTACAGTGACCCCCTGTGGTATATCTGGGAAAAAGAAACACACCTATTATACAAACACATATAAATCGTAATCCCTGTTCAGACCTGATGGGGCTAAGCTTTTTAATCTATCAATCCACCAGACTTCCCTCCTTTTGAGGGCACGTCTGGAGTCTCCTCCCTTAAAGGTAATATATATATATAATATTTTATATATATTATATATATATATATAATATATCCAATGCAAACAGGTCAGCAGCACACTCAATAGGCAATCAGGATGCACAGCTGCAGGTAAAATCCAAAATAAAACTGTGTAGGCAGCAGCATCAACATATAACTCCAGCTAGGTAAGATGCAATAAAGACTTATTAGCTTTCAGACATAATGCAACATTTCGGAAAGTATCCTTTATCAAGCAGTCAAACAGCCTTGCTTGACTGCTTGATAAGGATACTTTCCGAAATGTTGCATTATGTCTGACAAGCTAATAAAGTCTTTTATTGCATCTTACCTAGCTGGAGTTATATGTTGATGCTGCTGCATACACAGTTTATATATAATATATATATATATATATAAATCAAGCATGAAAGTTTAAGGGATAGCACGATAGCACTCATGGGAATTCCATAATCATTTTCAAAACAATACTTTATTGCAACATCTACGCGTTTCACCCCTGCTATAGGCATCTTCAGGATGTTACATCACACAGTAAGTTAACCCATGATATTACCACCCACCTGTGGTTTGCTCCACCCCATAAGACAACCCCTGCACCTGAATAAACAAAATCAACAATAAAATACAAATAAGAATATCACATATAGTATGTGTACTATTAAATAAAAAAATTATAAAACAAATTAAATGTTCTGTTTGTCTATCAGAAACATTGTATACAATGTAGTATTCAATGAAGCCAGTTGGTTACAAAGACCCAGAAAATGATTCAGACAAACTCACAAGAAACAGTGTAATGCAACTGTTCATTTAATCCACAAGGGGATAAAGTCTGCACCTATGTATCCACCTGGCTTCTTTTTGTCTCCAGGCACAACATTTGCTCTTCTGACAAGCCATCAAATCAATGCACCGCAGACTTGACAGCTGATGGGCCTTCTTTTTAAAGTGCCTGGCAACCGACAAGTCACCAAACTTGCTGGTAATGGAATCCACATCACTGGCTTGTAAGGCATTCCTGATGGATGTGCGATTGGCCATGCGTTCTTTAAACATACAGGGTTATTCAATAAAAGTTCTTATCGTTTAAAATGGTGCTAATTTTGCCCCAACCAATCAATGTTAGCTTTCAAATATTAAACAAGATCTGATTAGTTGGTTCAAAATTAGCACCATTTTAAACGATAAGAACTTTTATTGAATGTCCCTGATAGTTTTTGTCTTTCCGACATAATATACCCCGCAGGGACAAATAATAAAATAAATCCATATCTACTTGTGAAGGTATAACGTTGTCTGATGGTAAATTTAACCCCATCTCTCGGGTGTGCAAATTCCTTGCCTGTAAGCATAGAATTGCACGTATTACAATTGGGACACCCAAAGCATCCGACCTTCTTTTTAGAAAGCCAACCAACATCCGTATGAGTACATCTTTTTTAATTTAGTGATGTCATCACATACCAACAAGTTTGATAGATTTCTACCTCTCCGATACGTATGTCGAACACTAACATTGCCAAAGGGCAAGGACCTATCACGTGCTGATCATATCCCACCTCTGATTAATCAGATCTTTTACCTTTCTGCTATGGGGGTATATGTGGAACAAAAGTTACACATGATTTGCCCTATCTGTCTTATTTCTCTTGGTGGACATGGTATCACAGCTATGGTACTCCTGTGCCCTTTGTAATTGATGGAGGAGCTGGTCGGATCATAACCCCTCTCACAAAATCTTTAAAACATCATCCAACTGGACCTCCGCCCGTGACTTATCTGTATTATTGTGCAGCGTTTTATATATATATATATAAAATGAATTATATAATATTTATATATATATATATATATATATTCATTTTATATTAACTAAAGAGCAGGATGAATATAATCAAAACTTCACTTATGTCTAATAATACCATCTTATGTTGGAGGTTGATGTTTAGGGTTCATCCACAGAATTTTGCACCTAAGCTGAGCTGTACATAGTGCATAGTGTCATTTCCTTAGTAATCACCTGGTAAAGCTACAAAAATGCTGACAGCCTTATTTTTATAGAGCTGACTGGTCAGGGCCACAAAAAAAGTTTCATTTCAATTTGTAAATTTCTGTGGGTGTTTGCAGATTCTAAGATATATACAGGCCTATGTACCGAGGCAATGCCACTGAAGCCACTATCAGCTCTCAATGCATTGCCTAAATGGGGCAATAGAGAGCGATAGCGACTCTCGGTACATAGCCCCTTAAGATGCAGTAGTTTAAGGCGAAAGGTTCCGATGCTCCCGACAGGATTTGTATGCCCACCTTTATTATTGGTAAGAAGTAGTTATCAACTTTTCTGTGTTCTATGGTCTGTTGGTCTATGGTGTGGTGCACACACAGCCACTTTTTAAATCCTGATGTGATCACTAATAATAAATACTACAGTTTCTTTCTTGTGACTTGTATTGCATTCTAGAAGACTTTCTTCTACTTTCCCACATTTTGTTTGTAGGAAAACATAGGCTGATTTTTAGCTGCTATTCTTAATGATGCAACATAGAAGCTTGTCTGTACCATGTCCTATTCTTAGCTGAAATCATTGACTTTAATATGGAAATATCGTGATCAGTTTTAATTAAGGGGCTGATGCAATAAAAGGTGCAAATGTTTGTCTGTGCTATTAATCTGCAGCAACCCAAGTATATATCTGATTGGCGGATTCAAATTAATTGCACGGTAAAGCTATATATTCCAATAATGTATACATTTTATGTGACTCAGAAAGTTTAAATGTGAAATTATATAAGGGATAATACGCTACCTAAAGTGTATATATAAGGGATAATACCTAAAGTTAATATATAAGGGATAACCTAGGATAATACGCTACCTACAGTGTAAATAAGGACATTGCACCACCGAGGAGTTCCGTGACCTATTGGGGCATGGAACTCTGAGGTAAAGTAAATCCGTATATTACACGTAGGTAGCATATTATTTCTTAATACATAAGGCCAGCCAAAAAAAACCCCAAAAACAGCAGACAACACTCTCCCCCTCCCTGTATTAGACATTTATATAGGAATCCCTGTTAATGTAATATAGTTAATTACCGTTCCTATTGAAAAGAGAAAGAAGGGCTGAACATCGTCTGTCAACAACAAACATCTAATGACTAATACAGGGAGGGGGAGAGACGGGGAGAGGGAGTGGAATACAGGAAGTCACTCAGTGACATCACTGAGTGCACTGTAATATAGATTCTCGCCACTGCACCTCCCCATTAAAAATGCCTAGCCTTATGTATTATGTATTATGTAAGTATATATAATCTAGATAAAGGTAGGTAACCCTTAGCATGACTGTTTAAACCCCATCACACTTTATAAGACTTGTGTTATGTAATTAATTTTGCTTGAAAAAGCTAATTAATGTTATTTCAGTTTCATATTCTCTTTTTTCTTACCATATTTGGACTGTTTCTCCTCAGTTTCTGAGGTAGAGACATTAACTTAGTACATATACCATTGTATGCATGTATGCAGTGTGTATGCTTTAATAACACATGTAATTAAACCCAGCAGCAGGACAGGAGGCATTAGCTAATTTAATGATTACCACTTTCTAATGAAATAACCTTGGACCTCTATATTAGGCTTCAATCACAATGCAAAGTGCTGTAAAATGCATGTTAAGTATATGCATTTTATGCAATGTTGTGTGCTAATGTACATTTTTTCCATGCGCCCCTTTGTCAGAAAAGCCCACAAGCTAGTAATTGTGGAAACATATCGCACACAAACTGTGTTTGTTGGTGTCTGTTTCGAGCTGCGGGGCCTCTTAAGCCCCCAAAGGCTTTTTAAGGCCCTCTGGTGGGGTGCGGGTCCCTGCCTTTGGAGGTGGATGATGCCCCCCTACCTAATGACTTTTGGCCACATGTTATCGCCACTTTATAATGTGTATTCACAAAATAAATGTAATGAAACACGATATTGGGGCATATTATAAAGCTGCATTAAAGGGTATCTCCACCAACAAACAAATTCAGTAGTGTGGGGACCCCCTACACTACCACCACCAGGTTAAATCTTAAAAATTGCAGAGAAACTTACTTACTAACCTGTGTTCCCTTGGGGTTGGGAGGGAGTCCCCTACACTACAGGAAACAAGTTAATTTTGGGTGGAGATACCCTTTAATGCAGCATTATAAATATGCCCAATATCCATGTTTCCATTACATTTATTTTGTAAATAAGACACCATCTGTTGGCCTTTTTATGGTATCACATGACGCTCTGCAGAACTGTAATTCATAAGTGGACAAAGCAGACTTCAGGGTCATTTACATGGCATCTCATTTTGGATCAAATTCTGAATGTATTTTAGAAGAATCTGTGGATAAGCTTATATTCTAGTTTCTACTTTTGTTGCACTCAAATCCAATAGAACGTTTTGTTACATAATTTAAAATGTTACTGTATTAGCCATCATCCCATCATATGTTGTTATTTTTATTTGCCTGCTATTGATCCAGTGTTTTATATGAGAAATGCATAAGTTTGCTAATCGCAATTGAAGTAAAAAGGTTAGAAGTTAGGAAGAATAATGAGGTGAGCCACTTTATATCAATAATGTGTCTATTATGGTAATATGTAACAGTATGCTTAACGGATCTGCCTCTATTGTATTGTATTATATATAGCAATGTATCACTCAGCTTGTACTTCCTTTTTGTACTCTAATACTCCCTTAGGTGTGAGTATTACTTATATAGATATATATTTAGGATTATTTATATTTATTCCATCTCTTATCACATATAGGTGATGTGTTTTATGCGTTTTTCACTGTTAAGCAATTGGAATAATATATGTTTTTAAGGGTGTATTTTATGGATGTATGATATTTTGTCTTTAAATTGTACACTAAGGGTTACCCACTGCCTATTTAAACTCTAATGCTGGATACGCCCTCTAGAGCGCCTGTGAAATTGGATTGGTTCCACGAAACGCGTAGGGAGGAGTTATCTGAATGTGTCCATGGGTATGTCTGTTTCTCAATGGTACTGTGTTTTTAATGTATCCAATAAAGTAATTTGTTTTTACTTACCCATTCCAAGTCCAGTTGCCTGCCTCATATCACAGGGGTTTTTCCCTTCTTATCTGCCATTGTTATTTTAATTTCCTTCCTATTTATAAATATATCTATTTATCTATCCATAATTTTAAGATATCATTTTTTTTGGTGTAGCAAGGTTTCTTTCACTGTTCTTTATTTACAACCTTTTACAACTGGATCGAATGTAGTAAATTCCTATTGCATGAGTGCACATAATACTCTGTTGGGATAAGCAATATGAAGAAACCAATCAGAAGTCACACTGTATTTAATGCCACAGTCTAGCTGTATCATTCCGAATTGAATCAGAAGGTATGATCATTGTGTATAAATGCCTATTAGCATTTGTGTCAGTAGAAGTTCTCCCAACCAGTGCAACCTACATGGAACTGGCTGTGTGCCTGGATCTTACGACCTGTCACTCTTTGTTAAACACACACAGTATGTTTGCATAGCCCAGAAAAGGGAAAAACCCATCATGTCAGAAAATGGGTAAAGTCTCAGCCTTTTTTTTAAGAAATGCAAAGTGGTGCTTTCTTTCAGTTTTATTGCACAACTAAATAATGAATGTAATGAAGCCCTTCATTGCAGGTTCTTTAAAGGGGAACTGTGGTCTCCATACAAGTGGCCATTATAAGAAGGGCCCACTCCTAACTTTAAAGACTCCAATCATGCCACTAGCTGCAGTCTATCCAAAGTTACAGCCAGGGGCACCACTACCATGTGGCAAAGTGAGCTTTTTGGCTCAGGTAGCACTCCTTCCATTAAGAGAGAGGCAGCATCAGCAAAAATAAATAAATAATATTAAATATCAATATATATATATATTATATATATATATATATATATATATTTATATATATATACATATACACACAATTGTGCACACGTGTCTGGTGATGTGGCAAAGTACTGCAGTATCTTTGTGTCTCTCCTGATCCTGCATCCTGCCTGCTATCCACCGATGTCTGGCTCAGTAAGATCAAACTTTTATATGTACCAGTCACTTGTATGTAACAGCCACACTTACAGTGGCGGCTCCAGCTCCAGATTTTTCCAAGGGCACACATGGGCACAAAGGCTTACAAATTGGGCACGTAAAAAACACCATAATCTTGTCAGTATAATGTAAGGTGTACGAAACAGCTATTACATACCTTACATTTAAACTGTGTGTGTTTTTAACTATAATTTGGAGTTTATAGAATTATAATAGTTGAAAAGCATTGCCTGGCTACATATAGGGCAATTCCGCTGTCTGTCCATCTATATATATTGTATCTGTCTATCACTCTCTGTCTTTCTATCTATTTGTCTGTCCAGTCTATGCATCTATATATGTATCTTTCTTATTTCTCTGTCTGTCTATATCTTATTATCTAGGAGATAGATAGCTAGATAAGCCACATATGGAGATAGATAGAAAGACAGATATGATGATCAATGGATAGATCGATAGATAGATAGATATATGATAGATAGTATATATGGAATAGATAGATAAATAGATAGCATATATGGAGATACATCGATAGATAGGCAGATAGATAGATATAGATAGATAGATAGATAGATAGATAGATAGATAGATAGATCAATAGATAGATACCAACATAGGGAGTGTGTGCACTCTACCTTCAAATATTTTGTAGGCCTGGGTGCTGCTGTATTCTTGAATATCCCACCATAAAGTAAATTGCAGAGCACTCACAGGGCTTGTGCAGAAGTTCCAACTTTATTTCATGTGCAACAAAACAATAGCGAATTTTTTGGTCTGTATCTTAGACCTTTCTCAGCTCAATTATAGCGAAACGTCGCTATCTGTTTCATTGCACATGAAATAAAGTTGGAACTTCTGCACAAGCCCTGTGAGTGCTCTGCAATTTACTTTATGGTTAGATCAATAGATAGATAGACAGATATGGAGAGAAGACAACAAATATGGAGATAGATAGTGATAGATTATCTATCTCCATACCTGTCTGTCTGTCTATCTCTCTCCATATCTGTCTGTCTATCTTCTATATATCTGCCTATCTATCAGTCTATCTTTCTGTCTGTCTGTCTGTTTATCGGTCTGTCTTCCTATCTATCTATCTTCTATCTACTATCTATCTATCTATCTATCTATCTCTTTGTCCCACACAGTGAACTGTACTCAATATTCCATGTAAGTACCAAATTACAGAAAATGTTGATCTTTGCGATTAAAAAAAAAAAAGTTACCTCTGCTCCAATTGCTGCTGCTCTGACAGGGGAAAGGATTTTCTGTTACAGACTTCCCGTTTTGTGTTGTACTGCTTCAACCACTTCCGTTACTTTCAAGCAGAACTGTCCTGTGAGGAACTCCACTAGGTTCCTATTGGCCAGACAGTGTTAATGTCTTTTAAAGTTTTTTTAAAATAAACTTTATTTAAAACTTACACTGCCCGGCCAGAACAACGCATTGGAAACCTGTACAGTTTGGAAGGGGGCACTGCATCTGTCAACTGGGGCACATGCCCCATTGTGCCCCAGTGTAGCGGCGCCACTGCACACTAACTGTGGGCAACCTTGTATGTACCAGTTACAGTGGGAAAACCTGTATTTCATTGTGGGCACACTTGTATGTACCAGACATTGTGGCAAATTTGTAGGTACCAGTCACAGTGGGCAAACTGTCTGTACCAGTCACAGTGGGAAAAACTTGGATGTACCACTCACTGTGGGATAACTTATATGTACAAGTCTCTGTGCAGGGGAACTCTGTGTGGCACATATATTCCCATCCTCTATGTGGGCTAACAAACACTGGCCCTCCTTCAGCAGACAATGTTAGGTCAGCCTTCCAGTTCACCAGCCACTGTTTAGTCAACACTAGCTGGTAACTGGAGGGCTGTTCTTACAGTGTGGGCTGAACTGGAGGGCTGACCTAACAGTGTCTGCTGAAATGGATGGCTGACCTAACAGTGTCTAGTCATGGAGACTGACCTAACAGTGTCTGCTGAACTGGAAGACTGACCTAACAGTGTTTGCTGAACTGGAGGGCTAGAACAGGTCACCAGCCGTGTCAAGTCAGCCCTCCAGATACCAGCCAGTGTTTGTTAGCCCACCACATGCTCACTGCAGGAAGATATAGGGGTGCTTTAAAAGGTTGGCTCAGATGCCAAAGGTTTACAAACACCCATGGTTCCATCTGTGTTAGGCTGAGGCCATACTATACTAAACAGCAACATGTGAGAAAAGTGCATGTGCAAAGCCACACATTTCACTTTTCACTGTGTTACCGTCCGTGCATAGTTCGCAATTTCACATAAACATATACTATGCTGCTATTCTTACAAACTGATTGCAAGAACGTCAGCATGTGAGAAATTGGCCTAGCTTCCTGCTAGCACTGCGAACTGTGAGATCATCAGCACCACCGATCTGCCCCCAAAAGCCTAAAATTTTTTTTTTCTTTCCCTGATGAACAGAGGAATGGACAGAGAATGTTTGCAGGTCTGTAATTTGGGTACACACAAGCAGATTTTTTAGGCCACCTGATATTTGAAAATATATTTCAGCGTATCAGTCGATCGATCAGAAATCACGCCAGCGACTGATGCCCATATTGGACGAGGTGAATGGACATGCCGGTAAATCACTGTGGATCAGGCAGTCTCCTATAGAGTGATATATCCCGGGTCAACCTCTCCTAGTGGCAAACGGTCAGGTGAGACGAAAAATCCCTCCGTGTGAACCCAGTCTAACTAGCTTCAGAAAGATCATTTATGGGTGTGTGGTTATGTCACAGCTTATAAAACATGCCTGTCACAGAGATAGGGCAGCTCTACGAACTTTACAAACCTGTAAATTGAGGCCAAATACTAGAGACATCCTCCTGGGATGTTTTGAGAGAGTTCTTCTAAATAAATAACACTGTATGCAGGCCACAGTTACTCTTAACATCAATAATACCATTTACACTATATAGAGTAAAATAATCCAAACATTTTATAGTTTACATTCATATTCATATTTTTATTTATTGTGTATTTGGAATGGTTTGCCTTTCTGTGCAGCCAAACGGAATTTCTGTCAGCATCATATGAAACAGGTTGATTCAGAGAACAAAAAAGAAATGAACACAGACTTGTAAGGAGTCGGAATTGTATGTAGAACTAGTACCACAAAATCTCTTTATTGTTTAAGTAAAGTGACCTATTCAAATCTGTTCTTTGTGTTTAAATAGGGCTGTATCCCTGCTCTAATATACAGTCTCTTAAGGTGCCATACACTATTACGATCGTAATTACGATCTTAAACCGACCGATACTTTGATAGACAGATATCAAATGTTAATTGTACCAAGATGTACAATAATATTGTTCGACATTCAATTTGTTTAGTGATTAATGTCGAATGTCGTCCATTGTGAGGTTACATTACATCCACATTTAATCGAACTTTAGAAAACACTGCAGTCATTTTACCAATCCACTTAAAAACCGACTTTCCCGAACGTAATTACGATCGATTTTACGATCTAATGTCGTGTGATAAGAATGGGAAAATCTACAATTTTTCGCCAATCGATGGAATGTCGGATTGTATGTTGGATTGTACATAAAATCGGTCTAATGTACGGTCACCTTTAGAGTCTCTTTCTACAGTTTCCAGATAAATGGAAGATTTCCATCCCATTTTAGGCTGAGGCCACACTTCGGCACACATGACCACACAAGTTAACATCTGTTGATGTCCTTTGAGTGTGCGTTTTCACCAATTTTGTCCACATTGGAGCGCATGCGAATCGCACAAACGAGGATGATCGCATGAGGATAACAAGAAATGTATACCATGCAGTAAACTGCACTATTCCATATAAATGATATACACAGATTTCTTGGGTGCTACTAATAAAGAATAATCCCAAACGTATTGCGTGTCTCTTGCTGATTATGTTATAAACTCACAAACTGCAATCCCAGAGTATCCTTTATACTTAATAACTAGAGTTCATCTCTAAAACTCTGCCCTTCAATTCTAACAAATAGGAAATGCTATGTGCTTCAGGTTCAGGTATCGACTCATTAATACGTGGTTTATATGGCTACACTGAAACCAATGCAGCCTGCTTCCAATATAAACTCCGACCAGCCTTTCAGCTTACTCATTTTGTATGTGTTTGGCATGAAAGGGAGGCTTTGGCATCCCCATTAATAACGGACTGTTTGATGGACAGGACCCATGGTAAAATTAAACATAAAACATTGGATTGCTACATATGCGGGTGTGCATGACCAAAATGAAAGGACCACTATAAGTCAAAATCACATTTGGGTCTCTTACATTTACTTTTTCCCATCTCTCACTCCCAGATTGTTATGCTACAGTGCATGAAGTGTGTATTTAATACAACAACAAGTTGGAGATCAGATCAGTTGTCTGTCACCCATGACTGCTCCCAGGCAGCATCAAATAAATTATTTCCATTCATGTATCATTTTTTTAAAACCGTTATATATATATATATATATAAATATATATATATATAATATATATATATTATATATACATAAACACACAGCACCCTCTTGCTATCGTACATCTGTCTGCCCATTATCCCGACCAGTTAAGCCTCTACACGCGTTGGTAATTTTTGTACCATGCGGCCGACGAACGTTTAATGACATTATCATTAATCCTCATAATTGAAATGACATCTGTACAACAATAGTCACCACGATAGTCGTTAGAAATAGACGTTTGTACGTAAAGTAACGTTTGTATCTTCACACAATTACGAAAGCAGCACATGCGCCTTTTATATAGTTTTTCGTAGAACGTTAATCATAATCTGCCGACCATGTACAAATATACGAATACGGCACCTGAGGAAGGGGAGGACCCCGAAACGTTGTGTAAACCCATGTCACAAATAACAATTGGATTTTGAATGAGTGCGTTTTCCTATAAATATTTACTACAATGGTATACTACTGCTGGTGGTGAGCAGAATTAGGAAAACACGCACCATCAATACCGAAAAAAATAACCCAGGAGTGCGGGGAATAACAAAATGAAAGCAGCACATGCGCCTTTTATATATTTTTTTGTAGAACGTTATCATAATCTGCCGACCATGTAGAAATATACAATAATCGGCAGAACAAATCCACCAGGCTGATCATTGTTGGTCTTTGCCGATCGTTGATGCTATATTTTCGGACGAATATCGTGCGATTGCTCGTTTGTCGGCTGCATCGTACGACAATTATCCAATGCGTGTACGAAGCTTTACTGTTTCCAATTGGTTAAAGGAAATATTCACCAAAGAAACAATTTTATCCTATTGCTACATAGTAATAGTTATTTAAGAGATGGCTTTCACTTTTTTATGGACACTGGTTCTTGAAATACCTGCAGAAACGTATATGCTGTTTTTAATGAAAGTCCCACCCCTTTCCACTGCTGTCCAATCACACTTTCATCACTTGCATATTTATAATGAATGAAAAGAGAGGCAAAAACAATTTATCTTTAACTGCTACATCTATCAGTAAATCACACCGCAAACCTCAATCAGTCAGGCTGTCTGATTTAGGGCACGGTCACACTGCAACGCAAACACAAGCTCACACGGCATCACATGTGATTTCATGTGCGATTTGTTGTTTTGCACATGCATTTTTTCATTAAGTATTGAAAAATGCACGCGATTGAGATTTAAAATGCGAACGCAAATCAACATGTGTTTTCAGTGCGTTTCCGTTTTTTCAATGATCTGAAAAAACACACAACGCATGCGCAAACGCAAAAAAAACGCAGCAGTGTGGCCTAGCCCTTACCGTGCTTTGAAATGTGTCTCATGGCTAGAAAGGGGTGTCACCTGTACTGCGAATGTAAATAACCGTAACTCACAGAATGTGATGAACAAATCTATTTACTTTAACACTTCATTGACTATAATAGGATTGGTGTTTTTGGGTGAAGATTTTTTTAATCCTAATAGATCTGCTGCTTTATGAACAGTAGTCTGTTTAATACTAGAAAACATCCAGTTGTGTTGACTGTTATTTTTCATTGATCTAATAGGAACTGGCCTACCTGGTTGAGAGAATTGCAGATTCACCATCCTGTTGCTTGTGTCTCCTTGTGAGTGGCACAAAGTGATAAAATAAGAAAAGGGAGACTGGCACAAAGTGCAGACAGCAATCAAGTTTAAAGAAGCCACCACACCTCTCTGGTAGAGCAGCATCCTGTGCTCCTGGCTGGGATCCCATGCAAAGCACCAATTTGCATATTGACTGAGCAGGAAGAGGTATTTGAATACCTCTATAACGCTTTTCCAACACTATCACCTGCTTTCCTCACCCGTCTCTGCTTACCAGATGTGATGGCAGTGCACAGTGCTAATGAGATTGACTGCAATCAGAATCCAGCTGAGATAAACTGCAGTTCTGTGAATCGATCTTTGATCAGTGAATTTGATTCTTTAAAGTGATCAATTATTTGCTTTTGATCGTCCAAAGGTAACTGTTTTCTTGGTGAAACGCATTAATAAATATGCTCATTTGTTAATATCAAGTATAAATGCGCATAGTAAAGTAAAAGTATTGCATTCATAAAGGAATCGCATTAGTAAAGAATTGCATTGATCAGGAATTATGCGTGCGTTTGATTCAGTTTCACTCAACAGTGGATTGAAATGTAAAACAATCCAACACAAATTAACCCATGTAAAGCTAACTTAACACAATACCTAGGCACAGTAGGGAATTATCTATCATACAAGTTATAGTAAAAGATGAAAGTCTGAACCTGGAAAATATTTTAAGGAATGGAACATTACAAAAAGGACGTTGGATGGTGTTTACTAACAAAACACCCAGCACAGGTACATATTTCAAGGAAGAGAGGAAAGAGGATCAAATGTGTTGCTGCCCCCTGGTGGATTAAATGTAACATTTTTAAACTTTTATACAATTATACTCACCTTCCCTGATACTCTTCTCTTCTCACTACCTTATGTACCCAGGTGTAAGACGCAGAATCGCTAAGTCCTCACCCCTGGTAAACTTTTTAAGTCAAGTAATACTTGTAATACGGTGTAGCTCCGCTTTCCAGACTCTCCGTCATCCCGGCCAATGGAAGACAGATTTGTTGCATAGCGCATTTTCCCATTGGTCCTGTCACTGACAGTCTGGAAGAGGAGCTATAATGGGGGAATGAAGGAAATTTTGGGTAAGTTTACTTAAATTTTTCCCAGGGGAAGGACTTAGCGATTCAGTAATGGGGAGGGGGAAGCTTTTAGGACAACATTTGTTGTTTAAATATTCTATTTTGGAAACTTGGTTTTGTTACATATGTTTAAATGGGTTTCCTATAATCCATTTAAAACCTATTAACACAATCCTCACTAGCAAGAGTGCACAAGTGCATGCGTTTTACCATGCGTTTGAGCTCAGTTCTGCCATATTCTGTTATAGTCGATTTCCAAAAAAAAAAAAAGGTAAATGCATGCGCTCTGAAAATTGATTGTAGCACACACAGTGTGGCCACTCACATTGTGTTAGCCTGGAATACGTTTAGAGGTGAGGGATACAGCCGTCTGTTATGCTGGCTGTACATTGAGAACTTACTTTCCAATATTCAAACACCTAACCAGATCACATATGAAATGCCAAATAAATGGACCAGGGCAGAAACATAGAAGATAGATTCAGTAATCAATGTGTAACCAATAATAATGTTTTGCCGTATTAGTCCAATATATGTACAAAAAGTAGAGTACTGTGATACTTTTAATGGACTGATTTATTTTATTTTTATTTTAGTAGACAAGCTTTCGAGGGATCTACCCTCTTCCTCAGGTCACAGCAGTACTGATTGAACAAAGGTTAACAGAAAGTAAAAGCTTGTAACCTTTGTTTTAATCAGTACTGCTGTGACCTGAGGAAGAGGGTAGATCCCTTGAAAGCTTGTCTACTAAAATAAACTGTTAGGGCTAGGCCACACTAGCGCGTTTTTCACGCGTTTGCGCACGCGTTCGCGCTCGCGTTTGCGCCCGTGATTTTCGCTAAAATGGAAATCGCGGGAACGCAAAAATTCCCGCGATTTCCGATGCGCATGCGATTGCGCGTCCGTTCGCGTTTTGGTAACGCATGCGTTCACCATTTTGTGTGCGTTAACGCATGCATGTCCATAACGCCAAAAGGCAAACCGCATGTGCAAACGCGAACGCGAGCGCGAAACGCGCAAGAATCACGCGCGATAACGCTCGCGGATTTTGTGCGTGATTCCTGTGCGTTGCAGTGTGGCCTCACCCTTAGTCCATTAAAAGTATCACAGTACTCTACTTTTTACTATGTGTAACCAATTATCTAACAAGTTGTAAGGCTGCATAATAGAATTCATGCAGGGTCATTCTGTTTTGTTGAATAAAGGTGCGTCATCGTCCCATTATGTAGCAAAAAAGGCACTCCAGCTTCAAATCACATATAATCTTGTATCATATAGCAGGAAGACACTCACGGGACTTTTCTTCAGATCAAACTATTTTATTGCAGTACATGTTGACGTGTTTCTGCTTACATTCTGATGACGGCTCTTGTGTGAGCGGAAACGCGTCAACATGTACTGCAATAAAATAGTTTGATCCGAAGAAAAAGCGTGTTCCTGCTATATGATACAAGATTATCAAGATTATATATATATAAAATCATTATAATATATAATGAACAATCAATGTACCACCTATTGTAAAATGAAAGGATATTAGAAGTCATTAGAATTCCATAACTGTACAGAAGCATAGGTGGCAGTCAGTCCATCGTGACTACTAATATTTGAAATTAGTGCATACTATATTAATTCCTTTATAAATGCCAGTTTCCGTGAGTCATGCTTTACTGAAGGCATGCCATAGCTTAACACAGATTTTGATAAATTACATTAACAAAATACATTAAGCACCATTTATATGATATTCTAAAAATTTTATTTATCAGAAGCAAATAAACGTCCACAGCAATGTGCTTTATAATCAGTCACATTCTCTGGTTAACCATAAAACTTTTACAGATTTACAGTTTTTATTTTTTGAAAATAAGGCTAAGACATACTGTATCCATAAGTGTTAATGAGTCAATAAGACATGTACGCATAAAAAATTCTTCTGTGTTATTTACTTACTGAATCAGGGGATCAAAGTTTTTCATGTGAGCAGTGAACCAATATAATCCTGATTATATATTTGCTCGGGTATATTCCTATTTTGTTCATATGATCATATTTGCGCTTGAATGTTAATGTACAGCTGATGTATTTAATTTTGCTAGGGGAAGTTGGATTTTGTTTGCCTTTTTGGGGGTGTTGGTTGTCCTTTCTTGCACCCATACACACACACACACATATAACATAATATAAATATCAATATCAAGGTTCTTTTATTTAGCTAATCCGCCAGGCAGATCGATGAACGTCCCCCGACCAAACGCATAAACACGCACGACTATCGGCCAAAACAGGTGTTCGTCGTGGGAGTGAGTTGGGATCGAGGGTCGGAGGTCTGCTGCAAAAGCGTATATGTGTACGAACCTTTAAAGGCAAAGTTTTAATGACTATGGTGCATTGATCAGAATAAATCTATAATTCAATAAAAATAATGATATTGTTTAAATGAAATAAATACATTTAAAAATGAACTTGTCCAAATTGAATTAGTTAGTTGGTTAGTAAGTTAGTTTTTAAATTCATTCTCTGAAATGTATTCTTGTCTCAGTTTAAATGCCCTGAGCCCAGCACATTGTTATATTATGCAAATTCCAAATGACAGCTCAAATGTGACTGGGTGCCTCAGGGCTATGCAAATCTCATGCTTTATTTGTTTGGATTACTTGCTTGTTAAGAGTTAAAAGTGTCCTGGGGGGGTCAGTCTCATTTGTATAAAATATTCCTTCAACTGATTCCTGTCTTGTGCTTCTCACCTGTACAGAAGACGTTGGAGTCTGATTGCTCAACAGCCACAGATCAGAGACAACTAACTTTCTACAAACCCTGAGCAAAGCTTAGAGTGGGGGGACACAGAAACAGTGCAGGTGAGGAGATTGGTCCTCTATCAGTAACGTTGCCATAAGAGGGCTGTGACATACATATATATTGTACCTAGTATATACCAGGTAACATGGGAAAAACAGAAGGAGATATTGGCACAAATCTGAAAAAAAAAGTACCTGTTTACCAAACTATCTTTTTTATATTTCTGGGAAATGATTGTGCCTACAAATTAATAAATGTAGACAAGATTATAAACTAGATTTTAGTCACCGCCCATCTAATGAATATGATAATGCTATGTGTACTTTGAAATTTGAAAGTCGAATGAATTTTATTTTAATGTCATGTTTTTGTTTTGCGGAGCCTGCTTAATATCTATGCTCTGAAATTGAAAACTCCTATTAAAATCAACTCTTTACCCATGTAACTTAATTTAGATATTAACATGAGCCGAGAACCAGATTCGACAGTGGAGCAGCAACACAGCGGAGGACACCTGGAGAACGGTAAGAAGATAATAGTCCCACTAATAGAGAATTGTGCCATAAAAGGAATCATAGGTTAGAGGACTAGAAGAATTCATTCAAAGATTTGGACAGTATACCTAGTGCTGCTTTGTATTGCTTAAAATATGGTATCTGGTATCTACTGTTTTCTCTACTGTTGGGTATACTGTACATACCATCAATACCCCTCAAACCATGAAAGTCTAGCTGAGGGAGACACTCGCACAAACTCTGTCCTGTTGAGACATCAGACATATTTCATGGTACATCAATAGATGCACAAGTCAAAGCAGCCTGTGTGCCTTTCTATTATCTTTCTATGGTTATCGGTAAAAAATCTTAATCAGCTCTAAAACAAAGCTTTTGGTTTTATTTTATTTTTTATATTCAAAGAATAAACAGGCTGAGGGTGTTTTTCACTCTTTTTCCTGTTTTTACAAAACCTCCCAAATTACTGGATATATCTTGTGGCTGGCTGGAAACACTTGGGCGTGTATTTTATTTACCAACTTTAGAAAACTAGGGATGGATGGGGACAGAAAGCAATTATTTTATTTATGCATATTGCATATTCTGGTATATATTAGTATAATTATAGGAAAGGGATTAACCTTTGGATCTCCAGGTGTTGTTGAACTACACCTGTTGAATAATTCCTCATAATTCACAGTTCTTCAATGACATTTAAGGGCAAATACTTTAGCATAATATTTTGCATACCTACTGTACAATGTCATCATCTTTAACAAAAATGTAAACCTACCTTAACAACCCGATTGCCTTTTCTGATAAGGTCACACCACACAGAAGTATGTGCTGTGTATTTAATGGCTAAGTTATCCATGTGTATTATTATTGAGGCTTTAATAATGACTTTTCACTTTTCTGGCGAGTTTAACATCACTGTAAATCTAATTTTTCATCGCATCTGTTTCAAAATCACTTAACTGTATTTAAGCTATAAGAAAAAAATCACCCAATTTTATTTTGCTTCTAATTCCTACACATAAATCTCCTTATCTACCAGCCACACCAACAAACGTTTCACCTGCACTCTGTTATAAGTATAAGAGTTTCCTTTTGCACTTGGAATTGTGTATTTTTAGTTACTCTTCTAGCCTCATTACACTTGGAATTCATGTATTCTTATTGTATAGTGGAGAACAGCATCACTACCTTGGTGTATATTATTGTGGCAAAATAGAAGAACAGTAACCACAGAAGCTGGACGCACCTGCTCGCGCAGGCCAACGGCCACAGGTGGGGGGTGGTGTGTACTCGTTGCACTCGGGGGGTGCACGATGTGGGTACGATTCTGTATAGAATTTTATTTAACATGTATATATTTTTTTGTTTTACATAGATATTTTAATAACTATATTCATATGCAGTGACGTAACCACCGCAAGGCCACCCCCGTGATTGCGAGGGGGCCCGGACGATAGTAGGACCCACGACAAGCCCGAGATCTTTTCCGCAATCAGCCGCAACTGGACCATATGTGTTATCAGCAGTTTAAAATGGCTGATTGCGGAAGAGATCTTGGAGAGAAGATAGGGTCAGGGGCCCGGCCTCCAATTTCGCAGGTGTGGTGGGGGGAGGGCCACTGCAGGCACGCCCCTGTTCATATGATCACAATAAGATAAAGTGCAAAATGTTTCTTTTTAGTATAAAGATAGATATATAAATAGATAGACAGAGAGACAGACATACAGATAGGTAGATAGATTGATAGATTATTCTGTTGCTTTATTATATGCATTTTATTGTGTGTGTGAGCCATACATTATGTAAACTATGTTACAAATGCACAGAGAAAACAAGAAGTGTGTGAGCTTATGTTTTGCAGAAAAACAGTGTTAGTTGGAAAAACAGTGTTAAAGGGGAAGTTCAGTGCAAATACACGTACTTTTCAGAAAAAAGAGCAGTATTTTTTATCCCAATGACCTTCATCTGCCAATTCAGCATTTTTTCTGTGATAAATACTGATTTCCTGTTTGCGGGACCGCTAGTAGAGACCGTTATGGTCTTGCTCTTGACCCAGCGCCTGGGTTGATTCAGTTGCTCAGTAGAGATCTGAGCATCTTTCACCCATCCAACAGCCAATCAGTAGAAATTACCGTTAGGAACATTCCAAGGATGTGGTGCATCCTGGGAAGAAGAAGGACCGTTAGAACATGTAATGGCAGCACACTAATGTCAACAGCATGGAACAGTCAGCAAAGGGTATGAATTCAACAGATTTTTCAAAACAGGAGAGAATTTGTAGAATAACTAAGTATGCATTACACAAACTAACAAATATTGATACAGGGAGTAGGATTGATTATTCCTACCTCACAATATCATTAATTTGAGATACAGGAGATAAGGCTGGGTATACACCAGCAGATATTTCCGGCCGGCCGATAGTGCCATGGATCGATCGGCTGGAAATATCCAATGGTGTGGGGTGGTCCGTTGGTAAATCACAGCCGATCGTGCAGTTCCCTATGGGACCACACGATCAGTCAAGCGCACTGTCAGATGCGGCCACTATTGCTGCAACTGACAGTCATTTGTCCCGGCCGAGCGTTCGCTCACATCGAAAGCTCATTTGAGACAAATAATATCCCTGTGTGTACCCAGCCTAACAGTTTTAATTTGCCAGTTTAGTCCTGGACTAATCCTTTATTAAAGATAGTGCTGAAGCCAGGAGGAAGATTAGAAGAATTCTTTGAGTTGGTGCTCCTCACAGAAACAATATTATTGGGAGTTAGGAATTACCAGTCCTTTATTTTAATCTTTTTTATAAAAACTTTATACATACAATAGTTCTCCTTTAATAATATGATAATGATATATATATATATATATATATATTATTGCTAGCAGTCAGCTCTGTTATTATAAAAATAAAAGTATAGAATCTGATAAGCTTCCTCCCCTATGGATGCCATAAATTCACCAATCCTGTTCGTATGATATTGGGATATCCCATTGTCTGTACATGTATGGCCGATGGAACCATTGGCGTATGAATTTTTTCCTTATCGGACCAACAGAAACATTTTTAGCGAACGTATCCCGATCGATCATTCTATCTTGAATGATCCGTGTTTGGGCCCCATTAGTCATATCTTTACAACATCTGCTATCGTGTTTTCTACATTTTGTAAATACCAGTTCTGTTCAGTAAAGGTAAATTACCATCCTTAATTAAACAAATTTTTTTTTAATGTCCAGCAACGTGAAAATACATAAAAGTTGGTTCTTTCTGTTGCCTACTTGGTCTTTATGATTTTCGCTGGGTCCTCTCTTCAGACAGAACGCAATTTAGGGAATTTACACTGACCCAAGATAATGCCAATTTACAACAAAATCCAACGTTGACTCTAAACCAGCCCTAGAGATTGGCTTCTTGAAGAAGGTTGCATCACAATGGTTCGGCAGCACCTTTTCTAGCTTGCTTGTCCTAGGGCCTCATTTAACTCTACAGTGAAACCTTCTCAAGTGCCAGTTCTACTACTCATTTGTGAAAACTACATAGACTTGGCACTTTTTTCTCATAAGGCTCTTGCCTATCTACTCAATTGGGGTACTGGTCCTTAAATTGGTGTTTATCAGCCGAATTAGCATTATGAAACATCTAAAAACATACTAGTTTGTAAGAAATATTTAATAATAAAAAAGTGCAACATTTTGCTTGATTGGTAAGTTGGGTGAGTTATTTTCTTAAATGCTTCAAGTATGTCATATAACTAGTAAAACTAACACTATGTTTGCAGAAGTAAGCTAAAGATTCACTAATAAATTCTCAGTAAACTACGGATGGAATGTTCACATCTGCTCATGGAAATTTATATAACCATGCTAAATTAAGCAACTAGGGAAGAATTTTATGGAAGCTGTTTAGTTTTGTTAGTTTAAATATATCTCATCTTCAGTTATCTATTGCCTGTAAAGGACTTTGGGCAGAGTATACAAGTGAATCAGTGGTACCTTTTAAATTAAAGACCAACAGACTACCAGTTAGTCTGTTGGTGGGAATATCTGGTTCTCATAGACCCATGAGCACCAGGGCTTACTTGTGAAGGTTATTGTATAGGCCTTTAACACATCTTCTTAAAGGGCATGTCCACCCCTTTTTATAATTTTTGGGGTATAGTAGATCTCCCTCCCCCAGCCCCAACCGCTATAATAATTTTTACAGAAACTCCCCCGGTCATTACTTACCTTACCTCTTTGCTCCGGCATACTGTCCCAGCCCTCTGCTTGCATTAAACTGCAAGCAGGGTGCCGGAACAGCAGCCACGTCCGTGATTGGCTGACCGGCAGTGGAGAACTGCTGGCAGGGGAGAGAGTTAAGGTAAGTAATGATCGGGGGAGTTTCTGTAAAAAAACGGGTGGGAGAGGGAGGGAGAGGGGGGGCTGCAGTGCGCATGCCAAAGAGACAGGAGGCAGAGTCCTATATGGACTCTGCCAGGCTCCTGGTGGCCAGTTTTTAGGACTTTGTAAGGGCATAGCAGGGCAGCCATTTGGAGCAGGGATGTAAGGTAAGGATTTTATTACACTACACAGTGGGGCCATTAGTGGGTTAAATGATAGTTTTGGAGGTGGGCATGCCCTTTAACTTGAACGTATTTTTCTCACTTTCTAAATGGTACAATAATTACAGCTGATTACTAGCAGATGACAGACAGGTTCTACTTGAAGCATTGTTTGGGTGTCCAGAGGCTACTATCAAGGCTGAAAGAAATTTTCAGTTGCAAGAGTTCTCACAGGCAAAGATGGTAGTTTTTTGCATGGAAATAAGCCTATTATTAGTATTGTGTACCCAACTTTATAGATGGACAATATGCAGGTTTTCATTGACCACATGCAGATGTGAAATTTTAATGAAGAGTATACCTGCTTGTATTTATATTCAAAAGTAGCCATTAATACGTTTAGGGAAGTAGGGCAGTGCAAAATATCAGAAGCTGGCAAATTGCTTACATAATGAGGTGTCCTCATTAGTGATTAGGTGAAAACAACCATTTATTGATCGTAGACTGTTCTGCAGAATTCTTTAGAGAAGTGAGAAAATGAATATGTATAAATCCAGATAATACATGTAAGTGAAAAAATAAAGTGGGCCCTAGTTTGCTGTCTATTTAAGAAAAAATAAATATAGGGGAACTTAATGGATTTCTTTCTAATTACAACAATTGCATACAGATACAAAATAAAAAACAGATGGAAAGTAAATGTATTTACCATTTGTTGAGACGTTTTTAATTCAATTCCACTACATTTTAAAGTAAAATAATAGTATTCTTTTACAACGTTATGTGTTATAACATTGTATTAGAACATTGGTGTTTCAAAAGTGACATCAGAGTGGCATCAGAGTCCTTTCACATAAAAAAATAGTTAATTAAGCAAATATCTGTTGTATTCAATTAGATCAACTGGACTTGAAATGTAGTTCTTGAAGACGTTTCGCTAGTCATCCGACTGGCTTTCTCAATTCAGAATGACTTGTACAAGAATCTGTGGCAATTATGTACCCTGGAAAATCCCAATTAGCATATCACAGCCAGGTGTTAAGGGTGTGATTAGATAGTGGCTAAGAGGTGTTATAGGAACGCCCAGAGTAAGGTGTCAAAACAGCATTGTACATGGCAGACAGTTGGGGTCGAACCCCCCCACCTCTATTTAGGCTTGGTTTCTTTATTTTCACATAAATGGCCTCCTTAACACCTCTCTTGAACCAGTCACGTTCCTGACTGGTTCAAGTTATAACAATTATAGGTCATTAGAGCCATAATAAATCACAATCATTTGACTTTTGAAAATTAAAGGGCATATACACCCCTTTTTTTACCTTTTATCTTTTTCCAGCCTTCAAAACTTCTTGTCTTATTCATTATCCCCTGTCATCAGTTTTCCACACTCTGAAACTGAAAATTTGGGAGATTGTGCTAGACTAAACTGATTTTAAAGGGCATGTTCACTAAAATCTATACTCATACTTTCCCCACTCCCCTAAACCCCAAGGTCAATATAGTTACTTACCTCCCCATAAGCCCATGTGGTTCCATAATCCTTACCATTCGTAAAACAGATGCTGGCTTTCTCCCAGATTGCAGCAGTCAGTCACAGCCAATCACTAACTCTGCAAGTAACTATAATGATCTTGGGGTTTGGGGGTGATGAAAGTTAGTATAGATTTTTGTTCTGGGGTGGACATGAACTTTAAAATCAGGTGCATATTCTCCAACATTTAAACTAATCTGACAAAATCTATTACATATGCACTGCAAAGAGCTGTGCTAAATGCAGGTTCTCTTCAGTATCCTCTCCCTTCTGCTCTGTGCTCTGATATTTTTACAGAGTATAATAATGATGTATATATAGATGGAATGTGTGACAGAATGTGTCAGATTTAAAACAATTAGGAGATTTTAGCAGATTGAAAGCAATATTTAGGAGACTGTGGCAGATTGGGTCTGAACATATAAGAAATCATAGTGATCAAAAAATCAAACCAGGAATGACTAGCATAAAAAATTAAAGGAGAGCAGGTGATTGTCAAGGCATGATTACAGCAACAGGCACCTCACCCATGTGCTATCTTTTTATTATAAAGGGATATAATGGAACTAATTTGAATTTCAAACAAAGTATTTTGCTGGGTCATAAAAATTCTGAGCCTCAGTTATGGAAATGTGTCTCCTGACCAGGCAACAGTATGGAAATGAGGGATTATGCAAATATGCAGCAACATTTGGAGAGACAATTGTGCAGACACCTGCTATATACCTGGACATGTTATAAAAATATACACACCTATAGGGAGATTCACCCAGAGCCACAACTGCTCTGGGCAAATCTCCCGTCAGGATTTACCAGAGGCTGCGTGTCTCTGGGTGAATCTCCCCCTGACATAAGTATTTAACCAGATACACTGAAGAAAGAGGTGGCCAGCCGATATTCCAGTTAAGTAAAATTCACTTTATTTCTCGTATAAAAGCAAAAACCCCAAATCGGTGCACGCTGAGGAAGTGACGAGTTAGTCACGAAACATGTTGGGCGGAGCTTTCAGGTGAGGGTGATTGAATACGTGCACCGATTTGGGGTTTTTACTTTTATGCGAGAAATAAAGTGAATTTTACTTAACTGGAATATCGGCTGCCCGCCTCTTTCTTCAGTGTATCTGACTAATATTTATGCCGTGGAGGAGCCGGCTATCTGGAGGTGGGGAAAGCGCTGGATTCCGAGGATGTACACAGGACTCCCGAGTGCAGGTACTGTAACGATTGGCTGTAAGTATTTAACGCCAGCTATTAGTGGCCTTAAATACTTACGTCTTAAGACCCACGCAGCCTCTGGTAAATAGGTTTACCAGATCTCGCGCAGCTGCCTCAAAGCAAGCCTTAACGCCGCGCTAACTGAGCATAAATCAGTTAGCGCAACGTTAAGAAGGGGCAGGAGCTCTGCGTGCCGATAGCGCTCCTGGGTAAATCGCCCCACTAGAGTTCTCTTTAAACACACCTAAATGTTGTATTTTAGAAAAATTCATTTAAAACTTAACAGAAATACTGATGGCGATAGGTCTGTTTGACTGTAGCACTATTTATTTTCCTATACTGTAAATGTATATACCGTAAATATATGTTAAGCTTTGCTTTGTTGGATTAGGACACAAGGGAAGATCCCAGATGGTCCAAACATTAATGGACCCTCCAATCACCAATGAAGCAGAAGATTAGGAACATTAGAATTCAGAGCCCAAACAAGAAGTAGACAGCAAAAAAGTGGATATAAATTATTAAGTGCAAAAGGAAATATAAAACAAAAATCCTTGAATAAGGCTGCAAATTGCAGTTTATGTAACCTCCAATCATCAGAGGATCCTGTATGTGTATTCATGATTAGCTGGATCCAGATAAATATTAAATTGTGTTTTCTTATATAAAGTGTATCTACCCATATCTACCCATATAGTCACCAGTATTAAGTTATAAATGATGCCCTGTGACAATCTAAAAATCTAAAAATTACTGGTATTAATACATACGCTGTAGATCTGGTTGATCCAGGGATACTTACTTTCCGATTGCCGTTTGGAGTCAGAAAGGATTTCCCCCCCCCTCCTTTTTTTTTAAGCTGGGTTTTTTTCCTTCTGCCTCTGGATCCACTGTTAGGAATAGGCTGATGGACGTATGTCTTTATTCTACCTCAATTACTATGTTACTATGTTTTTTACTCCCAATATGGCAGTATTCAGCCTAAATAACTACCAGGGGAGCAGGGGGACAAGCGTGAGGGGGTGGGGTGGTGTTAGAAGCCAAGCCTTCTCCCAGAAAACCACTTTGGATGAAGAAGGGACAGGGGCCCCATCATAGTTTTGCAGGGGGCCCAGTGATTCCTAGTTATACCACTGGAAGTATTATATTGCTGCATGTAGGATATGTATTGTGTTCCATGTCTTATGTCTACTTAGGACCACACAATGTTTCAGGGGTACAAGCCTCTTCCTCAGGTGATCACCTAAGAAAGGGGGCTTGTACCCCCGAAAATTGTATATTTTAATGTTTGGTTTGGAATAAATCACCATTCACTTTTGGAGTGCGACTTCTTGTGTTGCTTTGGGTTGTAACTTTACTTCCCTTCGAAGTGGGAAGTTTCTGAACAACTGCACCCACATGGGGTGTGTACACTTGGACTTTGAACTTGCTTCTAATTAGGATCCTCTTTATATAAGCAAGAAGCTCTTGCAATATGGAAGTTCCACTACACACGATAGGAATTTAACCATGGAAAAGTTCACTCTAAGTCAATCCAATCTGCTTACTAAAAGCACCTGACTAAAATCCTAACACGAAGTGCATGACATAAATCACATAAACAGGGTTGGTTTGTATGTTCAGCAAGCAAACATGTGATTGTGGGTGTGTAGCTAAACAAACCAAAACAAAACGTCCTTATGTACATTACAAAGTAATAAACTGCTAAGGACATTAAATGCAGACACTAGCTTACAAACACATGGACAGCATTTGGAAAGATAATGCAATGAACATATAATGCATGTATGTGTCTGATAATATTTACTTTATTTTAGAATACTTGCTTCCTTCAGCTTCATAGAATTACAGATGGGAGGGGCTATTTCTAAGATTTAGTGGTCGTTAAGTAGCATTCTGGGCAATATTCAATGGGAGAGATTAACCCATAGCCGCTATTTCTCCAGCCAAATCTCCCTTCCGTGATTCAATATCGCGTTAGCGCACGTGGGTAAATTTCAAAAGGGATTTACCCGCAGCATGATTTAGATTTCGTTAAAATCATGCGCTTAATACGCTATATTGAATCGTGAGCGCCAGATTCACGGGTGGCTTTTTGCATAACCCACGTATCCGGTGCTAATATGGAGTTAAAGTCGCCCTAACCGTTAGCAAACCGATTCGCGTGATTTTAACTCCATATTAATGTGCATTGGCTCTGGGTAAATGAGCCAGAATATATTTCAAAAACGATTAGTGATTCCCAAAACGAGTGAACATTTTCACTGTTTTATTATTAGTCCAGTGTCCTACCTGTGTCCTTTTAGATGTTTTCAAACTGCATCTTCCAACAGTAGTAATCAGGGAACGCTGAGAGTTGTAGTTTCAAATCATCCCTGTATTAGTCAGTGTGCATATACAATATGTATCATTTGCTGCAGTGTGTAAACTATACCCTTTACATATGTTAAATAAAAAAAAACACCTTTAATAATCCAATATGTCTGCTGTTTTTTAAAGACAGTCCAGCTGTCATCACTCCATCCTATACATTGAAATGTGGATGAATATATTTAAAGGGGAGCTAAAGTCTCCAGACAACATTATCCCAATAGACAGAGCACATTCACAAATGTTCTCTGTCTTGCTAAAAGCAAAGCTTTTATCCCTATCCCAAACAGGAATACTATAAGAAACACCAGTACATATAGGTACATTATCTTTTGTGAGGAACATAATGGAAACAAAAAAAAATAAGCCTGGGAATTTGAATCTGTGAACTTCTAGACTGTGTATTTTTAAACCATGTGCTACATTTAGAAGCTTTATCTTTTGCTATGAACAGAATAATAAACAAAATGCCATACAGACGTCCCGGATAAGACTTTGAAAAATACTTGTTACCCTGCAGTTTATTTTACAGCAATTCACACTGGCTGGTAAATAAACTGCAGGGTAACAGCAGCTTTCAATTTGTTAGCATGGACTTCCATGTTGGTGTGGAGACATCTGTATAGAAAATACTCTGTACATAGAGACAGTAAATATTGGGGTCAGTGGCGTGGCTCTTTGATGACTTCTCAGGCTGTACTGGCAACAACATGGAAGTGTTCTTAATTACATAATCTATTTATTACTTACTGTACTTAATGTACTAAATTGCACTAACTAGAGAAGAATCTTACATTGTATACATGTTCTAGGGAGAAAAGCATTCACATTAGGATTTTAAAAAATTAAGTTTATTTCTCCTTTAACTTAAATAAAATGGTGAAACATATAAATAGCCAGTAAGCTTGGAAGTAAACACAATTGCTTCTATTCAATTCTATAGTCTATGATATGGTGCTGTTAGTAATGATTACAATGCCTTTTCTTTCTGTGTATAAATAAACCTAATGAAAACGTTTAGATTGCTTTAGTCAAAAGCAGAACCATAGGATATGTTTTTAGTCTATATTCCATGTTTGTTCTTTATATATAAAGCAATAATTTTACTTATTTCACTTAGTTTACTTTACACATAATGGATGTGTAAATGATGTGGATGTGTCAGTAGTTACCTTTGGTACTGTATTACCGTATATAATGGGAAATGATAGCCTTTGTTAATAAAAGAGTTTCTTTCACATCTTAATGGGGCTCATAGAAAGCACCAGATTTAGGTTATTCTGCACAAAATGGCTTTAATCTCATATTTTCTTAAAGGATGAAATACAGTGAATCATATTAGGTTTTTCTTTGCAAACAACATTATTTCTCTGCTTTTTTATATATTTACAGTATCTGTGTTAAATTTCATACAGTATATAAATATCTCAATAGATTAGTAAATACATACTGGTAAAAGTAGTGAATTTAAATCCAAATTTAACAATTTGAATGTATCACTGGTGAAAGAAAAAGGAAAGTAAGACAGTAGACAGGCAGACAAGTTGACAGTTGGTATATGGAAAGACACACTGACAGACATCCACTGAAATTACCATAATGTTATTTAAAATGTGCATACCTGTGCCTAGCTTTAGTTCATCAGTCAAATTTCTTATCTATTTATGTAATGCAGAATAACAGCTTGCATCATCTGAGGTCATTGACTGAATATTCTACTGGATGTCATATTAAAGGACAAGTCCACCCTCATAATGACATATTTTAGAAAGATTAGCCCTTTTAAAATATGTTGAGATATTATATATCCTATTGGCTATATTTGTTCATGCTCCCAATAGCAATTAATGAGCTGGTTATGAGCTTGAGCATGCTCAAAGGAGTAAGTTTGGGGAGTAGTATTCAGCCATTGGTCAACTGCCATATCCATGATTGACAGTTAATGGAATTGGAAGAACCAGGAAGCAGAAACAGGTGAAACAGGACATTGTGTAGCATTTCAGGTTAGTCCTTTATATTTCTGATTTCTAACTATTGTAGTTTGGTAATTTACCTATATACAATTTTTCATTCGAGGGCTGGACTTGTCCTATAAATCCAATTTTATATGGATTGTTCAGATTCAGAAAGCTGGTTTAAGAAGAGAAAAATCAGTCTAGAAGTATGTTCATATGCTGTAACTGCTTGGTGATCTGACCTGCACAGATTATGGTGGCATCACTAAAAATAGTATCAGAATCATGCATTGGATTTGAAATGTTGCCTTGTTCATAAACTTTGTATGGATAGGACCAACATAAGATATAAATTCCATTTAGGATTCTCCACCTTGTATACTTTCAATAACTGTGAAACCTCCATTAGAGGTGAACTAGTCACACAGTATACTACATTAGTCATCAGCGATGCAGAGACACTTGTTTTGACATTTAGAGGTGTTTATGTTTTGGTTTCAGGTGGTGAGAGAGACACGCTGGACTTCAGCAGACAGGTGAGGTTTAAACAAATTAAAATGTTAAATTTCTTAGTACTGCTGCAGCCACCAAACTAGATAAAACAAGAGTACCTCTATACCTGGCCCTTTTTTAGACTTGTTAAGACTGACCTACTTATAAGAGCATTATCCTTTTCAATTCATCATTCAACATCCTGCACCATAAGAGATTCCTAACATCCCATCTCCTTGGACTCGTGTATTTATTTAACACCATCAGAGCAGTATAAAAAGAAAGACGGTTGTTAAGGGGTAATTTGATCAGAAGAGAGCAAAATGTCTTTAAGGAAGTGAAAACACATTTTAGAAGAATTATTTAAGATGATTACGAGAAATTATTCAGGTCAAGAATACTATGTCAAAATAATTATATATTGCACTGCCAAGACACGTTGAAGACACTTCCTGCTGATTTCCAGTATCCTCCTTTGCCTCAAACACACTTTTGCCTTAGAAATGAGCACAGGACCAGACATGTTATTGTTTTCATCTTCCCAAATAATATTCCTGATTCCTGGTAATGACATAAATAATAAAAAAAACATTACCAATGCAATTTAAAAAAATGTATGACAATTATAAAGAAAACTAGTGTTGTTTTTTTTATTTCTAATATTATTTTCAAGCAGTTAAGTAAAGTGTCTTGTTAGGAAATTATTAAAATACATCTAAACATTACTTTAGCAAATATAGCTGAATATGCTAGCTTGCCTTGGTCAGTAAGATGTCCTGGGATCTGTATATAAGTTTTGTCTTTTTGCTTTCATATGGTCATCAGGTCGATGACCATATGAAAGCAAAAAGACAAAACTTATCTTTATGATTCCTAATGATATCCTTAGATATCATTACAGAACACATACAGGAAATCTAAAGTCTCCTTACTATTTTCAGCTGTGTGGCTGTCCTTTCCCCTGTTGCACATTGATTTCCAATATATGACTCTATTTAAATTACTGTTTCATTCAACTTTCTATGTTTTTTTTTAAATGCCATCTGCAATGTTCAGCCTTAAAACCTGCTTGCCCATAGCATTGATGAGATTTTTTAGCAGTGATCAGTCCTATTCTGTTATCTTTTATATCATTTTTAAAATTGGATAAATAAATATTGTTCAAAAGTTTGTTCTGATTAATGTAACCAATAGGAAGCACAACAAAATTCTCACTAAAAAAATAACCTCATAAAAAAGATATAAGACACTGGATTAAATAAATTATTAACATGAATAAAGTGCATGTCCAGCCATAAAATGAACATTTTCCTATAAGTTCAACACTTACATTTTACTTCCCCAAAGATGCCTCTGAAGATATTTACAGGACCTGTTCCCTTGCTACCTCCTGCTGCTGTTGAGAGCTGGTTTTGAGCAAGAACAGCAGCAGTGAATAACTTCCTAGTCAAGGCTGTCAGCTATTGGCAGTGGTGTCACCTGCACGCCTTAGACTGACCAGAATGGGGGCAATTATTATCCTTTAATATTTGGTTAGTAATACATTTAATAATGTGCTGAATGTATCAGTTGGAATTGGGGGGTACATTTCAGACAAGTGACAGTTTTTTTTGTTTTAAATGTGGATGTGCCCTTAAAACTAATATTAGTAAAATTAGTTTTTTTCTTTTTGTTCCAGATAAAAACTGAAGATTTTAGTGAGACTCTGCAGTCTGGAATAACGCATCGGCCATGTCACTTGTCCCAAGGATCAATGATGGGAGGAGGACAAATGTCTGGGGTAAGAAATATCTATTTTATGTGTAGAATAAGAGAATCACTTCCTTAATTCCTTAAGCTAGGTACACACACTGGCGATAAAACCGTCAGATCCAACGGTATTGGGGCTTTATTGCTGGTGTGTGTAACGGTTTACTGAACGAGCGCGCATCCGCTGAACGTTCCCGCTGGTCGAGCGGTCGTTCGGGGAAAATTTTTTTTTTACCTCGGCCGCAGTAGACTCCCAATAGAGGAGTCTGCCGCAGCCAAGGGAAACACGGAGAACGCACGGGACTGTGTGTATGCAGATCTTTGAAAGATGGCAGACAGGATATTAAGGATCCTGTCTGTCATATTTCAAAAATCTGTAGTGTGTGTACCCAGCTTTACTATAGAGGGAGATATAACAAAAACAAATTTGCTACAGGCAGATAATTCCAGAAAACAGATTTACTGATTAGTAGCCTGTTGGTTGGAATTAAAGTAGTACATGATCAGTGATAATCTACTGACATGTCCAATTGTTCAGACTGACAGTTTATCTGAAATATGGTTTGTATCCTAAATCACAGCAAATCACCAGTCCCATTCAAACAAAATATTGGTTTAGATAATTGATCAGACTGAAATATCAGACTGTGTGTCCGTATCGCTCTTTATCCAAATGTCCCAATGCAAGTCAATAGCACCTTTAACCTTTGTGTTTGTTTAGTTGAATACTAACAGGGAGATTCTATAAAAGTTCTTATCGTTTAAAATGGTGCTAATTTTGCAACAATCAATCAGATGTTATTTAATATTTGAAAGCTAACATCTGATTGGTTGGGGCAAAGTTAGCACCATTTTTATCAATTAGAACTTTTATTGAATAACCCTCTGAGTATTTAGTGGCTGTAAAAAGAGATGGTGTTTCTATGCTAATCCTAGGTTTGAAACTAGAAGCATTTCAGAGACTGCCACTACTGCTGCAGTCACACAAAATCACTGCAGCTTTTTGTGCATGCGGGACATTACATGCTCAGGACAGTTGCTGGCAATGCTCTGGCTATCAGTAGCCCTAGTATAGTGCACATAAAATGAAGATACAACCTAAGGCCCTTTGGAATTTTAATTAAACTGTATTAATTGAAATAAATGTTTAATATGAAACACCAGAACTGAATCTGAATTGTTGCTAAGGACTGATCAGACAGTTCTGGGCCCAGAGGCTAGATGTGGGAAATCTGACTCTAAATGAACCACCCTCTCCTACAGACATACGTCTGTCTCGCACAAGGACAAGATCTTCAGACAAAAATTCATTAGCACATTAAATAAACGCAGACAACAAAAACAAGTAATTGATTACCTTTTTCATTCTGAATGTGTTTCACTCCACCCATCCCAAAACAAAGGATATTTGGGATTACCTGAGTAGCACACAACAAGCAAAAGTTAGAATTGAACATGGATGGATTTTACCTATTTTACATACATTGGCTCAGAACTTAGGCTGGGTACACACCAGCAGATATTTTCGTCCGACCGACCGATCCGCGGCACTTTCGGTTAGTTTAATTGCACTGCCTAAAGGTGGCCATACGTACGAACGATAATAGGTAAATCCCATTGTGGAATGGGAGGGATATTCCTGACCGATCGGAGTGCAGATGAAACACCGTAGTCGGTACTTTGATCGATCCAGAAAGACGGAAAATTTCTGTCGCCCGTTATCAGCTCCCTTTACTTTAATAGAGGGAGCCGATACCGATCTTGCGGTGTATGGCCGCACGGCCAACTGATCCCCAAATTTCACATATAGGGATCGGCCGGTTTCATGTGTGCAGGTTCCCATCACAATGTGCCGGCAGATACCAATGTGATCTGTCGGCACATTGCGATGGAAATCGCAGGTTTATGGCCACCTTAAGGTACAAAACACGTGACACGTGCCCACTATTGTATTGGAACTAGAAGTACAGGATCTGCAGTCACTATTGGTCAAAGCATATTATGCACATGTTTATTTACTGCAGAAACTAAACTGTAATGTCTCTACATGGGTAATAGTACAAATTGTAATTATCCTACAGCGTCCAGTGGCGTAGCTAGATATCACAGGGTCCCCCGCATGAAAATCAGTTTGGTGCAGTTCAACCTAAACCGTCCAAACTGCAGCAAGGTTTTTCAAGGGCATGTCCACCCACAAAACCATAATTTAACCCCATACTGGCCCCTCTTTCTAGTTTATAATAAACCTTATCTTACATCTCTGCTCTTTATGGTTCCCAAGATATGGGAAAAGTCCAGGAAACTGAAGAGTCCAAGCTATCTGTGAGCTGTCTGTTCCACAGACAACGCAGTTCCCCCCCCCCCATCCCCACCATCCGGATCCATCCTCAGCCACCTAGCGTGTAATCCTGTGGAAGTAAGGTAAGTATGCCTTGCCCATCCCTAACCGCCGCAATATTTTTTTAAAAACCCCGCTCCGTACTTACAAAGCCTTCTTTCCCGCGGCGTTTCAAGTGACGTCAGCTGCGTCTGTGATTGGCTGCCTCTCAGCCAATCACAGACGCAGCTGAGGTCCGGCCCCTGCTTTCTGATCGGATCGCCGTGGGTGGTTGGGGTTGGGAAGGGGTTACTTACCTTACCCCCAAAGTTTGTTCTGGGGGTGGACATGCCCTTTAAAAGGCATTTCCACAATACAAAGATTATTACCTCACATTGTGAGGTAAAAATTATAATTTTTACCTCACAATGTTCAGCCTCACAAACTCCATTTTCAATTTACTTAAACCTGGGAGCATCTTTGAAAGGTTTAAGTAAAACGAAAATGGGGCTGAACTTTGCGAGGTAAAATTTTCTTAGGAGGGTGGACAAGCCTGCAGGGGACCTGGATGGGGCCCTCTTTGGCTCTGGGCCCCATAGCAACTGCTATGGTTGCTATAGTGATTCCTATGCCCCTAACAGCATCATTTTACAAAGAAGCATGGGCGCTCTTGGCTCTTTTATCTTCTCTGTCTCTCTGTAACATTATTTGCTTCTGTTTAATATTGTAGGAATATAAAACTGTCAGATCAATGTCTTTTATTTATTTTAGGAAATGACATCTCTCCATCCGCTCCAACAACTAGTGCTGGTTCCCAGTCATCTCCAGTCTGCTTCACAGTTTCTGCTCTCACAATCACAACCTGGCCAACAAGGTAACCTTTAGATTTCTGCTTTTTATAAGTTGCTTTGCTTTCACATCGTTTATGTTCCTTTAAAAAGACAGTAAAGGAAGTAAATTGTCTTAAAATTAATCATATAACAACTTTTCTTTTTTGTTGCCATATTGCTTTTCTACAGAGGCAATTTCAATAAACATGCACATAAAACATCTCTTGAGGTGATAGTTATATTGCATGGGCCAATTGTGCCAATGCTTGGTCAGTTGTCTGAGTTACTACTCATTTAAGAAGGGTTACTGGGTTCTTCAATTTATCGATCAGGAGCAGGCAGGGAAATGTTTAAACTTACCCACAATCCTGCTCCTCCGCTGCTTTTACTGACAGGTCCCAACTATAGCCATGCTCCCTTATAATAAACACGCATGTACGTAAAGTACAAGGGAGCAGATGAAGTAGGCAGAGGTGCATGATTGCAGGTAAGTTTAACTATTTCCCTGCCTGCTCAAGTCCACCCCTCAAATGAAAAATTACCGAATGCTATTCCCCTAACTGCCTTCCCGGAGCATGTGCAAGCAGGGCCGGATTTATACTTTTTTCTCCCCTAGGCCAGCTAACTTGTACTGCCTGTACACCTGTACGCGGTCATTTATTAGCTGAAGCAGAGCTTTGTAAGTGGGGGAGGGACCTGCTCCCCTAGCAAATCGGCAATCGCTGCCCATTTCTGATTTAACAAAGCTCTGCTGTGTGCCAACTAACGTGCATTGTGTAAATTTAAAATGGGGGTGCAATGCTGCTTTACCCTTTTCTTTCTTTTTTTTGCCGCCTCTAGTGGCTGTGCCACCCCAGGCCACGGCCTAGGTTGCCTAGTGGGAAATCCGGCCCTGTGTGCAAGCTCAGATAGCTTGGAGAGTAGGCAGAAACCTTTTGAGTGGCAAAGTTAAGGGGAATAAGAACATGTCGCTGTAAAACAGGTTAGTCCTATATCTGTCAGCTTTTAAACTATTGCAGTTTTAGGGTGGGGGGTGATTTATCTATATTAAATTTTTTATTTTAGGTGTGGAATTGCCTTTTAACACTATAATTTCTAATTTGCGGCTCACGTCATTCTTCAACACCCCAGTTTGACACTGCTTATGCTTGTGTGGTTGATTTATTCAATAATAGGTTGTAATGTATTTCCGGATTCGATTGAATCTCTCATAATTTCGTTAATTAGTTTCCATTTTCCGATCGACCAATTGACAATATCATGGGGATTATCGTAAAAAAAAAGATCAGGCCAGGCTGAAAAATTTCTGCCAACCCCATCATCTGTCCCCATCTCTATGCAGGTTTCCTCTTGAAAGATCGTCGGCTTGAAATGGGGAACAAGCGGTTCTTCGGATCGGATTTCCGGTTGTTGCACTCAATCGGTAATCCAATCAGAAAAACATCTGCATGTGTATGGCTAGCTTTACACTTAAGACTGCCAAAATCTGTTATTGTAGCTGGTATATAGGGTGACAACCACCATTTATTGTTTCAAGAAAAGGGGGAATATTTTCTCATTTCAATGCTAATACTAGGGTATGGCAAAGGGTAGGAAGTCAATTGATTTTTCAAAGATGTTAAAACAATAATTAAAACACCTGTGTAATATTGCTAAAACATTTTTTTTTAAAACTAGGATTCCCCCCCCCCACTATGCTCCAGAAATGACTTTGTACCTTGTATCTAAACTTTGCACACATGTCCCATATGCTTATTTATGCATTTACAGGAATGTGACAGCCGAGCATTTGGGGACTGCTATGCCACCTTGTGGTTGCATTAATGCACAGCTACCAATAGCATAATATGCTTGTTATTTAACCTGAAGTTATTAAATGTATTCACACACTATATTTACACACTGTATTCACTACTGGGCTACCATTATGTTATTTTATGACAAGTTCAATAAATAACAATGCAGTCATACAACAATGTATAAAGAAGGGACATCAGTAATGTTCACAGCAAAAGTCTTTATCATGGTTTAGAACTGTTTTAACATTGTATCTAAAACCCCTAAAACACGCAATAATACTGATAATATGATCCCAGTATTATATGGTCTGAGGAAAATTTCTCATCCCTTTAAAAAATATACAGTTACCGATATTTTACTATGAGGATTTTTGCATGTAAATGTGTGTGTGTGTGTGTGTGTGTATAGATATATATATATAATATTATTATATATATATATTATATATATATATATATATATATAAAAATAATCACAATGGTGTGCACTCAGTGTTCCTTCTGTCCAAACTGCCTTGAGCTGCCGGTTCAAAATTCCAAATATACAGCAATAGTGTAGATAGAGACCAGCGCTCCACAGGTCTTGTGAATAAGTTTTTATTAACTTTGAACAAGTGCAAGGTGCCTTGTTCAAGTTAATAAAACTTATTCACAAGACCTGTGGAGCGCTGGTCTCTATCTACACATTGCTATTATATATTATTATATATTATATATAATATATATATATATATATATATAATATATATATATAATATATATATATGCATGTACCAAAGTATACACACATTTCTTCCAAAAATGCATCAGCACAATACTCAATGAAATTTATTGCATGTAAATCGTCATAGCTCAAGATAAATACAGCAACATTTCAGCAATTTCAACAATATAAAACCTGTCTCAATTTAGACTAGTACAGATATATACAATGAATGGATACAACTAGGTTCCACAGTGCCCCCCTGTGGCGGATTAGGGGAGCACTCTCCACAGTTAATAAAAAACCTTGTTTGGTTTCCAAAAGGTTAAACTACGAATGAAGCAGCTCAAATCATCCATAGAATTGAAAGTTTCTCTCCACATCCCAAAGCATTACATTAATAGGGCATAGCACTGGCCAGTTTAAAGGATATGTACACTAAAAAACTAACTTAGGGCTAGGCCACATTGCTGCGGGTTTTATTTGCGTTTGCGCATGCGTTTTTTTTCATATCATTGAAAACGCGGCAACGCACCGAAAACACGTGTTTTCAGGTGTGTTGCAATTTGCGTTCCGCATTTTAAATAGCAATCGCATGCGTTTTTCAATAGTTAATGTGATTGTGTCTGCGATTGTGTTTGCGTTGTAGTGTGGCCATGCCCTAAATGTTATTAGATAGCTGGTGCTCTTATCTGAATGTGGAGTTCATTTTTTTTTGCCTATTCCCTTCCCACCCCCTACCTTCAGTATTTGTTTCTTGCTGGCTTCCTCCTCAATGGTTATGGGGCTCCTAGGATCGCCCCCACGAGATGTGGTCTGTCAAACCAAAGTGGGTGGTCTAAGAATCTATCTGCTGCTTGTGGTGTGTGATGGAGCGTGCCCCGCATGCTCGGTGGCATGAATGCTTGTGAGGTGACATAACTGCGCATGTCCCTATCTGTGTGAGGTCTGAATTAGGGCATCTTTAATGTGCCAATCTGTGTGAGCTGGGCATGAGGGCATCTTGTATGTAACATCTGTGTGAGCTGGGCATGATGGCATCTTATATGTCCCTATCGTGTATGAGCTAGGCATGAGGGAATCTTGTATGTACCTATCTGCGTGAGCTGGGCATGAGGGAATCTTGTATGTACCTATCTGTATGAGCTAGGCATGAGTGCATCGTATATTTACCTTTCTATGTGAGCTGGGCATGAGAGCATCTTATATGTACCCGTCTGTGTAAGGTGGTCATGAGGGCATCTTTCATGTATCCCTCTGTGTAAGCTGGTCATGAGGGCATCTTGTATGTGCCCATCTGTGTGAGCTGGGCATGAGGGCATCTTGTATGTCCCTATCTGTGGGAGCTGTGCATGAGGGCATTTTACATGTACCTATCTGTGTGAGCTGGGCATGAAGGCATCTTGTATTTACCTATCTGTATGAGCTAGGCATGAGGGCATCTTATATGTACCTATCTGTGTGAGCTGGGCATGAGGGCATCTTGTATGTACCTATCTGTGTAAGCTGTGCATGGGGGCATTTTATATGTCCCTATCTGTGTGAGCTGAGCATGAGGGCATCTTGTATGTACCTATCTGTATGAGCTAGGCATGAGGACATCTTGTATGTACCTATCTGTATGAGCGAGGCATGAGGGTATCATGTATGTACCTATCTGTGTGAGCAGGGCATGTGAACCACTTATATGTAACTATCTGTGTGAGTTGGGCATGAGGGCATCTTTTATGTACCTTTCTATTTGAGCTGGGCATGAGAGCATCTTTTATGTCCCCGTCTGAGAAAGGTGGTCATGAGGGCATCTTTCGTGTACCCTTCTGTGTAAGCTGGTCATGAGGGCATCTTATATGTACCTATCTGTGTGAGCTGGACATGAGCACAACTAGGTTAGTTAGAGCCCTGCAGAAAGAGTTTACCTTGACGTGGTAGCAGGCTTACAAATCTTTTGGAAAAAATCTTTTATTCTACAGGAGAGGATACATGTCTATTTAGAGGGGATACGTGTCTATTTGAGGGACTGTATAAATACCTAAGTGATGTGAAGATTAGGCTGGGTACACACGGAGGGACTTTTTGTCCCGACCGAGCGCTCGACAAACGTCCGCCGGTCCATAGGGAATCGCACGATCGATTGGAATTTTCCTACATACGCGATCGTTCGTTTGCCCGATCCGGACGAACGAACGATCGATGACGGTCGGGGCCGCCCGCCCCACACCAGCCGATATTTTCAGCAGATCGACTGAAAGAGCCGTGAATCGGTCGGCCGCCTGAAAATATTGGCTGGTGTGTACCCAGCCTTAAACCGACCAAATGTTTAGCCACACACACCTAACCCTGATTTGTTTTTTTACAAACTATTAATTAGCATGTAAAGTTTATGTAAATTATTTTTATTATAGGCCTTCTGCAGTCCAATCTACTTTCCCTTCCCCAGCAACAAGGAGGAATCCTTCAGCCTCAAACCGGTTTGGGACTAGCTTCTCAGGTAACAGCATGACACTGGACATGTATTTTTTTCTGGGTTTTTCTTACAAAATTGCATTTCAAACTCTGTTATCTCTTTATGATTTATTGTTTGACTGTGCCATGACAGAGTTGTACTATCTTCACAGACAGTGGGACGTTCTGGACTTCCAGGATCTTCTCTAGACCCACATTTGGAAATGGGACAACATCTTCATGTTCCAAAGCATTTGTCTGTGGTCCCTGATGAGCCCAGTGATCTAGAAGAACTGGAGAAATTTGCAAAGACCTTTAAACAGCGGAGGATAAAGTTGGGATTCACACAGGTGAGAATAGATTTACACATTTTGTAAAATTAGTTAGTGGGGTCACAATGATCAGCTACGTAAGGCAGAAAGTAATTTAAAGTACGATTTCACCTCCAATAAAAATGTGTATATAGGTAAATCACCCCCTTAAATTCCCAAACTGCAATAGGCAAAAAGATATAAGACTAACCTGAAATGCTTCAGAATGTCTTGTTACCCCTCTTGTACTTCCTTGTTCTTCCGGTTAGCGAATATTCAATATTCATTGGAGGTGTGAAATTGCTTTTTAAAATGGCATGTTCATCACCTACAAAAACTTAATATTAATATACAGTAATTCCTCCCTCTCCCCCCCCCAAAAAAAAAAAACAAAAAAAACCTATTTTTGAAATACTTAGATGGTGCACTTATTCCAGATAAGTACTTTGAAGTTCCCTTGCTGCACTTTCCCAGCTCTTCCAGGGGTGGTAGCCTCAGTCAAAGCTTTAATGATAACACCCTGGCCAAAGGGATATGGTGGCTGCCCAAGTCAGATGCTTTTATGGCTGTGCAAGCTCACAAAGCAATAGAGGAGATGGCAGGGAGGGATGATAACACTCGTGAAAAGTGCAATGCAATCAATTTGCTGAATTTTCTTATTAATCCTGAATAGTATTTCTCACTGAAAATAATATTGCAGGTGTTTGTTTTAGTGCCAGCAAATCCTTTACAAATGTCACCTTATGCTCTATTATTTACTTACCTAATTTTATGTTTGAAATTTTTTTTTGATACAAAAGTAATACATTGCATATTACTTACAGACAAAAATTTTTTGATGTGCATTCAATACATACACACTAACAGGGGGATGCCCTGAGAACCTATTGCTCTGAGAATGCAATACATTTGCCGCGACTCTATGGGGAGATGGAATAAATTTCCCTGTCGCAACTGACCTGCTCTTGTTCCCGTGATGTAGTAACTACTTTGTAACTCATTGCATTGTAGGAATGCGAGCTGTAAGTTGCGATTTATTTGCACAGACTTAAAGCCACAATTGAAAAGGCTTTAAAGGGGAATTGTGGTAAAAAACAAAACAAAATACATTCAGATAAAACATACATTTTCAACAAAACCTTGTCAAGCATTCTGCATGAAGAAATGCTGAACATCAGGATCTCCAGGGTTTGAAGAAAAAAACTGATCCTTGATCACTGCTGGGTCCATTCCGTCCTCTCCCTGCACTGAAGGCATGCACTGTTACTTCTTCACAGGGCCGTCTCTAGGATTTTTTCCACCTGAGCCAAACTTTTGAATGCTGCCCCTATGTACCACTAGGCATCATGTAGTGCAACACCGCAACCAGGGTTACGTGTGAGTGGATTCCAGGAATGGGCGTGATTTAATAATTGGTCTTTTTAAACTTCACATCACGGCGGTATTTCTACAGTTTATCAAAAAGAAATTTATCCACACCATAATTTCAGTAGAATAAAATATTCTTTTCCATAAGATTTGTAAGCCTACCACCACGTCAAGGTAGATTCTTTCAGCAGGGCCCTAACTAACTTAACCAAGTTGTCCTCATGCCCAGCTCACACAGATAGGTATATATATAAGATGTCCTAATGCCCAGATCACACAAACTGGTACATATAACATGCCCTAATGCCCAGAAATATGTTTGAAATAAGATGTGCCTAGCTCTGCACACACATATAGTTACCCCACTTACCCTATGATGATTAGAGCAGGGCCTGCGATAGGGTGGCAGTTAATGCAGAGCTAAGATGGAAAAACCACGGTCCACAATTTTTTTTTCCTTTAAAAAAAAAATAAAAAGTGAGCTCTGCTTGCCACCTCCATGATATTTAGCTGAGTGCCACCCTGAGCATTTTGGTCATATTGCCTCATTAGAGAGACACCCCTGCTTCTTCATCATCCTTCATCAAGAAGCCATGGAACATGCTTGCACCACCACCCAGGAGAGCGGCAAAACAGACCTTTAGTCGATTACACTGGGGGTGGGGGGTTAGAATCTTTTACTTCTAAGTTCTAACCTTGAGGATACAGACCTTCATATTTGTTTCCATGCAGAATGCAACATTCATTGAGGGACAAATTACAAAACATCTGCCTTTTTGCATTGTTTGTGGTGGTGCAGCTGTACTACCACTACCAAACAGGATTTTAGCAGTGCCCTGAGAATGTTTTGTGTTTCTGTTTGTTTAACCAAGTGAAATGTTATTGACAGGGTGACGTTGGCTTAGCCATGGGGAAACTTTATGGAAATGACTTCAGCCAGACGACCATATCACGATTTGAAGCTCTTAACCTGAGTTTTAAAAACATGTGCAAATTAAAACCCCTGCTGGAGAAATGGTTAAACGATGCAGGTAAGCCAATCAACAAATAAATTTTGGATAGATAGATATCATAATATATGTTGATTGTGGAAATTAATTTTGCAGTATTAATATAATAAGAATGTTTAAAGGGCATCTATAGCGTGTGTTTGTGACCATTTGTAGTAATGTGACCATTACTGAAAATAATTTTCCCCATCAACAACCATTTTTTGTTGATCTGTCCTTTATTTGTTAGATATTCAATTGAAAACATCTTTCATTTCAGCCTGTCAATCTAGTACATCATTATCATAATCTCTTCTGCCGTGTGCAGTTTTGCTGTAAGTGGAAGGGTGACAGTAGTATTGTGTGAATTGCATGATGAGAAATTCCCTCTCCCAGCTCATGGTGATTAACATGGTTGCCCTTACAGAAAGTCAGATCAGATGGAGTGGGGATAATGAGCCTCAACAAAACAAGTACTGTATTGAAGGCATACAGCCACACACACCTCAGTGCAAGTGCTGCTTACATATACTTAATTAGAGATTAATATGGGAGTATAAGGGGGCTCTATATTTATAGGAATTCTGCAGATCCACATTGTCTGCAAGTTAGTGTAGACTCCTGCTTCTACTAGGCTGTCATATTTACAACTTTTTGTTATGTGTTTTACTGGTAGGAAAAGCATTGTAAAAACAGTTGGCCCAGTGGGCAAAAATGGGAAGTTAACCTTAAAGAGCTACTATGGTATCAAAATGATATATATTAAATTTGCAAAAAATGCTTTACTAAGTATTTATGACATATACTTACTATTTAAAAGCCAGTTCAAGATACATTTTTATGTGTTATACGGAGACAGCATCACTTCCTGCAGATGCAGGGTCTCTGATGTCTGTAAGGCTGGGTAAACACTTAGAGAACCTTTTGTCCCAATTGACCATTTGAAACTTCTGACCAGTCGGTCTGGTGGAAGAACTGACAGTCACGGCAAAAGTAGCCGTCCATAGAGGACTGCATGACCAGCTCTAGTTTTAGATCACCCATTCATCTGATTTGGACAAATGGTCAGTCGCTGGCGAAAACCCATGCAATTTTTTCGGCCTGATCGACTGATACACTAAACTATCCTTATAGCAGGGACTGTAATAATATGAAAGGTATAAATGAGGAATATTCACTCTGACACAGGGTACGGGACAGAAACAATTAGACAAAGTTATTATCAATTAAGAACCTGATAAAATACATGTGCGGATCTTAAAGCTGGGTACACACATTAAAGATCTTTAAGGGCTAGGCCACACTGCTGCGTTTTTTTTGCGTTTGCGCTTTTTAAAATCATTGAAAACGCGGCAACGCAAAAAAACGTGCGTTTTTCAGTGCGTTGCGATTGCGTTTTGCGTTCTGCATTTTTAATCGCAATCACATGCATTTTCCTATACTTATTGAAGAAATCGCAAGCACAAACGAAAAAAAATCGCACATGAAATAGCATGCGATTGCGTTTGCGTTGCAGTGTGGCCTTGCCCTAAATGATGGCAAAATCTGCAAGATTCACAGTTATCCCACAAGATTGGAGGCCAGGCCACTGACAGGCTGTTTTTAAAAAGCTGATTGCAGATCTTCTCGGGAGGGGATCATGGGCTTTTTTACCTCCTGAGCCCCGATGTTAGGCAACTGATTGTGCCTAAAAACTTATGAAACGTACATATTACAAGGCTATATAGCGGTAATTATGACATGATGTTTGGCTACATTGAAATCAATGCAGCCTGCATCACACTTCTAATGGAAGTACTAACCAGCCTTTCTGAATGTAGATTTTATGTGCTAAGATTTTTTTAAAAATTACTCCTGACACACTGAGTTAGAATAAGAGCTAGAACGAGATCTCACTAAAACCCAGTGTGGTGAGACTCCTTACCATATTAGGAAGCAAGACTGGAAAAGGTGATAAAATCTACTATTTACAAATCAGAGGAAAAATGTCCTTTTACTTGTATATGGAGTGCACAGTTCAATTGCCATAAAAAGCACAAGGCTAGCATGGGAACTCCTTCATTTTAGGCATGTTTTATATATTTATAGGCAACCCCCCCACACACACACACACAGACGCACACATACTTTAAAATATAATTCACCTCCCTATTTTAAAATATAAGAAAGTTAGAAGTCACCTGATTCATTTGATGGTCTTAAAACTAATTTTTTGACCACACAGGAAGAGTAATACCATCCCTTATATATAATTTGTTATGCCTGTATAGCTGATATTACTTTGCACTATGTATAAGAATATTATTAGCTTTATTTTCATAACTCTTATATAAATTTAAATGTATAAGTTGATATAAGTTGATATTTATAGAGCATTAAAAAGTGCTTTTCAATATGGCTTGTTTAGAATCGGCCCCTTCAGATTCTGCATTAACTCCCACTACTAACTACGCTCAGCTCAGTGAAATGTTTGGACGCAAGAGAAAGAAACGTACCAGCATTGAAACCAACATTCGTATGACGTTGGAGAAAAGGTTTCAGGATGTGAGTACCGGTATTACAGTAATATTGTGTGTTTCCATCTGATTTTAGAATAGAGATGCTTAATATTCTTAGAGGGAGATTCAATAAAAGTTCTTATCGTTTAAAATGGTGCTAATTTTGCCCTAACCAATCAGGTCTTATTTAACATTTGAAAGCTAACATCTTATTGGTTGAGGCAAAATTAGCAGCATTTTAAACGATAAGAACTTTTATTGAATAACCCTGTTAGTCTTCTGTTTGTTGTTGAATTGCCAGTTTGAAAATTATTCAACTTCTATAAGCAAACCCCCGCTTTAGTAATAGTGATTCATTGATGCTTATTCTTGACAAATAATTCTATTTCTAAGCAGTATTAGAAGCTGTTGCTGATTTTTCCCTTCAAAATTATATTATAATAAAAATTGATATTTGTTTAACATGCTCGTTAAATTTCCCTCCTGCACCCAACTAAATAGCATAACTGCTGGGCAGAAAAGAAGGGCTGAAATGGCCTCAAAATATAACTTTTATTATTAAAATTACACATAAAGGGTACTGGATACATTTAATTGTGTTTTGTTTAGGTACTGGGGGAACATGCACCAATTGGATGGAGGAAATTACTTTTTGTTGGGTTGGGAAGGCTGGGTTTTTCATAGAGGGATTGAACTTGATGGACTATTCTCTTTTTCTATACTTTTTTTAACTATACTTATTGTATTATTTTTAGAGTGTTTTAAATATGTTATCAATCCAATGTAAATATTTTTAGAACCCAAAACCAAGCTCAGAGGAGATCAGCATGATAGCAGAGCAGTTGGTAATGGAGAAAGAAGTTGTAAGGGTCTGGTTCTGCAATCGCCGACAGAAAGAAAAGAGAATAAACTGTCCAATGAGTTTGCCTCTAAAGTCCCCAGTGTACAACTCCAGAATGGTGAGATTCTTTTCGCTCAGGCAGAGCTTACTAAATTGCAATGACTTTCATAGAAATGAAGGAATAGACCAGACATCTCAGTTCTGATTTTTATTTCATTAATTAGCAGGTACAAACATCTGGCCCTTTAGGATCTATGTCCATTGCACCAGTACACAGCACAATGACCAGCACAGGTAAGTTAGAGCATCTATACCGAAAAATAGATTATTTTAAATTGACCATAACTGGAAAATATAATTCTTCCCAACCTCCACTGTATCATTTTTATGTTGATCTGCCCCCTATTTCTTTAGATATCCAATCTAAAACTTCTTATATGTCAGCTGCCAATCAAGTTCCTTGCTCTCAAAAACTATTCTTCTGTGAGTAGTTTTACTGTAGCTGGAATGGTGAGAGTTTTTACAGTTGGAATGCTGTATGCTGTGTGCAGGCTTAACAGGTGGCTTGTGGGAAAAAAGTCAGGTCAGATGGAAGTGGGAATGGTTAAAAGAGGGAGGGGGGCTACTGCTCCTAAACAAAATGCGTGCTGGATTGAAGGCATACAGCAACCCACACTAATTAGAATAAGTGCTACTTACATGTATTCAATTATAGATTAAGATGAATCAAAGTAATTTTTTCAGTATAGTGTCCCTTTAAGCTTTCAACGTGTTTTGTGATGGACACTTTACGATGAACATTCTGTATTTTCCATTTACTTAAACATAAAATAAAATTACACAAAGGCTCTAGATAAGGATAAGTGGTTAAAACAGAGCATTTGCTGTTACTTATTTTTCCGTTAAATCAGGCTCAACCTTTGGGTAAATGTGCCCATAATACCTATTTTACTTAGATGAGATGGCTACATAGTGCTAATATTTCAACACTGTGTTTTTATAAGCTTTTTATATCCCAAATGAATGGCAATAACCACACTTCCCTCTTTTCTCTTTTGAAGCAGCTATGCAGGGAGAGAATTACAAATTTGAGTTATCTGACTTGTAGCATATAACACCTCAGGAGTGCTACTTAAGATATGAAAGTTTCAGAATCAATTTAAATAATTGGATTTCTTAAAAACATTGCTACTGAAAGAAATTGTTTTGAGAGAAAACTGAGCTGTTCCTGTGATTTGAAGAAAAAATATGGGGAACAGTGATCATATAACCATTATTTGCATATTTCAGTAACATCTTCATGTTCTCCTGGGAGTTCCAGCAGACCTTCATCACCAGGCTCTGGCCACCAGCCCAGCAGTCCAGGATTGTCTTTAAATAACTCCAAGCCCTCAGCAAACACTTCCAACTACAGCAATTCTGGGTGAGTTTTTGATGTTTCTATGTCTATATCAGCTTTTTTTTTTTAAATAAAAAAGAAAATACAACAAGTTAGCCAACTAATAGTCCTTAAAATTATTTTTTTACCGTGCATACAATATTGGCTTTCCCCTTTCACCTAAAACTACTATTGTAATCTAATTATGTGCTCTAGACACTTAAAAATTGGTTTCCATAGGAGGCAGTAATAAGGCAGAAATGTATTTCTCTTGCATGTTTCCACACATGCTTAGCAAATTTCCTGAACTAGCATGGATGAATGAAGTAATAATTGATGCATCACATTACCATTAATGCAGCATAGACCAGTTGCATGTTTATTGAATTTACAATGTGTTCTCTGATCTGTTAGAACAATCCCAACTTCATTGTTAAGGTTCCCATTTACCCAGGCCATGGTATATCTGTTGTATTCAGTTAGATCAACTGGACTTAAAGTTTAGTTCTTGAAGATGTTTCGCTAGTCATCCGACTGGCTTTCTCAATTCAGAATGACTTGTACAAGAATCTGTTAGCAATTATGTACCCTGGCAAGTCGCAATTAGCATATGACAGCCAGGTGTTAGGGACCTTCTGAATGCAAGGTGTTTATTGCATTGTCGCTAAGAGGTATTATCGAAACTTTGACACCTTACTCGATAACACCCCTTAGCCTCAATGCATCCACACCTTGCATTCAGAAGGTCCCTAACACCTGGCTGTGATATGCTAATTTGGACTTTCCAGGGATGACTAGCGAAACATCTTCAAGATCTAAACTTTAAGCCCAGTTGATCTAACTAAATACAACAGATATAATTCCATCTTTAGTTATAAAACCGGATGCCTGTGCCTGCTGGGAATATAAATGACCGTGCGTAGCTGTACTTCATCTTGCTGATATTTATTGTTTCAAACCTGAAATATCCCTGGCTACTGGAGCATTTTTATATTGTACATAAGTTATTTTCCCTCCTCCCACTAGAATGACATTTCACTTAAAATAAAATGTAAAAAAAAAAAAAAATCAGTTATAAAAATTCCATGAGCTGGCCCCCCTTCTAATTTCCATACCTGTAGATAAAACATGTGCCAGTAAGAGTTTTTTTTACATAAAGATGTAAGTGGGCTGTCATGTTTATCTACAGCATTGATGGTGTTAAAAGCCATCATCACAAGTAAGGCTTCTGGCACATAACCAAGCTAAGTCAGGCTATCATAGACGGGAGCTGGTGTGGATAGGAACAGCCAGGAATGAGTTAACTTGCTATTCACAGTAAAATAACTCTTCTGACCTGGACCATAGCAATATGACTGTGCCATGAACCACCTGGAAGTTCAGAAAGAAGCTTTTTTTGGCAGTTTGTAGAACAGTCACAGTCACGCTACACAGTCATCAGTTTACTTTCCATGAATAGAGAGTAACTGTGAGTTGTGATGTAATGTCATGGGGGTTCCCGTATCCTCCCATGAACAGACAATCTATACACATTATGAACATACATGGGGCTGAAAACTAAACGTAAGTGCATAGCTTCTCTTTACTGAGGACCCCCATGACATTATGCATAGAAGCACAGGTACCGCAGCTTTAGAGGGCACAGAGCAAAGCAGTGAGAAGAGGACAGGGGAGTAGAGGTATATAATAGTGGCTGATATATTTATATCAATCATAAGTTCTCATCCAACTATTTAATTTCAGAAGTTAAAGGGCATGTTGTACCCCCAAAACTAAAATTTAACCCTCTACTGGCCCCACTGTGTAATGTTAAAAAATCCTTACCTTACACTTCAGCTCCTTATGGTTCTCCTGCAGTACCTGTCCGAAGATCATAAAAGTGAAGAGTAGGAGCTGTCTGTGATATCCGTGTGTGTGATGTACCTGCTACTCCCTTGCCCTCCTGGAAGACTCTGGCATGCGCAGAGGAACCCTCCTCCCCTCCCTCCTTATCCCTCTCCTTTGTTCCTTTCTGTAGTGTAGTGGGGATTTTCTGTAATGTAGGGAGGGGTGGAGATACCCTTTAAGTCATATAGTTGATAAAGGTTTAACATTATATTATATGAATGGTGGAGTTCCCATCTCACCTTAAGTTTAAAGGGTATTTAAACTTGGGAGGGGGGGAAATGAAAATTGTACCATTCTATTGTTGAGCTGTCCACTATTTCTATTTTTGAAGCATCTTATAGTTCAGCTGTCTATCTAGTGGCTTAATATCATAATATATCCTGCTGTGTTCAGTTTTGCTGTAGCTGAAATTGTGACAATTGGGTTGTATGAATTGCATGGTGGGAAATTACCTCTCCAGTGCTGCCTCATAGTGATTACTGAGCATGCTTGCCCTCACAGAGTAGTTAGGATGGGGGATACTGTGCCAAAGCAAAACAGGTACTCGATTGAACACATGCAGCAATATACCCCTCAGAGTAAGTGCTGCTTACATGTATTCATTCATAAATTAAGATGAAATAAATTTTATACTGAAATATTTTCTTTTCAGTTTACCTACCCTTTAGAGAAGAACTATAGGGTGTATAATGTTTTTTTTTGCATTTTAAACTTGGAACAAGTACATACAAGGACTGGTAATTCATTTCTGCCAGTAATGTTTCTGTGAGGATTACCAGCCCAAAGACAACTGCTTCAGCACTATCTTGGCAAATGAAAACTGTACATGCTGTAGCCCCTCAACGAAATGATATTGTGAGGTAGGAATAATCAATCCTACCTCCCTGCCTCAGGTCCTTTAATACTCAGACACTGGAAATCAAAATAAAATACAAATTAACAAAATAATATTTTTTTCTTTTTTTACAGTTGTTTAGAGAAAATAATCAAGTATTTCAACTTTTCAATTATTATATGTATGGTAAAACATAAGAAATATGCACAAAAATATACTGTGACTATTCGTTTTATCTTTCAGTGACACTGACACTTTCTTGTTTTTTATGCAGTTCTTGGTACAGATGGAATCATCCAACATATCTCCACTGAGACAACCAAAATCAATGTGACTATTTCAGTACAAACATGAAGGCAATATTGTGCATGTATCATGCAAAGAGTGCTATGCAGTAGTGACTTCTTGGAACACTGAATGGCAGCCTTAAGTTGAGATGGAATCTCTCAAAAACATGGATTTACCTGTATCATAAGAATGGATAAAAGGATGCAGCTCTGTTTCCTGTATTGCAAGATGGTAGAAGAACTCCCGAGTACAGCTATTCATTGGCCTTTACCGAATTACCCTAGAAGCTTTTGAACCCTGCATTTGACTAATTTAATGATCATCTGATAATGCCTGTAATGGCTAGCATTGTTTATTGCAGTTTGTTTGTTTTTTTAATTCCTTTACCATGTTTCCCCTATCCCCTGCCATAATTTACTTTTTTGCCATTTTAAATAGGTTTCTGAGGGCCCAAGGTTGGTTTCCAGTAAATTATTTCAACTTGTAAATAGATTCTATATGGTATTTGCAATTTATTTGTCACATTCATTCTTTGAGAACGAAGGACTCTATTATATGCGATAAGGTTGAGCAAAACAAAATACTGACATTTCAGTCAGCTGAATGATTGATGGTGGTTTATCTCACAGCAAATCGTTTTTTTAAAGCAAAATTAGTTACATATGGCAATAGTGGGTGAATAGGTAAATTATGGTTGATAGTGAAGACTTTAATAGGCAAATTAAAAACTGTGCCACTTTCATTTCACCCGACAGACTAGTGATGAATTTATTGCTCTGTAACTCTTTTAGTCATAATTATAGGACTGAATTTGGCAGTGTGTAACAACCTATAGTCAGAGACTGTTATGTCCTCCACCCTCTTTGGGAGCCTGGGTGCTGTTGAAATATCAAGAATAGTAGAAACAAACTGTTGGATTCAACGCACTCCCAGGGCTTATTTATCAAATATTTTATTGTGTTCAGTACATCACTGTGTAGGCAACGTTTCTAGGTCCCTTTCTCACATTTGGCTTGGCACAAACCACTATTTAGATCAATGTGCCCCGGTGCTCACCACTGTAGTATTCAAGAGCATCAGTGAAGAGATGGAAGCACTCCTGGGACTTGGTGCAATCAAGTAAGTGTTTATTCGATCACAGACAAGTATGTATGGATGTAGAGTGTCTGTGATCGAATAATCACTTAATTGTTTGATATATATATATATATATATATATATATATATATATATATATATATAGGGCAGACTATGGAAATATCAGTACAAATACTCAGCACTCCAAGGACTTAATATCCAAATGATTTTTTAGCACAAGGTCGCCCGACATAGCAGGGTCGTCTTCAGGGGCTGAAACGCGTAGGCCACAGACCTACCTTGTGCTAATAAATCGTGTGAATGCATTTCTTTTACTTGTAGCATTTTACCACTTTTTCAGGATATTGTCCTTATACGGCTTGATTCAAGATTGTAACGGACACCACGGTTGTCTGCAAATGTGTTTGGATGCATTTTGGCAACAATCAATGGCAGCTTCATAACATAAATGGAAACATTTTAGAAAGCAAAATTTGTACAATTATATCTAGGTTTAGAATAAACCTAGAAAAGTACACTAAATTGGCTATAGGGTTGTGTTGTCCATTGAGTCAAGAAAGCTGCACTTCAGCATTATCATTGGGGGGAATAATATTGAATAATGCCAAAAGTGATGAAGGCGAGAAACTGTTATATTTGTACACTAAAACTATCTAAGTTAACTAGGTTATTTACTGCAGAGCCCACTGTGAAATCTACTTTCCATATATAGAAGACCTTGTGGTTAAATGCTTTGATATATATAAAATAGATTAATAGATTGAAAAGCTGGCAGACAGACAAACAGGCAGACAGACAGACAGACCTTTCAAGATCCATAGCTCCCAAAGCCATGTAAACTTCAGAGAAATGCTACCAGAACACAGGTGTTGAGGATTACAGTAAGGATGGGGTAACCTGATGAAATGAAGTTCACACCCGAAAATGTCATGGAGGTTGTAAACAATAAATAGGATAAAACCCTTGCCTAAACTCCATGTATGTATTTAAGTATGCATATGGTTCAGTTATATAGTCCCTACTCTTAACTCACTATCTCTCTCCAACTGGTGTTTTACTAGCTAATATACAGTGGCGGCTCCAGCTCCAAAATTTTCCAGGGGCACAACATGGGCACAAAGGCTAACAAATGGGCACAATAAAAAAACACCAATAATCTATGTCAGTATAATGTAAGGTGTATGAAACAGCTATTACACACCTTACAGTAAAACTGTGTGTGTTTTTAACTAAGAATTTTAATTTATAGAATTAAACTACAAGAATAGTTGAAGAGCATTGCCTGTCTTTCTATCTCTGTTTGTCTTTCTATCTGTCTATCCAGTCTATCTATCTATCTGTCAGATAGGTAGGCAGATAATAAGATAGATAAGGTCCAAGAAGGGGACTGAAACATTGCTATCTGTGTGGTTTGCACATTAAATAAAGTCTTTTTTGAACAAGACCTGAGAGTGCCCAGGAACTTTTACTTTGTTAGATACATAGATAGATAGATAGATAGATAGATAGATAGATAGATAATCCACCCCAGGCACTGGGCCTAACGTAAGATAAGGATAAGTAAAAAAAACAGCCAGAGGGCAGCACCAACAACCCACCCCAGTGACAAATATACAATACTCAATGCATTATCTATAATTAAAGACTCGTGCAATTCCACTGGGATGGTGCTAGGGGGAAATAAATAATCCTAAAAAACCACAATAGGACAAAAGACAACCCTATACAGACCCCTAAATTAGCACTCCCGCACTTTAACCCACCCAAGTGACCCCACACTCTTCTTTATAACACTGTCCCCATTCCAGGCTCAGGGCTTAAGGTAAGTAATAAAAAAAATCTTTACAGTGACTGAAACATACAAGTTTGCCTACAGTGACTGGTATATTCAAGTTTGCAAACAGTGACTAATATGATTAAGTTTGCCCACAGTAACTGGTATAATCAAGTTTGCCCACAGTAACTGGTATAATCAGGTTTGCCCACAGTAATTGGTATAATCATGTTTGCCCACAGTGACTGGTATAATTAAGTTTGCCCACAATAACTGGTATAATCATGTTTGCCCACAGTGACTGGTATAATTAAGTTTGCCCACAATAACTGGTATAATCATGTTTGCCCACAGTGACTGGTATAATTAAGTTTGCCCACAATAACTGGTATAATCATGTTTGCCCACAGTGACTGGTATAATCAAGTTTGCCCACAGGGACTGGTATAATTAAGTTTGCCCACAGTTACTGGTATAATCAAGTTTGCCCACAGTGACTGGTATAATCAAGTTTGCCCACAGTAACTGGTATTATTAAGTTTGCCCACAGTGAATCAGAGAATGGTATAATTAAGTTTGCCCACAGTGAATGGTATAATTACGTTTGCCCACAGTGACTGGTACAATCAAGTTTGCCCATGACTGGTCCATACCTGAAGTCCAGCTTTTTTTTCCTTTTAAGTACTTCTCTTTCGGCTTGCACCGTTTATCAAGTCAAAATCCATTTCTCTTGCATGTGGGTCACACCATTATGTGTATGATAAATGGTGTTACCCAAAAGAGAAGTACCTAAAAGGCAAAAATAACTGCAACTCGTGACTCTATTGTGCCTAGGAAATCTGGCCCTGCTTACGTGTTGCATCTAACATAATAGGAAAAAGAAAAATGGGACAGAATTCCAGGGGGTGGGGGTGGGGTATAAGCGTTTCTGGGGTTGGGGCCTGCTGCATTGGAAAAAAGCATTTTAATATCTGGGGTGGACTTGTCCTTTATCTATTAGACCCCCCCCCCCAGTACAGATTAGCACTTGGGGGGGGGGCACTGCATCTGTCAACTGGGGCACGTGCCTCAGTGAAGGGCCGCCACTGCTAATAGCAGACATCTTACTCAGACAAGCATCTTAAATTTACTACTCACAACTTTATAGTTTTGTTTATAATTTTTTTTTTGCCATTCTTTATTTCTTTTGTATGTAATAGCATTATTTTGAAAGTTTATAGCTCTGCATAAACCAACCAGTACCATGTTCAGTAAATTTTGTTTTATACCAACCAAAAAGATACTCAGTTCCAGTAGATGGCAGTAGTGCACAAGACCAGTTTTTACGAGGCGCATTTTTAGAAAGGTATGGAAGTCTCCTGACTAGATGGTTCTGAAGTCCACAAATCATACAGCCGCTATTGTAGTATCTATGGCCACCATTACACAGTGGGATAGAACAGGGAATAGTAATTGAGATCCAAAACACAGTTTCAATGCTGATTTAGAGAAATACAGACTCTACCGTTATCGTCCATTTGCACTGCGAACCGCCCAATTTCCACATTGACATGCACTGGGCTGCGATTCTCACACGCTAACGGATTGCAAGCACAGCCGTTAGCACATGAGAAAAGCAGATAGATGCTACGATCGTGGTTGTACGTTCCACGAGATCCAAAATCCAGTTGATAACAATTTTGTGTACCCTCTAACAGGGCCCGTTTTATGTAAAATGGAGCCCTGGACAAAAGTGCACATGGGGCCCCTTACATTTTAATAACATACTGTCTCTCTCACTTAGATACTCTCAGTCATGCAGACACACTCAGTCATGCAAACATGCTGTCACGTTCAGTCACGCAGAGACGCTCTATTAAGCAGACACTGCAAAGCAGACTGAGCGTGACTGAGATACGCTCAATCACAGACGCTCTCAATCACGCAGACACTCTCACTCAGACACAGACACCAGTCACACAGACCCTCTTAGTCATGCAGATTCACTCAGTCACACAGATGCTCTCAATCACGCAGACACTCTCACTCAGACAGAGACACCATCAATCACACAGACCCTCTTAGTCACACAGACACTCTCAGTCACGCAGACGCTCTCAATCACGCAGACACTCTCATTTAGACACAGACACCATCAGTCACGCAGACCCTCTTAGTCACGCAGACCCTCTTAGTCACACAGACACTCTCAGTCTCGCAGCCACTCTCAGTCTCGCAGACACTCTCAGTCTCGCAGACATTCTCAATCACGCAGACACTCTCAGTCATGCAGACACTTTCAGTCACACAGACACACTCAGCACAAGCAGATGGAAGCAGAGCAGTGTATGCAATGTAGCCGCCCACATTAACCTGCAAGGGCAACCGTTAATGCATAAGAAAAAACACACCAGTATGGCCTAGCACTTATGGTGGCCATCAACGCTACGATCGTGGTCCTATAGACACATTCAAAAGATAAGAACAAAAGCAAGCCCCTTAAGGTGGCCATATATGTGATTTCCATCACAGTAGGGTGACCATAATTACTAAACTGAAACTTTTCAATAAAAATAATAATAATAAAAAATATATAATTACTATTCCTACCATTACTTTTTAGGGAGAAAACATGAAAGACCCAGGTTTACATTTAGACCTGCACATTACCCTCTTCCCCCCATATACACAGCACCGTACCCTCTTCCCCCATATACACAGCATCGTACCCTCTTCCCCAATATACACAGCACCGTGCCCTCTTCCCCAATATACACAGCACCGTACCCTCTTCCCCCATATACACAGCACAGTACCCTCTTCCCCCATATACACAGCCCCGTACCGTTCCCCCAAATACACAGCACCATACACTGTATATGGGGGAAGAGGGTACGGTGCTGTGTATATGGGGGAAGAGGATTTTTAAGTCCAAAATGCCTCACCTTACATTTATCAACATTGAATCTCATCTGCCACTTAGCAGCCCAATATGACAATCCATCTAGATCCCCCTACAATGATTGCACATCCTCTGAAGTTTTAAATGGTCGCCAAAGTTGTGTCGTCAGCAAACACAGAAACCTTGCTGACAATACCCACTTCCAAATCATTAATAAATAGATTAAATAGAAGTGGCCCCAACACAGAACTCTGTGGCACCCCACTTAGCACTTTAGTCCATAATGATGAAGCCCCATAAAGGAGAACTGTATTGCCTCAATGTATTTTTTTTTTTTAAACCTGCTTTCAAAAGAGTAATGGTATGCAGCCCTCCCCATACATTTTTTCCCTGATTTCGAGCTTCTCTCGGTCTTCAATTAGCCACACTGTGAAGGGGGTGTAACAATTCTGTCTGCCTTTAACTGTCACTCAAACCTAGCATGTGAGAAAACACTCCTCCACCCACCCTTGATCAGCTTGATTATGTAGGCTGTATCCTAGCAACCGAACAGTTCAAGTTTGTTTGACTGACTGGCAGGAGGAGGAGGAGAGAGGTTGTAACAGACATTCCCACCAGCTAATGACAAGTGATATGTTAATCAGGGCCCTGGGCCCTCTAGGAGGCGGGCTTTTAGCACATCTTTGCTGTGTGATATCTAAGGGAGTAGTAGAGAATTGTACCGTGTTAGCCATAGATGAAAGTGAAGACATCTTGGATATAAAGTAATACCTTTTATTTATCCTAGGTGCCCCTCAGGACTTTATGTAGGAGAGACTGGACAGACCCTGAGGCAAAGGATGAACTCTCATCGATTCACAATTAATAACAATAAACGAGATGTCCCTGTGGGTGCCCATTTCTGCAGCCAAGGACACAGCCTGAAAGACCTAAAAGTCACAGTGCTTATGGGAAATTTCAGATCCCAAAAGGAAAGGTTAGAATGGGAATGTAAACTTATACAAAAATTTGGGACTCTGGACTCAACAAAGATCTAAACTTTATGTGTCACTATGTTTCTAATCTTAATGTCATGTAGAGTTAATCAGACTAAATTCCTCTAAACCACCCAAACCCATAAATATCTCATTTATACCAGACCCTCCATGGACACTAGAGGTGAAGTGTATCTAATTGTTTATTTAACCCCTGCTAATTCTTTTATTACTGCCTGTGATCATTGAATGTGTATTTACTGTTTTATTTACGACAGCCATTGCCAATCAGGCATGGGTGCAAAAGATAACATCTATGTAATGTCAGAAAGTCTTTGTTCTAGTATGTATAAAATAGAGTGATTTTTAAGATTCAGTATTGTATCATGCCTGAGGAAGAAGCCTAGTGCTTCGAAAGCTTGCATTTTCAATCATTTTAGTTAGCCAATAAAAGGTATTACTTTATATCTAAGGGAGGGCAGCACGGCTGTAAATGTGAGTAAGTGATTTCAGCTGCTGGAAGTTTGGACATGTAATGGGGGTAATGTTATTTTTTTTTAAATTGTTGTCCTTTAACAACTACTCTCTGCATCCTATTCATTAACCAATTTTCTATCCATGTACAAATGTGCCTCCCCAGACCAACAGACCTTAGCTTATACATTAGTCACCTATGGGGGACTGTATCAAAAGTATTACAGGAATCAAAAGACCGAGGGTCGCACTCCAAATAAATCAATTTATTGTGAACCACACGTAACAACTTTCGGGGGGATACTCAAATCCCCCCCCCCCCCCAAACGTTGTGTTACGTATGATGTGTGGTTCACAATAAATTGATTTATTATTTGGAGTGCGACCCTCAGTCTTTTGATTCCTGTAATACTGATGGTTCCTAAGGGAAGAACCCACGAGGTGTCTGCACCCACACATTGGACAGATTGCACCTCCACCATTGCTTGCCTATTGGACTGTATCAAAAGCCTTTGCAACATCCAAGTAAACTACATCTACTACTTTGCCAGAGTCTACAGTTCTACTTACTTAAAAGCCAAGCAAGTTAGTTTGACAAGATCTATTCCTCCTAAATGTTCCCTTATTAAACTTTACAGTATCTTCCTCCCCACTGTTAAGTTAAACTTACAGGCCTGTAATTACCCGGCTGTGAACGACTACCCTTTTTGAATATTGGAATAACATCAGATTAAATTGAACTTAGCTCCCTAAGTACCCATGGATGTATTTTATCCGATCCAGGAGATTTATTAACATTAACCTTTTTTAGTTGTTTCTGTACCATATCCTTGGTTAACCAAAGTGCACTTGAATCTTTTATACCATTATTGCTACTATACTCTATGATATCTGTACTTGGATCTTCTATAGTGTATACAGAGGAAAAAAAAATATTCAAGAAATTTACTTTATCGCCATCCTCCGTAACTAACTTATCCCCATTAATTAATGGTGCCACATTCTCAGTCCTCATCTTCTTACTATTAATATACTTATACTCTATCTGTTGTATTCAATTAGATCAACCGGACTTGAAGTTTAGTTCTTGAAAACGTTTCGCTAGTCATCCGACTGGCTTTCTCAATTCAGAATGACTTGTACAAGAATCTGTGGCACTAATGTACCCTGGAAAATCCCAATTAGCATATTCCATCTGGGACTATTACAATATTAAAAATCCAGTCTCTCAGTTACAATCCAAATACAGTTTGAACCCAACTTACACACACAAAAGACTCTGCCACACAAATGCTACATTTTTAACTTTATTTTAATATTTTTAATTATTTCTTATTAAATAGAACTACTGAACTGTACCTTCTCTCTTCCTTCGCACTTTTGCCATGTATATTTCAGCTCTTATCTCCTCCAGGGAGAATTCTTCTACACCAGCATAAACCTTGTTTTTACAGTACATAACCGTCTCCTCTTTTCCCTGAGGATTGCTCTGTAACCTTTGTAAGGGGTCCTCCTCCTTTCCAGGTTTACGAGAATTCAGGACACTAGTGACGGCTGGATTAATTTTGCATGGAGTTCTAGGAATTAAGAAGACCATGCGGTTATTGTAGGTGTTTGTTTTAGCAGCAGTTTAAAGCCTGTTCATACAGTTAATTACAAATACATATGCTTTCAGGCCCAAATGGAGTTTTTTTTAATCAATTACCTTAATCTGATCTTCCAGAGCTCTGTCTGTGCATAAATAAATTACTTCCTGTTTGCAGTACCCCTAATAGTGTCTGTTGTGGTCCCACCCCCTAAGTTCAGTAACAACCTGAGAAAGTTTGAATCACCCAACAGCCAATGATGGAGAAATGACTTTGCGCTATGCTACAGTACCGCATTTTAACACGTACTAAAAAGCGCACTCTAGTGTTGGGCAATTGGCCTGTCCACACTGGGTGCATTGCTGTCAGTTGCACTGCGACCAGCTTTTAGGAGCGCATGCGATTACTATTTGTGTACAATTCACATGTGCTTCGATAACGGAACATTGCCGGAATCTCAGCACAAGCTAACGCACGTGAAACGTGTGCGTGCATTGTAGTGTGTCCTCAGCAACATTCAAAAGTACGTGGCATATTCTGATGGTAGCAGGGCAAAGGAATTACAAGGAATTAAAAAAAACTTTCAAAAATTAAAGGGGAATTGTAAAATGACTTTGGCAATATAAATTGTTTAAAATAATATTTTCCACTGAAATTTCTCTTTAAAGCTGGATCTAAAAAGCGCTATTAAGGAAAATTATAATAGTTTTCTATTGTAAACCAGGAATGTAAATACAAGACAACTTATTTTGTTGGTTTTTATGTATTTCAACTCAACAATGATTTGAAATGAAAATTCAAAGCTCATTAACGGATTTGCAGTAAAAAAAGAAATGTACATCAAGTACAATCGCTATGGGTTTATTTACTTTATATTCTTACTACACATACTCTGTAACATAGATGATTCATGTATTAAGGGAAAAAATGGTTGCTCTTGATTCCACAATGTGCTACTTATACAAATAGCACAATACTTACACTGTTTGCTGCTGAACGCATTCATCCACATAAGGGGTGAAACTGGGTAAGCTCTGGGGCGGATCGGAGACAACAGGCTGACGACTGCTTTTTGAAGACTTAGATGAAAATGAAAAAAATATGCACATCAACTAGCAACGTATTAATGAATTCATTACACTATGTCAAAAAGACATACAAAGAAATTTAAAATCTCAAACTATGCAAAACATTTTGACTTGCCTTTAAATCAACAATCTGTAAAGTAATCCAACTACTGACCAATATATTATATAGCATTATATTAAATAATGTATGTAATATATTAGTAGGACTAATGCTGCTAATGCACACGTTAGTCTTATCTTCAATTTCCCCTCATTTAGGAAAACCTCATAGTCTTATTACATTGAGACCATTTTATTTCTTAGTTTCAAATTTTCAGTTTTTCAGAGGCTTCCGATGTTTGTGCCTAAAGAATTGTGTTGCAGGGGCGGAGTTTGGAGCTACATGGGATAGGACCTGCCACTCCACTGCTCCGGCACCATCTTATTAACCGAGGCTAATACAAGACTTTAATAACCAAAAAGCTTACCAAATATATGTTCCACCTGCCCCCGACATCCAGATGACCAAGCTCAAAGGAAATAAAAAGATTGGGATGGCTAAAAAACTCTAGCAATTTGCTTGGAAAGGCCCAGCAGAAGGCCAGGCCACCATGTCTCCTCAGAAAGACAAGACTCTTCAAGCTCCAACTACCAGGAGGTGACTCAAACCAACTCACCTCCACCTTCGGAGCCCACGCTGACCGACCTCAAGCAGCAACTTATTGGCGCCATCCAGGAGTCGTAGTGCTCACTAGCCACCATGATAGAAAAGACAAGGTCAGACATCTCGCTCCTCAGACACAATCTCCAAAAAATAAGGCACAGAGTTGGGGAAGCAGAGGAGCAGATGTCTACACTAGAAGATCCGGTCTGGCCGCTACCATATTCGGTTGCATGCCTCCAGCAGCAACTCCACAAGGAGTAAATTAGACTCTCGAAAACAGATTGCGTCGTCAAAACCTGCGTTTTCTGGGGTTTGTGGAAGAAGTTGAGACTCAATTCCCAGCAACATTCCTGGAGGATTGGATCCACAGATGGTACAGATGGCCTGTCACCACCATGTTCATGATCGAAGGGGCCCATCGCATCCCCTGTGCCAGGAGCCCCGCCGAGACCCCTAACAGCACGCCTCCTAAATTCCCGGGATTGAGACTGGATACTTTACCAGGCCCACACAGCCCCGGACTTAACCCACGACAACGCCACCATTCGCATTTTCCATGATTATCCTTGGAGCTCCAGAGACGCAGGAGCACATTTGTGGAAGTTATTAAGAGACTTCTGGCTGCCGGCCTCACTAACTCCATCTCCATGGCATACCCAGCGCACCTTCGAGTGATAGCGGATAGCAGAGTCAGGTTTTTTGACACCCCACAAGAGGCCTGTACCTGGTTAGACTCCAGATAAAGGGTAAAGATAAACAACCACCCCTCTACACTGCTCCAGGAAACCCTATAACCAATCGAAATTCCCCCTTTCATTGACTGTGGGCACCCACTCAAACTACACGGCCCTGCACCTAAGAAAAGTTACGAGGCACCCCAACTGGGCCAGTAGATGTAATAACTACACCCATGGAACCCCACCTTTTCCCCTCTCTGCCTCCTACAAGAGAGCACTGTTGAAAAGACACCTCTTTGACAATTGGACATATATGCGTTTAACCAACAATCACCCTACCTCTCTCCAGAACATACCACAACTTAATGGCTCCACCAAAATTACTCGAGCCATTGACCCTACTTTACTACCCATGATACAAACTCTGGCACTATACCATACTACTTGTACCTTCCCCTGTCTGGATATATCCACAAGAACATCTATCAAAGAATCACAGCTTAAACTGAAATACCCTAATTGCTCCACCCAACATTCTTTGCCCTTGATTGAGAGCAACATGTAACTTATCTGACTTTGGTTATAACAAAGTATACATGATGCTTTCCTCCGAACCAACACCCTGCTCCCCACCCCAAGCTAAGTGCTCGGAGGAAATAATACCCCACTAGGAATTTCCTGACCCCCACCACAGGAGCATATATGCAAAACAGTGATATCTTAATGTTTATTCAAGATGGTGCCGAGGGAGAGAAAATATCTCTTTCTCCACCCCTGCAGAAACTGCACTTTGTGCACCCCCATAAGTTACCAGGACCTCCTGGTGTTAGTGTTCTATAAATACTCAGACCTGGGTGTTTGTTACAGTTTTTCTTACAGTTTTATTTGTTTGATATTAACCCGTTCCACTCCCTACCCTAACCCTCTACACCCCTTTCCCCCCCTAAGCTTCTCGACTTGCAACCAAGAAATGAAGCTTACATTACCTGAACCATCTAGATCAATAGCAACACTCACCACACTACCACAAATGATAAAATGATTAAACCACTAAAGATTTTATCGTGGAACGTACATGGCCTTAATGACCCACAAAAAGGAATAGCCGTCACCAACCAAGTTCGCACTTCACAGGCAGACATATTATGCTTACAGGAAACACACCTACTACCTTCTACCACACACTACCTACAAAAACCATGGGTGAAGTGGGCCGCACATAGTACCCATTTAGTGTACTCAAGAGGTGTCTCGCTATTGATCAACAACAAGATACGCTTCAAAATACACAAACTCAAAACATATTCAGGAGGTAGATTTGTGTGCGTGGCATTTGATATTGAATCCATCCTACACATCCTAGTTGGAATATATGACGCTCCCTCCAGCCACCCAACAACCACTCCGAACAATACTCCCTTTCATTCTCAAATACCCTCAGGCATGGTTCATTTGCATGGGTGACTTCAATGCTACCATGAACCCCTCCCTAGACAAACTCCCCCCTCCCTCCAATAAAACAACATCACTATACAAATTAATAACACAGCTACAATGGGTGGATGTGTGGAGACACCGCCACCCCACAAACAAAGGATACACCTGCCACTCATCCACTTTCAACACATTATCACAAATAGATCCCATATTCATATTCCCTAGAGGAACTTCGGATCACTCCCCGATATGTTTTACAATAAGGTGTGGTACAATGTCTCTCCGGCCTGGTTTGGAAGAATCCATCCCTTCTGCCTGACTCTCTTTCCCTCTCCTTTCCCCATTCCAATCCACTATCCCCACCTGTATCCCCACTAATACAGTGGGACGCCTTTAAAGCCTTCCTAAGGGGACACGTTAACAGTGCTATCAAATATATAAAGCTTAAAACCTCCCAGTCCGAAAACAAACTATCCAACCGCCTCATAGAAGCCGAAAACAAATATACAGAAAATCCCACAGAACAAACTAAAACAAACTGGAATATCGCACACACACTGTATAACACTGCCATCACTGAAAAAATACAAAGGAAAATGTTCTTTAATAAGAAAAAGTACTTTGAACACGGGAACCAATCGGCCAAACTACTAGCCCAAACTACACACACAAAAATTCACGCAATTTTACCAAATGCTATACCAATCACAACTTAACACAAACACAATTAAGAAGATATCTCAATAATGTAGACTTCCCCATACTTACCTACAATGAAAGAGCCCAATTAGATGCAGACATCACAATAACAGAAGTAATGGAAGCAATAGGAGAAATATCAAATGGTATATCTCCTGGACCAGATGGCAAACCAATCGAAATATACAAAAAATGTAGTGAAGAGATCTTACCTCAACTGTTCCAACTAATACAACACATAACTGAACATCAGTCCCTCACACCTTCAATGTATGAGGCCCATATCACACTAATCCCCAAACCTGGAAAAGACACATTAGATTGTGGATTATATAGACCCATCTCATTTCTCAACACAGACTACAAAATACTCACCAAAATACTCGCAAATAGGCTGAAAAAAGTAATTTCAAAAATTATATACCCAGATCACTGGATTCATGCCAACTAAATTCACATCGATCAATATCCAAAAAACACTTATCCACTGCCAAGTGGACCACGACAACTCCGGAACTCGCATAATGATCTCCCTAGATGCTCAAAAAGCATTTGATTCTGTCGAATGGTCATACTTGAGGCATTGTATGCATAAATTCAGATTCGGCCCCAAATACATTAAATGGATCCAGCTTCTATACGCCCAACCCAAAGCCACAATCCTAATCAACGGAACAAACTCCACACACTTTAGCCTTCATAGAGGGTACAAGACAGGGATGTCCACTCTCCCCATATTTATTCGCCTTAGAGATAGAACCCCTTGCAATACAGCTCAGAACAAACCTCCTCATCAAAGTCTTCACCTTAGGAGCTCAAACCTCACTACTCAGCCTATATGCTGATGACCTGATCCTATATCTGGCAGACACGAACCAATCCCTAATTACAACACACAATATAATTTCCAAATTCAGCCCCATCTCTGGTTTATAGATCAATTGGAGTAAATCGGCTCTTTTCCCGCTAGACACCAATATCGCACTACCACCAAGAGTACGAGGCTTGGTCCCCTATACTTTCAACAAATCATACACAACGATAGAATGATACCATTCTCTGAACTACAACAAAAACTCTCTTTAACAAACTCTGCCTTATTTCGCTATCTCCAACTGCGCTACTGTCTCATCTCTGAATTCCAAACCCTCAATATCCCCCTCACCCCACACCCTATAATAAGGATTCTGAAGGACCAGGTGGAGAGACATCCGGTCTCACAAATATATTCATGCTTGATTGCCAAAAAAGGCGTTGACATACAAACCACATAGATGCAAAAATTGAATAAATATATACCCACATTACACGAGTCCGAAGAAATCGCCCAATCACTCGTACAGGTATCCCCATCGGCTAATCACAGAGTAACACAATTTTATATCCTACACCAGGTATACCTAACTCCGTGCAGACTAGCACATATGTCTCCAAATAATACCTCAGAATGCCCCAAATGCTACACATCATCAGCAGATTTTTGGCATCTGATATGGACTTACCCAAAGATCTCAGCTTTCTGGACTAGGGTAACAAGAACCTTAACACAGATACACCATGCACCAGTACCACCGGATCCTGGACTGTGCGTCCTGGGGGTTGATGGTGCTGGAGGATGGATGAATACACACCTCAAACTACTACATAGTTCCCTCTTTTATGCCAGATGTACTATAGTACTCACTTGGATGTCCCGACAGGCACCCAGGTGTGGAACCTGGAAAGCTATGATTAAGTCCGACTTATCATTAATCAGACTAATATACCTAAGCAGAGGCACACTGAACAAATTTAGCAAAATATGGGCCCTTTGGTATGAATACATGGGCATACACATTCCAGCATACACCCCCAACACCCTTCAGGTAACCTGAAAGATACAGACAGGGATATACCCCTTTAAATATTCAACCTAATCCAATACATTTCCCTTCATCTCACATAATCCCCCACACATATCTACTCACCACACGAGAAGCCTTCCTCCCCCCCCCCCCCCCCCCTCCCTTCCAAGACACCTCTCCTTAACCTTCCTATCCTTATTCCCAAAATACAGAAATACAAGTAAACGGTTATATATGGAACTAAAGTTGATATAACGCAAATGTACTAAATTGAACTATGTGTAACCAGTTAGGTGATATGTGACCCAGATTATACATCTATGCTGAAACTGAAATGTAAATTGAATTGAGAGGAACCCTCTCTTTTCCCCTCCCCTTCCGTTTCCCCTTGTTACTCTCTTCCTTTTGTTATCTTTCTCTCCCTTTAATCAACTATATATAAATGCACAGGTACATAAGTGTGTGTCAAACTGTTTAATTGATTGTATATTCAATGTCATGAATACATACGGAATTGATGTATATTCTTGACCTGTTTACATAAATAAAACATGTTTAAAAAAAGAATTGTGTTGAATAAATTTACCTTCCCAGAGTTCCACTGTCCCGCTCTTTGCTCATTTTCCTTTGCTCTTGCAGGTGGGGGAGCAGCCCATTGCTGTGGAGTCAAGGAAGGCAGGCTTTGAGACAATGGCATTCCAGCATTTTCATCAAACACAGCGAATCGAGAACGACTTGAGATCTGCTGAGTTGGAGCAGTCTGAACACTAAGGCCTAAGTTACGAGCTGAAAGAAGTAAAAGGTAAAAAAAGTTAAGCCCTTTAATGGAAAATGTCATTAATTAATTTGATGCCTTGAGATTTTATTTTGAGAAATGTAGAGCACTTCAGAAAGCCTAAAAACAAAGTTGCAACAGTTACACCATCCACAATGCAAATATAACAGTAGTTCTAATAATTTCGACTCAAGCTGCTCATACACTGCCTATTCCCCCACGTACATTTGATGGAGTCTCCAACTCTGTTTACTGGTGCCCTTGCTTTGTTTTTCCCTCTTGATTTCAAATCTGCTAGTGAACTGCGTTGTGGTTCAGGAACCTCTAATTCCTCAGGGTCTGGTCCCTCAGAAATTCCTTGCAATACTTGACGTGACACTCTGGCCTGGAACTGCCTAGAAAGCAGATTTTATTAAAATGGATTACCCTGAAGTTCCATGCATTGTTTTGTGGTGCCAGATTCTAAAAATAAGGAGAACATAAAATCTGTGAAGATATTTATAGAGGTTACTTACCGATGATGGATCTCTAATTTTTCCAACGGTTCAGCTTTGCATTGCATGCCCTCCTGAAAAATTGAGTCTGCCTTCTTGTAATTCCCCCTGGCTTCTAATTCTTCTGCCCATGTGATGTAGAGCAAGGACTGAGAGATCCCTATTCCTTGGCTATGCAAATAGCTGTATAAATCCAAAGGCTCTGAGCAAAAATTTGCCTAGGAAGACGGAATTTAACATTTTTTTTATTGCATATTACTAACATATTAGACTTACATTGTGTATTTATACAGTATTAAAGGGGGTGCTGCGACAGTGCCAGATAGAAAAATAACTATCTACAGTGAGCACAAGGAGAAAGCAGAATATTTGTACTTACAAATTTAAGACAAATGGTAACATAGCGTAGATCATTATAATATCGTTTTTCTTCATGGAATATTTTAACAGCTCTTTCTAGTAGGATGCACAGATTGCTCTCCTTTCCTCCTTGAGGAAATGCTTGTTCTGCCCACTTGATATACCTGGTGAAGGTTAATATAAAAAGATCTTCTCATTGATGAGGTTTTTGCATTTCAGTGTGAACAATATAAATAAAGGACCCGGTAAAAAGGTTTTCTCTGTGTGAAAGTGTTTTGTACACCATTTAGAATTCTTGTTTTAAAGGGGAACTGTGGTCTTCAAACAAGTTGTGTTTAAATGAAAGGCCAGTTTCATACCTTTAAAACGAGCCATCAACCACCTGTCTACGTGCTCCACAGCCCAAGATATAAATAAATGACTGACCAGAAAGTTCATGGGTGGGAAGCTAACGTGACGTTCCTAAGGCTTCTCCTCCACCTCGCCGCCGGCGAGCACAGCCTCAGACTTCAGTGTATGAGGGAGACAGGAAGTCATCTCCCCCTCCCTGCTGTGTGAAGATCCCCACAGAGAAGATAAGGGAATCTACAGCCCTCCTACTGTCCCACTATGTGAAAACAGCCAGGCAGAGTTCTCACTCTGCCTGAAAAGGCTGTTTTCACAGTTTTCTGTAAGGAGGGGAGGGGTCTGAGTGGCCCACGGCAACCGTGAGTGGGTGAGGCCACATGCAGCTGTAAGGGAAGGGGCCAAGGGGGGCATGCAAATGGAGGGGCCATGAATGAGAGGGGCATGGGGGGCTGCAAGGGGAGGAGGAGACACAGGGCAGATTGACTGTCACATAGTTTCAGAGCAGGAAGCAGGGGACCTGGTGATGCTGCTTCTCAGGAGAGCAATTCATATCAATTTACCTAGTAATTTTTGGAGCACAGTTCCAAAAATTAACTTATTGCCAGTACTGTAGTTTCTAATGCAGGTTCACCCAATAATTTATTTTGGCTTTTAGGAAAAATAAAGAGAATCCCCACTTTTTATGGCATCAGTTCATAATGGATATAAGCAAAATTAAAGCACATGACCTCCCCCTAAACAAATTTGAAATCTACAAACAGGAAATCTACAAACAAATTCGAAATCCCCCCAAAGCTAACAATATTTCCTGGTCTCCAGGACGTTGCATCTACTTGATCCTCATCAGCTTCAGCCTTCCATGTTCACATAAGTTTAACACTGCATCAGGTTAGTTCTATTGTCCATAGACGTGGGAATTATGGCATCTTAATGGGCTCCTGAGCTGGAGCTAAATTTAGCTTTTGTGACAGTGACTTGTGCCATAAGTTTTTAGGGAACCAATCTAGTGACTTTTTTATGGATTAGGTGGGCTTTGGGCTCCTTCACCTACGATAGGACCAGACAGCCCAGAGCCGTTTTTGTCTCTGTTAATGGCAAGGGATATATAGGCTTTGTACCTTCATCCGGCACACTGTGTTTTTGCTATTTTTAACCATTGTTTGGGTGTGATGTGTTATTTTAATGCATATCTAATAAAGGTTATGTTTTAACTGTGGCTTATTCTCACACTTGTAAATATTGGTGAATGCACATATAGGGGGATACTTTCTTCTTACAATTTTAACTATATTTATCCCCAGTGCATACAGGGGGTAGCTCTGCGATACACCTCTAATTGTTCTTGTTAAGGGACACAAAACCAGTGGTTTTAAGAAAGTTTCTGTGGATATTCCAACCTCCCTGCGTGCTGTACTCACTGTGGATCTATTAACATAACAGACATACCTTCCATCTTTACTATAGGCACATATATGCAGAAGATGGGAGGGATGTTGACCTGTCCACGGATCAGCTGTCAAAGAGTAAGAGCAGGTTTTCAGTAAGTGTACCACTGTAACGCTGCTATTCCACTGCACACAGGAAGGCAGGCATATGTTCTAGTACCATCTGTGAAATAAAGTCTCCCTAACACTTTCAATTAACCCACATTCCTTACCTGTCCCAGACATCCAATGGATCATCACCAGAATAGAAGCGAAGCTCTAGCTCAAATGTCCTGTGAGAGCAAATGATATAATTATAAATCTCCATTTTGATGCCCATTACATCAATATATTGCCCTGGTGGATCTTCTGCAAGGAAAACTAGAGTCATGGACTCTTTAATCAAAGTAGATTTGGTATTTGACAGAATTTGGTTCTTGACAGAAAGACAATTTATAAAACAACAGATGTGATGACATCTGGGCAACCCTTGATTCTGAATGCTGGATAAACACTCAGGTACCCAATCTAATGTAATTCAATGAAAGGGTATCTCCACCCCCAAATTAAAAAAATAAATATAATGTAGGGGACCCCTAAAACGCCAACTTTAAATGTTAAAAATCTGTGCAGAAATGTACTTACACACCTTTGTTCCCTCAGCCTCTCTCTTCTGTATCTCCCATCCCCAGAAGTAACAAAAGGGGCCGAAACTGCAGCAGCGTCTGTAACTGTAACAGCCAACTACTAATGCAACCGAGTCAGAAAAGCAACCGAGGGAACGAAAGTGGGCAAGTACATTTCGGTGCGAATTTTAAACTTTTAAAGCTGGCGTTTGGTTGGAGGTTTAGGGTTGGGGGGTCCCCTACATTTTTTTGTTTATAAATAAAGATGAAGTGCCGAGGGATTGGAGGGTGGGGACATGTCCTTTAATCAAAATATCAATTAAAAATACCATAAAAGTCAAATTAAGATTAGTGGCTGATTAATATTTAATCCAAAAACATGTGCAATTTTATACATAGCCATCCAGCTTATATATATTATGCATACAAATACATCAATAACGAATTATTACAATAAAAAAAAAAAAAAAAAAAATCAGGGATCAGTATCCGAAATTATCACCAAAAACAGTGCAAAACCTACCGCCGTCACATATTCCCAGACAGATTCCATTGGAATCTCTCAGTAAGTCTATTGACCTTATACTCTGCAAGAGATCAGTCGGTAGGATGAGCACACATTTCTATTGTACTGACTCCCTAATTGAGTAAAGGGAGCCAATACTTACTAACAAAAATTCTTTGTCCATACTGACTGACGTGTACGTGTGTGAAAATAATATATATAAATACAATAGCAAAAGTGTGCCCGTTGGTACACAGTGGGAAATATGTGGGTGTATGTTTAGCTATATGTGGATACAGATGATATAAAATCTTTAGACACACTACTATAAAATGTAGGGATTTGTACAAAAAAAATAACTAAAGGCAAGATGTTAAAAATAAAAGAAATCCTATGAAATCTTGGTTCTATTAGTCTCACATCTAATATTTTAATGAATATTTTGAGTGTTATAGTTCAGTAGAAACACCACAGTGAAATACAACTTTTGTGCAAAGCTTGAATCAATCTTCCCCCTTAAATTTCCAACCAATAATAGAGAGGAGATCCATTGAATCATTCTATAATTAAAGGGTAACTGTGGTCTCAAATTCTTCCAAACAAGTAAGAATGATATAAAAAGCCTTCCATTATACCTTCACAATAAAACCTAAATCACATCACTAGATAAAATTTGTTATTGCTGCAAAAGTTCAGCAATGTAACTTCCTGGTTAAACTCTTCCTGTTTTTAACCATGTGACCAGCCTCTGCCTGCATTAATAGGCTCCCCTTCTCAACTGTCATTTTTTTTCTTCTTAGGTACTTCCTGATTTCCACAGCAAAAAGTCTTAACTGAACATGCTTCTCCCCCGGGGGAAAAGGGCCGGCAGGGGTCAGGTGATGTCACTCAACCTACTGGAAGCAGGAAGTTTGAACATTCACCTCTATATTATTTCTCACAGGGGAAGCCAGAGATGTGATTGTCGGCTCATAAAAAAAATACTGCAGGCTTTCATTTAACCCTAACTTGTTTTGAGACAAAGTTGCCCTTTAAAGTTATCAATCTGTCTTTCAATACTCACCCTCCCCATTAACTCACAGCTGTCACCAGGGATTCTGTTACAGAGGGATCACTATTGGTAAATATGAGGTCCTATAAAGAACCCAGACTATCCTGTCATGTTTTATAATTGTTGTTATTACATTTTATCAGTGGCGCTTGGCGTGTTTCGGACACTACAAGGTCCTTAATCATAAGCAGTGCTTGTATGGTCAGAAAAGGCATTGCAGGAGAATCATAAGTAGCAGAGATGTAAGGTAACGATTTGTTTAAACTACACAGTGGGGCCAGTATGGGGTTAAATTTTAGTTTTGGGGGTGGACATGCCCTTTAAAAGGTAACTGTGGTCTCGATTTCTTCCAAACTAGTAAGAATTATATAAAAAGCCTTCTATCACACCTACCTTAAAAATAAAACCTAAATCACATCTCTAGAAGCTATTGCTGGAAAGGTTCAGCAATATTACTTCCTGCTTGAACACTTCCTGTTTTCAGCCATGTGACCAGCCTCAGCCTGCATTAATAGGCTCTCCTTCTCCACGGTCTATTTTTTCCCCAGGTACTTCCTGATTTCATCAGCATTAAGGCTGAGGCCACACTACAACGCACCAAGCGTGCACGCTTTAGCATGCGATTGCGCATGCGTTTTCTGTGCGTTAGTGCGCATTATTTTCACGTTTGCGTCTTCTCTATCTTTAAAGCAAAAACGCAGGCGATTGTGCAAAAAATGCTTGCCGCAAAACAAGAAAGGACGCGCAGTCGCATATCGCAGGAACGGTCGCGTTCCCGCGATTTCAATGTTAGCGAAAATCCCGGGCGTGGAAGCAAGCACAAAACGCGTCTGTGAACACGCGAAAAACACGCTAGTGTGGCCTAGCCCTAAGTCTTAACTGAGCATGCTTCTTCCCTGGGGCGAACAGGTGGGACAGAGGTAAGGTAAAGTCACTCAACCTACTAGAAGCAGGAAATTTGAACAGTCGCCCCAATGTAATGTCTTACAGGTTCCAGCCTTATGTGATTGTCGGCTCATTTTAAAGGAAATACTACAGGCTTTCATTTAACCCTCACTGGTTTTGATACCACATTTGCCCTTTAAGGAGCTATACCTTACCTCCCGTTCTTCAATCAATATCTCAGGAGCACAATCCACCACAGCAGCACTGAAAATTCCAGACCACTTCCCGGTTCTAATCAACTATAGCGTGCTATAGTTGATTAGAACCAGGAAGCGGTCGGGACCTGTCAGTTCTGCTGCGCTGGATCATGCAATAGGTAAGTTTCTTCTTCTATCTTCGTCCCTGGCTCCTGAGATATTGATTGAAGAACAGAAGGTAAGGCATAGCTCCTTAACCTCCTGGCCTTCAATCAATACATTAAAGGAATAGTTCACTTTTCAAGTGAACTATTCCTTTAATCAAAATGATTTGTAAAGTAAAGCCAAGCAGGCATTTAGCTATATTTATTGCAATCTCTCGGAAAACTGTAGAGGAATTTTTATTTAATCTAGTTAATAAGAATGGCAATTCCAGTGAAAGTTGGAAAGTTGGAAAAAATTGGAACCTCCTCCATGCTGTACAAAATATATTTTGCAGAAGATATGCCGAATGCCTGAAAGCAGACAATACTCACTGCTTCTGCTGCTGGATGGCAGTATGGCTGGCGCTGTCCTGTTGAGCAAGGACCTCTTGCAGAGTTGACATGACTCTTCCTTGGCGCAGGGGCTGCACATTTTCCTTGCTCAACTCCCACTCGTCACCAGCTTGGGCCATGGTCAACACTCTGTGAAGATTTAGATAGATATAAACACTTCTCCAAAACATTAGCACTTCGATACATGCACCTGTGACTTAGGTGGATCAGCAACACCCAGCATAAAGACTTGAAAGTGGATGAGGATAGTGTGCGGGACAGCTGTCCAATCAGTTTGGATTTATATAGCGCCAACATCATCTTCCGTAGAGCTTTTCAATTACATGTATACATTCACATCAGGCCCTGCCCCGAAGAGCTTCTAAGCACATTTATCTAACCACATTAAGATCTAAGCACATTTATTTGACACATACAACCGATCAGTATGTCTTTAAGATTGTGGGTAAAACCGGAGTGCCCGGAGAAAACCCATGCAAGCACAGGGAGAACATACAAACTCCTTGCAGATGTGTTCAAGGGTGGAATCGAACTCAGGAGTTCAGCACTGCAAGGCATCAGTGCTTACCACTGAGCCACTGTGCTGTTGTTATCCAAATCCTAATTTGGCAATAGCCCCAGTTATTAAATAAGGCAAAACTCACCATCTGCAGAGGACCACAGGGGACATAGTAATAAAAGCGGAATCAATTTCTTCTGGCTGTACCAGTTTTTTGGGGGGTTAACAAGTACATACATTTGCTGGTAAATCAGTAAAGAATTGGAAGATCAAGAGGAAGTTCAAGCTGGACAATACGAGATCTTTAAAGGAATAGTTCAATAAAAATGTGAACCTTCCCTTTAATGCATTGATTGAAGAATAGGTAAAGGACCTATGCCTTACCTTCTGTTCCTCAATCAATTTCACAGGAACCAGGAATGAAAAGGTAATTTACCTTACTCACTATACCCCACCGGCTGAAGTGACAGGTCCTGACCACTTCCTGCTTAAATTTAACTACAGCGCCGGTACTTGGACGGGATTTCAGGCCTGACTACGACACGTGAATTTGTCCCTGCAGTAGGGACAGTCCTGTCCAAAGAGGGACGCATGGCAATGTGAGTAAGGTAAATTACCTCTCTTTGTTCCTTGCTTCCTTTCAGTTGATAGAAGAACAAAAGTTAAGGCATAGGTGGGTCTAACTCCATAAAGAAGAACTTGGAAGATAATTTGAGTAAAAAATGTGTAAAGGGCAAGCCCGGTTTTCTAAGGCGCCTTGGTTATGGCTTCAACCAAGTGTAGTGAGCAGACATGTTTACCATGGGGGTTATGTATGTATATGTTTATTTAAATAGATCCACTTGGGGGATACAGTGCTGTATAAATATTAGAATACAAAAAGTTCTACAATGTGGACAACAAATATAAATAATTCTATAAGTATACAAGTGCTGGAATCATGCAACATGAGGAAAGAGGTCCCTGCCCCATAGAGCTTCCGATCTAGTTATGGCGCTCCCTCCAAACATTGACCGATAAGGATATTAAACTTGATCTTAGGCTGTGTACACACCATACAATTTTTCATCTTCACCGACCTATAGTTCAGCATATTGGTCGATCAGGATGGTAAATTATTGCATGGATTTGCTCTGACTGACCATTTGTTTCTCTGAATTAGACAAATTGGCGTTCAGACATGACAGAAAAACACGGGCGTCTGTGCGGTCGTCGCCCTCAGCAAACTGTCGGCTGTGGCTACTTTTGCCATGACCAACGTCCTTCACCCTGGCCGATAGAGAGGAAGATTCCCATGTTGAGTACCCAGTTTGGCCAAAGGTGATATTGCAGGGCTATAGCCAGTCATGTCCCACCTGTGGAACCTGATGATGGAAACTACAGCTCCCAGCATGCCCTGGAATGCAGAACTGGCTCTATCTTTACATTTCTGACATGTCTGCCTGTCTGTAGTTCACAATATGTGGACCTGGGGTAAGTCCAGGTTGGAACAGACTCTTCTCTCTCCAGATGTGACAGCTCTCCATTGTAACAATAGGAAAGGAGGAGACACCATTACTAGAGCCACATTACCCAGCATCCTCAATGATGACATCATCAACCTTCACTCCCCGCCCATGTACCACACACTAAGTTATTTCATTGTTCACTAGAATAAACACATACACACACGACCAAATCTATTTTATCGCCCCGGGTACTCACCTTCCGGAATGTGCTTTATCCGCCAGACCCTCGCTCGCTACGTTCAAACTAAATCCCGCGGTTTCCCCATTGGTCCAATCCCGTCAGTCACGTGACACTGCTCGCCCGCTCAATGTGCCGGATCTGCACGACCTTTCCGTGATTGGTTAAAATTCATCAGGTGGAATAATTCTAAGGCTTTCTGGGAGTTGTAGTTTATGTTAATACTATTGCGAGTCACCAGTAACAAATAGCAGTTTAAATAATATTCCAATTCAAAATGTTCAGTTCATCTTATTTATGAAAGATTATGGGGGGGGGAAACCCACAGCAAGTGAATATTATCATAGATGTACAATCTGATTTCCAAGGAAATAGTCAATCAAGGCACTTGATTGACACCTGGAATGTAACATATTTTAGATTGGATACATAAATAGGGAACACATCAACAAAACAATAATACAGTGGTGGTTGGGAAGAATGATAGTTTCTAGTTATGGTCAATTTAAAATAACATTTTTCGGTATAGATGCCCTTTTTAAAAAAGCTAAAGGTAAGACAGACATTTTCAAATTAAAAAAACTACAGATTCCATCTACCTAACTAAATGTTAATGGAAACTTTTATTTCCATTAACTTCTAGTTGACCAGTTACTATTATGACATGCTCAGCCTTTACGTTGCCTAGTTACCATTATGACATCACAGAGCTTTGCTATAAAGCCGCGTGTAATGATCTGACTTTACCATTTTGGAGTTAAGCATTTTACAGCAAGGTGTTGCTTGATCAAGTGCACTGAGCGATTCTGTGAGTATTGAAAATACCTATAAACTTGTAGAATGCATTACATACTGTGCTAAATCTACAAATTGTCAGTATAGAATATTTTAAATACATATAAAAACTGAATGGAGAAGATATAATATATTGTAATTTTTAAAATTTAAATGGGATCTAAACTGAAAAGAATGTTTTTTTTTAATTGCCCATTACTGGAAACTACTGAAAAACTGTCACACAATCACCACAAGCTATTTACCATGTAAATAGCTTGTCCACCTCTTTAAGACAGAAACTTAAGGCGTTAAAATTTCAGAATGGGAAAACCCCATTAGTTATGCATTGAGAGCCGTTATGGGCTCAGTGCATTGCCTACAGAAGGCAATAGAGAGCGATACCGTCTCTCAGTACATAGCCCTGTATAATTTTTCCCAACCACCACTGTATAATTTTTTTGTTGATCTGTCTCCTATTTTAGTGCCTTAATTATCATAAACCCTTCTGCTGTTTGCAGTTAGGGCTGACAGTTGTTGTGTGTGAAATGCATTGTGGTAAATTCCCAATGCTGGCTCATAGTGATTACAGAGCATGCTCACCCTCACAGAAATTTGTATCTGATAAAGGGGGTGCCAGTTAATAGTAGGAGGGGGGACATTTAGCCTGAGCACTGGATTGACATGCAGACGACATGCAGCAAAACACGCACACCTCTGAGTATGTGATACTTACATGTTTACATTTATTGTTTAAAATTAGGCATTTTTTCAGTTTACATACCCTTTAACATTTTTTGTATTATTTTGTCTTGCAGCAATGGATTCCATGATGAGTTATTTAATGATATTTATCTTCGTGATCTTCTGTTATTCAACTTTTGGTAAATATAGAATCCTATTCCCTGGTAGCCAAGACACTTAATATATTGTTTCCCTCTTTGGCAGCCCTAGTTCTCTTATTAAAAGTTTCTTATGGACATTTTTCTCTTTTTTCAGCTTTTACAATAAGACATTTTACAGTCTTTCAAAATGAAATCGAAGCTCAAGTAAACAATTATAACCTTATCCCATGTGAATTCCATACGGTCCACCAGCTAAGGCCAGATGTAGTATCCCTGGCATGGCGTAAAGCCAATAAGGATAATAACGACTTCACCCCAGTTATTCAACTACATGGGACCCAGCTGGAAACTGACCCCAACTATGAAGGGAAGTACAACCTCTTCACCCCACTTGTTTCCAAAGGGAACTGCTCCCTGATATTCAGACCCTCTGATATTGAGGACAGTGGCAGTTTTGACGCCCAGCTGGTTATTAAGGGAAAGGTCTTCACAACCTCAAAAATCTACATAAAGGTTGTAACAGGTAAGGTCTAGTACACAGTCATTATAATTATTAAAAAACAAAAAGATATTGGGATTATTAATATGGAGTGTTTAATCTTCTTTCTGTAGATCCTTTTTAAGTTCTTTGTTCTCTGAGATCAAACCCTGACCCTATGACAGCTTAACTTTACTTTATCTTGTTTATTACCAGCTGAGTCCCGGGCAGCAAAAATCCACATTACTGATGCACCAATGAGGAAAGACACGGCTGTGACTACAAAAGGCGACTTTGTGGATAAAATTATTGTGGTTGCAGCAAAAGGAAATGTGAAAATAATAGTCATTGTTGTATTGGCAATGTCTGGTGGCATCGGGTTAATCCTGATCATTGTCATTACTATATGGTAAGTATTTTTTAACCTGGTCATGCATTTTAATCAGTGCAATAGCCATATATAGCAATGCACAGAGCTTTTGTGTAAATGTGTAAATTTATATGGCAGCTCTATACATAATACCTTACTCATTCACAAAAACCTACACCTCTTTTTACAGTTGCTGTCGTCGGAAGCATAAAGTTCAGGATGAAGAAAACCCACAAAAGTCTAATAGGTTAGTAAATAATGAAAAAATATTATTGTATTATGAATCCCTAGATTTATATAGATGTAATATTATTATTCTATATTGAATTTAATTTGTAAACTGTACATTAACAATTTATCTTTTCTGAACAGTAAAACTAAGAAAGAGTCGGATAACGAAAAGTCGGATGATGAAGACTCTGATAGCACGTACGATGATGATTCTGATGATTCTAATGTTGGATGTATATTGGATTAAAGAGACACAGAGATTTACTTCAGATGATATGGAAGAGGTTGATAAGAAGAATGACTATGGATCAGATACAGTAATGTTATAAATCTTCCTGCACTGCCTGCGCCCTGTATGTATGTATTTTATTTCTTATATAGTGCTATGTATTCCGCAGCGCTTTACAATTATTTACTCTATTCACATCAGGCCCTGCCCGAGGAGCTTACAATCTAATCACTTTATGTACACATACAACCTATCAGTATGTCTTTATGATTGTGGGGGAAACCGTACCTGGAGGAAATCCAAGCAAGCATGGGGAGAACATATCAACTCCAATGCTAAATGTCCCATTACCAGAGGGGACCTATCTAGCACCCAGCAGTACCGAGGTACTTTTCCATTAAAAACCTTCCACCTTTCTAGCCTTCCAGCCTGGAACTAGGACTGTCACTGGAGACGGATCCTCACACCACCATACTGCAGCTAGGTGGGCATTATTACAATCCAGCCGGTAAGCCTTTCTGCCAGCAACTCTTCCCACAACCTATTTGCCCGTTCACCAGTTAATAAGCCAGCAAGCCTTTCCACATGATAACAAATGCTTTTAACAGACAGCAAGCATTTTCACCTACCCACTCTTTGTGGAAGCCAGCAAACCTATTTACAAGCCACAAGCCTTTTCAACACACAGCAAGCCTTTTTACAAGCCAGCAAGCCTTTCCACCAGAGAGTAACCCTTTTCACCAGCTATCAATCCTTTTCACTAGCCAGCAAGCCATTCCCCATACTTACAAACCCATTCACCATGCAGCAAGCACTTACAAGCCAACCAACCTTGCCACCAGCCAGTAATTCTTTTTATAAATGTATTTAAAGGAACACTAAATCAAGTATTTAAAGTATTTGCCATCCGTTTCTATTATTCACAGGAGGTGAGAACTCTTATTCCCACCTCCCTGTGAATAATAGGATGCTGGGGGGACCTGGAACTTACCTTTCCGGTGCTCCACTGCAAGACGCTCCTGCATCTAACAGCTGTTCTTTCCCGATCGCACGCCCTATCTTTTGTATTGGCACGCATGCGCCTAAGATAGGGCGCGTGGTCAGGACAGAGCGGCTGTCAGTGAAGGAGCGGCTTGCAGTAGAGCACCGGTAAGGTAAGTTCCAGGTCCCCCCAGAGTCCTATTATTCACAGGGAGGTGGGAATAAGAGTTCTCACCTCCCTGTGAATAATAGAAATGGATGGCAAATACTTTAAATTCTTGATTTAGGAGGGTTTAGTGTCCCTTAATGTATTTATACACAGTAATCATATCCCCACGCAAGCGCCTTTTCTCTAGCGTACATAATAGTAACTTATCCAGTCTCTCTTCATAATTAAGCTCCCCCAATCCCTTTATTATTTTGGTTGCCCTTGTATGTTTGTAAAATATGTAGCAATATATAAGAAATAAAATACTTGTAAATAAAATGCATGATGCCTGTCCTTATTACAGTAAGCTACTGCCAGTAGTCATGCATAAAATAACAGCTACTGATAATGGCAAGAGACAAAATATAGGGCTTATGTACCAAGAGGTGTAAAATATGGCCTCTTTTATTATTCTTCAGCAACCAATCAGATTTTATCAGACATTAGACCAGTAAAATGCTAACATCTGATTCGTTGCTGCAGATTAACAGCAATGGAAAACATTTGCACTTAAGCCCCTATAGTACATAAGCCCCTATAGATTATAGGCATTTGATCACTATTTTTGGTGCGTATGCATGTACTCTGATAGGCTTTAATTTTGGAAGTCCAACATTGCGATTGTGTGTTCTTCCATGCGTCCTAGTGGGGCCTCAGCCTCATTGCTGTTAAAGGGCCCTAATATGAAAACACATACAGGTAAATCAGACCCCAAAACCCTAAACTGTAATGGTTTGAAATCTGAAATATATAAGTATAACCTGAAATCCTGCCCAAGGTCCTGTTGCCCGTTTCTGCTTCCTGGTTCTTCCAGTTAGTAACTGTCAGTTATGGATTTGACAGTTGACATCACAGCAAATGACTGAATGCCAATCCCCTAGCTGCCTCTTCTGAGCATGCTCAGGCTCAGTACAGGTCACTAAATTGCTCAGTTTCCATGAGGCATCCAGAAGCATAGCAGGCATACGGTAATGAATTCAGAGGACAAAGTAGGATATATCAACATATTTTTGAAAGGCCATTCTTTCTAAAAGATGTTATTATGAGGGTGGAGTTGTCCTTTAGGCTGGGTACACACGAGGGACCATTTTTTCCGACCAAGCATTCGCTACACGTCAGCGCTCGGCCGGGACAAATGTCTCACGGTAAACGGCAACAGTGGCCACGGCCGACAGTTCCTGTGACCCTATGGGACCGCACGATCGGCCGTGATTTACCGACACGTCCGATCCAGACAAATGGGGGGATTGTCATCAGACACGGTGGCAGCCGAAAGCGGCACAGATTTTCACCCCAATCGACCAATACACAGAAGTATCAGTCAATTGGGCCAAAAAATCTGCCCGTGTGTACCCAGCCTTAAGGAATGACCTAAATTATTAGGAGCCAAATGCCAGCGTGTTTAAAGGACAATTATACTCACCTTCCCTCCGCTCCACATCTTTGTGCAGTACCTTTTACTCAGGATGAGGACCTGAACCGCTACAGCAGCGTCTTACAGCACTGCTGCTCTGGTAGGCTCCGCCCCCTCCTCCCCGTTGGCGACTAGGCCAATAGGAAGGCGTGCTTGTTGCAGAGCGTGCCTTCCTATTGGCCTCGTCGCTGACGGGGAGGAGGAGGCGGAGCCTACCAGAGCAGCGTTGCTCTAAGACGCTGCTTTAGGTTTCGCAAATCCAGGGGTGAGGACCTTGCGGTTCAGGTCCTCACCCTGAGTAAAAGCTACTGCACAAAGATGTGGAGCGGAGGGAAGATGAGTATAATTGTCCTTTAAAACTGGCTATATCAAAAATCATGAATGACCACCAGATGGCAATATTATGCAACAAACATAATCCAAATAAGAAAATGTTTTTGTAGTATATTATTCAGACAGGGAGAATCAATAAAAATTCTTATTGTGCTAATTTTGCCCCAACCAATCAGATCTTATTTAACATTTGAAAGCTAACATGTGATTGGTTGTGTCAAAATTAGCACCATTTTTAACGATAAGAACTTTTATTGAATAACCCTGAGAGTTTATTGAAATATGTATATTTACTTGCATCACTGCAGTGTTTTAGACCTTTTTTACTTTATGCCACATGCATCAATGCACATCATATTACAAGTTTCACATTCCAAATAAAGATATATTGATATTTTGTGTGTATCTAATTTAATTCTTAGCTTATAAGCTCTTATATATATTACCCATACTTTTCCTAAATTATAATGTTTTATACCAAAGTTTTTTTGGAAGAATACAAGGTTTTTATGCCTTATATTACCTACATTAATTTCATAACATTTAAGGCACTTCCAAGACATAAAAGAACAGCTTTTATGGGGCCCTAGACAGGGCTGTCACACTAAGGTAGATGTAATAAAAGTTGTTATTGTTAAAAATGGTGGTAATTTTGCTCCAACCTATCAGATGTTAGCTTTCAAATGGTAACTATCATCTGATTGGTTGGGGCAAAGCTAGGACCCTTTTTTAATAATATGAACTTTTATTACATCTCCATGTGTGACTTACATGGACTCTACTACTGTTTCCCCTATTTAAAGCTCCAAGATCCAAAATTGCCTCATGCTGCAAAACCAGACATATTCTGTCTCCCTCGCTTCATGACATAAAAACATGGTTTATTGATTTAACAATATTAATACCAGTTTGTTGAACTGTTCCATTGCTTAGCGCTGCTTTAGCACTGCAGTATCTTAGATTTTGCAAGCAATGTATACCAAAAATGTAATGGGTATAGCAAGAAGACTGGCTTCTTGAACTAATAACAGATCTTATACCTGCCTGAACAACTTACTGCATCTAGCATTCCCTGGCTTGGTGGGAGTTGTAGTTTTCAAATATCTGGAAGCACACCATCTGAGAATCCCTGATCTAATGAAATGTGCATGGTAAGGATAAATGGCAACTCTCTGTGCATTACTAAAGATGTGTAATTAGGACTCTAACCCTAGACATGCACAGGCTGATAGTATAGATGATTGATCACTCTATGAACGATTTACAATCAGGATGTCATTAATCACTGGTACAATAGGTACAATTAGGTATACTGTCTCCATCCCTTTTCCAATCAGGCCTTTTCTCTTTAATTCCTCCCTTTATTGGCCTGTATCTCCCATAGTAGTTTTTGAGCAACAATACAACAAATTTGTACAGACTTGTGGGACGCACCGAGCGCCGCTATTGGCAACCCGGTGCAAACAGCCCGGCGATGTTATATGCCGATAGCGGCGCTCGGAACATTGCTACTTGGCGCCGTTTTATTCTGGCACTTTCAACGCCAGCTATTAGCTGGCGTTGAAAGTGCCGCAATAAAATGGCGATTTCGGCATGTAACATCACTTGCGACGGCTGCGCTGTTAACTTTCGCGTTAGCCACGCAGCCGCCGCAAGGAAGGAGTTAAAGTCACGCTAACCGATATAACATCGGTTAGCGCAAATTCAACTCCAAATCAGAAGCGATGCGCCCGTTGGTGCATCGCCCTGATAGACTAAGCATGCTCTCTTCCAGCTGAATCTATGGATTAGCTATGAATTTCCAGATACTGTTTGCCCGTTTACTTTGAATGGGCATGTAATTAAAGTCCATCTGTTATTTCTTGATTAAAGAAGAAGAATTGAAATTTACACATAGGTAGAGAATCCCCATAAACCATTGTACTTACAGTTATCAAAAGTGTTTCTTTAAGCATAAAATCTTCCTGATTATTGGCAGTGTAATAGCGTTTCCTGTAAACAGTGGGGAAGCTCAGATAGCTGGGTACAGAAAACGACTGTTGAACCATATTATATATATATGTATGTATAATTAATTAATTAATTAATTTGGCTTGAAAAAGCCAAATTCCTGTTGTTTCTATTTCTTCTTCTTCCGTTTTATTCTTCCGCTTTTTTGGACCGTATCTCCTCCCACAGTTTTTGAGCTAGAGACATGAAATTCGGTACAGACGTGCGGGGCATATAGGAGAAGTGTGCTATCTTCTACTATGGAATCCGCAGAAGCGTTAAGCCATTATCGGCGAATTTCGGGACATTTTTTCCCATAGACTATAATGGTAACAATCCTCAAATGTGGTTACTTCAAAACTGTTTGTTTCATGGTCATAAATACAAACGATGATACCCCCAACCCCCCACACAGACACAGGTACACCCACCTACTGACCTACCTTTCCATTTCCATGGAAGCCATGATTAAAGGGTAACTAAATGGGGGAAGAGGGTTCGGTGCTGTGTATATGGGGGAAGAGGGTACAGTGCTGTGTATATGGGGGGAAGAGGGTACAGAGCGGTGTATATGGGGGAAAAGGGTACGGTGCTGTGTATATGGGGGGACAGGGTACGGTGCTGGTATATGGGGGAAGAGGGTACGGTGCTGCATATATGGGAAAGAGGGTACGGTGCTGTGTATAAAGGGGAACATGGTACAGTGCTGTGTATATGGGGGAAGAGGGTACGGTGCTGTGTATATGGGGGAAGAGGGTATGGTGCTGCATATATGGGAAAGAGGGTACGGTGCTGTGTATAAAGGGGAACATGGTACAGTGCTGTGTATATGGGGGAAGAGGGTACGGTGCTGTGTATATGGGGGAAGAGTGTACATAGCTCTAGTATATATGAATTGGAACCTGCATTTTATTTTGAATGTTGCACACGCAATCAGCTTTAGTATGATTTCATACAAGCTTCATACTGTTATAATAATGATATGCTGGAACAGTGATACTTAGCCTTAGTTCACAACAACATGACACTACCATATTGTATAGTAAAGTAATCAGCACTTTTATCATATAACAGCAGGAGTGAGGATACTAGAACTGGTACATCACACTATATTCGAGTACTGACGACTATCGCATAGATCACATATAGAGGCTGCCCGTGTACACGACCCATACTTCTCCCCTGTATCCTGCGTCTTTTCCAAAGGCTGAATTCCCACAAGGCGGAAACGCTACTTTTTTTAATCTCCTCCTTCCGGAAGTTTTCCCGGCTCCCGGCGGACGGATCTCTGTGGACGTGAAAGGGCCACTCACTAGCCTACAGTGGGAAAAAAAATATTGTGAGGCCGAACCGGGCCGGAAGCTTTGATGTTGCCGAACCGGAAGTGCAGGAAAAGGCAGTAGGACTGGGAATAGCATGGGTCTTTCAATGTACAGCTAAACTGGACAGTGGGGCCCCAGCAATTTATCTGGAGCAGAAAAACGCGCACTGAAAGTAAGGGCACTGGGTGAGTTTGGGATCAGTGGGGTCGGGGGCAAAGCCGTAAATTGCAAGTTTCTAAGGTGAGCGGGACCTTCAGTGCGAGAATATCGGTGGGTGACAGGGAGGAACTGCGGCTGATCTCGAAAGACGGAGAGAGAATGGCTGACACCTAGTGTGGGAAAGACCCATAAAAACAGAGACTCAGGGACAGAAGGACAAGAATGGACACTAAGTGTATGAAGTAAAGTGATATATCTGGATTTCAAAAAGTATCTGGGAGAGGCCTTTATAAAGACTGGGACCTGTACCTCTTCAGGACCAGAAGGGATAGGACCATACAGTTACAGGGAGCAGAGTGGATCAAACCATGTCATTTATTTATGGGAATTAGGAAACAGTAGGTGCTAAATCTTCCAAAACTTTGCCTGCACCATTGGAATTGGATAATATACTTTTGCAACTTTTCATGTAGACTAGGAGAAAAAAAAAAGCTTCAACCCTACCTCACTTGTAATTTTATTGTCCCCCAGCAGTGCTGTTTATTTCTATTTTATATACACTAAACATGAAGAAGTGCGCAGATTGCATCTGGTCAAATTGTCCAAAGCTCCAAAGTAATCTGTCCTGGGAGCCTCTTTACTAAGTTTCTGCTTTAAACATACCTCTATTACCTTCAAGTACTGTAATCAAGTAACCACTTCCTTTTGGATTTAAGGAACGCTGTACCACTTACCTGTTGATGCTCCTTATTGGAAATTTACTTGTTGATCACCTCTCCTGTTTGCTTAATCTGATAAAGTGCATCTTTGGATTTTTCTTGCTAGTACCTATGATTCTTTATAAACATTTGGACTCTTGCACAATTCGCTTTTTATCATAGATAGGGGCATTTTTCCTGAACTAGTGGATTTTAATGGATTTTTGAATAAAATGTAAGTTTGCCAAGAAAAGGAACAAACTTCCTAGAGGGACCCAATGAGTGGAACACAGCCTGCAGCATCAGACAGGTTAGTTTCAAATAATATTGATTTGTCAGACATCATATTATTGTCATGTGTATACATCAGAGCTCCCCATGTACATTTAAACTTGATTCCATTTTGCAGTATAACGTTATTTTTGGTTGGGTTTGTGTGGTTTATGTTACTGTCAAGGGTTTGATCTTTGGCTTTTCTCTTGATCATTGTGCTCAAATGCAGGAAAATTTTGCTCCATGTTAATAGCAGACTTATGGCATATAGATCAAGTACACTATGGAGTAACCCCCTAGTGCAGAGTCAAGGATTTAAAAAGGTAACTTTGTGGGCAGATGTTCTTGGCTCATTAGGTCAGTTTATATTTTTCTGTGTTTTTCAAATTATTGTTAAAGCCTCGGGTGGTTAAATCCCTGATGCCAGGTAGCCAATATGCTTTGAAAAATGCTCTATTGCAACTATCTTATAATTTTTCTTTTTTATATATACGTATATATCGAGTATAAACCGAGTTTTTCAGGCTGAAAAATCAGCCTGAAAACTTGGACCGGTTTATAATCGAGTCAGTAGCTTACCTGAGCATTCCGGCAGCCGCACGATCTTTCTGTGTACTGGCGCGCCAGCCTGACGTCACTGCCTGGCGCCAAGCCCGGTGCCGGCAGTGACGTCAGCCGGCGCGCCAGTACTGGAATGAGCGTGCGGCTGCCGGAATGCTCAGGAAACCGACCTGCCAGGAAGCCCTTGGATGTAGCAGAGCCTTTGGATGTAGCGAAGCCCTTGGATGTAGCAGAGCCCTTGGATGGAGGAGAGGGGAGAAGAGCCCACAGGTAAAAACTGAACTGGGTGAGGGGGCATTCAAGATGTTTGGGAACTACAACTCCCAGCATGCTTATTAGCTGGGAGTTGTAGTTTCCAACATCTTGATGCCAATGAGGGTGGCATTCAAGATGTTTGGAAACTACAACCCAGCATGCTTTATTAGCTGGGAGTTGTGTAGTTCCACAACATCTTGAATGCCAAGTTTCTACCCTCGGTTTATACTCGGGTCAACAACTTTTATTAGGATTTTTAGCTGAAATTGGGTACCTCGGTTTATACTCGGGTCGGTTTATACTCGAGTATATACGGTATCAATGTTACTGGTTAATTATCAAAGGTAAATAATAAAAGGTACCTCTGGTTTTAAGCAATGAAATAGGCAACTTGGGCCGCTAAATGTGTGTGCCATTGAGAATTAAGATTCCTATATATATAGTCAAATGTATTTAGTAATCATTTTGCATATCTCCGCCCCTTACTCTGGGGAACCTGGGAGTAAGAAATTCTTGTTTCTTCGATTTTTATGGTGCTATTCATATAGCTTGAGACTGCAAGATGCCTTCTGTTATAAGGTGTTTCTCCATTTTTATGCTCAGTGGAGGGCTTTTTGCTCCTTTTGGCCCCCCTCTCCCTAAGCTTTCAAGCTGCCTTGTAACCATCAATACAATGTAACAGAAATTCAACTCACTTCTATATATTGTATTTCTAAACTGTTACCAATGGTTAGATCTGGTGGACTGAAGGACTGATTATTTAATGGTAATTTGTTTTTTTAATATTGACCCAAAGCAAGTCTAGGCCTATAATTATTTTAAAATTTTTTAGAAATGACCCTGTCCTTGATTTTGAAATAGTTTCAGTGTTTATATTAAGTCAAGAGCAAATCAATAGAATTATCAGAGCTGATCATATGTCTCTGGCCAATCACTGGGGAGAGAAACCCGGCAAGGAAATTCAAATCATTCAGAAAGGAACATATAAAGAATTGGTGGTCAGGAAGTTATCATTAGAAGTCCTCATATAAACACCAGTAAATGTAATGCTATTTAATAATAAAAAAAAGTTGTACTCCCCTAAAGTGTGGTCTGGACTGAATTCTACACTTCCTTATCCTTTGTAAAAGCAATCACAGTTTTGGACTGCTGCCTCTTTGTAATTAAATGGAAATAAACAGCCTAAGTAAATGTAAAAGTAAATGTAAAAAAAAAAAAAAAAAATGATTTTTTTTTTAAGCATATTTAGCATTTACTATCATTTGTTTTTTAATGGCTGATCATATTATCGACATTAATCGCAGAATAAATGGGCCAGGACAAGGAAAATCTGCTTGTCTCTCTCCAACCTGCTCAGCGGTTCCCTGCGATGCTCCCCTGCCAGATTACACTTAACTATCAACATTACAGCTGTAATGTTGGTTGTAAAGTGAATCTGGAAATCCAGATTAGGGAATGTTGCAGGTAAATTACTAGTGTTTGTGCACCTTTAAAATAGAAGATAAATTGGATGATCGAAGTAATGGCTAGCCTGCATTACAGTTAATCCAGAGGATGAATTAGCCTGCTGCCACCCAAAATATTAAGTGTTCATGAGAGGTGCTATCAGTATATTATTTTTTTTTAAAACTGTATTTAAAATAAAGATCATTTCTGTGCTTGATACAATAGACCTATAAACCGTGTTTTACCATATATTTTCATCTGCAACAAGCTTCAGTTGCATATAAATACTTGAATAAATAATAAGGAATACTAAACAGAACCAGTATAGATGGATTAGAGTAATTGTAGCATTAAAAGTAAAAGATACCCATTCAGGTAGGAGTCAGGAAGGCTATTTGGAAAGTATACAAGGATCAACCTGAACTATAATTGAAATGGTAGGTTTAGTGTAGCTGTGAGATACAGAATAACCACAAATAAAACTTAAAAATCCAGTCCACAAAAGTCAGAGGTTATTGTAAGTGAAAGAAGTATTTGGTCCCCTATCAATCGGCAATATTTTAGTCTCCCAGGTGTCTTCACTGTATGCAGGTAACAAGCTGATATTAGGAGCACCCTCTCTGTAAGAATGTGCTCCTAATTCTAGCTTGTTTCTCAGAAGAAATCTATCAAATTCTGTTCTAGGTTGTTGGGACAGGATGGTAGACCTACACAAAGCTAAGAGGCAGCCAATCACAGATGCGTCTGCCGGCATTGCAGAATGCAGGGTTAACTAAGCGATGCAAGTAGAGTTCTGCTAGTGTTTTAATTAAACACACGTGGTAGTTGGGGGTGGGCTAGGGTGCCCTACACTACAGAAAGGTAGGGCACCAGGCACAAAAGATAGATCCAGAGTACACAGACACTGCAGAAGAACCATTTGGATCAGAGATGTAAGAACACTACACAGTGGGGCCAGTAGTGGGTTTAATTATAGTTTTGGGGGTGGGTGCCTTTTAAAGGAATAGTTCACTTTTTCAGTGAAGTATCACTGTAAAGTATTTGCACCATTTGATGACTTAAATTGAGTTGGAAAACAGAAGCTAGAATTTATATGTAGATTACTAACTGTTTAATTGTTTGGCATTTTAACAAGTGGTCTGGTAAATCCAAGATGTATGCCACTGAGTGTTTAACTTTCACTATGTAAGGGCACGGCCACACTGCAATTCAAACGGAATCGCATGCAATTTCATGTGCAATTTTTTTTAAATATTTAAAACTGCATGCGATTGCGATTTAAAATGCAGAACGCAAATCGCAACGCACCCGAAAACACGCGTTCAATGATATGAAAAAAACGCAAACGCAAAAAAAAACCGCAATAGTGTGGCCTAGCCCTAACCCTTTAAGAAGTTGTTTGTCAAACAGATAGGTCTCACACCATGAAATCTATTCAGCATGAGTTGTACCTCTTTGTAGAAGATTTAGGGACATTTGTAACTGGTTTTCCAGTTAAGTCCACCTGTGGCTTTTCAAAACTACTCTTGATTTGTATAAACACTGATTCATCGGGTTTCTATCTGTGGGAGTCTTGGAAAAATAAAGTAAATATTGCAATCAGTATATAAAAGAATTCTGCTCAGAAATACTTGAAAATATTATTCTGGTACAGTATTTAGAAGCTCCATTTTTAAATAATGACAAAAAAGTGCTTAACAATCTGCCATCTTCTAATGAAATCATCCAACAATGAAGAGGGGCACTTTACCGACTAATATTATTTAAATAAAAAACACAACTTACAATGGGTGACATTTTTTAAAAAGTATTTGTTTTATTCTATTTAAATTTGGTTAGGCACATACCTTAAAAAGAAAGCCAAGGAAATTAGCTTTAAGGCAGGGCTGGACAAATCATCCAAACATTTAGGAGCCAACAACTTTGTACCTCCCATTCTCCTTTGATTGACAGGTGACCGGCCCCACCCATAGCCCCGCCCAGTCAACCAAAGCCCCACCGATAACGCAAGACTTGCAAACATTTTTGCAGTTACATTTAATTTTAAACAAACAAAATGCTAATCAATTTCTTGTAGTAGAGTAGAAAATAGAAATGGGAGCATAAATAAAGGGTTCACATTTGCAATAACTGAAAGGATGGTAACTAACTGACACAAATCTAATCTAATTAAACCAATGAATAGAGTGGCACATATAGACATAAGTAAATGAATAGGGGTGAAATTAGCAACAAATAATAAATAAACAATTCAAACAAAATCAAATAAGGTAATGAAAACATTACAAACACATTGTGTATTTAAAGTGTGTGTGATAGTTAAAGTGATAGATGTGATAGACAGTAATAAGTATAACAATTTCATATATATGCACACCTCCTCTCGTACACACATGTAGTTTCTGAAACACTATCACAATCTACACCTTTCTCACAAACATTCTCTTATACGTATATACTCGCTTACATACACTGTAAATTAATGCATGCTGCATGCACTATTACACACACATATACTAGTACCTTACACACAAAGCTACACTTCTTACAACCAATTCTCTTAAAAATGCATACAGTCTCGCATACATTCATTCACACATGCACAGAGATTTACACACAATTACAAACTATTACACATTCTTACAGTCAGAATCATAAAATAAAAATAGCAAAGTCAATACTGCTACCCTAACTGAGCTGCTAAGTCCTCACCCCTGGATGCAGCTGTACTACTTAAGGAAACAATCCCTTGCTTGTCAGCTCCACTTCCACCTTTTCAGAATGGCTGCAATCTGGCCAACGCAAAGACATACTTCTTACAGGGTGCGTCTTCCTATTGGTCTTGTCAATGACAGTCTGCAAGGCGACATTAGACAAGACAGACAAGGGAATCTTTTAGTAAGTCTTCTTCCTGGGTACTTAAAGGGCATGTCCACCCCCTAATCTAAAAGTTGCCCCAGTACTGGCCCCTCTGTACAGTTTTGAAAAATCCTTACCTTACATCGATGGTCCTTATGGTTCTCTTGCACTCCATGTCCAAATTCCAGGAAACTAAAGAGCAGTGGCTGTCTTCCTGTCCAAAGGTCTCTGCCTCCTGTCTTGCCTTTGGGAGGGATGTGGACATGTGCAAAGGAGTCCTAGCCCCCCCCCCCCCCCTCTGGATCCCATCTGGCTGCCTTTCTAACCTAGAAAACCCTTTTAATGTAATGTTCTTCAGGCTTGTCCACCCCCAACAGCCATGTTAATACTAAAAAAAAGTTTCCAATTCATACTTCCAGCCCTTGCTCCACCACGTTTCTTCACAGCCGGCAGCCGCGTCTGTGATTGACTGATCACAGACGTGGCTGCCGGCCCAGCCCCTCTCTGCTGTTTCCGGTTAGCAAAAAGGTGAGAAGATACCCACGGTAGCAAAAAGATTGTAAGTATGAATTGGAAAGGCTTTTCTTAGTATTAACATAGCAGTTGGGGGTGGGCAAGCCTGAGGAACATTATAATAAAAGTTATATTTTTGGGTGGACATGCCCTTTAAAGGTAAGTTCCAGACAGACAACTCTAGAAGCCACCCTAACCTATTATGCAAAACCAATAGATCCCCTTTTATGAAATATATCAATTTCTAGGCCTACTGGCTACCAGAGATTTATCCATCCGTGGGATAAAACATAAAACTAAGACTGGGGTGACACCCCAGCTACACAGATGTACCAATGCTATAGCGTAGTCACGTGGAACTTTGGTGTTCCAGATGTTTAGAAGCTACAACTCCCAGCCGTGGCACATAGCGTGAATCCCTTTGGGCACAAGGTAGGTACCCCCTGCCCACTCTCAACCGTCAAAATATTTCTTTAAAAAAATGATTAGATTGTTTCTTAAGGACCATTCTCTCCTTGTGAAAAGTAAGATATATCTCTAGTATAGATATAGTGAGGTTATATGTAATAATATAGGGGTCCACAAACTTTTAAAGTATAGGGCCAGTTAGCGTTCTCTCTGACTTTTGGGGGCCAGACTATATTATAAATGTCTCATGGTAATAAGTGTCACACACAGACTATAATAAATGTTTCACACAGGCTGGTGATATAAGTGTCACACACAGGCTAAAATTCTTATGATTGTACAGATATTAAAGTGTCCACTTGTGCCTTAACAAACATTTGAATATATATATAATATAATTATAATATATATATAGATATATATAATAATATATATATATATAATATATATATATATATAATATAACATATAAACAGCCATGCATGTTGTAGCAGGGACCATTTTCTCTTCTAGAATTCTGTGTAAAATATGTGTTATGGGGACATTTCAGTATCTGTACTGTCCACATTATACCACCAGTTATAAAACCCTCCTACAGCCAATTATAAATACTGCGGGAAGACTCTTACTACTTGGCGCAGCTCCGCTACCCATCAGCGTGGTGATGGTGAGTCACTACCCCCTTAGGTCTCTGCACGTATCAGTCAATGCCGTTTATACCGGTTACAGCGCCCCCTGTGGCTGCATCCCTGCTCAAGTCCCTCCCTCCTCCATGCTCTGTAATAAACATAGAGATAATAGCATTAGCAGGGGGAGAGAGGTAGCTTTGATGGCAGAATTAAGGCTGCACTTGACCCCCCATCTTGATAGACTTCACTGGTTGATGATGGGTCACAAAGAGAGAGATCAGGACACGGAGAGATACGTGTCTCCAGGACAGCTTGCTTTCTATTGGCCACTGTGCGTGGGTGTGTTTTTCAAGATGTTGAAATTTTAACTCCTACTGTACATGATAAGCTTGTCGCTTAGCCGGAGTTAAGACATGGAGGAGGTAACAGAGGGGAGGGGGAAGGGGGGAGTGCTGCACACAGATCTGACACCATGGTTATACAAAGTCACTTACAGAGATAGGATTAAGGCAGCACAGAGTACATGAATTTAACTTTGCAATGGACCAATGGTTTTTTTTCACTATAGATGCCCTTTAAGGGTTGTCATAATCACTTATTAGGTTTTATTGTTATATGGTTACGTTACTCTATTAAAAAATTAAAGCTGATATATTTTTGAAATCTGCTGCTCTCCCCTGTCTATGTAGTCATAGAAACAAGATCAATTAATTTGTGAGTGCATTTCATTAATTATTAATTCATTTCTAAAATACAATCATATTGTTTTTTGCAGCAGGTGATATTATGATGGTCATATATTAACTAGATATTGACCAGTTGATTGCTGGTCCATCACTATATTGGACTTTACCTTCAAGGTTCTTGCGATGTCCCCTGCTCTCAATTGTTTTGCAATCTAAAATCAATGGAAAAATATCCACCTCACACACTCAAAGTTATGCACATATGAGGCCCCCTAAACAGAATGTCTGTTACAACCTCTCTCCTCCTCCTCTGCCAGTCAAACAAACATGAACTGTTTGGTTGCTAGGATACAGCCTACATAATCAAGCTGATCAAGGATGGGTGAAATAGTGTTTTCTCACTGCTAGTTTTGAGTGACAGTTACAGGCAGACAGAATTGTTACACCCCCTTCACAGTGTGGCTAATTGAAGGCAGAGAGAAGCTCGAAATCAGGAAAAAAACATATAGGGAGGGCTGCATACCTTTACTCTTTTGAAAGCTGTTTAAAAAAAAATGCATTGAGGAAATAGTTATCCTTTAATATATCATATATGGGAATGCCCCCATTATTTCTAATTATATCTGCACCTTTTTTTCAGTAAATTTGATTTATTTATTTTTAAATTTATAAAGGTCCATCAATTATTATTTTCGAATGCTAAATATATTTTTAGAACATAAAAATATAGTTTCCATAACTCCCAGTCTATAAAGAACATTGTTAACTGATTTCTAAAAAGCGCGTACAAATCCAGCTAGGTGTAGGGAGACAATTTTTAGAAGGTTGCTTTTCTGGTCTTTCTAGTTATATTTTCTGTCTTATTCATTTTTGTTTGTTTTGTCTGATGTGTCCGTAAATGAATATTACCCTTATTTACCAAAACCCTACACATATGGGCTTTTAACAAGAAGTGCAAAATTTTGTCCCCACCGGGATGCGTGTTAGACTGTACTCTTCCGCTTTACATTTACATGACAACGCATACGATTTGCATGGGAAATGTTGACTGCATGCATTGCAGATGGTGAGTCATGGACACCCCGATTACCATGTAATTGCAGTGTCCGTGTGATGCTCGAATCAGATGTGAAAAGAACTGGATCGCATTGCGAATATTTTGCGTATTATGGGGCCTATACCTTTATCTTCAGCAACCAATTGGATGTTATCAAATGTTGCCTAACTGAAGTAGAAAAGTAAAAATTTTAATTTTATTGGTTTGATGCACTTAAACATAACAGGAAATTTTGTTTACCTCTTATTAAATAAGCCTGATGATTCCTTAAGCTTTGATTGCAAAACTTACCAAATCTTACATAAGTCAAAAAAAAACTTGCCACCCCCATAACTAAAATTGAACCCACTGCTGGCCTCACTGTTAAAAAATCCCTACCTTACTCCTGCAGTGCCTGTCCAAAGTACAGAAAAGTGAAGAGTAGGAACCTTCCTGTGTATAATAAAGGGCTGGACAAATCATCCAAATATTTAGGAGCCAGCTACAAAAATTAAGGAGCCAGCAGCTTCGTGCCTCCCAATGTCCTTTGATTGACAGATGACCTACCCTGCCCAGTCAACCTAAGCCCTACCCATAACACTTGCAAGGATAAAATAAGCAACAAATAAAATAAAAAATTCAAACAAACAAATAAGGTAATCATTAATAAGTTTACAATCATGACAAATAATGGCGTTGGGCCTTTTCCATTAAGTATTCTCTCACACACACAACTCAAACACATTGTTATACTTCTATCACACACACTATAAATATAAACAATTTCAAATACATACACACTATCTCACAAACACACGCCCTTTCTCTCATACACACAAACAGTTGCTAAAACACACTATCAATCTACACCTCTCACACACTTTCTCTCATACATATACACTCACCCATATACACTATAATTTATGCACTATTGCACACACATATGCTAGTATCTCACACACAAAGCTACACTTTAACAAAACATGTTACAGAACTGGGAGGAGATTAATAGACCTGCATTGGCAATAGGCCCATTTCTTACCACTCTGCACGTGGATGATGTCTAGGAAGTTGGCCAGGTGACCCTGTGTCACAGCCAACAAGTCCATGATGGGATCCAGATCCTGGCAAGGCTGCTGGGCAAACATTTCCCCTTATAACATCAAAAGCCTTCCCAGTGAACGCCATTGCCCGGTTGAGCCTGTCCGAGTCCCCTGCCCCACCTTCTGATATTCCTTGCTGAGCCTTGTAGTCTGTTTATGCGTGTTTCCGGCCGTCTGCTTGAGGTGTATCATCCCTTCACCTATCTGCTTGGCAATGGTCTTGATCCCTTCCAGCTTCACTTCCACGTCATGTGCGTCCAAAATCGGAAACCCCAGTAGGACACTGAGTGTCAGGAAGAAGTTGGCTTGGTCATGTTCCTCTCGTGTAGTGGGACAATTTGTTCACCAGACGCCTGAACTGGCCAAAATAGGTATGGAGCGTTGCACCAGTTGGCAGAGGTTCGAGAAGATTCACCATTTAACTCCCAGACTGATGCCTTGATGTCCCTATATTAAAATGACTTGTACCCCTGAAGTAAATTTTCTCAGCCGCCTGGATGCATAGTTTAATACAGAGCATATTGACATGTTCTGACACACACTTTTACATGTGCTTACCCGATCTTACAAACTGACTCTTTCAAAGACATTATCAACTACATACACGCACACATTAGTACAGATTAGTAACCCTTTTTCACATATGCTTAAGCACACACTTTATAAATACATACCCACATAAGTATACTCTCCCAACATATACACATACCTGTTCATTCATACTTTCTCTCAAACATGCATACATATTACCCCCCCTAAACACACACAAACATACAGTATACACAGGAAATACTTAAAGGTACTGTTAGGAAATAACTGCACTCACATGGGAGAGTCCTAAAGGCCATTCCTGCTAAATGCCGATTCACAGCAGTTCTTCCTATTCCTTTGCTTTCCGTTTGACATGCAGGCTTCCCACCAATGCCAGGGCTGCTGCATTTTCTATAGTTCCCCTCGAAGTTATGGTCCGTTATGAAACTTGATGGCGGCAAACTCGCTTCACCCCCTTTCGCAGCAGACGCAGAAGGTGCGAACAGGAATGCCAGGACACAAATTAGCAAAGGCCGCGATCGAGAACCATGCTCTATTAGGCTCCACAGCAGGGTCCCGGCGCCCCTCAGATTCCACACGACGAAAGACACAAATGAATTTATTAGCGCACCGCTCTGTCTGTCGTCCGCTAGGAAAGGTAAAGTGCACAAACCACTTTGGTCGCCGGGAAACATTTTCTGGTCGCCATGGCGACCTGGCGACCGGGATTTGTCCAGCCCTGGTGTAATCCATATCTGCCACTTTCCTGTCCTCTTGGAGGACTCTGGCATGCGCAGGGGAGCCCCCCACCCTCTTCCCTTCCATTCTATTCAATAAATAAACCGACGCGGCTGTCGGTCAGGCCCCTTATGATAGTTTGTTCCCGGAAGTGTCATTAGAGGCAGAGGCCGTGGGAATGAAGCATGGTTCTGGGACTTTCCTAACATTTTAAAGGGCATGTCCACCCCCAAAATTATAATTTTATATGTTATTGGCCATGATTCCAGCTTTAAAACAAGCCATCCCCCATAAAAAAAGCATGTTGGAAAAGGTGTGTATCTTCAAATTGGCTGAACGGATTTTAATGGGGGATGGCTTGTTTTAAAGCTAGTAGCATGGCCAATACCATATAAAATTATAGTTTTGAGGGTGGACATGCCCTTTAACATGGCCATTAGTGTTGGGGTGGTTATGCCCTTTAACACAAGGGTAAATAAGATAGCTCAGTGGAAAGGATGATGTTGCCAGTAATGTTGCTTCCGGAATTGGGGAAAAAAATTACTCACTGATGTTGGCTATATGTATGTGTGAGCTCATAAAGAGCTTGTACTGGTTTTCATTTTAAATTAGGGCAAAACTCCTAAACAGCCTCTGGGAGAGTTGACATTCTGAAAGAAAGACAATTGATGGCATATAATGAAGTGACTGGATGTATTCTTTTGCTAAAGACACGCCTAAAGGAATGTAGGATCAATTTGTAGTTTAGGTGCCTTTGTCTTGTGCAAATGCATGGTTGCAACATTTTGTTTGCATGAGTGGTTTTACGATTTGATATTGTAAAGCAAAAACACTTTTAACACTCCCTGTTCCAATCAAACTGTATCAGCATCAACTCGCAGACCGCAAAGGCCATAGCTCTAGTTGGCTTTCTGTCACGTTTCCTCATATCACAAAAGAGAAAAAGAGGCAAAGAAAGCCAGCCCTTTTTTTAAAATATAGGAGTTGACAGATGACTACATGACCTCAGGCAGTTATAAAGCAGGCTAGAAAGGAGGTGGGGAAATTATACATCAGCCTTATAAAGTTATTTTGCTTCACTGCATACTTAGGCAGGAGTATTAAATATTAGTATCTCTGAATTATATTAGTAAAAAATAAAATAAGTGATTTCCCAAAAGTTGATATCATTAAAAATATAAAATAGGCTGATAGATTTGACTTGAAACCCACAGAATGCCATATTTTACAATATTGAGTAATATGAAAGTGTGTTTGGCCCATTTTAGTTACAGAGTTTTTAGGTGCAACTAATTAGGTGGGGGTATATAACACTATTACACTTAGCAAAGGTCTATGTATGTGTGTAATTATCACTATTTAATTAAAATCACCAAAACAAATAACACTATACAAAGTATAGTACTACCACTTACTACTGAATTACAAAACAAATGATATACAATTAATAAAGTATACTTACTTTACTAGAAACCCCTAAGTTTGAATGGAAAACTCAAGTTTAGCCACAGGGTCTCCATGTAGACGCTAAAAGGAAGTGGAATTTTACTAACATCCAATGAGGTTCTGATCTTACACTGTTATCAAATCAAAAAATTCTCTACGGAATTGTACATGACAAGACAGGAGGTGTAAGGAAGTTCCTGTTTTACACCAGATTATGTGCTGTTTGTAAAACATGTGACAGTCTTAGCCAAAAATTCTTCAGATTCACAATTTACCCCTCCCTACTCCATAGAAAGAAATAAGACAATCCAGTTTCTGTTTGCTAGACAGGAAGTGATACCTGGATATGCTAAAATGACTTTGCATCTCTGAAACTACCCAGCATTCTTAGAGAAATGGACAGTTTTTCCCTTTTTTTTCAGTATTGATATAGTAACATGAGGCTGTGAGGTATATTCTGTTATAAGTAGGCTCTACTTAATTTTATACTCTGTGGGGAGCTTTTAGCTCCTTTAGGGGAGAGTCAGTGTCCCGTGCTGTTCTAACCACACAGCAGCTGTAAATCTAGAACTTGCTAGAACTTGAGTATAAGCCGACCTAAGTATATGCTAAGGTGCTTATTTTTACCTTAAAGGGCATGTCCACCCCCAAAACTATAACCCCCCCACTAGTGACCCCACCATGTAGTGTAGTTTGATCCTTACCTCACATCCCAGCTCCATCTGGTTCTCCTGTAGTCCCCCCCCAAAGTCCCAAAAACTGCCCACCAGGAGGATAGCAGAGTCCATATAGGACTCTGCCTCCTACCTGGCCTCCGGGAGAAGTTTGGCATGCGTACTGCAGCCCTTCTCCCCCTCCCTCCCCCTCCCCCTCCCTCTCCCTCCCTCTCCCTCCCCCTACCATAAAACCCCTTGCCCATATAATAAAATATGTTCCCCCAGCCCCAACCGCATAAAAATTACTCTACTTACCTTCCCTCGCTCCCCTGGCATTCTGAGAAGCCGGCAGCCGAGTCCGTGATTTGCTGTCAATCTCGCAAGCAGAAGGCCGGGCGTCGGAGGAGAGAGGGAAGGTAAGTAAACATCTGGGCACTTTCTGAAATTATTTTTATAGCGGTTGGGGCTGGGGGGCATTATTCTATTATATGCCAAAAGTTGTAATTAAGGGTGGACATACCCTTTAAAAACAGTAAAAATGATTGGCTTGAATATAAACCGAGGGTAGAAATTGTAGGGGGAAAAAAAGGTTATGTATCACTTTAAGATTTTTTTGTGTGTGCATTTCACTTTATTTTTTTTATCATTCCCAAAGATAAACATCCGATCATCTTAGGGAATGATATCGAACTTGGAATACGGCAAAAATGCCTGTTTTCTAAGTCAAAATCCGATCGGAAAAAACACTTCCCAGAACAAATTTTCCAGGTGATTTTTCATTCATTGGCAAAGATCAATAATTAGGTGATCAGTACTGATCACCTAATATTGATCTTTGTCCCCATTTTTTCTAATTCTTTGCTAAGAAGCAAAGACTTAGAAAAAAATTCTATTTGTAAATGGAACTCTGAGCTCCATTCACAAATACTTACTACTTACTATAGCTTGTACTGCACTTCAATCTGAATGGAGATCGCAGTGCAGTACCCCTACTAGACCACCAGGATAGCACACTTGTAAGGGAAGACCCAGGTGAAGGGGGAAGCCCTGTGATGTCACTGGGGACTTAGTACATTTTGCGATTGGGACTGACAGAACTGCTGGGACTCGAGGTCATCTTTTAAGGCTCATTTTAAAGAATAAAAACCTTGGCTTATAATTGAGTATATATGGAAATTAGTATTAACCTAGCATGTTGATCTGGATCCTGTATAGGGTCTCAGGTTGCACAATGCGGCTGGCTAGAGTAAATTGTACATTGTGGCAGGATTACTTGGGTCTGTTCTCAGATTTGCAGGTTTATTCCTCAGATTCCATAGATTACAGCTGTCAGGTAGGTGGAATATGGTAAGTGAGGGCAAGTTTGGTAAGGTTTATGACTCTTAATGTCTTAAGTGACCCATATAGCCCTTCACTAATCTAATAGAGTAATAGCTATGGATGTAAGGGAAGGGCAGATTGATAACTTGCATGTTCAAACCCTTGGGTAAGAATCGCTAAAGCATGACCGTGGACTTTAAATGTCTGTAAATTAGGAGAATGGCTTTATTCCAGGATGTATGAAAACTAAAATTACCAGCATTCTGTTCAGCAAGGCAATGCTGGGAGTTGTAGTTTTTAAACTTGTGAGAAGTTCATTAAGAAAAAACTTAATGCAAACAGAGAATGCTGGGATTTGTAGTTTTCAGACATGTGAAAGTTCACACGTTTATCACCCCTGCTCTATACCATTAAGCTGTATTGTATCTTGACACATGCCTTGGCTACAGGACATTTAGAAGAAACTTACTGCAAAGAGAGAATCCTGGGAATTGCAGTTTTCAAACATGTGAAAGGTCCCAAGTTTAACACCCCTGCTCTATACCATTAGGCAGTTTCACATCTAAACACATGCCTTAGCTACAGGCTATAAATCAGATACTTTGCATGTCCCCTCCCATTTCTCAGAAAGTGAGAAATATGTGTTTATATGTTACATCATTAGGGCAATGCTATTATAATAAAACGAGGCTGTGAAGTACCTTCTGTTATAAGAAGGCTCTAATTCATTTTATACTCTGTGGGGAGCTTTTAGCTCCTTTATCCATACCTCTCCCCAACCTATATAGCCAATCGGTGTTTTGTGCTATCAAGTCCTAACCCTATAGTGACTGTAAATCTGGAACTTGCTGTGTTAAATAGTAAGTATGAACCTAGATTGCAAATCTGGAAACTGTATAGGGTCTTAAATTGACCAAAGGTGTTGTTTAGGTTGAACTGCACATTGTCTGACCTGCAGGTTTATTCCACATAGACTCTCTAAATGTGGAGCTGGCAGGCAGGTGAAATAGGTAAGGGAGGAGATATATATGTGTGTGGTTGTTAATGTGGTGCGATCGCTTGGGACCTTTTTAGGACCTTCAGGCTAATCCTATTTGTACCCCCCGGGTGTTTCCTGGGGCTTCCTGAGAGCAGAAAGGGAGGACAAGTTTGAAAAGGTTCCTGATGCCTACCGGGTAAAGGGACCTAACTAGACTCTCTAGAGCCCTACAGCTTAACAGATAGAGGCAAATGGATCCCAATCCACTTGCATGTTTGTGCACTTGGTGTTGGTATCACAGAAAGCACGACCCTGAGCTTTTAATAATAAAAAAAAAATGGTTCTGTTTAGGTTGAACTGCACATTGTGGCAGGATTGTCTGGTTCTATTCTTGGTTTCCCTGGAAGCTGATGACTGTTTGAATAACAGTTTAAAATCTCCCTGTATAAAGAATTTATAGACACTGTATCTACACATATAAAAACATATACACAAAATTCCCACTGTGCACCAAGAGGCACACTTTTGTTAGTTATATGAAATACGGATAGCCAAACAAAGCAAGTCCAACCCAAAAATGTTTAAGTATATCAATAGTAAAAAGATGAGGACTGAGAATGTGGGGCCATTAAGTAATGGGGCTGATATGGTTGTAGAGGATGCCAAAAAGGCTGATCTGATAAACCATTTTTTTACATCGGTTTTCACTATTGAGAATCCTGGTCCCTTACAGCAGGGACTGTAATAATATGCAGGGTAGAAATAAGGAGTATTCACACTGGCTGACAGAGGATATGGTACAGAAACAATTAGACAAAGTTAATATCAATAAAGCCCCAGGACCAGATGGATTAAACCCTTGGATTTTAAAAGAGCTTAATTCAGTTCTATCTAGACTACTGTTTCTCATCTTTTCAGATTCATTTTGGTCTGGGGATGTGCCATTGGATTGGAAAAAAGCCAATGTAATACCAATATTCAAAAAAGGTAGTTGTTCACAGCCTGGTAACTATAGACCTGTAAGCCTAACATCAGTGGTAGGGAAGGTGCTGGAAACTTTGTTACGGGATCATATCCTTGACTTTGTCTCCAGAACTGATCTTATTAGTAGCAGTCAGCATGGATTTATGAGAAATAGATCATGCCAGGCAAATTTAATTGTTTTTTATGAAGAAGTGAGTAAGAATTTAGATTCAGGCACAGCAGTGGATGTGGTATATTGGATTTTGCAAAAGCTTTTGATACTGTGCCACATAGGCGCGTATGAGGACTGTTAGACTAGAAGAAAACATTAGTTCATGGATAGAGAATTGGTTATTGGATCGCAAACAGAGGGTGGTGGTAAATGGAGCTACATCTATGTGGGCTAAAGTGGAGTGCCTCAGGGTTCTGTACTGGTGCCACTTCTTTTTAATCTGTTTAGAATTGACTTAGAAGGGGGCATTGAGAGCAAGGTCTCTGTGCTTGCTGATGACATTAAACTATGCAGAGCTTAGGAAACTGCTACAAGCTTAGGAAAGCTTAGGAAAGCTTAGGAAAGTGCTACAAGCAGACTTAGATAGATTATCAAAATGGGCAGCAGAATGGCAGATTCAATGATGATAAATGTAAGGTGATGCATTTGGGATTTATTAATCCCTGTGCCACCTACACCATATAAACTCTGTGTTAAGTGAATCTCTAGTGGAAAAGGATTTAGGGATTCTTGTAGATAACAGACTTAGCTGTAGCATACAATGACAGTTAGCAATGGCAAAAGCTAGCAAGATATTGTCTTGTATAAAGAGGGGAATAGATTCAAGAGAGAAAAATATTATTCTCCCTCTTTACAAGGCACTGGTAAGGCCTCATTTGGAATATGCGGTGCAGTTTGGAATCCCATATACAAAAGGGACATCTTGGAAATGGAAGCAGTTCTGAGAAGGGCAACTAAATTAATAAGGGGAACGGAGAGGGGCTTGAATATGCAGGCAGATTAGACAAGTTAGGTTGATCCAGGGATACCGTATATACTCGAGTATAAACCGAGGTTTTCAGGCTTTAAAAAAGCCTGAAAATCTTACCTCGGTTTATACTCGAGTCAATCTTTCTCCTACCTTGTCCGCCTGCCGCTCGATCCGCATCCTCAGTCCGCTTCCGGATGACATCACTACCCAGCGCCTCTCACTTTGCGGCGCCGAGTAGTGACAGGATGTGGAGCGAGGAGCGAGCGGCCGCCGGACAAGGTAGGAAAATACCACAGGACACCAGAGCACACAATACTTACAAATAAGAGTAAAACCTTCTTTTTTTGTGCATACTGTATGCACAAATAAAGGAGGATTTACCCCTATTTGCAAGTATTGGCTTCTGCAGATGTTTGAAAACTACAACCCCAGCAATTAAAACATGCTGGGAGTTGTAGTTTCCAAACATCTTAAGTGGCAAATACTAGTAGGGGTTACTATGTTGGGATTTTTTTTCTACCCTTGGTTTATACTCGAGTCAATCTTTTTTTTTTTTCTCCCTTTTTAGGTAAAACTGGGTACCTTGGTTTACTACAATCCCAGCATTCACTGGCTGCACAGAATGCTGGAAAATTATTTTTCATACATCCTGGAATAAAGCCCTTTTACTGACTTACAGACATTAAAAGCCCATGCTTTAGCGATTCCTACCCAAGGATTTGAATATGCACATGTTTGAAAATTACAACTCACAGCATTCTCTGTTAGCAGTTTCTTCTTTATGTCCACTTCCTGTCTAGCAAACAGAAACTGGATTTTATTGCTTAAATAATGAAATAAACCATTAACAAACTTACTTCATTGTCTCGGTGAAATGGGCATAGAAATGTTTTCCTTTCAGTCCCCCTATCATATATAGCAGGGATAAGCAACCAGTAGATCTCCAGATGTTTGAAAACTACAACTCCCAGCATTCCTCTACAAGCACTCTGTAGTTAGGGAATTCTGGGAGTTGTAGTTCTCAAACATCTAGAGATCGAATTGTTGCCTATCCCTGTTATATAGATATCACTTATGCTGGGTACACACCTATCGATTTTTCCTCCTGACCGACCGTTCGATACTTTCGAACGGTCGGCCAGGAGGAAGGACTGTCGGTCGCGGCAAAAGCAGCCGCGTCCCGTAGTCACCGCGACCGATCGTGCGGTCCGTAGAGGACCGCACGATCGGACGAGGTTTTCCACCCGTCCGATCGTCCTTTCGTCCGATTGACGAACGGTCGATGGACACGGGCACTTTCGGATGCGATAATTTCGGTCCGATCGACCGATACACTGAACTATCGGTCGATCGGACCGAAATATCTCATCATGTGTACCCAGCTTTACTGTCCAGCAAACAGCAGCTCTCCTTTTTGTCTGTTGGGAGGGGTGGGGTGTGGTGAGAGTGAGAATAATGTTTTTACTAAGACTGTCACATGTTTTACAAAGGAAGTGACATATAAGTCTTGCAACTTCCCTACTAAAGCCTCGTACACGTGTGATCGCAGGTCCCGACCCGCGACACACGATGTGTCCGAACGTTCGTTTCACACACACACACACACACACAGCTTTAAAATTACATTAAGTGCTGTGTATCTTCAAAGTGCGACGGTATTGGGGCTTTATTGGCACTGTGTGTGGGCGCTTTTATGTACGAGCGAGCGGCCACAGAATGTCGCTCATTCAGGAAAGTCAGTAAATTTCTCTCGACCGACTTTTTTGATACTGTGTTTACCTAGCTTAAGTTATAAAGTGCTTATCTTTAAAATGACAATAATCACAATAAAATACTGTGATTTACATAAGGTCACCTAGCAAAGCTTACCTGAAGTTATGCTTGCTAGGACCTTGTTAGAACGAGAGAGTGAGCAGAGAGTGTTTTTCCATTGGGCTGACTCAAACAAGGGAGTGTCAGTCACTCCACTGGCTGTGCAAATGGATCCCATTCAAGCTGCTTACCCTATCCTATAAAGTGGGGGGATGTGGTCAATTACCATCCCTTTGAGGTGGAAATAAGGTTCTAAGTTTAAGGAAATGGGATGCAACAGGGGTCTCTTCAAATTTGGTAGGTGGTACAGTAGAAGGTCTCTGTAGGGCAAGTTTAATATCGCTCCTGTGTCGTTGGAAGCGTTTTTTAAAGGGGCCGATAGTCTTGCCAATGTAAATGAGTGAACATGGACACTTCAACATATAGATGCAAAAGTCGGTGGTACAGCTAAAATAGCCTTTAAGGTTAAAGACTTTGCCAGTATAAGGGTGGTGGAAAGATGGACCCACCATCAATGAGTTGCAGATGTTACAATTGCAACACCGGAAACATCCCTTTTTATTGGAAAAAGAAAAGGCCGCCTTTTTGTACTTGGAGATGGGATCTGCCTGTACCAATTGGGAATAAAGAGACCTATTTTTTCGGTAGACACATCGTGGCATGACCTTAGTGTTGTGACCCATAGTGGGATCCCCTTGAATAACAGGCCAGAATTTCTGCAGGTTATTCTTGATGGTTGTGGACTTAGTAGTAAAGGTTTGTATGAATGGGATACCCACTGGACCGTCCTTTTTGGGAATAGGGTGGAGAGCTTCCAGTTTGGCTTGTTGAACAAGGTCAGGGGGATAATTGCGTGTAACAAACTTGTTAGTCATCGCTTCAAGGAAATGATTTTTATCCCTGGGGTTGTTGCAAATCCGAGCAACCCGCATAAACTGGGATTTGGGTAGACCTTTAAAAACATGCCGAGGATGGAAGCTTTGGCCGGATAGAAGGGTATTACGGTCAGTGGGTTTGACGTACAGGGAGGTAAGTAGAACACCATCATTAATGCATATCTGAACATCAAGAAAATGAATAGTAGTATACGACATTGCTGCAGTGAATACAATTTTATCATCGAGACTATTCAGAAAATCAATAAATTCAGTGGCCTGTTCGGTAGTGCCAGACCATATAATGAAAATGTCATCTATATAGCGAAAGAATTTTTTACAGTACAATTGATAAGATGGGTGTGTATAGATGTGATGTTCCTCGAGCTTGCCAATATACAGGTTGGCAAATGACGGTGCTACCGGACTACCCATAGCGGTCCCAACAATTTGAATGAAATACTCTGTTTCGAATTTGAAATAATTGTTATGAAGGATAAAGTCCACACAGTCCACCAAGAATTCCGTGGGGGGGGAGAGACAAGGTCTTTTGGAGAGAAAATATCGTGTTGCTTCAAGTCCTTTGGGGTGGTCAATATTGGTGTAAAGCGATGTAATATCGGCAGTAATAAGCAACCAATCTTTGTCCCATGGGCCAGTTGATGCTAATTTGTCGATAAAGTCCCCAGTGTCTTTAATGAAAGATGGTAGCGTATTAACAATAGGCTTGAGATAGAAGTCACAGAAGGACGATAGTGGTTGTGTGACTGAGCCTATGGATGATACAATCGGGCGAAAGGGTGGGCGGATAGGATCTTTGTGAATCTTGGAAAGACCATACAGCACAGGTTTGCGAGGGTAGTTTTCATATAGAAAGTCATAGGTATTTTGGTCTATCCACATTGCGTCCAAGGCCGTGTCCAATAGGGATTTAAGTCTCGCCAGAATAGTGAAAGTGGGGTCTTTATCTAATTTCTTGTAGGAACCAGAAGTCGTAAGATGGTCATGTAAGGAGAGACGGTAATACGAATAATCAAGAAGCACTATACCCCCACCCTTGTCGGCTGGTTTTATAATCAAAGAGGTGTCCGTACTAAGAGAGTGTAGGGCTGCGCGTTCAGATCTGGAGAGATTGTCTCTAAATTTAGGAGTGTGTGTAGTAGAGACATTATGTCTCATAAGATTAATAAATTGGTCAATGCCAGTATAAGTCCCTGGCGGGATAAACGAACTTCTGAGTTTAAAAGGGAAGGCACTAGATGGTTGGAGTGGCTCTCTATCTTTAAAAAATTCCTTAAGCTTAAGTGTCCTTTCAAGTCTAAACAGTTCAGTCTCAAAATGAAAAGCATCAAAGTGGCAAGTATACTGGAACGATAATCCCTTATTAAGCAAAGAGTACTCACCAGCCGTGAGGATGTGTGAGGAGAGATTGAAGACTATTTGTTCCGCGGTTTGGCAGAGATCGGGATGTTTTTTCGTCTGACCGCGTCGGGTCCGGGTCCTGCGTCTAAAAAAGGCTGCAGACTTTCCTTCTGGGTGGCAGATCTGGTACAGATGCGCGAGGACTGGGAATGAGAACCAGTGGTCGCGAAGTCAGAGTCAGAGCCGGGAGAGTCCTCAGTTAGCACATCTGAGCTGGAATTCTTGTCGGGCTTGGGTTTGTTACGTGGCACACGTGGGCGCTGCGGCCGGCGGCGTTGCCATGGGGATCGAGTAAACGGAACTCTGCTATTGCCAGTAAGCCAGCTGTAGACTGTACCGTCTGTATAGTCGTTGCAGACTCGACGATATTTATTTCGCTTATATTGTTTTAGGTCTTTAGCGAACTTATCAATATGTTCTTGCAGGGACTTAAGTTGATCATCTTTATCTGGATCTTCAAGTTTAGAAACCATCTCTTCCATTTTGGTGACTTCCATGGTAATGCGTTCAAGTTGTTGTCGAACCTCATCTATCACCAGTAAGATGAGATCCAAGGAACATTTGTTCAGGATAGCACACCAGTTATCACAAAAAGATTTATTGCTGCGTCCGATGGTAGGTTGGTTGGAAATTCTAAATCCTCTAGGGATTCGTTTAACTTTGTGGTATTCAGAAAGAGTGAGGCCATGAAGGCGAAGTTCAATCTGTTTTCTCTTGAGTCTTTTAAGTTCCAATATTGAGTCTTTTGTAGTTTCGGTGCCGAAGGCAGATGATGGATCCGATGAGAATAGGATCCGTTTGGCATCTTCTTCAGAAAAGGTGAGGGTAGAGGCCTGGGAGGCGGCATTCTCATCCAGGCCAGTAAAGATATCCATCCTGCTTGCAACAGGAACAAAGATGGGGTGCAAGGATCGTAAACCAGTAGTAAGCAAACTAAGAGATGATCCTGCACACGCCTAGTGGAAGTAGGTAAGTGAAAGGAATGGCTGAGTGCAATGGCAAACCATGGTAAGTGGTAGATAATAGCAAATAATAATGAAGACCATGCACATCAGACTTACAACCCCATGTATTTTATTGTGTCATACATGGGTACACAAAGGTGTGACGTTTCGGTACGCTGCGGTACCTTCTTCAGACAAACATAGAAATCAATGAACAGGTGAGGCCTTATATACATACAGGAAGGAGCTCAATAGCATCCCCTACAGAGACCTTCTACTGTACCACCTACCAAATTTGAAGAGACCCCTGTTGCATCCCATTTCCTTAAACTTAGACACCTTATTTCCGACCTCAAAGGGATGGTAATTGACCACATCCCCCCACTGCCTAGAGGGGGTGACAGACATAATCTGCTTCTGCGCAGGGAATCCTTATGGATTTTCACCCTTGACGCACTCCACCCCAAGGGTCTCAATTGTAATTTGGGACTTTCTTGCTTCCTGCCCAAAAGATGACTTCCCGTTACTGTGTTACTAAACACTGTTTGTTAGTATATTTTTGTTTCATTCTTTCCCTTTTTCTTTTCTCCTTCCCTCCCCTTTTTTTCCACTAGGGGATGCTATTGAGCTCCTTCCTGTATGTATATAAGGCCTCACCGTTCATTGATTTCTATGTTTCGAGAAGGTACCGCAGCGTACCGAAACGTCACCCTTTGTGTACCCATGTATGACACAATAAAATACATGGGGTTGTAAGTCTGATGTGCATGGTCTTCATTATTATTTGCTATTATCTACCACTTACCATGGTTTGCCATTGCACTCAGCCATTCCTTTCACTTACCTACTTCCACTAGGCGTGTGCAGGATCATCTCTTAGTTTGCTATCCTATAAAGCACTATCCAGCACTATCTCAGAGCTGATCCACCATCACCGTCCCAGAGGCAACCTCCGCTCCGCAAATGACATCCTCCTCTCATTCACCCTTGTAACCTCTTTCCATGCGGCCTCTTTCCGTGCCCGCATTCAGGACTTTGCTCGTGCTGCCCCTCTACTCTGGAACTCCCTTCCACCCCCTGTCCGTCATTCATCATCCCTTAATACCTTCAAACGTAACCTTAAAACCCACCTCTTCAGGCGAGCATATAACCTGGCCTAGACATTACCCATCTTAATACCCAATATGATCCAACCCGCCTTTCATACTCCACTGCCAACCTATTTACATATAACCTGGCCTAGACATTACCCATCTTAATACCCAATATGATCCAACCCGCCTTTCATACTCCACTGCCAACCTATTTACAGCCTACCGATTCCCGTCACCTTGTCTCACCCCCATATCCTCTAGACTGTAAGCTCTTTAGGCAGGTTCCTCTTTCCTATTGTATCACGATATTGCTGTAAGTAACTCATCACTGTGTGCTTATATTATGTATTACCTGTGTATGTAATATGTAAGACTTTGTATAATATGTATTACCCTGTTTGTAATATATGACTGTAATTGTAAAGCGCCACAGAAGATGTTGGCGCTATATAAATCAATAATAATAATAGGGCCTGACTGAGTGCAATTTTTAGATGAATGTTGCCAATGATTAGTTATTCTACAATAATTGTTTATAGTGAATGACAACCAAATCTAAACAAGAATTTTTTTTGTCTGCTGGATGTGCTGGAAAATATATACCGGTATGTATAATTGGTATAACTATTTTATCATACAATAATATTGCTGCATGTATTCCTAAATACACCTTTCTTTAAAAAAGAACATATGGCTCAGGAGAAACACAGAAATCCCTATTTACTGACAAGCTTTTTGATTCATAATAGTGTTGATCTAGGCACATTAGGTAATAAGAAATCTGCTTTTGCATCGATCCATTAAGGGCTAGCAGTTTTGCCATGATTTTCGATCCGCATGACGTTATTTATAAAATCACAAAGGATTGCAGTGCACAGGCCCACTATCTACATTATAATGCATGCAATCACCATTTTTGACAAAATCGCACTTAACACAATTCTTTGGAAGCACATAGAAGTAAACACAATCAACATGACATGCAATTTTTGTTTTACCCACAAACCTCTGTGAAATGCAAGCACAAATGCACGTAAAATAGGATACATGCAGGCACAAGTGGATGGTTGAATCAATCCCTCAATTCCCCATAAGTTTTAGAAGAAACCTATTACTTTTTTTGAAAGTCCTGGGTTGCCCAGAACGTATGCAGAGGTCATATGGCAAAGAAGTCTGAATGGGTTAAAATGAGCTCCCTGCAACCTCTAAGTGAAATATTTAGAAGATACATGCAGGGAATAAATTGTGCTGTAGCATGCCTACACAGTTGCAGTTTTTCAGTCACTTCTCACCCTGCAGACTGCCACATGAAAAACAATATTTCAGAATAAAGGAAACCATATAAATTGTGACAGTTTTTCTTCAAAAAGAGGTACTTTGCTAAACACGGTGGTTCTAATATCCACAGTTGGTGGACGCTGGACCCATTTGCTCGTGCTGAAGCCCCGCCCACTTTCTTTTCCTGCATTTAAAATAATCTCCTCCTCCAACCTCTTCAGGCAAGCATATAATATTAATTGTTTACTGGTGACTGGGAGTTAAAAATCGGGTAGCAGCTTTCATTTCCCAGGGTTAGAACTGCTCTCCTGTTCGTTTTGTTCTGTATGTAGACTGTCTGCAACATTGTTGCCGAATAGGCTGAGCAGAGTTCATCACACCCTACTTTGCAACAATGTTGCAAATGGAAGAAGGTGAAGGGAGGGGGAATAGGAGCTCAGCTAAAACATACAGGAGAGCAGTCCAATTTGGCGCCGAGCCACGACTCCCAACGCCCAAATCATACGCCACCTGGCAAATAACCTAGTTTTTGGTATAGATGCCCTTTAAGCAATCTCAACTAATTTATCGGATTGCTCAAACATTTCAGCTGTCAATCAAGTTCCTTGGTATCAAACTCATCTGTTCTGTTATAGTTTTGCTGTAGCTGGAATGGTGACAGTTGGTACATGCATGGTTGGAAATTCCTTCTACTAGTGATGCCTCACAGGGATTACTGAGCATGCTTGTCCACACAGACAGTCAAATACCGTATATACTCGAGTATAAGCCGATCCGAGTATAAGCCGAGGTACATATTTTTACCTGAAAAATTTATAAAAACTGATTGACGAGTATAAGCCGAGGGTAGAATTCCCATCCATGAATCCCATACAGTAATATCCACATCCAGTACCAGTAACCTCCAATTCCTTGGCACTCCAGATGTTTGGAAACTACAACGCCATGCTTTGTTGCTGAGAGTTGCAGTTTCTAAACATGTGGAGTGGCAAGGTTCAGTAAACTTTTAATTAAGCTTACCATCATTTACAATTCTCCTGACCCCCTTATAGTAAAGGGCACACTGATCCCCATATAGTAAAGGACTCTCTGACCCCAATAGTTAAAAATGTAAACTGAGAGTTGTAGTTTCAAGCTGTCATTTGCACTGAACTAGCAGCTGTTTTTTTGCCCCAAACAGAGGAGACCCATCAGATTTACAGCATCCAGATGAGCAGTGACAGTGCTGAGTGAGTCCAGCAGCCAGACTACAGGAAGCAGGAAGTGTAATGGCAGATCAGCTCCTGTAACTTTCTATGCAGGTTAACACAGCAACACCTACTGGTTACTATCCACAATTGCAGAATTTGGATCTAAATTAGGACTTGACCCGAGTATAAGTCGAGGTTAGGTTTTCAGGCTAACTTTAAAGCCTTAAAATTCGACTTATACTCAAGTATATATGGGTAGTCTAGCTGGGGGACTGAGCTTGAGCAAAAAAAGTATTCATTTATAGATTGAAATTAGGCAAAGTCATTTTTGTAATGTGCAGTACATTTAAGTTAGTATTTGTGTAATGGGTGGGGCTAAATGTGACTGGGTGGAGCTGAGTTGGAAGGGGGTGGGTCACATGTCATACATGGGACATTGTGTGGTATAAAGTTGCTGGCTCCTAACTTTTTAGAGTTGGCTCCTAATTAAATGCATGATTTGTCCAGCCATCTGTTAGCATTCTCTTTGTATTGGGGTTGGTGTATTACTGTATATGGGCACTTTGTATTGGGGGAGCTTACTGTATATGGACACTGTATTGGGGGATTAATGTATATGGACACTGTATTTAGGAGCTCAGCTAAAACATACAGGAGAGCAGTCCAATATGGCATCGAGCCACAACCCCCAATGTGGCTCGGTGTATTCTCTTTGTATTGGGGGTGGTGTATTACTGTATATGGGCACTGTATTGGGAGATAACAGTTTATGGACACTGTGTATTGGGGGCTTATTGTATATAAAAACAGTACTGGGGGATTATTGTATATGGACATTGTATTGGGGGGGCTTACTGTATATGGACATTATTGGGGGCTTACTATATATGGACACTGTATTGGGGTATGCTGTATATGGACACCATATTGGGGGAATTACTATAAATGGCATTGTATTGGGGGTTAAGCTAGGTACACACAATGCAATTTCATGACATTTCATTGTTTCGGTCGGTGGGGCCAAATTAATGTATGGCGGCTTTTTGAGGCCGCGACCGATTGCCATCCGTCTTTCGTCCAAATTGGACGAACGAACGATCGAACTTGCGGTCCTCTATAGGCCTCTATGTGGCTGCTTTTGCTGCGACCAACAGTCCTTCCTCCTGGCCAACCAATCGAAACCCTTGAATGGTCGGTCAGGAGGAAAGTTTTTACAGTGTGTACCTAGCTTAACTGTATATGGACACTGTAGTGGGGGAATTGCTGTATATGGACACTGTATTGGGGAAATTACTGTATATGGACACTGTATTGGGGGGCTTACTGTATATGGACACTGTATTGGGGGGCTTACTGTGTATGTACACTGTATTGGGGGCTTACTGTATATGGACACTGTATAGGGGGCTTACTGTATATGGACTCTGTATTGGTGGCTTACTGTATAGGGGGCTTACTTTATTGGGGGCTTACTGTATATGAACACTGTATTGGGGGACTTACTGTATATTGACACTGTATAGGGGGCTTACCGTATATGGCCTCTGTGTATTGGGGGCTTACTGTGTATGGCCACTGTATTGGGGGACTTACTGTATATTGACACTGTATAGGGGGCTTACCGTATATGGCCTCTGTGTATTGGGGGCTCTTTGTGTAGGGCATGTAGTGGGGGCTTACTGCATATGGACAATGTAAAAGGGCTTACTGAATATGGAAACTGTATTGGTGGCTTACTGTATATGGACACTATATAGGGGGCTTACTGTATATGAACACTGTATTGGGGGACTTACTGTATATTGACACTGTATAGGGGGCTTACCGTATATGGCCTCTGTGTATTGGGGGCTTACTGTGTATGGCCACTGTATTGGGGGCTTACTGCATATGGACAATGTAAAAGGGCTTACTGTATATGGAAACTGTATTGGTGGCTTACTGTATATGGACACTATATAGGGGGCTTACTTTATATGGACACTTTATTGGGGGCTTACTGTATATGAACACTGTATTGGGGGGCTTACTGTGTATTGACGCTGTATTGGGGGATTACTATGTATGGCCACTGTGTATTGGGGGCTTACTGTATATAGACACTCTGTGGGGGACACTTACTGTATATTTCGACCCGCGACGCACAATGTGTACGAATGACGAATGGCCGTATCGGACGATAATCGGCCTGTGTATGGGCACTTTAATTTCGAAGATCCGCCCGGCGGATCGGGCAACGATCGGCCTTTCCGCCCAATAAAGTGCCCATACACAGGCCAATTATCGCCCGAAATGGCCGTTTGTACATATTGTGGGTCGGAACCCGCGATCACACGTGTACGAACCTAAACTGTGTGCTTACACTTATTAAATATTAACCGCCACCCATCTGATGAACTGTGGAAGTAGTTTACTGTTTGAAGGTACTTAGGCCTAGTATACACAAGCCAAACATGGCTTGAGCTGGTTTAAATTGCAGCCCATTTAATCCTCCATAACTTTTTGTGTTGGCTGGTATTTTTTTGTTTTTACAAACTTACAAGCACTGTTGTCAATGGGAGCACTTTTTAATCTTTTGTGTGTTTTATTTTAGCGAACTTGGCTTTCCCAAAAGCATTAATGCACCAGTTTCTGAGCAGATTTAGATGTTAAGCGGCAAAAAAATGTATGTGTAGTGTTTTGTCAATGGTGACCAATTATTAAATGTCTGGACAAAGTTAGGAAACTACAACAAGAGTCAAAACATGCTATTCGTTTTGAAATTAACGTTAAACCACCACATGAGCAAAGTCAAAAATATCTTAGTAACTTTCTCAAATAAAAAAAAAAAGTTATACAATTTCTGATCCTTTGGCAGTTTTAGGAGCATGAGAGGTGTTGAGCAATTATTCGGAAACGAGCATTATTTTTATTATTATTAATGTGGATGTGGATTTATATTAATAATATTATATATGAGTTTATATAGCACCAGCATCTTCCGTAGTGCTTTACATTTACATGTATACATTCACATCAGACCCTGCCCTTTTTGGTAGTGGCGGAAACCCGAGTACCCGGAGGAAACCCACGCAAACACGGGAGAACATACATCTCCATGCAGATGTGCACTACTACTGTTTTAAGCACTGTTTGTGAAGGTTCTCATTTATTTAGGTCATGGATGGGGAAAAAAAAAAGAATCTACTAAGGTAATATTGTAAGCAAGGCGCAGCAATGGTGGCAGCCAGAGAGATTTGGCAATTTCTTTCACACCACTTGTGTATGACTCGTCTAACCTGTTAGTTCACTGGTCTAGAGCAAAACGGGAATCCTGCTGCACATTTTATTGGGCACTGGTTGCTCCTCAACTGATATGCTCATTGAGGGCCTAGGGTGCCAGTTGCAAAGGTACAAATAGAGAGACTGGTGCATGCGGCCTGCACACCAGTCTCTGAGGCAAACTGGCTAGCTTTTATGTTTGCAGAACAGGGACCAGGGCACAAAGGACCAGAGAGGAGCTATTGGGGATTGCCATTTGGTAGAGTGGATTCTTCATGATTGTGGCCTATATGCACCCGCGACACAAGATATGTACGAACGGCCGTTTTGGGACGATAATCAGCCTGTCTATGGGCACTTTATCGTCTGAATCGTTCATGGATCGGTGCCTGATCCGCCAGGTGGATCTCTGAATGATCGGGCAGTTCGCCCGATAAAGTGCCCATACATGGGCCGGAAACGGCCGTTTGTACACATTGTGCGTCGCGGATCGCCCTCCTTGATCGCACATGTGTACAAACCTTAAGTCTTTAAGTATATTCTCTAATTCCATTTTCCTCACATCCCCATGTAGGACTGTGTGCTGTACTCTGTGCATACTACTTACTTTGCCTCCTCCCTTTTTAAATGTTTTTATTATTTCTGTACTGTGTTATGGTTCTATGTTATTGTAAGGTATGGAACTTTTTGCTTTTATTACTATTTTTAGTGTGTGGGTTCGGTATTTGGGGGAGGTTGGTGTGTGTTTGCATTTATAAATTAATGTGTTTGTATGTTGGGGAGAAAGCATGCGTAAAAGAGTTCATGTGTATCTGAGTTTTTAAGAAAAATGAGTAAGAATGTTAGATAACGTGTGCAGCTTTGTGCGTGTAATGCAGTGTGTGTATACGGGTAAAACTGCATATGTGAAGGAGTATGTGTGTGTTTGAGAGAAAGTGTCTATGTATTTAAGGAAGAAGGAAGTTTAAGTTGGGTATAATAGTGGGTTTAAGAGTACATATGTGTGTTTGTGTGAGAGAGATATTAAAGGGTTTCTCCACTGTATTAACACAGTTCAAATATTAAACGTTACCTCTGTCTGATCTCCCAATAGCTAGCCAAAAAAACACTCAGTATTTCTTGGTACGGGGTAACAGTCTACAAGTCGGTGGACAGGCAAGGAAAAGGTAAGGTATTTACTTACCCTTTAATACTTGAACTCTATTAGCACCTAGGATTAGGCATCCACTACTGTTTGTACATAGTTTTTTAATTGTTTTTACTTTTCATGAGTTTTGGATCTATTTTTCCCCATAATGAATTATTAAAGGACTTTTAAATAACTATAATGAGTGTGCAGATACTTCAAGGGAGTCTGTTCTTTTGGTCCTCATGTTAAAGGGTACGTCCACCCCTAAAAAAACCTTTTTCCATGGTGTAGGGAACCCCAGCTCACCCCAACCGCCGATTTCCTTTTGTAAAACAAGACCCAGAAATATACTTACGTTCTTTTGTTCCCCTGGTGTTCTGCTTTCTGCTTCCCGGAAGCAGCAGAGAGGGGCCAATCACAGACGTGTCTGCCGGCTATGCAGACAGCCGAGGGAGTGTAAATATATTTCTGGAGCTTGTTTAACAAAACTAAATTCGGCGGTTGGGGATGAGCGGAAATAGGTCTTTTTAGGTAGGGGATCAAGGAGCCAAAAGGGATCCGGAGAGAGGGATAAGGGGAAATGTCTCCCCTGTGCATATCACCGTCCTCCCTGAGGACAAGGAAGAAGCAGGGACCAGATAACACACAGACAGCTCATACACTTTTTGCAACTTTGGACAAGCACTGCAGGAGACATAAGGAGCAGAGGAGTAAAGTAATGATTTTTTAACACTACACCCTGGGTGGACATGCCCTTTAAAGGAGATATCCAACCTAAACACATTTTTTTCTAATTAATTAATTTTGCCACAAAGGGGTAGGTTATAACAAATAATGCACCCCGAACTGTAAATTTAAAGGGATATTAGAAGTCACCTTGGAGTTCCGTGCCCTGTATAAAAGGTACTCGGCCTGCGGCCTTGTGCTTTTATATGGTCACGGAACTCCTTAATGACTTCTAATATCCTTATAATTTACAGTTGGGGGTGCATTATTCACTATATAATTCTATTGGAGACCAGAGCACTAGTTCCTGTCACCCACATTGACCCCTTAGTTGAAATCGCAATACTTACCTAACCGTGATCCTGTAGTGCTGCTGTATCTTTCTTCCGGTCTCCTTTAAAATTATACATTTGATTAAAGACACATTTTTCTTTGATTTACCTCTTTGCCTCTCGGTGGTAAAGTTTAATCAAACAATTCAAATGTGAATAAAGTGCAAATTCCAGCTTTTTTTTTTTTTATTGTAGATTTTATTGAAATTTTTAACAATTTTAATAAACAGTTGACACATAAGTACATGGTAGATAGCTTGTTGTTGAGTTTTAGTAAAGTCCATTGTCTTTAGGTTATTCAGGTTCGTTGGCAGTCCTCTTTCAATCAAGGGTGGCCATTTCCAGATAGAGATGGAAGGTAGGTATACCTTGATGTCCTTACACTTTGTGTCAGGGTAAGTATAAACAATCCAGAAAAGAAAAAGGAAAAAAAAGAGATAGAGAGAAAGAAATAGGAACATAAAAGAGGTTCGGGCTTAAAGGGCATCTATAGTGGGAAAATGAACTTTTTTTCCTTTCTTTCCATGTGTTCTATAATTCCCCACAACCCTCTGTGTCCTGAAGATACACCAGTTAGAATACGATATTGCATTCCTCTACTCCTACTTGGACTGTCAATCAAATCCCTGTGACGTGATCCCTCCTCCCTGCCCTGTAATAAACATAGAGATAACAGCATTAGCAGGGGGAGAGAGGTAGCTTTGATGGTAGATATAAGGCTGCACTTGACCCCCCTTCTTAATAGCTTTCACTAATTGATGATGGGTCACAAAGTGAGAGATCGTAAACTGTACTGTTCTCCTTCTTCCGTGTCTCCAGGACAGCTTGCTTTCTATTGGCCACTGTGTGTGGGTGTGTTTTTCAGGATGTTGAACTTTTAACTCCTACTGCACATGATAAGCTTGTCGGTTAACCGGAGTTAAGACATGGAGGAGGTAACAGAGGGGAGGGGGAAGGGGGGAGTGCTGCACACAGATCTGACACCATGATTAAATAGAGTCACTGACAGAGATAGGATTAAGGCAGCACAGAGTACATTAATTTTAACTTTGCAAAGGGGCAATGTGTTTTTTTCACTATATATGCCCTTTAACATGCCTTAATGACAACATTGCTCTAAAGTACATGGTTGGTATGGTACATTTAAAATACAACACATTTATATATTACCGTAGCAATATAATGATTTAGCAGGGATCTCACTCACGCTTGTGAGAAGGCGTCCCACAGTCCCCAGATTTTGTTATATTTTTTCAGGGTTTCAGGGAAGTTAGCATTTAGAAGCTCCATGTTTTGGACATCTTTAATTCTTACTAAGAATTCCCATTTCGTGGGAATATATATGGTTTTCCAGTATTTCAGTATCAGGCACCTGACTGCCGTGAGGATGTGCCTGGCCAGTGTATTTTCTACTCTAGTTAGATTGGGGAATCTGAAGTTTTGCCAGCATCTTCCCAAATATATTCCCACGTATCTATATCTAATTTTTCCCCTAAAATTCTTTCCCATTTCTGCATATATGAATGTTTATACATGGGTTCTTTTGGGAGGGAGTTTAGAAAGCTGTAAAGAAGAGATACAAGTCCTTTGTGTTGTGGCCCCTTAGCTGCAATCTGTTCAAAGGGTTTAAGGTGGTGGAAGATTCCATCACTAGTGATAGTTAGGGTATTTTGTTGGAGTCGGTGATAAGTTAGCTATGCCGAGACAGGGAGGGAGGGATACCTCTTCAGCAGATCGGGGAGAGTTCGTATCTGTCTAGTGATTGGGTCAATTATATCGTAGTACCTAAACAGGCCTGTTGCTATCCATGGTTTGTAAAGGTTTTGTGTAATGTACGGGGGGAGGCAGTATCCTGTGTGAAAGGTAAAAGCTGCGAGGATGGTTGGAAGAACATATGAATTTTGTTGAGTCTAGTCCATAGAGTCTTACCATTGCATGAAGGGAAGTAGAGGTTGGGGTAAGGTTATCTTTTTTGCTAGTCAGTAAATCAAGTGGATGGTAGGGATGTTTCCAGTTGTGTTCAGCCTAACAGGTTTTGGGTTGGGGTGTGGTCCAGTGCATTAATTGTTTCAATTGGGCCGCATGGAAGTATAGTTTTATGTGTGGTGCGGCAAGGCCACCATGATTGCGGGGTGCTATAATTACCTTTTTTGGATAAGCGATGGGATTTTTTCCCCCATATGAAGTTGAGAAAGTCGGAGTGTAGTTCGTCTAGGTTGATGTTGGGGATGGGTATTGGCAGTGTAGAAAAAAGCTATAGGAGTTTTGGCAGAATTTACATTTTAATCTCTGTTATGCGACCCATCCATGAAAGATATAGAGATTGCCAGGATGTTAATTGTGATCTGTATGCCTTTGATGTCCTTGGATGCCCGTATTTTAGCATCCCTGGCGGGTTCCATTGGGAACTAGGAAGGAAGGGGACGAGGAGTTTGGTAGTTTTACCTGCATTGTAGGGATATACAAGGCCTTAAGTCCCGTATAGAAGGTGCCACAGAATCCCATGTGGGAGAGCACCTCAAAAAGGAATTCCCACCTTATTCTGTCGAAGGCTTTTTCTGCGTCCAAACTGGGGATCAGGGCAGGGTTTTGCCTTTGGTTAATAACCTCAATTATGTCTATTGCCCTTCGGGTGTTATCTGCCGCTTGGCAGACGTTTATAAATCCCACTTGATCCCCATATATTAGGGATGGTAGGATGGCTGCCAGTCTGTTGGAGAGTGTTTTAGAATAAATTTTAAGATCAGAATTTAAGAGGGCAATAGGTCTATAGCTGGCACATAGTAAAGGATCCTTGCCCTGTTTTGGGAGTACTGTAATGTGACATTGGGGCTGGGATAGGTTCCCCTTCGAGGAAGCTATTGTATAGTCATGTCAAAAAAGGGGTAGGAGGGTTGTCTTGAAAGTCTTAAAGTATAAGTATGAGTACCTGTTGGGTCTAGGGTTTTTTCCTGTGGGCATATGTGATATAGTGTAGTCTATTTCAGTTTTGGGACGGTTGAGGTGTTGGATGTAGGGTGTTGTTAGTTTGGGTAGATTGCAAGAGTTTAGGTATTTGGAGCGTGTTTCCATGTAGTGGGTTGTAGTTTTTTGTTAAACTTGTTAGAGTTAATCTAAGTTAACTATTTTAAACAACATAAAAAAACAGTGGATAACATCCTTTGTAGGATCAAAGTGTGGTGCCATAAAGAACACCAGGGTTATTAGGATGAGTCTTTCAAATTATTGGGGATGCCCAATATTGTACAAGAAGATATATGGATATCTATGTATATAGGGGGGGAGTCTGTGGGATAGCGAGACTTTAACGGTGATGTCCGTGAAATGTTCCAAGAACAACATTAGTGGAAGTGTCTGTGATCAAGCCGGGATCAGCGTCTAATTTCATGTAAGCTCTGATAATATGGGGGAGCACATACAATAGGGATAGAGAAAGAGAGAGTGAATATAGATAGGGAGATGAGTCAATTTAAAGGTATAGCGGCAGAAGGAGATATGAAAAATTTTTACCAGGGTGGAACCGATCGGGTCGAGACCTCTGTGGTAGGGCCGGCGTAGGTGGCCCTCATCCGTCCCTGTCCCTATCCGGTGCTCCTGTAGCAGTTGAGGACGCCCGGAGGATCGGTAGGAGTCTCAAAGTGGAGGATCTTTGTGGGAGTTTCTCCCACTCCGTTCTTGGTAGTTTCCTAGGTGGAGTAGTTGGGTTGTCTTTGGTAGGTAGTGGCAAGTTTAGTTTTTGCAGCATGGCTTTGGTGTCGTGGCTGATAATTGTTGGCCTACATTCGATACCAGTAGACGGAACGGGAATCCCCATTTATAGGTAATGTGGTGGTCTCTCAATATCGCCGTGACGGGTCTCATATGGCTGAACTTAGTGATGCGGAGTCCAGATACATGTCCGTGCCTTCCAATCAACTTATCTAGTTGTGGAGTCTGTGTATCCTGCTTTTTGGAATTTTTCCCCATGTTCTCTTGGTTATATTGGAAGAGTTTTCATATGTTTGGCCGAGTTGAAGGGTGCTAAAGATAGCTATATTTCGACCGTTATGCTTTGGCTGGTCACGGAGCTGAAAGCTTAAGCGTCCATCTTGTCTCGTGGTTTCCCACGCCACACTTCAAATTCCAGATTTTAAATAAGTTATTTGCATACATTTCCATTTGACTGTGTATAAATTACAACACTTTTTATACATAGTCCCCTCATTTCAGGGCACCAAAATCTTTAGGACAATTGACTTCACAGGTGGATTTGATTAGAAACAGAACAAAGTGAACCACAACAGATAGTCCATTTGGTACATTTTTAGCGCTCCGTTTTTGCTATACTTTTAATTAAAACAAGTTTACGGACAGAAATGCTTGCAGCAGTACTTTTTTTTTTTAACGGACTGGGTCAATGTTAAAAAAACAGACCACAATGTGTGTTTCTGTCTAGAAATGGACAGAAAAGAGTCTAGTAGGACCGAAGCCTTAGAGACAACGCTCAACCTTAATTTTACTGTTCTAATTCAACTGTCCTGAATAGTGTTTTGTAATTTTGGTATCTATACCAAAAAAAAAATACATTTTCAAAAAATATACCTTTAGATACAGCAAGATTCCACTACTTTTTTGTATTTTAAATTTGAGCTGTGGATTCTGAGAAATCATCATTTGAAATCGCAGCATTTACAGGGAAAGACCGGCTACTTCAGAAGCAGAAATTATAATATTTGCTCTATCCCTGACCTCTTACTAGGATCTTTGGCTGTCTGCCAACACACTTTCTGCAGCATTTAAGTCAGGACTGGACAAATCATCAACATTTCTAGGAGGCAGCTCCAAAAAGTTAGGAGCCAGCAACTTCATACTTCAATTTACATGCGACTCCGCCCAACCCCACCTTGTACAACTCCACCCAACCCCACCCCATAGCCCTGCCCATTCTACATAAGACCTGCCCATTAAACATACAAACAAAAGATAAACTAAAACGCTAAGTTTACAACATTTACATAAATTATGTAAAAACCTAACTTCAAATACAGTATGTAAACTTTATATGGGGATATCACAGAACTCTTATACCTTTTAAATCCTTTACATATTCTCACACAAACATTAATACAAAGCATACTTGCATGTTCTGACACATTTTTACATGCACACACTATTAGGGTGATTTACCCAGAGCTGCTATTGCTCTGGGTTAATCTCCTGAATGTGATTTAATATCGGGTTTGCGCAAGTGGGTAAATCCCAAAAGGGATTGATCAGTGTGATCAGTTCCTCCCATGCCTTTTCCTTCTGCTTGTCACACACAGCCTTCCCAGGCCAATACCAGGGCTGCGGGAGTCTCTGAAGTAGTTTCACTTAAGTTTGCTGCACAGCCTGCCTGTCTGTTCTGTAGCCATGCTGGTAAGCGGCACACCACACCCCCATTTGTACCAGACGCAGAAGGTGTGCACAGGAATACATGTCCACAACCCAAAAGTAAAATTTAACCCACTATTGGCCCCACTCTGTAGTGTATAAAAATCCTTACCTTACATCCCAGATCCAAATGGTTCTCCTGTAATGTCCATCCAAAGTCCAGAAAACTGTCCACCAAGGAAATTTTTTCCGCCTCTGAGCTGTCCTCTCAGAGGTTTATGGCTTGCTCAGAGCAGCCCTTCACATCCTCCCTCTCCCTCTCGTTTTGCTCTCCCTCCCCCTAGCTTCAAACCCCATTGCTACATGCATTATTAGATTTTCCCCCGACAGTTACTTACCTTACCTCTTTCCCCCGGCGTTCTGAACTGCCGGCAGCCGCGTCCGTGATTGGCTGCCTTTCAGCAGCCAAGATTGGCCTTTCCCAGATTGGCCTTTCAGCCAATCTGGGACAGGGCTGCCGGTCCCGCCCCCTTCTTGCAGTTCCGTGCAAGCGGGGGAAAGAGGGAAGGTAAGTAACTATCAGGGGACTTTCTGGAAAATCTAATAATGCGGTTGGGGCTGGGGGAAAGGGTGGACATGCCCTTTAAGCATACGATATGATCTGGAACCTCCCTCGATTGCACTGCACAGCAGGATCCCGGCGCCACTCGCACTCTACATGGCTAAGGTGCAAATTAAATTGTTAGAGTACTGCTCTGTCGTCTGCCATAGGAATACTTTAGCAGGGGGAGATACATAACAACACAAAATACATTTCTTGGTCGCCAGGAAAGATTTTTCAGTAGCCATGGCAACCTGGTGACCGGGATTTGTCCAGCCTTGGTGTAACATGTAGACCCACCACAGACACAACCAGGGAGATAGCAGATTCAGGCTGACCTCATTGATATATACACTGAATATACAACCATAACCAAACAATAATAGTTCAAACAAAAGCTAGTATTCAAACAGAACCCAAAACAATAATCATTCAAATAAAAGCTAATATACAACCATAACCAAAACAATAATAATTCAAATAAAACCTAATATACAACCATAATGAAAATAATAATAAACCCTATTAGACCACCAAAAACACTGAATAGCAAGAAAGCAAAAGGACAGCAAGTTGTATGCACAGAGGGTACTAAACAATTGGTAGGAGGGAGAGAGGCAGATGATACTCGCATAAAAAATTAGTTGAAGTGGGTCACAGATTTACACTCTTCAAAGATCCACTCTGATTACTGCCTGCTCCTTAACCTACAATACACAAGTCTGCCCCGTTGAAATGAGTAGCAGGACCCCAGCCACTCCAGACTCCAGACACTGCCTCGCGCAACAGCCAGAATTCAACCGAATGGTGTAGGTAATAGATCAATTGCCTGCTCAACTCCTGGATTAGCGCCCTTAATTGCTCCACTAAGTTTTTTCAATTGCTAGCGTGCATTTTTTTGGTTGTTTTGTTGTTTTGAGTGAGTATAGTGACCCTTTAAGATATATTTTTTGATCAATCTTTATCTGTATATTTGTAATAATTATGTTTTTTATGAAGAACTGATGACTGAGAAAGAAAGAGATAATAAAAATACAGAATTTATAATACCGTATATACTAGAGTATAAGCCAAGGTTTTTATTTTTTTAAATGACCCAGAAAAGCCAACTTAGGCTTATACTTGGGTCACACAATTCCTTACCTTACATGCGGGTGGAAACCACAAAGGCGCAATTGTGTGCGAAGGTGCAAATGTGCACAAAGGCGCTGGAACGTAAGTTACACACCTCCTTTCAACCCTCACTGGACATAACGCAATGGAGGAGCAAGGAAGGACTGAATCTCCCATCAGTGGAGCTAGTAAGACCAAGTGCCTCTTCTTTCCACTCCAGATGTTTAGAAACTACAACTCCCAGAAAACAAAGCATGCATAAACACAGAACTATGGTGGAGGTGGGCGCTACCAGACAAACTTTGACAGCTCTTTATTGGACTTCCCCTAAAATTTGTATGAATTTGATATTAAATTAATACATTTTCTCACTTTTTGCCTTTTTAGTGTGCTTTCAGGCTTTTTATGTTTTATGTACACAAGATCATTTGGTGCAGCACTTAGTGCCTGACTCTTAGGACTGGTACACACTGACTAACTTAGGCCTTTTAATACGGACATCATACACCCAATGTATATGCCATATGGTATGTGAATAAAAGTGCATCTAATTGTGCTGCACTTTGACATATCCACATATGCTATGTGTGGATATCTAAAATTTAATTGAATAGAATATCAACCTATGTGTACCAGCCCTCCTAAAATGTTTAAACTAATTTTGCTGCTCTTCAAAGCAAACAGCATACCTAATAATTACCTAAAAATCTATTTTTTAGGTCTTATCCTACTGTCAAAAGTCCCAAAATGTTTATCTGTCCTCTTCCTTTATCTTTAGATATTTGTAGCATCTTGTATTTCAGCTGTCAATCAAGTACCTTGTAATAAAAAATGTTGCTGATGTGCTTTGCTATAACTGGAAGGGTAACAGTTGGTATGTGAGAATTGCTTGATGGGAAATGTTCTCTCACAGTGCTGGCTAATAGTGATTACTGAGAGTGCTTGCCCTCACTAATAGTCTGAATAATCAGGGAGTGGGAGACTGAGCCTTAGCATGGGCAGTAACAGCAGCACTTCCAATTTACTGCTTGTACACACAAGTAATCGCAGTGCCGACCTGTGTTACAAATACCACTTTTATCTAAAAATTGTGTATGGGCACTTGGTTGGGCCTTGTTTGGGATCCAGTCCCATAATCACACTTAACATATTATCAGGGGCACTCCTAAACCTATTTTTGTTGGTTGTTTCTGGTGAACTGGGGGGCTGACTTAATAGGCTGCTGAACTGGAGGACTGACTTAAAGGGCATGTCCACCCCCAAAACTATAATCCCCCCAACTACTGGCCCCACCATGTAGTGTAGTTTAATCCTTACCTCACATCCCAACTCCATCTGGTTCTCCTGTAGTCCCCCCCCAAAGTTCCAAAAACTGCCCACCAGGAGGCTAGCAGGTCCATATAGGACACTGCCTGCTACCTGGCCTCCCGGAGATTCCTGCCATGCGTGCTGCAGCCCTTCTACCCCCTCCCTCCCCCTCCCTCTCCCTCCCTCTCCCTCCCGTTCTACTATCCCTCCCCCTAGCGAAAAACCCCCTTAATATTCTGCTCCCCCATGTCCCCCAGCCCCAAACGCAGTTTTTTTTTTAAAAAAGCTCCCCAAACTCTTACTTACCTCTCCGCTTTCCTCCGCTGCAGAATGACACGGCGCCGCGTCCGTGATTGGCTGCCGCTCAGCCAATCACAGACGCGACTGCCGGTCCCGCCCCTCTGCTTGCATTCTCGCAAGCAGAGGGCCGGCAGTGCGGCGGAGGATCGAGGGGAGGTAAGTAAGAGTTTGGGGGCTTTCTGATAAAAAAATAAAAAAAAAATATGCGGTTGGGGCTGGGGGACATGGGGGAGCAGAATATTAAAAAAAAATTTTCGGGGTGGACATAGCCTTTAACAGTGGCTGGTGAACTGGAGACCTGACATGAAAGTGGCTGGTAAACTGGAGGGACAACCTTAACAGTGACTTGGAAACCGAAGGGCTGACATATGCCACATAGAGGTTGATAATATATGTGCCCACACTGACTGTTAAGACACTTTGACACTGACTTATAGTACCCCTACCCAGTAGTTCTATTTATTAAGATTTAACAGATTACTTTTAAAACATGGAACCTTTAGAATTAATTTATACATTCTAACATTACCCACTCACTCATAACAGCCATGTTCTGTATAATAGTTTGTAAAGATCATTAACATATACAGCAGAATTGACATGAACTCTGTCTGCACAAAAGGGACATTGAGTTGCTTCCTGCTCCCCCTTCAGGAGTCAAGCCCCCACACCCCTCCCAGAACAACTTGTAAAACTATTCACTCTTGTTTAAAAGATTTGAGGACAAGGCTTTGGGAATTTTTACTGGATGTGGGTATTGAAGTCTTTCAGTTTGAATGGACATACTGTACTGTCTTAATGACATCACCTATAAAAATATTGAAAGAATAAAGGAGTATACTACTTTTGTCAACCGCAGACATTTACAATGATTTAGAATCCTAGACCTAAAACAAACTTCTTATTTAGAATGCTAATTTGATAGTTTGTATGGAACTAACTTTGACATTAATACAGATGTTATTTGCACCATTTTGAGGATGAAAACCTTTAAAACATTTTTCCAGAACCTACTGTCAATTTAAACAGCCACCAAACCTACAGCAAAAAGAAAACTACACACAAACCATGGAGATAATACACCAGGTACTACACCATGTGGAGGAGCTAGGTGCAAGCTTTGTACCAACATCAACAGTTCTCCTTGTGTTACACACAGGAAGGGAATTTTTCACATCCATGGATCCTATAGCTGTACATCCATCAATGTGGTCCATTTAATACAATGCAACAAATGCGAGGATGCAATATATATACTGGCCAAAAACTACAAAAGAGAATGAATTCCCACAGAAGTAGCATCACCCACCATGACGAGGATATAAACTGTTTCCCTGTAGGACACCATTTTTCACAGCCTGGACACACTGAAAAACTTCCAGGTCCAAATCTTAAAGGGACATTTTAGCAACACTTAGGAAAGAAAAGCATTTGAAGGTCTTTAGAGTCTTATTATTTGACTCTAAAAACAATGGTTTGAACCTAGACTCCTTTCACATTATGAATAATTGAATTTTCACATCCTAGCTTCCCCTTAACCAGTTTTTTATTTGTTTAATTTTCTGTTTTTTTTTTTTTTTTTTCCCTATTCTCTCCCCTTTTTCTTTACTTTCCCTCCCCCGTCCTATTTTCTTTTACATTTTGCTATTCTGTTCTCTCTTCTTTTTATTACCTCTATAGTTTCCTTGTCTCATATTGCTTCTTACTATTGTGGGGGGGGTTTGGTCCTCCTTGCCTTAGTCACATGACGGGGGTTATTGGTCACAATTTATGGGTTTTACTCCCTTTTGTTGCCTGTGGTTTATGCATTATTGGCTGTATTTTGTTATTTTGAGGGTACAGCAAATTTACACAAGCTAGCTGTACATTGACTACTTTACATCAATGTGTCATATTTTCAGTATTGTCCCATGAAAAGATATATTAAAATATTTTTTAAAAAAATGTGAGGGTGTTCTGTATTTGATGGGTTGCTTTTGTATGTTGTATTGTAAAGTGTTCTGATAAGCAGGAAGACCATGACTCAAAGTAAAGGACCTTATTCCTACCTCTGTGTCCAAAAGAATTTAATCTTATCATAAGCACTGCCGTCCCATGAGCTGATCAGCGGATTGGTGCAACGTGTGCGGAGAGCTGTTAAAACCATGTAGCTAAATTGGTTTATATGTGTAAATGAAGGTATTGCACTGTTTTTCAGACAGTTAACCTTGATGTTTAAGTGACCCATAGTGCTATATGCTTTACTAATGCAGTTAAATAATCAAATATTTTTGTTGTCTGTCGGCTCTTCTGTATCTTTTCTTTACTTTCTTTTAAAATCTGTTTATAATTGAAGTATAGAATATAATAGATTCTTAATCAATGATTTCTCTTTTTTTCAGGTTTCACTCCAGAAAACCAACAAGGTAATTATTTTAGAATATTAAAGGTCATGTAAACTGTGCTAAATCGCTTTCCAACTAATCACACAGCAATAAGGATTAATTTAGACTAACTTTATATCTGCTTTCCTCCTCTTTCTCTGATCCTCTTTTTCCTGCTCTTGAAGTTTCACTTGTGCAAAAGGCTAGGCACAGCCAGGCAGGACCCCATCAGGCTTATTTTTCCTATGAAAGATAAAGGCCCCACCAATTGTTATTGCCATGTATGAATCTTCCTAGGTATCCAACTTTCCTCATTGGGAGGTAAGTTGACTCAAAATAAAAAATACATAATTTTAAAGAATAAAGGGGTTGGGGAAACTGGCATTGTATATCTTCAATAATCTGAAGACATGCATATCATATTATATAGGAAAGCAAATGTAAGACGGCACTTTTAATGGAATACCAAAGAAGCCATATTATTGAATAAATTATTTATAGAATACCAAAAGACATATTATTGCATAGTCCCGGCGCAGTAAGATCAAACTTTATATGTACCAGTCACTGTGGGCAAACATACATGTACCAGTCACTGGGAAAATGTGCATGTACCAGTCACTTTTGTCAAGCTTGCATGTACCAGTCACTGATCTGGGGCACTCTGTTTGGCGCATATATTACCACTCTCCATGATGCATATAATTGTCAGCCCTCCAGTTTCCAAGCCACTGTTAGACCAGCCTTCTAGTTAGGCTTTTCAGCCACTGTTACGTCACAGAAAGAGGGGGCCCAACCATAGTATAAAGCCATAAATATCTCATAGTATATAGTAGAGGGTGAGTTCTCTGTAAAACAGTATGTGCATTGTAGCTGAACATTGTACCAGTAACATAGTTCTGTGCGTAGTTCTGGTTTCCTCTGTGTTAATTTTTTCTTAGTGGCCTACAAGTGCAGTTTGATTAGCAAGTCTCTTAGAGTATCGTCTCTGTTTAATACAGTGAGTTCTCTTTGGGCTTGGTTGCACTTCAAGCGTTCTTTTTCTTTACCCAGAGAGTTTACCCTTTTGTCTCAATATATGTTTATGGGATCCCCTGTATCCTAAAGTTGGATCCCCTGTATCCTAAAGTTCTATTTAATATAATTTTGCTAATGACTAATTGAATAAAATGAGTTGATTAGGTAATAATGGTTTAAGTGGATTAAATTCTTGTTAGCTCTTCGGGGCAGGGATTTCTTTCCTAATTGCTTGCACTTATCCCCGTTTGTATACTCTGTATTTTATAATGTACAGTGCTGCATAACCAAGAGGCACTATATAAATGAAATTATATCTACATAATGAAAGGTGTGAGAACAATGAAATAGCAAGGGTGGCACTCCAAACAGAAATTTTATTCAATATAGACCAAACAACATCTCACAACGTTTCGGGGGGTACGTGCCCCCTTCCTCAGCTATTTCATTGTTCTCGTATCTTAAATCCATCAAGGGTTGGATTGTTTTGAGGAGTGAGCACCCACACTTGGTACGAGTGCAGAGGACTTTTTTCATCATAATGAAAGGTGTGGCCTATCTAAGTCACAACAAATGGGTATTTAAGGGTGGTTCAATGTAGATGTGTTCAAATTTGAGAAAGGACCTAGATTGTCCAAAAGGTGTCGGCGAGCAAAATAAATGCACTTATGTTTATAGCAATTCCTTAAAGTGCAACTGTGGTCTCAAAACAAGTTATGGTTGAATGATGAGACCACATTTTCACTTTAAAATGAGCTGACAATCACATTTCTGGCTGGAGCCTGTGAAAAATGACATTGGGGTGAATGTTCAGACTTGCTGCTTCCAGTAGGTTGAGTGACATCACCAGACCTCTACACCATCCATCTGCCCCCGGGGAGAAGCATGCTCAGTTAAGACTTAATGCTGGGGGAAAAAATTACAGTTGAGAAGGGGAGCCTATTAAAGCAGGCAGAGGCTGGTCACATGGCTGAAAACAGGAAGTGTGCAACCTGAACCTTTCCAGTAATAACTTCTCACAAGTTTTATCTAGAGATGTGATTTAGGTTTTATTTTGAAGGTTCGATGGAAAGCATTTTATACAATCATTACTAGTTTGGAAGAATTCAAGACCACAGTTGACCTTTAATTGGTTGCATGATTTATGTGTTTCTCCAAACATTATATAGTCCTGTCTAAGGGACTGTATGGTTTCGGTTATGTTATTACAGCAAATTTCAACACCTGAGACCCAACGTCCTATATTGGCAAAACCGCTTTGGAGGATCGATATTGCGTTTGATTGCAATTGAGTTTTCCTTCTATTTGTCAACTATCTGTCTAAACTACGAAAGTAGTACTGCAGAGATCTTGTATCTTCTATATCTCTGGGCATTGTTTGCTCTGTCTTGGTCACATATTCCATGGCAGGAAGGGAGGAGGAGGTGTGATCCTCTTGCATGATAGAAGAAGGAGTAGGTCCTGGTTTTGGCTGAAAAATATTTAAAAGCTTTCTCGACTGCTGTAACTTAGCAGTTTTTACTTTAGAGACACAAAATTCAGCACAGACTTTAAGGACACAAAGACGAGGCATGCTTTTACCCAGCTAAGGAATCCGTGAAAGGGTTCCCACATTATCCATGAATTTCCAGACTTTTTTTTCCATTGATTATATTGGCAACAATCCTCAAAAATAACCATTTTGATGTTTCAGGGTCATGTGATCAAATCCCAACTCACTTAAAAAACTAAAGGGTTCAGCGGTCACTGTTTGGGTAGCCCTCCAGTTCATTAGCCCCTGTTAAGTCAACACTGGCAGGGGAACTGGAGGGCTGACCTAACAGTGTCTGGTGAACTGGATGACTGACCTTACAGTGTCTGGAGGACTGAGTGGCTGGTAAACAGAAGGGTTGACCTAACAGTATTTGCCGAAGTAGAGGTCTGACCTAACGGTCTCTACTGAACTGCAGGGTTCAACAGCCACGGTTAAGTCAGCCCTCTAGTTTATCAGTCACTGTTGCATCAAGACTGGCTGGTAAACTGGAGAGCTGACTTAACCGTGGCTGCTGAGTTAGAGGGCTGACCTAACTGGCTGCTGAACTGGAGGGCTGACATAACAGGGGCTGCTGAACTGGAGGGCTGACCTAACATTGGCTGCTGAACTGGAGGGTTGACCTAACATTGGCTGCTGAACTGGAGGGCTGACCTAACAGTGTCTGGTGAACTGGTGGTCTGACCTAACTGTGTCTGGTGAACTGGAGGGATAACTTGACCCTATCTGCTTAAAGGGCATGTCCACCCCCAAAACTATAATCCCCCCAACTACTGGCCCCACCATGTAGTGTAGTTTAATCCTTACCTCACATCCCAACTCCATCTGGTTCTCCTGTAGTCCCCCCCCCCCCAAGTTCCAAAAAAATGCCCACCAGGAGGCTAGCAGGTCCATATAGGACACTGCCTGCTACCTGGCTCCCGGAGATTCCTGCCATGCGTGTGCTGCAGCCCTTCTCCCCCCTCCCTCCCCCTCCTCTCCCCTCACTCTCCCTCCGTTCTACTATCCCTCCCCCTAGCACAAATCCCCTTAATATTGTGCTCCCCCATGTCCCCAGCCCCAACCGCATTTTTTTTTTTTAAAAAGCTCCCCAAACTCTTACTTACCTCTCCGCTTCCTCCGCTGCACTGAATGACCGGCAGCGCAGCGTCCGTGATTGGCTGCCGCTCAGCCATCACAGACGCGACTGCCGGTCCGCCCCTCTGCTTGCATTCTCGCAAGCAGAGGGCCGGCAGTGCGGCGGAGGATCGAGGGAGGTAAGTAAGAGTTTGGGGGGCTTTTAAAAAAAAAAAAAAAACATGCGGTTGGGGCTGGGGGACATGGGGGAGCATGACATAGCCTTTAACTGAAGGGCTGACCTAACCCTATCTGCTTAACTGAAGGGCTGACCTAACCCTATGCTTAAAGGGCATCTATAGTGAAAAAAACACATTGCCCCTTTGCAAAGTTAAATTCATGTACTCTGTACTGCCTTAATCCTATCTATGTCAGTGACTTTGTTTAACCATGGTGTCAGATCTGTGTGCAGCACTCCCCCGTTCCCCCTCCCCTCTGTTACCTCCTCCATGTCTCAACTCCGGCTAACCGACAAGCTTATCATGTGCAGTAGGAGTTAAAAGCTCAACATCCTGAAAAACACACCCACGCACAGTGGCCAATAGAAAGCAAGCTGTCCTGGAGACACGGAAGAAGAAGGAGAACAGTACAGTTTACGATCTCTCACTTTGTGACCCATCATCAATCAGTGAAAGCTATTAAGAAGGGGGGTCAAGTGCAGCCTTATATCTACCATCAAAGCTACCTCTCTCCCCCTGCTAACGCTCTTATCTCTATGTTTATTACAGAGCAGGAAAGGGGGGATCACGTCACAGGGATTTGATTGACAGTCCAAGTAGGAGTAGAAGAATGCAATCATGTATTTTTCTAACTGGTGTATCTCAGGACAGAGAGGGAATCTGAAGTGAAGACACTCTGGGGGTTGTGGGGAATTATAGAACACATGGAAAGAAAAAAAAGTTAATTTCCCCACTATAGATGGCCTTTAACTGAAGGGCTGACCTAACCCTATGCTTAACTAAAGGGCTGACCTAACCCTGTGCTTAACAGAAGGGCTGACCTAACCCTGTGCTTAACAGAAGGGCTGACCTAACCCTATCTGCTTAACTGAAGGGCTGACCTAACCCTATCTGCTTAACTGAAGGGCTGACCTAACCCTATCTGCTTAACTGAAGGGCTGACCTAACCCTGTCTGCTAAACTGGAGGGCTGCCTTGATTGTATATGCTTAACTGGAGGGCTGACCCAACAGTGTCTGCTGAACTGGAGGGCTGGAGGTTTCAGCAGCTACTGCTAGGCCAGCCCTCCAGTGTTAGTTAGCCCACCACACCAAGGCACAAGATGGTATAAAAACAGCTTTGAAAATTTTGCCTGGACAAACAACAATGCTATTGGCTGGCCTTAAAAAGTTGTTACTTTATAAGATCACTTGCAGCAGCTGTGTGCCTGTCTTTTGCTATACATATGCAGCCACCATAGAAAGTTAAGCTAAGAAATATAACATCGCTTATCAATACTTTCTTTGGAATTTTTACACTTCGTGTCCAGCAGTGCATCTCACTGTAAGACTTGGAATAAATTAGTATGGCTCTCCCATATCACATTTATGTTTTTGCTTGTAGAACATACTTGAATTATTTCAAATTCATAATTATTTCAAATTCATAAGTCCAGTAGGGAAGGGTGTTGTCTTGGCACAGTCATTTTTTCACCATTGTAACAGCCTCCTTGGTGGGTATACAGGGGAAGAGGGATATCACATCAGAGGATACCATAGTTTCTTTTGCACCGAGGGGCTCTTGACATGCCCATTTTACGATATTCAACCAATGGGAAGATGATCTTATTGCAGAAGAGAGCGTCTGGTTAGTAGAATGATTGGATTCATACCATAGACCCAACACTTTGATATATTTTGTCTGTTTGAAAAGCATGATAGACCAAGTCATTATACATTAAAGGGAATCTCCACCTAAAAATAGCACTTACCTTTTTTATTTTAATTGAAGAATGGGAGGTAAAGGAGCTATGTCTTCCCAACACCATTTACACTGGGTTCTTTCCTGGATCCTGTTGGATTAATTGAAGAACAAGGTAAGACATGGCTCCTTTACCTACAGTTCTTTAATTAAAGTGAAAAAAGGTAAGTACTATTTTTAGGTGGAGATACCCCTTTAAGTGCATCCAAGATTGTATTATAGGTTCATTTGTAGTCATCCATTTAAGCACTATTGCCTTTATAATGTAAACTATGCGTTTTCAACAAAGTGCTAGTTTGTAACTGTACCACCATTCAATGTCCAATAGTTTCAAGTCATGTACTCCAGGTAATGACAGTTATACCACCTGCAAATATGTGGACAGTCCCAACTGCCCACCTCCTGCGCTGCTGCACATTTAGGACTTTTAGAGTCCAGCATTCTACTGGCATGCTGTAGTCTTTATTTGTTAAAGATGCTAGATTAGTTATGTTTTGAAATGTAATTGTGTTATGACACCAAATGTCAAATGTTTGGTATTGTTATCCAGCTTCACCGCTTATCATGAAGCATCACACATCGTGTTAAAGGGCATGTTCACCCGTTTTGAATTTTTTGCTGTAGTGTAGGGCTCCCACTCCCAACCACTAAAATACTTTGTCTAAAAACGCCACTGATCATTATTTACTTTGCCTCTCTCCTCCGACGTTCTGTCAAGGCCCTCTGCTTGCATGAAACTGCCAGCTTCCAGCTGTACAGAACGTCGAGGGAAAGAGGCAAAGTAAGTAATGATCGAGGGAGTTTTTAGACAAATTACTATAGGGATTGGGAGAGGGAGCCCTACACTACAGAAAAGGGGTTTGTAGCTAGGGGGAGAGAGAGCAAAACAGGAGATGAAGGGAAAGGGGGAGGGCTGCACTGAGCATGTGCAAATTCTCCCGGAGGAGAGACAGGAGGCAGAGGTCCTATATGGGCTCGACCAGGTTCCTGGTGGTCAGTTTTCTGGCCTTTGAAGGGACATTACAGGAGAACCATTTGGAGCATGGATGTAAGGTAAGGATTTTTCTACAGTACACAGTGGGGCCAGTAGTGGGTTAAAATATAGTTTTGGGGTGGACATGCCCTTTAATAAGGTGCTTTAAAGGGACACTAAACTCCCATAATTCGGAAAACCAACTATTTGCCATTCGTTTCTATTATTCACAGGGAGGTGAGAAAGCTTATTCTCACCTCCTTGTGAAAAATAGTACCCTCGGGGGACCTGGAACTTACCTTCACTCCGCTCGCAGCCGCTCCTTCACGGACAGCCGCTTTGTCCCGACCACGCGCCCTATCTTAGGCGCATGCGCGCCAAAACAAAAGATAGGGCGCACGATCGGGAGAGAACAGCTGTTCAGTGAAGAAGCAGCTGCGAGCGGAGCGAAGATGAGTTCCAGGTCCCCCGAGCGTACTATTATTCACAGGGAGGTGAGAATAAGCGTTCTCACCTCCCTGTGAATAATAAAAACAAATGGCAAATAGTTGTTTTTATCGGTTTAGTGTTCTTTTAAGGGATCTCTCTTTTTTTTTTTTTTTTCTTTTGTTTTGTAGTGCTTAGCGAAAAATGATATTGCAAATGTAGTTTATGGTCTTTATACTGGCTATAAAGCTACTAATGACACTGCACATTTTTACTGACACTCGCAAGGCTGGTATTTTGCACAGATTTATACGTACATGTACAGCTAAGCTGCTAAAAGTTGAACCACTAATGATAGACAAATTTTTTAAAAAGTATATTAATTTATAATTCAATAAGGCTAATGTGTTTAAATTGTGTATACTGTACTACATTTACTTCCTTAATGGACCCATATACATACCAATTCCGAACGTTATTTAAATTTACGCCCTATTGCGCAAGAAGAATAACTTTTATTGGACTAATCCCTATCATGCAATTGGGATATGTACATGTATGGCCCGATTTATTGGTATGATTGAATTGGACAGGTAATATTTGCTAATTTTTAGCCTAGTTATGGCTAGGCCACGCTAGCGTTTTTCACTCATTTACGCACACCAGGCAAACACAATGTGGGTGGCTACACTGTGTGCGAGGGTGAATCTAGATATAGTTTCATTTAGAAAATTTAGACAGTTGCATAGGTCTCTCCATCAGACGTGTGTGTATTGTTGTTTTGGATGCATGCGTGTATAAACAAGAGGCCTTGAGACATTTGCAAGAAGGAGAGACCTATGAATACCTGGGAATATTGCAGGGTTTTGGAGAACTTGGTAAGGGATGGGATTGATGCAGGAGCTTTAATATCGGAGATAGGGGACTTTGTTATTCCTGAGAATAACTATCCCTGTGTTTCACCATCTCCCCAAGGTTCATAAAGAAGAGCATCCTCCTATAGGATGGCCAATAGTGGCCGGGATGGCTCTCTGAATTAAATCCTGTCATACTTACAACCTTGGGTTTTGAGGCTTGGCTCCAATTTAAGAGACACCAAACACACCCATAAAGGGTTAGCAGAATGTACAGTAATAACGGTGGTCTTTGGCATCAGTTGATGTGGTGTCCCTTTATTCCTCCATTCCGCATTTTTGGGGGTTGATGGCAGTTAAATATCATTTAGATACACACATCACATATTCTTTGGAGACTAAGGCCTTCATTTTGGATTCAGTGGGATATCTCCTCCACCATAATCTTTTTATGTTTGATAATTGTTTTTATGTCCAGAGGAAGGGGGCAGTGAGGGGGTCAAAATTTGCCCCCAAGTATGCCTGCCTTTATTTAGGTGGGAGGAAGTATACCTATTTGGGTGTACCTCTTTGAGGAAGTTTGCGTCATCTATGGATTTCTATAAAAGATACATAGACGATCTGATATCAATCTAGAATGCATCTTTGGAGTTTTTTGTGGAATTTGTTTTAACTATGAATGATAATTTGAAAGAATTTTTCCACAGTCCACAGTTACTCTTGAGGGATTTAGTATGCCTAGGATTAATTACTATTTACGTACAAAACGCGTTAGGCATTCTTTTATATTCATGTATCAATATAAAGTTTGTACTCTTTAACTTATAACCAAGTCTCTGATACTGTGATGTGAAGCTGGTACATGTGGTCGAACAATTTTTGTTTGACCAATCCAAAAAGGTTGTGCGCACTGTAGTATAAATAGGAATGGGTTAAACAAGAGGCTTCAGCTAATCACAAAATACTTCAACCTGTCACTGAATATATTATTGCTCAAATTTTAATAAGACAAAAAACATGTAATACCTTGTATACATTATAAATCTAAGCATCTATACACATATGTAATACCCTAAATCATACCGTGGTGCCAAAATTCATTAAATCTTTATAACCACAATAAAGTGAAAGTTCACAGTGCAAAATATAAAAGCCTGGGCTGGATCAGAGTGTTAAAATAGGGTTGGTTGTCTGCGCTCCAGTATTCAAAAAGTGTATCAAGTAGCAAGTTATCTGATCTTTGCGAGAATACACCACTATAACGCCCAAACCAAAAATAATTATTTTTTCTTTATTTTATTTTGTGCCTAGTATATTATCCCAACAAGTCCCTCCAAATATAAAGCGTTATGTTGAACACCCCATGCGGTACAAACATTTTACTTGTGTTGTGACTGATAATCTTATCATTAGAAGTATCACCTAAATCACAAATATGTGGTAACGTGTTTAACATTAGTCCTGGGCATCCCCAGCTTAAAGGGAAACTGTGGTCTCCAAGTTGATTTTAAATGAAAGGCCAGGTTCATACCTTTTAAAATGAGCCATCGACCACCTCTCCACTTGCTGCACAGCCCAAGATATGAAGAAATCAATGATCAGAAAGTTAGGCGGTGGGAGGTTCTGAATCTGCGGTAACATATACTACTAATTTCTCCTTCTAATCTGCAGTTGGCACATGCTCAGTGCAGGAGAAAGCAGAAGAAAGCAGGACGAGATTGAGTTACAGTGACTGAAAGAGGTGTTTGAGGGGCCACAGGGGGTTTCTAGGAAACTCCTTTGGGAGGGGCCCATGAGGAGGAGGAGGAGACACGGTGAAGAGGGAGTCGCATGGTTTTAGAGCAGGGAGTGCAAGGGACCTGGGGATGCTGGTACTATATCACACATGAAAATGTAATGATCTTCAAATCTATGTAAAAAAAATATATAATGTAAGTAAATTGCAACAATATTCAGGGAAGCAATTCCTGTCAATTTACCTAAAGTCATTTTTGACTGACTTTTCAAAGAAAGAGGTTTTGTATGATTTATGCAACATGAATTTGTATTTGGAACCATAAAAATAGGCACTTTTAAAGGGTATCTCCACTCATAATTTCAAGGTTTAGGCATCCAGTTCTATTGAAGAACGGGAGGTAAAGGAGCTGTGCCTTACCTTCCGTTCTTCAATAGAACAAACAAGAGACTGGTGAGCCGGGGGAGCGAGCAGGCGGGTAGGTTTTTTTTAACTGTTCACCAGTCTCTTGTTTGTTCTATTGAAGAACGGACGGTAAGGCACAGCTCCTTTACCTCTCGTTCTTCAATAGAACTGAATTCCTAAATCTTGAAATTATGAGTGGAGATACCCTTAAATTTGGTATTTCACTTTGATTTTTCTATAGCGAGTCTCTCAGATATATTTTTATTTCTGAGAAATGTATAATATATTATTATTCATATATAATAACCAATGCATACGGTATGATTTGACATACTCATTTATGAAAATCTGTGTATTTCAGACACGGCAGCATTCTTTACAGAGAGTCCTCTACAGACAAGAAACAAAAGACTGAAAGAAGTGCTAGCTCCTCACATGACTTTGACTCCACAGGTAGGTTATCAGTTTTGCTTTCTATTTATTTACTTTGCTGTTTCATAGCTAGGGATTTTTCAGTGCTCGGTGATATTTGGAAGTGTCTGCTCGTTCTAATGTTAAAGAGATAAAACAACTATGGTCTGCAATTGCTGGAAAGTGTTGTATATGAAGCTACAAAAATCCTATCCCATGCTCTAATCAAATCCCGGCTAGACTACTGCAACACAAACTGTGTGGTTTACCAATCAACCGCCTGGCACCGCTTCAATCCATTCTCAACTCTGCTGCCCGGCTCATTCATTTTTCTTCTCACTTCTCTAATGCCTCTCCCCTCTGTCAGTCCCTCCACTGGTTGCCCATCACGCAAAGGATCCAGTTCAAATTGCTTACCTTATTCTATAAAGCACTATCCAACACAGCCCCTCTCAGAGCTGATCCAGCGATACCGTCCCAGGTGCAACCTCAGCTCTGCAAACGATACCCTCCTCTCATCCACCCTGGTCATCTCTTCCCATGCCCGCATTCAGGACTTTACTTGTGCTGCTCCTCTGCTCTGGAACTCCCTTCCCCCGTCACTCACCATCCCTTAACACCTTCAAACGTAACCTTAAAACCCACCTCTTTAGGCTAGCATATAATCTGGCCTATACATTACCCCTCTTACTACACAATATGATCCAACCCGCCTTTCACGCTCCACTGCCAATCTATTTACAGCCTACCGATTCCCGTCACCTTATGTCTCACCCCCATATCCTCTTGTCTGTAAGCTCTTTGGGCAGGGTCCTCTTTCCTATTGTATCACGGTATTGCTGTAAGAAACTCCACACTCTGTTTAACTATATTATGTATTACCTGTGTATGTAATAAGTATGACTTTGTATAACATATATTACCCTGTATGTAATGTATAACTATGTAATTGTAAAACGCCACAGAAGATGTTAGCGCTATATAAATCAATAATAATAATTTAAATAAAGTATTTTATTTGCAAGTACATTTGCTTTCTCTTTGTAGGACATTTCATTGCAAGAAAATAGTATATTATCTAAAGCTGGCCAATGATGCAACAACAATATCGCCACCCATAAAAATATTTACAGTTTGCGTAAGGTTTTTTTTATTTATGAAGAATCAAAGAAAGTTATTTGATTTACTATAAAAGCAATTTTTAATGCAGTTAAGATAAGGCCGACTACTTTGACAACATGTAACACCAAACAACTATGTTAGACTCCGGCACAGCTTTTAAATATTTGCTATTTTCCTGTAGAGAATGAAGTTCCAAAGTACCATAGGCTATAACAGGATTTTGTGTGACGCTGAAATATAGAAACTCGCTTCGGGTAAATCTCCCATACGTGATTCCAAATTGCGTTTGCGTCCGTGGGTAAATCCCAAAAGGGATTTACTTGCAGCATGATTTTAAAATTTTGCTCTAAAAGTAGCACAAACACGATATTAAATCATGAACGTCGGTTCTGCTGGTGTTATTTATGAAACTTGCACAGCAGCGCAAAGATGGAATTCAAGTTGCGTTAAAAAATATTGCATCTGATAACGCAACTTTTTGCTTTTGTATTTAGTGAAAACAAGTTTTGTTGTAAGCGCTTTAAATAAATCTCCCAGGAGAGATTCTCTCTGTGGCTGTGGGTGATTTTCCTAATTATTTAACACCAGCAATGGGCTGGCTATAAATACACTCAAAGAGCCACACAGCCTCTGGTGAATAGTTTTGGCTGCTGAGCTAGTGTCTCTTGCGATACTCGTGTAGCTGCCCCAAGCTACGAGTTAAAGTCATACTAACCGATCGTGACTTGACTTACGAGCACTGCAGCTCTCCGTGTCAGTAGTTTACTATAAAATGTGTGACAAAACACAAAATGCAAGGCATTTCATCTCTGCCAAATGTAGCAATTTTAAAGATGGTGTCTTCTTTTGAGAACAAACTAAAGCTTGTAAGCTGACATACTACCTGATATAAGAAATGCAAGCCTCTCACTGCCAAAATAAATAACTATACTATTTATACTATGATTATACTATTATGATTTCAATAAAATGAAAACAATAACATTATCAGGGAGATTCAATAAAAGTTCTTATGGTTTAAAATGGTGCTAATTTTGTCCCAACCAGATGCTCAGATCTTATTTAACATTTGAAAGCTAACATCTGATTGGTTGGGACAAAATTAGCACCATTTTTAACTAATAAGAATTTTTATTGAATCTCCCTGAATCTTGTTTTATCATTACACTTTAAATTAGTTGGAGTCTAAAAAAAATGTTTTTTTTTTTACTCCGGGCGCCCCCCAAAATTGCTCCACATCCCCAGCATTCACGATTTACTCAATTGATGTGTATGTACCATGGGACCATTAATGTAGGGAAAGTTGTTTACTATATAGAGATATTGTCTCACCAGTGCAGACAGCTCAATTTGCTAGTAGATTCATGCCATGGTGTTTTTTTATGGTTCTAAATCCTACAAACCGTAAAAGCACACATGAAACTCGAGAATAACCACGCCTCCAAATCTAAGTGGAGACAAGGTCTTGGATTTATTATAGACCCCACTTGTTATATAGAATTAGTGAAGTCATGTGATGCCACAAAACATTTGCTTAAACAGTAATTTAGTTTTAAAGATAACAAACCTTATTAGCTAAAACAATGAAAACGGATATGGCCACAGTTTATTCAAATGGAATTATCACAATATTAAATAATTCATTAGTATTCTAAAATAAATCTTACAAAAGTTTATATTTTATATATTTCTATAAGAAATAGAGTTTCTATAAGTAGGCCATGGTGAAGCATCCTGAACCCATGACTTCAGCCAACTTCAGTTGTTTAAAAGGCATGTTCACCCCCAACAAAATTTTGCCCTACTGCTGGCCCCACTGTGTAGTGTTAAAAATATCCTTATGTTTCCCCTCGGCTCCTTATGATTGTCCTGCAGTCCAGAAAAGTGTTCTGTGTGTAATCTGTGTGCTTTCCACCCCCCCACCCCGATCTGGGTTTTAAAAAAAAAAAAACAAAGTGCACACCATGTAGGGAACCCCACCTATAACTCTAAATGCAAGCCAGTTACAGCTGCAGCTGCCGGTAAGACTGTGACTGAGGAAACAAAAGTAGGTAAGTACATTTTGAGGCAGATTTTAACATTTTCAAGCGTTGAGGGTTGGGTCCCCCTACATTATATGATTTTTTTTTGATTTAAGGGGTGGAGATACCCTTTAATATCTGTGTTAAAGTGCAACTATGCCCCAAAATCAATTTGCTAAAGGACAACAGTACTCACCTCCACTGTATTTCACTGGACCCGGCAGTCTGTAATACCCAGGGTGAGGACCTAAACCGCCAGGTCCTCACCACTAAGTTTGCCTTCTATTTTCTGCAATATTTACTTAAAGTTTGCTTTGTTGCTCCAACTCCACTTCTGCCTTTGCTATCCAAGCCAATGCAAACACATGCTTCTACACAGCATGTCTTCTCATTGTCCGGAGTCAACGACTGAATGGAGGATGAAGCAACAAGGCAATCTTTAAGTAAGTATTCCAGAAGAAAAAAACCCAACAGTTAGGACCTGGCGGCTTAGGTCCTCAACCCTGGGTACCAACCATCAGTCTTTTGCAGATAAATGAATCACTCCCTCAAGCCCCCTTTTCAATACTTGACTAACTTTCTCCCCAGTGTTTCAGTCCAGATAGATGGGGTGAACACGCACTTTAATTGGTGTTTGACTGGAGTGTTCAGACTCTGGGTATTGTGGATCAGAGTAGCCAAGGGTTATCTTGACTAAGGAAGGGATACTATAAATTATGGACGAGGTTATTCAGGTTGTGGGGTTACCAGAAAAAAATAAACAGTAAACCAAAATTTAGGTTCAAAGAATCAGAATGTGGGGGCATGTCTGCAGCAGTGGTGGTATTGTCAGGAATGATCTCTATTGCCCTTAAGAAAGCTGAAATAATTAACTGGACTGATAGACACTCATGCAGATGATCTACTGCTGTTGGCATCAGAAGAAGAGAAAAAGGGAGGTATGGAATGAAAGGAAAATAAAAAAGTCAAAGAAGCAGCACCACTAAAAATAATTCAAGTTTATCCATTAAAGGTTATCTACATTTGATTTTTTTTAAATTGCCTATTACTGAAAACCATAAATCTTAAAACCATTTTATCGTTGTACCTTTTTTCTTGTTAATCTGTCCCTTATTTCTGTAGATATCCAGTTTAAAGTGTATCACCACCCCCAAGATTTTTTTCTGTAGTGTAGGGCACCCTAGTCCATCCACAACTGCCATGTTTGTTTGTTAAAAAAAAACAGAAATCGACTTAACATCCTTCGTTACCTCGGCTCTGTGCTCTATTGTTACTCCCTTCCTGGAAGTAGCAACAGGGTCTGAAACGGCAGCCGCGCCTGGTATTGGCTGAGAGTCAACCAATCACAGATGCGGCTGGAGGCTATGCAGAGAGCCAAGGGAACAAAGTCTATTTCTGTGCCTTTTTTAACATATAAACATGGCAGTTAGGGTTGGGGGAGTTGCCCTACACTACAGAAAAATAATTTTATAGGTATGGACCCAGCGGTTTGAAGGGATCTGGAGTGTGTGGGGCGGGTGGAAGGCTCCCCTGCGCATGCAAGAGTCTTCCAGATGAGAATTAGCAGGCACCCGATGACTCACAGACAACTCCTACTCTTCACTTTTTTGGAACTTTGAACAGGCACTGCAGGAGAACCATAAGGACCTGAGAAGTATGGTTAAGATTTTTGAACACTACACAGTGGGGCCAGCACTGGGGCAAGTTTAGTTTTGGAGGTGGACATGCGTTTTATATTTCAATTGTCAATCAAGTGCCTTATTATCATAAACTCTTTTTTCTGTAACTGGAATGGTCTGACTGTCACCCTTAAGACTAAGGGATGAGTCCCATAACAAGGAACACCATACCATACTTTAAAGCAGATTCAAAAAAATGTGGGAATATCTCACCTCTTTATTAAATATACTGTATCATCAACCACACACAAATGTACAAAGTTACATACCCCTTTAACTGTGCCCCTAATACCAATACAATCACACCTATAAAACAAAATATGTGGAAGGAAGAAAAGCCCATAGATTGATCCTCATCCCTGAAGAGTATAAGCCATAATATAGTAAGAACAAGTATTGCCTTTTATAATTAATAATTAATGCCGCATATATCCAACACTGGTGGCAGAAAGGCATTTCCCCCTTGGCACTAGGGATTTTAAAGGGCAACTATACTGAGAAAATTGTTTTTTTTTAATTTCTTCTAATGTATCCTATAAGTCATCCCATCCACCAGGGTACCTTTAGTTTCTTTAAATTCTACATAGTCCCCGAGATATAAGCCTTTGAATATGCTGTGATTTGTAGGAGCTGCTACACCTCATCTGTCACTCAAAGGCACACACCCACACAATCCAAAGCTCCCATGCAGTACTGTCACACACTCTCTCACCCACACTATATGTACCATGTGCAACATATAGTAAAATGCTGTAGTGCTAAACACAATCAATAAACCATTAACCCAGCAATATGAGCATAACACACTATAAAACAGCCCCTCCCCCCCAAAAAAAAATCTTATATACATACAAAACCAGTGACTCAAATGGAACACTAATACAGTATATATAATACAGTAATACAGACTATATACCAAACAAGACACACAGTGCAATCTATGAAATATATAGACTAAAGCAACTGAAATGTAACAGGACAACAAGCAGTGTCACTGTGTTTGTGAAGGTCTCACTACAAGCTGCTGTTCCACTGACTCTCTCTTCAGTGATTATGATCTCAGCTAAGCAGGGGGAGAGATATGAACTTTAGGTAAAAAGTAAATAACAATTAGCAAAGTTAGAGAACAGGCAGAGTTCAGTAACTTACTTGTAAAGAATCTCAGCACCACTTGTCCTCCTCTCTCCCCCTCTGCCCCTCCCTTCAGTATATTGCTACTTTATCCCACACTTTGCTTGCAGTCTAGCTCTGGAAGGGAGGGGTCAACAGGATGTCAGCACTTCATTTAAAGTCCTTTCAACTGACAATGCTCGGACTCTGTATACAGCCCGTCACTGCTTGAGGGGGAGTAGACAGAGAGGGGAGGGGGACTACACAGCTTGGTACAAACTTCTGCCAGTGTGAAGAAACGAAGCCACACAGAAACATGAAAGTAAGGCAGCTTATACTAAGTGATCTATACATTGTATACAGACAAAGTTTTTTTTTCACTATAGTTGCCCTTTAAAGGGCATGTCCACCCCCCAAACTAAAATTTTACCAACTACTGGCCCCACTGTAAAAAATAAAAAAATCCTTACCTTACATCCCTGCTCCTTGTGGTTCTCCTGTTCTGTGGTTCTCAGTGCAGGAAGCTGCTGGGTAGGAGCTGTCAGTGCCTCATCCTGTTCCTGTAGCTTGGCTAGCCTCATCAAGGTATGAGGCATGCTTAGTAGAGCCCTTTCCCCCCTCTCCCTCCCTCCTTCCCGATCCCTCTGTGGCTGGCAGTAGTGTAGCTTTAAAAGCTTGTGCCACAATGCAGGGGATACCCTCCCACCCCCAACCGCTCTATTCATTACTTCAGTATCCCTTCCCTTCTTTACTTACACATCCTCGTTCCAGAGCCTTTTTCATTAATGGCAGCCGCGGCTGTGATTGGCTGCCTCTCAGCCAATCACAGCCGCAGCGTCCGGTCCCCTGCTTGCAGTTCTGGCGGGCAGGGGAGCCGGACCAGAAAAGTGGAGGATCGAGGAGGTGTAAGTAATGAAGGAGTAATGAAGTGATTTTGAAGTTGTAAATATTGCAGTTGGGGGTGGGATGGTATACACTACATTGTGTAAAAAGTTTTTAGAAGGGGTGGACATGCCCTTTAAGACCAACAATAGTAGCAAAAAGTCATTCCCCCTTAGTACTAGGGATTTTGCATATGGATATTTTATCTTCTATATGTCTTTTGAATCCTCTGCAGCCAATTAGATCTCCCCTCCAGGTGTTGAGTCTCCCCTACTGTAACTTAAAAATCATAATTTCACGTTGATTGAGCTGCTGTGATGCACCAGTCACATGTTACTTAATTTTTTGCCAATGTAGTAAATAGTACTAAGTTCCCTTTTAGCATATTAAATATTGAAATAATAGATCCTAAAACCCTTCCAAATATAAAAACACCAGGACTGTGGTGTCCATAGAAATGTACATTATGATGGTTTTAGTAGAAAACCACAATAGAAAATAATCCCAGTTGAGGGCATTTTTTTTCATTGATGTCCATAGAACTTTACCCAAAAGTGTTTTTTTTTTTTTGTTTTTTTTTTTACAATTTTGACAAATTTATGACCAATATTGTGATATCGGTAATGTCACAAAATTCGGCATCTTGTAAAGTTCCCCCTATGTAATGATGTATAGAGGCCCTTTAAGAATCTAGTCAATTTTGTCATTCATTTTAAAATGGCTTGTTTTTGCCTTATACATATTTAAAGGGCATTTTTGCCATTTTAATGCACAATTATTGCCTTCATTCTGTCAGAGTAAGCTGGCTTCTCCCTTCATGCAGTCAATCAAGGCTGTGACTGCTTACATCACAGTCAATGATTGCCATTTCCCATGCTGCACATGCTCAAGCTTATAAAAAGCTCATTGAGCAAAGGGAGAAGACAGATACGGAAGAGGACTTATCATTAAAGGGCATGTCCACCCCCAAAACTAAAATGTAACCCCTTACTGGCCACATCAAGTAGTTTAAAACAATCCTTACCTTACATTCCTGCTCAAAATAGTTCCTCTGCTGTGCCCCTCCAAAGTCCAGGAAACTGCTGTGTAGGAGCAGTGTGTGACTCATGCTGTGCCTGAGACTTCCTCAACCTCATCAAGGTTGAGGCATGCTCAGTGCAGCCCTCCCTGCCTCTCAGCCAATCACGGACGCGGCTGCCGGTCCCGCCCCCTGCTTTCAATTCCATGCAAGCAGAGGGCCTGAACACTGCAGCGGAGGAGAGAGGGCAGGTAAGTAAGAATTGGGGGACTTTCTAACAATTATATTAATGCGGTTGGGGCTGGGGGAGCATGCCCTACCACATATCAAAAGTTAAATTTCGGGGTGGACATGCCCTTTAAAGAGCATGTCCACCAATAAAATGTCAATTAACATATAGCTGCAGAAAGCACCTCACTGCTGATGTGCTTGCTTGAAACCAGTTCAAAAACACCCTTGTAAGTATGTTCAGATGCATCTTTGGGGATGGTAATTAAAATGAAAGGGGTGAGGGGTGTGCAGCTCTGTGTGAATTTTCATATTATGAGTGGACACGCTCTTTAAATATATGGTTACAAATGCTTGTAATAAACTTGTAAAAAATAGCAATTGGGGTTGTGGACAGATAACTAACAAGTAACCAGTTTTTTGTTTTAAGGGTGGACATATCCTTTAAAGAAAAGAGCGCCCATAAAAAAAGCAACTGCAATAGAAGGATCCCAGTATCATACGGTACATTCTGTGTTGGGCGATTAAAAATGTTTCAACTTGCCCAATAAATGGAATATCACAAAATTGTTCGATCAGGGTTATTGCGTGTATGGCCACCATAACAATATTTTTTTGTTAATTAAGCTCAGTGGTGGAAGATCTCATGCAAATGAATTGCATATTGCACTTTCTGAACCAAGCAGGCTGATGATACATTTATATTCCATTGTTGTTTTTTGACTTTGTCTGTTTTTCCCAATTGAATCATTAAATCCAAATGTATTCCTTTGCTTGGTCTCTTAGTGAAGTTTTTTCCTTTTGTTTATTATTATTTTTCATTTAAATTATCCTTGTTGGCCCTGCATCTTCTATTTCCTTACCTCTCCTTCTCTCTCCCACTATTGTGCAGAGAGCTCGTCCAGGAAGATAAAGTCTACTTGGGATGAGAGTAGACACGAGACATATGGTAAGCCTAAATGGCTAGTGTGGCATGATGCTGCCTGCATGCGCATTGCGGAGTTTCTAACCTTCTGTGCATCTGCATGCCATTCTTGGCAGTGTAATCAGAACTATTTACCTTTATAGCATTACCTTCCCATCTTATTTCCTATGTATTTACAAGCACGTATAATGCATTATACCTGTTGGCAAATTCTCAACTACACAATTTCGCACTCAACCACTTTCCCTTACTATAGTAACTATAGAACTATTCACCTAAATACAAGAAACTGATGCCTTAAATCATCACTTTTTAAATATTCTGGTAATTGAACATATTTTTTTTCTATAGATTGCATCTCTCAAACCAAACTCACTCCCTGTCTTCTCAGCCTAATTTCTTGAGGATGTATTTTTATTTTGTGCTTTTTTTTTAAAAAAGCTGTTTTTTGAGCCTTCTGTTGGCAGTTTCAAAAGTACTAGCTGCTTCACAAAGGAAATCAAGCTGGCACTAAATGCTAATATACACCTTATTTTATATTTACTAATTTTTGGTCCATTTTGTCCCTCAACTAGTTCTGCTAAAAGTTATACTACGTTTTTGTCTGGGATGGGGAAGTGCTGGCACTCTGCCAATCATAATACTGGTCAATTTTACTGTGCACGAATAGCCACACGAGGGGGTTAAATTCCAAATTAAGTGGTTGGGAAAAAAGAGACACTGATACAATGTTCCTTTATAGTAAGTAAATTACCCCATTGTATTTCTCTAGTTTTATTTTCTTAAAAAACACTTACTTACTGTTTAAAATGTTACATTCAAGATGGACTGCCCATCTAGAAATTACGAAGATTCGCATGTAGAATGCAAATAGAATTGTTTTTAGATTGGCTGAAAAATGGCATGTGATTTAAGTACGATTGGTTATGAGCCCATATCTCACAGGTAACCTGTGAGATCTGAATGGGTGTGGTTAAAAGGCATCAATAGTGAAAATATTAAATTCCTTCAATGCAACACTAAATTATGTTAATACATGTTGCCTTTCTCCTACCTTTATCTGTGGCTTTGTTTTCAGACTCCACTACAGGGCTGTCCACACCCACTCCCTTCTCTGTCCTCTCCCCTTTGCCTGAAATCCATTTGTGAAGCAAGCCGTTCATGGGTACTGCTTCATGTTTTTACAAGCCAACATCGGTATAAGCTTACTAGCAGAACACACCCTCTGCACATTAGCCAATAGGAATCAAATATCACCTTTGTCCTGAAGAAACCTGTAATGTGCTTAAAGGGTATCTCCACTTGTATTAACAAATTTTTGCCATTTAGGCTGGGTACACACAGAGGGACTTATTGTCCCGAGCGATCACTCGACCGGGACAAATGTGCGAACGATTGATTGTGTGTTCCCATAGGGAACCGCACGATCGATCGAAATTTTCCAACATGCCCAATCGTTCGTTTGTCCGATCCGGACAAACAAACGATCCATGTCGGTCGCGGCCGCTCGCCCCACACCAGCCGATATTTTCAACCGAAAGTGCCGTGAATCGGTCGTTCAGCCAAAAATATTGGCTGGTGTGTTCCCAGCCTTAGTTTTATTGAAGAATGGGAGGTAAAGGAGCTATGTCTTACCTCCCGTTCTTCAAAACAAATCAGGAGCCAGGAGAGAAGGAAAGGTACTGCTTCCCCCTCCCCATGCAAAGTGTATCTCTTCTGTATTTAAATACAGCATTAGGGGGATATGTTTGGAAGGTGGAAGGGTGGAGGTGTGACACAGTCACCCCCCCTCACACACACACACATGTCTACTCTGCGTTCTTCATCTTAGCTTCCGTGCCTTTTCTAGGCATGAAAAAAAGGGACCGGCAGCGATGCCTATGGTTGGCTAAATCACAGGCACCGCTGCCTGTCCATCCCTTACTGCTTGCTTTTGTGCATGGAAAAGGCGCGGAAGCTAAGCAGAACAACGCAGAGGGAAAAAAGGCTGGTAAGTAGGTTTACCAGCACCTTAGAAATGTCAGAACCTCGTGATGTTGAGTTTTTGGGGGGCACTTTGCTTTATAACAAAAGTTTTTGTGGGGGATGGACATACCCTATAAGTAATATAAACAATAATAAAACCCTACAGTTTAGGTTTAAATAACTAGCTCAAGGGTTCCCATTAGAAATTCCGGCAAACCAAATGATTTCATACAAAATGTAGGAAAAGGCACCTAAATGATGATTTTAAAGGATATGTACAAGTTGCAAGTGCAATTACACATTTATTTCCAACAGCTTTCAGTATTTTAAACTTAACACCGCATAATCTTGATAATACCCCAAACATATATTTTTTGTAATGTACGCACTGTCCACTACCAAATGGTGCTATTTATATACACATGTGCAGAATTTGGCCCAGTCTTTCATAGAACATTATGCTTTTAAAAAAATTTCTGGAAAAATGAGAGGAAAAAAAAAAAGATAGATAGATAGTTAGAAAATCTTGCACAAACTACATGACAAGGAAAAAACCCCACAAAATATAAATCTTCCAAGTGTTCCAAATTAAACGGAATGCTAGATGCCTGGGTGTACACTGAGACATGCCCACCAACTAGCCCTGAAGGAACAAATGCATGAGTGCAATTACATTACAAAACATGTTTAGTCAGCTTTTGCATTTTGAACATCTTTTAGTTTTTCAAACTAAACACCCCATAATCTCAAAAATACCCCAACAAACTATATATTTTTGGAATGTACACACTTTGAATTCTTTCCTGCAGTAAGAGCAGGATTTTGGATGCAGTCCTTCATAGAATGTCATTCATTCATTTTCAGCAAAAATGAATGAAACTAAACATTCCTCAATCTTAAAAATTTCCCACACAAATATATATTTTTGGAATGTACACAGTCCCCTACCAAATGGTCCTGATTTTTCATACATATGTGCAGATTTCCAGACGCAGTGCTTCATTAATCAGAAAATCTGCTAAAAGAAAAATGTGCTATGAACAAAATACATGATTTTTTGTCCTGTGAAGTATTCTACATGTTTGAATCCATTGTATACAGCAATATATATTATTCTATATGCAAATAATCTTGTTGGCAAGAAAAATGATTGCCATGTATCACTGGAGTAGTTTGATTCCCCTATATGTAGCTTCTATGGATCCTACTTCATGTAACACTACTAAAACATTTTACATTCACCAAAAAAAACAAACAGTGTCCGATTTATTGCTTCCCAAACAACCTATCAGTAATGTAAAGAGCCCCGTACATAGGGGTGCCCCTACCATCAAGCAAACTGAAACATTTGCTCATGGCGCCCCCTGTGATCACCTAGAAGGGCGGCAGTTAAAAGATAAGTACACCGTATTTCCAACTTGCTGTTAGGGGGTAGCTGTATCATACTGAATTAATGTGGTGGTGTTTATTTCTGTCTATCCCCCTCCCTTCCCCTACCTGCAGTGGTTAAAGGTTCCTTTGTTGGCTCTATACTGAACTTCCTGTAGCAGCACCTCCCCCACGCGATTTAGTAAGCAGGGTCATGTAGTCGGCCTTACTATCATCATGCACACCAGCTCAAAAGTCTGGCAGATCTTGCGCCTTCCTCTTGCAGGATTCGGAGGAGCGGAGGCTGCCAAGACTGCCTGACTTTTGAGCTGGCGCAAGTAATGACATCACTTGCGCACGTGTGCCAACTGTGCAAGACTAATGGAAAGAAAAAGGGAGCCTGACTACATGACTGCTTACTGAATCGTGCAGGGGGTGGTCCTTCTACAGGAAGTTCAGCATAGAGCCAACGAAGGAACGTTTATCCACTGCAGGAAGGGGAGGTGGAAAAACAGAAATAAACACCACCACCACATTATTTTAGTATGATATAGCTACCCACTAATAAGTTGGAAATACGGTGTACTTATCCTTTAAATCCTCCTTCCTGCAATGGGAGTTAAGTTCATAGAAGGAGAAGAGAAAGTGGGCGTGTGCTTCACCGAAGTGTTTTGAATTTGTGGTTCACTAGTAAATAAACTCACCTTTGGAGTGCGACTCTTACCTTATTTTGTATGTATAGGCTTCACCTTACAATGCCTGCACCTGGGAATGGAGCAGAATGGACAGTAAGATTTAGTTGTTATTAGAAATAGAACTAGAAATAGAAGAATCTATACTTACTGACTTGGAGGTATTTGATGACCTAGAGAAAGCACTGTATCCCTATTTTTCTGAAAATTTAACACAATCAATTAATTTACCACTGTGTAGGCAGACCACAATGTAGTAGTAACCTTTAGCCACAAGGTTAAGTGTTCTCCCCAGTGTCTTTTAGCAACGTGCAACACATTACACATTACTTTTTAAAGTTTTTAACTCCCTGCTCTGTCTACCACCTCCTCCTACACCCTGTTTAACTGAATTTGCCTTTTTTTTTTTTACAGAAAAATCGTTAATATAAGAAATGTTTTTTTCTGCATGCTCTGGCTCATCTCCACACACTCTCCATCCACATTTCTACCTGGTCTCCCTTCCACCACCTCCATCTCTGTTCTAACTTTTATCAATATTAGAGAAAACAGATTTTCAAGCCTTCTCTCCAAGGCCCGTCTCACCACCTACCCCCTTGACCCCATTCCCTCCTTTCTCATTTCCCATCTCTCATCTTCCTTTACACCAGCCCTAACGTCTCTTTTTAACTTGTCCCTATGCTATTGTACCCCCTTTTCTAAAGAAACCTTCTCTTGATCCATCTGCTCTATCCAGTTATTGGCCTGTCTCTCTTCTCCCGTTTGCATCTTAACTGCTTGAACGACACGTCTATGCTGAACTTTTCTGCCAATTCCCTTTTTGATAATCTATAGTCTGGCTTCCCCCCAACCACTCCGCGGAAACCACTCTCAACAAAGTTACTAACAATCTGCTTAATGCTAAATCTAAAGGCCACTATTCCCTACTTATTCTGCTTGACCTGTCCTCAGACTTGGATACAGTGGATCACCCTTTACTGCTTTACATCTTATCCTCCCTGGGTATCCAGGGTTCCTCACTCTCTTGGCTGTCCTCCTACTTCTCAGGAAGGACGTTCATTGTTTCCCACTCTGGCTCCAACTCCACCACACTCCTCCTCCCTGTGGGGGTACCACAAGGCTCAGTACTCGGCCCTCTTCTCTTCTCCATTTATACCTTTGGGCTAGGTCAGCTTATTAGTTCTTTTGGATTTAAATACCACCTGTATGCTGATGATACCCAAATTTACATCTCCGCCCCTGACCTTGTTACTCTGACATCCCGGGTCCCTGACTGCCTAAATTCCATCTCTGCTTTTATGTCCTCTTGCGTCCTCACACTCAATATGGATAAGACAGAACTTGTCATTTTTCCACCCTCGAGCTACCCCCCTACCTAACACTCGTATCAACATCAGTGACACACCAATCTCCCCACCTTACTTGCGATGCCTGGGAGTAACCTTTGACTCAGAACTTTCCTTTAAACACCCCATTAATACTCTGTCTAACTCATGTCAGTTACATCTCAAAAACATCTCACGCATTTGTCCCTTCCTTTCACAGAATGCTACTAAAATTCTGGTTCATGCCCTTATCTCTCAGCTGGACAACTGTAATACCCTCCTGTGCGGTCTACCATGCAACAGACTGGCACCCCTTCAATTAATCCTTAACTCTGCTGCCAGGCTCATTCACCTATCTTCATGCCTCTCACACGCTGCCCCTTTCTGTCAATCTCTCCACTGGCTTCCATTACCCAAAGGATACATCCATAACCTTATCCTTCAAGGCTCTCTCCAATAGAACCCCCAATACATCTCTAATCTGATAAACAGATACTACCCAAGGCGTAACCTCCACTCTGCTAATGATCTTCTTCTCTCAACCACTCTTATCACTTCTTCCCACGCCCGTATTCAGAACATTTCTTCTGATGCCCCTCGGCTCTGGAACTCCCTTCCTCGTTTTATACGTCATTCGCCATTTCTTCTTCAGGCAAGCTTACAATATGGACCTGGACACTTCTACCGAGGTCCAGTTATAATTCACTGACAACTTGGTTACAGCTACTTATCTGCTTCACCATATGTTTCATCCCCATCTTCTCTAGACTGTAAGATCTTTTGGGCAGGGTCCTCTTTCCTATTGTACCATAGTAATGCTGTAATTACCACACTAAATGCTGCTGGACCAGCACTTGAATTATTTGCACTTTGTATTACTTGCACTACCCCTGTATGTAACATGTTTGTTTTCCTTATGTATATTAATGCAGCTTTAAAGCACCACAGAAAATGTGGGCGCTATATAAATCTACAATAATAATAATATAGGCTATAAAGGTTGAAATAGATGGACATATATCTTTGATCAACCTCTATTACTATGTTACTATTACCCTTATTACAAATACATATTACATATACGGAGCTATCGCTCCGGGTAAATCTCCCTTTCAAAATTCAATATCGCGTTTGCGCATGTGGGTTAATCCCAAAAGGGTATCTGGCGCTAATATGGAGTTTGTCGTGCAAACTGGGTAAATAAGCCAGTGAATGTGCTAAATTCTTTTCATTTTTGGAAGATAATGGGGCCCAATACAATCATTGATGCTCCATCTCTAGTGATGTAAGGTCTATGGGGTTGGTGAAAAAAACATATCTGGGTCACAAAGAGGTGCTACCAGAAAAAAAGAGGAGCAACAAGATTCGAAATGCACACAATCCAATTTTTAGCATTTGTGCGCATTTTGAATCTTGGATTGAAGAAATAATTATGAAAAACCAAATGTAAGTGCATTTTACATTTATTTTTTTATATGGTATGTATCAGATAATTAACTAAGTACTTTTACTTACACCACATTATACTTTTTATATTTTTATGATATTTATTACGGGGGGACGAGGATCACGCAGCCCTAACAACAAATCAACATACCTTGTACATGAGTACAATTATGAACTAATCAGTGTAAACAATACACAGTGTCATTTCTTTGTCATTTGTGTCTTTTAAATGCATTAATGCAAATCTAAAGAAAGTTGGTGTTTATCCAGGGATATTTCTGATTGCCACTTTGAGTCAGGAAGGAATTTATTTCCCATTCATGCAGGTTTTTTTTTTGCCTTCCTCTGGATCAACTGTTAGACAGGAAATGTGGCTATTGCTGAGTAGGTTGGACTAGATGAAAGTATGTCTTTAATCAACCTCAATAATAAACTATACTCCCACCTAAGTATAAAGGGTGTGTCAGAGAACTACCAGACTTGCAAAAGCTCCAAGAGGAATCATAGGCAGAGGAGGGGGGATAAAGGGCTGGTGCAAGCTTGAAGATTCATCTTACTGACCAATGTTACCAATACCAATGTCCAGTCACTTTTCAATAAGATGTATGAAGTTATATTAAACGTCAACTATTCTCACAGATATTACTGAGAAAATTTTAAGCAGCATGTTGTTGTATTAGGATGTCTTGGCTTTCTTTAGAGCTGATAAGTCATTTGCTCAGTGTGGAAAAAAGCAGAGGTTGTCGTCTATGTATTTTCACCAATACGAACTGGTGTGTTGTTGTAACTTCTTTTTGTTCTATAGACTTGGAATACTTGGTACTTAAAGAGCATGTCCACCCCCAAACCTAAGTTCTGTTTTACTAACCTTCCCCAAAGTTGCCTAGGAACATACTTACAAAGCCTGGTCACCGCCTTGGTGCGGTCCCCTGATCCTGTTGCGAGCTCGTTTCCAACAAGAACAGGAGCAATGAGCAAAGGGACCGGGTCTTGTAATTATGTTATTGCCTCCATTCTGGCAGAATAAGCGGACTGCTCCTTGCCTGCAGTCAATCAAGGCTGTTACTGCTGACATCGTAACTGCTGATTTCCCCTGCTTCCTTCTCTTATAAAAAGCTCTGTGAACCAAAGGTGGAGGCAGATACCTTTTTCAGAACGGGAAAAAAATGATTAAATATCTGGTTACAAATGCATGTAATAAACTGGTGAAAATAGCAGTTGAGGTTGCGGGCAGATAATTGACAAGTCACCAGTTTTTTTGTTTTTTTTAATATGCCAACTATGGCCAGTAATACACTTTAACATCTTTATAATAACATCAAAGGATTTGTGAAGGTTCTCATTCATCCAGGTCATGGTATATCTGTTCAATTAGATCAACTGGACTTGAAGTTTAGTCCTTGAAGACGTTTCGCTAGCCATACGACTGGCTTTCTCAATTCAGCATGACTTGTACATGAATCTGTGGCAATTTTGTACCCTGGAAAATCCCAATTAGCATATCACAGCCAAGTGTAAAGCTAGGTACACACCTAGCGATTTTTCCTCCTGACCGACCGTTCGATACTTTCGAACGGTCGGCCAGGAGGAAGGACTGTCGGTCGCGGCAAAAGCAGCCGCGTCCGATAGTCACCGCGACCGATCGTGCGGTCCATAGAGGACCGCACGATCGGACGAGGTTTTCCACCCTGTCCGATTCGGACGAACGGTCGATCGGACATGGGCACATTCGGATTCGATAATTTCGGTCCGATCGACCGATACACTGAACTATCGGTCGATCGGACCGAAATATCTAATCGTGTGTACCCAGCTTTAAGGGCCTGATTGGATAGTGGCTAAGAGGTGTTATAGGAACGCCCAAAGTAAGGTGTCAAAACAGCATTGTACATGGCAGACAGTTGGTGTTGAAATGGTCTGGGGAACACATCTCACCAAAACTTGTTTCAACATTAACTTCTCGCAATCAGGCAATTGTCTGCCTTCTGCATTGAATTTTCGAGGGTTACCGAAATTGATTGCCACATTGGAGGGTTATCAGTAAATTTGAGGTTTATCAGCTAAGTTGAGGGTTATTGGTGAATTCAAAGGTTAGCGATTTCGGCATTCGAGGGTTATCGCCGTTTGCTAACCCTCAAATGCGTCATTCGGTAAATTTGTGATTTGATCAGATGAGTGATCATATGAACTTATAAAATCCTTGATTGACTGCATGGAGGGAATGAGACTAATGTACTACAACCCTCAGCCCAGGGGCGCTCTGAGCACGCTTAGCTCCCTGCGACAACCTGACAAAACCTGACTAAAAGTTTCCTGTCACTTATATATATTTACTATAAACCATCGGTAACTGCCACCATGTGTTGGGTTTCTGAGCCATTCTTATACACCTGGACAGGGGTGTAACCAAGGTGTGGGCTGAGCAAGAGGAGTGTAACACACTCTAGGTGGTCTTCCAGATACACCCACAAGGTGGCTATCCCTGCTAAATCCCGTATTGCGTCAGGGTAACACACCATAACACGCCAACTTACAAATTTGTAACCGGGGCGGTTTGATGGATTCATAGTTACCAAATTTGATATGGTTACTGTTAATTAATGGGTAAAGATGAAACCGATGGTCGCACTCCAAGTAAAAAAAACTTTCAGGGAGATTCAATAAAAGTTCTTATCGTTTAAAATGGTGGTAATTTTGCCCCAACCAATCAGATCTTTTTTAACATTTGAAAGCCAAAATCTGATTGGTTGGAGCAAAATTAGCACCCTTTTTAACGATAAGAACTTTTATTGACTAACCCTGTCTGTTTATTGGAAACCACACCACACATATCACAAAATTTTGGGGGTTACATGCCCCCTTCTTCAGGGAATAACCCCCGCATTTAACCCCCGAAACGTTGTGATATGTCTGGTTTCCAATAAATCTAAACAATCAACATCCCCAGTATAAATTTTAAAAAGACCACTTTATTCTTATAAAAATCGGGAATATAACCCTAGAGCTGACATCAGCTATATAAATGGCTGGCCAGCCTCTTCCAACATATATTCATACAAATATAAAAAGCAAAAATTTAGAGTCCATACACCAAACTAGGATAGTATTGTCTGTATTTAAATACAGTCTTTCACTGCTGCTTGCAATTCCAACAATGCCTCTGTAATTAATATCACAGTGTGTCACAAGATAATGCACAGTACTTATCCTGTCCGATGACACTTTTTATAGTTGTCACTTAATCGCATGGAGGAAGATGCAGGGCTGTTTGGTGATCTTCCCTGGCGTAGACCGTGATGGTATATCAGGTGGAACTGCCAGACCCCCTGGCATGACTACACTGACTCTGAAGTGAGCTTCCCCCTTAACTCCTCCGCTCACCACAGGAGCAGTTTCACTCACGAGGGTGTCTTGCTCTATCCCGTTGGAGTCGGGGTTGTACTTCGGCGTCCATGCTCTCCAAACTACTCCCGCACTGATGACGTCACCTGCTCCCGTTCTCGATCTCTTTAGCTTAATGGATCAGCAGCATAAATACATATAGGTGTATGTCTCTATTCAAAACTTATAATAAAATTATAATACCATTGCTACGTGTTTCGCCAGTGAAGTCTTCCTCAGGCGATCAAGATTACATTTAAACATACCCTCCTTTTTATATAGCCGATGTCATCCTGTAGAGTCCTACCTACATTTAAAGTCATATACACACGTATCTATATCTTTCTCCAATAAACAAAGTTTTTCCCTTGGAGTGCAACCCTCGGTGTCAGTTTTACCCAAAATTGGGGCAATGTTGTCTGGAGACTTTAGTTCTCCTTTAACTTCTGTTCATTTTGTTTTAGAAACCAAATAAGTTTTTAAAAACCAAAGAAACCAACTAAGTGTGCACCTGTGCACCAGAGTTTTTTTTATATTAAATTGCTCATCTTGCTTAACTCTTTTCTTAGCCGTTTTTGCATTTTATTGAATACCCCTTGCCCATTCTGATCAGTCTTCTTTTATTTGCTTATTTTGCTGTTATTATTTGTTGCAAATATATATTGAAAATAATATATATATATTGTTAACAGGTACATTCATGGGACTTTTTTCACCATCATCTACTTGTTTTCTTTTCCCTCATTTTAGGTTTGGTTCAGCGATGCGTGGTAATCCAGCGTGATGAGAATGGCTTTGGTTTGACTGTCAGTGGTGATAATCCAGTCTTTGTTCAGTCTGTCAAAGAAGGTAATTTTCAATCTAAAGCTTTATCTGAAAGATAAACTACAAATAACAACTATTTACAACATACTTAATGAATTGCTAAATCGATATAAAGGAGATATTTCCTTTATAAAAGGCTTTTACTACAAATTTACCTAAAATAGACAAACTAACCAATCTTGCTTATTATTATTATTTTTTTTACAGTTACAGTAAATAAAGGTTTATGAGTAGGTTATAAAGTGGTTACAGCTTTCAAGCCCTTTAAAAGTAGTTATAACTAACAAGGTGAGTGTCAGAGTAGATTGTTCCATATTTGGTGACTATTCATTATGGATGAGACAAATGACTGCAGATTATACGTGTTCAGATTACAATTATGTAGCAACATGTAAGAATGGTTCATTTTCAAGATTTATGTTTGTAGTTATTCTTACAAAAAAAGGTGGATATTTATCTAGTTAGTTATTTGGTGTTAGTTTTTGAGGTCCTTAGCTGGTAAGTGAATCCTATTTACTCCAAGTAAATGGAAGTAATCTGCAAGTGAGAAGGTGTAGTAGGAATGCAAACAAGAACATTCCCCTTTCTTCCAACCAGGGTAAAAGAAGTCATGGGGTCACCATTTCAAATACAATTTTTCTTTGACTGGATGGTTTGTTGGGTTTTGTTGTTCACAAGATACATTACTTTCCTTTTTTCAGATGGAGCTGCAATGCGAGCAGGAGTTCAGACTGGGGATCGGATCATCAAGGTAGTCTAGTATAATATAGCATTTGAGGTTGAACAAAGACATGTTTATTCAGTCCAAATGAAAATTTAAATATAAAACACACAGAAAACAGCAGCAGGTATAAAGGGGATTGTGCAAAAGCAATCCCAAATATTTTATTCCATTTCAATTTAGGTCAACAATAAAGTGAATAAATTGCAGAGCAAAATATTAAAAACACCAAACCCAATATAGAAAATATATATATATATATAATGGTATATATAGATACAAGTGGCAACCAATGGCCCTTTTGTCTGACTTAATAGGAAGGAACCCCCTGTAAAGTCAGACAAACCCGGCAGATCACTCAAGGTGGTATTGGTATAGTGCCAGGGTAAGAGGAGCAGTTAAAAATTGAAGACCAGATGCGTTTCGTCCAGAAGACGGACTTCCTCAATGGCAGGAACTCTGCACTTTTATAACACCTCAATATACTATTGTAAGTCACGGATTGATTACATTATCCTGGTGCGCCCGAACCACCTCGGTGCAAGCACCTGTTCTAATGCTTACATAAGCTAAATGAACATAGAGGAGGGGGAAAAAGGTTAACTGATCTTGATACAGTAAGGTCAAATACCCCTGCCTTCATACTGTCCAGGCAAATTGGTTTTACATCCAAAACCCCATTTTTTTGGTTTCATTGGTGTCATCACTGATCCACAATGAATATTCCCATAGGTGCTATCTTCAACAATTATAATCCAAATAGTAAACCATAGTGAGGAGACGAAAGCAAAGGTAATTAGTTCATAATCACAGAGCTGACTTACTGTAGGAACCCAGATTCGAGATCCTCGGCAAGTGGAGGCAGAAGTTAGTTCATAATCATGGAGCTGAAGAAATCTCTTTAGGCTGTAATACATTTTTTTGGGGGAACCCAGTCATTACATAGGGGTCCTCTGATTTACTCCAGGAGTGGACACAAAAATGATTCCCCCCGTGCTCCTATCCTCACTAATGCAAGGAAACCAAAGCATAGTTTTACAAAATAGTGATTAGAAAGAAACTCACTATATTAGCAAGTAGTCTGGATGCCCATGCCCGGACCCGTCATCCAATATCAATCCTTACAACTGCATATTAAAAAAAAAATAGCAAGAGGTACGCAAACTGCATATAAAAAAAAAAATAGCAAGAGGTACGCATACTGGATACCGAAGAACACACAATAAGTAAAACATCTGGAACTTTATGAATTACACCATCTCAGCAAGGGCGTAGACCACCTGACGCATTTCGTGCTTACAAACTTAGTCAAAGGTGAGTACGGAAGCGCAACATGATCACATTTATACATCTTGTGCCCTTAAAGGGTTCTCTTAAAGGGACACAAAGCGTTTTTTTTAGGTACACATACAGATTAACGACAATGTGCCATTTATTATTTATAAAAAGCAAACCCTGGAACTGGTTGTGTTGTATACCGGTAATTAACTTTATTCCTATCTCTAAATGTGAGGGAAGATCATATCTTTGTTATATTTCTACTTCTGAAGTGTAACAATTCTACTTTATTTAAAATTCATATGAATAATATAAGTAAACAATGAAAGAAATCTGTATGAGTAATATGTCATCTAAAAATAATTACACTATATGTGTTTGATAAAAACATGTACATAGAGATAAATTCATATCATAATTCTTTTTAATTAAAAACAATTAACAAATATATGCAGAAAGCAACATGACTATTGCCCTACAAAGCATGACACATTCTTTTCAAATGAGAAATTGGATGGATCCTAGAATTAGTTACTAGAAACCCCACAGGATTAAATATCACCACTAGATGTGTTTGTTATGCTTTGGAGGACAGTAATGTTGATTTCTGCATATTATTGTTCAACATATTTTTTTTTTTAAATTAAAATTAATGACGGCATGCTATGAATGTATCTCTCTGTACATATTTGTAAATATGTAAATTTACATTTTTATTATTATCAAACACACACATATAGTGTACGTTCTATTGAGATCATTAATGTGTTAAAATGGCTGTGCAATCCTCTCACCCAAAAGATGTAGATTTAGAATGTCTGCTCATCATATCTGGTCCACTGGGGCATCCCAGTGATGTCCCATGGTTCGAGTAGACTTAATTGATATCCAAGAGGGAGGATCTGAGCCTTCAGTACTTTAGCAGTGTAGGATAGCCATCTTGAAATTGCCATGCAGATATGAAGTTTGAGAGTCTCCAGATAAAAAAACTGGTCAAACCTCTCATTTTGACCACCAGCAATATAACCCTGAAAACTGTTGGGATTGGATACATTTCAACAAGTGTGAATGACAAAGGCCCCTTTTAGTGATCAATAAGTTTTTCGTAATTTTTCAATTTTTAACAGTGAATAATAAGGAAGAACAAAAAATATGTAGGTAGAATGAAAATAAAAGTAAAATTTGGAGTACAAATAGAAAATGGGGGGCGTGGCCTAACATGGCGTGAGGCAAGAAGCACTGCTGCCTAGCTCCGCTCACACACAGGCTCCGACACTAATCCTGACGGGGAGAAATCACCCCACCAACCTCTCCAACACCCAGGGAACACCCCTGGACAAGGACCAGCCGACTGATCCGCCCGGCGGAGCCCTGGTCCGCACAAACGTGAGACCCGGGCCTCGGCCGCAAGGGAGACCCACTCCAGCAGATCTGGCCTACCGGAACCAGAAGACACGTGGCACGGTGAGTCGGAATCCGCACTGGACCCCCTCCCGGGAAAGAGATCCCCCACAGAGGCGCACACGGTCTGGGAAGGGCCCCGGGCTAACACTGCACCAGACCCCTGAGGCCCTACTGCGAAGCCCGCACAACGCCACAACCCACCCACCTCCCGACCCCGGAAAGACCCAGACACCGGGAGACTGACCTTGCCGGGCTGACACCACACCTGCGGGCCCGGAGACACCGGTTGGACTCCGGGGAGCCCTCCCGACGGGACAGTCCGGGGACCGGCAGCCCACTATCCGGCCAACAGACACCGGGCCTGTGCGGGCAGAGGCCCGAGTCGGACCACCCAAGTAGTGCCCCTCAACCCCAAGCCTGACAGACGCTACAGGGGACCAAAAATCTCCCCCAAAGAAAAGAAAATAAAGCCCTATATAACATACCAAACAGAACTAAACTCCCAGAAACCCAAGGGCTAAGAGACACAAATAGTATCTCCCACATCCCAAGGGGAGACCGCTTTAACGACACCAAGACCACGCAGACCTGAACAACCAACGCGGCATGCGATTAAACCCACAGACTTAAAAACTTGGATAGCACCATTCCAAACACAAACAGAGCGGTAGTGGGCCCTCCACTCCTATAATAAGACACTGTATAAACCGTAAAAAAAAAAAAAGTAACCGATAACTGGCCGATATGTCTCCGGGTAGGAAAGACGCCGCGGCACGGCTGGAGAGATGTCGTCACCACGACGCCCAGAGTCCAAACCAAACCCCGGTGAATGAATCAGAACCACCAGCTGCAGATTCGGAGCCAAAGAACACAGACAGAGTACTCCAGGCAATTGCTATGTGCCAAGCCACACTCACAACAAAACTGGAAGAGGTGAGAGTCGATATTTCCCTGATCAGACAAGACATGCAGACCCTACGTAACAGAGTAACAGAGACGGAATCCCGTATAAGCCACATTGAAGACCAAATAACACCACTGACACAAACCACAGAGCAATATACGGCCACAATACAATCACTGCTGCTGCGCCAAGACGACCTGGAAAACCGCCAGAGGCGTAACAATGTGAGATTTGTGGGCCTCCCGGAGAAAGCAGAAGGCTCGGACCCAACAGGGTTCCTGGAAAAACTTCTTATCACAACATATGGAATGGAATCATTCTCTCCTATATTCGCTGTGGAACGAGCACACCGCACCACCCCAAGACTTCCACCTCCCGGGGCCCCGCCAAGAACCTTCATAGCGAAATTCCTAAACTACAAAGATAGAGACACAGTGCTGCGCCTCTTTAGGGGAAAAGGGAATCTACCCTTTCAAAACACCACTATAGCGGCATTCCCGGACTTCTCTATGGAAATACAAAAACAAAGGTCCAAGTTTACTGAAGTGAAACGTCTCCTGCGCAACCGCCAAATCAAATATGCCATGCTATACCCAGCACGGCTAAAGGTAATAGACGGGGATCGTATATACTTCTTCTCCACCCCGGGAGATGCCATGCTGTGGATGGAGTCACCAGACGCACGTCCCACTCTCAGAACCTAGGACCCAACACCACGAATACGAAACACCGACCCGCACACAACCACGCCGGGATCTCAACTTCGCAACCTCGACCAACACACCAGAAAGATAACCAAAGCAACTACAGGTACTGTTATTATCCTCCATACCCCACCCGCCCCCTAAACAGTCCCAGGTGGGAAAACACAACCCATAGTAGATACTTACCCCCCCTCCCCCAACACGCCACTTACCCCCTCCGGCTCAAAGCTGAGCAGCAGGAAACTTACGGGCGATGGCGGACTCTATCCCCGACGGGGAACAACCCCCAAGAATACAGCAAAGGCTACAGATCCATCCCTCCCAAGAACTCTATGCTTGGCCCAGCAGAAACTATACATATGAGGGGAAGGTCACACAGGCCATTATAGCACCCTTTTGTGAACCCCCATACCCTGGAAAGCAGTAAATACCATCCGCCGATTAATATCGGCACCACAACATGTCTGGTCCAATGTATATGTATGTCAACCCATAAACCCTAAACCCAAGACCCCAAAGTAATATACAATGTGAGCGGAGCCAAAAAGGCTCTATTTAATGTTAAACTCAACCTAACTACCTGTGCTACTAAGTCCTCCAAGTTTATGCAAGCGTATCTTGCCCCCAGAGGACTACTATAAGAACTGTTAAAGGTTTTTACTATAAGAACTGTTTAAAGGTTTTTTTTAAGCTTACACAAGTTAAAATGTGGAAAGCGAATAAATTTGTAAATAGTTGGTTAATCGCTAAGCCGTCTGCAATGAGAAATATCTCCCAATACTTCCGTATTACTGTATATCTGTCAGTGTTGTTATGTAAAACCCATGTCCCCGGTACCCTGGGGTCCCGCTCCGGCGCAGCTATCGATCCAGCAGGAGATACCGCAAACTAACCTAATAAAGTTCCTAACGTGGAACGTACGGGGCTTACAAAATAAAACTAAACGCCTGGCGGTACTACGCCACCTAAAACAGTTACATGCTGATGTCATAATTCTCATAGAAACCCATCTCACAGGACATCAGCAAAAGACCCTCAAAAAACCTTGGGTGGGATGGGTATATCATGCTGAATTCACATCAGGATCTAGAGGGGTAGCAGTGATTATAGGTAAATCGCTTCAATTTGAACTGCTGGATCTGAGAGTGGGCCGCTGCGGCACTTATGTGTGTATATATGCAAAAATATTCAACAAACCTATTGTTTTAATAGCAATGTATATACCACCCCCATATGCAGCACGTATGTTACAACCAGCGATTGAATATATGATAGCACACCCCGATACCCCCGTGGTCTGGCTGGGAGATTTTAATGTGGTGCCAAATGTAGCCCTGGATAAAATCCATCCAAGCAACTGGCAACCCCCACCCAACCCCTGGACACGGTTCGGACGGGTGCTAACATCCTTAAACTTATGTGATGTGTGGAGGGCAAAAAACCCCCATACCCTGGCATATTCATGCTTTTCTGCCACTTATAATACGATGTCTAGAATTGATTTAATTATTGTAAACTCACAACTGCTTATTGATATAGAGGATACAGGATATGCCTCGAGGATTCTGTCAGATCACTCCCCATGCTGGATGACACTTAAATGGGGACGCCCGAAACAACCCATATCCTGGAGGTTAAACCCATATTGGCTCAATCTGATCCCAGATGAGGTGGACCTAGGTGCGGAGTGGGAGGAGTTCTTCCACACCAATACAAACTCAGCAAATCCCATTGTGGTTTGGGAGACGTTCAAAATCCACTCCCGTAGGATCCTCTCCCAGACCATCAATAATATCAAACACTCCTCTGCAGTAACTGAAAAAACAGCTATAACAAACCTTGACAGAGCAAACGCAAATTTCCAATCTAACCCATCCCCTGAAACAGCACAAGCACTAAAACTACAAACCAAAATTACAGATCAAATCCTACTAGCAAAATCAACTAAAAAACTGCACTTCCAATCATTCAGAATCTACGAATATGGAGAAAAATGTGGAAAGCTACTAGCTTTCCTAGCACGATACGAACACAAACCCCCTATCAATATCTCCTTAACAAACCACTCAACACCCAATACTACAGACCCTGTAGAAGTATCAAATTTATTTGCCACTTATTTCTCCAACCTATACACCACAAAGCTACAGTACAATCAGACGGAGATACAGAGCTTCCTCCAAAAATCCCACTCCCTAGACTCTCCCCCCAAGACCACCAAAGATTGGAAGCACCCATAACAGAAACTGAAATAAGACATACTATATCACAAATGTCAAAAAACAAGACACCAGGAACGGATGGCATACCGATCGAATTCTATTCTCATTATATAGACACCCTAGCCCCCAAGCTACTAAACCTATACAATACTATCTTTGAAACAGGTATCCTGCCAAACTCAATGGCAGAAGCTCTCATCATACTTATACCTAAACCAGGCAAAGACCCCACCCAACCCGAATCATATCGCCCTATATCCCTCCTACAAGTAGACTTGAAAATACTAGCCAAACTACTATCCCAGAGAATTAACACCTGCATAAAGTCACTAATCCATCCTGACCAAACAGGGTTCATCCCGAACAAAAATACCTCCCTTAACACCAGAAGATTGTTCATGAATCTACAAACACAACACGAGTCAATAGGTACCCGATGTATAGTATCCCTGGATGCAGCCAAAGCATTCGATTCTGTAGAATGGACATTCCTGTGGCAGGTCCTCACCAAATACAACATCGGCCCCAACCTTTTGCACTGGCTCCGCATCCTGTACTCCACCCCCAAAGCAAAAGTGATGGCCAACGGATGGACATTGAACTTATTCCCCCTAACCAGAGGGACGAGGCAGGGCTGCCCCCTTTCCCCATTACTGTATGCTTTGGTCATTGAACCCCTGGCAACTATGCTGAGAAATGACACAAATATAGAGGGCCTGAAGGTTGGCTCCCAAAAGGAAATCATAAGTCTATATGCAGATGACATGCTCCTCTACCTGCCTGACCAGGGAGCATCGCTAAACAGAATCCTAACTCTTATAAATGAATACGGCCAATACTCTGGCCTCACAATCAACTGGGACAAGTCTCAAATCCTCCCAATCGACATCTTTCCACCCAACATAGAAAGTGCACAACAAGTATTACCCAGAACAAATACAATAAAATACTTAGGTTTACACATCTCCCATAATCCCTCAGACTATATCAAACTAAACATAGAACCACTCATCACCATAACAAAAAATAAAATCCAAATATGTTGCAGATTGCCCCTTGGAGTCACAGGCAGAGCAAACCTGGTTAAAATGATCCTACTTCCAAAAACATTATATGTCCTGTGGCACGCCCCAACATATATCCCACTGAAATATTTTAAAATACTAGAATCACTTCTAAAATCATTCGTATGGGGCTCAAAAAGACACAAGGTGAACTGGGAGACACTTACAAAACCTACACACCTGGGCGGATTGGCCATACCTGATTATAACCTATACTATATAGCCTCCCAGCTATCTCATATGTACCACTGGTGCAACACAGAACCAACCAGAGCTATCGAAATGATGGGAATACCACATGCAACTTCATACCCAGACCCCCTCTACCTAATTACCAGGGGCCAAAAAGGGACAGGTACTTGCCCACAAAATCACACACTCCTAAACCAAGCCCTAAAAATATGGGACCTGGCCCTCAAAAAACTGAGGATCCCTGCTCTCCACAAGCAAACTCCACTATGGGAAAACAATAATCTTCCAGAGTTCCTTACCATACCTCACCCCACTCAATGGTTCAATCATGGAATCTACCAACTATCACATATTATACACGAAAATACCCTGAAAACATTCAACCAACTCAAAGAAGAATTCCATCTCCCGAATCATATGTTCTTCAGATATCTGCAGGTCAGACACGCCACCCAAGCCCAATTCCGACACCAAATACCGGAACTAGCCACTAACCAGCTGCCAAAAGTCTTAAGCCAGAAGACTACAACTAAATTAATATCCCAAATATACCAAGCTCTCCAGGCCCCAGCCGCACACCAACAGTCACTGATTAAGAAAACAACATGGGAACAAGATGTAGGACCAATGGACGCTGAGGAGTGGGAGGAGATAATGGACTCTTGTAGAAGTGTCTCATCTAAAGCCTCCGACAGGTTAACCCAAATATATATAATCAACAGAGCCTATTTGACACCCCAGAAAATTTCGAAATACAAAACGAATTATAGTCCGAACTGTCCTAAATGCCTGAATCTCCCCGGTACCTTTTACCACATGTTGTGGTCGTGCCCCAGAATACAATCCTACTGGCGGCAGGTGCTACAGTTCCTGCATGACGAGATGGGATCCCCTGTGGGCGTGGACCCCAAATTGTGTCTGCTGAGTTCCGCGGACTCACTAGTAGCCGATAAATTTTCTAAAACCTTTATAAGAGAATCACTATTTACCGCTAAGAAACTTATTGCGAGGATGTGGATGAGTGCATCCACGCCCACCATCCAACAATGGAAACAAGAAATCAATAAGGGTTTGCCATATAAAAAACTTGCATACGCCCACAGGGGGTGCCCCCTTAAATATGACAGGGTGTGGGGCGGCTGGGAGGTATCCCCCAACACAGGAAACCAATGAAAATAAGGCCCGAGGACATGAACAATATGTGTAATAGTACCACTCAACAAATAAAGCACACTGATAGAGTAAAAGGAAATAGAACAAACTCAACAAGTAAAACGGCTTGGTGATATAAAATTGTATTGAACTGATTGCAGAGCGTTGTTAATAACCCCCCAAATGTATAAACCCTTCAGTTATAAATTTTGAGATATGTTTTGTAACAAAAGCAATGTGCTTTACCTAAAAATGTATGTGGAAATTGCTATATTATTTTTTTGACTGTTTTTTTTCTTATCTCAATAAAGTTCCTCCCTAGGGAGGGGATTTAAAAAAAAAAAAATTTGGAGTACAGTCATGAACACAGTGATATTGGAAATCGTTTCTACAGCTCAGACATATTGGATCACATCAATCGAATATTTTCATGTACAGTTTAGTTGGATTACATCAATCAATATTTTTTTTAGTGTGTTGTCTATATGGATTACATCAATCAGGTATTTTCATATACAGTTCAGTTGGGTTACATCAATCAGGCTTTTTTTTTCCTTTATCCCCTCTTCCCCTCTCATATACATTTTGGTTAGCAGATTTGTATGCTTCGTCCGTCTGTCTCTTTTTTTTTTTTTTGTTACTCCTGTACCAATCCGGTAGATGGGATGTGTGATTACTATAGAGCCAGGCGGACCAGCATTTGTGGAAAAATTGGTACTGTATCTTTTATCACATGGAATAGCCTTTCATTGATACATATATCGTTGAGCCTTTCTTTAATATTGACTGGGAGGTCTGGTGTTCTCCATTGTGCCCCGATTAGAATCTTAGCAGCTAACATTGCGTATTGCACAAATTTGTTACCCTGCTTATTAAGGGTAGCTATCTGTTTGCCTAATAGGGCAACTTCTGGGTCTGGCTTTATATCAACTGATAAAACCTCTGTTAAGATTTCAAATATATTTTCCCAGTAGTTTAGGGCTTCAGGGCATGTCCACCATATATGGTACATGTCTCCTGGTTGGCTGCATCCTCTAAAACAGTTTGGGTTTATTGTTGGGTAGATCTTATTTAAAATTGTTGGTACTCTATATGTGCTGTTTCTCTCAGAGCGATATTTAAACTGCCTTTATTAAATATTGTAAATGTGTCCTTCCATTGAGATTCCTCTCGTGTTTTCTGGATATCATATTCCCAGCTCTGTAGACACTTAAGTTTCTCTGATGAGGGTGGTGTGAATAGTTCTTTGTATATCGTAGATAGGTGGCCTCTGCCTGAAGTGCTGTTATAGCATATTCTCTCAAAATTTGTCAAACTGGATATGGGGTGTATCCTCTGGTGTATTTTTGAGATATAATGGTTGATTTGAGTTAGTTGGAAATTTCCCCTAGGGGGTGTTCTATGTTTTGTTCTGATGCTTTCCATTGGTAGCGGGGTTCCTGAATTATAAAATTGGATCAATTGGTGTAACTATCTCTTTACACCACTTATAGCCTGTATTGTTGTATCCTGGTTGGAACATGGGATAGTGCGTTATTGTTTCCATTAATGAAGGAGTATTTGTGAGTTGATGATGTGTTTTGATTCTATCCCATATTTTCAATTATATGATTGTAAGTTTATTGGTGTCTGTCGATAGTTTTCTTTTGTTGTTGGGGATCCATAGTACCGTGTCTATATGAGTTGGGATTATCAGATCTGTCTCTATTGTGGTCCATTGTGAGTGTGGGGTCTTAGTATGCCAAGATGTTATTTGGGCCAGTTGTGCTGCCAAATAGTATTTGTATAGCGATGGGACTCTGAGTCCTCCCTGATCGATCGGTCTGGTTATTATATGTTTAAGCTATTTTTGTTTTTTTTTGTGACCAGATGAATTTAAATATTTGTGTTTATAGTGGTTCTAATTTCTTCTTTGGTATCCAGATTGTTAAGGTTCTAAATAGATACAGTATTCTTGGGAGGATATTCATTTTGTATGTATGGATTCTCCCTATCCATGAAATATTTAATTTGTCCCATTTATTTAGATCTTTTTGTATCGTTTTGTATATTTTTGGGAAATTGGCTTGATATATATCTTCCATGTTGGTTGTCAACTATATTCCTAGGTATTGAAGGCCTGTTTCTTTCCAACTCGTATGGTAATTTAGTGATATTAATTTTTTTTGATGTACTGTAAGGTTGATGGGGAACAATTCGGTTTTGTCCTGGTTTATTGTTAGTCCCGAGATTGTTGCAATTTCCTGTAGACTTGAGTATACATTTGGCAGTGATGTTAATGGTGATGTTAATGTGAGGGCTATGTCATCTGCGAACATGCTTATTTTGTATTGTTTTCCTTTTATGGTTACTCCTTTGATAGAGGGGTTGTTTCTGATGGCATTGGCTATGGGTTCCATCGCCAGTATAAATAGTATGGGTGAGAGGGGGCACCCTTGTCTTGTTCCTCTCTGGATTGTGATAGGGTCGATTATGTTGTGTGCGTATACGTAGTGATGTTGTGGGGTTGGAGTAATAGACATTCAGGATATTTAGGAAGGGGGCGGGGAATTCATATTGTTTTAGGGTGGTTACCAGATATTGCCAGCTGAGACTGTCGAAGGCTTTTTCCATATCGAGGGAGACTATGCTGCCGGCTATTTTGTTTGTGTTCATATAGGATATTATGTTACAAATTCACCTTATGTTGTCTCCTTCTTGCCTACTGGGGTGAAGCCTACCTGGTCTTGATGTATTATGAATGGTAGAAATGTATTGATTCTGTTTGTTAGAATTTTTGTGAGGATCTTCAGGTCCTGGTTTATTAGGGAGATAGGTCTATAGTTTTTAGGCTCTAGTGGTGACTTACCTGGTTTTGGTATTAATGAGATACTTGCTGTGTTCATATCTGTAGGCATAACGCAATTGAATAGCTTTGTTAGATGTGGAGTGAGTTGTGTAAGAAGTTTTTTGTAGTATATTCCTGAAAATCCATCAGGTCCTGGCGATTTATGTGGTTTTATTTGTTTGATGGATTGGGTTACTTCTTCTGGTGTGATTGGGTTGGCCATTCTTTTCTGCAGATCATGTGTGAGTTTGTTGGTTCGCATATGTTTCTGTAGGAAGGTGATGATTTCTTGTTGGTTTGCTTTTCGTTTTTGTTCATATAGTGTTGTGTAGACTGAGTGGAATGTTTTGTAGATTTGAGGTTAGGGTTCCTGTTTGTGTGTAGATTTTGGTTATTGATGTGTTTTTTTTTCCTGGGGTTCAGTAGGTTTGCAAGCGGTTTGTCTGCTTTATTTCCTTTGTGGTAATAATATTGTTTTTTCCATCTAAGTTTTTTTTCCACTGTTGTGGAGAATATTGCATGTAGTTCTTGCTTTTTAAGTTTAATGCTATCTAAGATATCTTTGTTTGTTTGTATGTGTTCTGTTTCTAAGATATGTATCTGTTGTTCGATGTCTTTTGTTTTTTGTAGTCTTATTTTTTTATATTGTGAGGCTTTTTGTATAAGTATTCCACGTATGTATGCCTTATGTGCTGCCCATACCCAAGGGAATCTTACTTGGTTTGTATCATTTAGCGTGAAGTATTCAGTGATATCTTTTGCTAATTGGTTGGTAAGACCTTTGACTGATAGTAATGATTCATTGAGTCTCCATTTATACATAGGTATGGTTGTTTTGTTGGTATTTAGAACTATTTTAACCATCTTATGATCTGACCAAACACATTGTTCTATAGATGCTGTCTCTGTATTTCGGAGGAGTGTGGGTGAACCCATGAAGTAATCAAGTCTCACATAGCATTTATGTGGGGGTGAGAAATATGTATATTCCCTCGAGTTTAGGTTTTTTCTCTCCAGAGATCTTTCATTTGTAGTCGTTGTATTAGGTTAGATAGTTTTTTGGTGTTTTTCTTGTCCCAGTTAGGGTCTAGGGGAATATTATAGTCTCCTGCTATTAGGATATTGGTGGTGTTGAGGTTTTGAATTTTGGACATCGTTTCAATAAGGAATTTGTGTTGATGTGTGTTTGGAGTGTATATGTTAAGTAGTACATATTCTATAGAATTGATGAAACATCTGATCAGGAGGTATCTTCCCTCAGGGTCAGCTGTCGTGTTTTGTATTGTTATATTTAGTGAGTTATGAAAAAGAGTGGTCACCCCGTTTTTTTTTTGAAGGTCCCATTGCTGAGATGAAGTGGGTGTAGTGTTTATCTAGGTATTTTGGGGCTGATTTATTTGTGAAATGGGTTTCTTGCCAGAAGATGATGTGGGGTTTATATGTCTGATAGTTTTTGAATGCTATTGATCTTTTCGTTGGTGAGTTTAAGTTTAATCCCCTCACATTGTGTGTTATGCATATCAGATTATTGTTTTTTGGTTTGTTTGTTTTGTTTTATTATTGGGGGTTTGGTAGGTTGTGCCGGTTGTTTTTAAATTGCGGTTGTGTGCTGAGTTTGTTAGTGGTCTGGCTGTATTGTGTGGTAGTGTTAGGGTTGTGTCGTTTTGCTTCCGTATGGGTATTTTCCTTCATGACTGTCCGTGTGATCATGGTTGAATTTTATGTAGGGGAAAGAAAAGAAAACAGAAGGGGATAACTGGGTGAAATTAAACTTATACTCTAATTTAACAATTAACTTGAAACTTTAAGTTTTATGCTGTCACCTTGTGGTATCTTAAAATAATTATTTAGTTTAGAGCGATGCCTTCCCCCTAGTCTGGGGGGGTCGGGGAAGCTCTTGTTGGGGGTTTCTCTGTGTCCCCACACCCGAAATTGCTTGTATTTCGTGGGTCTACCCAGGGGGGCCTCTCCCTTTATATATATTCTTGCTATATATATCATCACTTACAGGTGTAGTTTTATTAAGTTTTGTATGTAGACTGACCTGGGTGGGCTGCTGGGTTTTGGGTTATCCCTATATCAATCAATAAACCTTCCCATAGTCGTTGGGCTATTGGACTTTTGGTGGACTTTAATTTAACAGTGCATCTTTCCCTTTTCCTCCTTTCCCTATTTCTCCTTTTCCTTTTTTCTTCCTCCCTCCCGCCACAGTGGCTAAATTGCAAGAAAAGAAAAAAAAAAATTATCGACTTGTACCTTTATGGGCTATTTTGGTTTAACATCTTTTCATATGCTTCATTCATTTTTGTGATGTTATTTTGTATTATATCTATCTTTTCCTATAGGAGTGTGTGTTTCTCTTCGCTCGTTTCAGCCCCAGCTTAGCTGTTGGGGTTTTCTTTGGATTTCCCTCCTTTCCCTCTCCCTTTATTATTTTCTCATGTTTGTTATTGATGAGTATGTCTGACTTAAGGGCCGGGGTGGGGCCAAGTCTGGGTGAAAGCAAAGATCCACGCACACTATGCCAAACTTATATCTTTACATTTTAAACATTAACTTTTCATTACCTTAAACTAACATCTTTTCAAACGTTTTATACATTCTTGTGGTGTTGTTATCTTGCATTATGTATAGGTTTTCCCAAAGAAGTGTATGTTTCTTTTCGTCCGTTTCAGCTCTGGCTCGGCGGTTAGGGTTTTCTGTTGATTTCCCTCCTTCTCCTCCCCTCTTGTGATTGTGTCATATCTGTTATTGCAGAGTGTGGTTGGCTTTAGGGTCGGGGGGGGGGGGGGAGAGAGGAGTCCCTTGTGGTTTATCTACCATAGAGCCAGGGCTGGGTATTCCGGTGTCAATCCGCACACACTGTGCCAGACATATATCTTTACATTTTTAACATTAGCTTTTCCTTTATTCGTTTCGGTTTCTCCCCCCTCCCCCCCACACGCGAGACAGGTGGGCTGTGGGGAAAAGAGAGAGAGGAGGGGGGAAAAAACCCAAACTTTTCGATCTCTTATTCAATGTTGTGTTACGTAGCTGTTATTTTCTCCACCTTTAAGCAAACCTTTTTATATCAACTATAAACATTGTTTACCTTACAATTGGGTGGTTTATCTCCCTCCCCTCCCTCCACTCATACACCCCAGCCCCCGTTGTAATGTTGGCCCTCAACGTATAACATTTATACATTTGATGTGGTTGACTTTATATTGTCTCTCCTGGAGACCCCTTTATTTTCCCTTGTTAACCGTAGTTTGCAATTTCATGGACAATACATGTAGAGGGCCCCATGGTTCGTTGTGGAAATCAATAGATATTCTGTGGACTAGAACACAGGGGGAGTTGGGTCTGGTCCATTGTTATTTGGTATGATAGAGAGTTCTCTGTATGGTGGGTACATTCAAGTCTGCTTTTCCCTTCGGTCTCTTTTGGGGGTTTTCAATTGTTTCGGCTCATCTCCCACCCCGCCTCCCCAGGGCATTCATCTCTGTTTTCAGGGTTTCTGATTAATTTTAGAGTTTTGAGGCTTAAATTCGTGTCGGGGTCATCGGGCTTGATATTTTTTAGGATTTAAACCCTGGGGTATGTAGGGTTTGGTATTAGCTTTTACTGTTTCAGTGTTCTGGGCCTTGAGGTTAAATCGTTCTGTATCCCTTTGTATATGGTTTTGTTATAGTCAGCTTTAGCTAGTTTCCCCGATGACCCTATCATCTTTGGGTGTAGGTGCCTTGGGTTTTTGTTTTGGGAATTTGGGACCCGGTTGGCTCGTTGGGTATATTATGTATAGGTGGGCCGTGGGTATACATGGAACGGACTGGGCATAAAGGTAGTAATACTTATCGTTTTTCATGCGGTGCAGGTGTTGTCTGGTCTTTACTTTTCCTTCTAGTCGTTAGAGGAGTTTCTAAGGGAGCTCGTTCCCCAGTTTCTTTTTTTGATCAGTGAGTTGTATGGTGCGTGTTGCCAGGTGCACTGTAGGGCCTTTTGGGGTGATGGTTTACTGGGATGGCTTTCGTCTGGTTCCTGTAGTCCTAGGGTTTGCGGTTATCGTTTTCCTTGTTCTGCTGATTCGATATTGTAGTTTATACCGTTCCAGGTAAAGAATAATTTGAATGGATAGCCCCATCTGTAGCGGATCCGTTTGTCTGTCAATGTTGCAGTTATTTGTCTCAGTGTCCTTCTTTTTTGTAGCGTCTGTGGGGCTAGGTCTGTGTATAGTTGAAAGCGGTATCCCTTAAATTCCAAGGTGGTGGTAGCTTTTCGTGCTACTTGGAGAAGTTTCTCCTTCGTATCGTGGTAGTGTAGCTTTACGATGATATCCCTCGCCATGTTCTGGGAGTAGTGCCTGGAATATCTCTTGGGTCGTTTCTTGGGTGTTGGTGAAGGATTCTGGCATCCCTTGTATCCTTAGATTGCTACATCGGGAGCGATTTTCTAAATCCTCTATCTGAAGCATGAGTCTGTGATTGGCTGCCCTTAGGTCCTCCGTTTCACTCTGAGCATTATTGATTGCTTCCACCAAGTCGTCTTGGCGTGTTTCCATGTCGCCGATTCTTTGGCCGAGTTTCCCTAGCTCAATTCGTAGCGGGGCTATTGCTGCTTGTAGCTCCTCTTTGAGTAGGGTGCGCATTTGTGCTAGGAGGCCTTGTGTAAACTCCGGTGTGGGGAGATGTTCCCTTTGCAGGCTTTTTCCATGCGGGTTTAGTTCCTCCTCCTCCATTAGGCCTGATGGTTGCTGCGTACCGTGGCGGAATGCCTGTAGGCACTTCACCGCCCTCGTTGTTTTTGCCCTGGCTGGCATTGGGGGCATCTCTTGTTGTTAACAGTCAGTTTTTTTGGGAGGGTCCGTGGGTTTAACGCTGCCATTTGCTTTGGTTTTCGGGTGTTGGTAGAGGAGCTCCTTTAGAACATGTCTGCTCCTGAAGCTGCTCACGAGCGCCCCCCCCAAAGGCCCCTTTTAATAGAGCAGAACAACTAATCAAACCATGCTTTCATTGCCTTAGCTACTCAATCTGATCCAATAGCTTAAAAGATTTAGAAGAAAACAAAAAAAACCACAGCAGACTATTAGTCAAATACTACTACTAGAAGCCAAATCCTTGGTTGGGTCCCCAGGTGCATCCTTGCCCTTAATGTTAAATGCTAGAAGGACAGACATTAGATTGGTATCCACAGATTAAGGAGTTATACAATTTTGCAACAAAGTGAGTGTGCATGCCAAAAATTAGCTCAGTTCATGCTATATATACCCTGTAATATCACAGCTGTTGTGTTGGGCTCTAATTAAAAGCAATACTGCGTGAGGTCAGTTTAAAAGCATTTTAATTATTAAAATAATTATTAATTAACTTCTTTTCCTTCAATAATTAGCTTTTTTTTTTTTTTTTTGGTTTCAGGTCAATGGCACTTTCGTCACACACTCCAATCATTTAGAAGTGGTCAAACTGATTAAATGTAAGTAGAAGAGGAAATGTTGTATACTAAACAATAGTGAAAAAGGGGCAAAAACAAAATGCTATTGGATGATTAGTAAAAATTAATATTAAGGTGATAAATTGTTTGTATAACATAGTGCATTTTACTCACACAGCTGGCTCCTACGTAGCTCTTACTGTCCAGGGTCGCCCTCCTGGATCACCCCATGTCCCTTTAACTGATTCAGAGGCAGATTCACTCACATTGGGTCCCATAATGCCCCCTCATTCACCAGGAACCCCTGGACACCTAAAAGGAATCACCAGTCCTGTACTTTTGGAGGTGAGTCTACCTTACTTGGCAAGTGCTTGTATCTATGAAAATTTAGCCTAGATAAAATATTGTTCAAAAGGTACAATAGTATATATTTGTGCACATGGTTAAAATTACATTTCTAATTTTACTGTGCTCTAAAATAGTTTGTACTTTTTAACATGACCTTAAAATAGCATTGCTAGAGCATTAATATCTAGATTTGATCTCTGTTGTTTGCATTGAGTATAAATGTTTTACCTAATGATACAGTCTATCACATCTTTCTAAATAGCCTTATTTTAACTTAATGAGTGTCTGGAATTTTTTTGGAAGGAGTTAGGAAAGAAAGAGTGCACCTTAAATAAGGCGGGTATACTAATTAAGTTACTTTGGGGTGTTGTTTGAAAAATGGTGCTCCAGCATTATTCAGAAAAAATAAATTCAATGAATGAGATACTGCACTTCCCTCTAGGCTATATTATTAGAATAAGTGGAGAGGTGCCTGGACTAAAATGGTAACTTTGTATAACATTTTCATGGTGGAAATTTACCAATGTATTTTATTGATATAACTTATTTGTTGTTTGCTTTTGTCTCAGGAGGAAAACAACATTGTGCACAGTCAGAAGTTGGAGATTCTGAAAAAAATGCTTCAGCAAGAACTTGATCAGCTACAAGTGAGCTATAAGTGCATTTATTGTACAGAAGTGCAATCTTTTATTTTGATTTTCCAATTTCTTTTTCTACCTTTCTTGTTTTGTTTTTTTTAGGTCTTCCAAGAAGAGTTTAGTACTACCCCCTCACAACGACTTTTTAAGGAGATCCAAGATAGTAAAAAGCACATAGCTCAGTTGCAAGGGCAGTTGTTAAAATCCACAGGTCTCTCGCAAGTAAGTAATGTGTGGACGTCATTAGCATTTACCATTACAATCTGGGTACAATAGAAAACAAAGGAGTCCGCACCATCCGGCACCACATGGAACAAAGAACCAGGCTGTAAACTGTTTGAGATACGTGTTTCGGACCTCATGGTCCTTAATCATATCAGTAAGGCCCTTTCAGAAAATCTGAAATAGACCATACCTCTGCTTCTACTGAATACATTCATGGCTACATGCAACATTCTCACATTAATAGGTAGTAATCATAAAATTCATATGTCTGCCTAACTTTTAAAGGGCAGGACCAACAATAAAATCTAAATTTCACTGTACAAACTTGCCCCCTTAACACCACAAATCTATCATTTTACTGCTAAAAGCAGTCACATAGACCTTATTTTCTCTTGCTGGTATCAGGCACCAGTATCTTTTATGGACTGGTGTTCAAAACTACAAAAGATGCTTGAGGTGATACATGGGATCTATAAAGAGCTAAAAGTGTTTTCCCCCCTTGTTGTTTTGTCTTCTACCTTGCATAGTGTTTATTTGTCTCTATTGTACATACAATAAGTACAGTTTTAACACCATTCAATTCATGCTACTGTTAGCTTATTTTATTTATGCCAAATTAATAACTTCTGCCATACAAATAATCAAAACTTGCTTATATTGGCACAGATATATGAAAAACACACAATTTTTAAAATTAATTTAACAGTGTTTAGGGCATATCAAAATAATTAAAGAATTATAAAACTGCATTATTTTAAGAAAATACTAGGGTGCTAAATGCAGTGGAGCATACGTTTCGGTATCCCCATGCTTTTTTTATTTTTTTGCATTTGGACTATAGAAGTAACATTGCAATATTTTTCCCAAAGCAGTCATACTTTAACCATTGTCATCTGGCAAACCTCAAAATCTAGATAATTATTAAGGCTGGGAACATACAAGTGTATTTTTCTGTGTTTGTGGAAAAGCAGAGAAATTACATTGGAAATACAATACAGATTTGCCAGTAGAAAAAGAAAATACTGCTGTTTGACAACAGGGATAAAAATTACCACTAAAGCCTTGAACAGGAGTGTGAAATGGTCAGCCAAAGCGGCCAACAAACGTGTGGATGCTTCATCCGACAATCTTACATGTGTTGAAGTGGTCAAACAACGGGAGTTTATTATGCCACATGGCAGCCAATAAGCATTGATTATTATATTCTATAGGTAATCTTTTTCATTTTTTCTCTTTTAAAAAAAAGTGTCTGTTGCAGTCACAAGATCAATGAGTAAAATAGTCATGTTGAGAAAATGCTGTAAAAGTCAAACCCAGTGTTTTTTATTCTGCACTCTTTGGGTTGACTTTATCCAAAAGGCTAAATTTCCACTTAGGTTTGCTAAAGAGTATATATTTACATGGTGTGGTTTCCCTGCTTAACATTTAGTAGCAGGTTAGCATTTAGAGTGTCAATGTTGCCTGTTCACAAATTGTATATACAATATATTGTTTATAAGCATGGTTCACAGCAAACACTAATAGGTATGTCTTTTTTGTTGTCTTTAACACATTTTTGTTATTTATATTTTCGGACAATGAAGATAAACTGCTCAGTAACTTAAGAGGAGTAAAAATGCTTTTACCATCATTCCCTCCTAATACAAATTCTTCTCTTCTTGGGCATCAAGAATGAAGCTGCATTCCTGTTCCTCTTAATGTGGGGGTACTGCAGGGCTTTGTTCTTTAAGTCTTGTCCCTCTATACTATTTCCCTAGGAGACATCATTAGCTTATTTGGTTTTAATTATCAGCTGCATGCTTATGACACACATCTACTTTTCCACCCCCATGCTAAGTCCTGACATACAATCACACATCTCCGACTGTCTCCTTGCCATTTCCTCCTGGGTGGGGCACAAATGCCTTTAACTGGACCTTACTATAGCTGAACTAATCATTTTCTCACCTAAACTTTATCAAATCCCGATTTTTTTTCTGTTGACAAAACCTCTTTGTATGTGGTTCATTTTTTAGTTTAGTACACATATTATTGCGCATTCTTTTAATTTATTTATATTTTTGCCCCTCTTGTACAGCTTTTTGTATGTACAGTACAGCAAAGCTTTATAAAATAAACATATACATAAATGCGTGTCTACATTTCTATTATCAGGTTTCAGAATCTTTGCAAATCAGTGAATTAGATGCAGACTGTAGTGACATGCTTGGGCGCACAGATTGCAGCAGTGGTGATGGATCCAGACCAAACAGTGATATTGCAGATGTAAGTTTTACTAAGTATTAGTGTTGATTAAAAATGGATTTTTCTGAGAGATGTCAAATAAATGCTTTTCTATGCAGAGCCCGCGTAGTGGACAACGTGAGAAGAGCTTCTTGGAGGAAAGTCCAGAGAAAAGTGAAATACAGGACACGGTATGAAATGACAGCAATTTGGATCAACTGTCGTAGATGACAAAACTAAATAACCAAAAATGACCCCCTGGCAGATTTTATTAATATTATAATTGCAACTTGAAATATGACTGTACAACTATGTTTACAACATTGTTTGCAGTGTAAAATGTAATGATTTGCAAATCATTTAATTTCTATATTTAATTTTAAATAGTACAAAGACATCTCAGAAAAACTTCTGTGAAAACAGGCCATTGCTGCATCAACATATGCAACTTAATTCAGGCTTGATATACAGGTATACAGGGTAAATGAAAACCTTCAGAAACATATAAACTTGTACGTTCGCATGTCCTGTGGCCCCTTCTTTAAGCAGTCATGTATTGAACTCACGCTAGAGCTGCTGGTGGTATTGGGTGCAGTTGAATTCTAAAAGCAGTGTTACACAATTTTTAGCGCTAGTGGTCCTTTATAGCAACACTTTAATGGTTAGTAAAAGTTTTTATCTTTTGGTTGCTCTTTAGGAATTTTGGTATAAATTTGAAGGTCCGTACCCTGAGTGCTACTCAAAACCTTAACTATATGGGGTACAGGGTGAAACTAAAAATAAATATTACCTTTATGGTATTTTATGGGCCTTTAAGACCTCCCAAAATAGTATGCTAGGAGTATTTGTAAAGCTTAACTGTTTGATGTGAGGGAATGTGGATTTGGTGTTTTTGCTGCTTGTATAAATTGCACCAGCAATGAAAGAACCAGGGTGCACACTTATAATCTGGTGATTCCTTTTATTTCTGCATCACAAAATACAACGTTTCGAGGGAGCAAAGTGTTCTCGAAACGTATTTTGTGATGCAGAAATAAATGCAATCACCAGATTATAAGTGTGCACCCTGGTTCTTTCATTGCTTATGCTATAGCAGGTCCCTGGTAGAGGATTAACTAGGATAGCACCTTGGAACATTATTCGGCTAACAGCCACAAAGTGTGCCTGGATCCAACTTTTGGAAAGACTGTATAACTTGCACCATCCTGAGTAATCATTTTCTATGTGAAGCTAAACCGTTCTAGCTGTCTTTTTAAAGGCACAGTATTTTGTGCGTCTGTTGCGTCCGATTTCAGAACTGCGTCATTTGCTTTCCAGCATGCATTCCAGCACCATGTTGGTATCATGTAAAAAATAAGGGCTTTTTTTGAAGCTTTTTTTTTTCTTTTGCTCTGAGGCATCTAACCATACAAAATATCTTGTTGGATTAGTGTATAAAGTACATAAAATGAAAATAAGTTTAAGACAATAAGTATTAATAATCTACATAAATAAAGGGGAAGTATGATTACTAAATACTAAAAAAGGGACTCATTTGATACTAGTTAAATGGGTTCAAATGTATTTTTCTTTATTATAATATACAAGGCAGCTATAAAGCAAAGGGCATGTCCACCCCTTTTTTAAAGTTTTTATATATTATAGTTATTGGTCCCCCAGCCCCAACCACATTAATAGAATTGTTAGAAAGTGCCCAAATAGTTACTTACCTTCCCTCTATCCTCCGCGGCACAGTCCCGGCCCTCTGCTTGCACGGAAACGCAAGCAGGGGGCGGGACCATCAGCCGCGTCCTTGATTGGCTGAGAAGCAGCCAATCAGGGACACGGCTGCCGGCTGCTCAGAACGCTGGAGTAAGTAACTATTGGGGGACTTTCTAACAACTCTATTACGGCGGTTGGGGGACCAATAACTATAATATCACCAAGGGGTTTTGCGCCAGGGGGAGGGAGAAGAAAACGGGAGGGAGGGGGGGAGGACTCTCCTGCGCATGCCTCAGACCTTGTCGAGGTTGAGGCTGAGACAGGCGCAGGATTAGTCACACAGAGCTTCCTACTCTACACTTTCCTGGACTTTGGAGGGGCATAGCATGGCAACCATAAGGAGCTGGGATGTAAGGTAAGGATTTTTGTGCACTACAGAGTGGGGCCAGTATGGGGTTAAATTTCAGTTTTGGGGGTGGACATGCCCTTTAATGAGAGGTGGTCCAAAAGGAGCATAAAAATGTTTATGCTCCTCTGAGTATAAAAATGGAGCTGAGCCTTCTTATAACATAAGGTATAATGCAGTCTCATGCTTTATTATAACTCAGAAATCATTATCCTAATATAAGCATTTAAAATATCAAAATTAATATATTATACATTTATTGGAAACATATATTACTGGTATTGATACATACAGTTAGTTGGAGTTAATCAGGGATATTTCTAATTGCCACTTGGAGTCAGGAAGGTATTTTTCCCCCTTCATAATTCTGGTGGACTTTTTTATTTTCTTTTGTGCCTTCCTCTGGATCAATAGTTAAGCAGGAAATGTGGGTATTGCTGAGTATGTTGGACTAGATAGATGGATATCTTTATCTATAATATATCTATAATATAGTATAGTATTGAAATACTATACTATATTAAAAATTCAAATAAAGCTCCATAAATCTGTTGTTGTTTTTTTTTTTTTTATTCCTTTTGGCATTAGTGTTTGTAGTTTGTAAATCTATTCTATTTCCAATCTGCATAATGACACTTGTGTATCCCCTATTCTTTCAGTTAGTGACATTTGTTGTATTCCACAAAAATGTTAAATGTTATCTTTTGTGCAAGTATTTCAGTGTAGTTTGTATTGTTCTCTATATTTCTTACATGTTCCCTTATTCTGTCCTTTAGTTTCCTACCCGTTCTACCCACGTATTGATGTCCACAACCACATTCCAGTGTGTAGATAACATTCTTGCTGTTGAAAGTACTTAGGTTTTTAATGTCAGAAACGTTTTTAGTCCAATTTCTTAAAAAATTCTTTACTATTAATTTTTCCATTTTCTATATATCCATTACACTTTTAAATTGGGAAAGAGCTTCATTTGGTTCTGCAATGATCGCACATGTTCTTTCAAGTTCTTCTTTAAAAAATAATTTGTGGTTTGTCCAGTAGTGTTTTTGAAAGGTGTTTGTCTTGTTTTAAAATATGCCAGTGTTTCTCCATTAAATGTCTTATTTTCTTATCTTCTCTGCTAAATGAAGTTCTAAAAGAGAATTTTAATGGGTTTTCTTGTATGGAAGGGTGTTTTTTTGAATTTAGTAATGAGCTTCTGACGATTTCCCTAACTTTTGCTTTGTTTAGGTTGAAAATGTCTGTCTCATATCCTTTTTCAATACATTTATTTTCTGTATCTGTGGCTTGTTTGTCATAATCTGTTACAGGTGTGAAATTTAATTGGTTGATTGGTATATTGTTGAGCCAATTACTTTTATGGCCGCTAATCTTCAGGATATACGAGTTAAGCCTCGTACACACATGCGATTGCGGGTCCCGACCCGCGACGCACAATGTGTCCGAACGTTCGTTTCAGCTGATAATCGGCCCCTGTATTGGCCCTTTATTGGCCGATAAAGTGCCCATACACGGGGCGATTATCGACCGAAACGAACGTTCGGACGCGTGCATCGCGGGTCGGGACCCGCGATCGCACGTGTGTACGAACCTTTAGTGTCTACAGATATATAATAAGTTTTTGATTACATTGTATATTTATTAAATAATTATGAGACTAAAAATATTGTTGGAATACATGTACAAAAGGTAACATTATTTTTTTGGGAATACAACAAATGTCTGAAAAGAAAAGGAGATACACATTATTACTACCTTATATATATATGTGCCCTTCCAAAAAAAAAAAAAAATCCAATGAACCAGGGATATTAATTTATCTTTTTATAAAATCTAATTTTACAATCTCTATAATGAGAATCTACCTATTGGTCTGGCCCTTCACCACAATCCAAGTTTCTCATGAGGCCCCCTGTGAAATTTAATTGCCCACACCTGGTTTAACTGATCAGATCGGGGTAAGCGCCTCAGTCCCTTCTCCATCTTGAAATGCAATTGGAATAGCATGCAGGTAAAGCATATAGAGGAACATGCAAACAGGTAAATTAGTAAGACATGAGCAAGCTAATAAAGGCGGCTGGGGTCAGCAATGCTTACAGTTTTAGCAGTAATTAAGAGCTTGACAAAGTCATTTTACAGTTTACTCCAGCTTTGACTGCCTCCCTATTAAGGGAGTCAAGTGGGTTTTCTAGGACTTTTTTGTTTGTTTTATATATATAACAAGTACAACAGTGTGGGAAAGAAGATCATCCATGGATAAATAGCCAGGTACTGAAATTAGATAGTATATTGGATGGATTCCTCTGAGTTCATTATAATATAATTTTGGAGAGAATGTTCTGAATGTATTTAAAAGCAGATGGGGTAATTTTGTCTCCTAGGCCTCTTAATTCTACGATTCCAGATTGGAGCCTTTGCAATCAAAGCTTTATTTGATGTAGTTCCCATAAAGATAAAGTTAACAGAAAAAAAACAAGGAGTATTGTAACAGTAATCAAACAGAATCCTCCTTTTCCCTTCTCCCCAGAGGACTTCCCGTAGGGACCTTGCATCTATTTTAATATAATGCTCCACTGATAGTTACATCCCCTTGGCTCTGTTCTCTCTTACATTTTCAAGTACCATATAGACCAATTTTTTTTAAAATTTATTTGTGAGTATTGTTTAAAAAGGCTGTGAGCCTTTCTATATTTCGTATGTCCCAAATTCTGTCTAACAACTCTCTGATGGGGGGCCTTGCGCTATCAAAACAGTGTGATACCTGGCTTCAGGGAGGAGATGACTACATAAAGACCTGCTTGGGCCTAAAATTGTCGATATAGAAAGAACCCAATATGGCCTGTTGGTGGGTGAGTGGCATCTTGGTGCCAGCAGTTTATCTAAGAGTGGCTGTACTATAACCCTATATGCTTTAACTATGGGACATTCTCAAAAGATATGAAGGAGGGATGCTCTTGGACCACATGCCCTCCAACATTTATCTGAGATCCAGCAGTAAATTGAATGAAGCTTGGTAGGAGTGTAATACCAGCATAAAATTAGTTTGTAGATATTTTCCTTGTATAATATACATATTGATGTTTAAGGGGCATTTTGTGGAGTTTTTTGTCTATTGGGTCCAATATGTCTCTAAAACAGGGCATATACCCCTTTTCTAACCAAACATTAGCATATGGCCCTACCATACTGTTTCGGAGATCTGGATTGCCGATGCCTTATTTATCAAATGATATTTTCTATTTTTTCTATGCCAAATCTTTTCATCATGACATGCAGTCGGGTTGCTAGTATGTTTTTAATGTGTTGTTATTGATCCTTTTATATACCAATCTTTCAACCCTCCGTATATATGGACATACTGATTGTTACATAAACCAAGATATTTTGTATGGTCAGAAGCCCCCAATGCCTCAGAGGAAAAATGCTTATTTTGGCCATAATAATGACTTTTATTCAATACACGATTCCAACATGGCACTGGAATGCATGTTGGAACACAAATGACGCACTTCTGTTTCCAGAAGAAAGTGGACCTTCACTTTTTACCAAAAAACCTTGAACACAACCAAAAGATTAAAACATTTGCATTTTAAAACTGCTTAATTATGATGGCATTTGAAGAAACATAATTTATTTTTTTTAGGACTCACAGTCAAGTATGGGAAGCCCATCCATTCGTTTCACACATAATATAATTGGTGCAGAAGACGATGATTTTGATGCTGAACCAGAGCAGGTGATGTCTTTTTCTGTTAGGTTGAGGCAGTAATTTTTAATATCTCTAGTATGTAGATAAGACTTAATCTTATTTTAATTTCAGCAGGTCAATGGCCAGTGTAACTATTTCCAGAGTGTGGAACTTCTGAAATCACACCCTGCACACTTAGCAGTGTTCTTGCATCATGTTGTATCACAGTTTGACCCAGCAAATCTAGTAAGAATAATGATGCTCTCCAATATGTTTCTTTAATGAGCCTTGTTCACAGCCTAACTAAACATTTTCCCCCCTTATCCTCAGCTTTGTTACTTGTATGGAGACTTATACCAACAAACTAATTCCAAAGAAATGCGGCGAGTGTTTCTGGAATACAATCAGTTCTTCTTAGATCGAGCAGCGGTGAGCATAGTTACATCTTTTATGAAAAAATGAATGTGTGGAAATAAAATAGGTAGTTTACTAATTTGGCTTTCATGACATAAAATCCAATGCACAGTAGGGTTTTATTATAAAATATTATAAAATAGTTGTAGAAGAAATAATCTATTTTTTGATCTCTGCATTATCCTTTTAAATATGTGAAGCATCTCAATACATACATTTATAAACTATTATGTACAAATAAATAATTATAAACATTTCATTAAAGGACAACTATACTCACCTCACCCTCGCTCCTCTTCCTCCATAGCAGCATAGTACCCAGGGTGAGGACCTAAAATCGCTAAGTCCTCACCCTGGGTACTTTCCCTAACTCCTGCACTACTTACCGCAAATCTGCTTCGCCGATCACTCCATTCCTCCGCTCTTCCTGCTTCAGTGAGAGATCGCGAGGCAGCCAATAGGAAGATACGCTCTGCAAGGAGGCGTGTCTTCCAATTGGCTGCCTCGCGACTGTCACTGACAGTAGAAGAGAGGTGGAACAGTGTGGATCGGCGAAGCAGATTTGGGGTAAGTAGTGCAGGAGTTAGGGAAAGTACCCAGGGTTAGGACTTAGCGATTTTAAGTCCTCACCCTGGGTACTATGCTGCAGTGGATCGGGGAAAAGGTGAGTATAATTGTCCTTTAAGTTTAATATACAGTATATTACATGTCCATTTTGGTGTGCTGAATGTTTCCTATTTCTTTTATCACAGAATCTTCGAGTAGGTGTCCCAGATGAACTTGCTCTTGATTTGGGTAAGCTCAGCAAAATAAAAGTCATATTTGAGCTGATCAAAGCATATAAAAGATGTTACAGTCCTTCTCATTATTTTATGGAGTGGTATAAAATTGAAACACTTTAATTCCTGAAAATGAGCTGGTAAAGGTGTTTGTGTTTTTTTAGTAGTAGCACCTGCAGCATCCTTTTTATCTCCAGTTTACTTTTATCCATTTTGTTTAACAACAGGGTATTAGATACTATTACTATTAAGTACTGCTTCAATTACTTGAGAGGACAAGCACCTTGTTTTTTTTCCAAGTAATATTATTATATTTTTAAACCTATTCTGTTTCTGCTTCAATTTAATCAGAAAAAAGGCGACCAGAGTTGATTCCAGAGGAGCTTCATCGACAGTACATTCTGACTATGCAAGACAGACTATACCCAGAAGTTCAAAAACTCTTGGAGGAGTTCAGGTAGATACATGCTTTGCTTTGCTTTGCTTTACCTGCTTTTATTGATGCTCCCAAAAATTAATTCTTCTTTTTGTTCCTCAGACATAAACGCAGCATGGGACTTACCCTTGCTGAGGTAGAGCTCACTAAATTGGATGCAGAACGTTTCAGAGACCGTAACACTATAGAGAAGGAAAGGGTGTGTGCGGAGCCGATTCTTCTTAAGATTGAAGAAGTCTTGTAAGTAATAAAGCTGCCTGTAGCAGTTTTTTAATCTTAAAATATGGATATTATGTGACTGAGAATTGAAAAATATAAATATAGAAAGTGTTTTGCCATGTTTAGTTGACAATCTATACATATTTCCAAGCAGTGTCTCCACCCCAGCCTTGCTATATTTTAATTCCACCTGCCTTTATAACAGAGCTTAGGTTTTCAGGGTAAATGACAAGATGGCAAAAATATTAAGAGATAATTTTACAACATAGCAGTGTCACCCAATAAGAAAAACCTTAATGGACACATCTACCCTTTAAAAAATAAACTGTTCAATTGTCAATTACCTGCCCCAAACCCCAACTGATATATTTTTCTCTTTATTACCTGAATTACTAACCAGATATTTAAGGATAATTTGATATTTTGAGCAGAGGGAGAAGGCAGATTTTCCAGAATATAAGTTCTTCTAACATTCATTTTTTGATTGAAATGAGGTAAAGTATTTTTTCAATGTACAATTCCTTTAAAAGAGGTTTCACTGTGACACAGTGTTATCTAATATAAGGCCATCAGAGTACAAGTCGAGGTACCTATTATTACCTGAAAAATGAGTAAAAACTGATTGAATCAAGTATTAGTCGAGGGTAGAAATTATGACCCCTACTGCCTTGTTATTCTGTATTGTTTTGAGGCTTTATTTGCCCTTTAAATGGACAGCAGAATTCCCAAACAGTAGTCCCATACAGTAATAGCCAAATCCAGTATGGCTATTACTGCATGGGACTACTGTATGGGAATTCTGCTGTCCATTTAAAGGGCAACTAAAGCCTCAAAACAATACAGAATCAGAAGGCAATCTTTTTAACAATAGATACAATCCTCCTGATTCTGTATTGTTTTGAGGCATTAGTTGCCCTTTAAATGTACAGTAATACCATGCAGTAACCACCAATTCCTTGGCACTTCAGATGTTTGAAAGTGTTTGCTTTAGTAGCTGGGAGTTGTAGTTCTCAAACATCTGCAGTGGCAAGCATCCCCAGTTCAATTGTCAAATGTATCCTGGTCCTAGAAAGCATGTTTGACCCACTGCATCACACACCCCAGTTCAGTGGATGCAAGTGTTAACTTGCCTGCAATCTGGCTGCCGCTTGCTCCACATCCACTGATATGCTGCCTGATGTCACTACTCCACGCTGGGAAGTGAGACAGGTGCTGAGTAGTGATGTCAGCCGGCAGGTGCGAAGTAGTGATGTCAGCCGGATTGCAGAGTGAGGTGAGTGACCCGAGTATAAACCTCGGTATATATGGTATGTTGTTGGAAAGTATTTAGCAGCCTATTAATAAATAAAAATGTAAGTTTGATATAATTTGTATATATTGATGTGTTGTTGTCCTTGTATTTTAGGTTGTCGTCCCAGACCTCTGAAGATGAAAAGAGGTAAATGCTACAAAATGTAGCTTATGAGTTTAAAAGGGAACTACTCGTCGGATGTACTTTCTAAATAAAATTTTAGATGTAAAATTTTGACTAATGCTTAGAAAAGGGCAGTTTTCATAATTTTTTTATAAAAGGAAAATTTTTTATCACGCGCATTTTTTTTTTTTTTTTTAAAGGGGCAGTTTTTTTTTTCCTTTGATACCTTTACCCCAGAGGCACAACCTGAGACAAATGTATCACTCATTAGAGAAGCCCTGACCACGGGCCACCTTTTGGCATTTCCTTTAGTAGTGCCATAAGATCCATAGATTTTGTTAACTCGTGAACTGTCGGCTCTACTGACAAATCAAATATGTCTGGATCCCAAACTTTGCATTATGGGAGTTCCAAAATTGGACAAGACAGAAACTGTCCCTTTTAACAGAGAACTTGTTTAATGAAAGAAAAGCAATTGTATTAAAATGGATGGCACCATCCACTGTGTACTATATTGTAGCCTACTTAAAAATATACTACCTCATTCATCCCCTAGTCTCTTCAACCCCCATGTTGTTCCTCCCCTTCACCACCCTCAAAGTTTGTAAAAAAAAAAAAACTTGCGTATTTCCTGTGTCAACTACTTTATTTATTATACTGTATAATACCGCAAGCTTGTGTTAAAATAAGTTTAAAAAAGAAAAATGTTCAATGCATCTAATTTGACAATATCAAACCCACCCCTTCTCCTTAGCAAAAGAGAGATGCAAAGTAGCTAAATGCAGAATTCCTGTGTCCTTGGGTACATTAAAAATAAACAAGTTAACTGAGCAGTAACGTTAAGATTTTTTTTTTTGCAGCAAATAATTTATTGATTTCACATAGGCTTGTCATGGGAATTACATGGAAAGATTATAAGTAATACGGTAATAAGATACCAACCCAATTCACAAGTTATTAAATTCAAGGTGTTTTATGAATGTTGTTTTTAGCAACAGCATACAGTATGTTATCCTAACCTACATGAAACATCTTGGTGTGAAAGTTAAAGAACCACGAAGCTTGGAACAGAAGCGTGGACGTATTGGATTCTTGCCAAAAATTAAGGTTGGTGGTATATCAATTACATACAGAGATATAGAGTATGAATGGGTAGTTGTGCCCAAATTAATGAAATATCTGCACAATATTTAATGACAACTATATGTAAAAATGATTCATTGTTTTTGGGATTGCCACGGTATTACTCCTTCCTTCCAAAAGTTGATAATTATGCACTCTTCTCAATCCCAAACCCCTGCTACCGCCTGCATGTTAACAGAGCATGTTCTGATGGGGAAAAATTTTTTTTGCATCAAGACCCAGGATAGGGTATTTCTCTCTAAAATGTTAGAATCCAGGGAGGGAGGTAATTTGTATGTATTGTTACACATTGATAACTGTTTGTTTCTTAAGGAGAATTCACAAAAGAAGTTGCAGGGTTCTAATTTAGTTGTAATTTTCTTCAGGTAGGCCTGGGCAAAATTAGCTTTTTGGGTAATTTTAAAGGTTTTTGAAGGTTAGGCATGCTTGTCCGGGATGAAGTCCCCTTTGCAGATCCTTGCTAGATCAGGCTTGTACAAATTTTAGAAAATTGTCATCTGAAGCAGACAACAAATTTCCTATTTGGATTGGATTGACAGATTGCTAAATGGCATCAGGAAGCTCTATAGATTACAATAGTTTGTTCAGCTACTGTCAAATCCTTAGCACATTTTACATTTTTTTAAAGATATAGATTAGGTATTTGTCTTTTAAACATACTTCAACTCTGTGGCAGCTTATAAGAGAAGCTGAAAGACTAGGATTTTAGCTTCATTCTTTCCCAACTATTTTTATCTGTTAAAAGAAAAAAAAACGCCCTTTCATTATTTAGCATATACAGTACCTGGTTATGTAAGACAATATGTAATTCACCCTCTAATACAGACAGACTTCACACCTGCTCTCCAATTTGCCCACAAGATTTGTGCATAAAATACCCCTACTAAAATTATTATCAGATAGCAAAAATCAGTTGTATTTGGAAACCCACACCTTCCAGGGACCCATTTCAAGACTAGAAATATTTTTGGCACCTTAGACTTGGTGGTTTTTAAAAGGTTATCTCCACTGCTATCCACTGCTTTTCAAACGGGAGGTAAAGGAGCTGTGTCTTACCTCCAATAAAAGTTCAGGAGTCGGGGACAAAAAGTGTTTTTAGCAGTGGAGATACCCTTTAATGCAATATAACACTTCTCACTGTTTTATAAATACAATTTAGCAGTTACTGCATCAATAAGCGAAGTGGCTCTTGTGGTCATATGACTTTTAGCCAATAGTTATCGCCACTTTATAAATTACCCTAAGTTCTATTTTGGCAAAAAGGCAGTGATAACTGCGGCAAAAAGTTAACAAAGTTTTGTATATATACCCCCAGTTTTGTGTAAACAGTCAGGTAGCTGATACTCTCTTATCAATTATCCCAAATGATATTATGGAATATACCCCAATATTATTTAAACTGAAGGAGATTGAAACAAGCATTCTGGAAACTGCATCCTTTCTTGTTATCCATGTTCCCAGAGCCGGACGTGTTGCCAGACCTATTTTCATCCTATTTAGGATAGTATTTGGGACATCCTATTTAGGATAGTATTTTTAATTTGGGACTGCTTCATGGCTTACCTGAGAGGGATTCCACTTCACAATCTCTTATTAAAGAAACAGTCCAGATAAGAAAGAAACACTCACCACCCTGTTCATAATAACAACTTCTGGCATCTTGTATGGCATTGCCCTTGTGTATGGCAACTCTGGTGCCAAAAAGTCACATTCCTCTCAAACCTGTAAACATTATTTTATGTGCGGAAAACAGTAAACAGGGCTACCTTGCGCATGCCAGAGTCATCCAGGAGGACAGGGAGGAGGCAGATACATTTTACACACAGGAAGGCTCCTACACTTCAGTTTGGATTGTACTTCGGATAGGCTCTGCAGGACAACCATTTGGAGCAGAGGAGAAAGGTAAGGATTTTTTAACACTACACAATGTGGCCAGCAGCGAGTTTAATTTTAGTTTTGGGGGTGTACATGCCCTTTAATTAGAAAGGTTAACCTAAAAGACAAGTTGGCAGAAGTTCCATATAGATGGGATGTGCTGATTTTTTTTCCCCCCTTTTCCCTATCATTGTCAAGAAAGTGTGATAAAATTAAACTGAACAATATATTTATTTTGAAAACCAGAAATTGACAGCATGAAACATAGATGTTCATTGTAATCAACAACATGAGCAAAACACACCAATTCTAAACTTTCACATTTGCAATTATAAGTTAATAGACAATATACTTTTAAAGCCTGAAATGCATATATCTAAAAAAAATATATATATGTTGGATTGTCTATACATGTCTATACATTGTCTATAGTATGGAAAGTTGGTAAATTACTTTTTTTTATATTAAATATATTTATATTTCTTTCTTCTTTTTTTTTTTTTTTTTTTTTTTTAAACAGCAGAGTATGAAGAAAGATCGGGAAGGGGAGGAAAAGGTGAAGCGGAGAGGATTTCCAAGTATTCTGGCACCCCAAAGGAAACCTAGCCGGCAAGACAGCAATGCGAGTATGTGTAAATTCTGTCATATAAACCTGTAGTAATTCATAAACTATTTTTCTGAAAACCTCCTTGGTGTTACTGCATGGGTGGGACAGATTTTATACCATTAATTTATTTACATCTGCAATGTCCTTACTCAATGCCTTACCAGGACCAGAAGTGGCTTCTCTCTGAATCCGCTACTTTGGTGTACATTTCAGATAAGAGGAAATCAATCATTTTTTTTTTTTTTTTTTTTTTTACAATAAAAAGATTTATTTCACATATGAGGCGATTGAATTGAGGTAAAGTTTTTGTGCCATAGAATTGAAGCACTGAAGAAAACTGGTCACAATGTATCTTGAGCCTTCGTTCTTCAGCAGATTTCAACATGAAATCTGCCAAAGATATGGACTGAAAGATGGGGTAGACAGAAATTTATCCACATGACTCCATCGCAGTTTTTCAATCATCCGATCGATAGTGTCAAATGGTTGATTGAAAAAACACTACACCTCGCTTTCCCATCCTTCCCAGTTGAATTCATATTACCTGGTCATCTGCTAGTGTTAAACAGCCACACTACACCATTCTTATATTTAATTACATGTGCACAGCCAGACTTACTATGCCCTGTTACAAAACTTGCTGGTTGGCACTACCACAGGCCAAGCACTTTTATTAAGATCATAAAAGTCAGAGGTTACTACTTATATTTTTAGACTTTACAGTAGGGTGTGCATTATCCACTATAATCTATAAGTTAACTGGCAAGCTTTCTGTATACTGGCACTATCGCTTTTCAACAAGTCCAGCTGATCTAACCCAATTCCACAGATATTCCATGAGCTGGACGAATGAGAACCTTCACGTACAGTACCTGAAGGCTATTTCTGGTAGGGACAAGGCAGAAGTGTCCTCGATATAAGTAATGTTAACTTAGGTTGTTAAAAATTGGCCCTCATTGTTTTAAAATTTCTTCACTACTTCAATATTTAGGACAAAATAATGAAAAATCTTCCTTTTTAGGTCCCATAGGCTATAATGGGTAATCACCATGACCATACTGTAGAATGATCCCACATGACAAGAAAAACCCAGACTCTTTCAAAAAGCACTTTTAACAAATTAGTGGCATATTTTAAACTACATATCTAATTTCTATTCAAACATTGCCCAAATATTAATTTGCTTTGTGTAGCAAATTTTTATAAAGAAGGATGCTAAATTATGTGTAACAAGAAATTATAATCTATTCTCTTCTATGTATAGTTGGAAGGGCTTTAGAACAGCTGCAGCGACATCCCAAGCATTTATCCACATCGTCATCCAGTAGCCCAGAACCAACAGATGGCATTAGAATGCGTACCAGTGGTGGCTCCTTAGAAGGTCAAGACTCCTTTCACACATCCTTTTCCCCTTCATCTAATTTGAGCAATGCCTACAACTCTCCAGATGGTGGCAGGGAAACAGAGGGAGGTTAGTTCTTCATTTAATGGATCAATGGAACATTTTGTAATTTTATTAATAGTTGTAAATCCTCTGCAGAAGCCTTTGAGAACATGCATTTTTAATTGTAGTATTCCTTTTTTTTCAGTTAAGCATGGAAGTGAAGTTTTGTCCACCTCGGACTCCTTTGATGGAGTAGTTCGCACACCCTGCCAGATATTTGATTTCCCATCACCTTCTCTTGACCTACTTCAGGAAGAAGCAAGAGAAACAGAGAGGTAAGAGTGCCACAGCGAAGGGTTTATGTAAAACTGTATGTAGCTTGACTGTTAGCTTCTCCCTAACTGCAAAACATTGGCTATTCTGTTTTTTGTTTGTTTGTTTTTTCTTTTAGAGGGGATGGGATTTAAATATGTGAGTACTAAAGTTTTTTGTGTTGTTATACTTTTTTGTTTTTTTTAATAAGTTCAGGGAAAGGGCATGTCCACCCCCAAAACTAAAATTGAACCCATTACTGGCCCCACTGTGCAGTTTAAAAAAATCCTGAACTTACATCTCTGCTATTTATAGTTCTCCTGCAGTGCTTTTCCAAAGTCCAGGAAACTGAGGAATAGGAGATGTCTTCCTGTTCAAAGGGTTTCTGCCTCTTCCTTGTTCTCTGAGAGGACAGTGGCATGCTCACCACCATGCCTGCCATTCCACCTAGTGTAATTTCCTTTTTATACATTGTAGATCCCCTCTGTCCACCCCTAACTACTGAGTTGGTCATCAATGAAATTGTTGGCACCCCAGAAATATTTCCAGAAAATTATTAAAGGTTAAAAATAACAATTATTTCTCACAGAAAAGTATTGCAGTAACACATGTTTTGCTATACACATGTTTATTCCCTTTCTGTGTATTGGAACAAAACAAAAAAAAGAGGGTAAATAAGCATAATGTCACACAAAACTCCAAAAATATGCTGGACAAAATTATTGGCGCCCTAAACTTAAAATTTGGTTGCACACCCTTTGGAAAAAAATAACAAATTAGTTGCTTCCTAAAACTATCAATAAGCTTCTTAAATCTTAATCTTATTTATCCACGATTTTGAAAAAAAATAAATTGAAAAGTAATTTTGTCCAGCCCATTTTTGAGTTTTGTGTCACATCATGTCCAATTTGCTTTTTTTATCCCTTTTATGTTTTGTTCCAATACATACAATATCAGCATAAAACAGCAAATCACAGCGCTACTCACGGAGGTGTAGTTGAATTTCAAATCTGTGTTTATTCACATCTTAAACAGCAAGGAGACATGATACTACTCCACCTGCCTGACACGTTTTGTGGGCGTATCCCACTTCATCAGAGGCCAGGTGTAAGTCTAGACACACAGGTATAAATAGGCATATGACAGTACCACCCATTTTAAAGGGTAAGTATATCAAGTGACTAAAAACAAACAATTGCAAAACAAAACAAACAAAAACAAGATTATACTATATACATATATATATATATATATATATATATACACTATATATCACTATATGTACCAAATTGACACATGGAACACATGGAATAAATTTCTAAATGTACTCTAAATATCCAGAACACAGTGTTGCCATTTAGAGGTAAGTAAAGTAACTGTAACTGTAGACATTGGACGGAAAGCAGCTGAGAACCAGTAACATTGGATATTAAATATTGAAAAGTAAGTAGATTATCCGTGATGTTATGTGGTCGAATAAATAAATCAATGAATAAATCGATAACATCAGATAAATATATAAAAGTAGATCACATCCGATAAATATAAGTAACATCAGATAAATAGGGAATAAATGTGTGTATAGCAAAGCATGTGTTACTGCAATTCTTTTCTGTGAGGAATACTTGATTTTCTGGAAAAATTTCGGGGGTGGCAAAAATTTTGTCTATGACTGTAGATCTTTAAAAAAAAAAAAAAATCAGCATCATACTTACAGCCCTTCGCTCCTGCGGCGCTCTCCATTGACAGATTGACAGCAGCGCATCTGTGATTGGCTACCTTTCAGCCAATCACAGACGCGGCTGCCGTTCCGGTCCCTCTGGCAAGCAGGGAGCCGGATCAGTGCGCTGCGTGAGCGAAGGGCTGTAAGTACTGTTCTGATAGTTTTTTTAAAGATCTAACTTAGCGGTTGGGGTTGGGAAAGGGGGATCTACAATATATTAAAAAGCCAAAAAAAAAATTTAAAGCCAAAATGTTTTTAATAACCATGTATTCTTCATTTTTTTTTTTTTACTAGGTTGAGTGAGCTGGGAACCCCAAAACCTTTCAGGAAGTAAGTACACTGTCCCCTTATAAGATGCAGTTGTGCATGCATTCACCTGATCTCTTCCTTCTTTGCAATACAATAATTTCTGTCACTTTTTATAAAGGCTGACAAAGGACCTGTTCTTTTCCTATCAACAGATTGGAAAGCCTGATTCTTGGTGACACTCAGAGTGAGGATGAGCACCATGAACTTGACCAAGATAGAGATCCACTTAGTTGGCAGCAACTTGTAAGCAAAGAGGTCCTGCAGGGATTGACACCACACAAGATCAAGCAACAGGAAGTCATAAATGGTGAGAAATAATAATCTAAGGAATTGACAGGTGTTCCTTTATCAAATGGTACCGCCTAGTTGGAAAGATTCCATAGCAAATTCTAGTTGAGATACTTAGCTTGTATAAGCATATGTGTGCTCGCTGGCAATATGTGTAATTGCTGGAGGTATACCTTAAAATGCAGCAGTCTGCTATGTAATAAACGAGAAGTTAATGGTTTTGTTGAACAAAGATCACTCCCCCCAATACATTTTAGAATTAATGAAACAATAATGAAAATGTTTCATCCCACTGTTTCTCTGACATAGACTCCCAAATAAGGTATGTATGAGTAGCCCATATGCACACTAATCCCCAGGTGGGTGCAAAAATGTCCAAGTTCCCCTACGTTCTATTTTGGAGTGCAGTCCACCTTGTCCCAAATAAGGTAACATTTTCTGATTTCTCTGCGTTAGGGGGCTTTCTGCTCATTAAACTTTTTGAGGTATGGGGGGCGGAGCCTGAACATTCATGGAGTAAGACGTGTGGCTAAGCTGCTGCTGATCCCAAACCCAATCCGAGGTTAATAAACTGCATTTTAACAACTGGAAACCTTCTAATCTGAGGTAACATTGCCCTACCAAAATAAATGCCCCGACACAAGTCACAGAAGCAAGAAACTCCGGCTAAAACCAAACTTCAACACTCCAGCCTAGGCCAGCTCTCGGAAGGCCAGATCGCAAACCCCTCCCCTGAAAGACCTGCAACCGACCAAGATGCTGAGTGTACACTGACCAACCTCAAACAGGAATTACTGGGAGCGATCGGTAACTCGACTAAAACGCTTACCACGATGCTTGAAGAGGTCAAGTCCGACATATCCCTGCTGCGCCAGGATGTGCATAAAGTTAGACACCGCGTGGGCGAGGCTGAGGCGCGAATATCTACACTGGAGGTCACAGTCACCCCACAGACACACAACATTGCACAACTACAGCAGGAACTCCAGGCGACACTGAGCAAGCTAGACGACCTAGAGAACCACTCGCGTCGGCAGAATCTGAGATTTATAGCGTTCCTAGAAGGAGTTGAAACCCCGGACCCGACAAGATTTATTGAGGGTTGGGTAAAATCCCACTTTCACAGCGACGACCTGTCAGCGCAATTCAGCATTGAGAGGGCCCAGAGGATTCCCAGGAGCCCCTCCCAGGCCTATAATCGCCAGGCTCCTCAACGCCAAGGACCGGGACAAGATCCTCCAACTGGCCCGGGGCATTGGAGATCTTAAGCACGAGAATGCAACCGTTCATATCTTCCCAGATTACTCCTTGAATCTACAAAAGAAACGAGCTACTTTTATCGATGTTAAAAAACGGCTGGCTCAAGCTAATATGGTCTACTCAATGGTTTACCCAGCCCGTCTCAAAGTACAGGTGGATGGTCGGGCTTGCTTTTTCGACAGCCCTGCCGAGGCATGCTCGTGGTTGGACGCACGCTAATTAATACCCTGTCTAAGGTAAAACCTACATACAGGTAAGATGCACCTTAACTCGCTGAAGCAACCAATGCCCCCCTAGCCCCCTGCATTTAAGTAACTGACTGCCTTGCCCTACCTTTTCTACCCCCTTTACCCGAGGGATTCGGTAAGCCTGGCTACACTGAACTCTCCCTACTCTGACTTCCTCTAGTGGCCAAGAACAGCAGCTATGTCCTGCGGCCTCCGACCCCGCTACCCACACAGTCACTACATTGCCCCTGACCCAGTGCCAACTTAACGATGGCTCTATGCCTCATTAATCAACCAACTATGTCAATGTCCAGCTCGATGGCAACGAGTAATCGACATACCCTCCGACTATGGACTGGTTGCACTCGCTGATAGACTGGATGGATGCTGGACTACATGGCGGTGCACCCTGGTGAAACGAGACCGAGCACCTGATGGGGCAAGACCTTACCCCCCGGAATATCACAGTGGTCCGACACCTGACCCCTATGCCCCCCTCTTGCCCGTGCCTCCCCCCCCCCCTCGGGATCTGTCAATTATAGATCATTGGATATCCAGATATGCAATTGCGCTGGTTCAGGATATCGGGCAACCTCATATGGACACCCCTGGGAGACCTTCTTGCACATCTTTCCCTTGTCCCCCTAATCTGTATATCCGATTATCAGCCCCAAGGAACGAATTAAATTACTGATGGACTGGGGCCAGGGTACTCTAAACAGGGTGTCCCTCTGCCAACACACTGGCGGACTCTGACCCTTTTAACTGGATCTGACGGTGGGCCTGTGCCTCCACTACGAATACCGGCGAATAGGACCTTAATGGAGGCCTGGCATCCGGTGCCCTTCCGTTTGCGGTGTGGGAGGATGGGTGGGTAGGACATCTCGGGAACAACAACCGAGTAGTTAAATTAACGACTCGAAAAGATAATGCAACTGTATGTGTGCAATTGCAAATAACTGATATTGTAATTTGAGTGATGTTCAGCCGGAGATATGCCTCTGCTCTCTTTCCCCCTCCCCTCCCCACTGGTCTACTGTCTCGGCTGTACTCCGCCCCCACCTTCTGTAATACAATCTACTTCAAATAACTGTAGGGTAATCTACCCATATACCCGAATGCAAAGCCACTGTTAGGGATCGGGAGTGGAGACCAAGACACTCTCTCTCTCTCCGCAGCAACTGCACCTATGTGCACCCCCCCAAATGGATCCCATCTGGTATGGATCCTGTTAACTTCATGTTTGTTTGTTAAAGTTATCCCCCGATACCCCCTGCTCCCCTTCCCCTCCCCTGTCCCCTCCCGGTGCTCCACCTTACTCCTTGCCTGATCTCTTCAATGTCCCAAACACTTAAGATTCTAACATGGAATGTTAGAGGACTGAGCAGCCCAGCCAAAAGACTGGCAGATTCTCGCAAATCAGGTCTCTCCAGGCAGATATTATATGCTTGCAAGAAACTCATCTCCTCTCCACTACTACCCACTATCTCCAGAGGCCGTGGATTGGTTGGACCGTCCACAGTACACTCTCTCTTTCTACTCCTGTGGGGTCTCCATCCTATTAAATAAACAGCTGAGATATGAGATACAGGAGGCGAAATTGGACAGGAGAGGCAAATATCTATGCATTGCTTTAATCATAGAATCTACCTGGTATATAATAATAGGTATATATGATTCACCTCCGGCCCAGCAAAGACCCTTAAAAGACACCCTCCCCTTTATAGCAAAATACCCCCAGGCCCATGTTATATGCCTAGGAGACTTCAACGCCCTTATGGAGCCCTCTAAGGACAGATTACCGCCACTACTACTATAGATACCAACTACCCCCCGACACCCTCCCCACTCTATAATTTGATTAATGAGCTAAACTGGGTTGACACCTGGAAATCAAAACACCCACATACACAAGAATTTACCTGTCACTCCAAAACGCATGACTCACTATCTAGGCTAGACTATATATTCATCAATAAAGGTTTAACCCCTAATATACTAGATATACTGCACCTACCCCGTGGTATATCGGATCACTCTCCTGTACTACTTAAACTTAAAAATCCATCCACTAGTCACCTTAGCAACCGACCCTGGCGATTACACACCTTTTGGCTTACACTTACCCCCGCAGACGACGGAATCCCAGAACAAATAGAAAAAATTTTTCACCTCCACAACGACCACCCCAACCAGAACAACAAATGGGACGCTTTTAAAGCAACTTTACGTGGATATCTACAATCCAACATCACACACATTAAACGCACTGCTTCCGAAAAAGAGAAAGAGGTGACACGCGCCCTACTAGATGCTGAATCCAACTATGTAAATGACCCACGCTCACGAATAAAACTACCTGGCAGATAGTACAGAATCTATACAGCGGGGTTATAACTGAGATAAACGCTAGGAAAGAATCCTTTACCAAACTAAATTATTTTGAGTATGGACACCAGTCCTGTAAACTACTCGCAAGAATGGCACATGGTCCAATGGACCAAAACGTAATACACCAGATCACTGACCCCCAGGGTAACTCAATCACAGACACACAGGAGATTCTCCAATGTTTTACCTCATACTATGCTAAAATATGTCAATCCCAACTGCCCCCACAGGAACATATGACTCTGCATTTTCTAGACAGAGTAGAGTTCCCTAAGCTGAAGAGACAAGACACCCTTTCCCTTGAACTGGACATCACTCTAACTGAAATAAACGAAGCCATACAAAGCATGGCTACTGGCAAAACACCCGGCCCTGACGGGATACCTGTAGAAGTATTCTAGAGATACAACGAACACATCCCCCAACACCTACTTACCACATTTAACTCTGTTTTCCAGAGTAATAGTCTCCCCCCCCCTCTATGTACGATGCGCATATCATTCTACTGCTAAAAACTGGGAAGAACCCTACCGTCTGTGGCTCCTACCGTCCGATATCCCTACTCAACACTGACTATATGGTCCTTTATTAGCCAATAATAATCCTATTAGCCAATCGTATTCAAAAAATCATTATGAAAATAATACATTCTGACCAGACCGGTTTCATGCTGGGCAAATCATCTTCCATCAACATTAGGAAAACCCTGATACACTCCCAAGTAGACCATGACAACTCAGGTACACGAATATTGCTTGCCCTTGACGCTCAAAAGGGGTTGGACTCAGTTGAATGGCCATATCTCTGGAAATGTTTACAGCGTTTCGGTTTTGGCCCTAAGATCATTAAATGGATTCATACTCTAGCCCTACAGCAGCAATTAGAATAAACGGTACTCTGTCCAATTTTTTCTCTCTTGCTAGAGGGACTCGTCAGGGCTGCCCACTATCCCCCTACTTGTTTGCCATTGCTATCGAACCCCTGGCAATTAAACTCCGTACACACCCTGATATCACCGGCCTTACTCTGGGTCAACACACATCACTCCTAAGTCTTTACGCTGATGATATCAAACTATACCTGGCAGTCCCCGATCGCTCATTACACACAGCATACGATATAATATCACAATTTGGCCCCCCATCCGGACTATACAAAAAACTGGAATAAATCTTATCTTTTTCCAATAGACCAGAACTGTGTACTCCCACCCTTCGCTAGACACCTAGCTCCTATAACCGACTCCTTCACATATTTGGGGATCAAGATAACACGCTCTCCAGCACAATTTTACCAACTAAACATTAACCCACTACTGGATCTAGTTTCATGAAAAATCAGAATTTGGCAAAATCTACCCATTAACCTTATCGGTCGAATCAATCTAATCAAAATTATTCTGCTCCCTAAACTTCTATTTATCTTTCAACACAGCCTGAGCTTCATACCGGACCACTTCTTCAAAAAATTACACAGTTTAATGTTCCAGTTCCTCTGGGGTGCAAGTCAGAATAGAGTCCGACTAAAATTCCTGAAAAGACCCAAAACCCAAGCAGGCCTGGCACTACCGGACTTTCACCTTTACTATCTAGCTTCCCAGCTTAAATACTTTAAATCCCAGCTCCTACCCCCCTCAGACACCTCCACTAACGCACCAACTATCCTATACGATGCAGAGGTCCTTTTACACGCATATTTACCAACGCACCCCCTAGTCTTCTTAGGACAACACACCAATAATATTCTAGGAGGTGGCACGTCCCTCCACGTGCAGCAATTCAAGATATGGAAGCGAGTCAACAAATACTTGGCCTTCACCGATATTCCCGAAGAAACGCCCCTCTGGCATAACCCCCAATTCCCCAATCTTGCCTCTTTCCCAGACGCACACCTACTTGAAAGACAGAAAGTAACCTTTGCACATATAGTACAAGACAAACAATCCCATATGCCCAATTTAAACACACCAGACAACTTTCTCTTCCAGTATCTCCAACTCAGATACTGCTTAATAGAAGAATTCCAATCATCAACAATTCCAGCTACAGGGCACCCGATAATTAGATTGATAAAAACCTATGGAGAAAGGCGGCTAATTTCCAATTCATACACCTCGCTACTGCAGACACACATCACAGAAGATACGACCACTATTATGGGCTAATGGTCCACATTCATCCCCACCCTGACGGGAGGAGTGGGAAGACATGGCGGAATCCCATATACAAGCATCACCGTCAGCTCCCAATAGGTTGATGCACTTTTGTCCCCCTCCTTCACTTCAGAATGCCCCAAATGTCGCTGCCTGGACGCCAATTTCTGGCACCTTATCTGGGCGTGTGGCAAGGTATATAGATTCTGGAATAGGGTAACCATAGACCTGTCCCGGATACTCAGAATCACGGTTCCAGCTGACCCCAAGTTGTGTCTGCTGGGAATAGCGTATGCCGAGACATGGACCAGACACCAAATATCTTTTCTCAGAGGAACCCTTTTTTATGCTAGACGAACTATAGTATTGGCATGGATGGCCCCCAGCTCCCCTAAATTTAAGGCATGGAAAATAATGATTAGCAATATACTACCTATGATCAGATTAATATATGTTAAGAGAGGTACTGTGGGCAAGTTTGATCCTGTCTGGTCAATTTGGAGTGATCAATAAAATCTGCCAAGTAACCTGCGACCCGAAACTTAGGATCAATGCAATGACAGGCGCACCGAGAGCCCTCCCCCCTCTCTCCCCTATTCTTCTCGAAATACCAAATTCACGACTAAGCTCTATGTTGGTATTCCATTGAGTACGCCATACTAAAATCCAATTTGTATGGGCTAATGAATATTTACCAATTCGCATGCACTGTTATCACACAGAAAATACACCAAAGCCTGTTTAGGATGGTCAAATATAAACGGTAGAATGTCCTCCCCAGGTTATCCCCTGTTATAACATCTGTATAAATATCTCGAAAGAATATATATGCAAACTGTAAAACAGACAATATTTATTGTATTCCACAATTGTACCACAGATATACAGATGCTGTTGTTATGTGTTATATTCAATAAATAAGTTTTAAAAAAAATAAATAAAAATTTTGAGGTATATTACAAATTAACTTTTTTAGGTATTCAAAACATTTTCCAATAGCAGAAATGTTAAACTCAGATCCCTCAGGATCTTGGGTATTGCTACTATGAGAAGGGTACATTTTTATGTGGAGGGGCTGAAAGAGAAAATATGATATTTTTTTTTTTAGAACATGCATGCTTCTTATTCATTTTGTAATAATGTCTTTGCAGAACTGTTTTGCACTGAGAGGGCACATGTGCGGACACTCAGTGTTTTAGACCAAGTCTTTCATCAACGTGTAATTCGGGAAAATCTCTTGACTCCGATTGAAACTCGAAGTGTTTTCTCCAATTTAGAGGAAATCTTGCAGCTTCATGGTTGGTTGTAGTGTTGATTGTTTTTAAATAGTTCATGCTCACTTAATTAAAATATTATTATTAAACATTACAAATATTTCATTATGTAGCATGAATAGAGATTTCATACATAACAAGCTGATTTTTTTATTTGGAACAAAGGGCAATAACACTGTAAGAACTAACTTTAAAGGGTGTCTCCAGCCTGCAAAAAAAAAAAAATATATATTCTGTAGTATAGGGCACTCTAGCCTACCCCCAACCGCCATATATGTTAAGTTAAAAAAGCTGCAGAAAGGTACTTACATGCCTTTGTTCCACCAGCACTTTGATCCAGGCCCTCTGCTTGCCAGAACTGCAGGCACATCTGTGATTAGCTGAGAGGCAGCCAATTACAGACATGGCTGCCCGCAACAGAGAACACCAGGCGAACAAAGTGATGTAAGTAAATTTCGGAAGCTTTTTTAACTAAACTAACTTGGAGGTTAGGGTAGGCTAGGATTCCCTACACTACAGGGAACCCTAACCCAAGGAGAAAGAAGGGATCTGGAGGGATGGAGAGGTGCTTCCCTGTGTGTGCCAGAAACCTCTCAGGGACCAGATAACTAACTTACACCTCTTACTCTTCACTTTTTTAAATTTGAACAGGCACTGCAGGAGAACCATTTGGAGCAGGATTTTTTAAAACTACACAGTGGGGCCAGTATGGTGTTAAATTTTAGTTTAGGAGGTGGGCATGCCCTTTAAATATGTAAAGCAAGGAGATAGGATTATTCCTACCTCCCAATATCATTTTATTGTGGCGCGTAAGCATGTACCGTATTCATCTGCTAGCTTAGTGTCTTGGTCATTCCTGAATTAGCAAGGAAGCCTGACAGAAGCTGTTTTCTTTTTGCCAGCACTCCTCACAGATACAATATTGGGAGATATAATTTAGCAATCCTACCTCTCTGTCTTTGGTATTTTTCATTGTAACTGTTTTTCAAAAAACACTTTATATGCACTTTAGCTCTCCTTTAATTGCTACTGTAGTTTTGAGATAAGCAGTAACATAATACCAGCTGTGATATATAGTTTACTGTATCAGGAACAAAGGTAGTTGGGGTTATTTCCACAAAAGTTGTTTTCCATAATTTTAAGAGCTTGCATAACTTTACTGCTGCTCTCAATCTGAAAGCAGCCTTAAAGATTATAATAAAGGTATGTGCATGGCTTTTGTTGGAAGATATAGTAAATAAATACTGATATGTGGAGAAGATGCACAAAATATATAATGCAGAGGCTGCAAAATTAGAACCATTTTCAACGATAAGAACTTTTATTACATCTCCCTGTATGTTTCTAAACACACTCCTACTAATTAACTATAAAGCTTAAAGGAGGCTTAAAGTTCTCCACATTAGATAAAATGCAGCAGAGCCATCTTCAAACTCAAGATGCAGTCTCATTCTATAAAATAGCTCACTACATTGTGAAAGTTCTACAACTTTTATATAAGAAGGTCCAGTAAACTGTTTCTTCTTCTAGAAAGAATTTGCATCTATATATGTGCCTGTACTAAAATGTTTTCTTTAATAATATGTTTTTCCTTTAGCGGGACTAAATGAGCAAATGAAAGCTGTTAAGAATCATTATGAATCATCTGTGATAGACCAAATTGGTGAACATGTGTTGAAATGGGTAAGGGTGGGCCCAATATGTTTTTTTTTTTTTTATGTAATTATAAATGCTTCTATAAATTGTGTTTTAAACCCAACATGTAGTCTTGCATTGTATTAACTTGTAAATCGCAGCTACTTGGGCAAAATAGGCATAGCCTTTAAAATAGATTTGTGGCGTAAATAACCCTACCTTTCTGCAGATTTTACCCAATTCACCCTTTTTTCTGCAGTTCGGTGGAGCAGAGGAAGAGAAGCTGAAACAGGCAGTAGCCACATTTTGCAGTAACCAGCCTTTTGCTTTAGAGATGATAAAATCTCGCCAAAAGAAGGATGCTAAATTTCTGACTTTTGTACAGGTAAAGAAAGATGTGCAGACACTGGTAGTTGTGGAAAGTAGGCATATTATATTGATAGGTGCCTGGATAATAATACATTTAGGTGCTTCTTAAGTAGGCATGGATTTGTATTCTTTGTTAGTGAACAGTTATAAATCAATTGAAAAGATACAGGCAATGATACAGGTGGTTGCAGTGTCTGTATGGATTAAGCATGTGCACTGTTATCTTGACAAATTAAGTTCTTTTTAGTATCCATCTGTTACAGGATTCTAGTTTGATAATAGGAATGACTTTGAATGACCTGACTAATGCAGGTGACATGCTGGGTGTTCTGGAAGCTACAGAATCAAAAGTTGTTCTTCTGACAGATTCCTGAGTGACTCGTCTGTGATTTAATTAGTGAAGAATTGAAGTAGACGATGTTTCTGAGAGAAATTAATGGCGCATGTGCATGTAATCACAGCTTTAGTAATAATGATAAATGTGTCCTTGTAGGATGCCGAAAGTAATCCTCTATGCAGGCGTTTAAAGCTGAAGGATATTATCCCCACTGAGATGCAGAGACTAACTAAGTATCCACTTTTGTTGGATAATATTGCAAAATATTCAGGTACAGTAATCATTTTTTTCCTTTGGAACCTTTAGACCAACTTCAGTCGCAGACATAAATATATACATAGTCATCTCACTTTTTTATAGAGCTCACACACCTTTAAAGTGCAATTACATACTTGCTGATAATTTTGGCAAAGAAAAAATGACTGTTATATTTTCCTAATTAAGCATTTAAGATGGTAAAACCTAGGTTGAATAAAATCTGATTTCTGTTGAACAATAGCACAGGCAAATGTTTGCACTTCCTATGTAAGCCCCATATTATGTGTATGTAACTGTACTGTATGTTGGGCTTACTTAGAGAAAAATTTGGTACAAATCCTTTACACTTTTAAGGAGATTGGACTCATATTGTTGGGTTGAAAGAACACATGATAAATAATGGATAAGTATATTATTTTAAAAGCTCTGTACTTTTAGGTCTTGGGTTTCTTACAGTGGTACATTTCTGTCATTGCTGATGGAGATATTTTTCATGGTATATAGATGTTGGCATCTTTAAACTGTGTGACCACTAATAGGCAAGTCAACTCAAATATAAAAATTGTATTCAGGTAAATTACCCCTAAAAATCCAAAGCTGCTGTAGTTAGAAATATAGGACTAATCTGAAATGCTGCCCAAAGGTCCCATTACCGCTCTTTTGTCTTCATGGTTCTTCTGGTTCGCAACAGTCTTGGATGTGGCAGTTGACATCACAGCCAATGGCTGAATGCTTTCATGAGACAAAGGTGGAAAAGAACATTTCACTGCACAACATTGATGTCCTATATCTGTCAGCTTTTGAACTACTTGGGGGGTGATTTACCTATGTATAATTTTTTTATTTGAGGGGTGCTTTGTGCACAAACAGGTCATCATTTCACATGTTTGCTAGTATGATTTTGATATTCTTTCATTCTATTAACTGACATTAAAGGTTTTCTTTCTATCTTAGGGTGGAATGAAATTAATTCGCACTGATAAGTTTAAACTGATTATTTTTTCTTTGGACGGAAATTTTATTGCAGTAAAAGAAAAATCTCCACTAGGACACGTAGTGCCACAGATAAACTTTATGAGCATATGCTTCAGTATGAATGAAATATAGTGGTTACATATGTAAATCAGGTACAGGCAACCAAATAGCCCTTCAGATGTTTTGAAAGCTACAACTTCCAGCATTTCCCTACAACAGCAGAGAGCTGCCAGGGTAGTTTATTCAACACCTGGATGGCTTCTGATTGCCTGTCCCTGCTATAAATACTGACCAATGTTCCTACCTGAGTGAAATGAGAATTTGAGCCATAAACCTCTTTTAGATTACTCAGGGAGCCCATTGGTAAATACTTCTACGAGATATGTGGTTTCTTCTACAGTTTCATAGCATAGCTTCCAAGTGCAAAGGAGATAATACTTTTATACAGAGAAGAAGGTACATTGTATATTTGTTAAATTAATGGCACATCCTCTGCTTACATCCCTCACTATATTTTTAAACCATATTTGGAACCTGCAACATTTTATAGGATACAAAACATTTACTTTATTGTTATGTTTTAAAAGTAATCTCTTTCTTTTATTAGATCAACAAGATGAGAAAGAACAGGTTGAGAAAGCTGCTAATCACTGCCGTAATGTCCTTGATTATGTAAATCAGGCAGTAAAAGAGGCAGAGAACAAACAGGTAAGACTTGATATCAAGCATCTGCAGGATCAGGACATTGCACATGCAACTGATGTTCCTGCTTAAGGCTTTGTACGCATGGGCCATTAATTTCATCTGGCAAATTAATTTGTGATATCTGTAGCCTGGTAGTCAGAACTAAAATGGTACACGCTGAGCATTCATTCACTAGTACAGGTGCCTATACATTATATTTCACCTTCATACATTCCAACATAGTTTCCCCCGTATGTTCCCAATATGTCTGATCTGAAACATCTATTCTATCTAATATCTCTCTAATATATTAGACATTAGTTTGTATAATCTTGTATAATCCAATGTCTAATTTAAGCACATTCAGCTTTGGCGATTCTTACCTTCCGTGCCTGGCACATTCATTTTGCGATTGCGAGAAACAATGCAGGAATGTCTGAAGGAAAGGTATGGGCACCTTAAATCAGAAATTATACCCAATCACCTGGCGTTCTTACCAAGGTATTGGACTTGGGAGTCTGATTGAGCTAAAATTTGTTTGTGCATACTCTTCATACAAGTATTTAAAAGAGCTATCTCATACCTTTCAAACAACCCTAGGATGATGCCTCTAGATTATCTAGATTTTAAATTATAGGATTATAAAGTTATAGTTTCTTGTCTGTACTGACTGCCTGAGTGTACTGTGTAAGAAGCTCCACACACTTTCCTGAACCTAGTTAGAGGCCTGCAACCATTCTCTGTCCATTCCTCCACCTTAGGGAGAGAAACATTTTTTTTTTTTTTTTGATATATCAGTTTGGGGATGGGGCTTATGATGCAGTTGATGAAGCATAGTGGAATAGAGCAGTGGCACTGGGGATGTCACAACTCACAGTACTAGCAAGAAAAAACACCCTGTATGGAGACCACAATTCTCCTTTAAAAAAATTTAGATATGCAGAAAAACATATATATTGTAATAATTATAGCAATACATAACAAATGGATTGAAGGTGGCCTTGTTGTAGTAGATTTGGTCTTTTATCTATATCTGCTGTATTCAGTTAAATCAACTGGATCTTTCAAGATCTAAACTTTAGGTCCAGTTGATTTAGCTGAATACAACAGATATACCATGACCTGGATGAATGGGAACCTTCACAAGCGTCTTTCATCAATTTTTGTCAGGCTGTATAAAATAAATTAATGATACTTTATTCCCCAGTTTGTTTTTTTTGCAAAATATATCATGACTGTCACTTAATAGTCTTGTATGTGGCAGAATTTATGGTACATGTAAATCTTAATTTCTGATCATTGATTTCCTACAGCTTTTTTCCAAGCTGTTTGAAAATTGCTCTTTGATGAGGCAACACGTTTTTTCAGGATCTAATAATGAATATCCAATCACGGGAAAAGAAAAATGTGTATAAATGTAATAGGTTATGGGTTCTTTGCTGTATCTACAGAGACTCGAAGATTATCAACGCAGACTGGACCTGTCCTATTTGAAGCCGGGAGAGTATCCAACAATAGATGAGCTAAGAGTAAGCTTTATTCAATAAACTTTGAACAACTGTGATAAACTGCACAAAGTCCTAGCAGCAACCCAATGACATAAATAAATGCAATATTTTGAGATCTGTTAAAGGGTAGGCCGATCCCCAAATTAAATTTTGATATGTTGCAGGGACCTTGCAAGGTTTATAGCACTCACAGCTGTCCCCAAATCTACTTACCAGCCTTCGTTCCCATGCTGCCTTCTGCTTAACTTCCGTGTCTTTCCCATTGGCTAAGGCGCAATGATAAAAATGTAGTTTTTGGGGGGTGGACCAACCCTTTAAATAGTTGAAGAGAAGCATGAGGCAAAATATTTCTTGTAAAATTCACGTTTTTAAGCTTTCTTTGTGATTATAAAATATGACAAAACAAACTTTAGTGTTCAATGGTTTCGCATACTGTAATGATTGGTAACAATGCATTTTGTGTTAAATAAATAAATAAATAACTAATGCACAGAGAGTTGCTATTACCCTCTGGTGCTGTCATTCTAGTCATGTAATATAGCAATAGTGACTCTATTGCATTTAAATTACCACTTTTGAAGGTCTTTAATGCAAACCGTAAGTTGGTGTTAATATGTTCCAGAAAGCTATTGCTTATATAGTTTGCGATATTAATTCGCTTTGGGACGACTTTGTTGGTAAGTTTTACTGGTTCCATGCAGAAGTCAGAATAGTCTTATGGTCATGTTTACATTTTTTTTTTTTTTTTTTTTGGTTAGTGTGACTTTAAGGCTTTGTTTTTTGGGTTGTGCCTCTCAGTGCATCATTCTGTTAGTGTAAGGGCAATCTTAAAGGGGTGTACATACATAAATAGAGGTACGATTTCCCAGCATAGGCAGAGACACACATACACACACACATACACTTACTTTTATCTTTGAATCAAGGACCAAAATTACAGATACATTTTACACAGAATAATCATGGTTTCACAAGTATTGTATTAGCACTGTTTTTGGCAGAACACAAAACTTAATCCTTCCAATTTATTCTGTCTCCAGTGCACACGATTTGACTTGTTTGATAGCTGTGTGTGTTTAACAGAACTCTCCTCATATATCTAGTGTCTTGCTGCGTATGTGATATGGATGTTGCTGTCATTTATATGAAAAGTAATCAAGTACTTTTGGGAATGCATATAGATACATTATTCTTTCTAAAAAGCAAGTTTATATTTAGTTGCACATAAATAATAATGTTTCTATATTTTATTAAATATACTGGAGTAATTTACATTTTACAGATTTTATCAGTGCTAGATCCTCCTGTTGAAAATGTATTATTAATGGGCATGTTCACCCCTACAAAAACTCCAGGTCATGCAGGGGTAATCAGGGCACAATTAGTCAGAAAAGCTGTACCTATAGTGCAGGTGCTCATCTGCATACAGACTGTAACAATGTCTTAGAAAAAAATATTATAAAGTGAAGAACACATATTCACCTGACATAAGTAAAGCTATGCAGAGTATTAGTGTTAACATGCAATTCAGATAGGTCAACTGATCCATTGCAAATACATTTCAAAAGTATAAATACCTGTATGGGTCAGGGAGTGTTCTCCTTTAGCTGCTCAGTGGGAACCAGGAAATTCAGGGGTTAAGTGAACCACTTCCAGGAGCGGACATTTATCAATTAAAAACAATCCTCCATTGCTCTTCTCTCCTTGCATATATACCTGCACACCAGAATCCTCCTTCAGTTTCTAAGTCTCCGCATCAGGAGTTAGACTCTCCTCTGCACATCCGGCCGCAGAAACGGGTCTTCTCCCGTGACAATACTGACAGATATGAGATGGAGTTTGTCCCTGCTCATGCTGACCTGTACGTCTCATAGTAAGCCAGCTGCAATAGCTTTAGCTTACCACACTGCAGAGTACAGGTCTAGCATCTGATTGGCCAGCGGGGTGGGACTTTCTCCTTCTTCTTCCTCATGGTGTTTACTGCTGCGATTTTGCCTTGCTCCTTTGTGTTTCTCCTTCTTGTCTGGATTATCCCTTGCCTTGCTGACTCATTCAAATAAGATTATTTTTACTTTCTGTGTATTCCTTTTATTGTTGGTTTTCTTTTAGCTGTGTCCTTTTCCTTGTTTAGCCCTCTTGGGAATTGTTCCCATCTTTACTAGCTTTAGGGCTTATTTGCTCTAAGGCCAACACAAGTTTCCAGACGGTCTCTCTGTTTCATTGTGACTCATGACTCATGCAGTGCATCCCGTGACACCCCCCCCCCCCCCCCCCTCTCTCAGGGCCCCCTTAAAATCCTTTAGGAACCCAAATGGGCCAAATCCTTTGGGAATCCTTTGATTCATTTAGTAAAACAGTTGTGGGGTCTGCTGTGTCCTCAGCTCCTATGGGGCCTCCTGTGGAGTCTGGGCTAAGTCCCTATATTCCTCAATATTGGTAATTTCTGCCTCTCTCTGCCAGTAATTTTAAACCGTGGCATCTTCAGGAACAGATCCGAGATTGGACATACTTTCCTTCATACTGCTTGTCAAAAGCTGGAGTCCAACGCGGTGGAGTTGGAACCTTAGTTGACTTTCACTCCTTATCGTGGAGTTCTTACAAGTCTAAAACATTAAAGACTCTGAGGTTTTTTCGCGATACCTCAAAGCTCTTATTTGGCCATCCAAAACAGAATGCTTCATTTATTTCCCTCTTACGACCAGTTGGAACAGATCATTCTCCAGGAGTAGTCTGTTCTGGAGAGACGTTTTCAGCTATACCTCCAGTTCCAAAGTTTGTTCCTGTTTCCAAAGGCAGATATTGATTGTTGGTTGATGCCCCCAGTTGTGGATCCTCCAGTAGCTTGCCTGTTTTGGGCTACAAACCAGCCCCTCTGAGACAAAGCCCAAACCTCCTCTGACTATCCTTCTCTGTCGCTAGTGGGAGGTCTTTTACACTCTTTTCACAAGCAGTGGGCTCTTCCTTCCACACATACTTGAACCCTAAATGTAATTTCTCTGGGTTATAAGATAGTGTTTCTCTTCCTCCATCTTGTTTTTTCCCATACAGGGTTCCCAGATGCCGGGAGCATTGGAGGGCCTTGCATCTGATCATCCATTCATTTCTCAAGGCACAAGTGATTGTTCCAGTTCCTAAAGAGAGAAGGTTTGCCTTACCTATTCCTGGTCCCCAAAAAAGGACTTATCATCCAGTACTAGATCTGCAGCACTTCAAAATGGAATACCTCAGATTAGTTATTCTGGCCATAGAGCAAGGAAACTTCTTAGCCTCCCTGGTTATCTGAGATGCGTATTTACACATCCCAATATGGCCAAGAAACCTGATTCCTAAGATTTGTAGTGGGCTCAAGACATTTTTAATTCACAACCTTCCTGTTTGCCGTTTGGTCTTTTTACAGCTCCTTGGTCATGGTTTGTCAAACAGCTTTTCTTTGGCCGCAAATAATTTTTTCCCCTACAATTATCTAGACGACATCCTAATCAAAGCCTCATCTTTCCACCTCGCTCAGCATCACTTGCATGCTACCAGATGCTAGCAAAATTCGGATGACTAAAATTCTTCTCCTATCCCCAGTCGGTGCATGGCTTTGGATACGGCTTTACAAAAAAATCTTCCTCCCACAGGACAAAGCAGAATCCCTGAGGACCCTTGGCCTTACAGACAATGAAAGTTTACCATCATTTCTATACGACAAGCAATGCGTTTGGTCGGCAAAATAGTCTCGTCAGCGGAGGCCATTCCATATGGGATCTTTTATCTTTGTCTCATTCAGATCCATCTCTTGAACTCGTGGGGAAAGTCTCAGCAGTCTTTGGACTAGACAATTCCCATTCCACTACACATTCGGAAGTCCTTTCATTGGTGGACTCTAGATTTCAACCTGAGGGCAGGACAATTGCTCTGTGTCCTTCCCTGGATCGTGGTATTTATGAATTCGAGCCTTCAGGGATGGGGAGCAGTGGACTACAATCAGGTTCAAGGCCGGTGGTCTCAAAGGAGTCTCGCCTGCCAATCAATGTGCTAGACTAGCTCCGAGCCATTTCCGAGCCAAGGTGCTAGAGCTTCGCATCAGACCCTTGCTCGGTGTATCTGATCTGTAATTTTCCAATGTTATGAGATTGTAGGGGCTGTTCATTTCGAGCCGGTTGCAGCCCACTCACGTGAAGTAAAGGGCTCCTTGCTCCATGTAGATGAAGATTATGACTGCTGACATGCCAGCAAATGATTACCTGCAGCTTTCTCTGCTGCCTCCTGCATGCAGGAGGCATGATACTGGAGTCATTTTAAGGGTAGAAGTGTGCTCCTGTATGGAGGACACAGTTACCCTTAGATTAGGTAACTTGCTCACTTACCCCACACTATTTGTATATTTGCTAGCATACACATAGCATATACTGCATGTTTTAATAGATAAGGGCAGTCTAAACATTGTAAGTTAATGTAATTGTGCATGCTTTGTCCCCCCCTTTTTTTTTTTTGTACAGAATTTGGATTTAACCAAAAGGAAAATGATACACGAAGGATCTTTGACCTGGAAGGTGAATCGAGACAAATCAATTGGTAAGTGAGCTGGGTGGCCCAAACTTGCATGCATACTGTAATTTTTATTATTTTAAATCCTTCATTGCTCTATTGGCTTCTAATAAGTGCAAAAAAGTTGTTAAATGTTCTTGAAAGTAATGATGATGCATTGCCTGTGGGTAAACCACAAATGCATAATCCATTGTTTGGTCTGTACCTCAAAGTCTGTTACTTCCACTCTAGCGTACAACAAGCCAAATTCAGGTTTATAGCAGGGTATACTAATTACCTTATGGGGTAAATAACAGATAAATAAATAGCATAAATAACAGATAAAAAAAAAGTTATAATTCTAACTGTTTTTTTAACTAGATGAATTTTAATTATAGAACTAATCATATAGTAATATAATACACCATTTTATTAGTTAAACATGGGCAATACATACTGTAAAATTAGTTTTCAGTCCTTTTTTAATATAAAGGTAAACATTATTTCTTTCATGAAAGGATTTGGATTGTGTTTTGCAGCATGCAAATTAGAAGCTTGGTTATACTGTGTAACACTAACTTTCATGTGCATATCTAATATGTACTGGAAGCACATCTTTTCATTTATAGCATTTTTGTTTGCATATTTTTTTACCGTGAGAGCGTGTAATATTAGAGTTTTGTTTGATAATTTGGATTTGCTGATTTTACTACAGATCTCTACACTCTGCTGCTAGAGGACATTTTGGTTTTACTCCAAAAACAAGACGACAAGTTGATTCTAAGATGTTACAGCAAGAACCTAGCAGCAACTGCAGAATATAAGCATATCTTCAGTCCTGTCATCAAGCTCAATACAGTGCTTATACGGCAGGTTGCAACAGGTCAGATCAAACTAACAGTCAGCCTTTAGTTTTAGATGTTTGTTATTCAAATAATGACTAACTTAATAAATAACTTAATATAAATAACTTTAACCCAAATAACCCAAAAAAGCAGCGAGGGACCAGCAGAGAAAAATATCTTCTTTCAGGAGCACCAGGGAATAAAGTATTGCGAAAATGGAGTTTTAGGGTGCAGATTGTGTGGGTATTAACATTTCCTTTAGATTTGAATATAAATTTATGGCAAGATGGACTAGCCTGTTTATAATTATATAATAGTTATAATAACATTGGTACTGTATGCCTTTTCAAAATTCTTTTGGAGATATGAAAGAAACAAAAATCATCAAGAGCTAAATATTGTTTTGATAAAAAATGTTTCCTAGACTTGTTAAATCCTTCAATAAGCTAGCTTAAGGCACATGTACTGATATTGGCAGTGGCTATTGGGGCAGATATATGGGGTTATTCAATAAAAGGTCTTATCGTTTAAAATGGTGCTAATTTTGCCTCAACCAATCAGATCTTATTTAACATTTGAAAGCTAACATCTGATTGGTTGGGGCAAAATTAGCACCATTTTAAACGATAAGACCTTTTATTGAATCTCCCTGATAGTATGTAAAGACCGAGATACAATTGAATAGATATTGGTTGTTTTAGAGATTACCCAGGCCTAATAGTTTTTAGGTTTTGTCCTGCCTGAATCTATGTGGGCCAGATACGCTCATAGCCAAGCATTCCAATGAGCTGGTAGCAGGAACCTTGAAACTGGTGCCCAAGCTTTATACATTTCCAAAACTTTTCAAATATATAAAAAGTATTTGTAAGGTTTTGGCATACAAAAAGTGGTAAATGTGTGTATAAGAAAAAAAAATATATATTAGGAAAATAGGGTTTGAAAATACTAAAACATCCAACATAATGTGATACGCATTGCTTGTAGCAACATTTGACTGCAATATAAAGACTTTATTACTAATATAAACCCAAAAATAATAACCTTAGGAGGGTTTTGCAAAACTAAAAATGAGAACTTTTATTCATTTTCTCATTTGTGATCGGAGACATAGGCGTGAACCCACCACCTTCTGTATAAAAATAATAAAAAATATAAATATAAAAAAGAGCTGTTCAGCCTCCTGCATTTTGTCAGAAATGTAAACATTTGGGGTTTAAATAATAGTTTATGTCTGGTTGTAAATGTTTTTTTTCTGTATGGCTATCATCTGTTACATTCTTCTTAATTTGATATATATTATGTCGCCTTGCTTTTTCAATAATTTTTTACCTATTTTTATCACAGATAACAAAGCACTGTTTGTCATTTCCATGTCAAAAAACGGGGCACAAATTTACGAGCTGATTGCGAACACTATTTCAGAAAAGAATGTGTAAGTTTATAATTTTTTAGCAACCAAATATAAAGGCTTTAACGTCTAGCCGTAATTATTCATCTTTATTTTGCAGCTGGTTAATATTTTAATACATTGACATTCTTGCTCCAAAAAAGTATTGCTATAAATTCCAGGTTTATTCCAAATTAGCTCTTAATATTACATTTTATTGGTGATAGAACTGAAAAGGCTACTTTTGCCGTTTTCTCCATTTGTTCTATTTTAAAATAAGTAGCATTCAAGATCAGGGACTACTGATCTTTCAACTCCTCTGCATCATAGCACATGTCTGTTTGATATTGGATTCGGAAGTGTATTGGACCTGTAGTAAAGAGCTTATTTTGGGCTAAGCTTTATATTAATCCCATTATTTTATGGGTAGTTCTATTGTATTTTATTATTATTTTGTCATTTAAGAAAAAAAGAGGAAAAATGTATGTACCAGTGGAATATGCGGGGGCACTTTAGCTAGATTTAGTATATTCAGGAAGAACCTTTTATTTTTTAACTGTAATAAATAACAGATTTTGAACCTTAAATATCACTGCATTTGCAGGGATCCTAATGAGCATCCAGAGAGTTGTAATATTGGCCACTAACGGCAAAAAAAACAGTTAAACCCATGCTTTCCGATGTAATATGAGGTTAGTGTGGGTTTAAATTGTACTTTCTGGGCCTGCGTCATTTACATTAACGGTGCCAGGCCCCCGATGCAAAACTCCAGATGTTCAATTTTGTGCTGATGTCTTTTCAATGGTTGTGCTAGACCGGCGCTCATTACCTTTCAGGTTCCCACAATGCAGTAAATCTCGGCAAGTGATGTCGAAATATACAGCATGGCAGGAACAAGGAAGTTTTTTTTTGTTTTTGATTTTATTTAAATCTTATTTGTGTTTTAAGTTTTAAGTCCAAACAGAGTTCTTTTTTTTAAGATAAAATTAGAATGTGCTGCAAAAATCAATGCGCCTTGTTGATTAAAAAAAGTGTGCATTGATTTATTTCTTATACCATAGCTTGTCATTAAAGCGTATGTCCACCCTAAAAATGAACTTTTAACATATTGTAGTCGACCCAAGTCCACCCCAACAGCTAGGTTTGTTAAAAAAGGGTGCAGAACTGTACTTACAATCATTCAATCACCGGCACTCTGATCTCGGCCCTCTGCTTGACGAAACTGCAAGCTGAAGGAACAAAGGATTATGAGTTCTTATTTTTTTAACAAATGGACTTAGCGGTTTGGGGTGGGCTAGGGTGCCCTACAATATGTTAAGAGTTTTTATAGGTAGGGCACCCAGCAGCAAAGAGGGCTCCAAAGGGAGGGGGGAGGGCTCCAAAGGGAGGGCTCCAAAGGGAGGGGGGGAGGGCTCCAGAGGGAGGGGGGAGGGCTCCCCTGCACATGCCACTGTCCTCTCAGAGGACAAGGAGGAACCAGAAACCTTTCACACAGGAAGACAGCTCCTACTCTTCAGTTTCCTGGACTTTTGACAAGCACTGCAGGAGAACCATTTGAAGCAGAGATGTAAGGTAAGAATTCTTGAACACTGCACAGTGGGGTCAGTTTGGGGTTAAATTTTAGTTTTGGGGTGGATATTCCCTTTAAATATAAAGATAATTCTGCTGCTTCTTACCAGAAAAAAAGCAGGAACAGTCGGATTAGTGCCAGAAAAGCTTTCACACACACACACACACACCCCTCCAAGTATAAAGACACATGTTTGTGATATTTGGCCACATCTAGAAACATGTGCAACATGTTTAATTAAAATATTATTTCGTTCACTTCAAGGGCATCTTAAGTCTCAGAACAACACTGAATCAGAAGGCAGAGAACCTACATATACAAACAGTAAACTGTGTCTCAACTCTCATTTTTATGTGCTGGGAAATTTACATTTCTAACATGTGGTTTGTTTTATTTCCCTGCACTCCAGTATCGCAGTGCGGTCACTGACCACTATGTTCTTTGCACATGCCCAGTCCTAAGCTGCTGCAGGAACTAGTCACACCTACTAGTATTCTCTAGCCAATCCTGTTAAAGTCTGTATTAGGCAGTGGGCCATGTGATTGATATACTTTTTTATATACTTTTTTATATTTACCGTACTTTAATGCTAGTTAGTGGAGTCATAATTTACAATTTATTGGTGTTTTTGGGAGGGATGCTTTCAGATTATGGAGTACAAAAATTTCAGTTGTCCTTTAAGTATGTGTCCATGACCCCTATTGGATATTCAATTCAGGACTATACTGTGTTACATCATCACATAGGGCTTCACCTTTTGTGTGTGGAGTGCGGACATTACTTGCTTGTAGTCTACTTCTTGTAAGAGTTTTTGAATATGAAAACCCATCAGACTGGGAGTATCCACTTAAATCTCTATGTACCAGTAGCAATTTGTGGCTCTTAGTTTAAGTCTTAATTTTCTTTTTTGCATTTATTTGAGTGGGGTGTTTTAAAATTGAACTGAAACTTGACAGTTGGTAAAACCAGAACATTTACAGCTATTGGGGGAAACTTTCTAGGACTTATTATGAGTATCCACAGGTGCATTTACTTATATGATTTGACATTCTCTTTAAAATAGATGGCATGACCTCATAACAAGGATGGCGGCAACATCGAAGACAGAATTTTCTCAACCAGCTATTCAGTTGCAGCAATCTGCTCCAGAGATTGTCAGCGAGTGAGTGTAGAAGGGTATTTTTACATTAAAAAGAGAAAAGAGTTCACTTTTGTAACCTCTTATTTTACCTACTTCTATTTTTGCCATATTTTTCTCTTACTATGTAAGAATTACTTCCTTACTTTCCTTCCTTTCCATTCAAATTTCTTCTTAAATCTCTTGCGTACCTCTTGTTATTTACTGAAATACTTTCAAATTAATTCCTTGAGCTAATTGTGTTTTGTTCTCTTATGACTTTGGCATACCCTCAAATTTGTATTTAAAATAAATGACTTTTGGTAGGCAAACAGCAGAAGTACAAATAGAGAAAACCATTAAATCTACAAAATAATTTCTCCAGAACAATGATATATGTTGCTGATTCTATTTTTCAGGGAAGAGCATGATGATGTGGATCAGCAGAAAGTTGAAAGTGAGCGTCAAGAGGGATCGGTTCTCATTGTGGACAGCACAGGTGACTGCAAGTTATTCCTTATATTAAATAAAATATTTACATACATACTGTACATCATCATAGGCAGCTTCATGAGCAATAAGAATTATCCACATATATTGGTCTGTTCATTGCACCAGAAGTATTTGTATGTGTTTTGTGATTTACATTTCATTTCTCTTAGACAAAGATTTAGATGCAGATATGTCAACACAGCCAAAGCCAAATTTGGTGAACCTAAACCAACAACAAGGCACCATGCAAATTGCCAGTCCTGCTTCCTGTCCATTGACAGCAAATGCACTCAGAAACTGTAAGCCAGTGAGAATAATGTCATTTTCTTAAAGGAGAAGTTTTGTCTCCTCTTTTTGTTAAATGTATTGAAAGTGCTATCCTTAGGGCTTTAATTTCTATTAAGATGTGTTCAGAACATCAGGAATTATTTCATGCAGCCCAGTAACATAACTGGTTTTATGTATTAGTCAGTGTGGAGTGTTTGACACAAATTTTGTAAGGGGAAAAAAAAAAGCAAACAACCCACAAACCTTTAGTACTCTTAAATCAGTTGTGTTGAGTTCAAGCAATGACTAGATCTTTTCTCTAACCCTTTATCTAGTAATTACTGAGACCCACACAGCCTTCAGTGTGGGGTAGGATACATTTTAAAATAAGTCGTCAGATTTACCAGTGTGCTAGAATTAAAATGTTTGGCTAGTTTGTTACCTGAATTAAAAAGTATTTAAAATGCAAATAAAACATTATAGGAAACTGTTTTCTAGGCTTCCATTTAAGTGAGGGGTAACTGTGTTATCAATACAACTGTATTGAAAAGTGTTCTCTTGTAGCTTTTAAACAAGATTAGGATGATGTATCTAGCTTTTCTGGATCATGTATTGGCATGTAAAGTTACACTTTCCTGACTTCCCTGTCTTTGTTGCAGGATTTTGTACATTTGTATTTACATGCATAAGTAATGAAAGTTACTTGTAAAAAAGCCAAATTTTTATGTAGACAAATATTAACCCAGTTTTGTAATTTAAAAAAACTGAAGCAGAGAGTAAGTGACCGTTTTTACTAATTACAAATTCTTTTCATTGCAGTGGGATTGTTAAAGCAGTTATTGGTGCAGCAGTTAAAGCTCCTTCAAAAAGAGGAAGCTGAGAACTTTCAACGTTTCTGTAGCAGAAAAACAAGGGAACAGGTCATAGAAACAGAAAAACATTCAAAGCAACCAGGTGTGAATGAAAACATAGGAAACAGGGAGTCAGATTTGAGTAAAGAACTCCATGCAAAACACAAGGTCAAAAACAGAGACTCTAAACAAAGTAACATAGGCACAGATTTTATGGCAGAGGTGTCAGAAGAAAGTGGAGAACAGTTCTTTGATGCACAAGAACCGCAAAGTGAAGAGCACACACAGGGCTCTACAAGTGAGAAGGACATTGAAGATACTGTCTTCAGAATTTCAGGTTGGTGTCTGATCCTATTTTAGTAATAATGCAAGGTTAAATTTTCTTTTCTAAAATTTTACTTTTTCTAACTCCAGGAAAGTACTTGATTTTGGATGGCTATGAGAATATGCAAGAGAGTTCCACAGATGAGGATTACTCTGGTTCACTCGTTCCAATCCAGAGTTCTGCATCCATTGATCCAGATTATTCTTTGCAGGCAGCAGAGAGGCTTGCAGGATCCTTTAGTGAGCCTGGACCTGCATCTTCTTCAGACATGTTATGTCAGATGCTTGATTACATTGCAAAGATTCAATCAAACTTATATAAACTTGAGGTGAGAAAAGAGGTCGGCACCCCCTAGTACAACATGCATGTACAGTTGTCTTAATGTTTTTCTATAGTAAAATGTGAGGTGTTAGGAATAAATTCATTGGATGTTTTTCCATCCTGCTTTTTGGTAGTAAAGAAGGGCTTGATATTTTAGATTTTGGTGTTAAAGGGCATGTACACTGTAATGGCAAGTTTGTTTTATTGTATGTTTGTACCTTTAAATATAAGGTGGTGGTGTTTGTATTAGATTATGAATATGATTTACCAGGATAGTAGAAAGAGGCACACTCTTATAATACTCCTTCCTTCCCTCACCCGATGAAGGGTGCAGAGCATCCCGAAACGTCGTGTTATCAGCACTATTATAATTAAATCACCATGATAGTTGTATAAGAGTGTACCTCTTTCTACTATCCTGTTATGTTTACCTACCTTTGATGGCGCAGGTCCTAAGGGTGCACCTCGGATTAACCCACCTGGAGTTGGCCTGACTTTATATACACAATATATATGATTTGGCTGTTATAGGATTAGGGACAATTGGCTACCGTATAAAATATCAGATTGTACCATGCTCACTGTTGGACAGAAAATAACATGGTAGGGTCAAATTAAAACTGTAAACCTCCAGGAGCATGGCAATAAATAAAAAGTGAATTGAGAAACTTCAATCGCTGTACAAATACAGGGTTGTTGTAAAAATGGAGCTTTTATGAAATCACTCAAAATGCTATGGCAATGGTCAAAAAAGTGCACACCAAACACCCTTTTTATGCTTGGATCTACAGATTTTGGGTTTTACAGACTATTTAATGTTGTTCTATATTAATTGTTGCTAGGTCTGAATTAATGTTATTTTAAGTTTGGTGTTTTTCAGTCTTTTACCTGCTATATATTTTGAGAAAAGATTTTAAATTTGAAATAAATTGAATGTAAAAATATTTAATTGAGCTAAATCTTCATGGGCAGTACTAGAAAACAAGGTACCTAACTAAATAAGTTTATTAATCAAATTTACTTTTACATTCATTCTTTAAATCTGTAAATCTTTTTATTGGTTGAGTTAAGAAAAAACTTTCTGCTGTTTTTGTCTTTTTTTAGAGACTTGAAAAGGATTTTAATGCACAGCGCCATCAGATGACTACATCTGAGGTCTCAGAAGGAGATCCAGGTATAAGCAGGCAGTTACTGTTGCATATGTGGGTTTTAACATGTGCAGAATTTGCAAGTTGGTGCTCTGAATAAGCAGTGGACATTAATCTTCTGCAGATGAAGGGTTCCCATTCCCCGGGTTATGTAAGGTTTTCAGACAGCACAGATTATAAACATGTCTATAAATCAGGTCCTGCTTACCTTGCATTTCTGTTCTCTGACTGCAGCATTCTTCTGTCGGTCTGATTCCCAACTGCTCTTTTCTTATGATCATTTTTTCATCTTTTATCTGTATAACCACAAGCACAAAGTGATAGATGCTTCCTCTAGATTGCAGCACTTTTTATTATAGTAAAATTTTGGTTGGAAGTATGGTCTCCATAAAACTTTTGTTCCTACATATACTTTAAATTAGTTTCATGAAGGTTTAAGTAGTTCTAAACATGCCACATTTGTATTAGTCTGTTATTATTAGTAATTTCAAGAAGCAAGCACAACTTCTAACTGTCAAAAGCCAAATTCCTGCAGGTCACAAAAGTTTTCTATCTGTAAATCTCAACAGAGAAAGTGAGATCTTACTTCCTGAGTTGTTAAGAAAGCCTATAGGTTTTGAACCCCAGTGTTTACTCACCTTTCCTCTTCAGAAATTTAAACAAAGCAAACTTGTAAGTGTAGCAGATAGGTATTATTTGTTGTTGCCTTCCTAATATTTTTTGGTGCATTAAACATTATCTCTCTAAGATATAGCTCTATATCTGCTTTGAAAATTTTCCACTATAATATGGCTGTGTAAAATGTAAATGTATGTAAAGTTAAGTGATTAGGAACATTATACGGTGCAGTTTATTAATTCTCTTGTCCCTACATAAATTTACATTACTGTAGGTGTAAATATTAACATGCCATGGTCAACATTTTATCCTTATTGTAGGTGAATACCACAATCATTACATTCTTGGCCGAATATAATAATGATGTATTATATTATATATCACATTGCTTTTCTGGTGTTTGGGTGGTGGATCTTTCAGATGTACACTCTTTTGTTTAAGAATTGTTGCAGAGGTTATAATGCTTATGATACTTCTGCACTCTCCTTGGCTAAGTGTAGCACAGTCTGAAAAACAATTATAATATAGTATTTATTAGTATAAATAATATTGTATAATTTAGCTGTTATAATAATTCAAATGTATGACATACATAACATAATTATCCTTTTCATTTTATTTCCAGATAATGGACTGCTTCCTACAGATAAAGGTTAACTACAGCAACTGTCTCCTCTGGTTTGTGGAATCCCAGCTGATTTAAGGGATCAGTCTGCAGTTCCCTAATCAAATCTGGGAACAAACATATACAGCATGAACACTTTCTGCAGCAGACACACTCCATCCTCCCCATATTGTGCTCCACATCAAGATGCCAAATGAACTGCTATCTGGTGATAAGATATAACATTTATTTAGCTATCTGGACAAGAATTGAAGAAAAAATGAGAATTGTATTTATTTGTATTTGATTCAAGACATATTTTTGTATTGTTCAATAGTTACACCATTATTATGGTTTGTTAACTGGTGGAGGAGTTACTAATGAGCTTTTCTATACTGCGGGCACACAGAAAAGGAAAAGCTGTGTATGTGTTAAGATCAATCACATCTTTTTCAGGATCAGTGTTTATAGGCTGCTGATCATGCTTGTTCAGTTGTTTATTGCCCTTAAAGGGTAAACTCATTCTACTCCCCTAGATGTAGGAGAAAAAGGTCATGTCGGTCACAAGAACATCAAATACACGTTTTGTTTATTACCCTTCAAAATACCAACATAGCTTGCCAAAAAACACTACTGAGCTAGCATTGCCCTATTTCTGAGACGGGCCCAGGCGCTATATATGATCTTTAGGGCCAGTAATTAATCGCCTGGTAGCTTTGCCTCAGTTTTTGCACTGACAGTGCCAAGGTGCTTTCACCTTTTTTTAAACCTCTCATGCCATCCATTCTTTAAAATCATCCCTGGTGTTAACCACATCAGCATCAACTGCATCACTGCCATATTGTTGAAGTGATGGCTGCTCATTTTCTCAAAGACATCACACCATTTCAACATAACCTTATGGTTTGGAAACAAAAGTGTCCATGCTCCGTGCTGCTTGCCAGTAAAGGGCAAAATACTGTGCCATTTACTGTCAGTGTTTAGCTGTTACTCAAATCTTCCTGAAGAGATTACCTGGGAAAATTTTTCTAAAATCACAGGGAGTTTTGCATCAATTCAGATAATCTCTCAACTTGGACACCTACATGAAGAAACAGCATTGGAGAAGGAACAGATTACGCGATCATACAATCATCTCTCCTGTCTGCAGCAGAGAATCATTCAACGGATACATTGGCACCACTAATGGTGACTAAATGTCCACAGGTGCTCCTCCTTGTGTATTGCCAAGTTTACCAGCTCTCTCTCTTCCACTACATTTCCAGACAGTTACACATTTTTTTAACGTAAATGTCCGTTGAAAAGCCTTTATAGACATTTCATACAACCACTGCCTGCAGCAAGCTTATAATGCTGGATCTGCTGATTCTGTAGAGTCCCAGATGCTAATGTAGCTGGATTAGAGGGAAAGGAAGTGGGCTAGAATGCGCCTTTGCACTTTTAGAACTGGTTATTCACAGCTTACCCTGCTGTGTGTTTCCCAATAAAGGGAGTTTTCTGCACCCTTTCTGTATTTTTTGTATATTAAACTCTACTGGTTGTATTCACCATGTACATCAGTAACGCACTCTTAACAGTGGCTAAAACCAAGATTTTGGAGTATTCTTTACAAGAACGTCTGTATTAACATTCATATCTTAAGTTTTTAATGATCATGGATGGCTGTCTGAACTATAATTATCCAGATGTATGTTTGTGAAATAGCTCTTTTTATGCATTATAGCTCATAAGTTTGTATGTTTCTGGAATGAAATATCTCTCAGCTAAAGTTATTTTTGAAGGGGGAGGGTCCGGGGAGATTGGGAAGTAATATTCTGATATTAAATAAGCTTACAGAAGTATAAGTGTTTTTTTTTGTTGTATTATTTCCTTATTGTCAAAACATTTATATAGTTTAGAAATACTAATGCTAGTTCCAAATGTTTAAGGATGTGTTAAATGTACACCCATTTTTCCACTCACCTCATGTCTTTCTCCTACACTGTAACATCAAAGTTTTTATTCCCCTAGTTAGTTTTTGTTTTCTGTAGATTTTATCACTTTCTCCTCATAAAGTCAGGAGTCTCACACACAGGATTGGAGTCAGATCTTGTTCTCGCTCTCATATAAGCTGTCATTGGGGTATTAACAAAAATGTGGAGCTGGATTTATCTGCTCTGATGGTTTCATTAACCTTTACATAGGTACATGATTGAGAAATGCATTGCACAGAGACGTGCAATTATCAGGTTCACTTCATTGTCCTCCTGCAGTTCTGTACTGTGCAACTTTACTGTGGTAAAGGGTTTGCAGATATAATGCAGTATGTGAGAGACTGGCAGATTTAAAGCAATTGAAATATTGGCAGATTGAAAGCAATATCTAGTAAAAAGTGGCAGATTTAAAGTAATATTTTACTACATCTACATATTACAGGGCTATGTAGCAGTTATTTATGACATGATGTATGGCTACATTTAAACTAATGCAGCCTGTATCATGCTTCTAAAGTAAATACCAACCAGCCTCTCTGCATGTAGATTTTATATATATTTGTGTCTTCAAGGGAAAGGTATCAACTGGGTTGCTAGATCATTTGGTCTAATAGGGATACATTTAAAGGACACGTGTTAACTGTGTTACCTGTTTTCAACTAACCGTAATAAGTATTAATTACCACCAATCTTAAATTTTTTTTTTTTTTTTTAGTTCTGGGACTTCTAATATTTAAAGAGGACAGGGCACAGCTAGTCCGTAAAGAACTGTCGGACCCTCCCCCTGGCACACTATTTATAACTATCCATTCTATAAACGCAAAGCTTATTTCCCTGTCTTTGCATGGCTAAATGATTAAGCATTAAGATCATGAAACAGAATAAACATCATCTTTCTATGCCTGCATCTAAAGCCTCTTATGCAGCGGATTTGTCAATCCGCTATGACCGATTAACAACACTCGAGCAAACACATGCACACGGCAATTATCATCCGAAATACCCATTCGGTGCGCAGGTGTCTTGCACTCAAGGGTTGTTCATCGTCCACCTATCGGACCTGTGTACCTTTACACACAATTCTGCAGTTAGCTGCTGTTTGTGTTGCTGAAGTCCCAATGTAGCACTGTACCTAAAGAAATCAATTCCAAAGCCACACACACTCCCCTTCAAACTGTTATAGCTGAAAGAAAATCTTTTTTAATTCAAGCAGTGATAATAGCTGCTAGTGCTGCTTACCTTACCATAGCAAAGCAAAGCAGTTTCACTTTCACTATACAAAAATCACTGGGTGGATGCTATTGGCTGTTTGAAAGCACAGATCATCTCCACTGCACATGCTCCCCACTCAAGCTGTGCCTCAATTTTGGGAGTGGCTGGGCACAGAGAGAGGAGACGTGCATACTAACTAGGAGGACATGAGGAGATCTAGTGACGGAGCACTGAGGGCAAAAGGTATCAGTATAAGTTCCTGACAGCACTAAAAATATAGGAAAGGATAAAAGCAAATATTTTGTTTCACTTTAGTGTCCCTTTAATAAATATAATTAGTAGGCTTGCTCTGATTGCAAAGTGACTGCGATAAAACAACATTAATTCAGCCTTGCTGCATGTGTTTTTAATAGGTATTACTACATGTTTTTAACTGCTGCATAACCGTGTAATATGTAGATTTTAGTAAGTAAAATGGTGGTACTCGCACATTTATCTGTGCTTGCTTTCTCATTAAATATGTTTAGTGAGTGTTCCTAATTGCCCCCACCCCTTTAACTGCCTTTGTGTAGTGCCTGCAACACTTATTATTTCACACAGCCTCACCATAGACACTGCTTTGTTTGCACATCACCCCCTCCCTCCCATTCTTTCTTTTCTCTGCTGCTTCTCTTTATTGTTGCAGAAAGTTTGCTGTCATGCAGCCAAAGATCCTAGTAAGAGGTCAGGGACAGGACACATTTATGCTACTGGAGTGACAGGTCTTTGCCTGTAAATGCTGTGAATTCAAATGATGATTTCTAAAAATCTAGAGCTCAGATTTAAAATCCCCAAAAAGTTTTGTAGTAGTGGGATCTGGCTCTATTTTTTGAAAATGCAAGTAAAGATACACTTTAAGGTTAATCGTGAATTATCCTTGACTTGACCTCTGTTAATATGTTTGGAAATGTTTTATTTTCAGCTTTCTCTAACAAGATTTTAAGTACCTATTATTGTACAGTTAACCTAGTGAATTGCAAATTTACAAACATTTCATATAAGAAAAAAAGGTATAACAAATGATAACATTGGTGACTGAAATATTGCTGGTAATACGTTTTAAGGAATAGTTCACAGCAAAAGTAAACTTTTCCTTTAATGTATTGAATGAAGCCCTGAAGGTTAAGGACATAGGTTTATGTTAACATTACACGGCTGAGTCCTGACCCGAGGAATTGGCTCTTCTGTGCTGGGCCATACGTTGATGCAGTTGCTGTTTGGTCTCCCCCAGAACACGAATACCAACAGTGAAGGAGAAAAGCAAGACAGGAGAAAGAACATGGTCATCCCATATGTAGCAGGGGTCTCCGAGAAATTAAGAAGAATTTTCTAAAAACACCGTATCCCTGTCTGTATTAAACCGAACAACACACTGAGGCAGCAATTGGTACATCCAAAAGACCCAATACCAAAACACAAGAAAAGCGACATCATATACGCAGTGCAGTGCAGTTAAGAGTGCTCTGATTTGTATGTGGGGGAGACCAAACAGCAACTGCATCAACGTATGGCCCAGCACAGAAGAGCCAATTCCTCGGGTCAGGACTCAGCCGTGTACCTGCATCTTAAGGATAAAGGACATACCTTTGAAGATTGTAATGTTAACATATTGGCAAAGGAACGTGACTGGTTCAAGAGAGGTGTTAAGGAGGCCATTTAACACCTCTTAGCCACTATCCAGTCACGCCCTTAACACTTGGCTGTGATATGCTAATTGGGATTTTCCAGGGTACATAATTGCCAAAGATTCTTGTACAAGTCATTCTGAATTGAGAAAGCCAGTCGGATGACTAGCGAAACGTCTTCAAGAACTAAACTTCAAGTCCAGTTGATCTAATTGAATACAACAGATACTTACAATGTATAAGTGTTCTATGGAGAAAAGCTTTCAAATTAAGATTAAAATATGTTTTGTTCTCTTTTTAATTGGCACAGATTATTTGAAATTTGTCTGCTTTTAGCATATCATCCTTGACAGTATGGCAATTTAACGATTATCATAATTTTATGGGCCTCCAACTTAAATTACTCAACAAACACATGGAAATAATAATATGCAGTGTGGGATTTTATTGTAGTGTTTGACAGGTATATAGGTACACACAAAAGGACCTTGGGATGAGTATGTGAACACCCACAGTTTAGACAATTCTGCATTGTGAATTAGCAGGAATTCTATGTAGATGCAAACAACGGTATCTTTATCAGGCTCCTAATGTTAAATGCTCTGAAACAAGACTTCCATCAGCAACAAATCTTGAGTGTACACAAATTCTTCTCTCACCAGCTTAAAGGGCATGTCCAGAATAGTCTGATAATGACTGTGGGTAAAGCAAGAAAAAAGTTACAGCATAAGGATATTTATTGAATATACTCCTGCTTGCCATCTTTAGAGGCATAATTGCATTTTTACAATACAAAAAAGTAAAATAAAAACTATGAATGATTTATAGAATCAGCTGGTAGCAGACATCCAGTGTCTTTGTAGCCGAGTCGCAGCCGAATCCGAAACAAGCTATATAGTCTGTAGAGGGTACAGTGCTATAACTTGTTTATAGCTATGCTGCATTGTAGAGTTTTAAATAAGTCTTTTTGGTGTCTTGGGTAAAAATACTGAAAAGATTCAAGCAAACAAGTTGATGTAGGCTTAACTCCGTGCTAAAGGATTTAATGAATTCATACCAATCAAAACAATGTAATTCGGGCTAGGCCACACTGCTGTGCTTTTTTTGTGTTTGCGTATGCGTTTTTTTTTCTTTTCATATCATTGAAAACGCGTCAATGCACCGAAAACGCGCGTTTTTGGGTGCGTTGTGATTTGCGTTGCGCATTTTAAATCACAATCGCATGCGTTTTTCAATACTTAATGAAAAATATGCATGCGCAAACGCAACGAAATCGCATGTGAAATTGCATGCGATTCCGTGTGTGTTTGCGTTGCAGTGTGGCCGTGGCCTTCCTCTGTGTGTGAAGAAAATAACACAAAAAAAAGACCTACCAATTTAGCAATATTTAGCAAAAATAAAAGTGCACAAGATTCCTACATTACCAATGTACAATTTGTACTAGTTATACATTTTGCTTTAATTAAGATGTAAATAGTTTGCAGCTCTATCTCCCTGACAGTGACTTCAATGGAAAAATTTTGAACAATCATGTTGCCATCAGAAAGCTAATTACTTTAAAGGTCCAGCATAAAAATGTTTTTTTGCCCATTCGGTTCTCCCTTTACTAACTGGCATTGCATAATTAAAACCTAAAAAAAAATATGCTTCCCGTTCTGTACCACTCCTCCTCCCTGGGTGCCTGTCAGTCAAAAGTAGAGTACTGTGATACATTTAATGTACAAGCAGGGTTATTCAATAAAAGTTCTTATCTTTTAAAATGGTGCTAATTTTGCCCCAACCAATCAGATGTTAGCTTACAAAAGTTACATAAGTTCTGATTGGTTGGGGCAAAATTAGCACCATTTTAAACAATAAGAACTTTTATTGAATCTCCCTGTAAGTTTATTTTAGTAGACAAGCTTTCGAGGGATCTACCCTCTTCCTCAGGTCAGAGCAGTACTGATTGAAACAAAGGTTAACAGAAAGTAAGGAGCTAATTACATTAGATAACAAGATAATAAACCCAAAGGGGGGGGAGGAATCCAGAATATACTGAGGAATGAGAAGGGGGAAACCAGTCAAAAACTACAGAAGAGGATGAATGCCCACAGAAGTAGCATCACCAACCATAATAAGAACAGAAACTTTTTGCCTGTAGGGACACTCCACGGAAAACCTCCAAGTCTGGATCTTGAAGGGACAGTTCAGTAGTAACCAAGATAGAAAAACATTTGAAGCCAAAATGATCCTGTTATTTGATTTCAAAAATAATGGGTTAAACCAAGATTTGGGATTCCTAGCCCACTATAACTGTTGAATATATCTGTATGTAGAACCATATGTGGATGGTATACAATATGTGCATATTCTCAGTGTCTGCTTTTCTCTCATCCAGCATCCCTCCCTCATTATTCCCCCATCCCCCCTGCTACCTCTCTCTCTCCATTTGGTTGCCCACCCTAGTACGCTGTTATCTCTCGATTTTATAACCCCCTCTCATTCCTCAGTATATTCTGGATTTTTTGCCCCCCTTTGGGTTTACTATTTTGTTTTCTAATGTAATTAGCTCCTTACTTTGTTAACCTTTTTTTTTAATCAGTAATGCTCTGACCTGAGGAAGAGGGTAGATCCCTCGAAAGCTTGTCTACTAAAATAAACTGTAAGTCCATTAAAAGTATCACAGTACTCTACTTTTTACTACATACGGTATATTGGACTAATACAGCAAAACTATTTTTATTTTTTCCAAGATGTCAGTCAAAAGCCTCCTTTCACATTGACCATACTTGTCAGAAGTCAGTCACCTGTGACGTGTCCTGCATATATGTTATCGGCTCATGAACGTGTCTGACTCCCAATAAATGTGCTGACAGGCACAAAATGAATAAGCAGCAGGCAAGCAACAAGTTTTGCACACTGGAGGTTGATTGAATAGCATTGCCGAGAATGGTGCAATCCAGTTGATTGACAAATGGAGCATTCGTATTGGTGGAGAATTGACAGGTTCCCATTGATTGCCAGGTAGATGTGCAGGGTCACAATAAGAATTGAATTTTCCGAGAAGGGGGAGCGCTACTCAGGTCTAACAATTTGAGTTTTGCTCAAACCAGCTCGCAACTGAGGAGGAGGGGAATGTATTTCCAGTGATGTAACTCCCCTCTTAGCCAGCAATACTGCGGATATGAACATGAGTGAACTGAGAGTTTTAATCTAGATATCAGGGTAACCGCATTCTACATATTTTAAAGGGATCTTTCATTTAAATCAATGTTGTTTAGAGGCTGGACATGCCCTTTAAATAAAATCAGAACATGTGGTATAAAAAAATTAGCTCCTTCTTCCAATAGAATTATAGTTTCAGAAAGGATGTGTGTGTGTGTGTTCCTAATATACCATGGGAATAATGGTCAGTAATACCCCAAGACTGGTGTTGGGCTTAAAGGACAACTCCACCCTCATAATAACATCATTTAGAAAGAATGGCTTCTTTTAAATATGTTGATATATCATACTTTGTCCTATGAATTCATATGTATACCTGCTGTGCTTCTGGATACCTCATAGAAAGTGAGCAATTTAGAAACCTGTACTGAGACTGGGCATGCTCAGAAGAGGAAGATAGGGGATTAAAGGGGAAGTTCAGTGCAAATACATATGCTTTTCAGAAAAAAGAGCAGTATTTTTTCATCCCAATGACCTTAATCTGCCAATTCAGAATATTGTCAGTGTATAAATAAAGTCAACCAAAATACTGACTTCCTGTTTGCAGGACCCCTAGTAGCGACCGTTATGGTCTTGCCCTTGACCAAGCGCCTGGGTTGATTTAGTTGCTCAGTAGAGATGTGAGCATCTTTGACCCATCCAACAGCCAATCAGTAGAAATTACTGTCAGGAACATTCCAAGGATGTGGTGCATCCTGGGAAGAAGAAGGACCGTTCCTTGAAATGTCAGCCCACTAATGTCAACAGCAGGAAACCGCAAAGGGTGTGAAATCAACTGATTTTTGAAAATGAGAGAGAATATGTAGAATAACTAAGAAGGCATTACACAAACTAACAATTTAACAAATATTGATAATTTCCACTGAACTGTCCCTTTAACATTCAATCATTGGCTGTAATGTCAACTGTCAAATCCATAACTGACAGTTGCTAACTGGAAGAACCAGAAAGCAGAAACAGGGGTAACAGGACATTGGTGAAGGATTTCAGGTTAGACTTATATATTTCAGATTTCAAACTATTACCTTTTAGGGTTTTGGGGGGTGATTTACCTGTATCTAAGTTTTCATTTTGAGGCTGGACTTGCCCTTTATTTTTCTGGTTATAAGCTTGAGGAGGCAGCTAGGGGATTAGCATTCAGTCCTTGGCTGCTACATAAACTGTCAAATCCATGACTAAAAACTGCTAATAAAAGAACCAGGAAGTAGAAACCGAGGCAACAGGACATTGTATAACATTTCAGGTTAGTCTTATATATTCTATAAACTAAAGCAGTTTTGTGGTTTGGGGGTAATATACAATTTCTCATTTAAGGGCTGGACTTGCCCTTTATTAATAAAGCGGAGAGCATCCACAAAAAGTATGAGGTTTTTATTTTCAATAGGAAATGAAGATGAAAAGCAATTAGGATATACTTTAGCCAGCTCAAAGGTATTTTCTGATTCTGAAATTTCCTGGTAGTGAAAGATTAACGAAGGAAGCTTATACAAGGAAACTAAAATGTCAGCTCACTAATGTCAACAGCAGGAAACAGCAAAGGGTGTGACATCAACTGATTTTTGAAAATGGGAGAGAATATGTAGAATAACTAAGAAGGCATTACACAATGTAGAATAACTAAGAAGGCATTACACAAACTAACAATTTAACAAATATTGATAATTTCCACTGAACTGTCACTTTAACATTCAATCATTGGCTGTAATGTCAACTGTCAAATCCATAACTGACAGTTGCCAACTGGAAGAACCAGGAAGCAGAAACAGGGGAAACAGGACATTGTGCAGGATTTCAGGTTACACTTATATATTTCACATTTCAAACTATTACCGTTTAGGGTTTTGGGGGGTGATTTACCTGTATTTACAGAGAGCCACTATTGCTTTATTAAATCATTACACGGAGTGCTGCTCGTATCAGTATCGGCTCTCTGTAAAAGGCCATTTTGTTTATTATCCCTTTTGAATCAATAATGGTTTATGGCCTTTTATTATAATTGTTAATTTTTTGTGTAGTAAAGCTTCCCATTCTTTGCAAAAAAAAAATGTATCTTGTAAATTCTTTGGTTGTCTAGTATGCATTACATGTTAAGTTTCCATAAATATTGAGGCCAAAAGACTGTGATGACCACAGAATTTTTCCCAATTTACTGCTGCACCCCCTGAAGGGTAGGCTTTATGTCTCAGACAATCACTGGCGCTGCTGATGGTCCGGCAAAGGAGCTGGTAAAGTGGACTTATGAGCACATTTCAGCATTGTGAACCACACAAGGCTTGGGGGGGGGGGGGTTGTTTGGGGGTGGACATACACTTTAAAGGAGAACTAAATTATTTTTTTTTAATCCTAATGTGAAAGCTTTTCTCCCCAGAATACCTATACATTGAAAGATTTTTCTATTTATTTGCATTTAGTAGATATAGGTGATAGATTCTGTAACAAAGGAGGCTTTCGTGTTGTTGCCATTACAACTCATAGCCCATGTTGGCTTCAAAGAGCCAGGCCCCCTGACCCCAAGATTCACTGTATTTATGCACAGAGTTTCTAGCTTCTGTTAAACTGTTAAAGATAAACAGGGTTATTCAATAAAAGTTCTTATCGTTAAAAATGGTGCTAATTTTTCCCCAACCAATCAGATGTTAGCTTTCAAATGTTAAATAAAATCTGATTGGTTGGGGCAAAATTAGCACCATTTTAAATGATAAGAATTTTTATTGAATCTCCCTGACAGTTTCTAAAAGTACCTGTGAGTTGCTGGTTGTGTACCAATGCTGTGCTCTTAGACACAAACAGACCAAGAAGTCACAAGTTCTAATCCCCTAATTTACTTGTGAAACAATATAACATAGTCCACTGCCTGAGTTTATTGTTTGTTTCCATGTTTCTAGAAAATATAAAGTTTCTACATATGTACAAACTTTATATATAGCAGCTCTGTTATTTATTTACCAACCAGTGTGAATTGCTTCCAGTAGCAATACAAAATAGTGAACTGATTTTACTGACATTTACTGAAATGTACATCTATCTATTGCAAGTTCATTGATGGTATGTTCTGCTAAAGTGCTGGGTTAGGAAAAAATCTGACTATTGGGACTATTGGGTTCACTTCCACATGCTCCCTTTGATTTTGTTTTTATTATGTGTCTAGCAAAAGATAAACTAGCTTGTTACATATTAGCCCTTGTGGCATAGAGGTGGAAAGCTTTGTTTTTAGAAAGACACAGTATAGAAGGTTGCTGGTTCGATTCCCCATACTTATTTTTATTTTTTGCTGAAATGTTAAATGTTCTGTTTCTTTCATCTATGCTAGCAAAGACATACACTGCAAAGATTACTTTTCTTTTTTTGTATGAAAAGCAAAGGAATGTATCATTGTTAGGGATAGGAGCATTTGTAATGTGTTTACACAAAAAACTGCACTGAAATCTGTGTTCTGTGTCAGAGGGAGGGATCTCTGAGCTGTAACATGATTGGCTGTCAGCTTCCAGGAAGCAAGACTGCAATTTCCTGTGAAGTGTACTGAGTACACTTAGCTGGGTGTTCCCAGATAAGGTGAATTATGGGAGCTGACCCCTAGTACCCACAGGTTATTTTCATAAATCACCCAGCATCCACAGCAAAGGGAAAGATGAGACACAGCTTGTTGTATGTTTGTAAATGTGCTCTGACTATTGTTGTCTAGGGACTTAAGTTCTCCTTTAATTATGATTAGCAAACTTTTACATTCCTCATACTAGAGCACTGCATCAATATAGCAGGCTTTCTTACTTCCCCTCAGCCCTTTGGCTTTTAAAATGAGGGAAGAGGCCATCCAGTGCTTTATATTAAAGGCATAGGACCTCCCATTAAAGGGCTGTTTTGGGGGTACTATTACCACATGGACACTTGACCATGCTTCCTAATAAATACATACAATGTGGTTGGAAGGCTTTTCATTCATATGATCACAGTAATGTATACTAAAAACACCTTTGTTTATAATGTATGCCAGTGTGCAGATAATATATTGTATGGGGCCTAGGAATGTGCATTGATTATTTTTTCTATGTTTATATAAATGTTTGACCAGATCAGTAGCAAACTGCAAATTGTAGTTGTAATTTAACCTAATCTATTATATGTATTTTACCATAGGGGGACTATTTTTGGTCAAAAGATCTATTGGCCTCACTAGAAAAGTTATGCCTGTCTGCTTGGCAGGTCCTGCTGAGTGACAGGGAATGTTATTGCTACAGCGAGCACTTGTTTGGTGTAAGTTAAGCTTAATGTAAGTTTTATATTACATTGCAAAAAGGACACCATATAACTAATACAAAATGAAAGGGAAAATGCACACAAAACAATAAAGCACATTGTCCTGTATAGTACATAGATCCAGAAACAAGGAATGTTGTAAAATATTACCAACTTTACCCATTTGGACAAACTATCCATTCTGGTTCCCTGTGAAAACCAATAACTTTTATTTTTCAAACCTGCCCTGTAAAAAAAAGTTTTTTTATAAATGACCTTAAAAAAAACATGACATTTAAAAAAATGTACACTTTAATACATCTTCAATAAAAGTTCTTATCGTTTAAAATGGTGCTAATTTTTCCCCAACCAATCAGAACTTATTTAACATTTGGAAGCTAACATCTGATTGGTTGGGGAAAAATTAGCACCATTTTAAATGATAAGACCTTTTATTGAATAACCCTGCTTGTGTAATAAAGGACAAAAACACACCAACATGTATATTACTTTTGTGAAAAGCAGAGATGTTCAAAAACCAGCGAGTTCCTGTTTTAGACATTTTTTTAAACCTTGATTGCTATATAAATGTATATATTTTCTATTTATTTGCACTTTTTTGTAAACCACACAGGGCTGCCATCATACTTTTCTGGGCCCCATACTTTTCTGCTCCCCCCCATAACATGCACCAAATCAGACATGCTACTCACAGACTAGAACACATATTAAACAGACATGCATATACAATAACACTTATATTATACTAAACTAGACATTAAGCCCGCTACAATAACTGGCGCTAGAAGCACAGAGTGCCCCCTTAGTGCCCCAAGGCCAAAGTACCCTCTTAGCGTCCCAAGGCCAGAGTCCCCCCTCTGTCCCAAATCCAGAGGCCCCCCTCTGTCCCAAATCGAGGGCCCCCCTCTGTCCCAAATCCAAGGGCCCCCCGTCTGTCCCGAATCCAGGGCCCCCCTCTGTCCCAAATCCAGGGGCCCCTGTCCCAAGCAACCTTACCTGCAGTCTGTTTAATTGCTGTTCTCCCTCCGTGTTTCCTGTGTTTCTCCCTCTAGTGATGAGTCAATAGGAACTGCAGAGACTCTCCCTCTAGTGGTGAGTCAATAGGAACTGCAGAGACTCTCCCTCTAGTGGTGAGTCCATAGGAACTGCAGTGACACACACGCACGGACACGGAGGCACACTTAGGGTTTTATTATATATGATAGTTGGAACTCAGACACTGGTAAAATGATTGGCACAGGCTCTGATAAATGGTTGACACACACTGGTTAGATCATTGGCACATTATTAAATGCCCCATGTACAGCAACACACTGACCTGTATATATAAATTGTCTTTTCCAGCACACACTGACTTGTATATATGTAGGGAAGCTGGGGATACATTCCTGCTACTCATCCTGTATTGTAGAGATTTTAAGATCCCTAGACTAGGAAGTGAGGGGGAGGAGCCAGGTAACCAGGAAGTTAGTTAGTGAGGGGGAAGTAAAGAGAGAACCGGGATGATGAAAAGTGACTATGATAAAGGTGTAAACAGAAAGAAAGAAACCCTTGTCATGAACTGTTTTCTCTCCAGTAATTCCCTCTGGCATGAATCAGTTTCTGGTTCTGCAACACTCTCTCCTGGCTGGCAGATTGTAAGTTCTGTTACAAAGTTCATATCTGCCTTAAGTAAACTTTCCCATTCTGTTCAGTGGAATAAAGTGAATACAGAGTAATTACTTAAAGTTCCCAGGGAGTCTGTCTCAATCCTGGGTGGAGGCAGGCCAATCTGTTATTACTGCTCTGTCATAGCGGAGAAACAGGACTCCTGTAGCACCAAATCAGACTATAAATACCAAATGTCTATTCTGTATAATCAGAGGGCTACATATATAAAATGCCATGTCCAGCACACACTGACCTATATATATAAATTCAATGTTCAGCACACACTGACCTGTATTTATAAATTTGCCTCCATCGATAGACTGTAAAGCCACTTACTGACTGAGTCATGGAGCCATGCAGCAGACACAAGGAAATCCAGGAAGCACACGCCCCCTTTCTTTTCTCCAGTTCTCCTGTGTTTTCACTTTTGAAAATTTGGAAATGTTTAATAACTTTCCATTTTGATAATTCTCAAATTTGCAAAAATTTATGGATCTAGGTTTGCTAGAATTTTTCAACTGTCAAATCCGATTTAAAACTGGTTTCAAATCTCACCCGAACTTCACCCCTAGTGAAAAGTTATTGCCCCCACTAGACACAAAATCAACCAAAGAATTACATTTAATTCTAAAATTGGTGAATTAGACTAGTCAAACCCAATTGCTTCGATCCTTGATTCTAGAATTCAATTAATCTCAAACTTTCTAGCAATGTCAAGTATACTAAAAGGTTTTGACAAACAGCACACGTCATTCAAAACGTTTCAGAAGACCTGACAGATAAATTATTGAAAGTTCTGAAATCTGTAAACTTTGTAACCTGGGACCATGATCGTTAATTTATGATTGGTTTAGCGATTGTTAATTTACAATCGTTATCGCAAACTAAAGATAATGATTGTAAATTACCGATATCGTTTGTAAATCTACGATAACACGATCGTAAAGTTACGATCCCCATAGAATACCATTGCGTTAGTTTGCTACCGCATGGTATTATACGACCAAAAGTTCAGCTTAAATGTACAACCACGGCCGTACATTAGCGATAGCGCACAGTATCGCTAACTTGTGATGCTGTGTGTTTATGAATATGGCCCCTGGTTACAAATCAATTGCTCAGATGCTGGGAACCCACATGAAAAAGTGGTAAATCTGCCTTAGAAAACTGCTAAGAATACTCATCAGTGAGATTACAGAAGAACATCCAGAGTTCCAGGCTTCTGTCAGCTTTGTTAATAGTGTTCACAGTTCCACAATGGGAGATTGGCAAGGTGAAAGTGTTGCACATGTTTGAGTGTAACTGAGTTAAGCAGCAAGACAATAATTTTAAAGAGGAGCTAAATTAAAATTTATAAAGCAACCTTCCTGTCATCGAATATACCCAGTGTGATGACCTACAGCAAAACACTAGGGCTGGGAAAGAAGATATTTGCATATTATTTTCTTTCAATGTCTTGCTCCCCCTGCCAGTTTTGGTCTGATTTTGGCTGTCCTCTTACTGACATTGGGGCAATTTTATCAAGCAGAAGCATTCTTAAATAAGGAGCATCAAATAATACTTCCAGGTTAGAGCCGTTTTTAGGCATAGGCCACCTAGGCAAAGAACTAGGGTGCCTATGTTGATCCAGAGAGCCTATTCTTCTCCCTAGCATTTCCCTGTCAGTTGTTACTTGCTGTGTTAGATCTGCTCTCCTTGTTCAGCTGTAACCTGCAACATTGTATCTAGTACAGAGCCTAAACTCCACACACTCTACATAGCAACAAATGTTGCAATTTGCAAATGAACTGAAGCTGAAGGAAGGAGGTGGGAGGATAAGCTCAGCTAATAGTACTTAGGAGAACAGTTCTAAAATGCCAGGTAAAAGCTGCTGCAGACTTTATAACAGTGGCCCCTGTGACTAGCAGCCATGAGATCCCTATCCCTGCCTCTTTCTTCCTTCCACCCAACTCTCCAACTAGAACTTGTGGGTGAGGAGTGAACAATTCAATGGAGGAGATATGGAAAGCAGGTACATACTGTATATCATGTTAATGCTGGCAGCTGGAAGGGTTAAAGGTAAAACTCTTCTGGCACTGAAAGTGTTAATGGCAATACTATGGGGAAGTTGGCTAGCACTGAAGGGTTAATAGCAATTCTGCAATGGCAGTGAAAGTATTAATAGTAAAGTCTGCTGGCACTAAAGGGTTAATGGTAATGTTCTGCTGGCACTAAATTATTAATGCCAATATTCTTGGAAAAGCACTGAAAGAGTAAAGCATCTCAGATCTCACCAAATTTCCCTATTCTGCCCTACCCGGCTGTACACAATTTCTGTGGAGAACACTGGTGCCACATACCGCACATCCACTGAAACCTGTTCTGTCCTTCCAATCAGTATTTCATTTGTGGCCAGTGTCACTGCATAGGCACAAACATATATATACACGCCCGCCTCACCTGTTACAGCGTGTGCCTCTTACCAACTAGTAAAGTGGTTCCACTATAAAGAACAGTCGCAGTAGACGGTGTCAGAAGCAGAAGGAAGAAACCCAGCTGTAGTTTGACAGGCCAAGGTTTTTTTTTGTGATTTTTTTTTTTGGGGGGGGGGGGGCGAGGCTCAAACAGGAGGAAGCAGAGGAAATCTCAGAGGGGTGGAGCTTAACATTCAGCAAACCAGTAACAAGATGTCAGTAACTTTCAAGGCACAAAGGTAGGCTCTGGAGGGGCATAAGGAAAAAAAATATGGCAACGGTATTTTTTAAAGCTGCAGCTTCCAAATGAACATAACTTAAATTTTACAGTGCACTTATCCTTTAACAATGTAGGCCATATTTATAAAGTGGCAGTATCACTGTAACGATCACTAAAACAATTGTTAAAATGATCAAATAAATCTAAAGTAAGGATGGTAAATCCACAATCCCCATAGAATACCATTGCATTAGTTTACTACCGCATGGTATTCTTCGATCGAACATTTGTAAATTAAGTATACCTGGTACCACTCATACCCCCTCATAAAATTCTTAGCATTGCCTAAAATACTGATACCGTTGCCCTTAAATTGATCGTATGTTACAGTCCATGTTGTGAGGTAATGATTGTGGACATAAAGCAGTGATATTATATACTATATGTCTTTTTTTTACCTGCATTATTTAGAGACCATTTTAGGAAAGAACCTGCAGATAGGATGTTATTAATGGCATATAGTATATTAGTGAAAGTTTTTTCCTCTTCACTGAATTTGATATTCCACACAGTAACAGATTTTTATTCTATTATCATGAAAAAAAAACTTCCTCAGAATGTCCAGGTTCAAAGTGGTTCTGTTAATAACAACAAAAAAAAATCTGCATTAATTTCCCCTCAAGCAGATGTGCACATTGTATTCATTTTGTCCACATCTCTGACCCCTCATGCAACCCATAGATTAGATTTTCTGCTCAGTACATTCATTACTTGACAAATTATTTCTGGTCACGTTTTAGACTGCCCAGGCAGACAAACATTTTAGTTGATTTTTAACAGCAGATTTTGCCATGGAACAAATTCCTTATAAGCAAATCTGTGTTTTAACCAAGGTAAATTTAAAGTTTCTAGTGGATGCAAATCACAAAGTAGGACTGAAATCGACAAACACCTTTTATTGTAGGTGTTTAGAGAAGGGAGAAATGTAGGACTAGTACAGGGGAGTCACTGGGCACATAAAATTCTTAAGGCCAGGACTGAATACTAATTTCCAGAATAAAAAGATGGTTTTGTTGTTATTTGTAAAGGATTTTAGGGTTACAGGCTAAAGATTATTTTCCCTAACCTTTTACAGCACAACTTGGGTGTTAGGTTTTTATATAGTCTCTATAATCACTTAGCCTAATAGCAGCCATTTTGTTCTTTGACTCCATTTTATGTTCATATTATTCAGATGTTGTTCTCGAAATGTACTAAGATGTTCTCTCTCTTGTCTCATGGTGTAGATAATATTTTATCTCAAGGTCTTTTGCCTCCTACATTGTGTGTCAACCTGACTCTATCCTTGCATTTCAATAGATGTTTTACTACCTCATCTGTAGACACAAAGGGGGTTATTCAATAAAAGGTCTTATTGTTTAAAATGGTGCTAATTTTGCCCCAACCAATCAGATGTTAGCTTTCAAATGATAAATAGGATCTAATTGGTTGGGGCAAAGTTAGCACCATTTTAAACGATAAGAACTTTTATTGAATAACCCTGAAAGTCTGGCAATGCCCCTTTCTCTGGCAATGCCCTTTTTTTTGGTTTGATATACTGTATTCCAATGTACGAAATGAATAAACTGAGAAAGAGTTTTACTGCACCTAACGTGTGGTGTAATTCTTTCTCCCAGCGCTGAAGGGTCTCTTATTGAGTCTAAGACAGGCATCAGGGTCCAGCGTGACTAGTGCAGGATATTTATTCTAACATTGGGACCCCCCAAAACCCTACTTTTGTAATTCTTACCTTGCACCTCAGCATGCCTAAAAGAAGGAATTTAGCTTAAAGTCCACCAGTCCTTCGCTGCACTATATCCACTCTTCATGTGCTCATGCAACTGTAAAGGAGGGGACTTATTTGCTGTCATAAGCAATTGCCCGGGAATGATGGCTAGCACCTGGAAGAGTGGTGAGGGACCCACAGACTTCAAGGGAAAATATTTTCTTTCAGAAACGCTGAGGCGCAAGTTAGTAATGCAAAAGTAGAATTTTGTGAAGATGCTGGTTGTTGGGTAAATCTTTGTCTTCTGATCTGCTGAACTTCATTCGTCAGCACTTTCCCTATAAATGTTCATATTTTACAGGGGGCCAAAGTTATATGGTCAGTCACAATCACGTGTTTATAATTAAAACTGCAGGCCTACAATTACTATTACGATCATAATTGTGCGATGACCTATACAATACCATTGCGGTAGTCGACGACCATAAATGTATTTTTGTATTTTTACGAAAACTCGCTGTATCAGAACTTTCCTATACCACGAGTTTTTATATACAACCTAACCCCCCCCCCAAAAAGTAAAACATGCCCAGTATCATGAAACCAACCAATCTCTGGGATCAGTCAATTGCAGAGACAGACAGGGACAGATAAATTGACAGACAGAGATAGACAAAAATAGACAGGAAGATACATGGATAGATGGATAGATGGACAGAAAGATTTTGAGATGTTTGGGGAAGTTTGAGGTCCTTTCCCACGGTATTACCCAACGGTTGTAACCCTTGTGCACCAGCAGACTTTCCTAGGAGTATTACTACTGTATTAAAGGGTATGTCCACCCTTAAAACCATTTTTGTATATATGATTCCCCCTGTCCCCCCAGCCCCAACCACTCTATTTATATTCTTAGAAAGTTCCCCAAACTTTACTTACCTCCCCTCTTTCCTCTGCCGCGCTGCCGGCCCTCTGCTTGTGAGAAAATGCAAGCAGAGGGGCGGGACCGGCAGTCACGTCTGTGATTGGCTGAGCGGGGGAGTTCATTGCGGCGGGGGAAAGAGGGAAGGTAAGTAAAGTTTGGGGCACTTTCTAAGAATAAAAATGGAGCAGTTGGGGCTGGGGGGACAGGGGGACAGGGGGAATCATATAGCTAAAGGGTTTTACACTAGGGGGAGGGAATCCTGAGAGGGAGGGGGAGGGAGGGGGAGAAGGGCTGCAGTACGCATGCCAAACTTCTCCCGGAGGCCAGGTAGGAGGCAGAGTCCTATATGGACTCTGCTATCCTCCTGGTGGGCAGTTTTTGGGACTTTGGGGGGGGGAATACAGGAGAACCTTATGGAGCTGGGATGTGAGGTAATGATTAAACTACACTACATGATGTGGCCAGTAGTTGGGAAGATTATAGTTTTGGGGGTGGACATGCCCTTTAACCTTCTCAGTGCTAGTGGAATTTCCTCAGAATATTACTATTAACTCTTTCAGTGCCAGCAGACTTTCCCAGATAATTGCCATTCATGCTTTCAGTAGACTTTTAACACAGTATTACCTTTAAAGGGCATGTCCACCCTTATAAAAAAATTTCACATGTGATAGTATACCTTCCCCCAGCCCCAACCGCTATAAAATCATTTTAAGAAAGTGTCCCAATCTTTACTTACCTTCCCTCTCTCCTCTGACGCACTGCCCGGCCTTCTACTTGCAAGACATTATATGTGGTTATATGTAGTAACAAAACTACTGTTACTACATATAACAAGGATAGTAACAGGATCAGGAAAATCCTCAATAAGTATTGGCCCATCTTACTTTCAGATCCTCTGTTGAAAGATGTTATTTCCCCAACACCGAATATTATATATAGGAAGGGACAATCGGTTGGCACCCTTGTTTCACCAAGTATGTTCACCGATAAAAAATGTACACAAACGAAACCAACTTGGCTTAAATACAAGGGTTGTTTTCAATGTGGACATAAACGGTGTAAAATTTGTAAATATATCGAAGTATCTAATGTTTTCAAGAGTCACAAAAATAACAAAATTTTTCATATTAACCGTTATTACAACTGTAAATCTACACATGTAGTATATTTAGCTACATGTGGTTGCGGTAGTCAGTATGTGGGCAAGACTATTAGATCAGTCCACAAGAGATTGGCAGAACATGTCAATGCTGCCATAAATGGAAAATTAGATACTGCTATATCTACCCATATTATTGAACAACATGGGGGTTCTATAAACATCAAATTTCAGATTATAGATAGCGCTGAAGTTAATACTCGAAAGGGAGACAGAGAATCTACCCTTATGCATAAAGAAGCATTTTGGATGTACACACTTGAAACTATAGCCCCTATAGGCTTGAACAGAGATTTCGAGCTAAGTTGTTTTTGTGACTAATTTAATCTAATGGCTTTACCTATATAGTATTATACGTATGATAACAAACAAACAATCTAATTTTATCATTCATATGTATATGTTTACATTTCCCTCATATAGGTTTTGAGTGTGGCGATCTGGCAATATGGACATTTTAAGCATTTTTTCTTGTCATTATTGATTGAATATATATGATCTCTGCCTATTATATAAGTCCTTTCTTTTGTCTTTCACTTCTTTGTATCTTGATTATACATTACATAAGGACATTACATTGTGTTAATGTTTCTTTATATGTTTTTAATGGGTGTCATCTTCGTTGTGATATATTTTTAATATCATAAGGGGTTAATGATTTGGGCTTTATAAGACAGTCTGAGAGGACACTCCTCCATGCCCCTGAGGAAGTGGCTATTGGCCACGAAACGCGTTGGGCGGAGTCTTGAGAGTTCCCATGCTTCTGATGGTCTGTTTGCAACTCTATGCAGTGATGGCTATGTAAATGTGATTTTAAAAGATTCCTAATAAATATTTGAAGTTTTTACTGAAGTCCTGCTGCTCCCTTCCTTGCTACCCTTTTGGGTTCTGTCTTTGGATTCAACACTTTGGCCGTGAGGGAGACGGTGTACATTGGAGGTTCAACAGAGCGCTGGCCTAATTTGTTGGATATCGCTCCCACCTGAACAGATGCAGTAAGTTCGTTTGATTGTAGCAAGTAGAGTGAACTTAACTCAGCTATTGTTGTTTGATTTCTCCTAGCACTCACAACTAGCACTCTACTCAGATACAGTGTTGCAAACTGAAGTAACTGAACATACTGAAGGGGAAGGAAGAAGGTGGGAGTAAGAGCTTGGATAAAAGAACAGAGGATGGCATTTCTAAAATGGCAAACAAAAGCTACCTACTATTTATTTCCCCCAGGGATTGCTGCCTGGGGCAAACTTCTCAAATTGCCTTATTAAAGGGGAACTGTCGTCCAAAAATGACTTAAGGTAAATTGGTAGGAATTGCTCTCCTGAGAATTTTTGCAATTTATTATAATTGATTATTTTGCATAGTTTTGAAGATAGTAACATTTTTGTGTGTGATATGGCAGCAGCATCACCAGGTCTCCTGCACTTCCTGCTTCCTGCTCTGAAACCATGTCAGTCAAACTGCCCTGTGTCTCCTCCTCCCCTTTGCAGCCCCCCTAGTCCCTCCCACTCATGGACCCCATGGTCCCTCCAGTTGCAGGCCCCACTTGGCCCATTCTCTTACAGCCCCATGTGGCCCCACCCACAGATGCCTAAGCCCTGCCCACCCGCATGTGCATAAGCCTCACCCACTTGGAAGTGCATAAGCCCCACCCACTCGTGGGTGCCGTGGCCCACTCAGACCCCCCCTACAGAAAACTCTGTGGAAACAGCCTTTTCAGGCAGAGTGAGAACTGTGCCTGAAAAGGCTGTTTTCACATAGTGGGAAAGAAGGGCTATAGATTCCCTTACCTTCTCTGTCAGGACTTCACACAGCAGAGAGGAGGAGGGACTTCCTGTCTCCCTCACACACTGAGGGAGTCTGAGGCTGTGCTCACCGGCGGCAATGTGCAGGAGAAGCCTTAGGAATGTCACATGTCCGCCTCCCACCAATTAAAGGGCATGTCCACCCCTTTTGAAAACTTTTGATATGCGGTAGGGCATGCTCCCCCAGCCCCAACCGCATTAATATTATTGTTAAAAAAGTCCCCCGATCCTTAGTTACCTTCCCTCTTTCCTCTGCCGTGCTGTTCCGTGATTGGCTGTTCTGTTCAGAACTCCAGGCAACCGCGACCATGATTGGCTGCCTCAATCCCATCAAGGTTTGAGGCATGCTCAGTAAAGCTCTCCCCACGCAGCTGCCGGTCCCGCCCCCCTGCTTGCAATTCCATGCAAGCAGGGGGGCGGGACCGGCAGCTGCGTCCGTGATTGGCTGAGAGGCAGCCAATCATGGTCACGGTTGCCGGGAGTTCTAAACAGTGGAGGAGAGAGGGAAGGTAAGTAAAGATTGGCGGACTTTTTTGCAATAATATTAATGCGGTTGGGGCTGGGGGAGCATGCCCTACCGCATACCCAAAGGTTTTAACGTTAGGGGGAGGGAAAGAAAAATGGGAGGGAGAGGGAGGGGGGGAGAGCTTTACTGAGCATGCCTCAAACCTTGACGGGATTGAGGCAGACTCAGGCACAGCATGAGTCACACACTGCTCCTACACAGCAGTTTCCTGGACTTTGGAGGGGCACAGCAGGGGAACCATTTTGAGCAGAAATGTAAGGTAAGGCTTGTTTTAAACTTCTTGATGTGGCCAGTAAGGGGTTAAATTTTAGTTTTGGGGGTGGACATGCCCTTTAACTTTATGGTCAGTCATTTCTTTATATCACAACATTGGGCTGTGAAGCACGTAGAGAGGTGCTGATGGCTCCTTTTAAAGGTAGGAAACTGGCCTTTCATTTAAACTTTTTATGGAGAACACAGTTCCCCTTTAAAGCAATGCCCCTGGTTTGGTCTCTTGCTGGGCCATTGGAGAACATTAAACCTCCTTTGTTAAAACAATTGATTTTAAATGTAGATGTACTGTATGCTTTGGGTCTTTATCATGTTGGGGTTCCTCTTCATCTAAAGCCTCCTAGTAGGTAAGTGCTGAAGAAAAGGGGTGACGCCAGAGTAATTTCATTTAAACGAAATAACTTAAAATCTAACTAAAATGGAAAATTGCAGTGCCACTGCCTCTTAGATTTTAAGTTATTTCTTTTATCTATCTTGCTGAAAAAAATTAATTTGCCACCACCTAAAAGATTCTCACCAACCACAGTGGCCCACATTACATTTTCCTTTTTCAATTGCTAATTACATTTGCTGATTTTTAATTTTTTTAAGATTTAGGAGATTATTATAAGACTATACTTCTATACCACATGATGGTTAGATCACATGTACTTAGCATTTAGTTCAAAACTAATTTTCACATTGTTTCTATTCTGTACCTTATTATTTATTTAATTTCAATGAATAATCAAAACATTCTGCAGCAGTTAAGTTAAAAATCGAATATGTTTTCAGAAAGTCAATGTGAAAGGAGAAATATTTAATTACACATTGATATGGACTAATGCAATTTCCTTATAAATTAACACAAACCAACACAACTAATATATCTAAAGGCAGCCTTATCCATATTGTATTTTTTTAAAGAACTAAATGGAAACGTATACTAATCCATAATGTTTTAAGTTCCTTGCAGGGAAATAAAGCATACCTTAACCTTTGAATCTGAGCTTTATTATAAGATGGTGAGTTGAATCCAACCATTCAATGTTACTTGCAGATTCTGTTCTCCTCTATAAGCAATTTGTTGCTTGTGGGCTAAACACATTCCATTGTTAATTCAAAATGCTACATTTCACTATGTTAAAAATTACTCAATAAAATGTCTTTCAGTTACTGTATAATGAACCAATGGTTAAATGCAGAGGCGGATTTACACCTCAGGATCCTGCAGGCCCAAAGAACCTCGCACCCTTAGCCCCACCCCTAAACACAGACCACACCCCTAAACCACACCCATTTTCTCTTTTTTGGGGAAGAAAATAGACTATAAAGAGGTTGGATTGGTGGGAGGAGTTTGACAGCCGCCATTCCACCCTCAGGCGCCCCTAGGCACGTGCCTACTGTGCCTAATGGTAAATCCGTCTCTAGTTAAATAAGGGTCCTAAAGAAGGGTCACCACCCCAACCAGGATACGCTACCACCGCGTTGTGGTCAGTAACCTTCTAAAAGCATCTGACCATCCCTCAGCTTCTTACACCATTTATAAACATATTTGCCTGTTATGCTTGGGTAAGACTCAGATCCTGGCAGATATCTATTTTTAATCAGTAAATGTAAAGCATGAAATGAAATAAAGTTTCTAAAGCATATTTAACAAATTCCTTATTGTAACATTCAAAACATAAACACTTTGTCATAGTGTTCTTTTCTGTAATTTTCGTTTCACTTTTTTGTCTGTTTTGTCTTCTTTTCTGTTCTCTTGTGTTTTGTTCTGTTATGTTCTCTTCCCTTCTACAAAGTAATATACATAGCAATTGGGTTGAATAAAAAGATCCTTCTAGTCCAACCTTTATACCCCCCTCTTTAACCCTACCTAACAGTTGATCCAGAGGAAGGCAAACAAAAAAAAAGGGGGGGGGGAATCTCTTCTATTGTGTTGTGTGTTCTGTTCTCTACTTTTCTTTTACCCTCTTGTTATATTCTCATCTCCCCTGTTCTCTCTTCTGTTCTATTGTGTTCTCTTTTCTTTTTCTTCTTTTCTCTTCTTTTATTTTCCTCCCTCAGAATTTGTAAAAAAACCCAAAAAAAAACTCCAGTTGTAACAAGGGAACAAAAGAGAACACAACAGAAAACAACAAAAGAGTATAGGAAAAAATAAAAAAAATAAAGAACAGTCCATTTTTCCCGGGGACTTTGGAAGGGAATTTCATGTTAGATTTCAAGTTCAGAGATTGGTGAGTCTAGAAGTTGTTTATGCTTGAAAGAGCGGCGAGTAATGTCACTTAGGTATTGATCTATTTCAAGCACTGAATTCTGAACAGTTGAAGAGTACAGCTGCCAATAATAGTTATGAAAGAGTCCTGCTACTGAAAGGGTTATAATTGTATATGGTTTATGTTCCAATGTATGCCAGTAGTTTGCCACACTTTCCCACTGCTCATAAAAACTTTGGGCTTGAAAATGTAGTTTTTTGTTGGTGCATGCAGGTAGTATTTAGTCAGTGAGTCAAGATTGCAATTTTAAAGCTTGTACATTTTCTGTATAGGGATAAGCAGCTGACTGGTGTTTGATGCGGTTGTAAGCACCATGCGGTCGTGGAGTTTAAAGGCTTCCAATACCATAATGGGGTTTCTAGTGTTCTCATTAAAGTGAAAGAAATCCTCCCAGTTTTCTGAAAGATCTGTCTCTTCTGCAAATGGGCTTAACAAGAAGGGGTTATGTTTCCAAGGTGGGAGTGGAGGACGTTGAGCCCATTGTAGTGTCACCCAGCAGGGGAGTGGTCAGATAAGAGTTTTGAAGAAAAGACAGAGTCTTGTAAAGTTGGGGGTAACTGCTGATCAGGATCAAACCTATTCTAGACATGGTGTGGTGGATGAATGAGAAGGATGAAGATCATGTCATTGGGGGTGGAGTGTGTCTAATGAGAGTTTGATGACTGTGTCATCCACATTGTGGATACTTTGAGGTAGTTGGCTATGTATTGTATACTCATATAGCAGACATAGCAAATCCAGGGGAATATAAAAAAACAATGTTATTATAGGTTGGGATTGTAGTTTACCATGTAAAAAATATAGGTGCCCTGATGGGCCAGCCAGGGGCATAACTACCAGGAGAGCAACCACAGGGGGGGGGGCTGAGAGAAAAGGGGGGGGCCATGTTCTTATTTTTCCTATGACAGATATAGCCTCCTCCCAGAAAACTACTGTGGATGAAGCACGGATAGGGGCCCCATCATAGTTTTGCTGGGGGGCCCAGTGATTCATAGTTACGCCACTGGGGCCAGACTTGAATTGTGATCGAATATATGATTTTGGCTATTAAGATTGCTGCTCTCCCAGAAGCTGAGGTGTGTTTACAGTAGACGTATTCGTTGGTGGCCTAATGAGTTTTAATGAGTTAAATTGAGGGTTGTTAGGTCTAGCTTCTGTTGCTTAAGGTAGTGGGGGCAGTGCATTTTGCCTTGCATTGCAGGTAAGGTACTTTAAACCCACACATGTCACGTGTGTGAGTTTTCAAGGCTGCGACATAACCAACATATTTTGAAAAAATAACGATTATGTGACTTGAAGTTTATATACAACAGAATTAAGAAAAGAGTTAAAACACTTAAAGTAACTGTGGTCCAAAATTGACTTTAGGTAAATTGACAGGAATTGCTTTTTTTATTTTTGCAATTTAATTTCATTATTTTTTTTTACATAGTTTTGAAGATATTTACATTTTTACGTGTGATATGGTAGCAGTATCACCAGATCCCCTGCATTTCCTGCCCTGAAACCATGTGACAGTCCCCCTTCTCTGCGTCTCCTCCTCCTCATGGGCTCCCCTTAAAAACCCCTGTGGCCCCTGGAGACATACTGATGGGTAGTAAGGGGGTAGTCTGAGTAACTGAAAGAAAATTAGTGTGCGGTTCTGGACTAATTTAATAATGTTCCCAGGAGAAATGTAGGATATATGCGAGCAGAGCTTCTAGGTCTCATGTCGCCTCAAGCCATGCTAGGCCACGCCCCTGTAAACATTTACAAGGCATATTATATTTCTTTTCTCATCACTTCTTGTTTGTACTGTTTTGTTTTCTTTGCTTCTGTTCTGTACCATTAATCTTTTCTATTGTTCTTTTCAGTTCTGTTCTCTTTTATTTTTTTGTGTGCTCTTCCTTCTCTTCTGTTCCATTTCCCCCTTTTCTCTTCTGTTTTGATCCATTATAAGAGAACATAAAATAACAGAACAGAAGATTAGAGAGCAGAAAAGAAGAGAAAGAAACAAAACAGAAGAGTACAAAAAAAATAGAAGAAAAAAATAAACGGGAATAAACAGAAGAAAAAAGAGAAAATAATAGAATAGAGCAGAAGAGAACAGTAGAAAGAAGAGAACAGAACAGATGAGGACAGACCAGTGTAAAACATTAGAAACAGAGGAGAACATTAGAAACATAACAGAAGTGAACAAAAGTGAAGAGAATAGAGGTGAATAGAAGAGAAGATAGCATAAGCCAAGAGAATGGAGGAGAAAAGAACAGAATAGGAAAAAAGAACATAAAAGCAGAGCCGGATTGCAGAGAAGGCCATGGATTCAAGCACCAGGGTCTATAGGGGCTCTTGTCTAATATCCTCCCTTTTTGCCAAAACATGAAATGATTGCTTGGTGCATTAATAGCAAATGTATTCTTTAAAAAAAATCGGGCAGCCAGCCAGTCAAAATGATTAAAAGGTTAAATTGTAACAATTTTTAAAACCTGAAGCTGCAAAGGTATTGAAAAAGAAGGACAACTGGAATTGTTACAAGCAAATGCCAGCAAAGTAATGCTGGAAGTTGCTGGCTGGAAGTTGCTGTACACAAATATTGCACCCTTTAAATGTACCACAAGTTAAAGGGCATGTCCACTCCCAGAAAGCAAATCTATACTTATCTTCCCCACATCCACACACCCCAAACCCCAATATTATTATAGTCACTTACCTTCCCATAGTTGCTGAAGCTCATAATCCTTACCTTTCTCACCAACAAGAAAGCCGGCATCTCACACAGATGCTGGCTTCCGAATTTCAGCAGTGAGTCAATGACTGACTGTATAGTGCTCCTTGATCTTTAGCCCCTGTTTGGTATAGTTGGTTAATTATACAACTGTCTATAATTCAACAAAATCCCTGGCTTTGTGCAATGTTCCTATAAGAGTGATGTTGGTTTAAAGAAAAAAAATAATGGATTCTGGAAAACTTTACATAGGCTAAGTTTAAGATAAGTTTTTGCACACATTGCAGTGTGGTGGGTGTGCTATGGCAGGTGCTATGAACAAATCTCCTGTAAGTGAATTACCAGAGGCTCTGGGTGAATCTCACTCTATGTATGTATTTAACGTTTATAAAACAAAAAAGGCACAAAAAGTTAAAAATACGTTCTCCACCACATGATAACCACAGTAAAAAACTATTTACTGGTATATCATACAATATAAATCAAAATATTCAAATGAAAAGACACATATATCATAGAGTATTAAATCTGTGTGCATTATAAAATATATAATGATATATATACCTTTCATTTGAATACTTTTAACTTTTGTGCCTTTTTTCCGCTTTCCATTTTCTTAATGTAATGAAGGAGTTTTATATACTTATCTGAATGGTGAGTGTTCCCTATTATCTACTCTCTTTTCTGTGTATGATTGTTTATATTTAGTGGAAGGAGCACCTCTTTCCTTACTTCTTTAACCAGGCCTGGATCTACCATTACTCTCCTGTGAGTTTCTGAGCATTGCACAGTACATTACTAAAATGCATTAGCATGCAAAAGATATAGTCTGGGCAAATACATAATTAACATATAAATAAGTAAACAGAAAAATTATTTAAAACTAGGCTTTGGAACATAAGGAATGTGCTTCCATCCCTAAAGAGTTGGGAGTTTAAGTGGGTGAGAATCAACAGACTTTAATACCAAGGTAAAAAGTGTTGAGTAATACGGCTATAGAAATAAGGCTAAATTATATATAAAACTATAAACATATACATACATACATAGCTAGTGGCTGACTTACCTGGCAAAGAAGGTAATCAATCCCATTAAATCTATTATATAGTATACAGTTGTGTTCAAAATTATTCAACCCCCAATGCTGTAAAGGGTTTTAGGGAATTCAATGTACATTTGTAATTGTGTTCAGAATGAAATCTTACAAGGGCTTTTTAAAAAACCAACTGCAACTAAAATGACATTAATTGTTTTTGTAATACAGTATTAAATTTTTTTTGTGATTTCTTCATTGACACAATTATTCAACCCCTTAAAGACTACCACTCTTAAGAACAGAGGTTCATTCAAGTGTTTTCGATCAGGTATTGAAAACAATTGAGGATGTCATCGAGCAGCAATCAAGCATAATAAGCACCAATTAGGCAGATTTAAAATGACTGTGATACTTAGCTCCTTCTAGACATTTACTGGTGTGTTTACAAACATGGTGAAGGCAAGAGAATGGTCCAGGAAGACAAGAAAAGTGGTGATTTCTCTTCACAGGAAGGACAATGGTTATAAGAAGATTGCAAAGATGTTAAACATACCAAGAGACACCATAAGAAGCATAATTCGCAAATTCAAGGCAAAGGGCACTGTTTAAACGCTACCTAGTTGTGGCAGAAAGAAGATGCTGACTTCAAATGCTGTGTGCTACCTGAAGCGCAAAGTGGAAAAAAGTCCCTGTGTGACTGCTGAGGAACTGAAAAAAGATTTGTCAGATGCAGGTACTGAAGTTTCAGCTCAGACAATAAGGCGCACACTGCATAATAAAGGCCTCCATGCCAGAACTCCCAGGCACACCCCATTGCTGTCTCCAAAGAATAAGAAGAGTCGACTGCAGTATGCCAAAAGTCATGTGGACAAACCACAAAAGTGTTCTGTGCACTGATGAAACAAAGTTAGAACTGTTTGGGCCCATGGATCAATGCTATGTTTGGAGGAGGAAGAACAAGGCCTATGAAGAAAAGAACACCTTGCCTACTGTGAAGCATGGCGGGGGTTCAATCATGCTTTGGGGCAGTTTTGCTTCTGCAGGTACAGGGAAGCTTCAGCATGTGCAAGGTACCATGAATTCTCTTCAGTACCAGGAGATATTGAAGATATTGAAAAAAAATGTGATGCAGTCTGTCACAAACCTGAGGCTTGGGAGACGTTGGACCTTTCAACAGGACAATGATCCCAAGCATACCTCCAAGTCTACTAGAGCATGGTTGCAGATTAAAGGCTGGAACATTTTGGAGTGGCCATCGCAGTCACCAGACTTAAATCCGACTGAGAACCTCTGGTGGGACTTAAAGAAAGCAGTTGCAGCACGCAAACCTAAGAATGTGTCTGAACTGGAGGTTTTTACCCATGAAGAATGGGCTAAGATACCCGTAGATTGCTGCAAGACACTTATGTCAAGTTAGGCTGTTATAACTGAAAAAGGATGTTTAAAAAGGATGTTGTACTACGTACTAAGAATGAATGTCACTTGGGGTTGAATAGAAAAAACCAGTATAAAGCCCGGCACTACTGCAAAGTACAGGGGTAACCTATATCCCCAATAAGACTAGGGTGCTCCTTCCACAATAAATGATAACCAAAGTACAAAGAGAACAGCTTGTGGATTAGATAGGGCACACCCAGCAAGAGTAGTAATTAGAATAATCAATTATACTATAAACACTAATTAGTGCAGATAAAAGGTATTTTTATTTGTGCAATGATAACCAACCCCAGAGGGCAATAAAAAAGTGCAAAAAAATAACATTTAAAAACACTTCCTGTGTACCTCCTGATTCAATTTCAACATAATCATTATGATATACCCATTCACTCATTCACACACCTGCTGATGTTTGTAGTAAATGATTACACAAATACATTCAATGATAACAATTCTAACAGCAGTGAATCTCATAAGTATATTCAGTAGCAGTATATATCTTAATGGAGATAATAGTAATATCATCTATATGGATACAATGAATATCACAATAATATAACACTGCAAGTACATGTTCATTATTCTGCTAGAACCATATATATATTAAACAGGTGGAGGCAAATAGGCAGTGAGACACTGACACATGGCAGATCCCCAGGCTAAAAAGATAGAGAATGGAAATACTTAGCCCTTTAAATGACCAGACAGGAGCACAGGAGCAGTTAAAATCAACACAAAGCAGGACGCGTTTCGTCCGACCACGGACTTTTCAACTTGGGGTTGAATAAAACTGATAATGATGTGAGCACAGAAAATAGATTTGTGGTTATTTCATTATAAATGTTTTTTTTTGTTTTGTTATATTTGTCTGACTTACAAGTGTCTCTTTGATTTAATTGTAAACAAGATGACTAAAATGATCAAAATCAATGTCAAACTGGCCAAATACTCAATTTCAGTGGGGGTTGAATAATTTTGAACACAACTGTAGATGTTTTCATATCAGTGATAGTGATATTTTCCCCAAATTACTACTTGTAAGAAGCGGGCAACGCTAAAGCCAAAAGATCAGACCTTATTCCTATTTTTTAGCATCCCAACTTCTTTTTGTGCAGTAATGCATCTCCCATGCCTGAAACCCAATTGTAGGCAGTAATAAAACCTATCCAATTATTATCCGCAGAGGAATGGACTTCTGGATTTCAGAGGGTTTTTTTGTTTTTTTTTATAATTACAGTATGTTGTTTGGTTTCTTATGTATTTAACTTTACGATTGGAAGAAAATAAGTTTAATCTTCAGGTTAGGAAAGGTTTCTTTACAGTGAGAATGGTGAAACTGTGGAACTGTCTTCCAGCTGCTGTGGTAATTACAAATTCACTGAATAACTTTAAAAGTGGCCTAGATAAGAATTACTGGTATTAATACATATACTGTAGTTCTGGTTGATCCAGGGATACCTTCCGATTGCCATTTTGCCATTTGAAGTCAGGAAGGATTTTTTCCCCACCATTTTAGCATTTTTTTTTTTGCCTTCCTCTGGATCAACTGTTATGTAGGTGTAAATGGAGGTGTGTCTTTATTCAATCTCTTTCTTTCATTATTAGTTGTCAGATGTATTTACTGGTGGGAGATATTAACCATAGTTTATACATCTTTCATAAATATGCCCCAGAGTGAATGCAGCCGAATATAAGGTTGATTAATGCTTTTTTAGTTAACAGTGGTGTTGCTTTGGGAGCAGTAAATAAACATTAATGGGCCATAATACTGCTCATCAAATTTCCTTTTCATTGACTGATGTAGGGGCAATTCTTGGCAATATTATGATAGTAAAGGCAATGTAGAGAAGGAAAGAGCAATGAAAAATGACCTCAAGACAGTGTGTGACTCAACATGGTTAATGAGCATACTGTCAGGAGTAAGTCAGTAAGACCAAGGTTCAAACCCAGCAAAGCTTGACATGCTATGTGTTAAATAAGGAAGGTAAGTGATGTCAATTTGATGCATGTGTCTCATGAACCAGGCCAGGAAGAGAAGTGAAAGCAGTTTTTATCATCTGTTTGTGTTTACTTTTTGGTTTTAACGCTGGTTTTAGGGTAAAGATTTCCTACATCAAGTTTATCAAGGCCAGAAAGTCAAAACAGGAGAGCATGTAGAACCTAATGGAGAGTCTATATGATATCCATTTAGTAGGGAGACTAAGAAAGTCTATAAGCTGGTTATTACAATAGTTCATGTTTAATCTGTTATCTGTCCATGGCTGGTTTATGCTTTTACAGTCCCACTCAGTTTGAATGACAAGAAAGAATGGGTGCAAATCATCAATGGATAAAGAAAAGCTTTTGACTGCCAGAGGTTTAAGTTTGTCTAAAGCTGGGTACACACAATGAGACATTTCAGTCCGATCGACCGATAGTTCAGTGTATCAGTCGATCGGACCGAAATTATCGCATCCGAATGCTCCCATGTCCGACTGACCGTTCGTCCGAATCGGACGAAAGGACGATCGGACATGGTGGAAAACCTCGTCCGATCGTGCAATCCTCTATGGACCGCACAATCGGTCGCGGTAACTATCGGAAGCGGCTGCTTTTGCCGCGACCGACAGACCTTCCTCCTGGACGACCGGTCGAAAGTATCGAACGGTCGGTCAGGAGGAAAAATTGCTAGGTGTGTACCTAGCTTAACAGTTTCGTTGCAGATGAAAGTTGATTGGCTCCCTCATCCAGTAGAAGCCATTTTGTGATGTCAGAGCAGAAACACCAGCACCTTTGGGGGCTACAATTGACTTTCCAGCTTTGTTTTCAAAGAGGCCAAAAAATATTAAGGATGGAAGAATTTGTAGTAGATGGTTTTAAATGCTCAAGCTCTTATTATTAAAAATGGTGCTAATTTTGCCCCAACCCATCTGATGTTAGTTTTTAAATGTTAAATAATATATTTACATATATACATATATTACATTTTTAATTATTTAAATTAACTTTTATTGAATCTCCCTATTTTTAATGATTTTATTTAAGCTCTAAAATTATTACTATATTATTCTATTATTCAGTTATGATAAAGTACTTGATCTGCATTTGAGTAAAACCCAGCTTTCACCTCCCCCGTGTACCTTAACATGGAGAAATAACCTTGCCCTGGATTGGCTGGCCAGTACCAGCTTTAATGTGCTGGGGCAGAAGCTAGATTCACACACACAATTTATTCTTGCAGCAGTCTTATTCTGCGCGTTGCATTTTTATGAAAAGGTCCAAGGAATTAATAAATGGTTTAAGAAACATGAGCTGGTCAGTGTCCGTGTGTGTGTGCACATGAATAAATCAAAGGAATATGGAGCAAAGCCAGGCCATTTATTTGTTCACCACTAGAGGTCTCTGCATAACTCTTAGAAATATACAGCGTGACACTAAACTATAACTGTATTCTCCATAAAACATTGAGAACTGGACTGATCACCAATTTATACATATCCTGTTTAATAAGACAAACACAAGATTAGTTTGTAAATTCACCCCAATTTCCCCTTTATGGTAACTTTTTTAATGCATATGGGAAAAGATGAATATCATATCTTTACTGTGCCTTGTTTCCCCTGCAATTCCTATATTGATCTATTTTGAGAAGAAAAGGGATTATTTATCCTGTTAAAGGAACACTAAATCCATAAAAATAACTATTTGCCATTCGTTTCTATTATTCACAGGGAGGTGAGAACGCTTATTGTCACCTCCCTGTGAATAACAGGACGCTCGGGGGACCTGGAACTTACCTTACCGCGCTCCACTCGCAGCCGCTTCTTCACTGAACAGCTGTTCTCTCCCCCGCGCGCCCTATCTTTTGTATTGGCGCGCATGGGCCTAAGATAGGGCGCACGGTCGGGACAGAGCGGCTTTACGTGAAGGAGCGGCTTGCAGTGGAGCGGTGGTAAGGTAAGTTCCAGGTCCCCCGAGCGTCCTATTATTCACAGGGAGGTGAGAATAAGTGTTCTCACCACCCTGTGAATAATAGAAACAAATGGCAAATAGTTATTTTTATGGATTATGGGAATTTACAGTCCCTTTAATGTGTCCCCTGAGCCACTAGGGATACAGGATGTCGGACTGGCCCACAGGGTTACATGGGAATCCCCTGGTGGCCCCACTGCCCATTCACCATAGAAAACTGCTAAAATGTAAAGATATGAAATGTTAGGTGGGCCCCTAAACATGTCCTGATGGACCCGTGGTCTCAAATTTCTTGATGGACCCCAACAGTCCAGTCCGACACTACAGGAGGTAAAAAAATTCTCATTTGCCAGGTTTCCTGGGTTCCCAGAAAATCCAACTGGTGGCCCTGCCTTACTCTTTGTTTAATTTACGTAGCCAACTACGTTGACCATTATGGTTTTCATTTTTTTGATATTTTATTAATCCCTCTGAACATCCCCCATTTACTGTTCAGTTTTTCTGTCAGGCTATCTGGAAGTAGGTTTTATTGTTTTCAACATGATAGATTACACGGACTACAATTTGTAATACAGACTCCTACTGTAGAAAGTAATGAGCCAGAAATCATATTTTAACAACTAGTAATAGTTAGTGTTGCCAGACTATTTAGGGGTTATAGACAAGATACGACAAAAGCATGGAAAATACAGATATTTCTGATTTATCAACGCATTTGTTATTTAACAGACACACTAAGTAAAATTACGACCTGTATTTTTTATGGTCATAAAATATTACTATGCCTGACAATGAGCCAAACCACATGCTAGCAAAATATGTTATAATGGCTAAAGGATCATCATTTTAACATCTTTGCTGAGAAATTTTTAACGTGGGGAAATTAATTTAAACTGGACTAGATGAAATGGTTTGCTATCTCTTTTCATCTTCTCCTTTAATTTTCAGCACGTGCTCCAACTCGGGGTGCAGAAAGTATAGGTCTAACTGCAGTTGATATAGCTAGGTTACTTACTTTTCACACTTTTTACTCTACTCATAAGTTAATTCCCTTTTCACCAGCCTTCAGTGTTCCTTTCCTGAGCCCCCCCCCCCTCCCCACAGTTTGCTCCAACATTTACATTCTGTTAACCAGTTTATCTCCCTATACAGTTTATTTTCTCAATTCCTATAATTTCCTTTTCCTTCCTCGGATCTCCTTTATCTATTTGTTGCCTCCTCCTTTATTCCCTCTTTTCTGTCTCCATCACTCGCTAGCTGGTTCTTACCCCTCCTTGTTCTATCCCTCCTTCATACCCCCTCCTTTTCCCATGTCTGTCTCTTCTCCATAACTCCCCTCTCTCTCTCTCTCTCTCTCTCTATCACTCCCAACCTTCCTCTATATCCTTCCATTCACAGCTACCTATTCCTTCATACTCTCCCTCTCTCGTCTCCTTCACTGGATCCTGGATATTTGTAAAGACAGGGCTCGTTTTCTCCTTTACTCTCTGCCTCTCCTTTCTGCATCTCCTCCAGATGTGGTTTGTACTGCATTTGGGAGGCAGCGTCTGGGACATGACACAATCAGCAGAATGAAGCATGGAAGAGAAAGAGAGAGAAGGCATGGACTGTGCCCCCCTCTCTGGCATTACCAGCTCCTGTAGAAGGTTGCAGAGGAGACCCTAAAACAGGTGGGATTGGAAACACGACTAAGGAAAGAGATCCAATGAGCTTTGTTTATGTTTTCAGTACAAATGGCAAGCAGCAAGTCTGATGTTTATTGTGGGTCCTTAAAAAATATTTTTTTGTGTGGAAGAGATAAACCTACCAGCATCTTTACTTGTTAAGTATTGGTTCATTTAACATAACCTGACAAAACTTATCACATGATAGTCCAAGCTGCCATTACAACCTCCATCTGTAGACTGTTAGCAATACCAAGTGACTTAGTAAGATTATGGGAAAACCACTAGTCTTTTGCTGCTAAAGAAATCAGAATCAGGTGGGAAAAGGGTTAATGGTATCACTGGTTTTACGATCTCTATGGACTATAGCAAAGATGTGCAGCCATCCTGTTGTTACTGAATTACAACTCCTTTCATTCTCTGCTTGCCAGCTACTGGCTAAGGATGATGGGAGGTGCAATTTAAGCACTAGATGGAGTGGTACAGATGTATTCTGTGGGTGGTAAATGATGGTATTTGTGTTATGTTGCATGTACAGCTGGAGTCAGACAGTGCAGACTTGAAGGATCCTGTAAAAATAATTAACATTTTACAACAGTTTAGTTTTTGTGCTTATTGAGGGTCTGTAAAAAAAAAATTATCTACTACTAGAAAAAAGTTGAAATAAAAAAAAGAAATAAAAAATGGGATGTGTGGGATTTATTTAAACTCTCAAACCATTACAAGTATGGCAGTGTCTGATAAAAAGTTGTAAATAATAAGATTGAGCAACACTTATCCCTAGATACACCCCCCTTTTGTCTGTGTATTGAAAAGGGTATAGATGGTTCATCACAAGGTATATTGTTAATCACAGTATGATTTATAGTCCTGTTTGCAATTGAAGTGTATGTTGGGGTTGCTAGGAATAGCAGTACTGTTAAGGAATGAGACTTGCCTGTGTGCATGCTATTGTGTACAATGACTGGCAAGTGCATGCAGGGGGCTCACGTAGAACTGCACTGCTGCAAATGCATATTATTTTGGGACTGGTTTGTGCTACTGTAATTAAAATTCATCCCCCTGCTCTGTTTCCATATGGGTAGTATGAGGTTGAATAACTAATAAGAGGACATGCAAGCTGTAAATAAAATGCTACTGAAAGTATACATTTTACATGATAGCACCCACTCTAATAGACTTTGCTCTGTGCAAAATATAAAGGGTCATGTGTATATGGGTTTAAAGCTTTGAGATAAAGAGCAGACAAGATTTTGTTAAATCAAATGTTTTCCTCTTATTGAATAGTAATGTGTTAATGTATACTTCCAGCAATCACAAAACACAACAATTACGCAATAGTTTGATTTGTGGAAATCAGCTTTGTTCAATCTTTATATATAATCTAATATTCTAAAACTGACTACATGTATTCTTGTCTGTCACCTCTGTTAATCTAGTCAACAAACCCAATCAGCCTTTCTTTAATGAAAGCAATTCAATGAAAGTGAAATTCACTTGCTGTGATAATGATTTTACAAAATCATCATAGATACAGAGCTAACATTTGCTTTCATTTGCAATGTACAAAACAATTTGCTATCTCAGTCTCCCTCTCCCCATCTTTTGGCACTGACAGACACTGATAGGTTATGTAGCCATGACCTTGAGAACTTTACTTTAGTACCCCACGATCCAATTTGGCATTGTCCTTTCTTCACAGAAAAGAGAGTATGAGATGGTCTGTGTATATGTTTTTTTGTCTGCTCGCTGAACACTCTGACTCTGCAGTGAATACAGCCTTTTGTATCTATTTGTTTTGGAGGAAAACTGCTAAATGGTAAAAGAATCTGCAGTAAGGGAGGAGGTAGCCAAATGCTCTACTTGCACTTGCATTATAAGCCCCAATCTTCTTTTTTCTGAGTACAAATAAGGGATGTTAAAATGGTGGCTCTTCAGCATCAAGTACAAGATAACTGGCAAATTTGGTAAGAGGATGCTGGGAAATATATTTTATCAAAAGCTGGTGGCCTGTGAATTGAATAGAGTAGAGGGCATGTATCAGGGTGCCAATTTTTGCATTTATGTAAATCACAATATAGTAAAGTTATAGGGGCCTATAATTACCTACATTTACTTAAAAACAAATGCAGACCCTTAAAAAACTTCAGTTATGGGTACTGAGTGACCACTGCAATGGCCATTTTCTTCTGAGGATACGCACTCTAGAAACAAACTGCAAACTGTTGATCACTAGTAAATCTTAAGTATAGTTTTAGAAATGGTCTCTTTGAGAAACAGCTATAAAGACTACCTTATGCCAGACCTCAATATAATAATAGTGCCCGTATGGGCTGTCAATACATAAGCTGTGACTGTTTTTTTTCCTTCCTGTTCTAATAATCATGTATTTGATTAGTTAGTTTATGTTACCAGTTGCACAAAATCTCTCACAAATAGTGATTCAATTCTTATCACTGGTTAGAACTCACCATTGCTTGTGCTTCACTTACAGTCTCTGTAGAATGCTGGTTCATACATTTCTCATCAAGGAACAATAAAATCAAATTTACACTCATACTTATTATACAACGACGAATTATAATAAATGATTTAACGGTTTTCTTTTTAACCTTAATTATATTCAATATCCCCTAAATTGTTCAGTGAGAGTAAAAAGAAAACTAAGAGATTGAAATTCAACCCTGCAAGGCTGCAATAACCTAGTGATGAGTTTCCTAACTCTTTTATTGTTGATTCACTCACTTTATAAAGAATATGGATCTTTTGATGTATGGCAATGATTGTCAAGTACTGTCAAAAAAGGAACAAGCTTCCATTCTGTACAAACAAATAGCAGCCTATTAGTATCTGGCAGGTATGCATATTCCTGTCCAACCACTGACAATAATCAGTACATCTTTCTCCATGATGCAGGAAAATACATAACTAGCATACGGACTGGTTTATACCACTTCTCTGTTTTACATATAAGGGATGTTCGTTTGGTGGAACAAAATCAATTCTTTATCAATATTACTCACATACATAGGTTTCTACATATTGCCTTCATTTTCTTTTAAATCTTTTGATTCCATACTATTTGCTATGCTTTGCTGCGGTCATTAGTGACCTGCCATTTCAGGTTCTGCAAAGAGTTCTTCTTCCCTCCCACACACAATGTTCTTTACAATTATTTTACCTCATTGGCTTTTGGATGGATCAAACTGAATTAACCCAGGGACTGTAACAATAATGGACACTAGTAGGGGTGCCACATACAGTACTTTGGAAGCATTTCTTTATGCATAGAAAATTCACTGGATATGGAGATTATGATCATAGAAAAGAGAAAATACTCTAATTTAACATGGTATTTAGTTATTTCCAGAATACTCTAAATCTGAGCATCTATTTCAATAATTCAAAACGTTGGCTAACACCATTTAAACACCTCCCCCAACCTGGGTTCTGTGTTGGTGCTCAACAACAACAAAGTGATAGGGAGAGAAACTTGCATTTCTATATGTGATCATGGGACTTAAAAGAAGCAATTGTGTAGTGGCCACCATAGTTTAAGGTCGATTGACATGTAATTAAACCTTCCTTGTTGGGACTGATTTGTGGACCAAAGACTGTATTTGCTGATTCTGACACTCCAGGGAGGTCAAGAAGGATTGGCATGTATTAAAATCATTCTAACCGATGAAGAGAAGTGCTGAATCTAAAACTCAGGGGACGTTATGGGTGGATTGACATATAGTTAAAGCTTCCTTGCTGATGCTGACTGCTGGAGCAAAGATTTGATTTGATGACTCTAACACACCAGGGAGAGCCTTTCAAAGTATAGAGGAATGGCCGACAGTGGCAGGTATAGTAGAAATGTGAGTTAGAGTCTAATAAACTGTTTAGAGACATAAAGAAAGAAAATAATGCATAAGTACCCATAAGTAGCATATATACTATGTCTGCGTTTATTTACAGTGTACATAGATAAGGGCTTTCCTAGGACACGATAACAGATAAGCTTTAGCTGATAGTTCAACAGTTTTACTTCTAAAAGTACTTTAAATCCTACCTGTCCTTGTGGAATTCACTGTAGACATTCTTGTTTGTGCCTTTGATGGATATTACCTGTTTCCCTATATGAATCAGCAAAGGCATATAGTAACCAGTGTTCCCTATAATCTGTGTTTACAACTCGGAAGGCCTGAGGGCACAATGCTCACAAAACTTTATTTTGTATGCACATATAGAAAATATTTCTGCATACACAACCAACATACAATTAGCGGGAACACTTATAAAAGAATCATTGTTTTACATTTTTGTTACAATTCTTAGGGAATATTGAGATTTCTTTTTTTTTTTATATATATTTGTGAGGCCTAAAACAAAGGTGTAAATAGTGGGAAAATATTAATATTTTTATTTCCCAAGTTTTATTCTTGTAGACTTCTATACCATCTTTGACAGTTCTGTAAATTGGCCAATGGGAAGACACACTTTGCAGGGAGTGTGTCTTCTCATTGGCCAGACCGTAAAGTATAACAAACTGTGGGAGGGGGATGTGCAGATGACCAACATTTGAGATCTTGGTATGGAAACTATAGGATGACCCCAGAGGTCAGAACCTAGTGGTTTAGGTTCTTACCATGGGAACTATCAGGGAAGTGTTTAGGTTTGGGTGGGTTACTTGCAGGCCCGGATTTACTATTAGGCACACTGGGCATGTGCCGGAGGTGCCTGTAGTTGGAGGGGCAGCTGTCAATCTCAGCCCACATCTCTCTTCTTATATAGTCTATTTTGTTCCCCAAAAAGGGGGTTTGGGATGGTGGTCTGTGCATAGGGGTGGGGCTAAGGGTACCAGTTTTTTGTGCCTACAAGCTCTTGAGGTGTAAATCCATCCCTGGTGATAGTATTGTTGTCCTATAAAGTAGAATAAAAGTCTAATAATAAATTACTGTAAGTTTAGGTGATTCTGTGTGTGATAAGTACTCAAACGAATATAATTTTAACCTTAGAAATGCAATTGGTATCCTAAAAATGTACCTTTTGTGGATGATGCTCCTAATTTTCTTCCCAAACTCCTTTGATTGTAATGGTTTTAAGGCATTTGTTAAAGGATAAGTGCACTGTAAAATCAAGTTATGTTTATTTAGAAGCTGCATATTTAAAAATACCGTTGCCATATTTTTTTTTTTTTACCTATGCCCCTCTAGAGCCTAGCTTTGTGCCTTGAAAGTTGCTGACATCTTGTTACTGGTTTGCTGAATGTTAAGCTCCGCCCCTCTGAGATTTCCTCTGCTTTCTCCTGCTTGAGCCTCAAACAGTAATGCTTGTGAGTTCCGTGCACACGCACGTGCATGGAGCTCACATGCATTACTGTTTGAGGCTCAAGCAGGAGAGTGCACGGAACTCACAGGCATTACTGTTTGAGGCTCAAGCAGGAGAGTGCACGGAACTAATAGGCATTACTGTTTGAGGCTCAAGCAGGAGAGTGCACAGAACTCATAGGCATTACTGTTTGAGGCTCAAGCAGGAGAGTGCACGGAACTCACAGGCATTACTGTTTGAGGCTCAAGCAGGACAAAGCAGAGTAAATCTCAGAGGGGTGGAGCTTAACATTCAGCAAACCAGTAACAAGATGTCAGCAACTTTCAAGGCACAAAGCTAGGTTCTGGAGGGGCATAGGGAAAAAAATAAGACAAAGGTATTTTTAAAGCTGCAGCTTCCAAATGAACATAGCTTGATTTTACAGTGCACTTATCCTTTAACATTTAAAAATGAACAAAATAGCAGATAAGGTCCTTACTTGGGGAATCTCCTGAACTTAATTTATCATATGCTTTCATTCTCCTTTAAGCACTGCCTTGACACATTGTATACATAATTTATCAAAGGATACCAAGTGCAATATGAAGCACAGTTCGCAGCGCATTCAATAGAATGCAAAAAAGGCTTCAGAACAGTGGGATTTTTTGTGTGTGTATAACTTAGTAGATTGTGGCAAAAAATGTTTAGTGTAACTGTTTTACTACATGTTATACACCAAGCTGATTTTATTTCTTTAAAGATATGAATTTATGGTTTACTCACAATAATGACAAGAAAATACCCAATGGTCCCAATGGACTCTGTACACTATGCGTATCACACATGCGCATAGTGTACAAAGTCCGTCGGGACCTGTCAGAAGACGCGGCAAAGGAGCAAGAGATCTGAGAGATCAGAGGACATCCTGTTCTTCAATAAATCTGAATAGCAAAAAAATATTTTACCAGTGGAGATACCATTTAATAGTCTGTAAAACTATATGCTTTTGTAGTGTCCATCATGCAGCAAAGTACCATGATGTTAAAAGTCCGTACACGTGGTATTTTAGTGGAAGTAATTCCACTAATTTGTGCCTATTATTGATCTGCAATAATAGTGATGTGTAAATCGTTAGCATTTCTGCTCTTGGTCAGTGACACTGGTCGTACTGTCAGCTGTTTTTGATCCAAGGAGCAGCAGTAGTGATCATTTGGTTGATGATTGAGCGGAACAGTTTTTTTGTTTATTTGCAATGCACCGTGTTAATATGTCATCGGTCAAGTGTATAGTTCTGCTTAACAGTTATTCCTTTTCCCCAATATTACTAATAAGATGACATTGAGGGCTAGGCCACACTAGCACAGTTTGCGCATGTGTTTTGCACTCGCGTTTGTGCCACGAAATTGCGGGTATGCACGAAATTCCCGCGATGCGCATGCAATTGCGGGTCCGTTCGTGTTTTGGTAACGCATGCGTTCACCATTTTTGGTGCGTTAACGCATGCGTTTCCATAACGGAAAACAGCAAAATCCCATGCACACACGCAAAATGCACAAGAATCGTGCACACAATAACGTGCTATAACGCTCGTGATTTTGTGTGCGATTCTTGTGCGTTACAGTGTGGCCTCAGCCTTACTACATAAAACACAATGCTAGGATTAGCTAAGGGATGCAAAGTAATTACCACCCACTCAATTTAATAAAAATGAGTACTGCTATTATGACATTTTAGCTATCCATACAGACATATACACAGAAAAGCATGCTATGAGACAATGCAGATTGAATATAATGTTAGCGAAAGAATTTACCCCATAAATGCTTGCAGTGGTCGCAACAATATCTCAGTAATTATAGGGAAGCTTTAGTGTCATTCATGAGCAGACAATATAGCTAAATAATTGTTGGATTTTATCAGTATGTTAATTGGAGACATTTCAAGACCTAAATTCGCTACTGAAATAGTGTTTTGGGTTATTTGATGTGCCATTAAAAAGAAAAACCTAATTTACTCATGAAAATTAATATTACTTGTCTGCTGTACTGTACTCTGTATTTAAATACTGCTTGAGGAAATCATTTTGTGCGTAAATAAGGAAACAGTGTTCAATTGGGGTGTTGGGGTCTACCATACCAGGAAACATTAAGGGGCCCACTCAACATTTCATCTCTCCTTTTATCATGCATTCACTGTCCACATCTGTCTCCCTCCTTATATTTATTTACTTTTTTTTTTAAGGACAAACTTACACACACGACGAAGGAAAACAAGAAGAAAATATTGGTGCAAATCTCATTTCTGAGATTTGTACCAATATTTTAACACTGGAGACTCATTTGTTTTTTTTCTTTTGGCTTCACCAACAGATTATATTGGGCACTGCACCCAATAAAATGTGGCCATTACTTGTCTGTCTAGTATCCTAACCTAAGAGAACATAGGCAATAATATATATGTATAATATAAATAATAAGAAACTTGCAATACCGGAGGTTCTCGTAAAAGTATATCTGCGGTCATACAATTGCGACTATTTGGCCGTAAAATACCATGCGGCAGTAGACAGGATCATTGCTAATGTAAATACCGTGATAGTAATTTTACAAAAGTTAAATGTGCGTTATCGTTAAATACCGATACTGTGCCTTTATAAATTACGGGCCCATGTGTCTGAAATCGGGTTTAAAGGACCAATTTTTCAAAAAAAGCACAGTAAGTTTAAATCAATTCTATGATTTATAACTATGAGTTAGCTGTGTTTTCACATGATGCACAGTAAGTTGGGCTTATGCATTAAAAAAGGTGAGAGTTAGCAATGCCATTTAATTGCAGCAACTAATCAGATGTACTGGGTTACTGTTAGATAACACCAAGCCTCCTCCTCGCCCTTTGCAGTAAATGCTTAGGTCCAGCAGCAAAACTATTTTAAACAGCAGTAAAGTTACGCATAATCAGCTGTTTAAAAGACTGGTACCATACTGGCAGCAGTTTAAAACAACTGTTTGCACATATCTTTACTATAAACACGCGATCAGCTGTTTAAAAACAGCCCTTTTGCTGTATGTGTGTGTGTCATCTTGTATGCGTGGGCATCTTATATTTATCAGTCTGTGTTGTGGGCATATTTACCATTTCACCAGCCAGAGTAAAGTCAGCCCTCCAGTCCATGTCCAGTCCACACAGTCACTTTCCCAATGCAACCATGCCACTTTACTCTGGCACGCTTTGCGAGCCACCTGCATCTGCCTATAGGCGCCATTCAAAAGGGCTATAGATCTCACAGAGCATGAGCACATTTGTATCTGCTTGTGAACTAGGAGGGTGAAGCAACAATAACAGCCTGCTGGGAGATCAGAAAAACAAGACAATTTTACTAGAAAACTGTCAGTTTCAGAGGCAAGATGTACTGCTAACAGTTGGAATTATAGAATCGATTTAATCTTATTCATATTTTTATATTCTTACTTCTTGAAACAAGAAGAAATCATTAGGTCCTATAGTTTCTAGGATGCTGCCTTTCTTCTTACTAATCCTGCTTATCAATAATTAGCTCTTCATGATACTTGTGTACAGGTCATTGTGCTTTAGAAATGATCTTGTGAATGCATTCTTACTGACAAGAATAATGCTTACATTGACAAGCTTTGATCCCTAGGAAAAATAGACTATCATTCCAATCCAATGATTCAGCTACCTAAATGTGAACCTGTATAATGCAATGACATAGAAGAGAATATGTGCTGACTGCTTCCTGTATATGGATCTTCGTGATTCCTGTATTCTACCTTTTTGAATATACAGTCACTTACAGAATACACCAATGTCTCTGACCAGAAATGACAAACCCCTTTTTTGCACTTTCCTCATTTGATTGAATATCCATTTACACCAACACCTCATTTCTCCTGTATCCCACAGCACCCATAGGCCCTCATTAAACCAGAGTATGTCAGGATAGAATTCCCCAAGTCCTAGCATGAAATGGTCATACAGCATTGTAACATGAGCATCATTTATTTCTTGGAAACAGACTTTTGGCAAAGAAAAATTAAAATTAATAAAATGAGTACTTGCAGTGGGAATATTGTATCTTCCTCAGTAACAGTTCAAAGCTGATTGAACAGTATATGGGGACTCTACATGCATTTAGGGCACGGCCACACTGCGCAATTGCGTGTGCAATTCCGTGGAGTTCACGCATGCGATTTCTCCTTTTGAGATACAAAATCACATGCGAATGCGCATTAAAATGGTGATCTCATGCGATTGCGTATCGCAAATGGAAACACTATCGCATGCGTTGCCGCGATTGCAATGTTATCAGAAATTAGGGGGAAAAAGTGTGATAGTGTGGCCTAGCCCTGATAATGAAAGACATACTGTTGATTTTTAGTTCAGGTCCAAATTAAAACCAGGTTAGTTTCAAAAGTGGGATTTATCACTACTAACAAAGAGATACACTGCCCCATGTTGGTAGACGAAACCGCCACCTCCATACACACTCCAATCTTGGGCTTTCTCAAAGCTTGTCTTTAAACAGACACTTTTCCAGACCATGTTTTCTAATTATGTATCATGAGAGATGGGAGTAGGCTCACTTTAATCATCTTATTTGCTCTCTCTTTAGTTGATTTCAGCTGTTGGGTAAAATGTTCTTATATTAATTTTGTTATTCAATAACAAGTCTATAACAGTTACATACGTTTTACCTGTAATGTTCCATAGATGATGTTCATTCCTCCCTACCAGTAAAAAATATTTATTTGAGCACTTAATATTTAAAAAAGAAACAAAAGGGTTCATGTAACACCCATCTGTTGCGCACAGGATGGGGACCTACTGTAAAAGGCTAAATCCTAACCCCTTAGAATTCAATATGTTGGGGAAACTTTTACCACTAAGAGCTGTATCTTCTGCCTTACCAAAGGTTAGCTTATATGCTTACTAAAGGAGGTGGTGCAGAACCAGACAGCAACTGTAAATTTGTGGTAAGAGTTTCCCCAATCTGTTGAGTTCCTAGAGGCAAGGGAAGGGACTAGTGTTTTAGAGCCATATTTATAAAGCCGCGGTATCGCTTTTTAGCAATACCGCATCTTTAATGATCGCTATCGTAAATTTGCGATCGTTAAACCGATTGGAGATTAACGATTGGTTTAACGATTATAAGTTTACGAATTTATAATTTAGATTTACAATCCCTATAGAATACTATTGCGGTAGTTTACTAACGCACGATATTCTACGATCGAGCGTTCGTTAATTAACAAACGTTCAGTCGTAAATGTACGTTCACGATCGTAAATTAACTAACTCGCGGTATCGCTAAAAAGCAATACCGCGGGTTTATAAATATGGCCCTTAGTTCTTGACATACAATATACTGGTGATACAGTTTGGGTATGATATAGTTAAATCGCATTGTCTTGATAACTGCTATTTGTACTAGATGTCATATGTGTTCAAGATCAATCTGTCACAAACGAGATAAGATTGCGTTTAATGTGCCACACATTAGCATAGCTCTGTGCAATCCATTTCTCTATATTATACAAATCTGAAAGTAAAAAAAAAACTTTACTTTCTGAAGGTGAATGAAACCTTCAGAGCAAATCAATCCAGCTCCAAGTGCTTGAGAAAGGCCTTTGGGTTGAATATTGTGCTGTGTTTGCTCTGCACATTCATTTGATTTAATAAATATGTGATCCCCTTTTAATATTTGAATGGACTTCCGTATCATATTGTTGAATAGTTATAGGAGTACAGCAGGAGTGCAGTGTTCCTCCTAAATGGCTACCACATGCTTAGCCAAAATAAAATAAATAAATACCTATAATAATGGAAACTTACAATAAATAAAAAATATTACACACTCCCAAACTACAGTATAATTTATTTGACTCTGCTATAGGAAAGGTCACATAAATAACTTTATTTATTTGGTTTCTTATCAGAAACATTTCCCAAAATGTGACTTTCCAGGGTAACTTTCTGAGCCATGACTTTAATTAAATTAGACTTTCCAGGCTTTTGCTATACACAGTGGGATGAACATTGCACAAATGTTGTCAGATAGATTAGGAACCAGTGTCAGTATCTGTCTCTGAATCTCATATCTTTTCTTCTGGTTGATTTGATTTTCACACCTCTTTCAGCTAGTCTGATGTAAACTCTCCTTCCTTCTTTTTATTCCGTTCAGCGTACGTTAAGTTATATTGAACAGGAGAGGCCAACACACCCACTTTACACATTGCCTGTGTCAAACAAAGGTGTCTTTCTTTTCTAGAGCGTGTTGACCCCCAGAGGCTCCATATTCACACAACTAATATAATATATAGCAGAAACTTTCCCTCATTTTCTCCCGTCTTATTTTAATTCCACAGATACATAACATATGACTTGAATTTCTTATCCTAAGCTTTTCATAAATTGGAAAATTCTCCTATCTGTAGATCACAGTACCTATTAAAATATCTTTCAGAATACCCCAATGTCTTATATTTAACAAATACTGATCCATGTGGCTGTTAAAGGGTATGTCCAGCCTTCAAACATCAATCAGTCTATAGGTAATAGGTTTATTAGAAGTCACCATTGAGTTCCATTACCTTATAACAGAAAGAGGACTTGGTGTATGTATACAGAATCTCTTAATTGAAACATTTTTAAATCGTTTGTTACAGGTCAAAAGTTATTACAGTGAAACAAAATGTACCTATCAATCCTTGTTCCTTTCTGTTATTGTATACACAGTGTGTGTAAGCTCAGTGGTCAGCTGTACTTAAGTGGTAATTGATATGTCAAAGGAGACAAGTACAATAAGCCTGGAGACGATACGTTCTAATTTGTTCTATTTTGTGGCCTCTGCCACTGTGTATGTGATCAGTTTCAGACCTGTAACAAGTAACATTAAAGCTGGATACCTACTGTACAAATCTTTAAATGATAACAGACACAATCTGTAAGATATAGATTGTTCATGACTTCCAGACACCCTACAGCATCGGACGGCTCCCTTCAGTTCAGGGGGGAAGACCATGGAGAGTGAAATTGTTGTAAGGTAGTGGTCATTCCCAAGGCCCAAGGTGATCGTTTGTCTGCCTCAGGAACGAACGTTTTTGTGGTACACACTTAACTGTTAAAGGGGCAATATTTTCGGATCCGATCCATTTAATTTTAGAAGTATTTTTACCTGCAGTTGGTGCCTGTCAAACACAGAGGAAGAGCTGCTAACAAAGGCAGCATTCTAGAAAATCTGACTTATTCCCTTCACTAGACACCAAAGGATTTAGCAGAACAATAAACCAATGGGCACTAATCACTGCCACTGGTTGAAATGACAAGCAAGCAGAGGAGCCAGTCTGTACCTAAGACAGATGCGTATCAAAGCTCTTATTTGTAAAAGATTTTATTGCTTTACAAGGAACAGATCTTTTTTTATTTGCCATTCTGGGACTTCTTTGATAGCTAGAGTCTCTGTATAACAATGGGCAGAGATATTGTACTAAGGTATAAGCGCATGTGTGCATCTTGCTATCAATGTCTTGTATAACATAATGCTTAAAACTGGTTAGTTTGGGATGAACACAATTTTTTTTTCTGCCTTCCGAACTTGTATTCTGGGCATTCATTGAGTATCCTAATGATTAAGCCTATTTTATACATCATCATAAACATTGAAATTTTATTTACTCCACTCTTTAGGCTTTCCAACTGTCACAAAGCCAGGCACTGGAAAGCGAATAAAATAGCATAGATGCTAATAATGGCCACATTTTCCTCAAATACATTTTATATAGCTCAATCTGTTCTATACAGGCCCCTTTGTTTGTTGACTGTATATGTTCAAAAAATTTCAATAAATGAAAAGCTTTCTGTCCTTTATAGGGCAGGTTAACCCTGTATACAGGAAACCCACCTAAACCCCAAAATAGTAAGAAACCGGCACAATGTCCTGTAACAATGTCCTGTTTTGGGTGATTTATCTATATACAATTTATCATTTGTTGTGCAGCCAGGAAATGCTGGGAGTTGTAGTTTTTAAACATGTGAAAACACATATGCTCTATATCATTAGGCTGTATTGCATTTGTATATATTCATTAATCAATGGACATAAAAAAGAAACTTACTGCTAACAGAGAATGCGGGGAGTTGTAGTTTTCAAACATGTGAAAAGTCACAAGTTCAACAACCCTGCTCTATATCAATAGGTTGTATTGTATCTAAACACGTTCCTTAGCTACAAGACATTAAAGACGAAACTTACTGCAAACAGAGAATCCGGGGAGTTGAGGTTTTCAAACATGTGAAAGGTCCCTGCTCTATACCATTAGGCTGTATTACTTCTGGACAGATGCCTTAGCTACAGGACATTAAGAAAAAACTTACAACAAACAGAGAATGCTGGGATTTGTAGTTTTCAAACATGTGAAATATCCCATACCTCTGCTCTATACCATTGTTACATCTGGACACATGCCTTAGCTACAGGCTATAAATGAGATACTTTGCACGTCCCTGCCCATTTCCCTGGGAGTGAGAAATATGTGTTTATGTGTTAGATTATTAGGGCAATGCTATTATAATAACAGGAGGATGTGAGGTACCTTCTGTTATACAAAGGCTCTATTTTATTTTATAATCTGTGGGGAACTTTTAGCTCCTTTCACCCATACCTCTCCCTAACCTATATAATCAATATCCTGTGCCCTAAGTCCTAACCCCATAGTGACTGTAAATCTGGAACTTGCTGTGGTTAATACTAATAAGTATGAACCTAACATGTCAATCTGGATACTGGTTAGGGTCTTGGGGTGCAAAATTGTGCTGTTTTGTTTGAACTACGCATTGTGGCAGGATCGCCAGGGCTCTTTTCTCAAACTTGCAGGTTTATACTATTATTACATGTTTGTTCATGTAATGTGCAGGAATTTCCTGGGTACTTTTTAGGACATTCAGGCTTATCTCATTCCAGCTTCCCCCTGGATGCTTGCTTGGAGCAGAAAGGGGGGAGGGGGCAAGTATGGAAAGGTTCCTGAAGCTTACTGACTGAAGGGATCTAAGTAGCCTTTCTATAGCCCTATGTTTTAACAGCTATAGGCATAAGGAAGAGACAGACACATCCCAAACCACTTGCATATTTGTGCATGTGGTGTTGGTATCACAGAAAGCACAACCCCGATCTTTCAATAAAAAAAGAATGGTGCTGTTTAGAATGAACTGCACTTTGTGGCAAGATTGCCTGGGTGTATTCTTGGTCTTCCTGGAAGCTGATGACTGTTTGAATAACAGTTTGAAAAGATTTTGTATAAAGATTTTATAGACACTGACTAACTCACGAAACGCGTCAGGGAGTTTGGTGTATGTGTGTTCTGCCTCTCTCTCATGCCTGAATAAAGTCACTATCTTTTTGCCACTGTGCATTGTCTCACTTGGCTAGTATGGTTACACATTCCACATCTGTGTGTGTAACCATGCATATAGCATACTGTTTGTTTCAGGACATTTGGAAGATTGATATCTGGTAACTTTTTTTTTATATTCCATGGGTTTTGGCATGATTTCTACCTTTGAAGTTGTTTTTTGTTAATTTTTTCAGAAAATCTGCGAAAAGTGAGAACTTCTACGAAGAACTGCACCTACACTATTGATTGTATGAATGAAAGAATTACAGTGTATCATATGGTAAAGTGTCTAGATTCTAGGAATATATAGTTTGTGCTATATAGCTTGTGCTATAGCTTTCTGAACTCAAATTCGGAGTTGGCTGAATATTTTACTGTTTTTGAGCCATTGTGCATTGTCTCACATCGTGGCTAGTCGCGTCCACGTGGGGATTGATATTTTGTAAATCTTTTTGACATTCCATGGGGTTTTGGCATGATTTCTACCTTTGAAAGTTGTTTTTTGTTATTTTTTTTTCAGGAAATTGCAGACTTCTTTGAAGAACTGCACCCACACCATTGATGGTATGAATAAAAGAATTACAACATTTTGTAGCTGAAAGTGTGTAGATTCTAGGAATATATATATATATATATATATATATATATATATATATATATATAGTTCGTGGGGGGTATTTCTGAATTAGGAGGGTGTTTTGTGGTAAAAACTGCAGACTGTTCAAATTCGAGTTGGCTAAATATTTTCACTGTTTCTGAGCCATTGTTCATTGTCTCACTTTGTGGCTAGTCGCTTCCATGTCCAAGTGTGTTTGGAGTTGGCTGAATATTGTCCAAGTGTGTTTGGAGTTGGCTGAATATTTTCTCTGTTTTTGAGCCATTGTGCATTGTCTCACTTTGTGGCTAGTCACTTCCACATCCATATGTGTAACCATGCATATGATTTGACTGAGGACATTGGATTGATAGGATTGATATTTGGTAACCTTTTTTTGACATTCCATGGAGTTGTGGCATGATTTCTACCTTTTGAATGTTTTTTTATGTTCCTTGGTCCCTCTTTGGGTTAGTTGGTAGTGATGTCTCACCCATGTACACCCATGAATGTGGTATACCGTTTTATTCAGAAGGGCTTAGGCTGGACACAGGGTTGTGTTTGTTTTTTTTAAAGAAAAATAAACTTTTTATTCAATACATACAGGCAACGTTTCTTCCCTCTGTCTAGAGCCTTTATTAAGCCAGTGTAAGGTTAATTCCGAGCACACCTTTTTTCTTCAAAAAACTTTTAACATTTCGTTGCTACACCTGCCAAACAATTGAAATACATAATATTCCTAAAATTCTTCAGTGCACACAGGAGTTTTTTTTTAATAAGAACAATAATTAAGAATAAAAATCTAGACTATATATACATAAAAGAAACTGAAAACCAAAGCACCCAATAGGAGTTGTGAATACCAAACCAGTTTCACTCATCAAAGCAAAATGCCTTTCTGCTAAGAAAAAAATCCAATATATATAATGAATAAAAAAACAGTGCACAGAAGGTACTTACAAATACTGATAAAAGTTCTTTTTGTTGAAGCAAAACATACAGGCAACATTTCATGTCTTTATAAATCCAAAACTGCAAGGCAAAAAGAATGTAAAAATTGCCTGTATGCTTTGCTTGAATAAAAAGAACTTTTACCACTCTTTGGAAGAACCTTTCTTACAATGGATCTTTATATACAGTATAAAATAATTTGGTGTTCACCTGCCTGCAATGCATTGCTGCATGCTTATATTTATTATAGTATGGCCAATATTCTAAATCAATACATACAAACACATGTACTATGTATATATAGAAGAATATAGTGATCACACAATCGCTAAAAGCCAATTGAAGGCCAAAGTAAGGATCCTTGTACTATTTCTTTCTGCCATATTAAGTGATTATATTCAAAAGATTCCGCATACACACGGGCTATAAATAAAAAGCAATGCATTGCCTTCTGTATGATTATCTTCCCAATAAACAAAGCAAAAATAAATGTGATACAATTGCTGCTGGGAACAGCTGCATTTATTCTCAGTAACATCCCATTATTGTGCATTATTGCCAGAAAGACAATAATATACAGTAGGAAACAATACAAGTTAAGCCTTGTGGAAAGCACATTTATACCCAAGGGTTTTAGGTGTTTCTGATAATCCAGCCTACACAGCTAGGCTGTTTGGGTACAATTGTTGCTACATAACTCTGCTAAAGGCATAACTCTGGTAAGATGCTGTGATTATAAAGCGATGGTGCAGCTGGCTAGTTAGTGGGAGTTAGGTTAGGAAGCACAAAATCTTACTGCTGATCTTCTTGAAAAGACCTACCTATTCAATGAAAAAAAAATTAGATCTTAAGGCAGTTATATAATTGTAGTTCTGACCATTGATTTTTTCAAGAACTTCACTATAAATAAAATATGTAGCTGCATCCACGGTTCCTTCAGACAATAACTCCATAGTGTTCAGTGGCACTAACTCCCTTTTTTGGTCTCGTTTTTTTTATTGGTATTGGCTGAGTTTGCATATATATCATCTGTGCAGACACAGAATCAAATTTTGTGCTTTACATTCTACATTACCTATATTTACCCAGATTTTTGTGTGTGCTCTAGGAAAACTTTTGTGCACAATAGCATAACTTAGAGAGAACAGTACCTGCAACTAGCGAAGGCCAGTCCGGGTTTGTGTTTCTAAACTTTTTTCGGACTCCGAAGAAAGAGGACTTCGGATCAAGATGCCGGCAACACCAGCGATGTTGATGTCGCCAATGCGGGGGGTCCTGTTTTTGAGCTGCAGGACCCCCAACAAAGGCAAGTGCTGCAAGCTCACTTCTAAGTGCCGGGGAGGGGAGTCCCGGCTCGAGCTGTGGGACCGCTCAAGCCCCAAAGGGCACTTGTCAGTGCCACAAGGGCCATAAGGGCACTTCTAATTGCCGGAGAGGGGGGTCCTGGTTCGAGCTGCAGGACCCCTTAAGCCCCAAAAGGCACTTGTTAGTACCACAAGGGACCTTCCAAGGGCCACAAGGGCACTTATAAGTGCCGCGGAGGAGGGGGTCCCTGTTCGAGCTGCAGGACCCCTAAAGCGCCAAAGAGCGCGCATATGCACTACTTCCGGTTTTTCGCTGTTCTTCCCGCGGGCAGGTGTTCCTCAGACCATTTCCCAGGTCCCAGAGCCATTTACAGTAAGTTACAACTGCTATTTAATCCCTTATTTTGGTGGAAATTTCAGAACTTTTTCCCCCACTGACTTTAATGGCAATATTCACAGATTTTCTCATTTCCGTTTTTTTCGGAAATCCGCAAATCCTCAAGCGGAACAGTTTTTGGAAGTTCGGACATCTCTACCTGCAACCAGACCCCAACCTGAAAACTACTCATAGACACAAATTGTTTAGGGTCATTAATTGCCCCCTGAGCCACAATCCATATAAATGTTACACAGGTCACAAATCCACAAATTGGTTAGTCCAGTTAATACAATTTACATAACAAAATGTTAAGAAGTACAGTCCATCAATGTTTTTATGTATCTATTTATTGTCAGTTATATAAGATTTACAGGAAGTTTTAAAAATGCATAGATTTAAAAATACAGAATATGTTAATTAACACTGGTAGTTGATCTCATATGTAATAATGTTTCTGAATATAAACAATTTGTGTGTAGTAACCTTATTAAAACTGATATAAAATAATACACTACAGGGGAAAGGTCACAAAATAGGTATAAATTCTAGTAACCAATAGCAACCAATCAGCCAGCAACTCCAATCAACATTCTGATTTCTATGGGTTTCTTCTCTGTAGCAGATTTACTAATGTTTTAATGATCGTTTTAGTGATCAATAAACCAATCGTTAAAGGTGCTGTATCACTAGCGATACTGCACCTTTATAAATATGGCCCTAAGAATTCACAAGAAACTCAACATACCCTCTTTTTCTCTTTTATATTACTCCTCATTGTTTTACCCTCAAATTTATCAACCAGTTTTGTAATAGGGCTTATAAACAATAGTCGTTTTTTTGGATGGGGCTTCCAGGACTGCTGGCTGTGATTTCAGACACAGCCAATCTGAGGCGAATTTACACCACTGGAGCCCGTAGGCACATAGGGCCCTATTTGTAAAGGCATGGTATTGCTTTTTAGTGATACCGCGTCTTTAACAATCGGTTTAACAATCATTAATTTCCAATTGGTTTATCGATCGTTAATTTATGTAGTAAATGAAATTGTAAATTACCGATAACAATAGTAAACCTACGATAATGTGATTGTAGATTTACGATCCCCATAGAATACCGAATTAACAAATGTTCAGCATACATGTATGACTTCGGCCATACAGTTACGGCCACGGTCTTACCTTATTGATAACTTGCGGTAGCGCTAAATTGTGATACTGCTCATTTACAAATAGGGCCCATAAAGCCTGGCACCCTTAACTTAAAAGCAGACCACATCCACTTCCTCATTTTTATGGAGACAATATAGGGGGTGGAGGGGTGGGTAGATAAAAGACCCCCTTCTAAACACAGGCACCCCTTGGCACATGTCCACTGTGCCTTATAGTAAATCCGGGCCTGCAACCAATCATTCCCAACCAACCTTTCTGCAAAATTGGTCAGTATGAGTAATAGGATATGCAGATCTATGGTTTCTAACAAGCTGCTTAATCGGTTGGGATAAAAACAACCTCTACTTTTTGACCATGATAAATAATAGAGACTGGAAAATACAAATATGATAAATAATAAATATTGCCCAATGTGCTTACAATTGTTTGTAAACTGCCCTAAGTTTTTTAATGTAATGAGAAACTGTTTTACCGTCTCAAATATATCATTTTTTTTGTCCCAAACACTATTGTGAGTGCTATGACAACTGGTAGCATTAAGTAAGCTGATATATAATGAAAGCACTTTGTGCCATCTGAACATACATACTGTATAATCCATCTGTACATTAATGAAGTTCTACACTGGGCCCCAATAAAAGTAAACCTCTATGAATTAACCTTATGGGAACCCAGAAAAGAAAGTTCTCATGCACCTTACTACTACACAGAAGATGAAAAAGAGCTGAGACAAGGAGAAGCAGAAGATCTCAAATGAAGTCCATAAATCAAGCAGGAGTCAGGGCTGGCAGAGTTAGTGCAGAAGTGCATATGAATCAGAGAGTCAAAGGCTGGCAACAAACAGGCTAACTGAAAAAAATTAATTATTTGGGATAGGGTAATTCTGGGAAATCATAATTTAGGAACAACTGAATTGATAGAAGCTAATTGTATAACCAAACAAGAAAGGGAAATTTTAACTATAAACTTTGAATATGGCAGGGAATTTTGGAAGGGAATTTGTGTGTTTGTGCTGCAGATTTTAAAACTCAATAATGCCAATGAAGAGGACATTGTTGTTTTTTACTTAACCTTTAAATATGTCACATGCATTAACCCTTTCACTGCCAGGAGATTTTCATTTTTTTTTGCGTTAACTGCCAGAAGAATTTTCAGGATTTTGTCCTTAATCGCTTTAGACTAATTTTACAGTAGGAAACCTTGCAGTAAATCAGGAATATTATACATTGTTTTTTTCAGCACAAAGTGTACTTTAACATGGTAACAAAATTTTGTAACTTTTCTGGAAATTTTACTGGAATTATGGGTAAAATTTGTAAAAAAACTGAAAAATTTGCAAATTTTCATGGATTTTTCCCATTTTTACTTATAGTTATCTTAAGGTTACGCACAAAAATCTTACTGTTTCTAAAAGCTCAGATACTCCCGAGTACAACGATACCGGATATATGTAGGTACCCCACTTTTCCTGTACAGGAGACCCCCCCAAACTAAAACTGCACCTTCAAGAATATTACACCAAATTAAAATGTATTACCACTACTGACAGTTAACATAGAATATCTTCCAAATTATCTAAAATATCCCCACAAGTGAGATATTTTTAGAAACTACACACCCACAGGATTTTACGAGTGAGGTTAGTTTCGATCAAAATGCAGATACCCGGACGCAGCTCTTCGTCAAATTGTAAGTTACTTTCTCACATTTTCCTTTTTTTCCTCAACTGTAAAATCAGAGACAAAATCAAATGCGAATTTCAGCTAAAAACTGTGGAGGAAAGTTCAAACGCATCTCAAATATGAAAGCCTAACCCCTCCCGAATAAAACGGTATGCCACATTCATGGGTGTACCCAGAGACATGGCTACTAACTAACCCAGAGCGTGACCAGTGCCAAATGTCAGTAGCAGCAAAAAAAAAATTGCCAGTTTTGTATTTGAACAGTCTGCAGTTTTTCCACAAAACACCCCCCCAACTCAAAAATACCCCCCACAAACTATATATTCCTGAAATCTACACACCTTCAGCTATGTAACGCTGTAGTTCGTTCATTCATATCAATGGTGTGGGCGCAGTTCTTCGTAGAAGTTTGCACTTTTACCAGATTTTCAAAAAAAATTAACATCAAACAACGTTCAAAAAGGTAGAAATCATGCCAAAACCCCATGGAATGTAAAAAAAAGTTACCAAATATCAATCTCCCAAATTTCCTGAATCAAACGGTATGCCATATGTGTGGTTACACATGCAGACGTGGAAGCGAAAAGCCACAAAGTGAGACAATGCACGATGGCTCAGAAACGGCGAAAATATTTAGCCAACTCCGAATTTGGACAGTCTGCAGTTTTTTCCACAAAACACCCCCGTAACTCAGAAATAACCCCCACAAACTATATATTCCTGAAATCTACACACCTTCAGCTATGTAGCACTGTAGTTCGTTCATTCATACCATCAATGGTGTGGGCGCAGTTCTTCGTAGAAGTTCGCACTTTTCTGAAAAAATGAACAAAAAACAACTTCAAAAGGTAAAAATCATGCTAAAACATCATGAAATCTAAAAAAAGTTACTAAATATCAATCTCCCAAATGTCCTGAATCAAACGGTATGCCATATGTGTGGTTACACACGCGGACGTGGAAGCGAAAAGCCACAAAGTGAGACAATGCACGATGGCTCAGAAACAGCGAAAATATTTAGCCAACTCCGAATTGGGACAGTCTGCAGTTTTTTCCACAAAACACCCTTGTAACTCAGAAATAACCCCCACAAACTATATATTCCTGAAATTTACACACCTTCAGCTATGTAGCACTGTAGTTCGTTCATTCATACCATCAATGGTGTGGGCGCAGTTCTTCGTAGAAGTTCGCACTTTTCTGAAAAAATGAACAAAAAACAACTTCAAAAGGTAAAAATCATGCTAAAACCTCATGAAATCTAAAAAAAAGTTACTAAATATCAATCTCCCAAATGTTCTGAATCAAACGGTATGCCATATGTGTGGTTACACACGTGGACGTGGAAGCGAAAAGCCACAAAGTGAGACAATGCACGATGGCTCAGAAACGGCGAAAATATTTAGCCAACTCCGAATTTGGACAGTCTGCAGTTTTTTCCACAAAACACCCTGATAACTCAGAAATACCCCACACAAACTATATATTCCTGAAATCTACACACCTTCAGCTATGTAGCACTGTAGTTCGTTCATTCATACCATCAATGGTGTGGGCGCAGTTCTTCGTAGAAGTTCGCACTTTTCTGAAAAAATGAACAAAAACCACTTCAAAGGTAGAAATCATGCCAAACCCCTCATGAATCTTAAAAAAAGTTACTAAATATCAATCTCCCAAATGTCCTGAATCAAACGTATGCCATATGTGTGGTTACACACGCGGACGTGGAAGCGAAAAGCCACAAAGTGAGACAATGCACGATGGCTCAAGAACACGAAAAATATTTAGCCAACTCCGAATTTGGACAGTCTGCAGTTTTTTTTTCCACAAACACACCCTCTAACTTAGAAATAACCCCCACAAAGTATATATTCCTGAAATCTACACACCCTTCAGCTATGTAGCACTGTAGTTCGTCTCATTCATACCATCAATGGTGTGGCGCAGTTCTTTGTAGAAGTTCGCACTTTTCTGAAAAAATACAAAAAAACACTTCAAAAGGTAAAAATCATGCTAAAACCTCATGAAATCTAAAAAAAAGTTACTAAATATCAATCTCCAAATGTCCTGAATCAAACGGTATGCCAAATGTGTGGGTTCACACGTGGACGTGAAGCGAAAAGCCACAAGTGAGACTGCACGATGGCTCAGAAACGCGAAAATATTTAGCCAACTCCGAATTTGGACAGTCTGCAGTTTTTTCCACACACACCCCCGTAACTCAAAAATACCCCCCACAAATATATATTCCTGAAATCTAACACACCTTCAGCTATGTAGCACTGTAGTTCGTTCATTCATACCATCAATTGTGTGGCGCAGTTCTTCGTAGAGTTCGCACTTTTCTGAAAAAATGAACAAAACAACTTCAAAAGGTAGAAATCATGCCAAAACCTCATGGAATCTAAAAAAAGTTACTAAATATCATCTCCCAAATGTCCTGAATCAAACAGTATGCCATATGTGTGGTTACAACGCGGACGTGGAAGCGAAAACCACAGTGAGACAATGCACATGGCTCAGAAACAGCGAAAATATTTAGCCAACTCCGAATTTGGACAGTCTGCAGTTTTTTTTTCCACAAAACACCCTGATAACTCAGAAATACCCCACACAACTATATATTCCTGAAATCTCACACCTTCAGCTATGTAGCAGCCTGTAGTTCGTTCATTCATACCATCAATGGTGTGTGCGCAGTTCTTCGTAGAATTTTCGCATTCTTCTCCTTTCTGAAAAATAGAAAAAAAACATATTCAAAGTAAAAATAATCACAAACCCTCATGATATTAAAAAAACTTACAAATATCAATCTCCAAATGTCCTGAATCAAACGGTATGCCATATGTGTGGTTACACACACGACGTGGAAGCGACTAGTCAAAGTAAAACAATGTGCAGTGAGCCATAACTGCGCATTTTCCCAGACTAAGTGATTAGACAAGCTGCAGACCACGCGCGCACTAACTTGGGAAAATACCCCCCAAAACTATATATTCCTGAAACTCATAACACTCTTCACTTGTAGCTACGGGTAGTTTGTTCATTCATACCATCAATGGTGTGGGCGCAGTTCTTCGTAAAAGTTCGCACTTGTCCTGAAAATTAATACAAAAACAACTTCAAAAGGTAGAAATCATGCAAAACCCATGGAATGTAAAAAAAAGTACTAAATATCAATCTCCCAATGTCCTGAATCAACGGTATGCCATATGTGTGGTTTACACACGTGGACGTGGAAGCGAAAAGACCAAAGTGAAACAATGCACAGATGGCTCAGAAACAGCAAAAATATTCAGCCATCTGAATTTGACAGTCTGCAGTTTTTTCCCCACAAACACCACCACAAACCTATATTTCTCGAATCTCACACTCACACTCTTTTCTACTATATCTGTAGTTCGTTCATTCGTAACCATCAATGTGGTGGGCGCAGTTCTTCGTAGAAGTTCACAGTTTACAGATTTTCTGAAAAATTGAAAAAAACACTTCAAGGTAGAAATCAGCCAAATCCCAAGTAAATGTAAAAAAAAAGTTACCAAATATCAATCTCCCAAATGTCCGAATCAAACGTATGCCATATGTTGTGGTTACACACGCAGACGTGGAATCGAACTAGCCACAATGTGAGCCAATGAACAATGGCCCAATTACACATCAACTTTTCAAGATTTGCGTCAACTAACAAACACCCTCTATATAGAATACCACCCCCCCAAACTATATTTATTGAATCTACACACCTTCAGCTACACATGGTGTGGATTTCCTTTCATCATACCACCAATGGTGTTGGGCGCAGTTTCTTTAAAATTTTCCTTTTTCTACCAATTTTCTGGAAAATTATAGAAATACAATTCAAAGTTAAAAATCAATGGCACCATGTCATTTAAAAAAACTTTCCAATTATCAATCTTCCAAATGCCCTGAATCAAACGGTATGCCATATGTGTGGTACACAGGGACTGGAACCACAGTCAAATGGAACATGCACAATGTATTACAAGAAAAGCAATCAAAGTTCTCTGTAATTTCAAACATGCTAGCATCCCCAAAACTTGAATGCCCCACCAACACATAACCTACCCCCAACTAAATATCATCTCCCACATGTTCTGAATTCAAAACAGTATGCCCTATGTGTGGATGCACAGAGACGTGGCCCAACTAGCTCAAATGGGACGCATTCACAAATGCAATTACAGAAAAATCAAAGTGCTCTGTAATTTGAACAGCCTACACTTTTCTAAGAAACAGTCCAGAAACATGAAAATTCCCCCCAAAACTATATATTTTTGGAATCTACACACCTTCAGCACACATTACGGTGCCAGCTTTCATACATACATGAAGAATTCCGACCCAGTGATCCAAAGAACTCTGTGTTTTGTAGGAGGTTTTGTCGAAAAATAACATAATATACTCAAGATTGAAATCCTACCTAAACCAACTTAGACAAGCAAAAACCCACTAAATTCAATCTCCCACATATCCTGCATCAAACGGTATGCCATATGTGATGCGTACACACGAGAACTGTGGCACCAACTAGCTCAAATGTGACACATCAACAATGTAATTACAGAAAAAACAATCAAAGTTCCTGTAATTTCAAACAGCCCCAAAACTTGGAAATGCCCCCCAAATAACCCCCCCACTAAATAATCACTCTCCCACATGTTGATCAAACAGTTGCCATATGTGTGGTGTACACAGAGACGTGGCCACCAACTAGCTCAACTCGGACGCACGCACAATGTATTACAAAAAAAATCAAGTGCTCTGTAATTTGAAACAGCCCACAAAACTTGTGAAATTCCCCCACAATACCCCCCCACAAATATTACTCTCCCACTGTTCTGAATCAAAACAGTATGCCATATGCGTGGATGTACCACAGAGAATGGCCACCAACTAGCTCAATCGGACACATCACAATTTAATTACAAGAAAAAATCAAGTGCTCTGTAATTTCAAACAGCCCCAAAACTTGGAAATGCCCCACACAAATAACCCCCCACTAAATATCATCTCCCACATGTTCTGAATCAAACTTATGCCATATGGTGGATGCACACAGAACGTGGCCACCAACTAGCTCAAATGGGACGCATGCACAAATGCAATTACAAAAAAATCAAAGTGCTCTGTAATTTGAACAGCCTACCTTTTTCTAAGAAATAGTCCGAAACATGAAATTCCCCCCACAAACTATATATTTTTGAATCTACACACCTTCAGCTACGTTACGATGCCATGCTTCATACATACATAAGAATTCAGCCCACTGATCCAAAGAATCATTGTTTTTTAAGGTTTTTGTGAAAAATAAATAAGAATATCAAGGTTGAAATCCTACCTAAACCCACTTGAGCAAAAAACCCCACTAAATGTCAATCTCCCACATGTCCTGCATCAAACGTTATGCCATATGGTGGGTCCACAGAGACGGGCCACCAACTAGCTCAAATTGGACGCATGCACAAGTCCAATTACAAAGAAAAAAATCAAAGTGTTCTGAAATTTGAACAGCCTAATCAACTTGGAAATACCCCCACAAACTATATATTTTTGGAAGCTACACACCTTCAGCTACGTGATGGTATCATGCTTTCGTATATACATGAAGAATTCAGGCGCTTTCCATAGAACTCCTGCTTTTAGGAGATTTTGTGAAAAAAAAATAAGGAGGACTCAATGGTTGAAATCCTACCTAAACCCAATCGGCAAGTAAAAAACCCACTAAACGGCAATCTCCCACATGTCCGAATCAAACGGTATGCCAAAAGGGTGGGTGCAAACAAAACGGGGCCACCAACTAGCTCAAATTGGACGCTTGCACAAGTCAATTACAAGAAAAAAATTCAAAGTGTTCTGTAATTTGAACAGCCTAATCAACTTGGAAATACCCCCCACACTATATTTTTGGAAGCTACACCTTCGCTACGTGGTGGTATCATGCTTTCGTATATACATGAAGAATCCAGGCGCTGTTATCCATAGAACTCCATGCTTTTAGGAGATTTTGTGAAAAATATAAATAAGAGGACTCAATGGTTGAAATCCTACCTAAACCCACTCGGCAAGTAAAAAAACCCACTAAACGGCAATCTCCCACATGTCCTGAATCAAACGGTATGCCATAAGGGTGGGTGCAAACAGAAACGGGGCCACCAACTAGCTCAAATTGGACGCATGCACAAGTCCAATTACAAGAAAAAAATCAAAGTGTTCTGTAATTTGAACAGCCTAATCAACTTGGAAATACCCCCCACAAACTATATATTTTTGGAAGCTACACACCTTCAGCTACGTGGTGGTATCATGCTTTCGTATATACATGAAGAATTCCAGGCGCTGTTATCCATAGAACTCCGTGCTTTTAGGAGATTTTGTGGAAAAATAAAATAAGAGGACTCAATGGTTGAAATCCTACCGAAACCCACCGGCAAGATTAAAAAACCCATAAACGGCTAATTCTCCCACCATGTCCTGAATCAAACGGTATGCCATAAGGGTGGGTGCAAACAGAGACGGGGCCACCAACTAGCTCAAATGGGATCCATGCGCAATTGCAATTACAAGAAAAAATTAAAAAACGCCACAACCCACTCCCCCACCCCTATCCCCACTCCCCCTTTTAGTGGAAAACCAGTTAGTACGGAGAGTCACACAAGTTTTTGCACACTTTACTGATCCTAAAAAATCAATACGGTCTTTTTTTGGTACCTCTGCAAAATTTCCTACTAAAATAGGCTTAGTTTCCCTTGAAATCCAACAAATAAATGATCCGCGTTTACTTTACCGATATCACCGGGGACATTGGGAAGCTTGGAGAAGAAAAAGTTTTTTGCTAATTTATAGTTTTAGGGTAAAAAAAAAAAAAAGGTGTGTGTATCACTTTAAGATTTTTTTTGTGTGCATTTCCTCTTTTTTGGGGGGATCATTCCCAAAGATGATCATCAAATCATCTTAGGGAATGATACCGAACTTGGAATACGGGCATAAATGCCCGTTTTCCAATTCGAAATCCGATCGGAAAAATCACTTCCCGGAAATCATTTTCCAGGAAGTGATTTTTCATTCATTGGCAAAGATCAATAATTTGGTGATCAGAAGTGATCACCAAATTTTGATCTCTGTCCCCATTTTTTTTCTAAGTCTTCGCTAAGTAGCAAAGACTTAGAAAAAATCCTATTTGTGAATGGAACTTTGAGTTCCATTCACAAAATGTATAGTACAGCTGTCAGCTTGACAGCTTGTGCTATACAGGTACAGCAGCATGATCTAAATTGAGATCAGGCTGCAGTACCTCAACTAGACCACCAGGGGCAGAGTACAGTTTCAAGGGAAGACCCCGGTGAAGGAGGAAGTTATGTGAGTCACCGGGGTCTCCCTTTCCGTTGAAGAACAGCTCCTCCTCACCTCCTCCTCGTGGGACCGGCTGATGGGCGATACAGGTACTGTTTTCTCCCGATCCCCCCCTCGGATTTGGACCAAACCGAGGGGGGATCGAGGGGGGTAGGGGGGCAGTCGAATGCTGCCCCCCGATCGCGGCTAGAGGGGGGCAAATTTTTTTGGGGAGGGGGGAAGCCACAGATCGTATATTCACAATCTGTGGCAGTTTGTGCATTCACTGCACAGATCGTGAATATACGATCTGTGGCAGAGAAAGGGTTAAAGGTAGGTCAGTTGGTATGTGTGTATTCATATTAGGTTGGGGGATAAAATACTAATTTTTTTTACTATAGTTACCCTTTAAATATGGCTGTCATGGAAATGAAAGGGTAGGTCAGTAGGTGTGTGTACCTGGATAACGTTGGAAGTAAAAAAAAAAACTTTTGATTATTGATCAAAATTTACATATGGCTGGCATAGTAATGGATAAGTAGATCAGTAGGTGTGTGTACCTGTGTCGGGTTGGGGGTTAAAAAAAACAAACTTTTTTGATTATTGGTCAAAATTAGTTTTTTTTACTTTTTTTACCCTTTAAGTATGGCTGCAACAGTAATGGAGGGGTAGGTCAGTAGGTGTGTTTACCCGTATCACGTTGGGGGTTAAAAAAAATTATTGATCAAAATTAGTAATGGGTAAGTAGATCAGTAGTGTGTACCTTGGTCTGGTTAAGGGGGTATGTCTTTTTTGTGTTTACAACCATAAAACTATATTTTATTGAGGAGAAATCAAATTTTTTTTAACTTTAATTACTTTAGATGTGATTGCCACATGAATGAATGGGTACCTCAGTTGGTGTATGTACCTGTGTTGGGTTGGGAATAAAAAAAAAAACAACTTTTTAGATGATTGGTCAAAACATTTTTTTTTAAATTTAGTTACCCTTTAGGTAGGACTGCAACAGTAATGGAGGGGTAGGTCAGTAGGTGTATGAACCTGTGCCACGTTGGGGTTAAAATTAACTTTTTTGATTATTGATCAAAATTTGTTTTTTTTTTTTTACTTTAGTTACCATTTAAGAATGGTTGCCACAGTAATGGATAAGTAGATCAGTAGGTGTGTGTATCTGGGTCTGGTTGAGGGGTATGTCTTTTTGTGTTTACAACCATAAAACTATCTTTTATTGAGGAAAAATCTAAATTAGTTTTTTTGACTTTAGTTACCCTTTAAGTATGGCTGCCACTGTAATGCAAAGGTAGATCAGTAATTGTGTGTACCTGGGTCTGGTTGAGGGGGTATGTCTTTTTTGTGTTTATAACCATAAAACTATATTTTATTTAGAATAAATCTAAATTAGTTTGTTTTTACTTTAGTTACCCTTTAAGTATGGCTGCCACTGTAATGGATAAGTAGATCAGTAGCTGTGTGTACCTGGGTCTGGTTGAGGGGGTATGTCTTTTTTGTGTTTACAACCATAAAACTATCTTTTTTTGAGGATATATCAAAATTAGTTTTTTGACTTTAGTTACCCTTTAAATATGGCTCCCATGAGAATGGAAAGGTAGGTCAGTAGGTGGGTGTACCTGTATCTGTGTGGGGGGTTGGGGGTATCACCATTTGTATTTATGACCATGAAACAAACTGTTTTGAAATATCCACATTTGAGGATTGTTACCATTATAATCTATGGGAAAAAATGTCCGGAAATTCGCCGATAACGCCGTAATGCTTCTGCGGATTACTTAGCTAGAAGATAGCACACTTCTCCTATATGCCCCCCACGTCTGTTCTGAATTTCATGTCTCTAGCTCAAAAACTGTTGGAGAAGATACAGTCCAAAAAAGCAGAAGAATAAAACAGAAGAAGAAAAAAAAGAAGAAATAGGAAGAACAGTAATTTGGCTTTTTCAAGCCAAATTAATAATGACTGAATCAGACAGGTTTGGGTTATTGTCTAGTTAGAAGTCTTTGTAAGACCATTTTCTTAGGAAACAAAGAGCATAGGAAGGCTGTAAATTTAAGAAGTATAGCCATTTTATAAACCACCCAGTTCTCACCTTACAATTGTTATTATCTTATAGAAAGCATTTGCTTGGTACACATGAGCCAATTTTGAATACAGTATATCTTGCAAATGACAGACTATAAAATGATCCATGATGAAATGTGGCCCTGATGATTTTTCAGTGTGGTCATTCATCTTAAACCAGCTAAAATTAGCAGACATGTCCTATTGAATTTTTCTACTGATTTGGAGAAAAATTGGCATAACATTTTTGGTAATATTTAGACATGTTTAACCGAAATAGAGCAATTTATCAGAGATCACTAGGATCTAATCTGGAATTCCTAGTCACATAATTGCAACCTGTATTGCACTTATGTCCAGGTGTATAAGTGCAATGGCCCAGTCCCCCACAACACTGGAGGCCAGGCCCCTGTCCCTTCCCCCTCCCCAGAACATCCACGATCAGCTATTTTTAAAGGGCTTGTCTAGTCAAAAATATAATTAAGCCTTTGTAGCCTAATTACCCCCTAAAACCTTAGTTGCATTTTAACCTGGCCTTAATATGGTGCTCCCACGCTGAGATATACTTACTTTTATTTCAGCTGATCCCTCGCCAGAAGTCTCGCCTAAAACTTTCTGTTTTGAGACAGTTACTAGCACACAGAAGCAGAGCCCGCTCGTAACCGGGACTTTTGGGTATGGACTGTCAGCCATTGGCTGTGACGTCACCGTTGCAGCAATGACTGACATTACATACATAGAAGGTAGGAGGCGGGACTTCTGGCAAGGGATTGGCTGAGGTAAAAGTTAGTATATCTCAGAGTGGGAGCGTCGGATTAAGGTAAGGTTGAAACGCAACTAAAGTTTTGGGGGGTAATTAGGCTAAAAAGACATTTTTTGGCTGAACACGTCCTTTTAACAGTTGATCATGTGTATGCAGTAAAGATATATGCGAACAGCTATTTAAAAGACCAATACCAAACCGGCAGAAATGTATTGCATACGCACGATCAACTAATCCAAAATATAAAATCACAGATGCTCTGGGAAGGGGATTGCAGGCCCTATTACCTCCTGGGCCCCTGCCATCACTGGCCCTATAGTTACGCCACTGATTATGCTGATGGAACAATGGGGCCATTCAGCTAGATTAGGACTCATTGGCCATGTTATCAACTGTACCTGGATCGGCCTTCTCTGCACATTTGTAAAAAGCTATATTCTTAAACCAATAGCTATTAAATTTACTCACAAAGTACTGCTCTGTTCCTACCCTCACCCTCTGGGATTGGGCCTAATGGAAGATGCACTTTTTTTTCTCGCTATAGGTTAGCTTGCCTATTGAAAACCAGAGCATGATTTTGTAAGTAAATTTAATGACTATTGGCAGAACACCCAAGAATCCTGCATCAGGTCAGGAACTTTGTTTTTGGGTAAACCCCAATGAGTTTTAATGGTTGTTATAGGTTGTTTAAACTGGAACTAGGAATAAATTGTTATTAATCCAAGACAATGTGCAGTGCCTGTGACACCATACATTAAATCACACTGCACATTGTCTTGGATTAATAACATTTATTGGTTTGAAGTGGCCATTGGTCGCGCATGTCCACATGCTCGGGGATGTGCATCAGGCGTCCTATCGGACTTGTGTACGAGGCTTTAGAGTTTACAGTGTTATAGTATTTTAGTAGATATGCAGTTGGTGATCATAATCATGTATCATACCTGGAATCATATATATTAAATGCTTTTGTAGCATATGTAAACTAAATTCACCAATAAACAGAGCAAATTCAAAATGATACAACAAGCTGTGTTTCACCTCTCCCTGTGGCTAGTGGTTGACTTACCTGTGGGTACTTGAGGTAAGCTACCATTATTCATCTCTCTGGGTTAGCTGTGTATGCCATACACTTTTGTACATTTTCTCTAGTGCAAAGAAGATCAACAAGGAAGCTGCAGCCTGTCTTTCACCCTAAATGCTGACGTGACTATCATTGTACAGCGCAGAGATCCTGCATTGTTCAGATACAGAACAGGGATTTTACAGAGTAGTGTGTTTGCTATTGCCCCTAAGTATCAAAACAATAGCCTTACAGTTTATTTCCTTTCCAACATGGATGTTAGGGAAAAAAATATATAATTTTGGGGATTTGAACCTGTAACCTCACAGATTTTGTCTTTCTAAAAGTAAAGCATTAGTCCATTTACCTACCAGAGCTAACGCAAAAAAAAAAATACAGGCACATTTAGAACATGTTAGGATGATTTACCCAGAGCTGCAATCACTCTGGGTAAATTTCCCTTCTAGGATGCAAGATGTGATTTGCACATGATTTGACTTTAACACCAGCTATTAGTTATTTTTTTAAGTGACTACATGATAACTGATATCTCCTATATATATTATTATTATAGTGCATATGTTGAACAATTATTTACATGATTCATAATTGGCAGGATACATATATCATAACATAGAACTAGTTATAAGTTTAAAAGTAAGCTCTGTTTAATTTTATTGTTGTCCAAATGATTTGCAGGGCTAAATTTATAAAAGATTTATATAGTAAAATAATTATCTTTATCGTTCATTATTTAAAGGGTATGTGGCAACCCCCCAAAACCTCAATCTCGCAAGGTTTATAAAATCCAAAGATGCTTCTAACAGTACTTACCCAGCCTTCTTTCCCTCGGCACACTTCTGCATGCTTCCGTGCTTTTTCCATGCTGAGACGCAATGTCTCAGCCAATCACAGGAGACGCTGCCGGTCTGGCCCCTTTTACTTGCTTCCGTGCCTGGAAAAGGCATGGAAGCATGCCGGGGGAAAGAAGGCTGGGTAAGTACTGTTAGAAGCATCTTTGCATTTGTGTTATTATCATATACTGTAATGATAATAATCGTGCCGTTTGTCACCAGCATTATCATAAAATTACATTTTATAATGATTGTTATTTTAAGATAACCTGAGAACTTGAGAACGCCGGATGTAAATTACATTATTTTATTATATTTTATTATAAAAAATCTTTTATAAATTTCGCCCTCGGATGTTGCAGTCATGCAGTATGAATTCGATTTTAATGGATAAATATATACTTTATCATTTAACTTAATATATGATCTAAAGACCCATTAGGGTCACTCTAGGATTCTGTACGTAAACAGGTTGTAACAAAATTGCCAAGGCAAAAATAAGGCTACGACAGTCAAACAAATGTTGAACCAAAGCTAAAATATAAATGAGCCCATATCAAGTTTTCTAACATTTACTTTTTTCTCTCATCTCTGAAATCTACAGCATTGCAGAAGCAACAAGAAAGGAAAGTTTAAGTATAAACTTTGAATTAGGCTTAAATGGCTGCATTTTGGAAGGGAATGTGTGTGTTTGTGCTGCAGATTTTAAAACTCAATAATTGCAATGATAAGGATATTGTTGTTTTTTTAAATGTAGTTACCCTTTAAGTATATGGAAAGGTAGGTCAGCAGGTGTGTGTACCTGTGTCTGGTTGGGGGAAAAAAAAACTTTTTTTGTTTCCCTTTAAGTATGGCTTCCACAGAAATTAAAAGGGTAGGTCAGTAAAAGCTTAGTTTTTGATTATTGCTCAATTTTTTTTTAACTATAGTTACTCTTTAAATATAACACAAATGAATGAATGAGTAAGTACTTGTGACAATAAGATAATAAGGCAAATTAGTTTTTTTACTACAGTAATCCTTTAAATAAATCTGCCACAGAATGGAGGGGTAGGTCAGTAGACATGTGTACCTGTGTTGGGTTGGGGGGTAAAAAAAGCTAACGTTTTTATGATTGGTCAAATTTTTTTGACTGTACTTAACACTTTAAATATGGCTGCCACATGAATGAATGGGTTGGTAAGTTTATGTGTGTAACTGTGTCTGGCTGTGGGAAAAAAGCTGGGCCTTTTTAGGCATAGGTCACCTATGTGCTAGAGCGCCTATGTTAAACCAGGTCACCTATTCTCCCTAGCATATCCCTGTTAGAGATGTCCGAACTTCACAAAATCCGGTCCGCTCGAGGATCTGCGAATTTTCGAAAAAATTCGAAAATCCGCGAGCGGACCCGTTAAAATTAAAAATACCCTTGAAATAACGAGATTTTCCGTATTTTCGAAAATTTTCGAAATTACGAGTTTCACGTATTTTCGGGAATTTTCGAAATTACGAGTTTTCATGTATCTTCGAAAATACAAGTAATCCTCGTAATTTCGAAAATTTTCGAAAATACTTATGTATGGAATTAAGAGAAATCCTTGTATTTTCGAAAATTTGCGAAAATACATGTTTTGCTGTATTTTCGAAAATACGTGAAAACTCGTAATTTCGAAAATTTTCGAAAATACGGAAAATCCGCGAATCGGAAGTTGGGAAGGCGGAAAATCCGGAAAAATCCGCCGTTCGCGAACGGGATAAATCCGCGGCGGATCCGGGTTCGGATCCGCGAACCAGCCATCCCTAATCCCTGTCAGCTTTTACTAGCTGTTTTAGAACTGCTCTCCTTGTTCTGCTGTAATTTGCAACATTGTATTTAGTAGGGAGCCTGAACTCAAGCTACCTCTACTTGGAAACAATGTTCCAAATGAACTGAAGGTGGAGGGGGTGGATGAGCTCAGAAATGAGGAGAACAATTTTAAAATGCCAGGTGAAAGCTGTTGCAGACTTCATAACTGTGGCCCCAGTGACTAGCAGCCATGAGATCACTATCCCTACCTCTTTTTTCCTTCCTCCCAACTCACCAATTAGAACTTAGAGTAAGTTAGTTGTGAATAATTCAATAGGGGAGACATGGAAAGCAGGTACATACTGTATATCAATGCTGGCAACTGAAAGGGTTAAAGATATTACTCTGCTGGCCCTGAAAGTGTTAATTGTAATACTTTGGGGATGTGCTGGCACTGAATGGTTAATGGAAATACTCTGGGAAAGTGCTGGCACTGAAATTATTAGTAAGAAAGTCTGTTGGCACTGAAGTGTTAATGGTAATACTCTGCTGGCACTAAAAGTGGTTATCACAATATTCTGCCGAAGTCTGCTGCCACTGAAGGGTTAATATCAATACTCTGGGAAAGTGCTGGCACTAAAAGTATTGAGTCCACTACTCTTGGAGGACTAGGCCATACTAATGCAATTTTAAGTGCGATGGGATTGCATTATGATCCCGCTAGAGCACCAAGATGGCTAGAAACAGCCTTGAATAAAAGACTAACTTTTTGACAATTTTTTTGACTATAGTTACTATAGTAAAGTATGGCTGCCACGGAAAAGGAAAGGCAGGTTAGTAGGTGTGTGTACCTGTGTCAGGTTGGAGCGGGGGAACTAACTTTTTTGATGATTGATCAAAATTTTTTTTTTAATGGAATATAGTTATCCTTTAAAGCCACATAAACGAACAGGTAGGTCAGTAGCTGTGTGTATCTGTGCTAGGTTGGGGGGTAAAACAGCTAACTTTTTTGATGACTGGTCAACATTTGTTTTTTGACTATAGCTACCCTTTATGTATAGCTGCCATGGAAATAAAAGGGTAGGTCAGCAGGTATGTGTACCTGTGTCAGGTTGAGTGGTGTGTTTTTGCATTTATTAACATAAAAAAAATTTTTTATGACTGATCAAAATTCTTTTTTCGCTCTAGTTACCTTTTAAGTATGGCTGCCATGGGAATGGATGGGTAGGTCAGTAGGTGTGTGCATGCATGGAGGTTGAGGGTATCAGTGTCAGCATTTATGACCTTAAAGCTAACTGTTTTGATCACATGACCATGAAACCTTAAAATATCATAGCATTGTATCCATTATAGTCAATTTGGGAAAAAATCTTCGAAATTCTCTAATAACGCTTCTGTGGGATTCTTAGCTAGGTTATAGCACTGGCCTCTACCGAATTTCATGTCTCTATCTCGAAAACTGTGGGAGGAGATACAGTCCAAAAGAAGAATATACTGTAAGAGATGAATATGATGAAGAAGAAATAGAACAGTAATTTGTCAATTTGTTCAAGCCAAATTAATTATCATCAATTCTTCAGTTTTCTAGACTTTTCTGTGGCCTCCATATTCAAAATGAATTAACATTTGTTTTCCACACTTTTAAATCTGCTTTAAGGGGAATTGTGACCTAAAAATACTTTCATATGAAAGGTATTTCTAATTTTAAATCAATTTCTCAGCTACTGTTTTCCCTGCAGCAGCATTGAAAATTAGAAGGTCCAAAAGTACACTACTCCTACATCACTTCTTTGATCACTTCTACTTTGTTCCGATGTAGCAATGTCATTTGCCCTGACCTCATCAACTGGTGACTGCACACCCAGTAGGGTGTGCATTGGTGTCCTGAAGTAGTGATGTTTTCTTTAAAATTTGGAGCATTGTTGCTGCAGGGAGAATGGTCAAAAGAACTCACTTAACAATTATACAAGTATCTTGTATCTGTGACTTTACAGTTTGAAGTGACTTAAAGGGAAGCTATAATGAAAAAATTACTTTGCCTCATCTTAATCTTTAGATGTTAGTTACCCTTAATCTGTGTGTGTTGCTGTATGCCTTTAATCCAGTACTTGCTCAGGCTCAGTTTCCCCCTTCCCTCTCTTAAACAACACCTCCATCCATCTGACCAGACTTTCTATGAGGGCAAGCATGCTCAGTAATCACTATAAGGCAGCATTGGAAGAGGGAATTTACCATCATGCAATTCACACATACCAACTGCCATCATTCCATTTACAGTAAAACTGCACACACCAGAACAGTTTGATATTAAGGTACTTGACCTTCTGATCAGTTTCAATATCTAAAGAAATGGGGAACAGATCAACAATAAAAAAATGAGTGATAATAGGGAAGAATTATACTTTCCAATAATGGTAAATCTATTTTTTTTTTTCAGTAAAGATGATCTTTAAGGAAAATGAAATAGTTATTGCACGAAGTTGAGCTAAGATTAGGTTCACCTCATTGTCTTCTTCTTGCAGCACTGCACAGTGGTGTTTCTGAAAGTTTGTGTATTCAAAGGTGAAAGTTGGATGATATGGAAATAGCTGCTAGTTAAGAACATAAAACACATTCAGGCTCATTTATATTTTAGTTTTTTTTTATCCTTAAATGCAGATATGTTATAGCATCAATATTGAGCCTTTTATTTAAGTTTATGCTGTTAGGGCAAAGCTTTCTACAGCTCATCTTTTTTCAAAACCAACACCTGGTAAACACTAAGGTTTTGTGGCTGATTACTAATCAGCTCTGCTGCATACTGAAATTGTGCTAATTTATATATATATTCAAGTCTTGCACATCGAAACAAGTTATTAATCAAAACTACAATATATGGAATTTTACAGGTGTATGGATTTAAAGTGATAAAGATTGCAGACTAAGGTTACTTTCACATGGGTGTAATTCTTAAGCGGTTCCAGATTTTTGCCGATAAAGTCTATCGGCGACTGTCCGGGAACCGCTCAGGACACTTTCAGCGAACGGCATTTGCTTGCTTGATTGGATATGGCTTTAGCAACATACAAAATAGGTGCATAGTAAGCAATTTTGCAGTATGCAGTATTTATTTTGGTATAAATTAACACAGGTAATCCCTTCAATTGAGTATGTAGGTAAATGGATATTGCAGGAAAGATTTATTTATATATATATATATATATATATATATATAGAGATCAGGATAGATAATACTGAAATTCTTTGTTTGTAAAAAAATGAATTAGAAAAGTAAAGGTTAACCTACAGTATTATAACAAACAGTTTGTAAGTTTTTTTTAATCAGTTGAGATGCAGGAGATAAGACTGTATTCGTTTATGCAACAATGTGATGTATACACACTGCATTAAATCAGTAATTTGAACCCCCTGTTGTGATGATTTGTTAACATTTCAGATGTGCACTGTATATTCTTGGATTAAAATCAATGTGGCCTATATTATGCATAAAGGTTGATTGGTATTCAGCCTAAACATGAAGGTTTTATAGGCATATCCTTTTAGACTGATGAGGGGTCGTACAGCAAATCTCCAGAGAGTGGTTTCTTCTGTTCAATGGAACTTGAAATATTATAGAATATGATCAAATATTGACCCTTTTCTTATCTAGTTTAAAAAGTACATTTATTTGACAGAGGGTAACCAGACTGTTATGCTCTGTGTGACATTTTGTTTTAATTCTGAAATGTTACCTACAATAACTCAAAGTATGACGATGATACGGATTATATCAGACATCAGGGAGACAGATAATCATAATGGGGAGTTATATGGAGAAATCTAAATCTTAATATTACAGCATTAGTGTGATAGAATCTAGTACAATAAGCCTAAAGCAAAACATAAATCACTTTGTTCTCGATGCTTTGTTGGTGTTTAGATGCCCTCTTGGATTCTTGTGAGATAGTCAGGAATTAATAGATTTGTAAGTAATTGTATCCTGGTCCTAGCTATTGTGAAGTGATCTGGTTAGCAGTGCATGTTTAATAGGGGTTGACAAAGGGATCGGCACTGGGGGTGGCATAGACCCCAAAATTTTCCTTGCTGTAACTCTGGAACCTGGTGGAATATAAAGGTGAAAATAGATTGGTTCAGCTAAACAAATGCAAGTTTTCAGCCTTTACTGAAAGTGGCCAAAAAATAGTAAAATACCTTGGACTACTGTACTTCTAACTACAGCAAGCTAAATATTTATTTAAAGAAGAGGTTTAAATTAGGGTGTGCAGCTGAAGATTTTCTTAATACATAGATTACAGGTAGATTTTAAAGTTTTAAAATGAGACACAATCTAACTGGTAACAAAGTGAAAGCTATACAGTTTAAATGTGTCTGTTCTATCCCAGTATGTAAGATGGAAATGTTTCTTCAAAGCCTAACAAGCAAAATGAGTATTCACTGGTTTATAGCTGGTAAATGATTTGGGAATTTTCCCTCCACATTGGAAATTACATTTTAAAAAATGGGTCTGTGGGAGCACTGCTTAGCTTGGCCATACACTAGGCCGACATTAGATTGATTTGAGATATCTATCTAATGTCTAAGTATCTAATGTCTAAGGACCACATTTACAAGCAGCGATTTTTATCTTGAGATGTTCCTATCTGACCCATTAATTTTGGTGATCTCAAATTGATTGTATGAAATAACGGGCTAGGCGTTTCTATATAGATTCGACATTTATCTTATGAGAGATTGGAAATCTGTCTAATGTCTTATGTAGTGTATGGGCACCTTAAGGCAAAGTGACAATAATTTGTACAGTGCTATCGCACCAAAACATTAGCGTTACCAAAAGAAAAGACGATCAATTCACATTTCAGGATCAACACTGAAAATTAGTAAATGTATAATTAAAATTTTGAATAAACACAAATTGCAAAAATTTCATATTTTGGTATATTGCTGTGAATTATTTTTTTTTATATACTGTCATTTTAGGAACACATTTTGCCATATACAATACTATACAATTAATAGGATTACTATAGCAAAATGCAAATCATTGCACTCCAGCTGTTACAAAGCTGCAATCTTTGTCCCACAACTAACAACTCACCAACAATTTACATAGGAGGTAATTTAGTAACTTACTTTGAAAATGTTTAATGGTCTAAAAAACAAGCAGCTGTAAGTACTGCATGTTGTTACAGGTTGTTATATGTTGTTGTTACATATGCCATTGAAGTTGAATTTCCAATCAAGTTTAAGGACAACTATACTGTAAAAATTTACTTTTTAAAAATGAAAGGTACCTGTGGCAGGAAGGTAGGGTTGATTATTCCTACCTCCCTATATTGTTTGGGCTACAGCATATACAGTTTTCATTAGCCAGGTTAGTGCTTTGGGTTTTCCTGTATTAAATATAGTGCTGAAGCACCCATGAAGCCTTCTTTGTACTTCCATTCCTCATAGAAATGATTTTGGGAGGTAAAAAGTACCAATTCTACCTCTCTGTCCCGAGTACTTTTCATTTATGGCAACAAGGGCTGCTTCATTCTAGCAATTCTACGTTTCTAAAATTTGTGGTAGCTTGTGATTTCATATTAATACTTTCCAAGAGACTTTTTTTAACAGTTTGATTTTATGTTGCTTTCTATCCAGAGCAAATGGCTGCCTGATTCAGGAAGACATTATAATATGTAACTGAGTGAATCAAATGGTCCATATCCAGATTCATAAATATGAATTGCAATTTCTAAACCAACAGTCTAGTATTTAATGCAGAATCATTGACAAACTGACATATTATCCAATTCTAGGCTTATTTGCTGAGCATTGCTATTGCATCCCTGGTATGAAAAGTCATAACCAACAGCCTATTTTGTAGAGAAAGACTGGGGATTAGATAATGCAAACCAGATGCAGTATGGGTGTTTTTTTTGTTTTTTTTCTTTTATCACAATATAAAAGTAACTCGTTTCAATTAAACCCAACTTTACCCCCCTATACTCCGGGATTTCTGAATACGCACAAAGATTCATACACCACACAGTAAAGTAATGTTGCCTTTTTACAGTTGTATTTATTTAATTGGTTCCGTTTTGCTGCATGTGAATCTGTCTGCAGGCTGTGAAACATAAAAGATAGATGAGATTTTTTTTAAAATTCATTTTGAAGTTACTTGAAAAAGTTAAATCAGCGAGTTTGTAGGAAGCTAGAAATGTGTCAGACATATAGACTTTCCTGTTTCACACAGGAAAATTTTTTTAACATTAAAACAAAAATGCTTCAAGATGTAACAAGAGAGATTAAATTAATGTCCTGTGACATCTTCTGTATAGGTAGTTGGGATTTATGTATTTGTGTGTGTGTGGTTTTTTTTAATAATAAAAACAGGGACCTGGAAGTCACAGATTATATTGTGCTGATGGTTTATCCAGGAGAGAAGCGACAGACCTGTGGGCCCCAATGTAGAACTAAGATCTGCCTATCATCTCTACTACTCATCCCAACACACAGGAGGAGCCCAATAAATTAAGTAAATTATACATAGGTTTGTCCAAGGAGATTAAGATTACAGGGAGTTGGACTAAACTAAGGCAGAGGTGACTGGGCTGGTTTGGACTGATGCTGAGGTGGCTGGTCATGTCTATATTGAGGGAGAGATTGGTGGTCTGTACTGGTTTAGCAAATACAGGGTAGAATTGTACTGAGGAAGAGACTATTTCAAAGTATCCCAATAATCACAGTACAGCATTTGTTTCTGTAAAATGTTTCTTTCTGCCAGTCTGTGTAGCAACATTGTTCCGTTGTTTTTAATGGCTTAACTAAAAGTGAAGTTTTACTCCTGCTGCTTGCTTAGACTCTTTTCTTGGATTTGATGCAAAATGTCATAAATTAAATACAGTGATAATTGGACCTTTGCATTTATTTTATTTCTTATATAGCACTAAATAGTCCACAGCGATTTACACTTATTTCATCAATTCACATCAGGCCCACCCATGATGAACGATGAACTTACAATCTTATCACCTTATTTACATGTGCAACTAAGTATGTCTTTATGATTGTAGGGGAAACTGGAGTACCCGAAGGAAACCTACATAAGCACAGGGAAAACATACAAACATACAAAAAGCATATTTGTGTCCAAGGGAGAATTTGAACGCAGGACTTGAACCCAGGATTTGAACCCAGTGCTAATTACTGAGCCTTGCAGTGCTGAACCATTTAGCATTTAGCCCACTGTGCTGCCCTTTAATTCATAACATCCTAAATACATACCACCAACGCTATATAAATATATATATATATATATATATATATATATATATATTTTTTTTTAAATAATAATATCAAAGTCAATCAGGGAGATTCAACAAAACATCTTATCGTTAAAAATGGTGCTCATTTTGGATCTCCCTGAATGTGTGTATGCATGTTCCAGATAAAACTTCCGAACAGTTGGAACAATTTTAATGAAAATCCCTTTTTTTGACCCTTTTAAGTTAATTGGGGGTGAGATCTTACCTGTCTGCTGCCATCTAGTGGTGAATTTAGTGATCACCTAAATTAATTGGGGATGAGATCTGACCTTTCTGCTGTTATCCGTTGGTAAATCTAGTAAACTCTTAAGTTAATTAAAGATTATATGTGACCTAGAGTCCTGCATCAGTTCGGGTACCCTCGTGTTATCAGATTGGTGGGTTGGGTTCAGGTGAAACACAATGATTTTGAATGGATTGTTGGCCAGGTTTGGTTAGAAAGCTGCAGGAGCAGGTCAGGACAGGTAGTGGGTGTGGGTTATGGGTCTGTTAAATTTCAGGTGTGGGTTGCTGCTTGTGCAAGTAGGTTTAGGTATCAGCTGCTTTGCAGGTCTGTTTCATTTCAGGTGCAGTTTGGGTTGTGGGTCTGACTACTTGCAGGTCAAGTTTGGTGCAGTTATGTAACCCACCTGCAAAGTGGGTGCGGGTTATGCGTGGGTAACATTTTTGTGGTTTTGTGTAGGGTTGTGCGTCTGTTTAATTTCAGGTGCAGGGAACAGTAGAAGTAGGAGGGGGTAATTTGGTAAAGTAAAATATGTAAGGGGTATATGTGAATAGAGACTGGTAGTATGTCCATACCTAAAACTACATGCAGATGTACAGAAACAGAATTGTTATTTACAGTCATTGAGTTACGCATTAAAACTCAAAAGAAAGCGGGTAGAAAAGCGGGTTTTTCCGGGCAGGTGTGGAAAATTAGACCCGTGCAGGACTCTAAATTCACTCACCAATCTCTGTCCAGAACTGGCAAAACAGACTGTTATTATCTATGCAGAAGGTAGGGGAAACTACTAGAAGAATAATGGCAGTCACTGCAAGGCGAACCTTTAAATGACGTAGGCAGATACCAGTTCAGATGTTAGATTGTCGGCTGATGTGATTGTTTGTTTCAGACATTTTATTAGCGCCTATATGGGGCATTAGTATGAAGATTATAATCAATATTCTGCTAATGACCTGCCATTTAATTGACATTGCACAATATTGCTTTATTCAAAGTAATGTGGTATCTAACAGGGCACACAAAGAGTTACAATGCCGTCAGAGTTTGAGAATTATGTGCTCTCATATAAATAATCCTTTTAATATTTAATGATCATTTTACCTTAAGACCGGTGCTGTTGTACTTAATCCACAATGAATGTTAAATAAATAGGCTTTTTGCTTGGTCAATCCATAGACTTTTTTTCTCATTAACAAAGACATAATGACTTTCAATAGAGGCAATCATTTCTACATCTCTCTGTAGGAGCAAATGAAGATAGATATCTCTTGGAAATGTAATTTCCATTGAGTCTATTGACATTCATATCCCTTATTTGTATACAAACAAGCTAGTGACTTAGTCAAACATTTATACAAACAAAGAAAAATAATAAATGCACATTCCTGGGCCCCATACCATATCATATTATCTGCACACTGGCATACATTATAAACAAAGGGTTTTTTGTATACATTACTGTGATCACATGAATGAAAAGCCTTCCAACCACCACAGGTAACCCCAGTTTGGAAGGTCTTAACTTAATCTTTTTTTACATTAATTACAATTCCCAAACTTTTGCTTTTCTCATACTTGTGTACTGGATCAGGCATAACTACCAGGGGAGCAACTGCAGGGGCCCCCGAGAGCCAAGGGGCCCCTTCTTATTTTTCTTGTACCAGATATAGCCTTCTCCCAGAAAACCACTGTGGAAGATGCCCCATCATAGTTTTGCAGGGGGGCGCAGTGATTCCTAGTTACACCACTGCACTAGATCAATATAGCAGGCTTTCTCACTTCCCCCCTGCCAACTGTCTTTTTATAGTGAGGGAAGAGGCTATCCATCCAGTGATTTATATTAAAGGCATAGGACCTCCAATTAAAGGGCCATGTTGGGGGTGCTTTTACCCCATGGAAGCTTGACCATGCTTTTCAAAAAAATTCATACAATAGAAGAACTGTGAAAGCACTCCTTAGACTAAAAACAATTAAATCTTGGGGAAGTGCTACTGATTTCCTTTTTCCATTTATACAAACAAAGAAAAGATAATCAATGCACATTCCTGGGCCCCACACAATATCATATTATCTGCAAACTGGCATACTTTATAAACAAAGGGGTTTTAGTATACATTACTGTGATCACATGAAAAAGCCTTCCAACCACGTCAAGGTAACCGCAGTCTAGAAGGTCCTAACTTAACCTTTTTTACATTAATTACAACGAGCAAACTTTTGCATTTCTCATATTTGTGCACTGGCTCAGTATAGCAGGTTTCCCCCCTCCCCCCCTGGCTTTTTTAAGGGAATAGGCCATCCATCCAGAGCTTTATATTAAACGGCCGATTAATTTGGAGGTTTTAATATTAAGCAGTGGATGGACGGCCTCTTCCCTCACTATAAAAAGCCAGTCGGCAGGGGGGAAGCGAGAAAGCCTTCTGTATTGATCTACTGTGCAAGTATGAGAAATACATAAGTTTGCTAATTTTAATTAATATAAAAAAGGTTAAGTTAGGACCTTCCAGACTGGGGTTACCTTGATGTGTTTGGAAAGCGTTTCATTCATGTGGCCCAGTAATGTGCATTGATTATCTTTTCTTGCAGTGTCAACAATCCTATGCTGTGCTGTGCTCAGAAAGATAGGATAAGAGGTTACAGTTAAAGGGCATGTCCATTACTGGCCCCAATGTTTAGGGTTAAAAAATCCTTACCTCTACTACAAATGGTTCTCCTGTAGTGCTTGTTTAACACCATTAATGCGTGAATGTAACATGGTATTTTAGAGCGTTTGCAACGCCACCACAATAATGGTATTAATCAGACATTTAAAGAAAAAGGGCAATGTACAGAGAGGCGGTATATGTCGACATCGCTATCATGTGATCTCACCTTCAAGACTGCCCCATTTTGTAATGTGTCATTGGTTGACACAGACCAATAAGAAGTCAACCATGCATGTGTGTTGCAAGCAAACATTTATGGATGTTACGGTATATATGCAATGCAAAATATTTATGCTGCATATATATTTATTAAAGGGGAACTGTGGTCCAAAAATGACTGTGGTCCTGAGAATTTTTGCTATTTATTTTCATTGTTTATTTTGCATAGTTTTGAAGATATTTACATTTTTGACTGTGACATGGCAGCAGCATCACCAGGTCCCCTGCCCTTCCTGCTTCCTGCTCTGAAACCATGTCAGTCAATCTGCTATGTATCTCCTCCTCCTCCCCTTTGCAGCCCCCCTGGTCCCTCCCACTCATGGACCCCATGGTCCCTCCAGTTGCAGGGCCCCCTTGGCCCATTTGTCGTACAGCCCTATGTGGCACCGCCCACAAATGTTGTGCCCCCCACGGGTGAACAAGCCCGCCCACCCACGGGTGCACAAGCCCTGGCCACTCACGGGTGCACAAGCCCCACCCACTCGTGGGTGCATATGCCCCGCCCACTCGCATATGCCGTGGGCCACTCACCCCCCCTACAGAAAACTTTGTTGAAACAGCCTTTTCAGGCAGAGTGAGAACAGAGTGAGAACAGTGAAAAGAAGAGCTGTAGATTCCCTTACCTACTCTGTCAGGACTTCACACAGCAGAGGAGGGACTTCCTGTCTCCCTCACACACTGAGGGAGTCTGAGGCTATGCTCACCAGCGGCACTGTGCAGGAGAAGCCTCAGGAATGTCACATGTCAGCCTCCCATCCTTTAACTTTCTGGTCAGTCATTTCTGTATATCTTGGGCTTGTTTGGAGACCACAGTTCCCCTTTAATTTATGATCATTAAGAACTATCATGGGTGAAAATAATACAATTAGTTAAAGGACAATTATACTCACCTTCCCTCCGCTCCTCTTCTTTGGTCAGTACCTTTTACCCAGGGTGAGGACCTGAACCGCTAGGTCCTCACCCCTGGGTTCACGTAACTTGAAGCACAGCGTTACTGAAACTCTGCTCTGGTAGGCCCCGCCCCCTCCTCCCGTCGGCGACGAGGCCAATAGGAAGGCACGCTCTGCAACGAGCATGCCTTCCTATTGGTCTCGTCACGATATCGCTAAATACCGGCCGTTATCGGTAAATAACGGTCGTTATGGGTAAAAAACGGTTGTTATTTTACGATAACGATCGGTATTTTACGATAACGATACCGATCTTTTATAAATAGGGCCCAAAGGGTGGTGTTTCCAGCTTACACTGTGTGCTGTGAAATCACCAGCACCATTGCTCTGTCCTCATGCCATAGTCATGAGCATGCCTACTTGTAGCCTACTGCTGGGACAGAGCACCAGCTGCTGCATTTCAAGCCCCGTCCCCTAACTTCTAAATACTTTTTAAAGGTAGCCATAAGTTTGATAAGCAAGCTTTCTATTTCCCTATGGAGTCCATAGGTAGAGGAAAAGACACAGAATGGTGGCAGGTTTGAAGGATTGTAACGTCAGAAAATATAGATTTTTTTTTAGAGGTGGGGCTTTTTACACAGCTCATTATGTGGCTGTCACAGACAGGACAGACCAGGAACTGTAACTTTACAAGCCTATAACTTGAGATCTAGAAAAGCTAGAAACATCATTACAGGCTTGTTTGAATTTGTATGGGCACTTGTATGGAGACCACAGTTACCTTCACACAGGAATTACACTCATCTATAAGGAGACACAAAACTGCTAATGAATAGCTTGTGGCAGATGCGCGGTTGCTTTTGTTATTAATTATTGTGACTCTGCATGAATTGTTTATGTTTTTGTTCTTTAAATTCAATCAAAAAATCTACACTAATTCTCAGCCTTCTGGTGGATCTTTAAAATATTTTTTGACAGAAATTCTTAAATTTCTTGTATTGTACTGTCATAGCCATTAGCCAACTAACTGAGCAGCATTCAGACATCCAAGTTCATGCCTGGGGTCAGATTATAATACTAAGCAAATGAGTTGCTGACTTCTGCTCTTCTGTAAAGGACTCCTACTGTGCAATGTACAGTGTAAGAATGTTAGGTTTTGTTTGTTAGGAAGCGTATTTGAAAAAAATAAAATATAAAATGGGGAACTTTTATTTAGGAAATTACTTTTCTGAGGAGTTTCCAGACTACAGTATATAAAAGCATGGAGGCCTTTTATTACACTTTACATTACCTATTTCTTATAAAAACTTTTTTTTTGTTGTAATTTCTGTTAAACATTTCCAGTGCCTTATCCCTAGTGTCCTAGTTAAATTCTTTTTCTTGTTTGGAATTTTATTTGGTTTTATTTGAATTATTTTTAAAGGGCAACTGTGGTGCCCACTTATGTACTACTGCTGGGACAGAGTATCATCAGTTGTACCGCGATCCCTGCCCCCAAACATCCATATAATTTTTTTCTCCACTAGGCCAACTTGACTCATATCCAGTTTTACATTAGCACCATGTTTTTATACAGGTAACATTTTCATAGTTCTTTACCAGGCATACTTTGAGGCAGTCACCATTGACCTAATAGTACACATAGTGTTTTTCTGCCTCTAAATGTCTGGATCCGCTCAGAAAATGGTACAATACCTTTCGTATTGAAATAGACTAAAATATACAGCAAGGCTGAAAAAATGTATATCTGTCCAGCTGCACTAATTACAATTTATTAGGAATTTCCTCCAATCCCTGGTCTGATAATCCTAGGCTGGGGGGTGTCGGGAAATCAAGGAATCCCAGCCTATTCACTGGAATACAGATAGATTCTATTAAATAGTTAACACTGCATCCCTAGAAAAATGAATAGGTGTAAGGCTGTGTACACATCATGCTTAACTGAGCATGATTGGGAACACTGAAATATTGGTTGACCGGGCTGAAAAAATGGCATGCTTTTGTGTTAGCCCATAACCCCCGTCCAAGCATTTGTTTGCTCGAATTAGACATTGGGTGCTTTTGTCGTGCCTGGTAGTACTTCGTCCCGTTCAACTGCTTGCAGCGAAGAATTGATAGGTTTTACCAAGCTTTATATTTATGCAAAATGGATTTTAATAGTTCAGACCAAATTAAATAAGTAAATACTATATGGGATTGTAGTAAAATCAACTAACCATGTAACAATGCAATAAAGTGCTGTATCAGTGAGGTACAAAGCAGATCCATTCACTGCTTTATTTCTCTCTACATTAGGTGAAGGTGTAACCAGTTGGAAGATTAGTCACTATCAGTGATGTGCATGAACAGTTTCTTTCTCCTTACATTAGGAGGTGACAGTGTAACCAGTTGGAAGATTAATAATTTGCAATAAGTTTCTTTTTCAACCCCTTGGCAGATTGGGACTTTTACCAGTTGTAACATTTTACACCTCTGCTTTCTCTTTGCTGTCTGTCCAGGTTACGGAGATACATTTAAAAGTTATATTTGTTCTCTGCTATTAATGCAGTATTAATTCATGTTTTAGCAAAAATTGATAACTTTAGACATGCTGCCTCTACAGATCCTGATGCCCTAGGCCACAGTCTGTGTGGCCTTGTGGGAAATATGGCCCTGTATGAGAAAACTCTTTTCAATATGGCCCTTGTATGGAGACCACATAACCCCTTTAACCTATTGTTTACATTTTAGTTTTTAAGTGTTTTGTTTTTATTGCTTTGTTTTCTGTGTTAAGTCCTCTTTACTATCATTGCATATATACGGTTTGTATAGACCTTTTCTGGGTGGTGGATTGGAAATTTTACAGCAATTTGGTGCTGAGTGTTAAGATCTTTCGGGAAAGGAACCTATGAGACCCCCTCTGGATGCGGAATCTAAGTATCTGCTGGTCTTGCCCGAGCCTCTAATGGTGAGGATGCTGTGCTGCGAACAGGTACCAGGTCTCGGCTCCAGCCCAGCCCCTAAAGAACCAACCCACAATGTGGAGAGGGCAGTGGCAGCAGAGGCCAGGAACAAAGACCGGAGGAGGACAAATCAAGTCTGGTAGTACACAGGCAAACAGTAAACTTAGAGGGTGCGCCTGAACAGGTAACAGCAGGAAAGGATATCAAACAGGCAGAGGGCAGGCCGATAATAATACGGATAAAGAGTCTGACAAACAGCGATGGTGAATGATAGGTGAGCAGCTAACAGCAAATGAGCTGATTAAACAGACACTGAATAGACAAACTGCTATGGTGAATGATGAATGAACAAGTAACAGCAGATGAGATGATTAAACAGTCACTGGATATGCAAACTGCAATTCTGGATGATGAGTCTGAACTGGTAAAAGCAGCTGAGTTGATTAAACAGGCACTGGATATACAAACTGCAATGGTGAATGATGAGTGAGCAGTTAACAGCAGATGAATTGATTAAACAGGCACTGGAGGAACCAGGGACACATCTAGGGCTTCTGCTGCCTGAGCTAAACTTTTGAATGCCGCCCTTGATTATTTCCAGGCGTGCTGCGAAGATGCTGTTTTAAAGTGGTGACTCTTTCAGCAGGGCCCTAACTAACGCAACTAGTCTAACCTTTCCCTAACAAACTAACTAAAGCTAACCTAAATATATAAAATTATTTTAACAACATCATATCTGTTACTAAGGAAAATTCCTTTTTTTCTTGACCGGTCAAGGAAAAAAATTTTTTTTTCCACCACTGCCTGTCTGCCGCCTTTCTTCTTAAGTGCAGGGGTGCCGCCTGAGACAAATGTCTCACTCTGCCTAATGGTAGAAGTGGCCCTGGGAGGAACAAACTGCAATTGTGAATGATGAATTAACAGGTAACAGCAGGTGAGTTGATTAAACAGGCACTGGATGAACAAACTGCAATGGTGAATGATGGGTGAGCAGTTAACAGCAGATGAGTTGATTAAACAGACACTGGATATACAAACTGTAATGGTGAATTATGAATGAGCAGTTAACAGCTGATGAGTTTATTAAACAGGCACTGGATGAACAAACTGCAATGGTGAATGATACTAAGCAGGAAACAAACAGATCTTTAGATCTCAAACAAACAAGGCTTAGGAACAGAGTGATAAACACTGAACTGGCAGCAAGAGCTGAAAGGCAGTGAGGGCTTAAAAGGGAACTGTGGTCCAAAAATGACTTTAGGTAAATTGATAGGAATTTCTCTCCTGAGAATTTTTGCAATTTCTTTTCATTGTTAATTTCACATAGTTTTGAAGATATTTACATTTTTGTGTATGATATGGCAGCAGCATCACCAGGTCCCCTGCACTTTCTGCTTCCTGCTCTGAAACCTGTCAGTCAATCTTCCCTGTGTCTCCTCCCCTTTGCAGCCCCCCTGGTCCCTCATGGACAACATGGTCCCTCCAGTTGAAGGCCCCTCTTGGCCCATTCCCGCCCACTCATGGGTGCCGTGGCCCCACACAACTGTGCATGTACACACAAGGACCCAGCTTGACAGCGCCTACAAGTGGAAATTCTGGGTAAGGCACTGGAGCCATAACACTGAGGGTCTTTGCAGAACCATTCAATATCAATAAATGGATTTATTTCATGTGCAAAGGAACCTTGGTTGTTATCATTATAATAGTCACTCAACTATGTAGTCAAATAACTTTTATTTCATTGCTCTCATTATAATTTATAAACTATACATTTTAATTGTGTGTTATAATAAACATTATTTGTGAAATGAATGTAAATTTAATGTCAGACAGATGTTTTTCTAGTACTGACAGGTTTTTCTTTAAAATAATATTTTAGTTTAGATCTCTTTTGCCTCTCTAGACTGGAATTTAAATTGCAATCTTGTTGCTACGGCCACTGGCTCTAGCAGCAAGGCATTGGTTTGGGTGACAGACTGGAAAATAAATAGAACTCAGAGCAGAAAGCTAAGTGATAAAATGTAACAATAATAATACAATTCTAGTCTCTCATCCAATCGACTTTCTGGTTGTCTGAATCAGTGACCCTTGATAGTAGAAGAAAGTTAATTTTGAGTTAGAGAGAAGAAGAAAAGAAAGATGTTTATGATTAAAAAATATACTAGCCAAGAAAGCCTAGTTGTATATTTACTTTCTTTAATACCGTACAACATGCAAAAATAGTTTTAAAAATGGAAGCCTCAGAACAAATCAGAATGTACAGCACCTTGATATAAGAGCAGTAATCTGTGTATCACTTCTCATTTTGATCGGGGTGCTGGGAAATTTAAGTTTCTAAGGTGTTCTTTATTATTACTCATTGTGGTCACTGATCATTGTTTTCTTTTCCATGCCCAGTCCTAACCTACTGCAGTACCTTTATTATAACTTTATTATAACAGATCACGCATACTATTAGTCTTTAGTCAATCCTGTTATAGTGCATATTAGTCATGGGAACCGTGTCACATGCATAAAGTTATATTATTCAGTTCCTCATGGCCATGGGATTACAATTTGTTTAAAGGGTAACTGTGGTCTCCATACATGTGCTCTCCATTTAACAGATCTCTTTCATACATACATAGCATGGGATGATGTCTCTAGCTTCTCTGGGTCTTAAGTTATAGGCTTGTTCCTGGTCTGTCTGAGTCTCTGTGACAGTCACATGAAGTGGTGTGTAAGATGCCCCACCCCAAAAAACTATATTTTCTGAAGCTAGTTACAGACCTGCAACCATTCTCTGTCCTTTCCTCTACCTGTGGACACATTAAAGAAAGAAAATGTTTAGCTTTAAAAATTTATTGGAAGTTTAGGGGCAGGGCTTATGATGCAGCTGTTGATGCTCTGTCCCAAAAATTTGGATTTAGCTCTTCTTTCTTTGAGTTTTTATTTTACTAATGGCCTCTGTTTTCATAGCTGTTTAGTAAATAAAGAAAATCCACAATTATTATCTGGTGTAAGAAAACTGAAACTATAAGATTCTTATAACCTGTTATATATGAGCAGAAGGACCAGTAACTTTACATTTTTTCTTTCATGGACAATAGCATAATTTATAGTACAGGAAAGGACACCTAAAGCTAAAATAGAAATAACCTCGAATGAATTTAAAATTAGTTTTTTAAGAGACAGATTGTTGTATCTCTGGGAGGTAGGAGCTCCTATTTATATGTGATTCACTCTTGGCTTGGTAAAAATTAGTTTTTCATGCCTGACTTGTTTTCCTGCCCATGTATGCGCAGTGTGCATTCACAAGCAGGAAAACTGGTTACCCGCTTGCATGCATGCAGTACTTTTTAGAGGTGAGATTAGGCTAGAACAGCAAAAGGGAGGTAATAACAAGACCTCCTACCCCATAGGTAATTACCAGTGTTACCGTAAAATAACGGTGGCTATCTCGCTTTGTGACGGCTGCGCGAGTCCTGGAAGAGGCACTCGCGCAGCCGGCGCAAAGAGATTTACCAGAGGCTGCACGGGTCTTAGCACGTCTTAGCAGCTGGCATTAAATACTTACATGCGGGTGAGATTCACCCAGAGCCGCGCAGCCTCTGGTAAATCCCGTTTGTGAGATTTGCCCAGAGCATTTAGGGCTCTGGGTGAATCTCCCTGAGTATGTATAAAAATAAAACAGCCCACTTCACAGAATAATTCAGGTTCAATAAAATATAAAAGTAACCATTTTTCTGTTCCTTTCATTAACTGTATGCAGAGAACAGGATTTTTCATTTTTTTTAAAGAGTACTGCAAAGCTTTATTAGCATGGATGATAGCTCACTAAGGGACCCACAGGATCACAAAATTGCGGTCAAAATATACTGTGTATTTTAAAGAGCAAATCAACATTTCCATTCCACCCTCCCTCAGTTAATATTACCCAGAGTGGGGACATAAATCATGGAGTCCTCACCCTTGGGTCTAACCTAAATGCTGAAATCAAGTCCTGCAAACTTTCAGGGCTTCTCTGCCATAGTCCCAAACTATGGCAGGCCTGACCAATGGGAAAACAAACTCCTTGCAGAGTGTGCCTTCCGATTGGTTTAATACGAAGAAGAATTTCTAAAAGAATTGGGCATTCAACCGACTCTCGAGCCAACAGGGATATCCCTAACAGACCCTCTCCCCCAAGGCAAACATGGTCATCTACCACACCAAAGTGGCACTGCAGCCCTAAATATTCTTAGGAATCCATGGCAAAACTATTCCACATCCAACAGAATACCTTCGACCCATCTCAGGTAAAACCTCTGGTGTCTGACAATGGGTATAACTTTGGATGTATGAACTATGAGAAGGCCCACCTGTTACTAGAAAGGTCTCTATTGGGAAAGGCCCACCGACTCCCCCAACCTACTCTTAATACTAAACTGTAAATTGTTTTCTTGGAATTGTCAAAGGATAACTCTTAAGAGGTAACTGACACTCCAAATGGACCCCTATATCTGTACACTTTATCCTGCCCCTTCCGTTATTTGGAGCTTTCCATGGCATGAGACACTCACCCAAATATCTTATATTGTAGATGGAGGAAAAGAAGGCTGCCAGCCGACCCCCTCAAACGAATTCCTGGCCAACTACACAACCATTTAGAACTACTAAATTAATCTACCACCTCTCAATGACCACAAGTTGTTTTTTCTTTGTCAAGAATTATAGATTTGGGACAAACTTAAACCAAGTAATGCGCTGTGCTCCCAATAACGGTAATGGCCCACACACAATAACAGTAATGATATGTCGAACCTGATTCTACAACAATCTAACCAAACTTTCATGGAAACCTAATGCACAGGTTCGCTTAAATGGTACAAGGATACTGCCAATAATAGATACCAGCAGCAGGATAGTCTTTAACAAAATGTATGGAATAGGTTGATATCTAAGTTATATTAGCTTTGCCATAATGATAGGTAATATACAGTTGTTAAAGTTCAGGTATGAATTGATTCCCCAGTGTATACATGCTGTCTAGATGATTCATGCAGTATTTTCTTAGAATGTCTAAACTATATTAGCACTACTACAGTGATAGGTAACTTCCTTGACTATACAGCTGTTTAAATCCAGGTCTGAATAGGTTACCTTTGTATACATGTTGTCTAGATGGGTTATGTTATCTTAGAATATATAAATTATATTAGCTCTACCAAAATGACAGATTGCTTCCTTACCTATACAATTGTTAAAGTTTAGCTGTGTAATTTTGTACCCCCTCAAATTATCCTGCAACCATTAAGGTAGCCTCCCACTAAATACTGTAGGTGGTAAATCCAGACATGCTGCCCCATGGCCCCCTGGGAATGGAAAGCGCCTCAACATTAGATAGTCTGAAAGTTCTTCCAGGATGACTCTCATGGTATAACCTTCAAATATTATTCTCAAGCTCCAATGTATACCCTTGAACTAAATGGAGACTCACCTTAAAGGAAAACAAAAAACTGGTCAATTCTCAGTTACCTTTCCCCAACCTCACCTGATATAGTATGCATATTACCTAAATGTCACCCTCAACCCCAAATTGAAATAAGTCAAAAATCACTTTTCGCTCCTTTTCAGTTTCCCCTCCTATAAACAACTGCAGACTTTCCTAAAAGGCAACAACCTGTAGGGTGCATGGAGACTGGCTAAAGGGAGAGTATACTCCTATTCTCCAGTTCACAAAATATACACCAGGCTAGATTACACGTTTGTTTCTTCAAAACAGATCGCATATATCTACAACATGCAGATTTGTGAGATAACATGGTCTGACCATGCTCATCTCTACCTGACCCTACAGGATGTGGTAATTACCAGACCAAAACCCCTCTGGAGGTTTAATGAATCTGTACTTGCAGATGATACCCACATGAAGAACCTCACCAATGATTTAAATAAATACAGAAAATAACAAGGAGAGTGTAAAGAAACAATCCTGGGCAACGCAGAATTCTGTCATGCAAGGCCACTTAATACAACTTGTACAGACTGCAATGCTTCTTATTAACTTCCAGGGTGGAAAGAGCTCAACGCTTTACTAATCAATTGTTTTATTGCAAAAGCAACAAACCAGATAACATGTTAGCTAATAAATTGAACCAGAAAATGAAACAAAATAGATTTTTACCACTCTGAGATAACAAAGAATGGCTTCAATATGATTTAGCCTATATCACAAATAGCTTTGTGCATTATTATGAAGTAAGTATACAGTGGTACTACTGGGGGTGTGTGTGGGGGGGAGCGATACATAAAGGACCTAAAACTTCCCCAACTAAGCATGGAATAGAAATACTTTCCACAGTCAGAGGTGTCTCCAGCAGAGATATAATCTGTTATCAAACACTTAAAAAAAAGAAAGGCTCCAGGTCCCAAATGTTTCACTGCCCTGTATTACAGTAAGTTAAAGTACACCCTTATTCCTCTCTTAAGCCCCTTATGCTACAAGCTGATGGATGACTCTCAGTAGATACCACCTGAGATGCTGGAAGCCCACATAAGGCCTTCCTAAAACAAGACAGAGATAGAACACAACCCTCTAGCTATTGACCAATTTCCCTTATAAACAGCAAATTGAAAATTATTGCAAAAGTACTAGCAAATCGTTTAAATTCAATCCTGCCTGCTTTGATACATAATGATCAAACTGCCATTGTGCCAGGCAGGCGAACTACATTCAACATCCAAAAAGCCTAACACTAATGCAATATGCACATAGCTCCAAAAACCCCTCAGTTATATTATTATTAGACATAGAAAAAGCTTTTGATAGGGTGGACTGGACCTTCCTATGCAAGGATGCCCACTGGGACTTGTTTGCCTTATTGATAGAACAGTTGGCAATCAAGATAAGTTTCTCCCCTGATATAAAGGGCATTGAAATAGGCAAGATACACTCCTAACTATCTCTCTTTGCAGATAATGAATACATTGCTTTTCTCACACCCTCATCTCAATCTTGTTCTTACATAAACTTCTACAAAAGTTTGGTGTCTTATCAGGATTTCAGGTCAACCAGTTACATACCCCCTCCACCTACCACCTATTCTCTGAGACACCTTACAGTACAAATTTTAATTCCGATGGGCTTTTGAATACTTCAGATACCTAGGGATACAGCTGTGCCCTATTACCAAAACACTACACTCAGTAGCGAAACTGCAGAGGCCAGCCCCCCCTGCAGCTTTTACGCCTGACCCCTGACACACCCCTTCTCAGAAGCAGGCTGATACCACAATCATCTGTTTTTAAACAGCTGGTCGCAGGTAACTTAGTAAAGGCAAGTGTAATGAGCTGTTTTAACACTGTAGTACTGAACTGGCAGTGGTTTAAAACAACTGATCGCTTGTACTTTTACTTACTTACACATGATCATCTGTTTAAAAACAGCTAATTGCGGTGAGATTGCTGGGCACTCTTAGCCCCAGCTACACTGCAGGTAAAATGACAACTCTACCCATAATCCTGTACATGTACATAATCCTGGACATTTCTATGGAAGGGGAACAAACCCAGTATCAAATTTGAGCATCTAGCAACCACTGTCACTAACTCTAAATATTTCTTTGTCCCTCAGTTTTCCCTGCTTACCCCCTTCTTACATTCTCCAATCTTCCCTGTGGGTCTAACCCTTAAATAAAAAGAACTTTGGGATTAAGCAGGTATATGCGTTTTCAGCGATTTATATAGTGACAATAGGACCCTGATGACATGGCAATAAGCAGCTCAAAAATTTCATCTCTCCAACTCCCACTGGTACACATGCGCTAGAATGCTCCATTATGTTCATAGGGAAATGCCAGAACAAACAACCATTCTCAACTAATGGTGAGGTAAACTATAATGCAGGGTAAGGCCTTTGCAATTTGCTCTATAATTTGGCATAACACACAGCCTATTAAATGTATATGCTATAACTTGGGAAAGTAGACTAAACCGTGAGATTGACAATGGACTCAAATATATGTTAACGCTCATAAGAACTACCAAAATGTCATAATCAAAGAGCATTCCTTTATAATTCTATACAGCTGGTACACATCTCAAAATTACTCACAAATTTAAAACCTCTCCACAACTGCTTCATCTTCTATACTAATAAAAGGCAAAGCCCTCACTCACTCACTCACTCATCACTAATTCTCCAACTTGCCGTGGAGGCAGATGGATTAAATTTGGCAGGCTCATTCATTGCACCTTACTTACAAAAGTTAAGCAGGTTTCGTTTCGAAATTCCACCTGTAATGGTGAGTATCTGACATTGCACAGATTTATGGTTACCTAGCTTACAAGCTATACAAATCTATACGGTTGGTCCGATTTCAACCAAATTTTGTATGCATACACTCCTTTACCAGTAAAAGGTTAAAAAAATATTTTTTTAGGGTTGAGGTGAATGGGGGGGAATAGAATTTTGAACTCCTGCACACTAACGGCTGGAACGATTTTTACCAAAATTTCAGGGTGTGTGCAGGGACTGGCTGAGGTGTAAGGGGAAGGGTTTGTTGGGTGGACAGAGAGGAATCTATACAAATAAAAGGCAAAGCCCTCACTCACTCACTCACTCATCACTAATTCTCCAACTTGCCGTGGAGGCAGATGGATTAAATTTGGCAGGCTCATTCATTGCACCTTACTTACAAAAGTTAAGCAGGTTTTGTTTCGAAATTCCACCTGTAACGGTGAGTATCTGACATTGCACAGACTTATGGTTACCTAGCTTACAAGCTATACAAATATATATGGTTGGTCCAATTTCAACCAAATTTTGTATGCATATACTCCTTTACCAGTAAAAGGTAAACAAAATATTTTTTTTAGGGTGGGGGTGAATGGGGGGGGGGAATAGAATTTTGAACTCCTGCACACTAACGGCTGGACCGATTTTTACCAAAATTTCAGGGTGTGTGCGGGGACTGGCTGAGGTGTAAGGGGAAGGGTTTGGAGGGTGGACAGAGAGGAATAGTGGGGGGTATTGGGGGCGGATGGGGAGGTAATAAAAGGCAAAGCTCTCACTCACTCACTCATCACTAAGCCCTCACTCACTCACTCATCACTAATTCTCCAACTTGCCGCGGAGGCAGACGGCTTAAATTTGATTCCACCTGTAATGGTGAGTATCTGACATTGCACAGACTTATGGTTACCTAGCTTACAAGCTATACAAATCTATATGGTTGGTCCGATTTCAACCAAATTTGGTATGCATATACTCCTTTACCAGTAAAAGGTTAACGAAATATTTTTTTTAGGGTGGGGGTGAATGGGGGGGGAATAGAATTTTGAACTCCTGCACACTAACGGCTGGACCGATTTTTACCAAAATTTCAGGGTGTGTGCGGGGACTGGCTGAGGTGTAAGGGGAAGGGTTTGGAGGGTGGACAGAGAGGAATAGTGGGGGGTATTGGGGGCGGACGGGGAGGGGTGGTGGGGGTTATTTTCACCAAAATTTCGTAGTTGAATAAAAAATATCATATTAAATTAAAGTTAATGAGTGTTGCATTATCGTAAAGCTTATTGAATTGTCTTTCTTTAATATATCAAGTGCCGAGTGATTACAGCAATCTTGATACATTATTGCTTTCTTACTAAAAAGGTTATTTGAATACATTTCCGCTGCGAAGCGCGGGTATTTTGCTAGTAATAAATAAATGGTGGCTATGTCCAGAGGTGCAGAAATTGTAAACTGACCAAAGCCCTTCACTTTTCCTCTTTCATGGACCTATTTAACCTCCCCCCACAATGACTAAATACTGTATATCAGCAGAAAAGATAATTCCACATATATGCACAGCAGCTAAATGCTTTTTAGCAGCCTCTTGGAAGAGGTCATCTGCATCTCGCGGAGAACTGATCACTACAATATGGCAAATATACGCCAATGAGTAAGTGCAGGAATTCCTGAATGAGCAGGGGAGAATTCCTGAATGTGTTACAGCTGAATATGCCCAGAAGGACGTTCATGAACAAATATTCCATATATTCTATTTTATATTTATCATATAATATTATATATATTCTCAACTTGCCATGAGTATCATGATAGTTAAACAAAATACAGATATCATGTTTAATTTTGTTACAAAGTATATTCATTTACTGTCAGTTTTTCTGAGAAATCTACATTTGCGCTACATTGCCATTAGTGTTTTTCAAAGTCATAGCTGTGACAGTGATGGTGGATCTGACAGAATTTGCTGAAAATTGTTGATATCAGGTCCTCAGGCAAGAGAGCCGATGACACCGGACCATGTATGAGCACATTGAAAGATTGTTCTGTTTAAAGAACAAGCTCCATCACGGTGCATTAGGTACACTAAGTACTATATATAAACTCAGCAATCACCCCAGGCAGCTGTAGGGTTAATATTGATACTAATCTCTATACTGCTGTTAATCACAGGGCAGACAGGATACTTTTATAGGGACTGAGAATGCAACCACCTTTTACAGAGAATATATAATTGAGGGGTGCTCCACCCGAGGGAACGCAGGGATATCAGACCCAGGCAAGAATCATTCTTGTTGATACATATATCTGTACTTTTTATATCTAAAGGGTCATATATGTAATTTTTATAGAAGAGGAAAGGAATGCTTCCTCCTAATTTGTATGGATGTGAATGCAATAATATTTCCCTTTACCTACGGTGCAAAATATATTGCTACACCATGTACAATGGACTGCAATTTATCTATAGGATTGTCTGTAAACACAAATCTGTGCACGCGATATATTCCCATTTTCAAAACAAACCTTCAGGGCTATTCAATAAAAGTTCTTATTGTTATAAATCGTGTTAATTTTGCCCCAACCAATCAGATGTTAGTTTTCAAATGTTAAATAAGATCTGATTGGTTGGGGCAAAATTAGCACCATTTTTAATAATAACTTTTAATGAATCTTCCTGCTTGTTTTCTATAGTTTTGTTGAAAAAATGCTTAACTTGCTTTTGCTATTATGGACGGTTTATAATGTTTAATACAAATGTGATGAACAACAACAACAACAACAACAAAACAATACAACAAACATATACACAACATTGCTTGGGCTCAGTAGAACCATAATATTTTTTAACCACAAATCCTTAGCTAAATGTTTTAATACCTGGTACATAACCACAAAATACACACTAATCACAAGATCATGTTAGCTTGTATTTTCGAGCTTGCAGCTATTCCCCCAATGTGAATGATTGAGGGCTAATGAGATTTTTAGCACTTTACATCACAGACAGGAGCCTTCTATGAAAAAGTCATTGCATTACTAAATGTCACCTCAAATCAAAAAAGGCTTTAGTGAATATGCATCAGGTGCTTCACAGAGCCCACAGTCTGCATGTTCATAGGAAAGATCTCTCTAGATAGAAAAGAGAATATCTAATGCAGCTCCCCCAAGTGGCCCCAAAGACAGAGGTTCCAAGCTCAAGGTCTTACATTGTTATTATAGAAAAAACAAAAGGCTTTAAGCAATTCATTTAGAACAAAAGAATATCCTTCAATAACAGTTCATTTCAAAGGAGAGCTACACAGTAATGGATCTGATTGTGACACAATTTAATTTGCAGGAAATAACATTTTAACTGCACTCAAAAGCCTTTTTTTTTTTTTAAATATATCTGGAACTTGCCTGTCAGTTGGGTCTCCTGTGCCCATGCATCTAACTGGCTTTCTTCCAAACCTCTTGGGTCCCATCCCCTCTTTCCTATTCTCTCTGTCTTTTTCTATTTAGTATTATTCTCAGTGGCAGCTTTATCTTGCTTTTCAGTTAAAAGGATAGTGCTTTTTTATATATTCCTGGTGGCATCCTCACAAATGGTTGAAGACTCCCAGGGCAATTACCTAACATCTGCCTATTAAAGTCGGTTAATAGAGCTTGCAATTGGCCATGCTTCTACACATCCTATTATCAAAATAATATATATGTATATCTATATAGATAGAGAGACAGGGACACAGAAAAATATTTATGTACTGTATATCTATATAGATAGAGAGACAGGTACACAGAATAAGATAGTTATATAGACAGACAGAAAGACATACAGGGACACAGAAAAATATATATGTATATTTATATAGATAGAGAGACAGGTACACAGAATATATAGATATATAGTTAGACAGACAGGAACACAGAAAAATATATACATATATTTATATGGATAGACAGACAGGGACACAGAATACAGAGAAACAGATAGATATGTACACACATATGATTCAACAGGCCTTAATAATTACGCACAATTGCATACCTAGTGGGTATGTCTAAATCAATTTTCTGCACAGCATACAGTATATATTTCTACATTTCAGTTTTGACAACACACAATGAATGCTATTAGCTATACTTAATTTGGAAGCTGTGTTAACATAATGTAAAAGCTTTTTGAATTTTGTCCTGTTAGCAGTGATGTGTGAAGAGCAGTTACAGGATCCCTATTGTGATATTGCTATTTAAAAATACTTTATTCTGGCCTATCAGAGCCAAATTAGCTTGAACCAGACAAGGTAATGGGGATTGTTGGATGATGCGGAATATATTATGGGTCCTTCTATAGCAAATACAATGAATCCCTTGGTGCACAAGTAGTTTATCCATTTAAATGAACAGAATTTACCTGAGTCAATAGGGTCAGATTAGTCACATTCACCTGTGTAAACAGCCAGTTTTGCTTTATGTGCACTATTACAAATATTAATTGGAATTCGTCAGAACTTTGTCCATTAAAATGTGTATTTACCCGTGCAATGTCAGTAATTAAAATCTAAATTTGTGACAGAATGTCCTATGTATAATTACAATGCAATTAATCAGGATTTCTCAAAGGGTGTCTAGGGGCACACTGGTGTGATTTCAAAGAGCCATAGGTGACATAAGAATTTTGCTAGCGGAAATATTTCCACCAGTTTACCCAACATTTTTTTATTTTTTACAAAAAATAACAAATTAATGATAATCACTACATTAAAATACACTATACACAGTAAATTTCATAAAATATGGATCATTACAACTTTAAATGCAACAATGAGAACACAGGTGTGCCTTGAGTGAAATTTGCATCACCAAGTGCACCACAGTCTGAAAAAGTTTAAGAATCACTGTAATAAAAGAACAAGCAGATCATCTGGTTATTTGTTACTTGCTCTAGTGATAAATGGAATGGTTTTAGAGGGGATATTGAATTAACAACAGTAGGGATCATGGGAGTTTTAGGAGACAAAAGGAAAAAGGTCTAGGAGAGACCCAAAAGAGTTTAGTGGGGAAAAGAGAAACACGAATAGTCATACTATTTTATTGCATTACTTTAATAAATCAATGTATTTATTTTACAATCTATAATAAATAATTGCTTAAAATACTGGTATATTAAGGGGAACTTATATTTAAAGGAGAAGGACACATTACTTGTACATTCATCTTCTCTAACACAATAAAGAAATATATTTAGCATACTTTCTATGTGTTTGGGGTGTAGGGTTTGTGCCATTTTACAATTTCTTTCTGAGTGTAACTGTGCAACTCATTTTGATGTGTTAAGTTTGTTATGGCAATACGCAGCTTTACCTTTTAATATCTGACAGATCAATCCATAGGCAATCAGAATTTTGATCAGACTGTCTGTACATGTGAAGGGTCAAACTGGTTTAATCTAAATGGAAAGAAAGCATCCAGTATGTCAATAATCTAGAAAGTGGCAGGGAAATATTCTACCTTTGGACAGATCAGTGACTGAACACAATTGTTATATGGAGGTCATCTTTCCTTTTTTACAGTAAAATTACATTTACTTAAAGGGTAACTACCCCCCGAAATGACCCTTTTTAATTTGAGGAGGGTTATGATTCCTATCGAAAACTCCTGCAGCAAGAAATTGGGTTGTCGGTCCGCACTCCTCTTTTAGACCAAAGGATCATCCGGCATTATTTTAAAATATTGCTTTTATTATAACATACATTTAAAAATACGGTCAATCTGCCTGACGCGTTTCGAGCGTCCACACACACTCTTAGTCATGTATGAATCATAACCCTCCTCAAACAAGTTCAGCCAGCCATACACAGCCTAATGGTTTTCCAATTGGATTTTCAATCAACCAAAACAAATGTAAATTGAATCTGAAGAACTGATCAAAATTTTCCTCCTTGCGTCGCCAATCTTTTCCGAAGATTTCAGCTTGAAAACTGTGGAAAATTGGGTCAAAAATTTTTTTTTTAGCTAGAAACTGATCAATATTGTTGATCGGTTTATTGAAAACACAGGAAACTATCATTAATATTCTGATTTATTTGATCAAATTTGCCAAATTGATCGGATTATCAATGCCCTGTATGGAGGGCTCAAAGAAAAAAACATCAAATTTTGAGTCCTGACCGGACATTCACAACTAGTGATGACAGTCAGTCACGGCAAAAGAAGTAGTAGTGTAATCTATAGGGGACTGTAAACTGAACATGATGTTTAGACATACCTGATTGTGTCCTTCCTGCAAATATACTATTTTTTTTTTGATAGGCCAAAATGTTTTTTTTTGATTGGCCAAAATGTTCGAGAATCCAATTGGAAAAACCTATTGAAATTCCCTACCTTGTGCTGGTGGTCGGTCTTCTTTCAGCTTGAAAATTATGGAACATTGGTTTCTTGTAGATGGGGTCGATGGAAAGTTTTTCAATAGACTGTTCGATATGGCCGAACGTTTATCCAAACACAGAAAAATCTCCTCGATAATCTAATCAATTTGATCAAATTTGCCAAATTAATTGAAATATCGTCACCGTGTAAGGGGGCCTTTTGGGTTATGGCCTGTAACAAATGTTAATGTACATTTTGGTCTATAAAAACAAGATGCAAACACTAGGAAGATTTGCCAGAATTTACAACAATAATTTTAATAGTTCTATAACCATCTGGATCTTTTGGATAGAATGCAGATATGCTAACATATAAACAACTGTAAATTCTCCAAGAAATAAACACATTTAAATCTTCATATTACAGTTGCCTAGTAATACTAACCTAACTGATGTAGCATGCAATTGAATTGGCTTCATTCAGTGCAACTTTTGTTTTATTTATTTATTTTTTTACTGTAGACTAATTTAACCTTTGCAGCACAAGAGCAGAATAATATTTTATCAGCATCTGAACCCAATTATACACAGCTGTTTACCTAGTTGATTAACAAAGAGAATATTTTACAGATACAGTTTTTCTAAATCTGCAAATATCCTCTCAACTAGAACTTAGGCAAGGTATCGTCATGGTGAAATGTTGGGCGCTGCGACTGCGTGAACCGGCCCAAAGTGGGATAAAAATTTTGTTTATTTGAGGCAAGTTATTTTAACAAACTGATGAAGGCACAGGGTATTTTATCATTATAACTTATATGTGGAGAAAAAAAAATCTCATCACTGTCACTGTGAAACAATCACTGTCCCTATCAGCTCATAGCTTCCCAGAGTGCACTGTAGTAGTTTGCTGGAATAGCTTTTCTGAGACAAGCTGTTGCAGGTAGCCTATTAGTGATACAATCCTTATAAGTTCTATAACCCTATAACCAATTCCAATAACTTCTGCAGTTGGTAAATTCTAATGGCCTCAAGGCACCATAAACATTTAATGGAGTAGGTTGATTGATCGCCTACCTTTTTATGTTTCAAGACACAGAAGTCCAATGGGAGAAAATATAAAAGCTAATGTGTGGGCAAGGAAGGAGAATAAGCAGAGTTTTAAAGTTCTAATAAAGTCATGAAATGATCCTTGTAATGGCTCCTAAAACTCCATGATGTTTGTACAGCACAAACAGCCTCACCATGCAGTCTTTAGTGCAAACACAGTTTTGTTCAACGGTTACATTAAAAACATACAAAACAGCATGCCTAGGATGTTATGCAGTAAATTCCTACTGTTTGAGCTCCTCAAGTAAACATTAATGGGCAGAGGGTGTTCTACAGTGGATGTTAAGTTTCAAAGTTAATATGGGCCTGATGCAATAAAAGGTGCAAAAGTTTGCAACCAATCATATGCTATAAAATTGCAGTGGCCCAGCTAAAAACTAACATCTTTTATGGGTCCTGCAAATTAATAGCAAGGGCAAACTTTTGCATCACTTGTCGCATCGGCCCCTATGTACTTAAAACTTACTGCATCGGATGCACAGTGCTACATCGGGTATCCTGGATTTTACACTCATTTTATAATGTTTACTGCATCTCCCTCTTTATTTTGTACTGATTTTTATTATATAATATTTGTGTGCATATTATCAAGCTATCACTGCAATTTCTTTGGCTGGTTGTGCTAGCTAGAAAATTCCAATCTGTCGAGCTTACAGAACGATCACTATCAAATATGTCAGGCCAATCAGTAGGTCTATCTACACCAATCTATGCTTTCATACGTAAAGCCAGATGACCTTGCAGGGTATTTTTTGGCCTTACTGTGCATGCTAATGATGTTATTATTCTATGCTTTATTGGTTGCTTAATTACGCAATCAGCAATACAAAATATTGGATTGAAGGTGTATAGCTGGCTTTTCGGGCAGAGCGGAACCATACAAGGCATTTCTATAACATGATATAAAAATTCCAATGACCTCAGTTCAGGTACAACGGTGAATCATTTCTGTGTTAGTGATTTTGTGTCCTGTCTTACTACACATTGTGTTAACTGCCAACAAGATGCCTTGCCTTTACATAATGACCATAGTAGAGCAGAGCAAAATGCTGAGATTTTTTTTCTAACAATGACAAATAGTCTCCTGTTCAAAACACCAGGGAAGAAGTTTTGTTTTATTAATGAAATGTCTTTGTATAATGCAGAGAGAGCATGTTATTCCTTAGGGACATACGAATGAGCTGAATTAGCTGTGTGTCAATACAAACTATCCCAGAGTCCATTAATAAATCCCGCAGCTCCTCCATTTTTAGTAAAATAAGATGCAAATGCCAGTGATTGTTTAGTGGCCTTGAAAATTATTTCATGGATTAGTCCTACGAAATATCCAGCAATTTTATAATGACATTTGGTTTATTGACGGAGCTTCATCGTTTCTCTCTAACAAAAATGAACAATAAATATTATTTCCATTGTGTCTTTGCCTGATCGAATGGCTTTCCCCCGCTATTTCTGTAATGTTTTTTTCTTTTGTTTGTGTGTACAGAAGCTTTTGATGTATATAGAAACTTGCCCCTCACGTTCTAAGGTTGTGTCACTATTCTTTGCATCTCCAGGTAAATATTTTATTTTGCCGTTATAGGCAAGGCCACACAGAGCAGTGCAAAAAATATGGATTGTTCTGTTGACAGCTCATGCACAGAAAAATTCTAAGCCCTGCAGAAGGATGCTATATACTCTGAAGTGCATGTTTTCAATTGTTGCTAAGCAATGACACAATCTAGGGGGTGGGGAATTTTGTATGATTATTTACAGGGTCTGTAATTATCAACTTTGTGCATTTGTAAATGATTGTGTTGTTTTTGCACACATAATGGATAATAGATACAGAACAGATACCACACACTGATTCAGTCACTCAGACACTGCAAAGACTTTGCACTCACATACATACACACACACACACACACACACATTGCAGAGAATATACCACTCTGCTCTCAGACTGCATAATGTGTGCCCTGACAGTGCAAGCTGTTTACAACACGTGCCATGTGTTATGTCTGTATTTGTGTTAAGAAGCCATCTGCCAAGGCTGGGGGAGATTCCTTGAGGTATGCAAGCTTATGAGAATACATATCCCTGTACAAATTTGCAGGTTGAAATGTGAAAAGCGGCAGTCTTTAATCCCCGCGCTGCCCTTTGCAACATACCCCTTGTTACACATTGTACATGCCTGCATTTTAATAAGTTATTAAAAAAGTAATTATCTGCTTATGTATTTTATTTTAGCATCCTGTAATGTGATCCCATTGCATATCTGTATTTTACTCTATAACAGAATGCATGGCATAAAAGGGTTTAATAGTTAAAGAGCAATTCATTAAATACACAGAGCCTGCAGCAATTTTCCACATGTCAGCAAAGCACATATTGTCTTATTCATGTCAGATATGCTTCCATACAGCATGCTCAATTGATCATTAGCTTGATAAAGACATTTATTCAAAGACACAGAGCACAGATTGTCACATGCAGTGACAGGAGACGGAAATATTTCATAACTCAGTTCCTCTAAGCCAAATACCTGGTGCCAACAGGTAGCGAAACTGAAATACTACAAGAGGGAACAGCAATTTCTTTCCATGCTGCTCAGTATTGCAGAACACAGAATATGACATTAGCTGGTACAGGCTGAATTTTTTCCCTATGTATTATAATTGTTTCTGCTCCGTTGGGTCATCAGATCTTAACTACATTGCTCTTGACCACTCAAGCATGCAGGGAATCTATCTTTTTATTTAAGACTGTGTTAGACAAAGATTTCATTTAAAAAAAAAAAAAGGAATCCATGATACTATAATAGAAAATGTTTACCATTTTTCTATCAAAATCTGATCTTCATAGACTGTAACAGGACATCATGGCATTTTGCTTACCCAGCCGAATTGTGGTTAGTGTTTACAACTAATTGCTAGCTATATGTATGTATAATTTTATTTATAAAGCGCCACTTGGGTACGCAGTGCTGTACATTATAAAATACAGAGTATACAAACAAGGGGATAAATGCAAGCCATTATACAGATAGATAAAAATTTAACAAAAAACCATTTCATGCATCAGTTAAGAAAGGATATATATAAATTATATATAAATTGATATAAGTGCAACATGTCTCAACACATTAGGAATGAGATCCCTGCCTCAAAGAGCTTACAATGTATGTGGGAGGGACAACATACAGATACAAGTGGGGGGATGGGTACAAAGGGCTAACAATCATTTGTTGTGCTGGTGCTCAGCAAGGTAGGATAACAGTCTAGATTTGAAAGTAATAAAGGATGTCACCTGGTGAAGAGAGAGAGGGAGAGAGTTCCAAAGGTAGGGAGCAGCAAGAGGAAATGGTTTAAGGTGGGAGGCAGCAGTGTTTGTTGGGGGGTTTGGGGAGAAGATTTCCTTGCGAGGACCAAGAGAGAAGATAAGTAGGGAGGTGCAGTAAAGCGAAGGGATTTAAAGGTTAAAAGAAGGGTATTGAATATGATTTTGTGTTTGATGGGAAGCCACCCTATGGACCAAAGTATTGGGGTTGTGGGTTCTCTTTTGGAGGAAAGAGAGATGATCCGAGCTGCCAAGTTTAAGATAGACTGGAGAGGAGAGAGATGAGAGTCCGGGAAGTCCAAGTAGTAGAAGGTTACAGTAGTCAAGACGGAAGATTATAAGGACATGGATGAGCATTTTAGTAGTGGAAAGAGAGAGAGAGAGAGAAAAGGAACGGATCTTGGCAATGTTGTGAAGGATAAAATGACAGGTCCTAGCGACATTGTTAATGTGATGATGGAAGGAAAGAGAGGAGTCAAAGATGACCATGTTGTCAATAGAGATGGAGAAGGGTGGACTAGGTCCCAGTTTAGGGGGGGAAAGGATTAATTATGTTTTAGATAGATTGAGTTTGAGGCAGCGTTGCGCATCCAGGAAGAGATAGAGACTAGACATTTAGAGATTTGGGATTGAACTTCAGGAGTTAGCGCGGGGGTGGACAAGTAAATTTGGGTATCATCAGCATATAAGTGATACTTAAAGCTGAAAGAGCTGATTATTTTTCCCAGAGAGATAGTGTAGAGGGAGAACAGCAAGGGTCCTAAAACCAATCCCTGAGGGACCCCCACACTGAGCAGAACAGGAGAGGAAGTCCTATTAGCAAAAGAGACAGAGAAAGATCTGTTAGAGAGATAAGAAGACAACCACACTGCAGCCTGGTTTCAGATGCCCAGAGAATATAGAATCTGCACAAGATGAGAGTGGTCCACATTATCAAAGGCAGTCGAAAGGTCAAGGTGAATGAAGACCGAGAACAGTCCTTTGGCTTTGGCAGCTTGTAGGTCATTTGAGACTTTGCAGAGGGCAGAATCCTGACTGCAATGGGTCCAATAAGTTATTAACATGGAGGTATTTAGTAATGCGTGTAGAGACGAGACGTTCTAAAAATGTTGATGCAAACAGTAAAAGGAAGAAAGGGCGGTAGTTTGAGAGACAGGTGGGGTCCAGAGAGGGTTTTTTAAGAAGACCCCCAAAACTATAATTTAACCCACTACTGGCCCCACTCTGTAGTGTAATAAAATCATTACCTCACATCCCAGCTCCAAATGGTTCTCCTGTAATGTTCACACAAAGTCCCAAAAACTGGCCACCAGGAGCCAGTATAGGACTCTGCCTCCTGTCTACCCTCCGGGAGAATTTTGCCATGCGCACTGCAGCCCTCCCCCTCTCCCTCCCTCTCCCTCCCTCTCCCACCCATTTTGTTCTCCCTCCCCCACCCATTTTGTTCTCCCTCCCCATATTGTAAATCCCCTTGGCCATATAGTAGTGCTTCCTCCCCTAGCCCCAACCGCTATACTAGATTTTTCAGAAAGTCCCCCGAACTCTACTTACCTTCCCTCTCGCCCTCGGCGATATGAACTGCCGGCAGCTGCATCCATGGTTGGGGCTGGGGGAGGAAGCACTACTATATATCAAAATTTTTTTTAAAGGTGGACATGTCCTTTAAAAAGGCAACAGAAAAAATCCCAGAGGTCAGGGAGGAATTAAAAATGTGAGCAAGAGCAGGGGAAAGGATTTTAGCGCAGTGTCTGAGTAAGAAGGAGGGCGTGGGATCATGGGTATACATTGTAACCGGCGAGGACTACAGGAGGTTGAAGACTTCAGAATGGGTGACAGGGGTGAAAGATTCCAGAACTGCAGGTGGTGGGCAGGCAAAAGAATTGTCCTGGGATGAGGGGATTAGAGTACAAATATCATCTATTTTATTTCTAAATTAGTCTGTAAAATCCTAAGGAGCGTTAATGGAATGAAGAGTGTTGGTAGAGTAGGTCTGGTGTGTTAAATAGCGAAAATAGACAATGTGGGTTATTTTTGTTATTGTTTATTAGTGTGCTAAAGTAGGAGTGTTTAGCTGCTGAAAGAGCTGTCAGTCAATCTTTCCTGTGTCTTCTCCTCCCCTTTGCAGCCCCCCTGGTTCCTCCCACTCATGGACCCCATGGTCCCTCCAGTTGCAGGCCCCCCATGGCCCATTATCTTACAGCTCCATGTGGCCCTGCCCACTCATGGGTGTCGTGACCCCGCCCACTCGTGGGTGCCGTGACCCCACCCACTCACTGGTGCTGTGGCCCGGCCCACTCGTGGATGCCTAAACCCCGCCAACTCGCGGGTGTTTAAGTCTTTCATTTAAACCTAACTTGTTTGGAGACCACAGTTCCCCTTTAAAGTCCATCTGACTGTGTGACTTTTTCAGCAGGTGCTCAGCTGCAGGAGTACAGTGGCATAGGAACTTGGTATCTGAATTGAGCCAAGGACAGGGGTTAGCAGTGCGACGTTTGTGAGTTTGTAGGGGGGCAAAGGAGTAAATAGTAGTGGATAAGGTAGAGTTATATGAATGTATTAGGGAATCAGGGTTAGAATCAGACATGAGGGCAGCGAGGCTAGAACTGAGAGAGGAGGAAAGAGCCGGAAGGTCTATTGCACAAGTGTTGCAAACAAGGACAGTAGATGGAGTATCAGAGGAGAGGGGAGAGTAGGTGGTAGAAAAAGTAATTAGATTGTGATCAGAGAGTGGGAAGGAGGTGCTAGTATATACCCGGGAATGACTGGTTTTGGATGGTTTTAGCATTATGTGATATTGTTTTTTTCAGCACTTCAGCCCAGAGGGGGTCTAGCCTGACTATGGGGAATAAATAAACATATATTTATTTATCATACCTATGTTAATGTGCCATATTTGGGGACTGTTCAGAAGGTTTTCTTCCACTTCTTCCACTTTTTTGGTTTAGCAAGTTGCATTTATGTACATGTAAGGATTGGATTAAAGGGCATGTCCACCCCAAAACTATAATTTAACCCACTACTGGCCCCACATGTAGTGTATAAAAATCCTTACCTTACATCCCTGCTCCAAATAGTTCTCCTGTAATGTCCCTCCAAAGTCCCAAAAACTTGCAACCATGAGCCTGGCAGAGTCCATATAGGAGTACACCTATTGGCCATGTCCCCAGTATTCCCTATCTATACAGATCTCTCCACACCAACATGGAAGCCCCTGATATGATTTTGAAAGCTGCTGTTTCCTTTCAGTTAATTTTTCAGCAAGCATAAGTAGCACAAAGCCTACTAGGAATAATACTAAATCACTTATTTTACCTTTTCTCCCCCTTCCATTATGTTTCTATTAAAAGATAAACTAAATATACAGACCTTCTTTGTAGCTCTGGTTGGTTAGTGGACTAATGCTCTGCTTTTGTAAAGCCACTGTACTTTCAGGTTCAATTTTGAAGACCTGTAATGGGCAAGAGTGTTGAAATATGTTTGGAAACACACTACACTTACATCCTTTATCTGTGTCTAAGAGATGCAGGATCTCTAAGCTGTCACATGATTGGCTTTCAGCTTCTAGGGTGGCAGAGCAGACTAACAGGTCAATTTCATAAATAATCCAACAGATCCAGCAAAGGAAGAGGTGAGACTCAGCTTGTCCTATCTTTGTGAATGTGCTCTGTCTCTTGGGACAATGTGATCTGGTGACTTTAATTTTTATTAGTTCTTGTCAAAGGCTATTGCATATTTAGGTTAAAGGGCATGTCCACCCTCAACACTAACATTTACAGGCTGGTCATGCCCCCTCCCAAGACTGTTGCTATACTTTCCTTTACCTACCAAAACAGATTCTATCATTACACAGCCTTATCACTCATTGTGGCTCTGCTATCTTCTCTCTCCTCTGCAGTTTGCAGGTGTGGAAGTATATCTTGGCTGAATCACATACTTTTATTCCCAGGGTTGCAGAAAATAAACCTCCTCTGCTGCTGTGTAGCACATTTAAATGAGATCAGGCTGTAATGATAGAAGCAGTTGTGGTAAAGGTAGGTATAGTGAAATTTGTGTCTATGAAAGTAATTTGTGAGGGTGGCACATAATGATTGAAGAGTCTGTTATATTTCATTCTGTGATAGTGGTTGACAGTGGAAAGTCTTTTTGCCTGCTTGGAAAAAATTTAAAATCTAAAGCAGCAGGTAAAGAGCAAATATTTTGGCACTCCAACACTGGATAATAGGAGTATGCTCACTGTCTGAATAATAAGTATACTGTATGATTTCTGGCAGTTAATGTGTAAAAGTGAATGGATGTATGATTGAATTCAAATATAGATTCTTGATAGCTACCCAGGAGTAGTTCACAAATCAGAAGTAAATTCCACTTTTTATAGTAATAACCCATAGACAGCTAAAACAAAATTGCAATAAGAGTACCAATGCCCATGCTTCCTTATAGGGAAATCTTGTCATATATAATGGGATGGCTATTTATCCATATTCTGTATAAAATTACCACAGAATAGAATTTAACGCAAATTTGTAAATGTGCTCTTGTGTTTTTGTCAAGTGGTTGCTGTTCTTGTTTTCTTATTAATATGTTGTCAGTTGTTGATAAATTAACATTTAAGGAGCAACTCCACCCTCATAATGACATATTTTTGAAAGAATAGCATCTTTACAGTATGTTAATATATCCTATCTAGTCCTCTTGAATATTTAGTGAATGCCTGCTATACTCCTAGAAAGGGTAATGTGTGTTAACGGCTATATTTGTTCACAACCCTTCAGTAATTTAGTGAGCTGGTTATGAGCTTGAGCATGCTCAGAGAAAGCAGCTGACCTAATCAGGTTAATGGTAGATATTTCAGCTTTCTGAATAATACAAATTGGGAGTTTGGGGGCAATTTTTATAATTTTTCTTAGTTTGAGGGCTGGACTTGCCGTTTAAGGGAATAAACCATTGCCTTTCTATGAGTATGGGTTAATCAGATGGAGCACTGCAAAATCCCTGAAGCAATAGGGAGGCTGTTTCAGAGGCAATGAGACCTGAAGTAGCAGAATGCAGGCTTAATGTGTGTCATTGTTTAATAATTCATGATACTGGGAATCAGCTACAAAAGATAAGGACAATAAACTAAATTCAGTATTCTCTGAGCACAGAGCTGTGGTAGTGGCAAATAATAGTAAGTGGCAGAAGGAGGAAGACTAGGGACAAGAGGAAGGTGATAGACTGGAAATCAAAGAAGGTAACAAGCATCCTGCTTATAAACTGTCATTTAATTAGTGCAAATGACAACACTGAATGTAGTCCTTACCTACAGTTTCTGCAGATAAATTCTTGGACTGTACCTCTATTGTTCACTTAGCAAATACCCTACAGCTTCTCCTCAATGACATTTTCCAAGTAAGCACATTGTAAGTCTCATCACATATAAAGCATAAGATATATAAGGGCAGCGTCCAAAAAAGTCACTCCACATAAGCATTTTACACAAATCTGCATTTCACTAAGCTGTACAACAAACTAGCAGATTTGTTTCTCCTGAATGCAGCCAAACTGTGTGGTTTTTCTTCTCTACAATTTATATGTTCACCCCCCAAATGAAAAAATATCAGTAGGTAAATAACCCCCCAAAGCACAATAGATAGAAGGATGAATAATCTGTTATGCAGCAAAACATTAATTTCCCCTACTCTCTGCCTCTCCAAGCTCTCTTTCAAGATTATTCTCAGAGAAAACAGCTAAGGGAATAACATTCAGTCATTGGCAGTGATGTCAATTCATGACTGGCAGCTACAAACCTGAAAAATCAGAATGGGCATGTGAAACCTTAAAAATCAGAATGGGCATGTGAAACCTGAAAAATCAGAATGGGCATCTTCACCTTTAAAACAAAAATCTGGTGACTTGTCAGTTATCTGCCCACAACCCCAACTGCTATTTTACCAGTTTAATGCATGCATTTGTAACCAGATATTTAATCATAATTTATTTTCCTTTAAGGAAAAGATATCTGTCTCCAACCTTGGCTCACATAGCTTTTAATAAGCCTGAGCATGTGCATAGGAGGCAGCTGGGGAATCAGTAGTAAACCATTGGTTGTGATGTCAGCAGTTACAGCTTTGATTGACTGCAGAGAGGGAAGAGTCAACTTACTCTGCCAGAATGGGGAATAATTTTTATCCTTAAATATCTGGCTAGTAATGCATCTAATAAGGTGCTTAAAGGAGAACTAAAGTCCCCATACAACATTGTCCCAATAGGCACATTCAGAAACACACAACAAGCTGTGTCTCATCTCTACCTTTGCTGTTGATGCTGGGTGATTTATGAAAATAACCTGTGAGTACAAGGGGTCAGCTCCCATAATTCACCTTATCTAGGAACACCCCGCTAAGTGTATGCAGTACACATTTATAGGAAACTGCAGTCTTGCTTCCTGGAAGCTGACAGCCATTTATGTTACAGCTCATAGATCCCTCCCTCTGACACAGAACACAGATATCAGTGCAGTTTATGTAAACACATTACAAATGCTCCTGTCCCTAACAATGATAAATTCCTTTGCGTTTCATGCAAAAAAGAAAGGTAATCTTTGCAGTGTATGTCTTTGCTAGCATGGATGAAAGAAACAGAACATTTAACATTTCAGCAAAATATAAAATTAAGTATGGGGAATCGAACCAACCACCTTCTATACTGTGTCTTTCTAAAAACAAAGCTTTCTACCGCTAGGCCACAATGGCTAATAAGAAATTATCTATTACATGTAGAGTCTTTATCTTATGCTATACACATAATAAAAACAAAAGGAGCATGGGGAATCAAACCTGTGTCCCAATAGTCTATTTTTTTACTAACCCAGCACTCCACCAGTGAACTTGCAATAGATAGATGTACATTTCAGTAAATGTCAGTAAAATCAGTTCACAATTTTGTATTGCCACTGGAAGACTGTCAGCAATTCACACTGGTTGGTAAATAAATAACAGAGCTGCTATATATAAAGTTTGTACATATGTAGAAACTTTATATTTTTCTAGAAACATGGAAACAAACAAAAAAAAGCAATGAACTCAGGCAGTAGACTATGTTATAGTGTTTCATAAGTAAACTCGGGGATTAGAACTTATGACTTCTTGGTGTGTTTGTTTCTAAAAACACAGAATTTACATTGTGCGCCACCAGCAACTCAAACTATGTGAGACAGTGAATCCTGGGGTCAGGGGGCGTGGCTCTTTGAAGCCAACATAGGCTATGAGTTGTACTAGAAAAAACACGGAAGCCTCCTTTGTTACAGAATCTATTACTTATATCTACTAAATGCAAATAACTAGAGAAGAATCTTTCAATGTATAGGTATTCTGGGGAGAAAAACTTTCACATTAGGAATAAAAAAAATTAAGTTTAGTTCTCCTTTAAAAGGGAACTGTGGACCTCCAAGTCCAGGTCCCTACCTTTAAAATGAGCCATCAACCACCTCTCTATGTGCTGCACTGTCCAAGAAATCACTAATCAGAAAGTTAGGGGTTCTGCATCTGCGGTCACAAATACTAGTTTCTCCTTCTAATCAGTGGTTGGCACATACTCAGTGCAGGAGAAAGCAGAAGAAATCAGGAATAGATTGAGTTACAGTGACTTGAGGGGGAAAGAGGGGACCAGCACAGCCCACAGCAGAGTATGTAATGTGTGCACATTTTTGTCTTTTTTTTTAATGGAGGAGAAGGAAACACAGGGAAGAGGGATTGTCACATGGTTTCAGAGCAGGAGGCAGGAAGTGCAAGGCACCTGGTGATGCCGCATCCATATTACACACAAAAATGTAAATATCTTTAAAACTATGTAAAAAATATAATGAAAATAAATTGCAAAAATACCCAGGAAAACAATTCCTGTAAATTTTTGGACCACAGTTACCCTTTAACAATATTTTATAAGCAAACAATTTCCATTTTCCCACTACTCTCTTCCTCTTGTATTATTCTATCAAATACATTTAAATGAGGACACAGGAGATATATTTATAAAGGTGCCATATAACACTATATTTATTTTGTGAGTGACCATGTTGGATTTTTTAAAAAATATTCCATGCAATAATGCCAACAGTACTGCTTAATACAATTAGATATTTGTAATGACAATGTTATGGGGTTATGGTATTGGTAACAAGAGTTTCCAGGTTTTATAAAAATGCTCCAGTGGGAGAGAGAAAACAAAGGATATAGAAGAGGATACAGTAGTGCAAAAATGTAATGGAAGTCCCTCCTCCTCTGCTTCTGTTGTGAGCTGGTTACGAGCTTGTATGGGGGCAGAGTGCGCTGAAGTTGTTTGGAAGTAGGAGCCAGTCATTGGACGGGACATAAACGTTGCGGCCTTGACTGATACTCATTACCATCAAGAGGGATTGTGGTTCTGTAATTTCTTATAACTCAGCGGTTTTGGGGGGCAAAACTTCAGGAAATGTAAGTTATTTTGAGGCTACAGTTACACTGAAATCATTGCAGTCTGCATCATGCTTGTAATAGAAATGCCAACCAGCCTTTTCTCATGTAGATTTTTACATGTTTGGGTCTTAAAGGCAAAGGTGGTAAGCCTCTGCTAACCCAATGTTACATCAGGTAGCATGGGTTTTACACTTATTTGGCCGATAGCTATGGTTATTGCATCGTCTCAATAGTTTCCTTGGTGACGCTTTGTGTTTGACAACAATAAGATAGTAAGATAATTAGAGAGTGTTGGTATGCTTTTAATTTCCTGTTCGGAACTTGGAAAAGAATTACGGAGACTATAAAAATGACATGAGAGAATTAAGCATTGTTAGGGATGCTTTATTAGGCAAATTATGCGTTGTGCTTTTGAGCAGCCTTAATAAAACGTTTAACACAGTACAGCATTCAAACTTTTAAGAGCAATGCCAATCAGGACTGGACTGAAAAAAACAAGAAAATTGCACATTACAAAGAAAACTCCATTCTTAATCAATAGCCCATGCTGTCAAACAAGGATAAAGGTTGGGTTTAATTCAGAATTAGTAAAAATCCCCCATCCACGGGATCGATATTTTGACAGATACAGTGAATTTGCTCAAAATATAGATAACTAATTTGCAAATCGACTGTTCAACACCACTGAGCATTTTCTTGGAAAAACGAAGATCGGAAAAAAGTTAAAGGTCCTGCTACTACCCGGAAAGTGTAAATCACGCGATCCAATAAATGGGATAAAACTCAAGTCTTTATTAGTGCATTAAAAACAGGCTAGACAGGCAAAAGGGACCTGACGCGTTTCGTGTCACAGATGACACTTCATTAGAGGTGTCTCATACCCCAAGTTACTTGGGTAAATTGGGATATGACACCTCTGATAAAGTGTCATCTGTGACACGAAATGCATCAGGTCCCTTTTGCCTGTCTAGCCTGTTTTTAAAGGGCATGTCCACCCCAGCCCCCTGCCAGCAGCCCCATCCGTGATTGGCTGAGAGGTGGACTCAGCCAGGCTCCGGGTGGTCAGTTTTTGGGACTTTACAGCGACATTACAGTTGAACCGTTTGGAGCTGGGATGTAAGGTAAGGATTTTATTACACTACAGAGTGGGGCCAGTAGTGGGTAAAATTATAGTTTTGGGGGTGGACATGCCCTTTAATGCACTAATAAAGACTTGAGATTTATCCCACATTTTTTGGATCGCGTGATTTACACTTCCCGGGTGGTGGTAGGATCTTCAACTTTTTTCCGTGTAACTTTGCATGCTGGGAATATGGTCCAGATCTTCCCCTCAAGGACTCCTCCCACCATTGGAAAGCCGCGGATCCTAGCGTGTTTCTTATGTGTAATACTTAGACATAAGGGCTAGGTAGAAAATTTTCTGCTGACCCCATCTTCAAGCGATTCTTCCCATCAGATTTCCAATCGTTGTGGATGATCGGAAATCTGATCGGAAGAACATCTTCCCATGTACCTTTACACTTATAAATACAGCATGGTGCAGAGGGGGGAGGATAATGAAGTTAACCTGATCTTAACACAGTTCTGTGCAATGCATTTCTCAGTAGTGTACATATTTAAAGGGGAATGTTGAAGGGTAAGTTTATCACTTTATTCATCACATTATTTAAGGGGTGTGTTGCTTCAACAATTACTTGCCTTGAATTTGACATACAAGTGCACACTATTCTAAGCCAGTGATCCATTAAGGTTTTATTATTAAATGAAATTTGAAGTTTAAGATAAAGGTTATATATTTATTTGTACAAATGTGCAGTTCTCTGTATATTTACGAAAAGGTCAGTCAGTACTTACTGAGCTATTTTAACACCACAGGAGCCATTGTGGTGAATAGGATTGAGAAGTTACCTTTACAAATCAGAGACTTGTGAGACAAACTTGTGGACATGTGACATTAGAACTACAATATTTGGATAATGATTGATTTTGAGAATTGTAGATCAGATGGTTTTTATAAGGCTGAGGACTCACTATGATGGACAGCAATGCACATGAACACACATGCTACCATTTGCGCTAAGATCCGCACAATAGTGCACAATCGGAACGGATGCAAGCCGCACTAGACCGAGACACAAAGCTTCTGGAGTACACTCTCTTCCAAAGACAATTTTTATTTATTTTAAAGTTCCCGCTGAAACTAAACACACTCCAAATACCTTTAAATAAGCATACAGTGACGCAACATCCTATCTCTATCTAAGAAAACACCCACACCAGCAAGGAAATCGCCGATAGCAGCAAAATAATTCCTTAAATTAGACCCATATGTATCGATATGGGGACGCATAGACAGTGTAACAATCCAAAAGTGAAACACAGACAGACATAAGAATACAATACATGCAACAATATGTTTCTATGCAATCATGGACTAAATTGTGTTCTGATGTCAAAGACAGATGGATACACAATATAGCTTCTGAAATAACATATTTCGAAACATAAGTGGTAACACAGTTAATAAAACCTTAGAAGAGTTAATCCTAACGCATGAGTTTATTATTGTACTCATATTGGTACTATCTTCTTGATATCCTAATCAATTTTATTTAGATGTGGCCACCTACATTGACATACAATGTGGTACAATTCTCATGCACTTTGCAATCCGTTAGCACTAGTGCAGCCTAGCCTTTACTGGATATTTCTTTCTTAATCTGTGAACGAAAATCAATCAGCAATAAAATTTAGCACAAGCTTAAAATATAAACATGTCTACATATCATACTTTTTTATAACATGGTACAGATATTATATTTTGTACGCTACACACCACAGCACTAATCCAGCAGATTTTTGCATGCACACCTTTAACTTTAACCTGTGTGCTCAGGCCTGCCAAGCTATATGTGAGAACATTGATAGTGGTTTAGTGTATAGATTATTTTTCCCTAAGCCATATCCATTTATAAAGGCTTATTCAGACCATTGCTTTTAATTTTGTCTGATAATAAAGAGAAGCAGAATCGGGTTTCTACAGACCTACAGAATCTTATTTGTGCGATTTTCTATGTGTCTAAATTGATGCTGACTTTGCGTGGAGAGAGATTTAGAACGTAGGGTATGTAATACGCCAAAAGGTCACTTTCAGGATCAAGTAATATTCCTCTTCTTTGCAATTTAAATAATGCAATTAGCAAATAGGATAGAAATTGTCAGCCCTGTTTGCTGTAAGGAATGTATTGATGAGCTGTTCGCTGTTGCATTTGGTTAGCTAGGCCCCAGCTTGAGATCTATAGGCTTCAAAGGGGAATCATTGTCTACAGAGATCATAAATTTAATTTATGCAATACATTGTGTTTGCAGCGCATCCAGCACAAATCCCTGAAGAATCCTGTTGCTCAGAACAGCATAGCCAATCACTATTATTCACTACTGATTTGACTTATTGGGCTGCCAGTTAATTAGGGCCAAGTATCCTCAGGTACCATGTGTGCTGCTGTACCAGTTGTGATGGACTTAAAGTATAAATTAAATAGATTGTATTTCTTGTTATAGATAATGCATCTTTTCTCAGCTACAAGAGCCTGCAGCAGACTAATCCTTCTTTTGCCAGAATAACAGGTAAAATGGAGTATTCACAAGATTCTCAGCCCATGGAAAGAATTTCTGTTATTTTAGTTAGTGGCAATTTAAAAAAAATTGAATAAGGGTTCTGGTTCCATTTGCCAGTAATTTTAGGAAAATTATTAGTTTGGATAGCATATAATCAAAATGTGGTTTAGAAATCCATGCAGGGGACTATACAGCTGATTGCGGAGGTTATGGGCTCCACGATCAGAAGGTATGGGCTTGTGGCGGGCCCTGCTAATGTCCTGGCCCCCCCATGTGGGGGTGGCGGTAGTTACTCCACTTACCAGTAGACAATTTAGGAGTTTATTAAATAAGAGGTGCAACATTTTGCCCATGTTCATAAACTCTGCAGCAACCAATTAAATGTTATCAAATGTAGAGATGGCAAACTCACTGAAATCCGTTCCACTTGCAGATTTGCGGATTTCCGAAAAAAATCCAAAAATTTTTAAATACGCAAGCGGACCCATTGAAGACAATGGGAGTTAAAGAAGTTCGGCCTAAAATTAAGGTATAAATAGCAATGGTAACTTACTGTAAATGGCTCAGGGATCTGGGAAATTGTCTGGGGAAGATGTATCAATGCCCAAATATGTAAAAAAAAACAACATCCAGTACCAGAAACTTCATTCACTTATTATTTTAGTATTCCGCGTAGTATTTTTCAGACTTTTCGAAAATTATAGAAATTTTAAATTTACAAAATCAAAATTTTTGCGATATTTCTAAAAATGTCAAACATCTTCGAAAATAGTTTTGCGGGTCAGAAAAATCAAAAAAAGTCAGAAATCAGCAAAGTCTGAGTTCCAGCGAATCCATGAAATCCGGTTCGGATTCAGGTCCATCTCTAATCAAATGTTTTGTTAACCATAGCAGACCAGCAGTAAAAAGTTATCATCTGATAGTTTGAGACAAATTAACAGCTCAGAAAATGCTTGTGAAGGTTCTCATTCATCCAGGTCATGGTATATCTGTTGTATTCAATTAGATCCATTGTACTTGAAGTTTAGTTCTTGAAGACGTTTCGCTAGTCATCCAACTGGCTTTCTCAATTCAGAATGACTTGTACAAGAATCTGTGGCAATTATGTACCCTGGAAAATCCCAATTAGCATATCACAGCCAAGTGTTAAGGCGTGATTGGATAGTGGCTAAGAGGTGTTATAGGAACGCCCAGAGTAAGGTGTCAAAACAGCATTGTACATGGCAGACAGTTGGTGTCGAACCCCCCCACCTCTATTTAGGCTTGGTTTCTTTATTTTCACATAAATGGCCTCCTTAACACCTCTCTTGAACCAGTCACGTTCCTTTGCCAATATGTTACAATCTTCAAAGGTATGTCCTTTATCCTTAAGATGCAGGTACACGGCTGAGTCCTGACCCGAGGAATTGGCTCTTCTGTGCTGGGCCATACGTTGATGCAGTTGCTGTTTGGTCTCCCCCACATACAAATCAGAGCATTCTTCACTGCACTGCGTATATGATGTCGCTTTTCTTGTGTTTGGGTACTGGGTCTTTCGGATGTACCAATTGCTGCCTCAGTGTGTGGTTCGGTTTAAAGCAGACAGGGATACGGTGTTTTTTGAAAATTCTTCTTAATTTCTCAGAGACCCCTGCTACATATGGGATGACCATGTTCTTTCTCCTGTCTTGCTTTTCCCCTTCACTGTTGGTATAATGCTAATTGGGATTTTCCAGGGTACATAATTGCCACAGATTCTTGTTCAAGTCGTTCTGAATTGAGAAAGCCAGACGGATGACTAGTGAAATGTCTTCAAGAACTAAACTTCAAGTCCAGTTGATCTAATTGAATACAACAGATAGCTCAGAAAATGTTTTCACCTCTTTTTTTTCAGGCCCTCTAAACATTTTAGATTGCATAAAATTGTGTATAAAATAAATTATTTGCAATTATTCCTAATTTATATCACTCCCCTATGTTTGATAACTTACATTATCATTACTGGTAATTATGACCATGTCATAAATTAACAACTGCAACATAAAATATTGATACTGCACAATATTTTACTACTGCATGGTATATATTGACTACCATGGCTGTTTGTTTATATCACCTCAGTTGTAGACTACTGAAAATGATTTGTGGCGGTAAAAGGATTGATATTGGAGTTTTATGAAATCAATCCCTTATTAATACCGCAAGTGAAGTAACTACCAGGGGAGCTGACCCTAAATCCGAGACCAGGCCCCCCCTCTCTTCTTATTTTTCCCATGACACATATAGCCTCCTCACAGAAAACCACTGTGGATGAAGCAGGGATGGGGCCCCATCATAGTTTTGCTAGGGGGCCCAGTAATTCCTAGTTAAGCCACTGAATACCACCCAATGTTTATGGGTATTTTCGGCCTGATCATGTTTGATTGTTGAATACCCCTGGGTAAGTCATTGATGCAGACCTAACAACCTGTACAGGTATTGTACAGGTTGTCAGGTCTGCATCAATGACCTGTACTAATTACCAATACCTGTACTAATATCTGTACTAATGCAACTTATCACATGGCTTTGTAATTCAAAGTGCAATGCAGCAAACAGTGCAATCAGTGATGTTTCGGTCTGTTCCTAAGACCTTTATCAAGCTAAAAAAAGATTACACATGGTGATCCTTAAATAAATATAACCACACCTCTTCATCATGACATCACAATGTAATAACTTCAGTTAGTGAAACATTAGCCATATAATTACCACAATAGTGCATATTATATCTTTCAAATCAACCCTCGGCATGTCTACCCTTTTAAAACATTTTTTGACATATTGTAGGGCTTCCTCCCCTAGCCCCAACTGCTATAATAGAATTATCAGAAAGTCTCACAATCTTTACTTACCTTCCCTCTATCCTCCGCCGCACTGTCCGGCTTTCTGCTTGCATGAAACTGCAAGTAGGGGGCCGGACCGGCAGCCGCGTCCCTGATTGGTTGAGAGGCAGCCAATCATGGACGTGGCTGCTGGATGCTTAGAATGCCGGGGGACAGAGGTAAGGTAAGCAGAGTTCGGGGGACTTTCTGATAATTCTATTATAGCAGTTGGGGCTGGGGGAGGAAGCCCTACAATATAACTAGGGGGATTTACACTAGGGGGAGGAAAACGGGTGGGAGAAGGAGGGAGAGGGGGGGGGGAGGGCTGAACTGCGCATGGCAAAATTCTCCTGGAGGAGAGACAGGAGGCAGAGTCCTATATGGAGTCTGCTATTCTCCTGGTGGCCAGTTTTTGGGACTTTGGGGGGACATTACAGGAGAACCATTTGGAGATGGGATGTAAGGTAAGGATTTTATTACTACTGGGGCCAGTAGTGGGTAACATTATAATTTTGGGGGTGGACATGCCCTTTAAAGGTATATTAAATTATGTGCAAAAAAATACATATTAAGATAAATAATTCAACATCAATAGTTAAAATAGGTGAATGTATGTATATATATACAGTCAAGGTTATTCACTAAAAGTTCTTATCGTTAAAAATGGTGCTAATTTTGCCCCAATCAATCAGGTGTTAGCTTTCAAATGTTAAATAAGATCTGATTGGTTGGGGCAAAATTAGCACCATTTTAAACTATAAGAACCTTTATTGAATCTCCCTGTATATATATATTTTTTAATGTGAAAAATGGGCATATTTCTAAAAATATAAAATGTAATCTGTTGTTATTTTAGAAGGGGCACAATTTTCATGTTATCTTAGGAAGAAAGTAGAGTTTAAATGCATTCTTCAGGCTTTAGTGATATGTCCAATGGGACTCCGTTAAATTCTACACCATAGATAATACTTTGTTTTTCCGTCTGTATGACATCTTTCACACAGTGAAGGGCAAACACTCTCCATTCAGATTTAATCTGAAATTTCATTCTTGGAGCTGCTGTTTGCTGGAGCTGCCCTCTGACACACTGTACGGCACTTCCAGAAATGCTAAAAGTGGTTTTCTAACTCAGTCTGTGTTAGTGTTGCAGATTTTCATACTGCAGCATATGGCCAGTGAATCTATCTAGTACATACGTGAGAGCTTTAAAAAAAAACTATTTTGTGCATTCCTATGTTGTCACAATCTGGCATTGTGTCTGTACTGTATTTAATTTAAAGCTGGGAACAAATCACACACACACAAAATAAATGGAACAGGTAGCCTTTAGAATGGTTTTTGTCAAGACTCCATATTTTCCTTCAATAAAAGAAAATACAGTGGGCAGTTTCTGTACCGTATGGGGTATTCTTGAATTCTTTAATGAATATTTATGAGATAATCTGAAATAAATCCTACATGCACTGTAAAAAAGTATATTTCCTCTTTGAAAATACTGAAAACAGACACCTGGACATATTTTTTCAAGAGGCTGTAACTGAATTACGCTTCACAAAGGAATGCGCTTTTTGTGCCAAAATGCCAATGTTTATTTAATTGTTTTGTTCAGACATCTAAGAGAAGAGACTATTTATTGCTGGTAATTGGTGGTTCACTGTCCCTTAATATGTTCACATTGTTTTGATTTTCATTTTTCTTTGCCAAATTGAAATGAATGATTTAAAACAAATGAATCTACTAATAATTTAAAAAGTGCTTTTTGCCTAATCTGTTGTGTTATCTATGATCCTGCTATGACAAGATAGGTGATTAGATTTTACTCTTCAAATCCAGGGATGCTATGCTGTTTGTAATAAAAGGTACATTTCTTGTTTTCTTCTGCATGCTTTATCCTTACTTCAGCTTAGAAATACAGACAACTGCCTAGGTAACAGTACAAGTGGATCTTTTCTATGAACATGTTTAATACAAAAGTGATGCTAATGAGAGCATTAAATGCTGTAAAAAGTCCTGAAACCGGAAGGTCTAAATTGTATTGGTCTGCCTGTTTTTTCTGTTGAAATTGCAGTGGTCTAGGAGCCAGTGCTCTCAGTGCTGCTAATAATATAGTGTTCATTCGGTCTCCTGTTTTAAAAAGTCTGTTGAGATGGATGGTTGAGGAAGAGGGAAAGACAGAATGGTTGCAGCTCTAAAACTTTAGAAAAGATCCATTTTTTTGGGGTGTCAGGACAGAAAGACTTTACGAGCCTATAACTTAAGATCCAGAGAAGCTAGAGACATCATCCTAGGTATGAGAGGGCTCTTTTATTTAAGTAGAAGGCACTTGTATTGGGACCACAGTTCCCCTTTAAAGGAATAATTCACTGAAAAAGTGAAGCATTCCTTTAATGCCAGCTGCATTGAAAATTCCCGACTGCTTCCAGGTTTAGTTTAGCTATAGCGAGCACTATCGTGCATGCATGCTATAGTTACACTAAACACTGAAGCAGTTGGGACTTGGAAGTCGGCTCCTGGTTGATTGATTGAAGAATGGAAGGTAAGGCATAGCTCTTTTACCTCCCAGTCTTAATTCAATGCATTAAAAGAACAGTTCACTTTTTCAGTGAACTATTCCTTTAACATGTACAGCAGCAGAGGAGGTGTCTACTAGCCATCGAGGAATAGGGATGTGTAAGTAATAATAGAATGATTTTTGGTAAAGGTCAGTTAGCCAAAATTGTGTCTTTGTGGGGCCTTAAGTTGCTTCTGAAATTAATGGCCAGCTGGTCACTGGGAGTTATTCTTTTGTTTACACAAATTAGGAAAAAATTACATGAGGAGATCCTTGCTGGAAAGCAAAATACATCAAAGGGGAACTGAATGCAGGAAACAGAAAAACAGGTGTACAGGAAAGCATGAGCTGAAGTACATGCATTTAAACCTGACTCATATCGCAAGCCTGCAGTGTGATCAGCTAGGCCCATTGGCAGCAAAGATCCAAAAAGTCCTAGTACTATTTCCGTGTTCGCCAGTCTGGTCCATATTAACCATTAGGCACAGCAAACAAATGCCTCGGGACAGCTGTGGTTGCAAGGGTGTCTATTATGCCTCTCCCTCTTTGTAATTCCCCATTGTTGGCAATTTACTTTCAGCACATCAGGGGGCATATTAAGTATTGGAAACAGCCATACATTTGCGACCTCTCTGCTGTACAATACCATGCTGCTTAGTCATAACACGCCTTTAAAAATCATCTGGCACTACCTGTGATACAGTAATATTTTAAACAGTTTGTGTTTTTTTGCAGCTCTGAAATTACAGAGTTGGCATGGTTTGGGGAGTGGCCTATGTTAAAAGGTTGGGTTTAATCCTTAATTATTTTAGCTCTAGGCTCCTGAGATTCAGGAACATAGGCTCAGTACAGAGCAATTTCCATACTTGGGTAATATTGATAAATAATAAGTTATGCATTTAGGCAAAAACAACATGAAAGCTACCCAAAAAGTAATGGTTTTGGAGCTGAAAATGTTGAAAAGAAAACTACAGAACTGTGATGTTTGTTATCAGTAGAGATACACAATTCTCAGTCTGGGTAAATTAAAGCTTCCGCAATTAAAACTGTAGTTTGTGCATGCACACAGGGTGCAGAGCATGCGTTTCTGTCAGATGACACATTTATCTTTATTGACTGTGCTGAACCACAACAGTCAATTAGAAAGGTCATCTCCACATAGGTTTATTTCCTGACAAGATTTGCCCTGCATTGAAAGTACCGTAACTGTCCTATAAATCAATGCTCCAAGTCTAATTATATTAGGTGGAGTCTCGTATTTCAGGATAGTCCTTGCTCTAATGCTGTAAGGTGAAGATTTATTCCTTTTATGCGTAATTTGTTGGGAAAGTTATTCTACTGTAAGAGAACATAGAGTGCCTTCAGTTGTAATAAAGTTGTTCAGTTTAAGGCTTTTAGTCCTTTAGTCCTTATTTCTTTAATTCAACCTTATCATAAAGAGTCTACACATGCAATGATATTATTGGATAAACTATTCATATAGATACAAATGTCCCAATGCATTTATTGTATGTGTATTGCCTTTTGATTCAAGAAGGCATTGCTGCATTTTATGTTCAATATTTTAGGCTGCTTTAAGCCAACTTTTCCATTGGTTCATGTACAGGCCTGTTGAAAGATGCAGTCTGTCCAGTCCTGTCTGCCCAGTGAAGGAGTCAAGTGGACCAGTGAGCTGTAGTTTCAGGTGTTATTTCAGGGTATTTCCTCTACTTTAAGGGGTGAAGATCTAGCATGATAGGTCCTCATCTTGGATACAATTAATACAATTTCAATGCCTTTTCACAAGCATCTGTGTTAGTCCTTCTACACTTTTTCATGTTTTTGCACATAATATATTATACCCTATTATTTCCCCATCCACACCCTAACTTTGTATGTAGTTAAGTGTAACTCTTTCTTTCAGTATATGTGTTAAATCCCACTCGTCTTTTATTTTTTGAGTTCAAAGATAACTATTGTGTGTATAAAGTTTTCTTTATACAAAAAACAGTTGAAATGAAAAGTAGTTGGAACAGGAATATAGGATTCGGAATTCCAATTTTGCAATGTTGTTTCTGTGAGGAGCACCAGTCCAAAGAAAACCGATTCTGCCAGTCTTCCTCCTTCAGCACTATCTTTAATACAGGACTAGTCTAGGACTAACCTGGCAAATGAAAACTGTACGTGCTGTAGCTCCTGAACGAAATGATATTGTGAGGTAGGAATAATCCATCCAACCTCCTTGCCACAGTTACTTTCCATTGTATTAAAGTTAATTGTGCACAGTTTATTTATCCTTTCAGTTTCAGAATTATTTCCTCTCTAATTTGTAATCAAAACTGTTATCTTGTTGCTATGGTAGAATAGTTTAGGTAATCAGGCAGGGATTTTAATGTATGACTGGAAGATTCAAAAATATGTTCTAGAAAAGTGACACCAAACAATCAGTTTAGTCTTTTTTTTAAAAAAAAGGCATGTTGCAAAGTTGGTTAGATTGTATTTGAATGTGAACTTCCCCTTTGAGTGTATCACATTCTATATAGCTCATTGTAATCCTCATGGCACAACAATTCGTTCATATTTAATAAGATAATCCAGCAAGAACAGATGCAAATGTGTACATTTTATTGGGTATTTGACTGTGTTAGAGGAAATTACAGCCCAAGTGATGCTGCCTAGAATACTGATATGTATAGTAAATGCAAATACAGTAAATTGGTAGTTTGCTCGCTCAGTGAAAACCTCATTATTCTATGGAGCGATTATTAAAGTTTTTCATCAGCTTCATGAGTCCTACAGCCATTATGATGTCAGAAAGATCCTTACTTGGCATATTTTCTACACATTGTTATTGTTATTACAGGGCTTAGCTAAGTAACATTGGTCAGAGATGCTTGTGAATTTTCTGATTCATCCAGGTGATGGTATATCTGTGGTATTCAGTTAGATCAACTGGACTTGAAGTTTGATTTTTTTTTTTTTACCAATCATCCGGCTGGCTTTATCAATTCAGAATAACTTGTACAAGCATCTGTTGGCAATAAATACCCTGGACTGTGTCCCGATCGGCATATGACAACAAAGCCTCAGGGACTTCCTGAATGCAAGATGATGATTGCAAAAAGTGTCATCAAAACTACCCAGGTTAAGGCATCAAAACAGCATTTCACATGGTAGACAGTTCGTGTAGAACACCCCACCTCTATACAGGCTTTAACGGCTACAACAGCTTCAAAAGGATAAAGCCATTGATCAAGCAATGCATCATCACCTCTACCCTAGTGAGGGACATCCATGTTTATACGGACTCACTAAGATACACAAGGAAGGTACCCCACTAAGACAAACAGTAAGCAGTATCAACTCTGCAGCATATGTTTGAAGATGGTAATGTCAACCTCTTTGCCAAGGATCAGGATTGGTTCAAAAGAGATATAAAGGAGGCCATTTATGTCAGATTAAAGAAACACAGCTTGAATAGAGGTGGATGGGGTTCAACAGCAATTGTCTGCCATGTGCAATGCTGTTTTGATAACACCTCATCATTCTGGATTAAGAAAGCTAGTGATGCGAAACTCTTCAAGAACCAAACTTCAAGTCCAGTAGACCTAACAGAATGCCACAGTACACTACAGCCTCCCATTTATTTCTCCCATCTTGCTTTTTTTTTATGGACAAGCTCGAAACAGGAGCAGGGGGCAACGCCCAAGCGGTGAGGCCCGGGTTAGGTAAGTCACTCCAGGGGCATCTTTGGCAGGGATGGATAATGTGAAACCTAATCTTCCCATGCCACCCAAGATATTCCTTGGTCCCACGACACACCCATTGTGAGAAATGACTCAGTTCTAAATGGTGGGCAGGTCCAACAAAAATTACTCTTCTGATATAATCAGGATGGTTGGTTCCTTACATCTGTACTGCAATAACAATAAATAATACTAACAGGGTTATTCAATAAAAGTTCTTATTCTTTAAAATGGTGCTAATTTTGCCCCAACCAATCAGATGTTAGCTTTCAAATGTTAAATTAGTTCTGATTTGTTGGGGCAAAATTAGCACCATTTTAAATGATAAGAACTTTTATTGAATCTCCCTGTTTGAATACAACACTTATACAATAAATAATACAATAAATTGTATTGTGTGTATTATTCTTATATAGGGCAACACATTACAATTAATTTATCTATTGTATATTGAAGGGCTTACAATCTAAGTACCCAATGACACATACACATATACCGTATATATATATTATAATAACTTTAATGTTGTATCTGTTAGAGCCAAATGATATTTAGTCAGACAAACAAACCTTTTTTAAAAAATTAATAGAAAAATATAAAAAGAAAATGAATTACCTGTACACCCAGGTAATTAAAGGTACTTCGTTTAAAATATAAATGTTTTTCATAGGCAGAGAACATGTGAAGGTCATGTCAATGAAGATCTATCCTTAGAGGAGGTTTACATTATGAATACAGATCTCTGTAGAATGCAGAAATTAAACAAGGGGTTTACTTTGGTGATGTCTAGAGACTCCCAGGATATGAAGACATTTGTTGATGGCTTCATTAAATGAAGGTTTCTGCTATTTGAAACAGTTTGTATCACTGAGAAGGTCAGTGGATAGTGAACAAGGAGTCTGCATATAGCTGGACCCTTCACATTAACCTAATTAAATGACACTTGGGCTGTTTCAATGAATTATAGGAAATAATTGTTATATGCATTGCACAGTTCATGGAAGCCAGATTATTAGTTTAGGTGAAAGCACAGCATTAAGAAAAGTTGTATAACCCGATAAAAAAAATAAAGGTAAGACAATTTGTTGAATAAACTAATTGTAAATTTGGATATCTGTGTAAAATAGATGCAAAAACACACACGTCTCTACTTATGGCAATAAAAACCTATGCACTGTACACACAAATCATACTGCTCTATGTACAGTATCAAACAATCAATGCAGTGTAGTGCAGTCTAAATCTACTAGGAAATAGCTTCATTCATCTTTACACATTTTTATGCACAGAGCTTGTTTTATCTATGGCACAGATCAAACTGCTCTTTGAAACCAAATGCATTTTTTTTATGAAGCTGACTAAAACAGAAAATATAGGATCCATAAACATTAAATATTGAAACTATTTTCAACAATAGTGTTCCTCTCACTTTTTTCTGTTTATAATCAGTCATTTGCTGCGAATCATATTGACACTGTAGGACAAATCCTGTATTTTTGAAGAGATGTAAAGGTTGCTTAATGCTTTAACTACCAACAAAAACATGCAACACTAGCTTTGAGAAAGTGTTTAATGTCAAACTTTTTCACATTTGTTATGAATCTTATCTTTGCTATTTGCTGGGGGCCCAGTGATTTCTAGTAACACCATTACTAATAAGCTTTGTTGTATTTTGCAGAGTACATTAGTTTATTGCGTAAATTTGCAGAGCATAAACTAAAGAAATTTGCTGCAAATTTTCATACCTTCTAAATCTGAGCATCTAAGTGGGGGTTAGTATAGTATAGTATTGTATAGTATTTGAGGTTGAATAAAGACATACGTCCATCCAGTCCAACCCATCTAGCAATATCCTCATTTCCTGCCTAACTGTTGATCCAAAGGAAGGCAAAAAAAACCCCACCAATTTAATGAAGGGGAAAAAAATCCTGACTCCAAGTGGCAATCGGAAATTTCCCTAGATCAACTCTACTTTATGTATCAATACCAGTAACTTGCAACATTCCTTGTTTGCAGAAACTCATCCAGCTTTTTTTTGAAACTGACCAATGAACCTGCCATAACAACATCCACATAGCTTTACCGTTCTCACAGTGAAAAACCCTGTCCTAAACCTTTTTTCTTCAAGTCTTAAGGGATGTCCTCATGTCCTCTGACATGTTCTATTGTTGAGCAATGCCCCAGATAGTTTATTGTATGGCCCGTTTATGTATTTATACACAGTAATCATATCCCCACGCAAGCGCCTTTTATCCAGCGTCCATAATTGTAACTTTTCCAGTCTCTTTTCATATTCAAGCTCCCCCAATCCCCTTATTAATTTAGTTGCCCTTCTCTGAACCCTTTCCATTTCAAAGATGTCCTTTTTGTACACAGGATTCCAAAATTGCACTGCAAATTCCAAATGAGGACTTACCAATACTTTGTAAAGAGGGAGAATAACATTTTCCTGCCTTGAATCCATACCTCTCTTTATACAAGATAATACCATGCTGACTCTGGCTGCTTGCTACCTTTAAGTTTGTTATCCACCAAAACTCCAAGATCCCTTTCCAACAGGGATTCACTTAACACAGAGCCATTTATAGTATAAGTAGCACAAGGATTTTTAAGTCCAAAATGCATCACCTTACATTTCTCAACATTGAATCTCATCTGCCACGTAGCAGCCCAATGTGACAATCTATCTAGATCCCCCTGCAACGATTGCACATCCTCTGAAGTTTTTAATGGTCGACAAAGTTTTGTGTCGTCAGCAAACACAGAAACTTTCCTGACAATACCCACTTCCAAATCATTAATAAATAGATTAAATAGAAGCGGCCCCAACACAGAACCCTGTGGCACCCCACTTAACACTTTAGTCCATAATGATGCAGCCCCATTTACAACTACTCTCTGCATCCTATTCATTAACCTACCGGTATACTACATCTACTGATATAGTCTAAATTTCTACTTACTTCCTCATAAAAGCCAAGCAAGTTAGTTTAACAAGATCTATTCCTCCTAAATCCATGCTGGTTACTACTTATAATGTCAGTCCTTGGAACATACTCTAGAACATGTTCCCTTATTAAACTTTCCAGTATCTTCCCCACCACTGAAGGTAAACGTACAGGCCTGTAATTACCCAGCTGTGAGCGACTACCCTTTTTAAATATTGGAATAACATCAGCCTTTTTCCAATCCAGAGGCACACCACCGGACATGAGGGAATCTGCAAAAATAAGAAACAATGGCCTAGATAAAGCTGAACTTAGCTCCCTAAGTACCAGAGGATGTATTTTATCTGGTCCAGGAGATTTATTAATATTAACCTTATTTAGTTCTTTCTGTACCATATCCTTAACCAAAGCGCACTTAAAATCTTTTATACCATTATTGCTACTATACTCTATGATATCTGTACTTGGATCTTCTATAGTGTATACAGAGGGGGGGAAAAGTATTCAAGACATTTGCTTTATCGACATCCCCCGTAACTAACTTATCCCCATTAATTAATGGTGCCACATTCTCAGTCCTCATCTTCTTACTATTAATATACTTAAAAAAAAATTTAGGCTTAGTGATGCTTTGTTCAGCTATCCTAAATTCATTATTAATTTTAGCTAGTTTGATTGCTTTCTTACACTCCTTGTTACAGTTTTTGTAATCCCTAAAGGCCCTTTCCATTCCCTTTGCCTTAAAGGTTTTAAATGCATTTTTCTTCCTTTCCATTTGCCTCTTTACATAAGAATTCAGCCACATGGGCGCAGATTTATTTTTTTACATTTATTTCCCAAGGGTATAAATTTAGATGTGAACTGGCTTAAAAATTCCCTTGAACACAGTCCACGTCTGTTCAGTACCTTTACCTGATAATACATTATCCCAGTTGAAATTCTGAAGAGCGGCTTTTAACCTGGGAAAATTTGCCTTCCCGAAATTAAAAGTCTTTGTTAACCCAGCGCACTTTTCCTTTCGATAAGTCCAAACGCAACTATTTCATGGTCACTATTCCCTAAGCCTACAGTTACCTTTATATCTATAATGCGCCCCAAGATGTTAGATATTACCAGATCCAACAGAGCTCCTTTTCTAGTAGGAACCTCAACCACCTGTGAGAGAAAATTATCCTGCAGCAAATTCCGGAACTCATCGCCTTTTTCTGTGATGGCAGTTCCACTACACCTATCATTGTCAGGGTAATTTAAGTCCCCCATAATGAGCACACTCCCCAAACTTGCAGCCCTTGTCAACTGCATATGAAGTTGACTCACCTCCTTTCTGCTAGCATTTGGCTGCTTATAGCAGACACCAACAATGACATTACCCCCTTTCCTGTTTCCTAATTCCACCCATATTGCCTCCACTTTAACATCCATATCGCCAGTTATCTCTTCTTTTAAATTTGGCTTCAATTCTTTTTTAACATAAACACATACTCCTCCCCCTTTCCTTTTTTCTCTGTCCTGCCTAAACAAGTCATATCCTTCTAAATTTACAGCCCAGTCATGAGAACTGTTCAACCACATTTCTGGTATACCTATTACATCATTTCATTCAATGCCATAATTTTCAATTCACCCATTTTGTCAGCCAGGCTTCTCGCATTTGCAAACATACATTATAGATTATGATCCTGTAATTTATTCGTACACTAATAAACATGCCTCCCTATTCCCTATGCTAGCCCCACCCCCCTTTCCGCCAACCACTGGCCTATCTACACCCTGCTTTCCTCCTTGGCTATCTATCCCAGGGACACTGCTAATACCCTCCCCCCAAACCTAGTTTAACATCTCCTCCAACCCTCTAGCCATCTTCTCCCCTAAAACAGCTGCACCGCCATCAGTGAGGTGCAACCCATCCCTACTAAAGAGCCTGTAGCCAACAGCAAAGTCTGCCCAGTTCTCAATAAACCCAAACCCTTCTTCCTTACACCACCCCCTTAGCCACACATTAATGCTCCTAAGCTCCTGTTGTCTCCCTGACATAGCACGTGGCTGCGGTAGTATTTCTGAAAACACTACCCTTGAGGTTCTTGCTTTAAGCTTGGCCCCTAGCTCTCTGAAATCATGTTTAAGGACCTCACCTCCTCCTCTAACTTTGTCATTGGCACCAATGTGAACCAAGACTTCCGGGTCATACCCAGCCCCACCCAATAATCTGTCTACATGATCCACAACATGCCGAACCCTAGCACCAGGCAGGCAACACACAGTTCTGCATGTAGGGTCTTGGCGGCAGATTACCCTATCTACCTTCCTTATAATGGAGTCCCCTACCACAACCATCTGTCTAGCTTTCCTGATCCTTAGTTCCTCCTCCCTTGTATCAGAGATGACAGTCCCTGGGTGCTCAAGGGACTAGCCCCCTCCATACACACTAATTCCAAGGTGTCCTCCTCCTCTTCATTACCTAAGACAGCAAATCTGTTGGGATGGGCAATCTGGGAAGAAGCCACCCTACCCTTCCATCCCCCACTTCCACTAACCCTAACAAAACTACCTCCCCACTCAACCTTCCCTGTCGCACTTCCACCCACCTCTATACTGGCCCCAGCCAGTGCCTGCTGACCCCCCAGATTTGCCAATCCCTGAAATGCTGCAAGCTGCCCCCTTAGACTCTCCACCTCAGCTTCCAAACAGACAACCCACTAACACCTGACACAGACGTAAGTTCCCTGGAACGTCTGCTCCAGGTTCCTATACATGTGGCAGGATGCACATTGCATGGTACCGACCAAACTGTCCCTTCTAATACACAACACCTGTACAGTGACGCACAAACCTTGTTTAATTGCCCTTCCTGTTTCAATGTCCTTCTTTTTCTATGTCCTTGAGATCAAGGTCCTTTAGAACATGGGACTTATACTTTCCACTTTAGTTTGTTTCACTCACAAAAATAAAGTTCCTTTTGATAGGTCCAAACCACAGGTCCAACTAATTTGAATCCTATTTAACTAATAAGCCCCAGCCCCCACACCAATTAGTGCAAGAGCCAGGAAGAGAGGGAAAAAACAAAACACTTATAAACCATTTCACAACCTGGTGCAATACTAGAATATAGAAGCCCAGTGCACCCCTTTAACTGTAGAAAGAAAAATTCATCTGCTTACTGCACACACAGTCCTGCACACACAGTACTTAACACAGCACAAACAATCCTTATTTTCAAACTTCGGATAGACCTAAAGGAGAATGAGGGGTGAGAATAGACTAGGACACACTGAAATGTGTATATATATATATCAAGGTTCTTTTGGGTATACTCAGATACTCAGAACAGATTAATTAGCCTTTAAATGGTTTTATATAATTTATTAAGAAGTATAAAAGAGTGCATATAAAATGTAAGGAAAGAATATTATAATTAATAATTAAACAATAAGGGTAGCACACACTAAAGAATAAAGGTGACAATGAGGAAAATACTTAAGAGTAAAATGTAATCTGCTCAGTCAGTGATTAGCGTAAAGAGAACTTGGTAATCCACATGGAAATAACAAAGTCCAAGAAAAAAGTCCAATATAGTAGCCACTTCCCAAATGGATCTTGATGTTCCTAGATTGATGATAATGTGGCAATGGCCCAGGTTTCTACCCAATCCTTAATATGGGAGAGGTTTGGTCCATTGATCCCTTGGGGGATCCTGAACCTTTGAAGGGGAAAATTTTTAAATCTTTCCTCCTCCGGAAAGAGGTTCCTTCTCCTGAACCTTTGGAGGGAAATTTTTTAAATCTTTCCTTCTCCGGTGTCCCCTACACCGGCGTGTACAAACCACTAATGAAATGTTAGCAGGGTTGTGATCTGATGATTATACCCAGTTAAAAGATACCAAAAATGACATTTCTTGGGGTTAATATACAGTAATATCCCCTTAGGATATCAACATTCAAAATATATGTATAGTTGCGCTTATGTTCCAGAATGGGCTAAATTATCTGGGTAAATATGCAATATGCCTCTTCCCTGAATTATTGCAAAATATGAGTTGTGTGATGAACTGACATGTTCCAGCTCCTCTTATGGCTTGATCAGCCCCCTGCTGCTAGGGTTTTGGGTTGTCGGTGCAGTTCAGGAACTTACAGCGATTTAATGGCTCTCTGGTCCTTAAAGGTAATAACCTGATAATCCCAGAAGAAACAGAGCAAGGCTATCTGGACAACAAACAGTGAAGACAGGAGAACACTACAACCCCTATTGTAATTGTCTTTATTCACACATTAAGTAGAATTTGTGCTTACACAGCCTGGGAAACTAAAGGAATCTCTATGACATCATATCTTACTCTCCCTATTCTCTCAGCACGGCACTGATAGCAAAGGTAATTAATTTAGGGGGAAAGTTTTTAAGTTAGTTTAGTTCTCCTGGAAAAAATCCGAAAACGTACCCATGGAAGTTAATGGGTGATAAAAATCGAAAAGTTTTAATTAAATTTAAGGTATAAATAGCAATAGCAATAGCATGTAAATAACCAAAAATTTATCTTCAGGTTCAATCTATTTTGTAGGTTCCACATTGGGTTTTTCACTGCCTGTCACAAATCACAATTTTCTAACCAGTTTAATATTCTTCTGAAGCAAATCTCTAAGCATTCGCAACATTCTACTGTATCTTTAACTGATTAGCAAGGTCAGCGCCTGAATAAAAGATACAATGTTGCGAGTGCTTACAGCTTTTGATCAGGATACACATAAAATTGTTTAAAGGTGATGGGCAGAATCTTTAAGGGCAGGGGCGTAACTAGAGGAGAGCAGGGGGAGCAACCGCAGGGGGCCCCATGTTCTTATTTTTCCTATGACAGATATAGCCTCCTTCCTATGGATGAAGCATGGATAGGGGCCCCATCATAGTTTTGCTGGGGGCCCAGTGATTCCTAGTTACACCACTGTTTTAGCGCTAGTCCAGAACGTTTTGGATGCAATTTGCGATCCTATGGCAGGGCATGTAGTAGCTTATGGGACCGGCCCCACTACATGAGCCGCACTACCATGTGCATCGTAGCGCATGTGGTCACCATTTTTGGTCCATATTGTATGCACTCCGATAGGGCTCAGGGCCCGGCCCCACTTCAGTCCGTGTGCACTGCACTTCCGGTATTGATCCCTGTCAGAGCAAATGCGATATAGACCAAAAATGGTAATCACATGCACTAGGATAGTGCATGGAAGTGCATCGCGTGAAGTGGGGGCGATTCCATAGGCTACTACATGCCCTGCAATACTAGAAGTGCAGCGCACATGTATGGAATCGCGAATAACAGATTCTGACTGTCATTTTTTTAACGCTCAGGCTACACACAGCCCCTAATGTTCTCCCTATATAAAGTATAGGGAGAACATTCGGGACTAACACATTCCCTGCAGCTGCGGCCGACTCCCTATACCATAGTATTTTCGGTTAGGTCCAAGCGTTTCATTTTACTGTCGGCATTGGGAACACTTGTTCTGTGCTACACACTTTAACAATAAAGGGGAAATTCTGTCAGATCCAACCGAACTGTCCCTTTATCGACAAAGTGTGTACTTATCTTTAAGATGGCTAGGAGTGACATAATAGAGAAAGGTGCTTGCAAAATGTTCCATCTTTTTGTGTGAGGGGGTCAGAACAGCCAGTCAGGTTAGTGATACACTTGAGGGGTCAGTGACCCTGTTGCATAAAGGTGGCCAGTAATCTCTGTATCAAGGGACTGTTAAGCTTAGGCCTATCTACAACTGTGTAGCATTGGCAGGTGTTACCGTACGTTTGCTCTTCGATCCAAGCAATTTTGCTTAATCGGAGGGCACAGATAATACAATCATATATGGGGCGATAAAAATATTTCTGTCTGACGATTGTCTCAGGCCGATGAACGACAGAGAACATAGCATCTATGGTGACCGTAAGAGCTAGGACACTATCTATCGATTGCGCTTGTGATCCCTGGTGGGCCACATTGCATGCACTGTGCTTCAATCCATTTTAAGAGTGCATAAAATTAGCAATTTTTTGCAAATAGTATGCAGTCCAATTATGCAAAATTGTGCGGATCGCAGTGCAAATGGACGGTAACGGTAGATTCAGTATTTCTCTAAATCAACATCAAAACTATATTTCCCTTGTTCGATCTGTGTAATGGGTGGTAATCGATGTTACGGTCATGGCTGTATAATCCCTAGAACAGGTTTTTTTGGGAGCAATTTTTTACTGACCCAGAAGGGAAAAATTGTACTATCTGTGGATCCTACATCCACAAATGAAATGTCCATGGCCACCATAAAGGCTACAGTCAAGTTTTCTCACACGCTAACAATCGAGCTTGCAATCCGTTAGAGCTGTTTTCCGAGCGCACATGATCAGCATTTGTTTTACAAATCGCATGTGTTCCAATTATGATAAATTGCGCGACTTGCAGCACAAACATATTGTAATGCACATCACACTGACAAAATGGTGCCGAGAATGCTTTTATACTCAGGGTGTGGCACTGCTGTGGTTGGGGAATTTAGGTCATGTGGCTGCCTAGATCATTTTCGAAAAAATGCAAAAATTTTAAAATTTTTGATTATAGTTAATTTTCGATATAGAAAAAAACTTCAGTGAGAGGTTTGGTGTCTGGAGTCACACGCCATGGTACTGCAGCTCTGCTACTGTCCCACCCAACCCCCGACATTAGGGAGATGTGTTATTATAGTCCTCAGTATTTTTTGGTTCCCATTTTTCAGTTCAAAATAATCTGCTTTTTACTGCTGCTTTTGATGTCACAATCCACTTTATTCTTAAATTTTTACTTTCAATTTATTATTTCTTGCTGTTTTATTATTAATACCTTTTGATAGATGTTCCCTTTTACTGATTTGCAGTTACAATTACTTCTTACATCTCAATTTCGCCTGTAATAATGGCTTCCTAGACACCCTGTGCTATTTCCTACTGTAACTGCCTGTAACAGCCTGTACTGTCAACCCTACCCGCTGCTGCATCTACCGGTATTCTCTTTATCTTATAACTTGTTGTGCTACCTGCTACTATAACTTTCTCTTAGTTATAAAGGAATAAAAACCAACACCATAAATAGCCTTGACACATACAGTGCTGTGGTTCAGTGTGGTTCAGTTGCTAAAAGGTTTCTGCAGTGTAAATATCACTGCAGTGGGTAAAATAAAACTATCGGCTTTACCTTTGTTGGAAAAACACTTGATTAAACCATGTACACACATCACCTGCATTATTCAGAACAACGTGGGACTTGCAGTTTCATTCATTTGTATAATGTGAAAGGTTTTTTTAAGTGATTAACGTGTCCTTGAATTAATTAGAAGCAAAAGGGAGCTATGCTGTGCGGAGCTGGGTATGAAGCCCTTTATCCAAAGAGATGGGATGCCCTTTATCCAAAGAGACGGGATGTAGCTTTATGGTCGAAGTTGCACTTGCATTATAATTTGACAATGGGCTTCTTTCCAGACCTCCTGCCTGGTGAAAAGAGATGGCTTTGCATTTTTTTTTAGCATAATGAATTTAATCCTTGCAGATTGCAACAAAGAGAGCAAATCTGCCCTTCAATTTAACAATTTGATTTACATTAGTAAAGACATTCTAACTTTTGGAATATGTTACGTAACCTTTAAATATTAATAAGGCAAAATATTTGAAGAGAAAATAATTTTTAAAGGGCATGTCCACCCCCAAAAGTATAATCCCCCCAGTAATGGCCCCATCATGTAGTGTAATAAAATCCTTACCTCACATCCCAGCTCCATATAGTTCTCCTGTAGTCCCCCCCCAAAGTCCCAAAAACTGCCCACCAGGAGGATAGCAGAGTCCATATAGGACTCTGCCTCCTATCTGGCCTCCGGGAGAAGTTTGGCATGCGTACTGCAGCCCTTCTAACCCTCCCTCCCCCTCCCTCTCCTTCCCTCTCCCTCCCGATTAGGATTCCCTCCCCCTAGCATAAAACCCTTTCCATATAACATTCCCCCTGTTATTAGAAAGTGCCCCAAACATTACTTACCTTCCCTCTTTCCTCCGCCGCACTGAACTCCCAACAGCCGCGTCCGTGATTGGCTGCCACTCAGCCAATCACAGACACGATTGCCGGTCCCGCCCCTCTGCTTGCATTTTCTCGCAAGCAGAGGGCCTGGCAGTGCGGCGGAGGAAAGAGGGAAGGTAAGTAAAGTTTGGGGCACTTTCTAATAATAAAAATATAGCGGTTGGGGCTGGGGGGACAGGGGGAATGTTATATAAAAAATTTTTTTCAAGGGTGGACATGCCTTTTAAAGGAGAAATATAGGGCATATTTATAATTGTGCGTTAACTTTTCGCGGCCGAGTTTCCCACCGTATTCAGCAAAATTGATATTTACACGATTTATAAAAGGGTGAAACCCGGCCGCAAAAAGTTAACGGGAGGCACGCCCACCTCGCCGCGGTTGGTCGCATTCACCAGAGCCCAACACCTTCCCAGCAGCCCCTCCCAGCCCCCTGCTCCGTACTCTCGCGGGGAGTGGAAGGGAGCCTTTTGGGGCTTAAGGAGTCCCGCAGCTCGACCGGGACCCCCTTCCCCGGTCCTATCAAGGGCAGGGGGCTGGGAGGGGCTGCTGGGAAGGGGTTGTGCGGCGGGAGGTCGCCACTGCGGGGGGGAAGGGCATGGTCAAGCCCTTTTATTATTTTAGTCACCCTTCTCTGAACTCCCCTTTTCAAGATGTCCCTTTTGTATATGGGATTCCAAAACTTTTTTTACACTTTTTTATTTTTACACTTAATATATAATGGTTGGGGGTGGGAGGGGATCCTCTGCAATAGATACAAAAAATGGAATGCTACATGAAGGACAGCCAAGGAGGGATCAGGAGGGTGGGATGGATCAGGAGGGTGGGAGGGAGGGGGGGAAAGGACCCCCCCTCCCCCTCTAAGAGGGCAAGGAGGAGGCAGAAACCTTTTGGACAGGAAGACAGCTACTACTACTCCTGTAATTTGGACAAGCACTACAAGGGAACCATAAGGAGCAGAGATCTAAGGTAACAATTTTTTTTTAATCTACTAGTGGGGCCAGTAGTTCATTAAAATTTTAGTTTGGGAAGCTGCTACTGATAGTATTGATTTAAAGTCCTTGTACCTGCAGATGAAATGCCCCATTTAGACTCAGTAGCTCTACCAGGCTCAATTGCCAAACCTTTTTATAAACCTGATCCAGTCAGTATCCTGTGTTTCCAAGTCGTAACATAAGCAGCTATAAATGTGGCACTTGCCATGGTGAAAACTAATAAGTATGAACATAGCATGTTCAGTTTGAACCACATAGTGTGGCAGGATTGCCTGTGTTCTATTCTCAGACCTGCAGGATTATCATATTTAGTTCCCCTGGGTGCTGGTAACTGTTTGAGTAACAGTTTAAAACATACCTGTGTAAAGATTCTATATCAACTGTATCCACACATAGCAAAACATATACACACCTAATTTCCACTGTGCATATATATATATACTAGCAAAATACCCGCGCTTCGCAGCGGAGATGTATTCAAATAACCTTTTTAGTAAGAAAGCAATAATGTATCAAGATTGCTGTAATCACTCGGCACTTGATATATTAAAGGGTATGTCCACCCTTAGAACTCACTTTTAACATGCTGTTCCCCCTGGTCCCCCAGCCCCAACCGCATAATTTTTTTTTTCAGAAAGCCCCCCAAACTCTTACTTACCTCCCCTCGTTCCTCCGCCGCACTGCCGGCCCTCTGCTTGCGAGAATGCAAGCAGAGGGGCGGGACCGGCAGTCGCGTCTGTGATTGGCTGAGCGGCAGCCAATCACGGACGCGGCTGCCGGTCATTCAGTGCAGCGGAGGAAAGCGGAGAGGTAAGTAAGAGTTTGGGGAGCTTTTGAAAAAAAAAATGCGGTTGGGGCTGGGGACAGGGGAGCAGCATATTAAGGGGGATTGACGCTAGGGGAGGGATAGTAGAATGGGAGGGAGGGAGGGGGGAGAGGGAGGGGGAGGGGGGAGGGGAGGAAGGACTGCAGTGCGCATGGCAAATATCTACCGGAGGCAAGATAGCAGGCGAGCCCTGCTATCCTCCTGGGGGTTAGTTTTGGGACTTTGGGGGGGGGGTCTACAGGAGAAACCTTATGGAGCTGGGATGTGAGGTAAGGATAAACTACACTACATAGTGGGGCCAGTAGTGTGGGGATTATAGTTTTGGGGGTGGACATGCCCTTTAAAGAAAGACAATTCAATAAGCTTTACGATAATGCAAAACTCATTAACTTTTTAATGTTATATTTTTTATTCAACTATGACATTTTGGTGAAAATAACCCCCACCACCCCTCCCGTCCACCCCTAATAACCCCCATATTCCTCTCTGTCCACCCTCCAAACCCTTCCCCTACACCTCAGCCAGTCCCCGCACACACCCTGAATTTTTGGTAAAATCGGTCCAGCCGTTAGTGTGCAGGAGTTAAAATTCTATTCCCCCCCCATTCACCCCCACCCTAAAAAATATATTTTGTTAACCTTTTACTGGTAAAGGAGTATATGCATACCAAATTTGGATGAAATCGGACCAACCAGTCTGTGCAATGTCAGATACTCACCGTTACAGGTGCAATGTCAGATACTCACCGTTACAGGTGGAATTTCGAAACTAAACCGTTAACTTTTGAATAGTAAGGTGCAATGAATGAGCCTGCCAAATTTAAGCCGTTTGCCTCTGCGGCAAGTTGGAGAATTAGTGATGAGTGAGTGAGTGAGGGCTTTGCCTTTTTGAAACGAAACCTGCTAACTTTTGTAAGTAAGGTGCAATGAATGAGCCTGCCAAATTAAGCCGTCTGCCTCCACGGCAAGTTGGAGAATTAGTGATGAGTGAGTGGAGGAGTGAGGGCTTTGCCTTTTCGAAACGAAACCTGCTTAACTTTGTAGAGTAAGGTGCAATGAATGAGCCTGCCAAATTTAACCGCTGTCTCCACGGCAAGTTGGAGAATTAGTGGTGAGTGAGTGAGTGAGTGAGGGCTTTGCCTTTTTGAAACGAAACCTGCTTAACTTTTGTAAGTAAGGTGCAATGAATGAGCCTGCCAAATTTAAGCCGTCTGCCTGCACGGCAAGTTGGAGAATTAGTGATGAGTGAGGCAATTTGGAGAATTAGTGATGAGTGAGTGAGTGAGTGCGTGCTTTGCCTTTTCGAAACAAAACCTGCTTAACTTTTGTAAGTAAGGTGCAATGAATACGCCTGCCAAATTTAAGCAGTCTGCCTCCACGGCAAGTGGAGAATTAGTGATGAGTGAGGCAAGTTGGAGATTAGTGATGAGTGAGTGAGTGAGTGAGTGAGGGCTTTGCCTTTTCAAAACGAAACCTGCTTAACTTTTGTAAGTAAGGTGCAATGAATGAGCCTGACAATTTAAGCCGTCTGCCTCCACAGAAGTTGGAGAATTAGTGATGAGTTAGTGATGAGTGAGTGAGTGAGTGAGGGCTTTGCCTTTCAAAATGAAACCTGCTTAACTTTTGTAAGTAAGTGCAATGAATGAGCCTGCCAAATTTAAGCCATCTGCCTCCACGGCAAGTTGGAGCATTAGTGATGAGTGAGGCAGTTGGAGAATTAGTGATGAGTGAGTGAGTGATGGGGGTGGCAAGTTGGAGAATAAGTGATGATGAGTGAGTGAGTGAGTGAGGGCTTTGCCTTTTCGAAACGAAACATGCTTAACTTTTGAAGTAAGGTGAATGAATCAGCCTGCCAAATTTAAGCCGCTGCCTCCATGGCAAGTTGGAGAATTAGGATGGGGTGAGTGAGTGAGGGCTTTGCCTTTTCGAAACGAAACCTGCTTAACTTTTGAAGTAAGGTGCAATGAATGAGCCTGCCAAATTTAAGCCGTCTGCCTCCACGGCAGGTTGGAGAATTAGTGATGAGTGAGGCAGTTGGAGAATTAGTAGTGAGTGTGGTGAGTGAGTGAGGGCTTTGCCTTTTGAAATGAAACCTGCTTACTTTTGTAAGTAAGGTGCAATGGATGAGCCTGCCAAATTTAAGCCGTCTGCCTCCACGGGAAGTTGGAGAATTAGTGATGAGTTAGTGATGAGTGAGTGAGTGAGTGAGGGCTTTGCCTTTTCGAAACGAAACCTTTAACTTTTGTAAGTAAGGTGCAATGAATGAGCCTGCCAAATTTAAGCCGTCTGCCTCCACGGCAAGTTGGAGAATTAGTGATGAGTTAGTGATGAGTGAGTGAGTGAGTGAGTGAGGGCTTTGCCTTTTCGAAACGAAACCTGCTTAACTTTTGTAAGTAAGGTGCAATGAATGAGCCTGCCAAATTTAAGCCATCTGCCTCCACGGCAAGTTGGAGAATTAGTGATGAGTGAGGCAAGTTGGAGAATTAGTGATGAGTGAGTGGTGAGTGAGTGAGGGCTTTGCCTTTTCGAAACGAAACCTGCTTAACTTTGTTAAGTAAGGTGCAATGAATGAGCCTGCCAAATTTAAGCCGTCTGCCTCACGGCAAGTTGGAGATTAGTGATGAGTTAGTGATGAGTGAGTGAGTGGGGGCTTTGCCTTTTGAAACGAAACCTGCTTAACTTTTTAAGTAAGGTGCATAGAATGGCCTGCCAAATTTAAGCCATCTGCCTCCACGGCAAGTTGGAGAATTAGTGATGAGTGAGGCAAGTTGGAGAATTAGTGATGAGTGAGTGAGTGAGTGAGGGCGGCAAGTTGGAGAATTAGTGATGAGTGAGTGAGTGAGTGAGTGAGTGAGTGAGGGCTTTGCCTTTTTGAAACGAACATGCTAACTTTTGTAAGTAAGGTGCAATGAGAGCCTGCCCAAATTTAAGCCGTCTGCCTCCACGGCAAGTTGGAGAAAAGTGATGAGTGGGTGAGTGAGTGAGGGCTTCACCTTTTCGAAACGAAACCTGCTTAGCTTTTGTAAGTAAGGTGCAATGAATGAGCCTGCCAAATTTAAGCTGTCTGCCTCCACGGCAAGTTGGAGAATTAATGATGAGTGAGGCAAGTTGGAGAATTAGTAGTGAGTGATTGAGTGATGAGAGGAGGGCTTTGCCTTTTTGAAACGAAACTGCTCTTAACTTTTGTAAGTAAGGTGCAATGAATGAGCCTGCCAAATTAAGCCGTCTGCCTCCACGGCAAGTTGGAGAATTAGTGATGAGTAGTGATGAGTGAGTGAGTGAGTGAGGGCTTTGCCTTTCGAAACGAAACCTGCTTAACTTTGTAAGTAAGGTGCAATGAATGAGCCTGCCAAATTTAAGCCGTTTGCCTCCACGGCAAGTTGGAGAATTAGTGATGAGTTAGTGATGAGTGAGTGAGTGAGGGCTTTGCCTTTTTGAAACGAAACCTGCTTAACTTTTGTAAGTAAGGTGCAATGAATGCGCCTGCCAAATTTAAGCCATCTGCCTCCATGGCAAGTTGGAGAATTAGTGATGAGTGAGGCAAGTTGGAGAATTAGTGATGAGTGAGTGAGTGAGTGAGTGAGGGCGGCAAGTTGGAGAATTAGTGATGAGTGAGTGAGTGAGTGAGTGAGGGCTTTGCCTTTTCGAAACGAAACATGCTTAACTTTTGAGTAAGGTGCAATGAATGAGCCTGCCAAAAAAGCCGTCTGCCTCCACGGCAAGTGGAGAATTAGTGATGAGTGAGGCAAGTTGGGATAGAATTAGTGATGAGTGAGTGAGTGAGTGAGTGAGGGCTTTGCCTTTTCGAACGAAACCTGCTTAACTTTTGTAAGTAAGGTGCAATGAATGAGCCTGCCAAATTTAAGCCGTTTGCCTCCAGGCAAGTTGGAGAATTAGTGATGAGTTAGTGTGAGTGGTGAGTGAGGGCTTTGCCTTTTGAAAACGAAACCTGCTAACTTTTGTAAGTAAGGTGCAATGAATGAGCCTGCCAAATTTAAGCCATCTGCCTCCATGGCAAGTTGGAGAATTAGTGATGAGTGAGGCAAGTTGGGAATTGTGAGTGAGTGAGTGAGTGAGTTAGGGCGGCAAGTTGGAGAATTAGTGATGAGTGAGTGAGTGAGTGAGGGCTTTGCCTTTTCGAAACGAACCATGCTTAACTTTTGTAAGTAAGGTGCAATGAATGAGCCTGCCAAATTTAAGCCGTCTGCCTCCACGGCAAGTTGGAGAATTAGTGATGAGTGTGTGAGTGAGTGAGGGCTTCACCTTTTCGAAACGAAACCTGCTTAACTTTTGTAAGTAAGGTGCAATGAATGAGCCTGCCAAATTTAAGCTGTCTGCCTCCACGGCAAGTTGGAGAATTAGTGATGAGTGAGTGAGTGAGGGCTTTGCCTTTTTGAAACGAAACCTGCTTAACTTTTGTAAGTAAGGTGCAATGAATGAGCCTGCCAAATTTAAGCCGTCTGCCTCCACGGCAAGTTGGAGGCCAAATTTAAGCCATCTGCCTCCACGGCAAGTTGGAGAATTAGTGATGAGTGAGTGAGTGAGTGAGTGAGTGAGGGCTTTGCCTTTTATTTATATATATATAAAATCATTTTTCTTTCTCCTGTTTCAGTTTCTGCTTCAGATAACTTTGTTATTGTCTTGGTCCTAATAGACCTGGATAATATAGTCCCTTACCTCCAAAAGCATTTGCAATTGCATTTAATTACGTCCAAAAGAAATATATTTTGTTATCCTCCAAAGGCCTTATATTTATTAATATCTAAGGCATTGCTTGTCTATGGAATTCCTGAGCTGAAGATTTAATAACCTTTGGACTAGCTGTCAATTCAGCAAAAGGCTATGCTGTCTATCCGAGCTGGGTCCAGGAAGGTAACCTTTGCAAAAAACAAAATGTATGCCAAGTGGAAGTAATGCATAGCTAAAAACTATCAAAATAAATGGTAACTTTTTGTGGTATTGTAAAGGTCTAAAATACTGTGAAATATATTTTTGAAAAGGCAACAAAGGAAAGCAAAATCCAAGAATCCCTAACATACTTAAAAGTATCTACAAATGCTAATTGTGCTTTTTTTTGAGACACATTACAATTATTCCTATTAATAGCACAATTACAAAAAATTTTTCCAATAAATATTTATTTGTCTAGTTTGTCTGTAATTTACAACCAACTCTCATTTAGCTTCACAGTGTCTGTGGTTATTTTAATTAACCTTAAGACATGTTACGATATCAATTTCAAGCACACAGCATATGCATCTTTACATAAAAATGTATTTACTGATTAATAAAACCTGCATCCCACATCTTTTCTAACATAATCTCATATCTGTTTTCCTCACTCTGGTTAATTCTCTCAGTACCCGTGAAGTTACCATTTGGTACATGCAGCATAGGCTAGCAAAACAGATGATATAACACTAGGAGGAGGTGAAGGAGATGGGGATTGCTAAATACTCAATTTGCATGTTATCCTCGCTTCACAAGATGTGCCAATTTTGCTGGTCATGTTCAAGTACTCAGGGGAATTGTGTTAATTTTAAAATGCTCACAGTAAATGTGTAAACATACAATTTACATATATTAAAATCCACTTGTTTACACCTCTTTTAGGAAGTAATATCATGCATGCGTATTAAAGTTTCAGGAATTGTTATCATTCTAGGCAGGACTAGAATTTTAAAGCTGCCACTCCCTTATACTTATATGAAGCATGTTTCTACGCTCAGTTTTGTCCTGTCATGCACAATAAGGGGTAATAGTAATAAGGTTACAGAATGGCATAATTTTGATGCCACACCTTACAAGATGGTCAGTTGCTAACTTTCACTGGCATCACGTTTTATAATTTTTCATATCTCCTAGTTTCTCATCATGTTTAGTGTTCATCCATATGCCATGACAGACCTGCCATCAATTCTCTATAAATTGTTCATTAATTGGTAAACTAAAGCCAAGGTTTGTGAAGGTTCTCATTCATACAGGCCATAGTATATCTGATGTATTTAGTTAGATCAACTGGACAAGTTTAGTTCTTGCTAATAAATATAGTCATGCTAAGAGTTGCTGAAATACTAAGTATAAGTATTGAATACCTTGTCAAGTCCAGTTGATCTAACCGAAAATAGATAAAACCAATGTACTCTGCGTAATGCTTCTAATATATATATACTGACCACTCTTAAAAACACCCTTAAAACAAAAACTGGTGATTTGTCAGTTATCTGCCCGCAACCCCAACTGTTATTTTTACTGGATACCTGAATATATATGTAGCAAACCCTGTTTAGGGCTGCTGAATTTAACTTGGGTCCTCCTACTTTTACTTACCTCCCCTCTTTCCTCCGCAGCGCTGCCGGCCCTCTGCTTGCGAGAAAATGCAAGCAGAGGGGTGGGACCGGCAGTCGCGTCTGTGAGTGGCTGAGCGGCAGCCAATCACGGACGCGGCTGCCGGTCATTCAGTGCAGCGGAGGAAAGAGGGGAGGTAAGTAAAAGTTTGGGGCACTTTCTAAACCTAAAAATGAAGCGGTTGGGGCTGGAGACCAGGGGAATACTATATCAAAGGGGATTGATGCTAGGGGAGGGAATCCGGAGGGGGAGGGGAGGGGGAGAAGGGCTGCAGTACGCATGCCAAACTTCTCCTATATGGACTCTGCTATCCTCCTGGTGGGCAGTTTTTGGGACTTTGGGGGGGGGGACTACAGGAGAACCATATGGAGCTGGGATGTGAGGTAAGGATTAAACTACACTACATGATGGGGCCAGTAGTTGGGGGGATTATAGTTTTGGGGGTGGACATGCCCTTTAAACATCTTATATTACTCTATACAATTGTACCCTGCTCACTGGCCAGTGGCTATTACTAGTCCTGTTGGAGCTCATGTGAAACACAATAACTTGTATAGAACTGGTGATGAAAATCTTCACTGAGGTAGTAAAAGGGAACACAGTCCCACATATGATAGTCCGTGCTATTTGGGTGCTAAATAGTCTCAGTTCCAACACAGTGTCAGTCTCTTCATTTAATGGCCCAGTACTGCACTGATATTTACAGGTGGCCGCAGCCTCTCACCAATCTTCTGATCCACCTCCAGGCTATTTGGTAGCAGGCAGGATGTACAGACGGCTCTACCGATGTCCAGATACAGCTGCTCCCCAAACAGAATTTCCTCTGATGAGATGAGAAAATCTCACAAAAATCCAGTCACAGGCACTAACTCCCAGAGTCCAGGCTCCTCCCCCTTCCAGAAATATCTTCCCTTGCCGGTCTCCCTCAATAATAATAAAAAAACTCCTTTTGTGTGAATAAACAGTACTATAAGCTTAATGACAAAGAGTAAAACATAATAGGAAGTTTACCTAAATAGAAAAACACATTGTGGGTGCTACATATACATAGAATAATTATGGTAAACCTATTGGTTCTCCTCCTCAAGTGCAAATAGGATTAAAATATTATGGTGTTCTAGTTGTCCTTTTCATTCCATGGGTCAGCCGTTGACCATCATAGTAGTCTTGGACAACACAGGTTTGGGATGATATGTGAGTAACAGCAGGGGGAGCCTATGGGATATTTTGAGCTTGCTGAGCAGATAGGTGATTGGCAGGCTGGGTAGGATTGTAATGTTTAATATAATTTGAAATTCCTTTACATGTAAGAGCCCAGATAGTGACTTGGCAGCTTTTGGATGTGCAGATCAGACTATGATTTATTAGCAAATTTCAGTAACTAAGTAGCAGCATTTCAAGCTGTTTAAATGTAATTTAATCAAGCCCAACATTATGTAACCTTTATAAATATGCATGCTTTACATTCCATTTACAGAACAGGAAATATTTTCAATTTGCTGTGCAGGTGTAAACTAGAATTTTGCCACATAGCCTTCTTCAGGATTATTTCATTGACCGCAGCATTGCTATGGCATAGATGCAACCTAGTTTTACTTACAAATGCAAATTAAATGTTTCATTCTCTTTACAATAAACACTTGATTGAAAACAATTAGCCTCATTTACCAACAGCTGCAACAGTAAAATGAGGGGTTAAACTTGCGCTAACTAATTCAATAGCCATGATGACAAGGTATTCAATACCGGTATTTGAGTTACTCTTAGCATGACTATATAACACAGTTAATAGCTAAAGTCATGCTGGGGTAAAATCCCTTTCAAGATTTACCCACAAGCACAAATCTGGTTTAATTACAGGGTATGTCCACACCCCTCACAAACTTTTAGCAGGCTAATTGACCCCCAAAACTTCAACCTCATATCTCAGCCAATCACAGGTGCTGCTGCCAGTCTGGCTGGGAAAAAGCTGGTAAGTAGGTTTAGCAGCAGCTTTGAAAACGAAGAATCTTGTGAGGTCGAGTTTTGTGTGTGTGTTTGTGGGGTAGACATACCCTTTAAATCTGGTATCGGTGCTGGAACTGCCTTCTATTAGACTAAAGTTGCAGGATACTGGTATTGATACATAAAGTTTAAATTGATCCAGGAATATTTCCGATTGCCACTTGGAGTCAAGTATTTCCCCCCCTACATACTGTTTCTTTTCCCCTTGCTCAGGATAAACAGTTAGGCAGGAAATGTGATTATTGCTGAGTAGAGATGTCCGAACTTCGAAAAATCCGGTCCGCGCGAGGATCCGCGGATTTTCGAAAAAATCCGAAAATTCGAAAATCCGCGAGCGGACCCGTTAAAACGTATTAAAATGAAAGTTCGGCAAAATCCGCATTAAAAGTGGTCTAAATAGCCTTGGTAACGTACACTTAACCATCAGGGACCTGGGTAATGGCCTTAGAAGCACGTATAAATGCCAACAATACCTAAAAGTACAGTCCGCTAGCGTGACTTTAAAAAAACGGTATTTTTCGAAAATACGAGGATTCCTGTAAAAACGAAGATTCCGTAAAAAAACGAGGCTTTCTGTCACTATGATAGCTGCCATTGGTTAATTTAGATTATGTGGCTTGCTCCTTCTTGAAAATTTACACGAATTACTCGTTTTTACGTGTATTCTCGTAATTACGAGAATACTCGTAATTACGGGAATCCTCGTAATTACGAGGATCTTTGGTTTTTCCGTATCCCGCAAGTATCGTAGATCCTCGTAATTACGGAGATGCTCGTATTTTCGAAAATTTTCCTAAAAAAAAAAAAATCCGCAGTTCGGAAGTTCGGAAGTCCGGAAAGTCCGGAATAATCCGCCGTTCGCGGACGGGAGAAATCCGCGGCGGATCCGGGTTCGGGTCCGCGAACCGGCCATCTCTATTGCTGAGTAGGTTGGACTGGATGGATGTACCGTATGTCTTCATCCAACCTCAAATACTACACTACTATACTTAATGAAAACCAAAAAGAACCCGTGCACCCTGTGCGTGGGACCAAAACAAGCAGTAATACAGATATATATTTTATATTTTATTAATATAAAAACACTGTTCTCAAATGAGCTAGCCAGCTCTCTCAATATAATACTAAAAAATGTTAAATACACCCTGTATTACAAAATAACATATAGACATCTAAAAATCTCAAAGTGCCGCTGTATATGAGGGTAAAAATGTATAAAGTAGCTATGCACAAAATGTCTAGCCTCTTTTTCTAGCAAAAGATAACATTTCTAAATATACCTGTGATTACAGCTGAGTTGCTGTGGGATCTCTGAGCTGTAACATTATTAGCTGTCAACTTCCAGGAAGCAAGACTGCAGTTTCCTGTGAAGTGTACTGCATACTCTTAGCTGGGTGTTCCCAGATAAGGTGAATTATGGGAGCTGACCCCTAGTACCCACAGGTTGTTTTCATAAATTAGCCAGCATGTAGTTTTAGATCATGTAAAGTTGTTTGAGTGAGTATAGGGACCCTTGAAAGGGCATGTCCACCCCTTTTTTAAACTTTTTATATATTATACATATTGATCCCCCAGCCCCAACCGCCGTAATAAAATTCTTAGAAATTGCCCTGATATGTACTTACCTTCCCTCTATCCTCCGCGGCAGTCTCCAGGCCCTCTGCTTGCACGGAAATGCAAGCAGGGGGCGGGACCGGCAGCCATGTCCCTGATTGGCTGAGGGGCAGCCAATCAGGGACGCGGCTGCCGGCTACTCAGAACGCCGGAGGATAGAGGGAAGGTAAGCAACTATCGGGGCACTTTCTATGAATTCTGTTACAGCGGTTGGGGCTGGGGGATCAATATATATAATATATAATTGGTGATTGTTTACCTAGGGGGAGGGAGAAAAAAATGGGAGGGAGGGGGGGGGAGGACTCTCCTGCGCATGCCTCAACCTTGTCGGTTGAGGTTGAGACATGCCAGGATGAGTCACCCAAACCTTCTACACTACACTTTCCTGGACTTTGGAGGGGCACAGCATGGCAACCATAAGGAGCTGGGATGTATGGTAAGAATTTTTGTACACTACAGAGTGGGGCCAGTATGGGGTTAAATTTGAGTTTTGGGGGTGGACATGCCCTTTAATATATTTGTAAAAAGCGATCACATCCCCACGCAAATGTCTTTTCTCTAATGTAAATAGCTCTAACTTGTCAAATCTGCCTGCATAGTCAAGCCCCTCCATTCCCTTTATTATTTTAGTTGCCCTTCTCTGAACTGCTTCCATTTCCAAGATGTCCCTTTTGTATATGGGATTCCAAAATTGCACCACATATTCCAAATGAGGTCTTACCAGTGTTTTGTAAAGAGGGAGTATAATGTTTTTTTTCTCTTGAATCTATTCCCCTCTTTATACAATACAATATCTTGCTAGCTCTAGTTGTTGCTGCCTGGCATTGCTACAGCTAAGTCTGTTATCTACCAGAACCAACAATTATAAAGTGCTAGGTCAAGATGCATCATGGGGGTTACCCTACTTACAACCTTACTATGGAGACACAGTGCGATGATACAAATTTTTGTATTAAGGGGAATGTTGGGAAATTTTTTAAATTTTTTAACCTCACTGTATCCCTGTCAGCAATAAAGGATTTTTACCTTGCAATACAAATATTCTACTGTATTCTGTCAGTTAGAGTGCTTTTTCCTCTCCTATTTGCTGTATATATAATCTCCCTGTAAGCCTGTTCGGTCTCCTCCGATTTCAAAATTTTCCTTAAGTTAAAAGTTAACACAGTGAACTTTTGTATATTGCAACCTATATATAACCTATATATAATGACACTATGTCATGGTTACTATTCCCTAAGCTTCCCATCAACTCCAAAATGAGCTCAGGCTTAGTCTTGTCTAGTAGGAACTTCTACTATCTGTGAAAGAAAATGCTCATAAAGAAGATTTAAGAACTTTATACCTTTTGAGGTGCCGGTAGTTCCCTTACTTCAATCTATGTCAGGGTAGTTAAAATCCCTCATAACCAGAACATGCCCCACACCAGCAGCATTAGCCAACTGCATATTGAGATTCATTTCCACTTTCTCACTGGAATTTGGCGGCTTATAACATACACCAACAATTAATTTACCCTCCTTCTTGCTTCCTGTACACAGCTCCACCCATATTGTTTCTGCCTTATCGTCTATACCCCCATCTATTCCATCTTTTAAATTTGGCTTCAATTCTTGTTTAACATACATACATACTCCCCCTCCTTTCTTATTAACTCTGTCATATCTAAATAAGGATTATTAGACATGCCATGATTATTATTAGATTATTATTAGATTAGTCATTTTTTTTGCTATACTGATCACATCATACCTTTCCTTTAAAACTATTAGTTCCCCAGTTTTTCCAGACAGACTTCTTGAATTTTTAAAGATACATTTTAGATTATCATTCAATTTACTTCCAAAGTTGGACGTACATGCCTCCTTATCCTTTATGCTCCCCCCTCCTCCACTTCCACCCATCATTATCTTATTAGCCCTCTGATCTCCAATCTCTCTATCTACCTCTGTGTAGTCCAATGTAAATTCCCCCCTCTTCTCCAACCCTCTAGCCATCTTCTCCCCCCAAAACAGCTGTGCCATCATTATTGAGGTGCAGTTCATCCTTACTAAAGAGCATGTAGCCTACAGAGATGTCTGCCCAGTTCTCTAATAACCCAAACCCCATCTCCTTACACCACTCTTTTAGCCACGCATTTATACTTCCAAGCTCTCATTGCCTAGAGTAGCACGTGGCTGCAGTAGTATTTCTGAAAACACTAGCCTTGAGGTCCTTTCTTTTAACTTAGCCCCCAACTCGCGGAAGGAACTCACCTCCACCTCTAACTTTGTCATTGGCACTAACGTGAACCAAGATTGCCTGGTCACTCCTAGACCCACCCAATAATCTGTGTACAAGATCCACCACATGTTGAACAATAGCACCAGTCAGGCAACACACTGTTCAGCATGTAGGGTCTACCCTTCTAATAATGGAGTCCCCTACCACTTCCACCTGCCTATCCTTCCCATCCCCAAGTTCTCCCTCACTTTTATTAGAGATGGCCATCCCCTGGGTGCTCAGGGGAATGGCCTGCTCCATACATGCTACTGAGCCATCGTCCTCCACATCTTCACCTAATACGGCAAATCTGTGGATCAACCATCTGGAAAGAAGCAACCTTACCCTTTTGTCCCCTACTTCCCCTGGTGACCCTTACAAATCTATCTTTCTTTACAAATCAATCTTCCTTTAGCACCTTATCTGCTCCATTTCCACCCTCCAGTTTACGCACCCCTTAAAGGGCAACTATGGTCTCCAAACAAGTTAGGGTTAAATTAAAGCCTGCAGTATTTCCTTTATAATGAGCTAACAATCACTTCTCTGGCTTTAGCCTGTGAGAAATGATATTGGGGTTAATGTTCCAGTAGCTTTAGTGACATCACCTTACCTCTGCCCGTCCCTCTGCCCCGGGGGGAGAAGCATGCTCAGTAAAGACTTAATGCTGGGGAAATCAGGAAGTACCTGGGGGGAAAAATTGACAGTTGAGAGGAGGAGCCTATTAATGCAGACAGGGGCTGGTCACATGACTACAGGCTGGTCACATGGCTAAAAATAGGAAGTGTTCAAGCAAGCTGGTCACATGGCTAAAAACAGGAAGTGTTCAAGCAGGAAGTAATATTGCTGGACTTCTCCAGCAATAACTTCTCACAAATTTTATCTAGAGATGTGATTAAGGTTTTATTTTGAAGGTACAATTGAAGGCTTTTTATATAATCCTTACTAGTTTGGAAGAATTGGAGACCACAGTTACCCTTTAAATACAGACAAACCCCTTTAAAACAAAAAATCACTTTACAAGTAAAACGCTCAGAGCTGCATTGCTCTTCCAAGAGGACTTATATGTGAGGTTCAAAACCATTCTTTATTTGGAGGTATGGCACAGAAATGCCCAAACCATGGAAGGTTACCAATGTATTTTTTCAGAATCTACTGTGAAATAGGCCTTGAAATTGACAAAGTGTTGCCAGTCTAACTCATTTCATTCTTATCATAGGGATATGGTAATAGTCTTTTTAGATACTTTCAGAGCTCTGGTTAAAATAAAATATGTGTATGTGGTTTATGATGCATGTGATATGGAGAGAGGTGTATGTATTACTTCATTATTTGATGGGAATATCTGGAATTGCTTCTACACATAGGTGCAATTTATATTATGCGCATACATTATAGAGTTAGTTATGTCTACAGATGAACAGCTGTACAAACTCTAACAAACTGTGTATCCTGGAATTTAATTGCTCAGATGTAGAAGGAAAGAAAAATAATTTTAAAATCAAGGGAGCTGGTGATAATACCCAGGGAAAAAAGCAAAATGGGAGAAATGTTTCAGTGTTCTCGGGCTGCTGACATCTGAATGTGAGACATGATAAAAGTCAGCCAGTGTCAGGATGGTCTGCAGGGAACTGCCTGGAAAAATATCAGTTTCTAGCTATTTCAGTCTGACGAGACTTCCACAGGAAAAAATATTCAGCTTTTGATCGTAACAAAGCAACTGAGGTTAAGAATAAAGATGTATTCTTTTGCTGAGAGAGATAAAGTTAGTGAGCAAGGTAGATCTTGTTAGGATGTAGAATGCAAGCAATAAATGGAATATCCTGTACATCTGTGTGCATGCTAGTAGAAAAGCCCAAGATGCTGCTCTACGAACAGTTAGGAAGCTCTGAGACTACCTGTCTAGAAGATAATATGTAGGAATTTCATCACTGCTGATTTCATTCTCTACACTGTCTAATCATGTTTAGTTAATTCATTCTTTTAGAGAAAAAATGAATATTAGTTCAGATCATTGAAGCAGCAATCTTTAAAGTAATGCTGGCTGGGTAAATGGCTGAGATATCTTGTTGCAGCCTTTGGGCAAATACTTTATCTCGCTCTCTCTCCTTTTCTCACTTAGTATAAAAATAAAAACTGTGAAATTTCATGGCTATGGGGCTCTCTAGGGAAATTCTGTTTATCACACTATATAACATAACAACTCTACAAAAATCAGGAGTAATTATATCTTTACATGTTTGGCCCTAGAAAAATCCTCAGCGATTTCGGAATTTTCTTTCACAATTGATCAGCGGGTCTGTGAGGGGAATAAAATGCTGGGAAAAGGGAGGGGATACAGGAGCAAGAAAAGCAAAACAAAGAATTTGCACATTTTTAAAACCGTTTCTCGCAGATTTATAAATTGAAATAAACAGCTTGGGCTTCACATATTGGCAAAGGAACGTGACTGGTTCAAGAGAGGTGTAAAGGAGGCCATTTATGTGAAAATAAAGAAACCAAGCCTAAACAGAGGTGGGGAGGTTCGACACCAACTGTCTGCCATGTTCAATGCTGTTTTGACGCCTTACTCTGGGCATTCCTATAACACCTCTTAGCCACTATCTCCATTCTAGCTACAGCAAAATCATACATATCAACTGAAATATTAGATGTTTCAGACTGGATATCTAAAGAAATAAGAGTCCAATCAACAAAAAAAATGGTACCGTGATAGTTGGGAAAAAATAACAGTTTCCAGTAATGGGCAATGCAAAACTAATTTCCCAATGTACATATACTTGCACTGTATATGTATAAGTGCACTGTAAAATCAAGTTATGTTGATTTGGAAGCTGCAGCTTTAAAAATACTGTTGCCATATTTTTTTCCCTATGCCCCTCCAGAGCCTACCTTTGTGCCTTGAAAGTTGCTGACATCTTGTTACTGGTTTGCTGAATGTTAAGCTCCGCCCCTCTGAAATTTCCTCTGCTTTCTCCTGCTTGAGCCTCAAACAGTAATGCCTGTGAGTTCCGTGCACTCTCCTGCTTGAGCCTTAAACTGTCATGCCTGTGAGTTCCGTGCACTTTCCTGCTTGAGCCTCAAACAGTAATGTCTGTGAATTCCATGCACTCTCCTGCTTGGCACAGCTGTGTTCCTCGAGTTTGCCTTCCATGTTCATTCTTAGCACCATGTGTCTTAGTGGTTTTTCGTAAATAAAGGATTGGTTTTAAGCAACTGAGAGTGTGCAGCCTGCTTCCTACTTCTGTTTTGCACTCTCCTGCTTGAGCCTTAAATAGTCATGCCTGTGAGTTCCATGCACTTTCTTGCTTGAGCCTCAAACAGTAATGTCTGTGAATTCCATGCACTCTCCTGCTTGAGCCTTAAAAAGTAATGCCTATGAGTTCCGTGCACTCTCCTGCTTTAGCCTCAAACAGTAATGCCTGTGAGTTCCGTGCACTCTCTCCTTCTCCTGCTTGAGCCTCAAACAGTAATGCCTGTGAGTTCCATGCACTCTCCTGCTTGAGCCTCAAACAGTAATGCCTGTGAGTTCCATGCACTCTCCTGCTTGAGCCTCAAACAGTAATGCCGTGAGTTCCATGCACTCTCCTGCTTGAGCCTCAAACAGTATGCCTGTGAGTTCCATGCACTCTCCTGCTTGAGCCTCAAACAGTAATGCCTGTGAGTTCCGTGCACTCTCCTGCTTGAGCCTCAAACAGTAATGCCTGTGAGTTCCATGCATGTGCGTGTGCACAGAACTCATAGGCATTATCGATTAAGGCTCATGCAGGAGAAAGCAGAGGAAATCTCAGAGGGGCGGAGATTAACATTCAGCAAACCAGTAACAGGATGTCAGCAACTTTCAAGGCACAAAGGTAGAATCTGGAAGGGCATAAGTAAAAAAAAATGAATTTAAGAGATGAGGGTCGCACTCCAAACAATTTAATTTAATGATAAACCACGCACATCAAAATCACAACATTTCGGGGCAACATGCCCCATCCTCAGGGGCATGTTGCCCCAAAATGTTGTGATTTTGATGTGTGTGTTTTATCATTAAATTGAATTGTTTGGAGTGTGACCCTCATCTCTTTACTTGATTACTCCCTGGCCTTTGAAGGGTGAAGGCCTAAGAGTACGTCAGCACCCACTGGGGAATTGAGTGCGTTTGGGAATTTTTGTGTTACTGAAAAAAAAATGGCAACAGTATTTTTAAAGCTGCAGCTTCCAAATGAACATAACTTGATTTTACAGTGGACTTATCCTTTAAATAAAACAAGCATAACTGTGGAAGTTGATGTCTTGACTTTTGTATTTCTATTGATATATAGGGCCATAGATTTTCCTCATTGTTTAAACTATTCTTATCTATCACTAAAAAGTGGCAAATGATTCTCTAAGAATTGGGATCTGCCACAAAAGATACAAATCTATAATTCTTTTTACTGTATAGGCTTCTGTTTACATGGACAGTAAGATCTATGTTTGTGTCATCAGTAAAGGTAAATAGTATGATCACTCAGCTTATCTAGAAAGGTATTACAAAAGTTGACCCTGAGATCTTTAGAGCATATATATCTTTCTGAATGGGATATCACATCAGTAAATATCGTCTCAGAAATTGTTTAAAAGCAATATCCTCTATTGCATCCTAAAATGTCAGAAAATGTTCTAACAGAGTGAACTATAAAGCAATTATTTTTTCTGTGAAGGTGTGTGTATGCAGTGATTGATCAATTGCATTGAAATGACTGAATGGGGAGTTTTAATCCCAGGACTCATATCTACTGCTGTAATTGAGTGCTTGGTATGAACAAGACAATCCTGCACTTGGGTCTTTTTGGCTGATTCCCATCTTGTGAAACACCAGCAGGAGCTCAAGCTAAAGCATATATTTTACATAAGGATTTAATGTAAATCCAGAGAGACTAGCAAATGAGATTGCAAACTTCCTTTTTTTTAAACAAAATATATATTACCAAACTATTGCTTGATGGAATGTTATAAGCATCCTAAAGGTCTGATGTCTTAAGAAGTGTTAGTTTGTCTTCTTTATTTAAAGGCCATCAATAGAACAAAGTGCGGTTACAATCTCCCACATACAGGGATATTCAATAAAAGTTCTTATCATTACAAATGGTACTAATTTTGTCCGAACCAATCAAAAGTTAGCTTTCAAATGTTAAATAAGATCTGATTGGTTGTGGCAAAATTACGATAAGAACTTTCATTGAATCTGCCTGATAGTGTTTTACCATCAAGAGTTTATTGAAGAGGATAACGTATTTTCCCAGGTTCACAAGAAGATAGTCCTCCACACAGAGGAGCACAATACAAACAGATATGTTCCTGGAGGTCCTTACAGACCATGGGGTGTTAATTAACTGGTTTCCTGCAATAAATGAAGGCAAAAATGTGGTCCACCACCTCCTTAAACTAAAATTTATATACAAGCTGCTCACAGAGAGAACAGTAATTTTTTTAAGGAAAATGTCAGTAGACATCTATTCAGCTTATTTTTCCATTATATTGCAAGAAAACACTAATTAGAAAAGAGATACAGAGGCCCTTTAACACTGTGACTTCAAACTTATTTTTGAAGTTAATTTCACAATAGTCCAGAGGCACTAGAGAAAATGTAGCAAACAGCACCCTCAGCTCAAAGTGCGTCAGAGTTATGTCTGCCAATGCTGGCCATGAATACTAATCAAGGCCTACTCCTGGGTTTCTACTTTTAACCTCTGCACTAGAGTTTTAGAGAGAATAGTACAGTACAATTCCTATAATGATATGTTATGCAATGGCTATAATGGTGTGTAACTAAAATTACCTGGAAAGATATAAATTATTTTAAGATCCCTTTCTAGATATATTTTTATTTTAGCTATACATAAACTGATATCAAGTCTTAACAGACACCTAAAAGGACACCTAAAAGGACAAATTCTTAAGACACCTAAAAGGACAAATTCAAATACAATTCACCTGTGTAAATATAGGTATAAGAACTAATCTTATAGGGAATATTTTGGTTATATAATAGACCAAGAATGGCTGCCCCCAATCAGCTGTACCTTAGGTTGTCACATGATGTGGGTTAGACTGCCCCTATTCCCCTATTATTTTGTGAACTTTCCAAAATAAAGATCGCAATATATCATCTTACCACCAAACCATCTTAAACTCATACTGAACCTTGGTAACATTACCACAAATAGCTTATTGTGGGGTTTTTTTGTGGATGAGGCTGCTGGCACATCTCCCTGATTGTTTTTAATAGTTGATAAAGTCTGATGGTGATGAAAATTATGGACTATTTGAAAGGAGAACTGAACTTTACTAAACCACCCTCTCCAATCCATAGTACCTAGAGTGAGGACATTAAATGTAAGGGTGCTATTGATATTGATTGGCAAGAAATGGGAAGAGTTATTAGGGCACTATAGTTGCCCTTTATTGAACATGGTACTAGGACCATTCTCAGAGTACATTTATTGTTGTCAATTTGAATTAGTATGCAGTAGAGATGGCCGAAACTCACAGAAATCCATTCCGATCACATTAAAGTCAATGGGAGTTGAAAAATCTGAAAGTTCTGCCTAAAATTAAAGGGTAACTGTGGTCTCCAATTCTTCTAAATTTATAAAAAGTCTTCTGTCATACCTTCAAAATGAACCCTTAATCAGATCTCTAGGTTACATTTGTCAGAAGTTATTACTGAAAAGGTTCAGCAATATTACTTTTTTTCAGCCATGAGACCGGTCTGTAGTCATGTGACTAATCTATCCCTGCATTTTTTAAAAAATTCTGTTCAGGTTCTTTCTGCATTACTATGAGTATGCTTATCCCCTGGGGAGGAGGGAAGGAGCCAAGGTCAGGTGATGTCACTCAACCAACCAGAAGCAGGAAATCTGAACACTCATCACAATTTCTCCAGCCAGAGATATGATTCAGGGCTCATTTTAAAGGAAAGACTGGGGGCTTTTATTTAGCCCTAACTTATTTGGGGACCACAGTTTCCCTTTAATGTATAAATAGCAATGGTAGCTTACTATAAATTGCTTAGGGACCTGTGAAATGGTCTGGGCAACAAAAATCTCCAAAATCTTTTTAAAAAACACCTTACAGTACAGGAAACTTCATGTGCTGCTTGAAGTATTTTTGAGGTTTCAAGATTTTGATCTTGAATCGAATTAAAAAAAATTCGACCATTTTGGAACTAAGTTCCTACTCTTCCTACTCTTTTAATAGTCCAGGACCAGCGTGTACCATTATTTTTAATTTTGTCTGATTAATCTCAGGAATTTAAAGCCTAAATTTAATAATGTTCTATCCATGGTGAGTTGAAAGACTTTCAGTGCATCACATTATAATGTCAATAGATTTAAAAAACAAACAAACCACAGAACACTGATTGATTCATTAAAATGCATACTTCTACCTACATTCACTAATTTGCACTGTTATATTCACAGTTTATACAACTGGAAAAATAATGATCCATCCTGAAAAGTGCACAGTGATTGGAATGGTCGACATTCTGATGAGATCAACATTCAAACAATAGAACTCCTGGAAGTACAAGGTGTGAAGAAGAGTAAAGCAAGAAAGGTTTGTCTTTCGTATGTACAGTAACATAGTATTTAGGTATTAAGGTTAAAGGCACATTTTTGTAAAAAAAAAAAAAAAAATTAAAAGTAAAGAAAAGTAACTTGCTTTGAAATAATGTAAAAGTGATTATGTTTTCATGAAAAAAGTGAAACATTTGAACCCTAGTAAAATATCACCAATGAATAAGTTTATGGCACAGTAAAGTCATGGGTTGCGGACAGCTGTAAATGAACACAGACTAGTGCTGTATATTATGAAGTAAGAATTAGATCATTATTTACAATAAAATAATTTCCAGCTCTTAAATGTAAGAATATTCCTCTAAATGGCATGTTCAACTCTATCCCCCTAGTTAATCTATACTTATCAGTCCATCAAGTTGTATGGAAAGACAGCCCCTTCCCCATAGAGTTTATAATCTAGTTAGGTGGGTAATACAGATACAATGGAATGAGTATAAGTGCAGGAGTGAGATGTATGCAGTGCATATAAAACAAATCATATATTGTGCAGGTTACCAGATAGGTAGGTAGATTTAAAGGACATGTCCAACCTAAAATAAAGTAACTTTAGAAATGTTAATCACTTCCCCCCCCCCACACTTTTTCCTTATCTATAAATTTCAAAGATTCCCCTGAAGGCATTTACCTGACCTGGTCCCTCGCTGCCCGGGACCCCAGCAAATGCCAGCAATTAGCTGGTGTTTAAAGTGCCGTAATAGAATGCTGCTTTCAACATATAACATCGCTTTCGTGTTAAAGATTGGCCGGTTCGCGGACCCGAACCCGGATCCGCCGCGGATTTCTCCTGTCCGCGAACGGCGGATTATTCCGGACTTTCCGGACTTCCGAACTGCGGATTTTTCGGGAAAATTTTCGAAAATACGAGTATCTCCGTAATTACGAGGATCTACGGTAATTACGAGAATACTCGTAAAAACGAGTAATTCGTGTAAATTTTCAAGACGGAGCAAGCCGCATGATCCAAATTAGCCAATGGCAGCTATCATAGTTACAGAAAGCCTAGTTTTTTTACGGAAATCTTCGTTTTTACGGGAATCCTCGTATTTTCGAAAAATACCGTTTTTTTAAAGTCACGCTAGCGGACTGTACTTTTTAGGTATTGTTGGCATTTATACGTGCTTCTAAGGCCATTACCCAGGTCCCTGAGTGGTTAAGTGTACGTTACCAAGGCTATTTAGACCACTTTTAATGCGGATTTTGCTGAACTTTCATTTTAATACGTTTTAACGGGTCCGCTCGCGGATTTTCGAATTTTCGGATTTTTTCGAAAATCCGCGGATCCTCGCGCGGACCGGATTTTTCGAAGTTCGGACATCTCTATTTCGTGTTAGCCACGCAGCTGCCGCAGTGAAGAAATTTAAGTCACGCTAACTAAAATAACATTGGTTAGCATGACTCAAACTCCAAAACAGGAGTGGTGCGCCCCCTGGTGCATCACCCTGATAGTTTAGAGGACTTTGGTTCAAATAGTCCAGCAGAGGTTTAGGAACACATAATGCAAATTGTTCTGGCAGTAAAATAATCTCCTCTTTTTTATTTTAAGGAAAAATATTAGCAGGAGAAAAAATTAGAAATTGTATGCCTGCAATTTTCCTTGCTTGGGCAATGCAGTTACTTTCCCTTGGTTGTGCCAGACATGGCCCAAAGAAATTCATTCAGTCAAGAGATAAGCATCATAGCCAGGTCTGGCTGTGAGACCTGGAAGCTGCAGGGGAGAGCTCAACTAGATTCACAAATACTATAGTAAGCTGCTATCCAATAGTGGCTTACTAAAGCAGGTACTGATCTGCGATCAAAGTGCTCTACTAGACTACCAGGGAAGAAGAGCAGGGCAAGACTAAGGGCAAGGCCACACTGCAAAGCAAAACGCAATCGCAATCGCACCGAAAAGCGCGCCTTTTTTTTGCGTTGCCGCGTTTTCAATGATTTTGTAAAATCGCAAGCGCAATCGCAAACGCAAGCGCAAACGCAAAAAAAAACGCAGCAGTGTGGCCTAGCCCTAAGGGAGGTCCCCAAAGTCAGATGAAAATCTAGAAAATCTGCTCTAATTTATTCAAAGCCCACTAACGTGAACTACTCACATTTGGGATCTGGGACATTTCCAAGACTGGCCTATGGGAAGAAATGCTCCACATCTTTTCATAGAGCAGTCCAGAAACTATAGAGAAGCAAGAGAAAGAATTGATGGTATTAATACGATTTTGTAGTGACAACCTGCACGTCAGTTCAAGGGTACATCAGTTCAGGGTTTTTAAAATGCATTTCGTTGCATTTTTTTTGGGGGGGGGGGGGTTAGTATGAAAATACGTAGCACAAAAAAATTTTGAATGTGTTTTTTTATGCATTTGTATCCCTAGTTCCATTAACTTCCTTTGGTATCCATTGGTCTCCGCAATGCATTATTACACTTTAAATGCACTAGTGGAAAAAAGATCAATTGCTTTCTATGCAAAGAAAAGTTGAACATACATTTGGCACAGTATGAACAAGCCCCAAGTGACTCTGAACACTAAATATGTTTTGAGCACAAGAGGAGTCTGCAACAGATAGAAAGCATTTCAATAGGCAAATTCAATCATATCTGACTTAATGGAATAGTTGGTTATTTTCAGATCACATTTTCTTAAAAAAAAAGAAGATAATAAAAAGTGCTAAATATAATGCACTTGTCATAAAAGTAGGAAGGAAAATGTTAAACCTTTCTGGAAATGTATGTGCAGAAAGATATTTTAAAAGGTCAACAGAACATACCACAACTATAAAAGAAATAGTTTATTACAGTTTCAGAATTTGAAATGTATTGTGAACAAGAGAAGTTTCAGGGGGTTAATATGTTTAAAAGAATGCTGTACTAATCAATATGGGAGAGACTGAGGGCATACATTAGTATTTTATTAGGTGAGAAGCATCTAAGAAAATGTATCCTTGAAATATTGATTAAAAAATACCTCTCTATTTAGGAAATCATACATAACATGCTGCAGTCAGTGTTTGATGGAAAAGGTCATCACTCACACAGTCATTTTCTGTTAACCATGTGTTAAATTTGGAATATTTGGACAGCAATTAAGGCCTTATAGTATCATTTGTCTTATTGCCAAAGCATTGTTTTATCTTAACTAAAAAGTCCCTATATAATCTCACATTGCCTCAACACAATCATAACACAAAAAGTAATATTAAAAAAACAAAAAGCAATTTTATTCTTTTAACTTCTGCAACAACAACACATAATGATGGCAGTAATGATGTTACCGTAATACCAGTGTATTTGTCTGTCAAAATACTTTCAGCAGGAAATTGCCCCAAGCAAAGGGGATGATGATCCATTCAGGGTGGAGGGGAGGGAGATACAATATATAACTAACATTTCTTTACTTATTTTGTTTCATACTAAATATATTATTTTAAGTAACCAGGAAATGTGAGACCAAATGAATAATAATAAGTTGATCACTGCATCCATATGTAGCGCTAGAGCAGGTAATGCAGTATCACCAAACAATAAATATAGCACCTCCTAACTAATCGTCGGGGGTTCAGAACAGTTCCCCCTTACAGATAGTTGATGGCGATTGTTTTTGGAGCTAATGGGAATTCTTAAAGGTATCCATCATTAAAGATTTGTATTTCTGTCTGCAACTGGGCAAACTTTTAGTGGTGGCAATTGAGTCTTATAGCTGAAGTAGGTATAGCATCATTTTCCACTGCAGGTGTCACATGGACAGAACTGCAAATGACTTAAAAAGCTGCACTGTATTTAATCCTGTACTTTAAACTTCTACAGAAGCAAAGAATTTATAGAAAGCTGTATCAAATCCAGCAATAAGGTCCTACTGAGTTCATATTTTTTATTGTTGTATTCTCTAACATGACTGTGACCTCTATACAAATTATTAAAGGAGCTGCACATAAAATACCTTGAAGGATTTATAATTGATATTTTAATGACATTGTCCACGGGTATGTAGATTCTGAAGGATTAGAATGGTTACTTTTTCCCCGGGGTCTCAGTGATTTACTGCATGTGAAACATCAATTCTAACTTGAATTAATTAGTACCTTGCTAATTTTGACTATTTGGGCTTTAATGGGGATATCATAAAATCTGGCCGATATGCAATCACCTCTGTGAGCCTCTTAGGTGGAGAGAAGGTCTACATCATCTGATGTGAGTAAGACAATGGGGCAGCATGTTTGCTCAGTGGTTAGCACTGTCCTGGGTTCGAATCCACCCTTGAACACACAATCATTAAGACATACTGATAGGTAGTATTTGTCAAATAAGTTCTTAGATTATAAGATCTTCAGGGCAGGGCCAGATAGGGATGTGTCAATTTAATTGTAAAGAGCTATAAAAGATGTTGCCTCTTTATAAATCCATAATATCAATAATAATAATAATAATAATAATAATAATAAGACACCTAAGGCAATATATATGCATCAGATAATAAAGAAACAGCAGTCACTCACCATCAGTTTTCAAACTAAAATCTTGCAACCTAATGCTTCCAATTGCTTCTACAAGTGGAATTTCATTGTCTCTATACATATGCCCTTCATGCAGACTGCTGCAACCTCTGTCTCTCTGCAAATCACTCTAGTTAAAGTGATGCGGGCTTCCTACTGTGATATCCTTACCGAGATAACAAGTAGTCCCTTCTTGTTTCCCCATATAGCATGTAACCTTTAGACAGGAGCCTCCTCTGTTCTTTCTCAGATTCACTATGCCAGTAACAGTATTTCATACAATTTATACACTGCATGACTACAGAAGTAAAATACTAGAAATGTCTGACCCAAATAAAACTATATATTACTATAATACTATACTGAGACAGTAGTTTAGTTCAATAGACACATTGCAGCAAAAAGACCCTGATTCTGTCGTACAGAAGAATGCGAGGCTCCATGAATATAATACAAAATAAATTAATTGAATAAATGGCAAAACTCTACAGTTATAGTCTAGAAATATTATCCAGGATTTTAAGTAATTAGACTATAATGAATACTTTCAATCTCTTGTAATTAGATATGATGTCATGTGGAGTCTAAGATATATAATGCTGGCTTAATTAACTGGAGATTAAAATATAAATAAATGAAGTTCTTAAATGAATTCATATTCCATGTTGTTCAACCTGTAAATGCAGTGTAGGTTGTCTAACCCAAATAACCTATGGTATCCATTTTCACTTTACAGGAACTGTACATTCACAGGTAACTTGACATTGGCACCATACAGTATCGTATGTTTATTAAAAGTACCCATAATATTTAGCATCCTCTTTTTCACAATTAGCTCCCATTGTCCTATATATAGATTATATAGATTGGATACTAAGGCATAATGCAGGATAAAAATATATAGTAGCTGCGCTGTCCTCCTCTCACCCAAAAACAAAAACAAAAATGTATTATCAACTTATCAGTCTAATAAACGTATACAGACCATATACAATGAAAATAAAAGACTTACGTGTCCCAAGATTTCAGGTATATATCACAGCTTTATTTCCAACAAAAAATAAAAAAATATCCAATAATAAAGTGCAATGTGCAAATTGCAGATGAATGGTATTAAAAGTATTTTATAAAGTAACAGAAGTGGGGGGTCCTCTCTTGTTCCCTGTATCTTAAATTGCTATAGATGTATAACCTCTAGGGTCAAGGCTCTTATTTTAGAGATCCTGAGGGTACTATCCTCCTCCTTCTGTCTGTGCCCGTGCCCAACGCGTTTCGCTAACTTAATGTAGCTTTCTCAAGGGTATATTGATAATCTGTATCATTCCTGTTTAAATCTACTCACATTCGCGGGGTTTCTTCATTCCGTTTCGTTGCTATCTCCCCATTGCACATGTGTGGAGTCCGCGCATGCGCGGTACTGTTTTCGCGCATGCGTACTCAATTACTATCTGGTTCTTCTAAGCTTAGCGCGCATGCGCATGTTTTTGCGCAGACGCGATACTATACGGGCACAGACAGAAGGAGGAGGATAGTACCCTCAGGATCTCTAAAATAAGAGCCTTGACCCTAGAGGTTATACATCTATAGCACTTTAGGATACAGGGAACAAGAGAGGACCCCCCACTTTTGTTACTTTATAAAATGCTTTTAATACCATTCATCTGCAATTTGCACATTGCACTTTATTATTGGATATTTTTTTTATTTTTTGTTGGAAATAAAGCTGTGATATACCTGGAATCTTGGGACACGTAAGTCTTTTATTTTCATTGTATATGGTCTGTATACGTTTATTAGACTGATAAGTTGATAATACATTTTTGGTTTTGTTTTTGGGTGAGAGGAGGACAGCGCAGCTACTATATATTTTTATCCTGTTATAAGTTTTCTAAGAGAGAGTGGAACCGGGTAGTCTAGCAGCAATCCAAGAATCACCAACATTACCGTTTTCTAACCATAAGCGCTAAGGACATTTTGTAAATACTAAGGCATAATGGGTTAAACCATGTTCAGAGTCTTTGAATCAGAAACCATTGCAGGATTTTGACATGTTTATTAAGAACAAACATCATTTTACAGTCTGTCAATGCTTTGGAACAAATGCGTCTATCATGTTATCATGACCATTGTACAATTGTAAGGTTATAAAACATAGGTTACATCAGTCTATCTGAATAATAAATAATTGACAGAATGACATAATTTAAAATAATTTTTTGGTTGACATATAAAATATGTGTAGGAATTCATGTTTCTTACAGTGCAGATCAAGCCTTTCTGTTTTTTATTTATTGTCTATCGATTGAATGTATGCTGTAGCCATAATACTTTTAAACTAGGAAGTTTTTTTTAAAATAAATTATCTTATTTAAACCATAATCCTATCAGAGTGACTTAAAGCCATAACGCAACACAAGATTTTAATCTGGATCTTCACCAAAGGAATATAACTAGTGGACTATATTATAACTGACTCAAATAAGACATCTCTAAAAAGTAAACTAATTGTTCCCCTGGGAGGTTATTCAACAAAAGTTTAAACTACCCACACATACTGTCTTCCAATATAAACAACAAACACACTTAGGACATAAACAATAACTTTCCTTTTTTTAATTCCTGATTTATTTCATATCTTGATATGACCACAAATTCTACACACAATAACATCTTAAGTGTATCCTGCAAATGGCTATATTCTCTTCTTTACAAAGTTTTAAACAATAATTTAGTTTGTGAATGCCCCCACACTTGGGTTTTTACATTACTGAGCAGAAGAGACAAACAGACAAAAATGAAAACACTCCTCTTTACAGACTACAGAGAACTATTTATGATAATTGTATTAGATTTGGAAGTTTGAATGTAAATGTATATATGATAAAACATGCATTCCATCGACCTCTTCTCCATACCCAGCAGCCAGGGTCAGCCAACAGTTCAAATATATAGAAATGGAAGACTATGCAGCTTTAATGTTTTAGGCCTATACATGGAAATGTTCCCTTTCTTTCTTTTACTGTTACTTACCCTTTAAAGTTTGTGGCTATGTCTGATGAACACAACATATCCCTAAGGCACAAGCACTTTTTATAGAAAATTCTGGGGTTCTCTTCAAACAAATAACCGCATTTGGTGTCTTGTTTCAAGATTGGCCACCATGTTTTGATTATACGCCCAATCATTGTACTCTGTTCATCATATTTAGTGACAAACACAAATCTGTTTTCTGCTTATTGTGTTGTTTATTCCACCAATAGAATGATATATTTGAATTGTTGGAAGATCGAATGTGATATGAATTCTCCATTTAGCCCATTCAAATTATTCTATGCATTTTTTTCAGGCATTTTCTTTAGGTCCATTGGATATTATTACTGCACTTCTGTTATAACACGCGATCAGAGTGCAAATGAACTGGGTATGTGGAACAGGGAAATATATTTTGTATATCAGGGAAAATGTGCTCAAACGTGCACCTGAGTTTCCTATTGTTTTCATAAGGGAAGTTGGGAAACCTTAATACTTAGCACTCATGATAGAACAATCACAATCATAAGTAAAGACCCCAATGCTGCCAATGAAGGAAAGTTGGGCAAACAGATGTAGAAAGGTAAAAGAACTACCTTGATTTTAAATTAATAATACAAATCCAAGCATCCTGGTTTCTGTTGATTTTAACACTTTACCAAAGGTAATGTCATAACTAGATCTCTTCCTTTCCACAGACAGTGTTCATTTACAGACACAGAGAACTATATTGTATAGAATTAAAAAATAGTAAATAAATAAATAGTACTTGGGCCATGGAGGGAATATTGATTATTCCTAACTCCCAATATTGTTGTGTTGATGAAAGCCAGCACAAAGAAAACTGATTCCTGCACACAAAAAAAACTGAAAAAACTTCCTCCTGGCTTCGGCACTATCGTTAACCTATAAGTCCAGGAACCTAACGTGCAGATAAACCGACATGCACAAAGAAGTTTTTTTTTTTACTGGCACTCCTCAAAGAAATGATACTGGGGGGTTGGGAATAATCTATCCTACCATAATCTATCCTACCTTCCTGCCCCAGGTGCTTTTTATTTTCAAAAATGTATCTTTTAAGATGTAGATAGTGGTAGAAAGACAAATTACTAATAGAGGTATAATGAAAATGGTATTTTATTAAGGCAGCCAAAGAGCTGGTGCTGACCATGGAAGTTATAGAGAGCTTCTGCAAGGTGGTACAGCAATTAGAAATATGGCACAGACTGGCGCCTATTAGGATTGGGATAAAAGACTTAGGGGCACTTTATAAAAAAGCGAAATTAGCGCAAAAAAAAAATTACCGCCGCACATCGCGCTGTGAATATAGGCTTTTGCCGTATTTTAATGGCGACGCCATTGCCGCGATATGTATCGCGGCCCGCGATGTGTTGCGTAATTTAAGTCCCTTCGCGGCGATACTGTATAGTACGCCGCGAAGGGACTTAAAATCCCTTCCCATGCCTCTGCTAAGGGGGCGGGGCATATGCCCACCCCGCCCAACACCCCCGCGGCGCGGAGGGGTTGTGGGCCGCCGCGGGGGGTGTTGTGGGCGGGGTGGGCATATGCCCCGCCCCACCCAACCCCTTCCCCGCTCACGGCAATCTCGGAAGAGGAGGCTAGGAGGGGCTGCCGGGAAGGGGCCACAGCAGGTGGTCGTGACCACCCGCGGCGCACCCTCTCCCCAGCAACCCCTCCAACCCCCCGCCTCGGCCGCTCCCGGGGAGGGGAAGGGAGGGATCCGCTGGGAGGGGTGGAGGCACCCTCCAGCGGGGCCCTGAGAAGGGTCTTTTGGGGCTTAAGGGGTCCCGCAGCGCGAACCGGGACCCCCCCTCCCCGGCCCTTGTAAGGGCCCTTGTGGCACTGACAAGTGCCTTTGGCGGGGTCACCCCCAGTGTGCGGCTCTTAAAAGAGCCCTTGGGCGGCGTCTTCTTTCTTCCATTCCCGGCAACACCAGCTCCGCTGAGGCCGCCGACCCCCAAGAGTTACCCCTGCGGCCGCCGGCGACCTCAATGAGGCCGATGTTGCCGGCGACTTGATCCGACGCGACGTCTTCGGGCTGGCGACACCAACCCCACTCAGGTCGCCGATGCCAGGCAGACTCACTGCGGCCGCCAGTGAGCCCGCTGGCACCGCCGGCCTCAGCGGAGCCGATGTTGCCAGCCGCTTCTTTCTTCTATCTTCAGCCATCTACTGCGATGACATCTGAGTTCCGCAGCGGAGTGCACCTCTTTATATAGGTTTGCAGAAAACCCTAATCCATTTCTAATTGGTCAATTTTTTAATGCTTGGTTTACATGCTTTACATTAACCAATCAGATTTCAGAACTTTCTAGAAATCCGCAGGGAGTCTAGTATCGGCTGCTTTCGCCACCTTCAAGGTGGCGAAGTAAAACAGCCGATACTAGCAGTGTGAAACACATACCGCCGCTTTATAAATAGAAGGTAACAGGTAAGTATCGCCGCGAAGGGTTAACGCTTCGTTAACTTTTCGCGGCCGTTTTTGGACATTAATAAATCTCGTTAAACGTGATTTATGCGTTAATGTCAGGGAAAACGGCCGCGAAAACTTAACGAAGCTTTATAAATATGCCCCTTAGAGATGTTCTTCAAATATAAATATAATAAAAGTACAGAATTCACAAATATAAAATGTCCAGGTATTCTTTGTGAATATTGAAGCCAAAAAAGTAAAAAAACAACACAACACTGATGCATTGCGCATTTGATGCATTTGAAGTTCAATGTAAAAAAAAAAAAAAAAGATTGAGCACCATGGACAGAAACAAATACAAACAAAATTATCCTCGGTGGAATCAATTCTGAATTTTAAATACACAAGTGACTAAACTGATTGGAAAACACGTTTACTTGCAGATAAGCACAATGACTTACAAAGCCCTAAAAACGTAAAGAAGAATGCATGGTATTATGGAATAAAATGATAGGGGTTAAATGCGGTTACTGAATAATAACAGTAATGATCACAGTCATTTCTACTAAAAAATATGGAAAGGTGACATGGGGGAAAAAAAATCATATGTGGAACAGACATATAATCCTCAACTGCTATATTTCTATATGAAGGCAAACATATCCAGATGTAATTTTATGAATCCTGGCAAAGGTTATTTTCTTGATTTGTGTAATAACAAATAATATGAAGACATAAATATTTTCATCTTGGAACATCTTATTTGAGGATAGAATTGTGAAGCATATGAATGATGTTCTAATTATACCGAGGGACCAATATTTCTTATCCTGACAAATGACATTATAGATTATAATATATCAAATGTTATTTTATTTTCTAACGTTTAATGAGTTTTTCATGTCTCAACTGTGTTATAGCTTTTTCCTTACAGAAGATTTACATCATTAAGTGTGTATTATTTCTGCATCCAGAAGTTTTATTACTGTTATACTTTATTTATATATAACCATTATATTCCCAGGAGTTTTACAGTGCAGTTGGCTGCTTATTTTAAAAATGTTACACCAATCAAATATAGATAATTAAGTAACATCTTAAAAAGTGCTCAGAAGTATTAAATGGAGTAAATATCTAGCTTGTTTCTGCTACACAAATAAAAATATGATGCATTCAAAAACAGAGTTGTTAAAGGACATGTCCACCCTTAAATCAAAAATGGTTGACTTGCCAGTTATCTGCCCGCAACCCCAACTGCTATTTTTACCAGTTTATTACATGCATTTGTAACCAGATATTTAATGATAAGTTCTATTCCTTTCTGGAAAAGGTATCCATCTCCTCCCTGTGCTCAATGAGCTTTTTATAACTTTGAGCATGTGCAGAGGATTCAGCAGGGGAAACAGCAGTCAATCATTGGCTGTGATATCAGTTGTCACAGTCTTGACTGACTACATGGAGGGAGGGGCCAGTTTATGCTTCTATAATGGAGGCAATACAACATTATCATGCTACTCTGGTATGCTATATAATGATATAATGATTAAGGCATATGCCATTGGCTAGGTTGTCTGAGCTGCAGGCGTGCTTTCATTAAAATGGGCTTCTTGATTCTACTTAATTAACATGGTGTCTAATGTGAAATTAGGATGTTACTCCACAACTGTAATTTAAAAGGATTTGTCTCTGGGATGATGAGATGGCTAATGTTTATATATTGGTTGACAGTTCTGGATTTCTATTATGGTCAGAGGGGGTGAGTAGGAGAGTGGGTATCCTGTTATGTGGCGGGAGAACTGATATATGGTGATTAATCCAAGTGTGACTGGAACAGTTAGATTTCTATGTATTGTTTGATATTGCATTAACGTTCCTATTGAAGAATGTCTGTAAAATGTAATACCTTGGTTGCAGATGGAAAGTTGATGTGTGAGAAGATGGATAAGAGTTGGATAACATGAATCTAGATCTGTTTATTAGGTTTACCAAAATGGAAGTATAAAAAAAATAAAAATAATAATTTGGCTTAAAACAATTAGATAAGGAAGAGAAGCAAAGAATATTGTAGTTAAGAGGACACTGTGACAGAATTCGCTAAATAACAAATCCACGTCGATAGAACTTGCAAACTGAATGATATGGCAACTTATTTAGAGAGAAAGATTGAGATTTCCCCCCAAAATGCACCTAATAAGGAAAATATCACATCAAGTATTTGAAGCTTAATAAATACCTTGGTAGTCTTAAAGGGACAGTTCAGTGCAAATTATCAATATTTGTTAAATTGTTAGTTTGTGTAAAGCCTTCTTAGTTATTCTACATATTCTCTACCATTTTGAAAAATCAGTTGATTTCATACCCTTTGCTGTTCCCTGCTGCTGAAATTAGTGAGTTTCTAAAGGTCCTTCTTCTTCCCTGGATGCACCACATCCTTGGAATGTTCCTAAAAGTAATTTTTACTGATTGGCTGTTGGATGGGTCAAAGACGCTCAGATCTCTACTGAGCAACTGAATCAACCCAGGTGCTGGGTCAAGGGCAAGACCATAACGGTCTCTACTAGGGGTCCTGCAAACAGGAAGTCAGTATTTCGGTTGCATTTATTTATACACATACAAAATGCTGAATTGGCATATTAAGGTCATAGGGATGGAAAAATACTTATATTTTTTCTGAAAAGCATATGTATTTGCACTGAACTTTCCCTTTAACACCCTCAAAGAGTATTTAGAGTAATATTAACTTTTTGTAGATAGAAACCCCTGGATTTAATGATTGCAGGATCAACTGTCCTCATTTATCTGTTTTTCTGAAACAGTGAAAATATTTCACATTGTTCTTATCTTTGTACATAATTGTGTGTTGTCAGCAAACTCAGAGAATACTAAATTTAATGACAAGTTCAAGGGTATTGATGATTAAATTAAGATTCAGCCAAGTAAAGTGAAGAATTCATTGCAAAACGGTCAACAAACTAGAAAATCTGCCACTAATCACAAATTCTGTCACTTCACTTTATTTATTAAGACAAAGCAAACATTTTTATATAAACACAGTGACGACCCAAGAGAAAGTTTATCAATGGATCCCATTCATTTAAATCTGTTCATGTATTTTCAACTCTTCAGATAAAGTAATCAAATGTTTTTTTCCCTTTAGAGGATTTTGTTTGCATGAAAAATCATGCAATTGGGCTCAGGTTTAGAACATAGTTGTCTTCTGTAAGATCTGCTAAAAAAAAACGGGTCATTAATAAATATAATTAAAATAAATTAGGCTATAACTCTACAAATTATGTTTCAGTTATAAATTCCTACCTGACAATTTTAGGCATAATTTCATTTCAATTGCACTGTGCCAGATATGATTAAGCTTTGAGGTTTTGTGAACACCCCTTAGGATGTATGCTGTACTATTTAAACTGTATTGATTGCCTTTTGAAAGCCTTGCTAGATCATTCAGTCTTGTATATTCTGTATAGTGTGCTTGAGAGTTTTTTTCAAGCGGACTTTTTACAATGTATTCATTTTTCTTTATGCCTATTATTCGGCCTGCAATTCTATCCCAATTAGCACTATTCTTCCTGTTTTCAATCATTAACAATGACCCAGTCACTAAATGAGAAAACAAAAATTCATATTTTCTGTGAAAAATACAGGATGTACAAGAAGAATTATCGCTGGCACCGTACTTTACTTTAAAAATTTTTTTTTCTAATTGAGTGTGTCTCAGATCATTTGCCCAGCAGAAATCAATGCAGACAGTTACCTCTAACAACTACAGATCACGCTGAAGTCAAAGAGTATCTATTAAAGAATTGATTCCCTGAATTATTTATCAATTTAACCCATTGTGTATTAGTGTACATGTTTATGAAGAGCACACTAAACCTCTGATAAACAGGCTAAGAAAGAGGAGCCAGCTTCAAGATTCAAAAAACATATTTATTGCTACAAAGGCTACATTTATCTTTGCAGTGTTTGCAGAAGTCTTCTAACTAGACTTTACTTTACTTTTTACTAGAATGTTGCAATTTTCATTTCACAGATGATTTGTGGGAAAATATAATTACATTTTCCAATATGTCAATAGGTCTCTGTTGTTTTTGAAAACTTCAAATGCTGCAAGCAGACCTAGATAGATGATCAAAATGGGCAGCAGAATGGCATTGACTATGTTAATAAATTTACAGGTGATAAATTTGGGGTTTAACAATCCTTGTGCCACCTACACCATTTATGGCTCTGTTCTATATTAATGGACCATATAATAAACTATCTGGTGCATTGTTCACTAATAGGTCATATCAGAGGACTCGTGGACATCCTTTAAGTTTAGAAGAAAAGAAGTTTCATCTTCAGGTTAGGAAAGGTTTCTTTACAGTGAGAACAGTGAATTGTCTTCCAGCAGATGTGGCAAGTTCATTGAACAGCTCTAAAAGTGGGCTGGATAAGTTTATAAAACTAAAAATAATTAAGAATAATTAAGAATGTATGGTATTAATACATAAAATGTAGGTTTGGTGATCCAGGGACCCTTTCCAATTGGTATTTGAAGTCAGGAAGGCTTTTTCAGCTCTTTTTAGCAGTTTTTTTGCCTTCCTCTGGATCAACTTTAGGTAGGGTTAATGAGTAGGTTAAAAAGATTGGACTAGATGGACCTATGTCTTTATTCAACCTCCATTACTATGTTAAAATATATTTAATTAAATAGATCTAAGCTTAAGGGGGGAAAAAAGCCAAATTCCTGTTCTTTCTATTTCTTCTTCTTTTTCCGTTTTATTCTTCCTCTTTTTTGGACTGTATCTCCTCCCACAGTTTTTGAGCTAGAGATATATAATTCTGCACAGACGTGCGGGGCATATAGGAGAAGTGTGCTATCTTCTAGCTAAGGAAGCGTTACGGCGCAATCGGTGAATTACGGGACTTTTTTCCCCGTAGACTATAATGTTAACAATCTTTAAATGTGGATATTTCAAAACAATTTGTTTCATGGTCATAACTACAAACACTGATACCCCCAACCCCCACACAGACACAGGTACACCCACCTACTGACCTACCTTTCCATTCCCATGGAAGCCATACATAAAGGGTAACTATTGTCAAAAAACTAATTTTGATCAATCATCAATAAAAGTTAGTTATATGGTCATACATGCAAAAACATATATCCCCCCACCCCACATGGGTACACACACCTACTGACCTGTCCTTTATTTCTTTGGCAGCCATACTTAAAGGGTAAATAAAGTCAAAAAAACTAATTTAGATTTTTCCTCAATAAAATATAGTTTTATGGTTGTAAACATAAAAAAGACATACCCCTCAACCAGACCCAGGTACAGACACATACTGATCTACTTATCCATTACTGTGGCAGCCATACTTAAAGGGTAACTAATTTTGACCAATCATCAAAAAAGGTTGTTTTTTAAACCCCCAACCTGACACAGGTACACATACCTACTGACCTACTCTTCCATTTCTGTGGCACACATACTTAAAAGGTAACTATAGTCAAAAATAAATTTTGATCAATAATCAAAATTGAACCCAAAATGAACCCGTTCATTCATGTAGCAATCATATTTAAAGGGTAAGTAAAAAACAACAATGTCTTCATCATTGGCATTATTGAGTTTTAAAATCTGCAGCACAAACACACACATTGCTTGTGAAGGTTCTCATTCATCCAGGTCATGGTATATCTGTTATATTCTATTAGATCAACTGGACTTGAAGTTTAGTTCTTGAAGACGTTTCGCTAGTCATCCGACTGTCTTTCTCAATTCAGAATGACTTGTACAAGAATCTGTGGCAATTATGTACCCTGGAAAATCCCAATCACAGCCAGGTGTTAAGGGTGTGATTGCATAGTGGCTAAGAGGTGTTATAGGAACGCCCAGGGTAAGGTGTCAAAACAGCATTGTACATGGCAGACAGTTGGTGTCAAACCCCCCCACCTCTATTTAGGCTTGGTTTATTTATTTCCACATAAATGGCCTCCTTTACACCTCTCTTGATCCAGTTACGTTCCTTCGCCAATATGTTAATATTACAGTCTTCAAACTGTAATGTAATCCAGAACTCTCAGGATTTCACCAACAAGATTGAAGATATAGTACTCAGTGCAGAAGAAACTATGGTGTCCTATGATGTGACAGCTCTCTTCACCTGTATACCCACAAAGGAGGCTGTTGACATGGAGAGAAAATGGCTAGGCCAAGACAGCACTCTTACCAGAAGAACTGATCTCTACCCAGAACAGGTGTGTTCCTTACTGGACTTGTGCCTGAATACCACCTATTTCAAATACCTGGATAAGTTCTATAAGCAAAAGCTTGGATGTGCTATGGGATCTCCAGTTTCACCCACTGTGGCCAACATTTACATGGAGGAGGTGGAAAAACAGGCGCTTAAAACCTTTAAGGGCATAGCACCCAGCCACTGGTTCAGATATATGGATGACACCTGGGTTAAAATCCACCAGAAGGAAGTACAAGCTTTCACAGACACATTAATGCGGTAGACCAAAACATCAAATTTACAAGGGAAGAGCTACCAAACAACAAACTGGCTTTCTTGGACTGCTTGGTAGAAGTCAGGAAGAATGGTAAACTGGAAGTAGAGGTTTACAGAAAACCAACACACACAGATCAGTATTTGATGTTTGACTCCTACCACCCTTTAGATCACAAGCTGGGTGTCATCAGAACCATGCAACACAGAGCTGCAAACATCCCCACTAGTACAGAGGCAAAGGCTAAAGAAATGAAAAATCTCAGAGGAGCCCTTAAAATTTGTGGATATCCAGACTGGGCCTTTGTCAAAAGTAGTAGAAGGAAAGAAAAGAACAGGTATACCAACAGTGAAGGGGAAAAGCAAGACAGGAGAAAGAACATGGTCATCCCATATGTAGCAGGGGTCTCTGAGAAATTAAGAAGAATTTTCAATAAACACCGTATCCCTGTCTGCTTTAAACCAAACAACACACTGAGGCAGCAATTGGTAGATCCGAAAGACCCACTGCCGAAACACGCAAGCAACATCATATACACAGTGCAGTGCAGTGAAGAATGCTCTGATTTGTATGTGGGGTAGACCAAACAGCAACTGCATCAACATATGGCCCGGCACAGAAGAGCCAATCCCTCGGGTCAGGACTCAGCTGTGTTCCTGCATCTTAAGGATAAAGGACACACCTTTGAAGACTGTAATGTTAACATATTGGCACGTGACTGGTTCAAGAGAGGTGTTAAGGAGGCCATTTATGTGAAAATAAAGAAATGAAGCCTAAATAGAGGTGGGGGGGTTCGACACCAACTGTCTGCCATGTACAATGCTGTTTTGACACCTTACTCTGGGCGTTCCTATAACACCTCTTAGCCACTATGCAATCACACCCTTAACACCTGGCTGTGATATGCTAATTGGGATTTTCCAGGGTACATAATTGCCACAGATTCTTGTACAAGTCATTCTGAATTTAGAAAGCCAGTCGGATGACTAGCGAAACGTCTTCAAGAACTAAACTTCAAGTCCAGTTGACCTAATTGAATACAACAGATAAACATACACATTCCCTTCCAAAATGCGGTCTTTCAAGCCAAATTCAAAGTTTATACTTAAACTTTCCCTTTCTAGTATGTATTGCCCTTTTTTAGTTGGTTTATTACTTGACTTTTATTAACTTGGCTTGAAAGGGTGAAATTACTGTTCTTTTTATTTCTTTGTCCTCTGCTTTTATTCTTTTTATTATTTGGACTGTATTTCCTCCCGCATTTTTTGAGCTAGGGACACAAAATTCACATAGGGGACACATAGGAGAAGTATGCTATTACCTAGATCTCAGGAAGTGTTCCTGCATTATCCACAGATTTCTTAATTTTTTTTCCCCTTTGACTTTAATGGGTACAAAAATACTCAAATGTGAACATTCCAAAGTTTCAGGGTCATGTGATCAAATCTCAACGGTTACTTTCTTAATTAAGTGCATCTAGGTCTGAGGCTACACACACACTGTGACTCTCTGACACAAACACACATAACTACACAAACACACAATTTAAAATGAAACCACAATAATAAAAATAAATATTTAAACGCGATGGAGTTTAAAATTTGGTTTTAGGGTCATATATGCAAATACATACACTAACACAATTATATCACCAAACTTACAGACATAGTTGCACACACCCACTGAAACACCCTGAACCCTTCCATTTTCCATGACAACCATACTTAAATTATTAAAGAAATCAGACATTTCTCAATTACTCTAATAGGTACCATCCTCATACATGAACATTCTTAGGTTTTGGGTCATGTGATCAAATCCCAACTATCAAAAACACATAGAAAAAAAGCTGTGGATTGAGCAGGGCACACCTGACTAGAGTAATGATTAGAATAATCAATTAGACCATATACAATGATTAATGCAATTAAAAGGCATTTTTATTGTTTGTGCAAAGATAGCCAACCCCGAAGGGCAATAATAAAGTGCAAAGAAATAACAATTAAAAACACTTCCTGTGCTATTCCTGGTTACATATGTACATAATCATTATGATATACCGGTATACCCATTCGCTCAGTCATTCACACACCTGTTAGCTACCAAAGATAAAGCACAGTGTTACTTATAGCAGAGAATCAAATCCCAACTATCACTTTCTTAATAAAATGCACCTAGGTCTGAGGCTACACCAACTACACACGGTGTCTCACTGTCACAAACACACACATACATTTTCAAAATAAAAGCCCTAAAATTACAAAATAAAAACAATTATAAATATATGTAAAGCAAAATGTATGTTTTATGCAATTAGAATAAAGTATTGAATTTAATCTTATAGCGGGATGTTCACTCTCCTAGGATTCCCAGGCAACATTCTGCTGTTGGTAAATGTTGATAGTTGTAAATTTCAAACAACTGCAAAGCCACAAGAAAGACATCTCTCTTTTATGGTTACAAAAACATACCCCCAAACTTCACACAGATACAAATACACACACAGACTGATACACCCTCAGATTGACTCTTTCATTTCCAGTGCAACCATAGATTAATAATGAAAAATTTTTAGTTAAACATTTATAAGCACAAAAACATACCCCCAACACCACTGACAGACACAGGTAGACACACACCTACTGATACACCTCAACACCCAACCCATCATTGCATTTCCATCGCAACCATACCTAAATTACCCAAAAAGCTACTTTTATGGCCATAAACCCAAATCCATACTCTTAGCACTGCACAGATACAGGTACACACACCAACGGGTGCACCCCTACACTCTTCATTTTCCATGGCAACCTTGCACACAATAATAAAGATAAATGTATTTAGTTAGAATGGATTATGAAATTTCTCTTTCATTGTGATAGCAAGATTATTGAGTTCTTAAACCTGCAACAAACATTTTCTTCCAAAATGCAGCCTTTCAACCCATATTCAAAATTTATACTTAAACATTCCCTTTATAATTTTATCTGGCTCCAGAAATAAAACCAGTATTAGAATATTATATTATAATGAGCTGCTGATGTCATTACAGCGTCTTCTCATCCCCTGGCTACTTTGTTTAATTTGCTGTCACTGTCTTAGTATCAGTTTTATTATTATGTTCAATAAGTATATCAATATATTTTTTATAGTAAAAAAGAGATTATCCAAGAATGCATATTTAAAGGGCAACTGTGGTCTTAAAACAAGTTAGGGTTAAATAAAAGCCTGCAGTATTTCCTTTAAAATGAGCCAACAATCACATCTCTGGCTGGAGCCTGTGAGATATTACATTAGGGTGAATGTTCAACCTTCTTGCTTCCAGTAGGTTGAGTGACATCACCAGACCTCTGCCCCCCCCACCCCTCTGCCACGGGGGAGAAGCATGCTCAGTTAAGACTAAATGCTGGGGGAAACAGGAAGTACCTGGGGAAAAAATTGACAGTTGAGAAGAATAGCCTATTAATGCAAGCAGAGGCTGGTCACATGACTAAAAGCTGGTCACATGACTGAAAACAGGAAGTTGAACACTTCCTGTTCAAGCAGGACGTAATATTGCTGAACCTTTCCAGCAATAACTTCTCACCAATTTTATCTTGAGATGTGATTTAGGTTTTATTTTGAAGGTATGATGGAAGGCTTTTTATATAACCCTTACTAGTTTGGAAGAATTCAAGACCACAGTTACCCTTTAACATGCAAAGTGGAACGGAAGAATGAATAAAATTATCAGCTGCTAATGCCGCAATCCGGTTCATAAAATAAGATGGAAAAAATGTCATATTAACATGTTCTTTATAGCTGTACAATTACAAGGGTGTAGGCCCTTTAAAAGTGAGAAAGATGGTTTCGGAGGACAGTCATAAAGCAAATAAATGAAATCATTATGTTTTTTCTACATAGCAATCAGTAAAGAGTATGCGTCTTTCAAGGTGAGATCACACATGGAAACATGCCCCAGCGCTGCTCTGTCTGGCTTTATGCTTCTGGAAATAATTACCTTTTGATACCATTGAACACAATCTTTAATAAAATACACAACAGCAATAAAGCTATTGGAAAATTATATCCTTTTCAATATACCCTTCAAAGGGTCAAGGTGCATCAACACACTTTATTACATCCCAATTTTTAAAAAACAAACAAACAGTAGAAACATATTAATGGCATGCAATATTTCAAATGTAATGAATCCTCGTTATTTACACAAGCTTAAAATAAATTAAAAACATGCATATCCTTGGGAATAATACTCAATTATGTTTAAGCTTCATAAACCGTTTGAACCTAACAGGGCAATGTAATAAAAGTTCTTATCCTTAAAAATAATGCTAACTTTTCCCCATCAAATAGAACCTGACATCTGATTGGTTGGGCCAATATATTTATCTTCCCCATAAATGTACTGGTGTTTCTGTTCCTTAAATTGGGTTTGTTTTATTTAACAAACTTTAACGAATGTTTATTGAAATTCCCTGATAGTGTCTACAATATGTGTCTAATGTGTCTATCTGTCTAAATGTCTGTCTCTGGCAGTTTCTTTCTTTCTTTCTCAATACAGGTTCTAGAGTGACAATGGGCAGACATTTTGTCTGTAAACAGACAAACAGGATGCCTCAGTGCATTTATTTTTGTTTTAATGCAGAAAACACTTGAAGGATGCCCACAGATTTACAACTATGACATGCAACAATGCATTATTATAATAATTACTGTAAAAAAACAACAGATCCGACACAGAACTCTTCAGTTCTGAAATACGAATGATCGGTCCGAATCCGGACGGATAATTTTCGCATGTACGGAGCTATTTCTGATCATTTTCGAAAATAGCATCAAACGTTCGAAAATTCGATCGTAAACTCAAAAATCAGATCGTACTTTCGCGAATTTTCGAACGTTTGAGGCAATTTTCAAAAATGATCGAAAATAGCGCCGTACATTCGAAAATTATAGAAAATTCGTTCTGGTTTCTGATTTTCAAATCTTCGGAATTTTCCAGAGATCCAGGAATACAAAAACTAAACAAAACTAGTGAGTTTAAGCCATCTCTCGCATCCATCTCTGCCGCAAGCTTAAAATTTAAATTTAAGTACATTATAATACATAAGGCTAGGCATTTTCAATGGGGAGGTGCAGTGGCGAGAATCCCTTATATTATACCCACAGCCTATCAGTATGACTTTTGTAGATGTGGGGATAACTAGTCTACTTGGAGAAAACACACTCAAGCATAAGAGGAACAAACAGACCATTATAACCAAGGATGGATTTATAGACTTGGGTTACCTGTGTTGTCTTTCAGAAAACTTTTCCTGGTATTGCAATCTGCATATTATACTTGAAGTGTTCCAGGTCTGCCAATTTTTCTGTGAAAGGTACCATTATACTTATAAATCTATTTACTATTGTAAGGCGATAGTAAAATGGAGGTACTTTATTTGCTCCAGAGACTGTCATCCTTATCAAAATTCTATGCACAAGGCTCTTATTAATCAGGAGTGGGCCCTTGCATATCTTGGAGGCAGGGTGTTGCTGAACTACCACTCTAGGTAGAATGCAATAAATGGGCGCCAGTGGTTCTTGAACTGAAACAGCATATTATTTATTAACAGAACTTAGGCAGCTTACTAGCTACCCTACGCCTATCTATCACTCCTAGAGTGATCTATAACAGGGACTTATCTCTCACTAACTGGGTATACCTGTTATATAAGATCCCAGGCTCTTCCCCTCTCCTCTGAGGAAACTCCAGGAAGTAAAAAAGGCTGAGCACATCGTTGGTCTCCCTTTTATACTTTTACACAGCGGCCCCTACTGACCAAATCATGCCAGAACAAGAAGACTAAAGGGTAAATAGTTAACCAGTAACCTATATTATCATTCCTGTAATTTTATTATTTCTGTACAAGTTGCTCATTATTTAATAATGAATGTTAATTAGTTACTAAATGTTTTTAAGCAACTGCATAGTATAAAGAAATGTGACATTCAGTCTGTATATGATGACCAGAAATAAACAGAGGAGAACGACTATAATAATGTTGATGGTTCCCAAAGAAAATCATACCGAGATATCTGCATTATTTGTAAATAATGTCCCTAGTACTACAACTGTACTTACAGAGTTACCGTTTCCTTATGCACATAATTAAGTCCAGTTAGTTGATTTATGTTCACCATAATAAATACTGTAAAAATGCAGAGCAACACAGTGTGCCTTGTGCTGAGTTACATCTTCTTGGGCCTTACACAATATGATTTTGAAACACGGAACATCAATTGAATTTATAGTAAATGGTCATTCACAAGACAAGTTCTATAAATGCTAAGTACAATCATTTGAATGTATTCATTCAAGAAAAGAAGTTTCATCTTCAGGTTAGGAAAGGTTTCTTTACGGTGAGAATGGTGAAACTGTGGAACTGTCTTCCAGCAGATGTGGTAATGGCAAGTTCATTGAATAGCTTTCAAAAAGGCTTGGATAAGTTTCTAAAACTAAAAAATATTACTGGTATTAATACATAAAGATCTGGTTGATCCAGGGATACTTTCCGATTGCCGTTTGGAGTCAGGAAGGAATTTTTTCCCCCTTTTTAGCTGTTTTTTTTTGCCTTCCTCTGGATCAACTGTTAGGGTTAAAAAAAAAAAGAGGGTGAATCAGTTTGACTTGATGGACGTATGTCTTTATTCAACCTTAATTACTATGTTACTATGTTACTACTATTGGAAGTGCTGTACGTATTACATACAATAATGCTTTCTTATTAATTTGTTCGCTCACACTATAATTATTTCTTTATCATTTTGGGGAGAGCACAGTGTTGGAAGAAAACACAAGGCAAGCACAGGGAGAACATACAAACTTCTTGCAAATGTAGCTGAGAGTGGATTGGAATCCAGTAGTCAGTGGTAACTACTGAACTACTAATCAGTTACTGACTTAGCTAAAAATAAACCTGAAAGCATCAAAAAGCAACACTTGCAGTATTGTAAACCTTTTCATTCATAGAACTCATGGCCACATGCCATAGTGTATATCAAACACACCACATACTGAGTGCTATTCAATTATTGTAGCTGTGCACACTCTTTAAAACACCAATGAATGTATTTGGTGCACACCAGACAATTAAAAAGCAACAGCAGTAGCATTATGCATTGTTTCACTGTGATGTTTCAGTGCCCTCCAGCAACTCCTTCAGACAAAATCAATCTCTTTATTGTAAAACATTATCATTTCTGTCTATAAAATACTGTACTTTCAGTTTAATTCACTGCTTCTGAAATTAGAGGATTTTGTGATGTTCTGATGTGATGGTGAAACATAAATGGAACAGGAATATAGCAATCTTTAGTGTTTGTACAGCCAATTCACGATACCGTGTATCAGATGACAAAATATACTAGTATGTTATCACTGTCCTTGAGAAGATATTGGCTACAAAAAAATCCCATGTTTCTTATCTGCCTGCTACAACACCTATAATATGGTGATAAACTGCAATCTCTTTCTGAATTATCCGTATTCCTTTCTAATCACTGGAAATAATTTGACACATGTACAACACACAAACTATTGTACTTTTTCCTTGTCTTTATTGAACATGTTGATTCAGCATTTCCCCATAGTAAAAATTATGTGAATCTCTAGGTTAATTTAAATTTAAAGGAGGTAATTTTAGTCAGATGTTACAATCAAGATTATGAGCCATGGTTTTGTGTGCTATTGCCAATCAATTAGTAGGGAACTACTTGTGCTTGTTTAAATTAAAGGGAAAGTTCAGTGGAAAATATCATTATTTTTCAAATTATTAGCTTATATTATGCATACCTAGTTATTCTACATATTTTCTTCTATTTTGAAAAAATAGTTGAATTTATAATATGTGGTATTCCCTACTGCTGACATTTGTGAGCTGCCATTTCAGGTTCTAACTGTCCTTCTGCTTCCCAGGATGCACTACTTCCTTGGAATGTTCCTAACTGTAAATTCTACTGATTGGCTGTTGGATGGGTCAAACATGCTCAGATTTCTACTGAGCAACTGAATCAACCCAGGCGCTGGGTCAAGGGCAAGACCATAACGGTCTCTATTAGGGGTCCTGCAAACAGGAAGTCAGTATTTCAGAAGCATTTAATTAAACACAGAGAAAATGCTGAATGGGCAAGGTGATGTCATTGGGATGGAAAACACTGCTCTTTTTTCTAAAAAGTATATGTATTTGCACTGAACTTCCCCTTTTAAGGAAACATTCTGAATTAGCTGTTGATTAAAGGTTAGCTGTGGCTTTCAGCCTTGTGTCTACGTTTTAAAATGATTTAGAAGTTCAGGGGTGGGGCAGAGAATGCAGCTGATGATGCTCTGTCCAGCAATGGGTATGCTTCAGACTGAGACTTGGAGTGTGTTTTGTTTTAATAAAGCCCACTTGTATGGAGACCACAGTTCACCTTGACAATTATGTAATGCTGGGTGCATTTTTCATATCATCATGAGATCTGACATCACAGAGAACTACTGTATATGATGCATACTGCAAGGGTTCAAATCAAATTGGTAAATACCGGTATCACTCCTCTATCAGTAATAATACTAATGATAATTATTATTATTTGTTTTAAAAGATGGAGGCAAAAAAAAAAAAAAATACAGTTGCTACCATTAAATACCATTTGTTGTCAGTTTACTCTGACTGCAAAGTTACAAGTGTGTTGTATACTAATGGCATGGTAAGTAATGGGGATGGACACCGTGCAGGAAAAAATACCCCTCAGTGTCTGTATCTTGTACAAGATGGTTATTTTTGTGTTGCCTCCATAATAATTGCTATTACCTTAAAGACTTACAAATTTTCTGCTTTAAATCTGTCTTAAACACATACAAATACCTGGTACATAGCTGTGAAATACATGCTAAATGTGAAGTACACATTTGTACTCATAGTTATTGCATCTAATTGTACAGTATCAGAATGTATGCTACATTACTACAATGCCTAGGATCAGTGATGTACGGACTATAGGAACTGGCTACAGTGTTGTATATGGTTCAAATTTAATTGTGTGAGTGTAAATACAGTAATACTTTTAAATAAAGTGGAATTTCCCAATTTAATTTTGCATAGGTTTATTTATTTTTAAAATAGTTCATCCTAAATTTTTCCTTTGAGGTTAAATTGCATACAGTTATGAAGATATGTATTGCCTGTGAATTGGTTTGTCATTACAGAAATAAGGATATGATTGACCTGTACCATTATTACCCACCTATAATGCTCTGGAGCCCCCGATTATCCCTTCAGCACAGATTTTCCCCAATCTAGGACTACAGTACTTACTTCACTAATTACTAAGCTGAGAGGCTAGAAGCGTGTAACTTGACATGGTTTCCCCCCTGCAAGGTATTTGTGCTGAGGCTGGGAATACTCAGAAAACCAGATCATAATTGATGGACTGGGCATAACTAGCTGAAGTACTAGCCCAGCAGGGTATAGCAGGGATTGCCAAATCTGAGTCCGATCATGTTGCTGTTTTCAACGGTGCTGCTTTTCCTGCATGTTACTGAAATTAATGGGGGAATATCGTTTACACATGAAAGAAAATACCACCATCCAGTCACTGGATGGAAAACTGGTGGAAAACACCAGACCGATAACTTTTCTAAAAATTCGAATCAAATATTGCTGAATGTTGTTAAGTTCCATACATTAGAGGTTCGTTATTTTCAGTTTATTTCCTCAGCATAGCAGTTTATTTCCTATAGAATAGCTTTGCTGACTTTCTGCCCAGTTTCATCTAATCTGTTGTCAGTATTCAATCTGGCGTATGCAAGAAGAAGAAAAAATAACAATAATAAAAACATTTATTAAAAGAAACCGCTTTAAACACATGCTGCAAATACTGTGGCTGTATGCAAATTGAGAAGACTTTTAAATTGACTTGCTGCAGAGGGTTGGATATGCAATTTTATTTCCATCCATAGCCCCTATTCTAATCACATGTGGCCTTTCATAAAGCTGTTTTCGGACTGCTTGTTTTCATTGCACCCAGGAGTTACAGTTACAGGGTACAGGCTGTCCTCATTTTTTTTACATTTTATACAACCAGCTTGAGACTTTTTTTTTAATAAGCTTTTTTATGGTTTTAAATTAACTTTTTAAGTAAAACTAAAAACACAGTCAGACTTATTACAGTATCATTCAGTTAATTTATTTTTTACTTACAGATTTTTTCACATGCATTTCTGCAGACACTATTTACACACTGGGAAGAATGTTTACAGCGTGTAGGGCTATTGTACTGTTCCATTCTACCCCAACAACCATGTGTGTTCCTATTGTCCAGGCTCCTGACCTAGGGCCTTATTCAATAAGAGGTGCAAAATTTTGCTCTTAATGTTTAGAAACCAGTAAGATGTTATAAAATGTTTTCTAACTGCAGTAGAGTCTAAAATAATTAGGGATAGGCAGTGCCTGGCACACAACTGCTAGTTTTCTCTGGTGCTGATCTGTTCAAACCCCATTCCAAATGGCCAATCGTCACCACACGACAAAAAGAGGAACCAGAACGCTACTCAGATGAAATCAGATGAACAGGTGATAAACGGTGACAACCCCATTGATACGTCCCCCATTATAGGGGGACATATGCACCCTTCCTCTCTCACTGGACCAGTGATCAGAACTTCAGTGACAGATTGCAACTCTTCTAAGATGAGCCCAGTGGTAAGGGGTGTATGGAAATAGTATAGTTGCCATTTAAATAAGTATGTTTAATTTATCATGACAACAGTTACTAGTAGGTAAGGGGTACATTGTCAGTTCCTATTTAAAGTTGTACTAACCCACTTAACAAGGAGTTAGAGTGACACCCCCCCTCTTTAAACTGAGTAGGTTGAGATCACAATTTATTGCAAATTGCATTCGATCTTATAAATAAATATTGATCTAATGGCATTGCAAACACATGGTAACATGCGTGTAACATGTTACATTGCCACTGCGCATTGCACTGCCCATTACCATGTGTAAAGTGTGCACAAAGCCTAAAAGACATGCTGGGAAAAAGAACAGACTGGGATTTACCCAGAACTGCAAGAGCAATACTAAATTTCTACAAGTGGGGCCATTGTGACTTTAGGTAACTGAATCCTATGTCTATTAGCATCCCATACCCTTTCATATAATCTAACTATAATTTTGGAATTGGTTGGTTCTTATGCTGAGAGACTAAGGGGCATATTTATAAAGGAACGATGTTAGCGCAAAAAAATTACCGCCGCACATCGCGGCCGTGAAAATAGCGCTATCGCCGTATTTATAACGGCGAGCGCTATTCCCGCGATACCTATCGCGGCCGCGATGTGCTGCGGTAATTTTAAGCCCCTTCGCGGCGATACTATATAGTATCGCCGCGAAGGGACTTAAAATCCCTTCCCGACGCCGCTCCTAAGGGGGCGGGGCATACGCCCACCCCGCCCACACCCCCCGCGGCGGCAGCGGCGACCACCCGCCGCCGCCGCCACTTCCCAGCAGCCCCTCCCAACCCGTTCCCCGTTCGCGGCAATCTCGGAACGGGAGGCTAGAAGGGGCTGCCGGGAAGGGGCCGCAGCAGGTGGTCGCGACCACCCGCCGCGCACCCCCTCCCCGGCAACCCCTCCAAGCCCCCCGCCCCGGCCAGGGGGACGGGAGGGAGCCGCTGGGGGGGTGGAGGCTCCCTCCAGCGGGGCCCTGAGAAGGGCCTTTTGGGGTTAGGGGGTCCCGCAGCCCGAACCGGGACCCCCCTCCCCGGCCCTTATAAGGGCCCTTGCGGCACTGACAAGTGCCTTTGGCGGGGTCCCGCAGCTGAAACCGGGACCCCCCAGTGCGGCTCTTAAAAGAGCCCTGGGCGACGTCTTCTTTCTTCCAGTCCCGGCGACACCAGCTCCGCGAGGCCGCCGACCCCCGAGAGGTACCCCTGCGGCCGCCAGGGGTACCCCGGCGGGCGCCGGCGACCTAACGAGGCCGATGTTGCCGGCGTCTTGATCGACGCGACGTCTTCGGGCTGGCGACACCAACCCCACTCAGGTCGCCGATGCCAGGCCAGACTCACTGCGGCCGCCAGTGGGCCCGCTGGCACCGCCGGCCTCAGCGGAGCCGATGTTGCCAGCCGCTTCTTCTTCTTTCTTCAGCCATCTACTGCGATGGCATCTGAGTTCCGCGCGGAAAGCTCCTCTTTATATAGGTTTGCAGAAATCCATAATCCGTTTCTGATTGGTCAATTTTTTAATACTTGCTTTACATTAACCAATCAGATTTCTGGAAAGTTCTGAAATCTGATTGGTAATGTAAAGCAAGTATTAAAAATTGACAATCAGAAACGGATTATGGATTTCTGCAAACCTATATAAAGAGGAGCTTTCCGCCGAGGAACTCAGATGCCATCGCAGTAGATGGCTTGAAGAAAGAAGAAGAAGCGGCTGGCAACATCGGCTCCGCTGGGCCGGCGGTGCCAGCGGGCTCAAGGCGGCCCAGTGAGTCTGCCTGGCATCGGCGACATGAGTGGGTTGTGTCGCCAGCCCGAAGAAGTCGCCCAAGGGCTCTTTTAAGAGCCGCACTGGGGGTCCCGGTTCGAGCTGCGGGACCCCCGCCAAAGGCACTTATTAGTGCCGCAAGGGCACTTGTAAGTGCGCAAGGGCCCCTTACAAGGGCCGGGGAGGGGGTCCTGTTTCGAGCTGCGGGACCCCTAAGCCCCAAAGGGCTCTTATAAGAGCCGCAAGGGCACTTGTCAGTGCCGCAAGGCCCTTATAAGGGCCGGGGGAGGGGGGTCCCGGTTCGAGCTGCGGGACCCCTTAAGCCCCAAAAGGCTCTTGTCAGAGCCGCAAGGGACTTGTAAGTGCCGCAAGGGCCCTTACAAGGGCCGGGGAGGGGGGGTCCCGGTCGAGCTGCGGGACCCCTAAACCCAAAAGGCCCTTCTCAGGGCCCCGCTGGAGGGAGCCTCCACCCCCCAGCGGCTCCCTCCCGTCCCCTCCCCGGAGCGGCCGGGGCGGGGGCTTGGAGGGGTTGCCGGGAGGGGGTGCGGCGGGTGGTCGCGACCACCTGCTGCGGCCCCTTCCCGGCAGCCCCTTCTAGCCTCCCGTTCCGAGATTGCCGCGACGGGGAACGGTTGGGAGGGGCTGCTGGAAGTGGCGGCGGCGGCGGGTGGTCGCCGCTGCCGCCGCGGGGGGTGTGGGCGGGGTGGGCGTGTCTCCCGGGGCGGGTGCGACCACCGCCGCGGGTTTCCTGCCCATCCCCGCCGCGGGAGGTTAGTATCGGCTGACTTGCCTCCTTCAAGGTGGCGAAGTAAAACAGCCGATACTAGCCGAGCGAAACCAGTACCGCCGCTTTATAAATAGAAGCGGCGGGGTAAGGGTAAGTATCGGCGCGAAAGGTTAACGCTTCGTTAACTTTTCGCGGCCGTTTTCGGGCCTTTATAATCGCGATAAACGCGATTTTGCGTTAATGGCCGCGAAAACGGCCCGCGAAAAGTTAACGAACCTTTATAAATATGCCCCTAAATCTTCCCAGGCAAAGCATTGTCTCTATACCTCCTGTTTATAAATCAATCATAATGAATCACTCACACAGAGCTTACATTTGCATATTGCATTGTCTGATTTATTTAGGTTCACTATCAAAAAAAGGTTTTCTATAAATAATGATAATTAATGTCAAGTTTCATAGACAATGCCTATCTATTTCAATAACTGTATCTGTTTGTTGAACCCACCAAAGTAAAGATGCAGTGTACAGACTACCAATCATATAATAATTATGTATTAATACAAATCAATTGTATCTGTGCATTTTGTAAATAGTTGCAGCGTAGAAACACAACACACAGATTATTTTTAATAGTACCATGGGGGGGATGTAATCACAATTAGCACCATTAATAAAAAGAGCAGATAATAAAACCATTTCTAATAAATTATTTACTTATTTTATTTGTATATTTTCCACTGTTTCCAACTGTTTCCCATATACAGAAAAAGGAGAAAAACAAACACTGTAAATAATGTGTATTGGTTCTGCTGTTATTTGCAATGTCTCTCTCTCTTTTTTTTTAACCAATGACTTTTGTTACGTTTTCACATATAGATGCTTAAGTATTGCTGACCAGCTTCAGTGGTGCCCTTCTAAAATACAACTTTTTAATACTTAAAGACTTTAACATTGTGATCATCAGGATATTTTCCCAGACCAACTGTTTTTCTGACCTCTTCTTTTCATCTCTCCTAGTGAATTGATTGCTTTTCACCAAGTCTTTCCTTCAATCTTACCTTCTTTCACATCTACTTAGTGCCCAAGCATTTTAACACCTTTTCTAATGTCCTTTCCTTTCAGAAGCTACAAGATCAAATCATTATCCTCACTTATCAGCTGATTTAATTCATAACACTGCCTACAGAAAACTTCTACTCTACATTGCATCCATAAACCTTTCCTATCAGAACACTGACTACCCCATATCCTACATTGCGTTTTAGGTGACATTTGAAGACTAATCACAGAATATATGATTGGTCTAATATCTAAGGAGCTACTCCCCCTGCACTATAGTCTGCCATCTTAAGTACATAAACATAGATTCCTCCATGATGCTCGATGAATGGCACAGATGAGAATAGTTTTTTTGCATGGGCAATCAGTTGGGCGTCATTGATGATCTGCCAGGTCATCCAGGATGCCTTACCAATCGGCCATATACAAACCAATTCTCATCCGTGATGGGCGCTTGTCTGGCAGCTGGGGGCCGTGGAGGAATATTATAGGATGATGCACCGATAGCCGCTATCAGCAACCCAGCGCAAACAGCCCGGCGATGTTATATACCGGTAGCAGCATCGCTATCTGCCATTTTTCTATTCCTCCACTTTTACCTCCAGCTAGTAAGTGGCATTTAAATTGTCGCAACAGAATACTTCTTTCTGCATATAACATCGCTTGCAGCGGCTGTGCGGTTAACTTTTGCATTAGCCCTGCAACCACAGCAGTAAAGGAGTTTAAGTCACGCTAACTGATATAACATTGGTTAGCATGATTTAAACTCTAAAACAGGAGCGATGTGCCTTTTGGCGCATCTCCCTGTTTGTGTCTTATATTTAGCCCTAGAATGTCACTAAAAGCCACCTTACAACATTACTAGAAGCCACCTTACAACATCACTTAAAGCCAATATACAACATCACTAAAAGCCACCTTACCATATCACTAAAAGCCAACTTACAACATCACTAAAAGCCAGATTACAACATCACTAAAAGCCAACGTACAACATCACTAAAAGTCAACTTACAACATCACTAAAAGCCAACTTACAACATCACTAAAAGCCAACTTACACACCACTAAAAGCCAACTTACAACATCACTAAAAGCCAACTTACATCACTTAAAGCCAATATACATCACTAAAAGCCAATATACACCATCACTAAAAGCAAACTTACCACATCATTTAAAGCCAACTTACAACATCATTTAAAGCCAACTTACAACATCACTAAAAGCCAACTTACAACATCACTAAAGCCAACTTACAACATCACTAAAAGCCAACTTACAACATCACTAAAAGCCAACTTACAACATCACTTAAAGCCATTTTACATCACTAAAAGCCACCTTACAACATCACTAAAAGCCAACTTACAACATCACTAAAAGACACCTTACAACATCACTAAAAGCCAACTTACAACATCACTAAAAGCCAACTTACAACATCACTAAAAGCCAACTTACAACATCACTTAAAGCCATTTTGCAACATCACTAAAAGCCACCTTCCAACATCATTAAAAGACAATTTACAACATGACTTAAAGGAGAACTAACCCCAATTTTATATACTCCAGAATCTGAAAACACCCCCCCCAAAAACATCAATAAACTATAAAATGCCACTTTAGTAAACTCTGTTAAAGTAAATCAAAGCCTGTTAAGAACTGGATGAAGTATCTGTGTGTAGGTGCAGTGTCAGACCACACCTCCTGACCTCAGTCACATGCTTCCTTGCTTTATCTGTCCTGTAAATGGATTGGCTAGAGATTATTAATGGGTGTGACCAACTGTAACAAGTTTGTGCCATAGCTAAGGACTGAGCATGTGCAGAACAGAATGGTCGTTGACCAAACTGTCTGATACTAGAATGCTGAGAAGTAAAGCACAAACCATATGTTATTTAGGTAAATTTCCCAGTGCCTGTATCAAAATGAGAGGTAAGGCACAGATTACTGGTTTTATATCAAGGTGTTCTGCCTTCTGGTTCAGTGTTGTTCTGTGGCTTTAGTTGCCCTTTAAAGCTAATTTACAACATCACTAAAAGCCACCTTACAACATCACTAAAAGCCAACTTACAACATCACTAAAAGCCAACTTACAACATCACTAAGGTTTTTGGTATAGGTTTAATTGATAATATAATTGTTCCCCTCATAAACAATGTTGAATGAACTCTTTATATACTGTGCTCAGATTAGATATTACACTTAAATGGTTTTGGTGCCAAATATTTTAAGCTAAACATTATAATTTATGTCGTTGATCTTATGTGTTTATGTGTGTAATTATCTTTGGGTACATTTACCAGGTATATAATTATTGCAAGACCAAGTATTTATAATTAGATGAGATACACTTCACTGTAATAGAGAAAAGTGAAAATGTGACTGCTGCTTATATAAAATAAATATATATTATATATATATATATATATATATATATATATATATATATATTACTGCTTGGTGGTCTGGTATTTTTACTCAGTCACATTAATAGTTATTGATATATGCCTCTACCTATCACAATAACATACAGACATTATACTGTATATACAAAATTGGTGAGCCGAGCTGAGAATGCATACTTATAAAACAGTAACATTCTCAGCTCGGCTCACCAATTTCCCTAGAGCTGAAAATTACACTGGAATTACCCAGAATGGTGACTTATTTTAGAATGTTTTTCTAAATTTATACCGGATGTATTTCATTTCCTTTCTGCAAAATTTTCAGCTGCAGCTGAAATTTTGTTCTATTATAAATAGGTCCCTGAATCAGTGCTGTCAGTTTAGATGTACTGAAAATTACTGGCCCTGATATTAGTGTGACATTAGGGGTATATTTAAAAAATCAGTAATGTCATTTCATTGCAAACATTTTCTGTACTATTTCATGCTTGTTCAGAGGTGCAAAAAATTGTCCGATCTGCTACTTCTCAAAAATCAACCAATCAGATCAGATTAAAAAAAGTTTTTAACTGGTTTACTATAGTTGATAACATCCGATTGGCTGCTGCAGAAGAACAAGTGTTGCACCTCTTTTTGAATAAGCCTTTTTTGTCTTTTTTTTGTAGTTGTTTAATGTTATTTATAAAGAAGCAAAAATGTTTATAAAGAGGCAAAAATAAAAATTTCTCTGCACTAAGAAAAACATTTTTTGCCAAACTTTATGGTAAAAAAAAATGGCAAAAAGTCACACTTTGAAAAGTGTGATCTACTTCAATGTGTGATAATGAACAGTCTGCAGTTAAATAATTAAAATATCTAAGATTAGAATCAGGAGAATAATTACTGTTATTTTTATTAATTTCTTCTAACTCCTTCTAATCCTCATAGTGTCAACCAAATTGATTGACAGTAATAAATGTTAAGTACCTTATGCAAACGATGAATGCGTTTTCCACCGACAATGCTACCTAGCATTATAATGTGAATTTTAGTGCATTGTTTGGGCTGCAAACTTTGAGATCCCAACATATTAGTCAAATGAGAAGTATGCTGATTTCATTCGAACCGCACAGTGTAGCAGGCAGAGTTTTCCCCATGGCTAGAAATGAGGGGTCTGATTTCATTTAAAAGTCATTTAGATTTCCACAACAATATTTTTTTATTCCTGCAGTAGTACAAGGCATGATTTTTTTTTAAAGACAGACACAAGAATGTTATAGATGCCAGAAAATTAGTTTGTAATGATTAAATGACTTCACCCAGTCAACACTGTTCTCTGTTAATTCTTTGTTTGGTAGATTGGCACTAATTACAGATTTAAAAAAACAAAAATTACACATTATTTGCAAACAGGAAAAGAAATATGCACTAAAATCATTCCCATTTTCAGTGACTATCTTCTGAGTGATAAACCTAAGGTCATCTTATTAAACCTCAAAATTTGGTGTCTTGGCAATTTTTAAAAGAGAAACTTTGTCATTAATGCAAAATGATCCTTTGACAAATATCTTAGGACAGAGCAATATTGTTACCTAGAGAAACACATCTATTTACCAATATCATTTTAAAGGAAGTATTGGTCAATATTAAATTTTGTTTTAAGTTTAAGTCTAGGAAGCAATTTGGCATAGTTAGAACATAGCAGATCCTATTGTGGGTGTAAAGTACATTTCACTATTGTGTTTGTAATGCAACTGTCAGTAAACAATGACTGAAAGTTTTTGTGTGGTTTCAGTGTGGTTTATGCCTGGGACTGATTTAGCAGGTGCAGAGCCCTGTCTCCCAACTATTAAGTACCCATTCAATCATCAATCAGATGGCTTTAGGGGCTTTAACACCATTTCACCACTTCAAGGAATGTCCCATCTTTTTAATTGGCAGTCCTCATCACGTGTCAATATGCTTGATACTTTTTTTTTTGATACTTTTTTTAAAGGGTATCTCCACCCCAAACATAACATTTTCTGTAGTGTAGCAGAACCCCCCCTAAACGCTAGGGATTTTAACATTAAAAAGACTTACCCATCTTTGTTCCCTTCGCTTCTAATGCTACTTCCAGGAAGGGAGTAGCAACAGGGGCCAGAGAATCAGCCAATCACAGATGCAGCTGCCAGTTATTGAGAGAGCTTAGGGAATGAGGTCTGGTAAGTCTATTTCTGGAAACTTTTTAAAGTTAAAACTCTAGCGTTTAGTGTTGGAGGGGGACACTATGCCCTAAAGAACCATGCAATACAGAGGGATCAGGAGGTAGGAGAGGGGAGTCCTCCACGAGGACAGTGAAGGAGCATATACCAGATTACACTGGTAAGAGTAAAAGAGGCTCTTACTCTTTACTTTCCTGGACTTTCAGAAGGCACTGCAGGACAACCACAAGTGGCAGAGGAGAAAGGATATTTTTACACTACACGGTGCAGCCAACAGTTGGGAAAGTTTTAGTTGGAGGCTCAGACATGCTCTTTAATAGATATGGGTGAAACTGCTAAAATCTGTTCCGCCTGCAGATTCACGGATTTTTCGGAAAAAATTGAAAATCCGCGTAAAAACCCATTAAAGTCAATGGGAGAAAAAATCTGCACAGATCCACCTAAATATAAAGTAAAACAGCAATGGAAACTTACTGTACATGGCTGTGGGACCTGAGAAATTGTCTGAGGAACACGTACATATATCCAGAACTTACTTTCCTCACGATCGCACAATTTTCTTTCGTTTTCGAGGAATTTTTGAAAAAAAAATTTGGAACTTACTGTAAATAGCTCTGGGACCTCAGAAATGGTCAGGGGAACAGACCAATCTGATTGTAACCAATTCTGAAAAAGAATCTTATCCACATATTCCCAACAGCCTCACCTCTGTGCTACAGGAACTGCGGCACAATAGCGGATCTGAAGCATCGCTGGTGGGGTTGTCCTGAGACACAGAAGATGTGGCGATATTGTGGAACACTAATACGCAAGGTGCTACAAAGGATGGTCCAATTGGACCCCTGGTCAGCCGATTCGACAAACATATACTATCCCTCTCCTCCGCCAGCAACAAGCTGATCCACAGCATATGTGCAGCAGCACGTAGTCTGTTGGCGAGCTCTTGGAAACAACCAGCCCCATCTGAGACACAACTTACAGCAAAAATCTGGTGGATATGCGAGAATTAAAAAATATCCCATACTATAAGGGGAACACTACAGGTCTATGATGAAGTGTGGTCCCCCTGGCTCTCTGCCATGTCCGACGTGAAAGCCCTACCTATAGGGACCTCACCCAAAGAGCGGGTGAATAAATAAATTAAAAAAAAAAAAGATACAGAGAGTGGAGCTGAGGGACGCAAGGAGCCATGGGCGGCGGGCGAGTCAGATCTGGAGCCTCAGGAAAGTTTAATGTTTCTATAGCCTTATGGTTCAGTCATTGAATACGTTCATTGTTTATTGTGTTTATTAAATGAAAAGGACAAAAAAAAGAGAGACCGAGCGCCGAATTTAAAAGGGTTATACAACTATAACTGCTGTTTACTAAAAATTTGTAACCTACACAGAAATAACTTTAATGTTACAAGTGCTTTTGTATGTATTTTCTAGTGCTCGATCTTTCTCAATAAAAAAACTTTGGAAAAAAAAAAGAAAAAGAATCTTATTGGTCAGTATACCAATCAGATTTTTTCTAAAATAATTTTAACGTATCCAATCAGAATTGTTTACAAATAAAGGTGAAGTTTTAAAACCCTGAAGCTTGAAGCCCGTTGTTTGCAGTGTAGGTTTTCAAGGACTGCGGCACCATGCTGAAAGGCTGCTGACGTGGAGCTCTGCTAAAGAAGGGGGTAGGTGAACACTGTATAGGTTAAAGAGCGCTAAAGTTGAGGAACATCAATTTGAACGTTCAATAATTATCGAAAATTCAATAATCATTAAAAGTGCGGAAGTTTAAAATCCGGAATAGTTTGGGTCTATTCAAACTGTTAAAGCTTGTGTTCAAGCTTGGGTCTAGTCCATCTCTAGTCATGAACTTCCTACTGTGCTTCTTCAGAAATCCCCCCCTACCTTAAAAATCCTACACTTGCCCCTGGATTTGAAGCATTCCAATGGGCACCAGGCCCAGGCACGTACAGTGCTAGGAGTGCACTATAATGGAGGGGCTACATTGCACTGTCTGGCGCATCATTTTGATATCCATACCACTGTCTTGGTCCTCCAGAATTGGTTAATTAAAGAAAGTTCAGCATTAATTACAGCATTAATTTAATTTAAAAAAAATTGAATTTAAATTAAAAAAAAATGTAAAAACATTATCGATAATGCACTGTATTGCTAAACTGCAATACCATGTGTTTTTAAATAGGGCCCCTAGACCTCTAAAAGGCCTAACACTAAATTTGTCCCAAAAACTTATAGGGGGGGGGTGTTAGTCCTCAAAAGAACTTTTGGGTACCAAATTGTGTTAATACAGGAGTGGTTAATAACAAGTACTAATCCACCACACTAAAATTCACACACACAAAGCTCAAAAAGCAGAAAAAAACCTCTCCAACTCCTACACTGTCAGGTCTCCACTAAAACAGAAAATTATATCATACTTACTGAAATTTTCTTTTCCTGGACTGTAGCCTGGCAGTGGTCACTAATGGGGTTAACACCCTGATCGCTCTGCACTGGACAGGAAGTATCAAGTATAAAGGTTTAACTCCTCCCACCAGCTTCAGTCCTAACTGTACCCGAGCTTGGAAACAAAAATAAGAAACAGAAGAAGGGAGGGATCTTAGTGACCACTGCCAGGCTACAGTCCAGGAAAAGAAAATTTCGGTAAGTATGATATAATTTTCTGTTTTCCTGTCCCTAGCCTGTCAGTGGTCACTAATGGGATTTACCCAAGCAATAAACAAAAAAACAAAAAACTCAAAGGGAGGGTGCTATTAAATTATTTATTAACCATTTCAAGAACAGATCGCCCAAACTGGGCATAAGAAGAAGAAGCCAAATCTAGCCTGTAGTGCTTAATAAAAGTGTGGACGGAACTCCAGGTAGCTGCTCTACAAATGTCTTCCATGGAGACTCCAGACTGGCATGCCCAGGATGCAGCTATCACCCTTGTAGAGTGAGCTTTGATACCAGGGGGCAAGTCACATGAGGATGAACGGTACGCTTCTTTGATACCAGAGGTGATCCACCTCGCCACTGTAGAACGGGAAGGTTTTAAACCAATCTTCTTTCCTAAGTAGAGGACCAGAAGGGAATCAGATTTCCTGATCTGCTGTGTTTTTCCAGATATGAGAGAATACATCTCTTAACATCCAAACAATGCAAGTTTTTTTCCTCTTCTGTCTGAGGATTAGCACAAAATGAGGGTAAACAAATATCTTCATTTATATGAAAAGATGACACGACTTTAGGTAGGAAGGAATCATGAAGTCTGATAATGACACGATCCTCCAGGATATTAATGTAAGGAGGACCCGCTTTAAACTCTGTAATTTCCGATACCCTTCTAGCTGACGTGATGGCTAACAGAAAACTCAGCTTCCAGGTAAGTTTGTCTAAAGGAAGATCTTCCAATGGCTCAAATGGAATGGATGTGAGTGCTTTCAGAACAAGAGATAAATCCCAAGGAGGAGGCTTTTGTTTTTTAGGCGGATGTATCCTCTTTAATGCTTGAAAAAATCTTGATACCAAAGGAAGAGTGAACCACTTAGTATTAAACAAAACTGCCAATGCCGAAACTTGCAACTTCAAAGTAGCTGGAGCTAATCTCCTAACTAAGCCTTCCTGCAGAAATTCAACAATTTCAACCTCTGAGATGACAATGGAGGAGACTTGGAATTGCACCACTTAACAAAGGTGTCCCAGACTCTATAACATGATGAAGAAGTTGATCTGCTCCTTGTCTCCATTAATGTGGAAATAGTTGTTTCTGATAAACCTTGAATTTTTAATGCCTCCCTTTCAATAGCCATGCCTTCAATGATAAGGTTACTGGAGCTGAGAATTGGATTGGTCCTTGCGTCAATAATTCCGGAACAGATGGGAGGTTAAAGGGAGCATCCGGGCTCATCTCCTGGAGCATGGAAAACCATGGCCTCCTCGTCCACCATGGTAGAATTATAATTACTGTGGCTTGGTCCTCCCAGATTTTCTGGAGAATTTTCGCAATTAAGGGAAAGGGAGGAAATACATAGGCTAGTCTGAACGACAGGGCATCCGTGAAGGCTGCTTCTTGAACTGGATAGCGGGAGAAAAACATAGGAAGCTTGTGGTTGTGAATAGAAGCCATCAAATCTATCTGAGGCGTGCCCCATTTGTCTGTAATCTGCGTAAAGATTTTCCTGGACAACGACCATTCCCCCGACAACACTCTGTGTCTGCTCAAATAATCTGCTCTGACATTGAGGGATGACGGAATATAGATTGCTCTCAGATCCTGCGGATTGTTCTCTGCCCAGAACAGGATGGATAGAGACAGGAGGCAAAGGTTGTTGTTGCGAGTTCCCCCCCTGCGATTTATATATGAAATTGCTGTGCAACTGTCTGAAACCATTAACACTGATCTGTTGCGAACTATAGGGAGAAAAGATATTAGTGCAAGTTGAATAGCTTTGAGCTCTTTGTAGTTGATAGATTCCCTCCTCATGGTAGATGTCCAGATTTGTTGTATCCAATTCTCTTGACAGTGGGCTCCCCAACCTGTTAGACTTGTGTCGGTAATTATACATATTGGATCTACCTTGTTCAAGAGAATGGGCCTGAAATTGGAAGACGCTGTCCACCACTCCAGAGATCTGATTGTAGTTTGCTGTAGATATATCAGTTGAAAGGGATTAATTTTCCTCTTGTCCAACTGATTCAGGAATTCCAACTGGAGCGTTCGTATATGGCTCAAAGCCCATCTGACCAATTGGATGTTAGAAACCAACTTCCCTATTAGCTGTTGACATAAGCAGACTGTGGATATTCTTCTTAATGACAACTGTTTTACCTCCTTCATAATGTTCTCCTTCTTCGGTAAGGGAAGAGAAACCTGGAACTTTATTGTATCTACAGATACCCCCAGGAATTCCATGTTTTGGCTTGGAAGAAGATGTGACTTCTTCCAGTTTTAATATAAATATAAACAAAAAATATAACAAAAATCAAAAAACTGTTATAAGTGCCTAAAAAAATTTTTTTTAACAGGCACCCCAACAGCAATTAGTTATATTCAAGTATATAGCATATATACTTGAAGATTTACGTCAGTTCAGATCTCTCACCCTGATGATATATATATATATCTTTAGGGTGGTGCCTACACAGCGTGCTCTGTTTGTGTAATCCGGCACGTATCATCATTTCACTGACTTAATTTTATGCACCTTTGTTAGGTGACTTGTGCATCACAAAAAACATGCTTTATATAAACCCTTGGAAAGCCTTCAATATATATTCACATAGCATACAAAAGATGTGCTACAGCATACAGATCAAACACATACAAACATATATCTACACATAGACTGGGATGGAGTCTTACGAGTCAGGCTGACTGTGAGGGATCCTAAACATAATAGCTTCATTTATTGTACAAGCAGAAAGCTATATAGATAAATATACATGTAGGCTATTTATATGGTTGTCAAACAGCCCATACATAAACGGAACAGTTAGGAATATGATCTAAAGCGACTAGGGTTCGGCACATAGCAGAACGTTCCTAATATGCAATAGTCATGCCCAGTCAATAGGCTATCACATAAACATATATATCATGATTTTTCTATCCAACTTTGGCCCGATCGTAAGAGCCATGTAAAGCTACAATTATATTATACGATACCGTCCTATCTGGGTAACGACCCAGTTGCGCCAGGGACGCATGTTCCTAAGGGCCGAAAAACCTCCTAGTCATAACAAACGATTCCATGTGGTTCCCATCACTGCCTAGAACTCCGCTACCATCCCAGGTAAGAGAAACGCCGATGCGTGTTTCGTACGATCCACGTGACTTCGTCAGGACGTAAGGAAGACAGAGTGCGCTCTACGATCTTTAAATAACCCGACGTGTCCGGCGTCACCGCCAAATTCAAATACAACTTTAATATACACATGGACCGTGTAGCCGACAGTGCTTTCTAAACAAAGAAACCCACTACCCCTAAAATTCGTAATACGAGATACCAAAAACTTTAAAAAGCATATATATTAATATGTAGAATGTGGAACCTAAGTATGCCATTATACCAAAATATTAAATGATTATTTATTGCATGATAGTTTTTCTTAACAACTAATTACCCCTCAAAATAGAAGTGGGACAAGGTAAAGGCAGGTGTAAAAGAGGATAGAATATGAGGATTATAAGATTTAGCTAAATAGATCTAAAAATAACAAAGTCTTGAACCAGAAAATTTGTTAGTAAATGATGTAGACAAGTCACAGAAAGCAATTATAGTTTATGTCTTCATTTAAACCATAAGGTGATCCAGTACCCAGGTTAAAGATCCATCTGCTCTTTTTGGAGGAGGGTTTTTTCCACATCTCCTCCTTGATGCCCAAATCGATCTTTCTATACCACTAAAAAGTATATATAGGGATTACCCCCATGTTTTCCAATACATGCTTTGCAACACTGCTTCTTTGTGGTTCCTTATTTATTGCTCTAAGATGTTTGAAATCGGGTATTCATCGTTCTTCTGGTTTTTCCAACGTATTTTTATCACATTACATTTTATCACATATATTACATTAGATGATTGACATGTAATCAGACTTTTAACTTTGATTTCTTTCCCATTTGTCACAAAAAGGTTCTGAGAATTGTATTGACAGCTATTGCATCTACCACATTTCCTATTACCGATGGGCTTTTATCCCCATCCATTTTTCTATCCCCTTTCTTTGTGTTCGGAGAAATGGCATGACATAAAAATCCTCAAATTAGGGCCTTCTTGCAATCATCTGGGATTTTTCCCATCTTAGACCTTCATCTTAGATATGAGATACCATATTTACGTAGAATTTGAGTTAATCACATCATCATTTTTGTTTTTTGTAAGCAAATATTCTCAAAACTTTTTGTTTAACAGTTTTCTCTTGTAGAAGGGATTCCCTTTCCACTTTCCTCACCTTTCCTAATGATTTCTTCATTAATGTTTTAGAATATCCTCTTTTTTCAAAGTCTTCCACATATCTTGTGCTTGCCGATCAAAGACTCTTTTTTGGGAGCAGTTTCGTTTAACTCTCAAAAGTTGACCTGTGGTATGCTTTTATAGTGGTATATGGATGGTGACTAGTGGCATGTAGTACCGAGTTCACAGTGTGGGTTTGATGAAAGTCTCGGTTTCTATTTTTCCATCGTTTAGTTTGATCAAAAGGTCCAAAAATTCTATCTCCTTTCTGTATGTTCATGGTCAGGTGTATATTTAAGTTGTTTATTTAAATCACCCATTAATTCTTCAGCATCTTTTTGTCCCCTGCACAGCATCAAAATATCATCACAATATCGGATCCACATCAATATTTTTTCCTCACATGAATTTTTAAACATAACCTCCTGTACATCTATCATCTCCCATCTTCCTAGATGTAAATTTGCAAGTGGGGCACAAGTGGCCCCCATTGCGGTCCCCTATCTGTCGATAGAAGAATCCATTAAAGACAAAGACATTATTTTCAAGGACCACTTTCAACAGGGCACACACGAAATTTGTATGATCTTGTATTGAATTCTTCTTGATTCCAGAAAATGTTTAGCAGCTTTTATGCCTTCTTGGTGTGGTATTGAGGATATAATTCCTCTACATCCATGGTTATAATAAGGTGTCATCCGGTACAGAGATTCCACTCAATCTTGCTAAAACATCTCGGTCTTTAACAATGATGGTAAGGTGAATAAAAAGGTCTAAGTATATAGCTATATATTTACTAGCACCCTCAGTAGGGCCCCCCATTCTGGAAATAATTGGTCTTCCAGGTGGCATTTCTTGGATTGTGGATTTTTGGAATAGGTACATGGTCGGTAATCTAGGTGTCTTGTTAAAGATGAAATTATATTCTTTCTGGTTAATTAACCCCTCAAACCGTCTTCCACTATAAGTTTTATTTTGTCTTGGACTTCATTTGTTGGGTTCCTATCCAGGTTGCAGATAAAGGAGGGAATGTAGTTGTGACTTCAAAGGAAAAATATAAAAGAGAAGCTTTGAGACAACTGAGAGATGACCAGCAATATCTCAAATTGGATATGAACCCAACAAATGAAGTCCAAGACAAAATAAAACTTATAGTGGAAGACGGTTTGAGGTTGGGGTTAATTAACCAGAAAGAATATAATTTCATCTTTAACAAGACACCTAGATTACCGACCATGTACCATATTCCAAAAATCCACAATCCACAAGAAATGCCACCTGGAAGACCAATTATTTCCAGAATGGGGGGCCCTACTGAGGGTGCTAGTAAATATATAGACTATATACTTAGACCTTTTTTATTCACCTTACCATCATATGTTAAAGACACGAGAGATGTTTTAGCAAGATTGAGTGGAATCTCTGTACCGGATGACACCTTATTAATAACCATGGATGTAGAGGAATTATATCCGTCAATACCACACCAAGAAGGCATAAAAGCTGCTAAACATTTTCTGGAATCAAGAAGAATTCAATACAAAGATCATACAAATTTCGTGTGTGCCCTGTTGAAAGTGGTCCTTGAAAATAATGTCTTTGTCTTTAATGGATTCTTCTATCGACAGATAAGGGGGACCGCAATGGGGGCCACTTGTGCCCCCACCTATGCAAATTTACATCTAGGAAGATGGGAGATGATAGATGTACAGGAGGTTATGTTTAAAAATTCATGTGAGGAAAAAATATTGATGTGGATCCGATATGTGGATGATATTTTGATGCTGTGGCAGGGGACTAAAAAAGATGCTGAAGAATTCATGGGTGATTTAAATAATAACAACTTAAATATACACCTGACCATGAACATACAGAAAAAGGAGATAGAATTTTTGGACCTTTTGATCAAACTAAAAGATGGAAAAATAGAAACCGAGACTTTCATCAAACCCACAGCTGTGAACTCGGTACTACATGCCACTAGTCACCATCCATATACCACTATAAAAGCAATACCAGCAGGTCAACTTTTGAGAGTTAAACGAAACTGCTCCCAAAAAAGAGTCTTTGATCGGCAAGCACAAGATATGTGTGAAGACTTTGAAAAAAGAGGATATTCTAAAACATTAATGAAGAAATCATTAGGAAAGGTGAGGAAAGTGGAAAGGGAATCCCTTCTACAAGAGAAAACTGTTAAACAAAAAAGTTTTGAGAATATTTGCTTAATTACGAAATACAATGAACAATGGGATGATTTAACTCAAATTCTACGTAAATATTGGTATCTCATATCTGAAGATGAAGGTCTAAGAGTGGGAAAAAATCCCCAGATGATTGCAAGAAAGGCCCCTAATTTGGAGGATATTTTATGTCATAGCCATTTCTCCGAAAACAAAAGAAAGGGGATAGAAGAATGGATGGGGATAAAAGCGACCATCGGTAATAGGAAATGTGGTAGATGCAATAGCTGTCAATACAATTCTCAAGAAACCTTTTTTGTAGACAAATGGGGAAAGAAATACAAAGTTAAAAGTCTGATTACATGTCAATCATCTAATGTAATATATGTGATAAAATGTAAATGTGATAAGAAATACGTTGGAAAAACCAGAAGAACGATGAATACCCGATTTCAGGAACATCTTAGAGCAATAAAAAATAAGGAACCACAAAGAAGCAGTGTTGCAAAGCATGTATTGGAAAAACATGGGGGTAATCCCTATATGATACTTTTTAGTGGTATAGAAAAGATCGAGTTGGGCATCAGAGGAGGAGATGTGGAAAAAACCCTCCTCCAAAAAGAGCTAAGATGGATCTTTAACCTGGGTACTGGATCACCTTATGGTTTAAATGAAGACATAAACTATAATTGCTTTCTGTGACTTGTCTACATCATTTACTAACAAATTTTCTGGTTCAAGACTTTGTTATTTTTAGATCTATTTAGCTGAAATCTTAAATAATCCTCATATTCTATCCTCTTTTACACCTGCCTTTACCTTGTCCCACTTCTATTTTGAGGGGTAATTAGATGTTAAGAAAAACTATCATGCAAATAAATAATCATTTAATATTTTGGTATAATGAGCATACTTAGGTTATCCACATTCTACATATTAATATATATGCTTTTAAAGTTTTTGGTATCTCGTATTACAGAATTTTAGGGGTAGTGGGTTCTTTGTTTAGAAAGCACTGTCGGCTACACTGTCCATGTGTATATTAAAGTTGTATTTGAATTTGGCGGTGACGCCGGACACGTCGGGTTATTTAAAGATCGTAGAGCGCACTCTGTCTTCCTTACGTCCTGACGAAGTCACGTGGATCGTGACGAAACACGCATCGGCGTTTCTCTTACCTGGGATGGTAGCGGAGTTCTAGGCAGTGATGGGAACCACATGGAATCGTTTGTTATGACTAGGAGGTTTTTCGGCCCTTAGGACATCTGCGTCCCTGGCGCAACTGGGTCGTTACCCAGATAGGGACGGGTATCGTATAATATAATTGTAGCTTTACATGGCTCTTACGATTCGGGCCAAAGTTGGATAGAAAAATCGATATATATGGTTTATGTGATAGCCTATTGAGCTGGGCATGACTATTGCATATTAGGAACGTTCTGGTATGTGCCGAACCCTAGTCGCTTTAGATCATATTCCTAACTGTTCCGTTTATGTATGGGCTGTTTGACAACCATATAAATAGCCTACATGTATATTTATCTATATAGCTTTCTGCTTGGTACAATAAGATGAAGCTATTATGTTTAGGATCCCTCACAGTCAGCCTGACTCGTAAGACTCCATCCCAGTCTATGTGTAGATATATGTTTGTATGTGTTTGATCTGTATGCTGTAGCACATCTTTTGTATGTCTATGTGAATATATATTTGAAGGCTTTCCAAGGGTTTATATTAAAGCATGTTTTTTGTGATGCACAAGTCACCTAACAAAGGTGCATAAAATTAAGTCAGTGAAATGATGATACGGTGCCGGATTACACAAACAGAGCACGCTGTGTAGGCACCACCCTAAAGATATATATATATATCATCAGGGTGAGAGATCTGAACTGACGTAAATCTTAAAACTTATATGTGGTGCTATATACTTGAATATGACTTCTTCCAGTTCACTAGCCATCCATGAGCTTGAAGGGTTTGTATCACCAGGTTCCTTTGAGATATTAAATGTATCTGGTTCTTGGCTCTGAGAAGAATATCGTTGAGATATGAAAACAGGAACACTCCCTTCAATCTCAGATGGGCAATTAGAGGAGTTTAAATCTTTGTAAAAACACTTGGAGCCGTCGCTAGGCCAAACGGCAGAGCTGTGTATTGAAAATGCTGGCCCAGGGCATAGAATGTCAGAAATCTCCTGTGTGGATGCCAGATTGGGACATGTAGATATGCATCCTGAAGATCTATCTTTAGGAGCCAATCCTCCCTTCTTATATGGATGAGAACTGATTTTAACGATTCCATACTGAAGGATTTGACTCTTAGGAAAACATTTAATCTTTTGAGATCCAAGTTTGCCCTGAAATCTCCTGACGCCTTTTTAATTAAGAATAGATGAGAATAAAAACCTTTTTCTCAACTGGTTGGAAGGAACCTTCTTTATAACACCTTTTGATTCCAACTCCAAGAGGACGTTTCATAAAGCATGACTTGCATCTCGATGTTTGGGAGTTCGTGAGGCCACAAATACATATTTCACTGGAACAATCTTGAACTCCAGATGATAGCCTAGCATTATTGTCTCCAGAACCCACTTGTCTGTGATGGTTTGAGTCCAAACAGGATGGACTCCCGCACCTTCATAATTGCTTCTTGGGCTGCTTGAATTTCTGATTACGAAAGGACTGATTCTGGTTTTGATTCATTCTCCATGGTCTTTGAGAGAATACTTTTCCAGGGCGATATTGTTTAGCTTCTTTAATGGTTGGATGACCCCTAAAAAATGGTCTACTGTCTCTTGCATGTAATGCCTGCAGCATTACATGCAATAGCATCTTCTAGTTTCCTGCCAAAGAGTAAATCTCCTTGAAAAAGGACTTTTATTATAATCATCTTGGAGGGCAGATCCACTGATGCATCTAGCCACCACTGACAAAGCCATACTCTTTGCTGATAGCCTTAAACTATCTAGGGCCGTCTCCGCACAGAAATCTGTAGCTAATCTGATATCTTTGATAACCTGTATTATCTCTTCCTTAGGAGCATCAGATTGGACTGGGTCTTCCAATTCTTTTAACCCTAAACTTGCAGATTTGGTAAGCCCTACCGAAGCAATGGCTGGTCTGAAGGAAGCCCCAGATACTAAAAAGGATCTCTTGAGCACACCCTCCTGTCTTCTATCAACAGCATCCTTAAGGGTAATTCCTTCTTCCACAGGCAGAAGAGTTTTCTTAGATAACATAGACATTGAGGCATCTACTTTAGGAATATGGTCCCATAACTTCACATCTTCATCAGACATCGGATATTTAGCTGCCAGTGAATGGGAAAGGAATTTTTTTTTATCTGGCGTATTGAACTCTTCCTGCATTAAATTAGCCATGACAGGATGGAAATTAAAATTTGCTTTGGGAGATGGAGAGGAAAATATCTTATCCCCAGTGTTAGATGGAGAATCATCTTCTTCAGAAAGTAATGTAGCACGCATGGCCCTTTGGCCCTTATTAAGCCTTGAATAATATTAGGGGGGAATGGATTTTCCAAACCTATATCCCTTTCCTCATCAGTGCCTGGATTAGATGGTCCTGGGACCAGTTGAGGATTAACAGGAAGGTCATCTGGTAAAACAAGTTGTGGATTCAAATTAGACTTCACAGATTCTGTAATTTGACTGATCATACTACCCATGAAATCAGTCATGGATTCCTTAACCCACTGGGAGACATCCCGCTTCTGGTTCTCTTTATCAACAAAAAAGGTGGACAGACAACCCTCACAATATTTCTTCCCTTGCATTACAGGATTTTCACAGGTTTTGCATTCTTTTCTGCGCCTTGAATGACGATCCTCATCCTTGTGGCGAGATGAATCACTAAAAAAAAATGTAATATTCAAAAAAAAAAACAACAATACTTACTTCCTAACCAATATGCTCACCCCCTAGACTTGGATCTTGCGCAGAGCGATCAGGGTGTTAACCCCATTAGTGACCACTGCCAGGCTAGGGACAGGAAATTTGCTTTAACACACTGACAAAATGCTCCTGTCTAGCTGCCTTTTATACCCAGGGGTGTGGCACGGGGAAAAAATAGCTGCCATTGGTAAATGTGATACATGAAAATCGGAAAATCCAGAAAGCCATATTCCGGAAAATCCGTGAGTCCTGTGGATTCGCAGATCTCGGAGTTTGGTTCTGCAATCTGGTCCATCTCTAGATAGTATGCAAATCAGATTGTTTCTGAAAGAATCTGATTGTATCCAATCAGAATTGGTTACAATCTGAGTCTTTTAGAAATAATCTGATTGGTATGCTTTATGGAAGAACCTAATTGTAACCAATCAGAATTGATCACAATAAGATTAGAATCTAATTGTAACCAATTCTGACAGGAAAAGAATGTGATTGGTTAGTATACCAATCAGATTATTTCTAAAAAATCAGAATTGGTTACAATCAGATTCTTTTAGAAAGAATCTAATTGTCTGTTCCCCAGACCATTTCCCAGGGCCATTTACAGCAAGTTACTGTATCATTTTTGCCAAATTTTAAAAAATTCCTTAAAAATTCGAATTTTCCAGAATATTCGAAATTCCGGAAAATTCACAAGATTCACGATTCGCGAATCTCGGAAATCTGCCATGGATCCGGTTTCGGATCAGCAAACCAGCCATCTCTACTCTTTAAATTAGCAAGTTTTATATAACCCCTTTGCCAGACAATTAAATTAGATGGCTACCCAAACTATACACACAGTTAGATACTCTATCAAGAGTGTACTTGACTTCCTTTATGGCTTAGAACCCTAGCAGATGAGTAAAGTGACATGTATTTATTCAGAGTGCTATGGTTTGACCAGAGGGTATGACAGATAATGACATTCCTTGCAACTAGTCTAGCTAAAACAATTTTAAGCCTTCTCGCAAACACTGACATGCTGTTGGAAAAAATTCTCTTAAGATTGGTTCATAATTGCCAGATCACAGTTTCTCTTAGTGTCTCAATTCATTCACACAGTTGGGTACTTCTAGCATTTTCTCCAGTCACACATATTTGACATGCTTTTTTTGTCTTTTCAAGCATATTTTATCAAGTGTGACAATATCTATTTCATTTTTTCAGCCAGGCCTGTATGTTGATTGGTACGGAATAGAAAAATGTCATTGAAAAAGTGTTGATACCTTTGTGGCCAAAAAAGCCATTAAACATATTCAAGTGGATTATTTCATATATTGTGCTTCATTACAATGCTCAGTTGACCTCATAGGTGCAATATGGTATGTTTCTGATTGCATGATAATTCTGAAATGTGCCCCTATCATCTATTTTTCTAAAACGTTAGAACCTAATCTCATGATCCATATTGACTTACTATATTAAACAGAATCTAAACCTAAATGTTTATTCCTCAAAAAAACAAGAGCCTCCCAGCTAACTCCACCAATGGAATGAATGCTAAATAGTATTTACTTACATGTAGCTTCTAAAGAAGTAGATTAAAGGGCATGTCCAGTACCCACCACACCCTATACCTTAAGATAGTTATATTTACATTTCTCGCCATGGTCCCTGAAGCACTCCTATTCCTCCTGATGTGTGCTAGTCCTCCTTCCTGAATGCAGTCCATGATAGTAATGTTATAGATTTATGACCGCAATCTTAGATTTACAACCACAATCATAGATTGTTAAAGGCACGGCATTGTCAAATAGCGATACCGCACCTTTATAAATATGGCCCTATGTCAGATATTTCAGCTAAGTAACCTTTGTGTAAATATTAACAGGAAGTGTTGCAATTTGATCATTTCCAGAAATAAATATTGTTACTACGTATATTGCATTTATCAATATTCTGCTACATCTTTAAAATATTTTTAAGTAATTTTTTAAAACTAGAGGGCACAATGGATTTTTCCATCAATTCCAAATGATATTTTTGTCTGATTCTGCCAGAGGTTTTCCTAAAAGGTATAAAACTAATTTAGTTTCTGAGAAATAGTTTATTCAGGAATATATTGATTTTGCCTATAGGACTTTTATATAGATATTTGAGGTCCTGATTAAAATGAGAAATCACATTTTCCAGGTGTACAAATGATATGGTTCATATTTCTTGCCTTGGTCTTGATAATTTTTTTTCCCTTGAAGTATTTCTTTTAAATTGGAAAAATTAAAATAAGGCATTTTCAATATTTTGTCTTCATATTGTGGTCCTGCTACTTTCAAGTTCTTAATATTTAAAAGGTAACTTTGGTTTCTGGAAAAAGCCTGCAGTCTTTTCTTTAAAATGAGTATTGGATCACATTTCTTTGAGAAATTATTTTGCAGATAATGTTAAAATAGACTGATTCCTGTAGCTTGAGTGACATCACCTGACTCCTCTTCTGGGCCTTGGGGTCCGAGCATGCTCACTTCGACTTGATAAGAAAAATATGAAGGAGGGCAGCACCAATATTATCACATCCCACAGTGTGTCTAACTTACAGTAAAAGTCGTGCAGGGGGACCTAACACACTAAAGGTGAGGCCACACTAAAACGCACCAAGCGCGCACGTTTTCACGTGCGTTATCACACGATTGCATGCGTGCTTTCTGTGCATTAACGCTCATTATTTTCGCATTTGCGCTCGCGTTTTCACTAACTTTAAAGCAAAAATGCAAGCGTTTGCGTGAAAAAAATGCTTGCCGCAAAACGCGAAGGACGCCCAATTGCATGTGTATCAGAAATTGCAGGAACATTCGCGCTCCCACGATTTCCATGTTAGCGAAAATCGCAAGCGCAAAACGCGTACACGAATGCGCGAAAAACGTGCTAGTGTGGCCTAGCCCTTATATAACAAAAAATGTAGACAACCTCCACAGACAGAGATGTCAGAAATGTCCCCTATATAGCACTGCACTCATGAACAATAAAGGCATCTATGGTTTTTTCTATGGTTATCCAGGACTGTTTCTCACTCTGACCCAGATTAATTCAGTATACATGGCCTGATATGTATTGGCCGTTTAATAGATACGTTAACTCTATCATATGTGCATTGCTATATGGGGGACATTTCTGCCGTCTCTGTCTGTGGAGGTTGTCTGGTAGCTCCGACCCGAGTTAAGGGGCCGGAGCGTCTGACCTGTGGTGCCGCTCTCGCGTGACGTCATTACATCGTGACGCGCTCGCGGATTGGCCGCGGCTGGTCTCACGAGAGCCAGGAGGATGACGTCGCCGGGCCTATAAAAGGGGCGGGACACGAGGTAGCAGGCGCCATTTTGTAAAATTGCTAACAGGAGGAGAATCTCCCCACCCTCCCTCCCTTCTATTTTGAGAAGTTATGTTTCATGGTTTTAGGAAGAATAAAAGTTTTGTTGGAGTCACAGCGACGGGGGCATCCTTGCAGAGTTTATGTTGAGCCGTTACATGCCCTCTGGGGATCCAGAGGCTTGGCATTTAGCAATGGCTACGGCTAGTTGGGGTTTTTACATCTGATTAATCTGCAAGGATGCAAATTTATAATTTGGCTAATTAATTGATCACATGACTGTTACAATGTGTCAATAAAGCTGTGGCCATTTATTTCACCCAAAAAGATTGTGTGTCTGCCTGTTCATTTCCATACAAAATTAATTTATTGGTAAAGGGGGTTTAAGTCAGTTGTAGGCAACCGAGGTATCAGCAGCAGGTCTACATTTTTTGTTATATTCACTTAGACTTAATGCTGGGAAAGTTACTGCACAGACAATTGAGTGCCCCAGCCCAGACTTCTGGATGTTTTTAGAGAAAAAAAACCCAGCAATATGTCAATCTGCTTATGAAGAAAGGCAAATACTGTACAAGGTTTGCAGACTTGTAAAATAAGACAGTTGAGAGGGGTTGTATTACTGTAGTTAGAGAGACAGTTTACATGGCTACAAGCATGGTCACAAGTTTTCCTGGTTTGGTTTCTGTTTTTATAAATCGAAAAAATAAAGAAGGGGCTTTGGAAAAAATGGAAGGAAAATGTAGTTATGGTGGTATATGATCTATTCTTCACTATATTGTATTAAATTGATTGTTTATTACAGAACATATAGTCCAAATCACAAAGACTTTAACTCTTGCTTGTAGCATCTGCATGGGTATTGCCTAAGTACCAATGCATCTTTTTATGTCACGCAGGGATAAAATTCCTTTAAATTTTTCCCAAAGATGCAAATCCAGTGTTAAATCTTCATAAGGGATATTTACCCAGGTGGCTGCGGCTCAGGGTATTTGCAATGAAGTGTGTTTCACAAAGCAAGAGAAAGTACCCATGTGTAGGAATTGCCTCATAAAGGTTATACACTTATTTAACCATCAGTTTCTGGACTGTGTGTTTGAACTCCATTGCTCGACCAGACACATCTCACTTATTTATCTAATTCTAATCATTAGATGAAGAAAAAAAACAAAAAAAAAACTACAGGTCAGTGCCAGTACATTTACATTTATTCTGCTGTATTTCTTAGCGAGGGAGGATCTATAATAATTTTATTATTTTACATTGATTTAACAATTTAACATCCAATAACATAATTATGCTTTGTTTTTGATAACTGATTCACAGTTCTGAAAATACTATTTTCATTGATTGACTTGGCATTGGTACTAAAAAAAGTTTAACTGTGTGTTATATGAACTGATTAAGGGAAACAGATGTAAAATGTGCACCAGTTGAAGCAACCAGCCTTTTCTGAATATTTTTGCCAGTATCAGGGCTATGCACCGAGAGCCATTATCGGTATTTGTGTCTTAAAGTCACGTTAAGACACAACCTATACCGAGCTGATGACGGCTATTTAAGACGGAATCTTTATGCCAGAAGATAGCTGGAGTTAAAGATTCAGAATTGGTAAACCCCATTCGCAATGCAAAGCTGCTATCGGCACGCCTAAAGGATCTTGGTACATAGCAGAGCCAATTTGCACACCTTTGCCAGTTAAACAATTTGGCATCAGTATTTATAAGGGCTTGTGCTTGATAGGCATTGTTTGTATGCCTCTGTACACAAGGTCAAAGTTTAATTTTTTCTCCTTTACATTTTGATCATTTTAAACCTGTCATGCCACATTTCTCTGATATAAATGTGTCCATAGAGAATGCATTTTGCACCCCAGCAAAGCAGAGATTAACCCTTTCAGGGAAGCTTGTAAAATGTGTTGTTACTTCAGCTACACTAGCAACCAGGTAAGAGGCTATCACTGTATAGAATTACACTAGTCCTTAAAGGGTATCTCCACTGGGAAAACCAATTTTTGCTATTCAGTTTTAGAGCAGGAGGTAAAGGAGCTGTGTCTTACCACCTGTAAGGTGTAAGGTGGAAATGTAGTTTAGAAGAAATCCAATGAGTTTCTCCCTGAATGCTGTGGCTGTTGGAGGTCCACCCACTTTCAGTGACTGTCTGCCTGGGAAATGCCCAACGTGTGTGTTCCTTTAGTGCATGCGCAGAACATGTGAGGATCCGTCGGGACTGCTGTCTGTGTGATCCGAGTGGTTGGTCGATTCTACACTCACACACTCACACTTCAAGCTACTGAGTTCACTAATTAATGGAGGAGTAATTAGGTACTACTTTTTTCTCTCTCCCATCCCCTCCCATACCAGATTGCCTCATATTCCCAGCATCCCCTATGAAATCAATCTTAGATCAATTTTTCAACCACCCCTCTCAGAGTTAGACACAAAAAAATCTTTATTAAAAACAAGACAAGTTCCCCCTGCCTTTGTTATAGTATTGTGGAAAGAGGGTTTTAACTTTTCCTCCCCTGTCTCTCTCTGCATGATCAGCTGTAAAAATGAACTTAGAGAGTCAGGGAGGAAAGGATTTCTTATTGCAGCTAAGTGGGTGTGTCGGGCTACCATGATGATGCACATTGAGTGACAGCAACCCCAGCACAGGGGAAGACAACCCCCCAGGAACCAGCACAACTTTCCCATGCTGCTGCAAGCAAACAGATAGTTGGGGTTTTACATCTGATTAATCTGGAAGGATGCAAATTTATAATTTGGCTAATTAATTGATCACATGACTGTTACAATGTGTCAATAAAGCTGTGGCCATTTATTTCACCCAAAAAGATTGTGTGTCTGCCTGTTCATTTCCATACAAAATTATATTGGTAAAGGGGGTTTAAGTCAGTTGTAGGCAACCGGGTATCAGCAGCAGGTCTACATTTTTTGTATATTCATTAGACTTAATGCTGGGAAAGTTAGCACAGACAATTGAGTGCCCCAGCCCGACTTCTGGATGTTTTTAGAGAAAAAAAACCAGCAATGTCAATCTGCTTATGAAGAAAGGCAAATACTGTACAAGGTTTGCAGACTTGTAAAATAAGACAGTTGAGAGGGGTTGTATTACTGTGTAGTTAGAGAGACAGTTTACATGGCTACAAGCATGGTCACAAGTTTTCCTGGTTTGGTTTCTGTTTTATAAATCGAAAAAAAAAAGAAGGGGCTTTGGAAAAATGAAGAAATGTATTATTGTGTATATTATTATTTATATTTTATTAAGACTTGATTTTATTACAGAACATTAGTCCAAATCACAAAGACTTTACTCCTTGCTTGTAGCATCTGCATGGGATTGCCTAATGTACCAATGCATCTTTTTAATGCACGCAGGGATAAAATCTCCTTTAAATTTTTCCCAAAGATGCAAATCCAGTGTTAAATCTTCATAAGGGATATTTACCCAGAGTGGCTGCGGCTCAGGGTATTTGCCATGATAGTGTGTTTCACAAAGCAAGAGAAAGTACCCAGTGTAGGAATTGCCTCATAAAGGTTATACACTTATTTAACCATCAGTTTTGGACTGTGTGTTTGAACTCCATTGCTCGACCAGACACATCTCACTTATTTATCTAATTCTAATCATTAGATGAAGAAAAAAAACAAAAAAAAAACACAGGTCAGTGCCAGTACATTTACATTTATTCTGCTGTATTCTTAGCGAGGGAGGATCTATAATAATTTTATTATTTTACATTGATTTAACAATTTAACATCCAATAACATAATATGCTTTGTTTTTGAAAACTGATTCACAGTCTGAAAATAATATTTTCATTGATTGACTTGGCATTGGTACTAAAAAAAGTTTAACTGTGTGTTATATGAACTGATTAAGGGAAACAGATGTAAAATGTGCACCAGTTGAAGCAACCAGCCTTTTCTGAATATTTTGCCAGTATCAGGGCTATGCACCGAGAGCCATTATCGGCTATTTGTGTCTTAAAGTCACGTTAAGACACAACCAATTACCGAGCTGATGACGGCTTTTAAGACGGAATCTTTAAGCCAGAAGATAGCTGGAGTTAAAGATTCAGAATTGGTAAACCCCATTCGCAATGCAAAGCTGCTATCGGCACGCCTAAAGGATCTTGGTACATAGCAGAGCCAATTTGCACCTTTGCCAGTTAAACAATTTGGCATCAGTATTATAAGGTTGTGCTTGATAGGCATTGTTTGTATGCCTCTGTACACAAGGTCAAAGTTTAATTTTTTCTCCTTTAATTTTTGATCATTTAAACCTGTCATGCCACATTTCTCTGATTAAATGTGTCCATAGAGAATGCATTTTGCACCCAGCAAAGCAGAGATAACCCTTAGGGAAGCTGTTAAAATGTGTTGTTACTTCAGCTACACTAGCAACCAGGTAAGAGGCTATCACTGTATAGAATTACACTAGTCCTTAAAGGGTATCTCCACTGGGAAAACCAATTTTTGCTATTCAGTTTTAGAGCAGGAGGTAAAGGAGCTGTGTCTTACCACCTGTAAGGTGTAAGGTGGAAATGTAGTTTAGAGAAATCCAATGAGTTTCTCCCTGAATGCTGTGGCTTTTGGAGGTCCACCACTTTCAGTGACTGTCTGCCTGGGAAATGCCCAACGTGTGTGTTCCTTTAGTGCATGCGCAGAACAGTGAGGATCGTCGGGACTGCTGTTCGTGTGATCGAGTGGTTGGTCGATTCTACACTCACACACTCACACTTCAAGCTACTGAGTTCACTAATTAATGAGAGAGTAATTAGGTACTACTTTTTTCTCTCTCCCATCCCTCCCATCCAGATTGCCTCATATTTCAGCATCCCCTATGAAATCAATCTTAGATCAATTTTCAACCACCCCTCTCAGAGTTAGACACAAAAAAATCTTTATTAAAAACAAGACAAGTTCCCCCTGCCTTTGTTATGTATTGTGGAAAGAGGGTTTTAACTTTTCCTCCCCTGTCTTCTCTGCATGATCAGCTGTAAAATGAACTTAGAGAGTCAGGGAGGAAAGGATTTCTTATTGCAGCTAAGTGGGGTGTGTCGGGCTACCATGATGATGCACATTGAGTGACAGCAACCCCAGCACAGGGGAAGACAACCCCCCAGGAACCAGCACAACTTTCCCATGCTGCTGCAAGCAAACAAAGGGGAATTCTGGAAAAAAAAAAAGAAGGGGCAAGGGTTGGGGGATGGTGTACTTTAAAATAAAAAAAAAAAAAGATTTTTCCTCAGTGGAGATACCCTTTAAATAAAACGTTTAGAAATTAAGGTAAGCAACTTTCTCACGCTCCTCCACCACGTCCTCTGACAGCTCCAACGGACTTATGTGTACTCTATGTGTGTGCTCAAGTGCGATGCACATAGAATACAGAGTCTGTCGGCACCTGTCAGAGGACGCGGCAGAGGAGCCAGATACAGGGTAAGTTGCTTACCTACGTTTCCAGCTCCTGAACGTTTTATTGAAGAATGGGAGGTAAGACACAGCTCCTTTTCCTACTGTTCTTCAATAAACATGATCAACGAGGAGCCATTATCGCTATTTGTGTCTTAAAGTCCCGTTAAAGACACAACCATATACCGAGCTGATGCGGAGCTATTTAGAAGCGAATCTTTAATGCCAGAAGAATGCTGGAGTAAAGATTCAGAATTGGTAAACCCCATTCGCAATGCAAAGCTGCTATCGGCACGCCTAAAGGATCTTGGTACATAGCAGAGCCAATTTGCACCTTTGCCAGTTAAACAATTTGGCATCAGTATTTATAAGGGCTTGTGTCTGATAGGCATGTTTGTATGCCTCTGTACAAAGGTCAAAGTTTAATTTTTCTCCTTTAATTTTTGATCATTTAAACCTGTCGCCACAATTTCTCTGATATAAATGTGTCCATAGAGAATGCATTTTGCACCCCAGCAAAGCAGAGATTAACCCTTTCAGGGAAGCTTGTAAAATGTGTTGTTACTCAGCTACACTAGCAACCAGGTAGAGGCTATCACTGTATAGAATTACAATAGTCCTTAAAGGGTATCTCCACTGGGAAACAAATTTTGCTATTCAGTTTTGAGAGAGGGTAAAGGGCGTGTGTCTTACCACTGTAAGGTGTAAGGTGGAAATGTAGTTTTGAAGAAAATCCAATGAGTTTCTCCTGAATCTGTGGGTGTTGGAGGTCCACCCACTTTCCAGTGACTGTCTGCCTGGGAAATGCCCAACGTGTGTGTTCCTTTAGTGCATGCGCAGAACATGTGAGGATCCGTCGGGACTGCTGTCTGTGTGATCCGAGTGGTGGTCGATTCTACATCACCACAACTCACACTTCAAGCTACTGAGTTCACTAATTAATGGAGGAGTAATTAGGTACTACTTTTTCTCTCTCCATCCCCTCCCATACCAGATGCCTCATTATCCCGCACCCCTATGAAATCAATCTTAGATCAATTTTCAACCACCCCTCTCAGAGTTAGACACAAAAAAATCTTTATTAAAAACAAGACAAGTCCCCCTGCCCTTTGATAGTATTGTGGAAAGAGGGTTTTAACTTTCCTCCCTGCTCTCTCTGCATGATCAGCTGTAAAAATGAACTTAGAGAGTCAGGGAGGAAAGGATTTTATGCAGCTAAGTGGGTGTGTGGGCTACCATGATGATGCACATTGAGTGACAGCAACCCCAGCACAGGGGAAGACAACCCCCCAGGAACCAGCACAACTTTCCCATGCTGCTGCAAGCAAACACTTTCCTTTTAGGATTTTGATCTGACCTAGCAGGGCAGCAATTGGAGCAGGGAGTAAGGTAAGGATTTTACTACACTACACAGTGGGGCCAGTAGGGGTTAAAATGTAGTTTGGGGGTGGACATGCCTTTTAATTTCAAGAACTATTTTTTTTGTGGCTGCAACATCAACTATAAATTGATTTGATAATGGTGCACACTCTTCATGTTTAACCATCCTCTGAAGGTAAAGACACAACGGGATCATTTTCTTGGCTTCTTTTCATTGGATTGCTAATAAGTACTACATAGACCTTGGTAGTTGGTATATTAAACATAAATAAACATTCTGCACTGTGTGGGAATGAACTCTGAACATCAATTTTTCCATATATTTCAATGAACTTTCCAGTGCTGATATCAGAGGCACGACAAGGACATTGATTCACAAAGTGGGAAAGTATTCCACATGTCTCTCACTTAAGGAGGCCATACACGCAATTAAATTATGGATGATCTAGAATTTTACCGATAATGTTCATACTGTTGTACTGTCCATTTGTATTGCAATATTATATCATCCAATAACAAAAGTACAAATTTGGTCAGTCTGATTTCATGGCAAAAATACAAACTAAGATATGATGGGATATAAAAAATGTACCTTTTGTGACAGTAAAGTAATTAATGCTATATCCCATTGTCCCTAACCATTGATGTCTCTAGCTGCTTTGAGTCCCTTATACTGCTGTAAGTTTGGATAAATTGCAGTTGGAAGAATAATCCTGGAGTCATTTTAAAGGTAGAAGTGTGATCTTTTTAATAAGGCCACTTGTATATAGACCACAGTTCCACTTTAATATTATATCTGGGCATTTGATTGCCTGGCTTGAAATTTATATGGCTATTGCATGCTTTTATATAATAGTTTTGCCGTTTTTGATCTGATTGTATCGGCGCTTTATCTGCACTGTGTGTGGCCACTAAACTTAGGTCGACCAATCGGTCATTCAGTAAAGACCGTAAACTTCCGTGGTCGAGGGAAACACAAAGTCCCGAAAGGTCTCCCATATGCTGTGTATATGCTGTATATTAAGGAGAGCATAATTTTTTTTTTTAGACATCTGTGATGGTTGTACCCAGCTTTAGTCTAATTTATGTAGAATCAATACTAGTTAGGACCACAGTTTATTTTAGTTGACAAGCTTACGATGGATATACCCTCTTCATCACGGTCATAGCAGTATGATTGAAACAAAGGCTTAACAGAAAGTTAAAAGCTAATTACATATAGATAACAAGATAACAACCCCCCCCCCCCAAAAAAAACAAATATACTGGGAGGGTAATCAAATAGAGAGATATAGTGTAGGGTGGGCAACAGAATGGAGAGGGTGAAGAGAAGAGGGACTTTTTTAAGAGTAACTTCAGAAAGCCATTTTAGTCAGTCCATCTATTATATGTGATACTTGTTCACCTAAATACATTATTTTAAAGAATTATACAATAGCGAAAAGCAATTTTTATATGTTGGTAAAGTGCTTGTGCCCTTCATTAATAAAAACGATTGTAATTACTAGAAAACCATTGTGTGCATCCAAAAAATCCTCTTTGCACCCACCAGCTATATAGCACCGTAACCAAATGAGAGACAGTGTTTGAAATATTTATCAAATTCAGTTCCTTCATCAAGGGTGTCTAAATTGAAAACTGGCACAAAGGCATTTCTAGTTCACTGCAGTTGTTATATGTCCATTGTCTGTGTCTTTATTGATAATACAGGCCTTTTCATGCAAGAGCATGCCAAAGCGGCTATACAGCTGAGTAAATTATTAATTAATATCGAAAGGGACAAATTACTGTTCTTTCGGTTTTTCTTTTGAGCTAAGAGATGCACTAAATACCTGGTCTTTCTCTCATCATTCTTTTCAGCTGCATCAGACCTATCGCTGCTGATTACCTGCCTCTTGATTGTCTTCAGCTGTGCTACAGACCTAATCAGTGCTGATACCTACCTCACTATTGCACTCAGCTGTGTCACATTCCTAGGTCTTTTGATTTCAGTTAGCTGTATCACAGACCTATTCAATGCTGATTACCTCTCTTGTTTGCATTCAACTGTGCCACAAACCTAATTAGCACTAATTAAATGTCTCTTGATTACATTCAGCTGTCACAGACCTAATCGCAACTGATTACCTGTCTCTTTTTTGCATTTAGTTGTGTCACGACCCAATCAGAGCTGCAGGTGCAGGTTTTTAAGCTCACAGCACACACAATTTTTACATTATTAGAACTTTGTGCAGCCATGGTGTGTTGCCTTTCAAAATACGGTCTTTTAAGCCTAATTCAATGTTTAGACTCTATAATTATTATATTACACATACATCAGGGTGTTGGCCAGACAATAAAGGCACTATTTGGTGCCCTGTATACAGGAAGACAGCACTTCGAACACATGTTGAGGTTAATACTTTATAGGTAAATTAGGGGTTAGTGGAATAAGAAATTGTTCCTTTTTATCAAAACTATACGTATTTGCACAAACTTCTCCTTAACAGATAAATCCAGGGATGTACAGACGTAGGGTGGAACATCCCTGGATTATTTGCCCAAAATTCAAACTTTGCAGAAATAAGGCAGCAATCAAAAACTGGACTTCTCCAATCTTACAAATTGCTGAATAAAGTGCCCATGGGGCTTATGCTGGATATACACTGTGTCAACATGATCGGAATGCCATCAGTGCAGCGGTATTAAAGGGATGTCCAGTCAAAAAAAAACTTTTATATAATTGCAGAGCTACCCCCCAAATCCCAGTATCACATTATAAGAAATGCCAAAGATGCCCCTGAAGGGACTTACCTGACCGATCCCTCGCCGATCCTCCTCTACTTCATGGTCGCAGCTGTAATTTAAAGGGTATGTCCACCTGTAAAACTAATTTTTAATATGCTGTTCCATAAATTTTTTTCTCAGAAAGCCCCCAAACTCTTACTTACCTCCCCCGTTCCTCCGCCGCACTGCCGGCCCTCTGCTTGCGAGAATGCAAGCAGAGGGGCGGGACCGGCAGTCGCGTCTGTGATTGGCTGAGCGGCAGCCAATCACGGACGCGGCTGCCGGTCATTCAGTGCAGCGGAGGAAAGAGGGAGGTAAGAGTTTGGGGAGCTTTTTGAAAAAAAAAATATGCGGTTGGGGCTGGGGGACATGGGGGAGCAGCATATTAAGGGGGATTTGTGCTAGGGATAGTAAAAGGGGAGGGAGGGGAGGGAGGGGGAGGGAGGGGGGAGAAGGCTGCAGTACGCATGGCAAATATCTACCGGAGGCAAGATAGAGGCCGAGCCCTGCTATCCTTGGTGGTTAGTTTTGGGACTTGGGGGGGGGTCTACAGGAGAACCCTATGGAGCTGGGATGTGAGGTTAGGATTAAACTACACTACATGGTGGGGCCAGTAGTTGGGGGGATTATAGTTTTTGGGGTGGACATGCCCTTTAAGGTGTGACGTGATGTCACACCCAATCGCCTGACAGTCATGACTGGAAGTAGAGCGTCTGTCAGAGCACAGTCTCTCTGCCTGTTTTTGCTTGAAACAGGAGCAGGGGGGGCCCAGGGAAATGGGTCAGGTAAGTAGACCATACCTAACTGCATGTTTTCAGGGCTGTTGAATGGCTGTCAGGAATTTCATAAAGGTATAGGGTATAGGTGAATATTAAAGGGGAAAATATGGTCTCCAAACAGCCCAAGATATAAAGAAATGACTGACCAGAAAGTTTAATGGGTGGGAGGTGACATGTGACATTCCTAAGGCTTCTCCTGCACAGCCTCGGACTCAGAGTCTCAGAGTCCCCCTCCTTTCTGCTGTGTAAAGGACCTGCAGCTGCAGAGAGAAGGTAAGGAACAATCCTTCTCTCTAACCTCTGTTTCCACAGAGGTTATTATTTTTTTTTGGATGGGGGTGTCAGAGTGGACCCACAGCACCTGTGAGTGGGTGGGGCTTAGGCACCCATGAGTAAGTGGGGCCACGGCATCAGCGAGTGGGCGGGGCCATGGCACCTGTGAGTGGGCGGGGCCACAGCACCCACAGGGGGTGGAGCCAAATGGGGTGTAAGGGAATGGGCTAAGGGGGGCCTGCAAAATGGAGGGACATGGGGTCCATGAGTGGGAGGGACCCCATGGGGGCTGCAAAGGGGAGGAGACACAGGGCAGATTGATGACAGGTTTCAGAGCAGGAAGCAGGAAGTGAAGGGGACCTGGTGATGCTGCTGCCATATCACACACAAAAAGTAAATATCTTCAAAACTATGTAAAATAAACAATGGAAATACATTGCAAAAATTCTCAGGAGAGCAATTCCTATCAATTTACCTAAAGTCATTTTTGGACCACAGTTCCCCTTTAAGTAACAGAGAGTTCCATATGGCTCAGTATCAATGACAATATAGCATCAGTTTTAAGACAGGATTTTTTTCCTTCAGTAGTGTGTAATGTAATGTAATTAATGCATATTTAATCTGCAGCAAACATTCGTATGTTAAGGTGGCCATACATATATCCGACTTACTTACCCGAACGAGCGTTCCCGCGACATTAGAACGATCCTGCCGGACCACCTTTCCTGTTCTTCTATGCGACCGACATGCGATCGCAAAATGAATGGAGCAATCGGACGGGTAAGTAAAATCGTATATATGTAAGGTTGCTTTAGCTTTTATGATCTACTGCAGTAGATGACATCTTATAAAATCTGATTGGTTGTCGCGGTTAATAGCACGGAAAAACTTTGTAATTATCTATATATAAAGCCCTAAACTGTTGTGATCTGGAGCACATCAACTGTATGAAATCATACAAAAACACTATCACACCACAGTCACTACAGGTATATCTCAAAGTTGAAGGATAATATTCAAGCTTTTTAATATTTGTACAGTAGTAGACATTAGAAAGATGGTGAAATGTGCTGCAATTTATAGATAAAATTGTATGTTCTGTAATGTCCTCCAGGGCAGGTGAATGCAGAAGATGGTAGAGTACAGATGCACAGCTCCTTTGTCCTCTATGTGACTTTGGTTTCTTCTCTATCCAGATATACTGTACGTGCTGTTAACATCATATATAAGGTTAGCCATAGATAGAGATAAATATGCACAATAATAAGCAAACAAGAAACCAAGACTGAAACGTTCAACTCTGTGTCTGCTACACATGCAGAGTCAATGTTGCCTCTGGAACCACGTGCCAGCTCTTTGTTTCATCGACTCTGCAGAAGGAAAATGCGCAAAGCTGGGAGGGGGGGGGTGATTACTACACCTTAGCTGGACATAAACGGTTGATTAACCCTTGCAAGACAATGAGAAAACTCTTTGTGATCAACAAAAATCTACGTTTAACCCTTCCAGATGTTTTAGAGGAAAAGAGATGTAATCAAGTTTTCCAGGGAACTGTACAAGCATCACAAAGATCTGCAGAGTGCAGAGAAAAACTACAAAGATGTGCACATTGGTTGGTAGCTCTTCCTTGCGCTAATATGTCCACAGGCATTGAAAAAACTATATAGATCTGAAGTACTGAATGCTTAACAGAAACAGTGCAGGAAAGGTAAAACTACTTTGTGGCTGCTACATTACATTACATGTTTAGCAAATCAATGCAGAAATTGGTTAATATAATAAACTTAAGGTTCTGGTCTCTCTCTATCCCTAGCATTCCAGTAAGTCCCTGCATAATGATTGTTTATCTATACAGGATGCAGCTATTTCAGAAGCTGCATTTCTTCCAGCAATAGTTGGATTTCCAAATGGTTTGTCCCAGAGTCATACAAACAAACATGACATGCAAAAACAATGCAAAACCAGATAGACCCGTTTGCACAAATTAACTGTATTGGCGTTTGTCTTTTTTCTGATTGCATGGCATCACCTTCCAATGTTAAGCTGGGTGCACCAGTACGATAAAGCCCCGATACCGTTCATGGGAGACCACCTCGGGACTGTGTGTTGCAGTCTTGAGTGGGACAGGATTGTCATCCTTTGAATCTGTGTCTGTGTGTACCTAGCTAGTATACATGTGATTCGAAAGCCTTAACTGAGCCGATAGGTTAACTTGTTTATCTACTAGATGATTATTTTCTTTGTTTTGTGTCTGACCTTCTGTTTTTTTTATCATTCTTTTTCTACTGTCTGATCTACTGTGATTCTCTGATTTGTGCACTTCGGGTGGAGGTGGTTTAATTTATAACGGTCACCCCTGGAACTTGTATATGTGAGACCCCATAAAGGCAATCTTTGTTTATAGGACAGATGGACATAAAGGGCATGTCCACCCCAAAAACTATAATCCCCCAACTACTGGCCCCACCATGTAGTGTAGTTTAATCCTTACCTCACATCCCAGCTCATAAGGTTCTCCTGTAGTCCCCCCCCAAAGTCCCAAAAACTGCCCACCAGGAGGCTAACAGAGTCCATATAGGACTCTGCCTGCTACCTGGCCTCCGGGAGAAGTTTGGCATGCGTACTGCAGCCCTTCTCCCCCTCCCTCCCCCTCCCTCTCCCGATTCCCTCCCCTAGCGTAAAAACATTAATATATAAGGATTCCCCCTGGGCCCCCAGCCCAACCGCTATGTTTTTATCTTTAGAAAGCTCAGCCAATCACAGATGCGCTGCCGGTCCCGCCCCTCTGCTTGCATTTTCTCGCAAGCAGGGGCCGGGAGCGCGGCGGAGGAAAGAGGGGAGGTAAGTAGAGTTTGGCGGGCTTTCTAAAGAAAAAAACATAGCGGTTGGGGCTGGGAGCCCAGGGGGAATCTTATATAAAAAATGTTTTTTTTGGGTGGACATACCCTTTAATCTTCTGTTGTATAAGTGGGGTCTTGGAAGGCCTTATACAGGCTGTTTACACGCTGCTTTATCAACAAACCTCCTTAAAGCACTAATGACACGACATAAATGGCAACAGAGCAGCTGTAATACTCCACGCTGCAGCTCTTCTGGTCATCACCTGCATGTCAATCTGTCAATCCCTTTAGAAACTTATCAGTGTGTTTAAAGGGTATCTCCATGGTTAAAACCACTTTGTACTATTCTGTTTTATTGAAGAACGGCAGGCAAAGGAGCTGTGTCTTACGTCCTGTTCTTCAATAAACATTCAGGAGCCGGGAACGTACCCAGTCTCTTGATCTGTCAGAGGACGCGGTTAAAGAGTGAGAGACTGGGTACATTGCTTAACTTTGTTCCCGGCTCCTGAATGTTTTATTGAAGAACAGGAGGTAAGACACAGCTCTTTGCCTGCCGTTCTTCAATAAAACTTAATAGTACAAAGTGGTTTTAACCACTGGAGATACCTTTAAATATATATATTTATTAGTGCACAGTGTGAATATTGTGTATTTTTTGCTATGTAATACAGTGGATATAAAATCTCTAGTAGACAGATAGGGGACAGCATACCTCCTAAACATCATGGTTTCTTGGGACAGACCGGTGGTCTGCCTCAGGGTCCCAGTGATCCTTTCTCACAAACAGAAGGGGCCCGGACACACCAAGTGGCAACTTGCCAGAAAATCCGTAGGTTCAGGTCTTAAAGTCCTCTACCCAAAGACTTTATCTTTACCATAAGCAAATAGAAGGTTGAGAGATGCACCCACACACATCCGAAACATTGTGTGTGTGCATCTCTCAACCTTCGTTTGTTCCCAGTGATTTTGCAAAGCCCGGCACTGGGTGTGGCTTGATACACAGACATCTCTTCTCTGCCTAGCATATAGTATTTTAAAGCTGCCAACAGAACATAACTTTTCTTTTTTCGTGTATAGACAGATAAAACCCACGGAAAGGAAAATACAGGCAGCCTTCTCCAGAAAGAAGACAGAATGGATTTTTAAATTAGCCACCCTTGCACCCAAAGGTCTCAACAAGGACTAAAAAGTAGATTATTCTCTGAAGTTCCGATCATCCTATAAATACACTGAAATATTACAGAATAAACATATTGCCATTGTTTATTTATTCTGTATTTTTATGGATTTTTATGGTTCCTTTTGTAGTAGAGTAACACAATCATCTGGTTGGGGGCAGAATTGAGATGTATTCTGATGCCCACATTGTGTCTATAGGAGACACAATACATCCATATACAGACACGTTTAGTTATTTCATTGACTTTAAAACTACATTTCATCACAAAATTTTACCTGATTTGTAACCAATATATTACCGGTACACTGGAAAGCACAAACCAAATACACAAACACTGTTTTACTTTTCATAGTAAGAGCTTGTGAAAAAGTTCCAATACTAATGTCACTATTTGGGAGACAATTAGACAATGAAAACTCAAACATGCTTTTGGTTTTATTTTCAATATAAATAAGTATTCAGGTAGATGATGGAGGAGGAACTGGGTGATTGTAATATATAAGATACATACCCTCCTCTGTTAATTCAAGTCTTCCTTGACCATTATAAAGCATGAAACCACAGGCAACAGGTTTCTGCTACCTGGAAGTATAATCAAGACTGACAGGATTGGCCCTATATCGCTAATGTGTGTACGGCCAAGACGGCCATTTCCGACGCGTTGGCATGGGAAACGGTCGTTCTGACCAGAAAACTTCCCTCAGTTGCAGTCAGCCCCCTGTACTTATAGGGAACCAGACACAATCACGGGGAGTATGGCAGTCGTGAATGGTTTCCTATACTTTAAATATAATTTATATAGAGATATGTGACTTCTGTCATCTTTGTTGATAGATTGGTACAGTGCTACCCAGGTGAAGTCTAAAGGTGGCCACATACACATGCAATCCCACAGCATGTGTGCCGACAGATCACTTGGCATCTGTCGGCACACATGCTGTGGGAACAGCACACACGGACCCGACCGATCCCCATATGCGGCCATACACCGCACAACGTATCGGCTCACTCTTCTTTTACTTTACGTAAAAGAAGCCAATTGCGACCCGACTGACATTTTCGTAATTTCTGATCGATTGTGCCGACTATGGTCGCTCGTCTGCACTCCGACTGGTCTGCCCCTACACACTAACGATAATAGGAAAATCATCCCAGACGGGATTTAACTAATATCGTTCACAGGGCTGGCCTTTGATATGGGCGACCTGCGCGACGCATGGGTTGCATTACCAGGGGGGCGACAGCTGGGAGTCTTAGGTCACGGACCTGTAGCTCAAAGTTGTGCATCAGTGCCACAGCCCCTCTAATTACGGTCCTCCAGATCAAATATATTTATCAGCACTTCACCACATACTAAGCCCCAACACATATAAGCTTTACTTAAGATGCTGTATGTTGTGCTTTCTGTGCATTTAGTACGTTACTTGTTACATAAAGATGTACGCACCATGTATACAAGCATGCACTGAAGATACTTGATTTGAAGGCAAGCAGCATTCAACGAGTATTGTGTGTGTCCAGGGGGGTGGTGGTTTTTTTTCTGGGGGGGGGGGGGGGGTTGTTGGGTGCTAGGTGTCAGTAACAAATCTTGCACAGGGTGCTATTATCCTAAGGCTGGTGCCCTGATCGTTCATATGTATAGTCACCTGAATAAGCGACAGGTAACCACTAATGGGAGGAATTCCGTGTTATTTAACCATGGGAACACCTTTTAACACTCTATGGTGGTCACACCCTAAAGTACCAAATCCCCCCCTCCCTGGAAACGCACTAATCAGCACTGCTCCCCCCAACCTCACATTACTGTTGGATGTAATGTGCTATTAACGTTTCATAATATCACATGTGACTTTAAGCCCCTCCAGAGGTTCATTTCCCAAATGAACGTCCATCCAATCCGACTCCACCCAGTGAGATCACACCTGACGTCAGGAATGGCGGAGCCTTTAGAATGATGGGCGGAGTTGCGGGGGGTGCTGTACTGACGTCAGCGAACATATAAATGAAGAGCATCGAACCTTTGGATTATTCCGCCCGGTGAGGATTTAGAACCGGTGAGCTAGATCAATCTGTATCGAAACGAGACCACTTTCCTGTGTACCGACGGCACCATGAACGGACAGATGCTGAACGGTTTCCACGATGAGCTCATTGACGAAGGCAGCTTTCTCTTTACCTCCGAGTCTGTCGGAGAGGGACACCCAGGTAAGCGAGAGCGTTGCGGGTTGTTGGGGACGGTGAGGAGACCCCGTTAACATCGCTATTAACCTTTGTTTGGATTCAGAGACTCCCCGGTAATCACACGGTAAAACGATGGCGGGAAGTTTAATTAGAACAGCGCCACCTGGACGGTCATCAGCCGTCACCGCAATGCAGACCTGAGCACGTGGTGTGGCTCCGGCCTATCCCTGTGATTAAACTTGGTATTTCCTGCTGTGTACACTTAACGCTGGACTAGTCCATGGCTAACGGGGGGGGGATTGGGAGGTCACGGTATATTAATTGGGCCCATGAAAAACCAATAAAATATGATTGTAGGTAACACAGCAATGCTTAACCCATTAGTCCTGGTTTCTCACATGTTAATTAGTTAGATCAGGGATCCTCAAACTATGACTCACAGATGTTTCAAAACGACAATTCCAGCGTTCCCCCAACTCTAGAGGAAAGCCTAGGAATGCTGGAAGTTGTAGTTTTAAATATCTGGAGAGCATAGTTTGAGGATCACTGGGTTAGACCGGCCCTACTGTCAATCTGATACAGTAGCTAGAGTAAAACCCTTCCCATGGCTCGATCATCTGATAGGTTTGTCCTAGACTGGTCTTAATCAGGTTTGCCCAGATTGCATTTCATGTCATGCATTGTGCTGCAATATTGTGCATTTGTTCTGCTGCAGGTTTCCAGCCTTGTGCATGCGATATTGGAGAGCTGTGCGCGCGTTTACCCAATATCAAATGTAGGGGTGGTCGCTGAAAATTCAGTGCAGGTGTAATATTCAGTGTTCCACCTACATTTGAAGTTGAGTCTAAACGGATTTGCTTTGTGAGCTTGTCATAAGATAAAGTAGAACTTGTGGCAGGGGATAATTTGTAGTATTAAAATATTTCTGTTGTCAAATTGCTTGAATGTTCAGGTCAATAGCTGTGCAGTCTTTCATAATAAGTGTTACCAGCTTAAAAGAATCTGCTTTATTGCCACCAGCAAAATAAATACCTCAGACTAGCTGGGATACACTAATCCTTATTGTGTAAAGGGCCAGTCATTCCTTTTTAGGCTAACCTACCCGGTTTATACTCTCCCTCTGTTGAAGTGGGATAACCAACTATCTATTTTTGAGTGATAGTGTGGAGCGCCGACTTAATTACTAAAATAGATTTATCCCCCTAACATACTCTAGAAGGATCGATATAGCAAGTACTGTTGCAGTTTCTAGTATTCCCACCCCACCCCACTGACTTTATGGGGGTGTGTAGAGGGATGGAACAATGGTTGTGCTGCCTTGCAGAGGAGGGTCAGGTTTCAAACAGCTGTAGCATTTTGCTTCTAGGTTTCAGGAGTTTCATTCCTCCTGTGTTCTAACTTTGTTTTGGGACATTTAAATCATGAGAATGTCTAGTGATTGTGGTTTGGGGATATCAAAGCATTGTTTAAGCGAGTCTAATACAAAATGCAAAGAACTAGACAGGGCGTTCTGCATGATGTGAATGTTGGGGAGGAGAATTCCCTTGTATGTATAATTTTTATTTAAAAAGCACCACTTGGGTATGCAGGCTGTACATTATAAAATACAGTATACAAACAAGGGTATAAGTGCAAGCCATTATACAAATAAAAATTAGATTAATTTTTTTATCGATCGGTTAAGTGTGTGTGTATATATTATAGCGCAACAAGCCTTTACACATTAGGAATGAGAGCCCTGTCCCGAAGCTTAACTATTTAAAGGTTTTTTTTTTTTTTTTATTAACTTTGGGTGTTTAAGCGTGAACAGATTCTTACTAGAAATCTGAAGATTCCATTGGTAACTTTTTTTTTTTTTTTTTATCTTTAGATAAAATCTGTGACAGATCAGTGATGCTGTCCTTGATGCCCACTTGAAACAAGATCCAGATGCCAAAGTTGCCTGTGGTAAGATTTTAAGGCCGAAATTCTGGGTTGAATTTTGTGCCTAAGTTAACAAACTAGGATTCTACTCTAAATTAATATTTAGGCTGGAGGCAGCAAAAATCGCTGTTCTGTGTGCATTTGCCATACTCTTTATACACTTTTACATGGGTTAAAAAGTCTAGTATTGCACTTGAATGGCGATGAACTTTGTCTTTTGCCCGACTTGGAATATAATCTGCTTACCAGCCCTCATTTCATCAACAACTTAGCCAGTCAATAAGCATCTGCTGACCCCTTCTGCTTTGTTTATGATAAGTCGCAGCCAATCACTGAGCGGCTGCTGGTCCGTCTTGACAATGTTAAATAATTGTACATATGCTTTTACACAGACCTTTGTGAACAAATTAGATGCTTGATTTATTGCATGTTCAGTAGTTGATTTTTTTTAATTTTTTTTTTTTTACCAGAAACTGTAGCCAAGACTGGAATGATACTACTTGCTGGTGAGATCACGTCCAGGGCATCTGTGGATTACCAGAAAGTTGTACGGGACACTATTAAACACATTGGCTAGATGATTCCTCTAAAGGTGAGAGTCTAGGTTTTTGCCATTTCTGCTTGCCTATTTGTTAAAACGTGTGTACTGTTGCCATAATTTGCAGACTCATCCTAGCTTAATTATTTTCTCTCCTTCAGGATTTGACTACAAGACTTGCAATTGTGCTGGTAGCTTTGGAACAACAGTCGCCAGATATAGCTCAAGGTGTTCACTTGGACAGAAACGAGGAAGATGTTGGTGCTGGAGATCAGGTGAGCTGCCTAAAAGTTAGGTTTGATGTGTTTATCTTTTTATGTAGCAGACTTAACATTGACCCCACTCCTTTTCAGGGTTTAATGTTTGGCTATGCCACAGATGAAACTGAAGAATGCATGCCCTGACAATTGGTCTTGCTCATAAATTGAATGCAAAGATGGCTGAACTGCGTCGGAATGGAACACTACCTGGCTTCGTCCTGATTCTAAGACACAGGTGACTAGGAGTACATTATAAATTAAAGTGCACATTGCCTGTGAGGTATAAACATCCATAATCTTTCCCTTGTTCTACACAGGTGACTGTTCAGTACATGCAGGACCGTGGTGCTGTAATCCCAATCAGAGTGACACATATAGTGGTATCGGTGCAGCATGATGAAGTGATGTTGCTAGATGAGATGCGTGATGCTCTTAAAGAAAAAGTTGTTAAAGTGTAGTTCCTGCAAAATATCTAGATGATGACACAATTTACCATCTGCAGCCTAGTGGGCGCTTTGTGATTGGTGGACCTCAGGTAAGTGGTATGACTCAAAGCTACAGGCTCTCCCTGTAACTTTTATTATCATTAATGGTGAAAAAATTGTGCACTACTCCAGTTGGTTAGTTGCTACCCCCTAGTAAAAATGCTAAGTTTATTTCATTTGTGCTATAGGTACTCCCTGGCCCTACTTGCCTTTCCTTGTGTACCTTCCCATTTTTGGTGTAGTAAATAGTCTGGCTTTGCTTTACAGGGTGTGCTGGGCTAACTGGACGAAAGATCATTGTAGATACATATGGTGGATGGGGAGCCCATGGTGGTGGTGCCTTTTCTGGCAAGGACTACACAAAGGTTGATCGTTCAGCAGCCTATGTGCCCGTTGGGTGGCAAAATCATTGGTAAAGTCTGGATTGTGTCGGCGTTGCTTGTTCAGGTTTGTGAAGTTAAAAGTAAGCTAGTTTTTAAAGCAAGTGGAAATGATCATATGTGCTTAAGCTTTTAAAACTGGTCCCACTGTAAGGTTTCTTATGCCTGGAGTTGCCCACCCTCTGTCCATATCCATTTTCCACTATGGAACATCTCAGAAGAGCGAAAGGGAGCTGTTGGCGATCGTAAAGAAGAATTTGATCTTCGACCTGGTGTTATTGTCAGGTAAAGGAGACCCTAAGTGCATTTGTAATAGGAGGTTGGGAGGGCTTTTAAGGTTAATATACCTGTGCATAGCTAGTTGATCGGGCAGAGCTACTCCGCTCGCTCGCCTGATGTGAGGACAACTGTAGCCCTGGTGAGAAGATTAACACTGGAGGTTTCGGCTATAAAATAGCAGTAAGTATAAATGACCATGTACTATGCTTTGCAGGGTAAGTGTTGCACAGATTCAATAGGGCAGGTACCCCAGTAGATAAAACCATTTATATGTTTTGTTTTTTATGCAATAAATACTTATTAACTAGCGAACTGTATATTCCAGGGATCTGGATCTGAAGAAACCCATTTATCAGAGGACTGCGGCCTATGGTCACTTGGTAGGGACAGCTTCCTTGGGAAGGTCCAAGAAGCTGGAGTATGAATGTAGGCTTTTCCTCCTCGACCAGCTGGCTGTTTAACAGAGAAGCCTGAAGGGTCTAGAGGGAGGAAAAGACCATCTAATCCTTCTTGTCATTCTCTTGGCTTGCTGTAGTGTCTCCAGTGCCAGTCTCCCATAGTACAGGGGACCATATAAAGCTGCTTTCTTGCTCACATCCCTTACAGGACCATTTTTGTTGAATTAGTCTGTCAATATCTGTCGGATATTGATAACATTTAATTGTCATGGAAGTTATCAAGTCTCATTTGCTGGTTGGTCCCTTGCTCCTATTCTAGTAGTCTTAACAGTATTTGTCAGACAGTGTGCTTTATAAGCCTTGCTAGCAGCTTTTGACCATCTGGTTACATCCTGCATGTCTGATAGTAATTTAAAAGCCCTGTATGTATCCCACATAAGACTTCAATTGTACTCATTGTGCACTTCCTACTGGAACAAGTGCTTGTTACAGCTCACCAATCCTGGTGTTTTGAAGCCTCAATCCAAAAGAATTTTTTTTTTTTCCCTTAGGCCACACTGCACAATCCTCCTCCTGCCTATTTTTAGTTATTAATTTTGTTTTCATGCCAGGGTTGTCTATTCCCCCTTGCAGCTGGCTGGTGTGGCTACAGAGAAACCAGTACAGTGCAGAGGAGACACCTAGTATGTGGTGGCAGGGTGTGAGCATCTTACTGAAAAATGCTGTGTTTAATATTTATTGTGTTGCTGGGCTCAGGTGTATATACAGAGTAGCCTTTGCCAAGTGACATTTTAATAACACTGATGCTCTGTAAGTGGTCTCTTACTCCATGTGCTCTCTGCCAGCTCAAGGTGTTGTACAGAAAAACCTTGGCTGTACTCGGCAGAGGCCTGGCTGTTGTAAATATGTGCTGCTTTCTTGATTGGATTTTCTGATGCAGAATAAAGCTACTTACCAGTGTTGTACAGAGAAACGGGTGTTTACAAGCTTTGCCTGCAGAGGGCACTCAGATTGAAAGGGAGTCAGCATATCACTTCCTATTTTTACTTTTTTTTTTTTTTTTTAATTTGGAACTTGTTCATGTCTGGTTCTTAACAAACTCAGCAGAAGATATCATGAATAAAGTATTAGGTTCTCAATTTACTTTTGTTGGACTGTTTATTTAAATATAATACAAAAGGACAAATTTATACCAGCCATAGGCAGCATACTCAGAACAGCCACATTTTATTTACTATCAATAAATGTGGACAGTCCAACTCAAGTTTACAGCTATTTCCAACTATTTGGATTTGTATTCCAATGAATGAAGATTCAGTGGAAAAGTTTATCTTAACACATACTCTCTACATTGTTAATTCTGAAAATCAATTTCATTTTGTGACTGTCCGTGTAGTGAGCTGATTTTCAGGTTCTGCAATGGCCTGTCCCGGGCTGCACACTTCCTTGAAATGTTCCAAACAGTAACTTCTACAGTTTTTGGGTCAAACATGCTCAGATCAATGAAGCAACTTGGGACCAAGACCATAAAAACACTTGTGGCTCCTGCAAAACAGGAATCTGTAAATGGAAAATTTTTGATGCAGAGAAACTGCTGCTGGAGGGGCAGATAGTCACTGGAGGTAAAAATCATACGTGTTTTTCCTCTTAAGTAATTGCTTGTGTGCATTCTGCCATGTATCCTGTCAGATGCTGTTGCCTGCACTTGTGAGGGATAGAGCTAATTGTAGGCCTACTGCAATGAGCTAAGGTAGCTCAAGAATAAATGTGCAAGAAAACTTATAATAATTATACTCTCCTTCCCCTCCATTAAGTTACCAAGGTTCTCCTTGCCACTCCATAAGTTACCAAGGTAAAACTAAACTGCTAGCTCTTTGCACTGGTTATATACGGTATGTGTAGTTTCAATTGTATAGTGCCACTTGGAGATGCAGCACTGTAAATTAGAAGTACTAATGGGGAACAAATATAATGTACATTAAGGGCTAGGCTACACTAGGGCACTATTAAAACGCTAGTGTGCCCAATTGAAATCTGCATTTTTTGTGCGTTAGTTAGGCCTCAAAGTACATAAGGGCTTGAGAAGAAGTCTTTGCCTGGTAGGGTTAAAGAACATTCAGGTATTTACTTACTGAGAACGTAACTAGCCACTTGCTGTTACATTAAAGGGCATATTAAGTTATATTCCTATATGGTCAGATACTCCTCCCTTTGCTCAATGAGCTTTTTGTCAGTTTGAGCATGTGCAGAGGAGGCAGCAAGTTAAGTCAATCATTAAGTCAGTTGTCCCAGCCTCGAATGACTGCATGGAGGAGGGGGCCACCTCACTTGCAAGAATGGGAACATTATCCTTAAATATTGGTAGCATGCAGGTAAGTAACAATGTCCAGTTTAATGATGTGAGCATGCCCTTTTTATGATTTTTCTGCGCATTCCCAATCTATGCGGCTGGCAAAAAGTTGCATTTTGCTAGCAGTGAATGGTTTAAAAAAAACTTGGACCTGCTGTCTGTATGAAAGCCTAAACTGTTTCTGGAAAGCTAGGATATAAAAAATTAACTGCAAAACAGAAATATGCTACACCACCAAATGAGTTAAACTGGTATTTCTTATGTTGTGTCTGGGTAAAATGTTTGTTGTTTAAAGCTACCATAAAGTGTATACCCTAAGACTGAAAGACCAGGCTTGGCAATACTTAGACATAAATTAATCAAGCGAGATTGATATCGTGTAGCTACATAACCCTTTATTTAAAAAAAAAAAAAAGCGTCTCATATAAAAATATTGCAAAACACAGGTTCATATTGAAAGATGACATAGCTTGTGTTAAACTACCTGAGGAATCAAATGATATAAGCATGTGCACTGCTGTCAATACTGGTGTGCAAAGGAAGGGAAAGTTCAATAGGTCATTCTTACACATGCTTGTGAAATGCTTGATGGGACAATTGTCCTAAATAGAACCTCCCTTTCCTTAAAGTAACCAGTACGAGGACCTAAATTTTTAATACTCACCCCCAGAGTATAGTCTCTTATCTTCAAATATACTTTACCTCACCTCTCTGGGAACTCTAGAGCCACCCAATGCGGGAAACAGGTCAGGCAGCAAGGGAACATTTCAGTCAGGATATTGGCAGGTAGGGACAGTACCCGGGGTAAGGACTTAACAGTTAAGGTGTGTGTGTGTCCCCGGGTACTTAATACATGCGCAGAGAGTAAGGTAAGTTGTACTTTAAAGATGGCATTGCTCTGATTGGTAAATGGCAACACATCCTTTGTTTCCCTTGGCTGTGATCTTCTAAATACTGTAGTTTTTCCTCCAAATAGGCAGGCCCTTTGAGACTTCACAATTGGTTCACAACTCCACATGGTTTGGGTCTTGTACAGGATCATGTCTTTCTTGTTGTACTTAAAGAATCTTCATACTTTGTATTGGCAAAAGCCACTCTTTTGCCAGCTGTTCCAGTGATGGCCGTCCTACTGCCAGATTTCGAAGAGCAATTGTATCCATAGGAAGCTAGAAAGAGAGTGTACATTTTAATAGGTTTACTGTTAAAGGAGAAATGTGAACTTGTTTTCAATTTTGTAGGAAACTTAAATAAGGTAATTAAAATGCTTGTTAAGTATAAGGACAGTAGCAGACTGAAAGATGGTACCAAATAAAAAATTATACATCTATGCCGCTTAACCAATAGGCAACTGTCAAGATACATTGACAAATATAAATAAACCCATTTTATCAAATGTATTTTATTACAGTAATTAAAGGGCATGTCCACCCCCAAAATTATAATCCCCCCCCACTACTGGGCCCCACCATGTAGTGTAGTAAAATCCTTACCTCACATCCAGCTCCATAAGGTTCTCTGTAGTCCCCCCCCCCCCCCCAAAAAAAAAACAAACCAGGAGGATAGCAGGGTCCATATAGGACTCTGCCTCCTACCTGGCCTCCGGGAGAAGTTTGGCATGCGTACTGCAGCCCTTCTCCCCTCCCTCCCGTTTGCTATCCCTCCCCCTAGCATAAAACCCCTCTGCCCATGTAATAGAATATCTTCCCCAGCCCCAACCGCATAAAAAATAATTGTAAGAAAGGACCAGAACTCTACTTACCTTCCATATCTCCACCGGATTCTGAGAAGCCGGCAGCCGCGTCCGTGATTGGCGCCTTTTTCCTTCAAGTCTTAAAAGGGAAGTTCAGTGCAAATACTTTTCAGAAAAAAAGAAGTATTTTTTCACCCCAATGACCTTAAACGGGCATCTATAGTGAAATTTATACATTGCTCCAAATCAGACATAAAAAAGGTATTGTATTCTGCCTTATTCCCACCTTCCTCTGTGGCTCCGTGTTTGCACACTGTCTGATTTACTGCAGAGCTCCCACTCCCCCCCCTCTCTGTTCACCCCTCCCCGTTCATTTAGTCCGGCGTGTAAATTAAGCCTGTGAAACAAGCCGCTATGCGCATTGATCCTCCTACACATGACACATCACTCTAAACTTGGAAACAACAACAACATAAAACCTCTGTATGTAAGCAACAGAGAGGAAGTTTCTCTGTAGTTCTGAAGATAGTGACTATGTAAGGAATGGGTTGAAGGTTTGTACAGACGAGCTGAATCAATGCAGCCCGGTTCTCCCTTGACAGGCAATAAATTGGTGAAAGATTGGAAGGAGAGGGACTTCTACTTACTTTGTTTTTTAATCCAGTATTTGCCAAGCATTTTAGTGAGCTGGACGAAGGAGCATTGCTGTAAATCTTGTGTAAGCCTAAACATAGATATGCCAGCATGCTATTGGGGATTTGATTGACAGCTCAAGCAGGAGTGGTGTATTGAAATTTCACTTCTTAAAACTTACACATCTCAGGACAGAGGAGGAACCAAAGAAAAAAGGTACTCTGGGGGTTGAGGAAATTATAGAAACACATAGAGAGGGGAAAAACATCATTTTTCCACTATAGATGCCCCTTTAATTGACAATTTAGCTTTGTCTGTGTATAAATAAATGCAACCGAACAAATACTGACTCCTGTTTGCAAGGACCCGACAGTAGAGACCGTTATGGTCTTGCCCTTGACCCAGCACCTGGGTTGATTCAAATTGCTCAGTAGAGATCTGAGCATGTTTGAACCCATCCAACAGCCAATCAGTAGACATTACTGGTTAGGAACATTCCAAGGAAGTGGTGCATCCTGGGAAGGAAGGCCGTTAGAACCTGAAATGTCAGATCACTAATGTCAACAGCAGGGAAAGCAAAGGTATGAAATCAACTGATTTTCAAAGGAAGGAATATGTTAGAATAACAAGAATTTAACCAAATATGAATAATTCCACTAAAATGTCCCTTAAGGAATGGCCAGTGTCCTCTGATTGCTCATTGGTGAACAATGCCCAGATAGTTATTGTATGGCCCGTTAATGGTATTTACATGGTAGTCATATCCCCACGCAAGCGTCTTTACTATGTATTTACAAAAAGCATAGTAAAGCTGTTCACACTGACAGTTTACTATACCAGGTACTGCACTGTGATCTGAGTACCCCACTAGACCACAGGGCAAGGAATTGCCACTGCAGAGATTAAGGACCTTCCCCACGAGCCCCCCCTCCCCTTGTGTTAATTTCTTGGAGTGGAATCCCACCGAAGTAATCAGGCGGGGTGCTCACTCAGCTTCCTCGCTTTGCCGCCACTACTCGGTGCGGGAAGTGAGAGGCGCCGAGTAGGGACGTCAGCGGAAAAGCTGAGGATGCGTGAGCGGCCACCAGATTTCTGACAAGGTAAGTGGTTTAATCGAATATAAACTGAGGTTGGGTTTTTAGGCTATTATAAAGCCTAAACACCTTGGTTTCTACTCGAGCATATGGTGTAATAAAAGCACTTTAAAGGGAAAATTCAGCATTCAAACAGAACTTACACCGTACATTATATTGCATTAAATTTTGTACTCACCTCGTCGAATTATGTAATACTTCTTATTAAAGAATCGTTCCAACCTCTGTAGAACCGTTAGCATTGCGCCTTCGCTCCACCTCTTCCATCCGCTTCTGTCTGCGCAGGAGAGGTAAGGACAAGGGGGTCTGTGCTTCGTCAAGGTCCTCAACTGTGCCAGATATATGGGTTGGAGTTCTGGTGGTAGTGGGGGAGGTCTCTAGAGGAAGGGGGGAACAGAACAAATAATATTCCCTTTATGTGGGCACAAGAACACATCTGTAAGCAGATTACAGGCCAAATCAATTGGATTCAGCTACAGATTTTCACCTACTAAATTATAGGGAGCCGACAGGTAATTTTGGACAATTTTTTCTCCTCACACATGGTTAATAAATACAAAGCTGTCAGATCCAAAATGATTTGTCTTATCAGCCATTGTTTGTACCTAGCCCAGAGACCCCCCCTCAGTGTCCCAAGGTCAGAGCCCCCCTTCTGTCCCAAGGTCAGAGTGAGTCCCAAGGCCAGAGTCCCCACCCTCTGTGACAGTCCCCTCCCTCGTGACAGCCCCCCCATGACAGTTCCCCCCAGTGACAGTCATCCCCCCCGTGACAGGTCCCCACCCTGTGACAGTCCCCCCTCCCCCCTCTGTGACAGTCGTCCCCCTCGTGAGACAGTCGTCCCCCCTCTGTTTAGTCTTAAGACGTTTCGCTAGGCCCCCGACTGGATCTCTCAATTCAGAATGATTTGAGAATCATTGAGACCTAGATGAATAATACTTCACTAGTGTTTTTGCAAATCCAAATAAATGTAGAAAACCAATGTTAGACACAAAACACAGGCCATGTGCAGGTGTTTCCAGCAAACTTCACTCCATTAATGTTGAACATATTTAAATAAACCTACAGTACTCTACTACAGCTTTAATCACAAACCCTTTCTATAAACCAGGAACCAACCATTTACACTCACACGCTTCCATTCTCAATCTTCTCTTTTAGTTCCTGTAGACAGTGTGAGGTTCTGTTCCAGACTCACAGCTAGTAGTGTTCACATACATATACATGTAACAGGACGGGCCTGAAGATACTGTGAACACTTTATGATATTCACCAGCCGGAACATAAGACAGAGACAAGGGTCACGGAAGTACAAGATGTGGTGTTGAAAACCACACCATATACTTTTATACACAATCAGTAAATTGCTCCCTTTCAGCATTATGTCAGGGATTGTTTTAGGCAGGCACGCATAGGCAGATATTTCTTCATCCATTTTTTTCTGTCAAAATTGGGGGGGAAATTATTGGATTTGTCAGTATTTTTTTGCCACATGGGCTTAAAGGGCAACTAAGCCACAGAACAAAACTGAACCAGAAGTCAGGACACCTTGATTTTTCCCTCTCATTTTGATACAGGCGCTGGGAAATTTACCTAAATAACATATGGTTTGTGCTTTAATTCACAGCATTCTAGTCTCAGATAGTTTGGTCAACGACATTATGTTCTGCACATGCTCAGTCCTTTGCTATGGCACAACTTGTTACAGTTGGTCACACCCATTAATAATATCTAGCCAATCTTTTACAGGACAGATAAAGCAAGGAAGCATGTGAATAGAGGTGAGGAGGTGTGGTCTGACACTGCACATACACACAGATCCTTCATCCAGTTACTAACAGGCTTTGAGTTACTTAACAGAGTTACTAAAGTGGCATTTTATAGTTTATTGTGTTTTTAGGGGGGTGTTTTCAGATTCTGAGTTATAAAAAATTGGTTTAGTTCTCCTTTAAACAAGCCAAGCAATTAGTCACACTGAGAAATATCATTATACAGCTTTTATTCCCAACCGAAAGACTACTGATAAGTAATGTATGGGGGCAGGAATATTGGGAGGTGTTGCCTGTTGTACCAGTCCCTAGATTTTGCCGCTCAGTCTTAATAAGATTAGGATCTTTTACACTACGCAACAACTCATGCACATGTTTTTTTGAATTTTCTATTTATACACTAAAGGAATAGTTCACTGAAAAAGTGCACTATTCCTTAGAGCATTGATTGAAGAACTCGCGGTAAAGGACCTTTGTGCATTGAAATGGCTTCTGCAGTTCATTTTGTGTACATTTTCAATGATCACGTCTTTTATGCAGCAACACAGTGGCATCTAGTGCCCATTAAAACATAATTACATTTTTTTTTTCACCTGTAAAGAGATAATAGTTACTTGCATTATAACATTGCAAACATTCTGTTGCTATGGTGCGACTTCTTATTCTATATCTGTTAATAGTGTTTAAATGTGTCTGGGGGAATTTTTAGTGATGTCACTATGACATCAGCATGACATCATTTTGGTGATTTTAATTTTGACTTAAAAAAGGCATTGCACTTAGTTTGACTCTTAGTTATATCTGTTAACAGTGTTTAAATATTTGATATATATATATAAGCAATTATAAGTGGGTGGGTGGGGAAATAATGAGGGGGGGAATGCTGGATGAGAGAAAAGCACTGAGAATATGCACAAATTGTATACCATCCACATATGGTTCTACATACAAAATATTCAACAGTTATAGGGGGCTAGGAATCCAAGTCTTGGTTTAACATTGTTTTGGAGTCAAATAACAGAATCATTTTGGCTTCAAATGTTTTTTATCTTGGTTTCTGCCTAAAAACTGCCCCTTCAAGAATGGAGTGTCTGGTAGAGAAAAAATGATGCCCACAGGCAAACAGTTATATTCTCATTATGGTTGGTGATGATTACTTCTGTGGAGAGTATCCCTCTTCTGTAGTTTTTGACTGGGTTCCCCTTATCTATGTAGTCCGTAAATTGCTGTTACATGTATAAATACACCACATGCTGGATGTGCAGCGTAGATCCTGGATGTTAAATACCCCCTTCTGGTGTGTACTGATGGAGAACTGTTAATTTGTTGCACAGTTTAATACGAGGGGCCGCTGCATGGTTGGGTGCACTGGGGTGATATTTTCATAACAGCGTGTAACTTTTCTTTTTCTAGTTTTGGTGAAGGTTTGGTGGTGTTGCACGAAAGGCAAGTATAGGGGGTTCTGCGGAATTTTTTTTTAAGGTTTCATATTGATAATCATTAGGTGTAGTTCTTTATTAGGTACGTATTCACTTCCAATAATTGGGTTTATATGTTGTTACACAAGGTATCGGGCGTTTCTTTTTTTCTTGTATTGAAGAAAGGTTATCCCTGGTGTTCTCATAGTCGACTTTGCTTCATGTTAGTGGTAATTGTTCTACCGTTGGAGGCTCCGAATCTCTTGTGTTTGAAAGACTGTACCAAGTGCACCTAGGTGTCTGTCTATTCTTTCTCCTTACTGAAACATATCTGCTATGCCGTCTAGTAGCTTGGTTGTATATGATCCTTTCTTTGTGGTGACGAGAAGATGAAAACATGTTGCAAGTGGAGATGTGTTTCTGTCAGTGGGTTTTTGTTATAAGGAAAGTACCATCTTTCAGGGGTGTAGTGCTGTTAGGTGTCCAAAAAATGTATGGATTCCTACAGAAAACCATTTCAAATTTAATTGTTGGGGTCGGCCAGTTGAGTTTGATGAATTCTAAAATAAAAAGTCGTAGCGTTCTACCTGGTGTCCATATTATAAAAACAATGCTATGTAACCGATAGTTAATCTATGGGTCTGCAATGTTGGGTTGTGAGAGACCCTCCGGGTCTTCCAAAGTCAGCCCATAAATAAAGTTTATAGTCACTGACATCCATCATGACATCATCATTTTGCATAGATTTGAATTTTGACTTAAAAAGAAATTTGCACTGGTGCAGACTTCTTATTCTATCTGTTAAGAGTGTTTTAATGGTCTGGATGTTATTTTAGTGATTCACTATGACATCATAATTTGCATAATTCAATGTGACACAAAAAGGGCATCCAGCTTGTGTGTCAACTTCTATTCTCTATCCTGGTAATAGGTATTTAAATATGAATGGGTGTGGTTTTCAGTGATGTCACTCATGACATCAGAGCGAAAGTGATAATTTTGCAAGATAATTGATTAAATTTTAGCCTAAAAAGCATTGCACTTGATGCTGACTTCTTATTCTATATCTGTTAATAGTATTTTAATGTGTCTCTGGATTTTAGTGATGTCCACTGTGGTATTTTATAGACCACCCTGCCCCCGAACCCACCAATTTCTTTGACCACTTCTCTGCTTGTCTGTTCCACTTTCTTCACTTGATCCCCTTAATTATTTTAGGGGATGGTTCATATCCCAATCGTACCAAACACCGCTGCTGCCTCATTAAACTTCTCTCATCTTACCTATTTCCCTTGGCCTTACTCACATGGTCTTCTGCCGACCCATTGTAAGGAACACACTGGATTGGTCTTTACGGTCTTCTGCTCCGTATCTGAACTTCTCCAACTCTCCTTCCTCTGTCGATTCATATCTTACTCAAATTTATCTTGTGTCATCTGTCCCGGCCGTGAACCCCTAACAACCAAACGTACAGATGCAAGGGACCTGTGTAATCTCGACCCCACTTCGCCTCTCTTCTTCTACCAACAACTTAACTCTATGCCCCTCCTCCTTCTTGACCCTAACCTTTCAGCTGTCCATACACCTATCATGTTTCCAAGGCCCTTGACTTGTTGCTCCTTATCCAACCGTCGCCTTAGACGCAAGAACACAAACCACCGTGGCTAGGACCAGATATTAAAAGTTGAAAAGGCAATCCCGTATCGACCCGAGCGACGCTGGAGCAAAAGAGTAACAAAAATGTTCGACTTTTTTTTTTTCTCCTCCCCCGAATTGTAAAAGGCCCTTGTCGGATCAGAGGTTGACTTTGTCACCTGCCAAACAAAACTACTTCTCTTCCCTCATATCCACCACAATCCCATAACCCAACAAGTCTTCGAAGTATTCAACTTCCTGCTATCTTGTTGCCATCCTCTGCGTACCCCCTGTCTATCGGCTGATGAAATGGCCCATATTTCAGAGAAAATTGAAAAACATCGGAAAGTGGTTTTCCTTGCGCCCTAGCTCCTCCCTACCAGCGTCAAACACTACCATGACACGTCTCACACTGCCCCCTAGACCCCATTCACCTTATCTTATTCCCACTGCTCTCCTCCCTCCGTATTCCAGCCCTCCCACCTCTCTCTTTAAAATGTACCTTTTGTAGACAGTAAAGTAATTAATGCTTATACCATTGTCCATAACCATTGATGTCTCTAGCTGCTTTGAGTCCCTTATACTGCTGTAAGTTTGGATAGATTGCAGTTGGAAGAATAATCCTGGAGTCATTTTAAAGGTAGAAGTGTGATCTTTTTAATAAGGCCACTTGTATATAGACCACAGTTCCACTTTAATATTATATCTGGGCATTTGATTGCCTGGCTTGAAATTTATATGGCTATTTGCATGCTTTTAAGATAATAGTTTTGCCGTTTTTGATCTGATGGTATCGGCGCTTTATCTGCACTGTGTGTGGCCACTAAACTTTTAGGTCGACCAATCGGTCATTCAGTAAAGACCGTAAACTTCTGTGGTCGAGGGAAACACAAAGTCCCGAAAGGTCTCCCAATGCTGTGTATATGCTGTATATAAGGAGAGCGCTCGGGACTGTGAGTATCTTGCAGATCCTGTCTGCCATTTTTTTTTAGAAATCTGTGATGTGTGTACCCAGCTTTAGTCTAATTTATGTAGAATAATACTAGTTATGGACCAACAGTTTACATAGTAACATAGTAACATAGTAATTAAGGTTGAATAAAGGGCAGTCGAAAAGTTAACGAAGCGTTTAACCCTTCGCGGCGATAATTACCTGTTACCGACGCTTCTATTTATAAAGCGGCGGTACTGGTTTCGCTCTGCTAGTATCGGCGTTTTACTTCAGTCGATACTAGAGTACCCACCCCGCCCACCCCGCTGCTCCACTTTTGCCACCATTTGAGAGGTCCAAGGTCCCTTTTTTACCCCATAGTCCTGGAGCGCTATTTTGCGGCCGCGATGTGCGGCGGCAATTTTTTGGCGCTATTTTGTTTCTTTATAAATATGCCCCTAAGTCTTTTCAGGTGATCCGCTGGGAGGGTTGGTCTTGTTTGCCCGCTCCACTTTTGCCACCATTTTGAGAGGTCCAAGGTCCCTTTTTTTACCCCATAGTCCTGGTCCTGATCTGGTTGTGTTTTCTTTGGTGGCATTCTAGGTGTTAAGTGGTCCTTTTTACAATAAAAGAGGATAATTTCCTGCTGATAATATAAAATAAAGGGGAATGTGGTCTCTCAAACAAGTTGAGTTTAATGAAAGGCCAGTTTCTACCTTTAAAACGAGCCATCAACCACCTCTCTCCGTGCTCCACAGCCCAAGATATAAAGAAAAATGACTGACCAGAAAGTTAATGGGTGGGAGGCTGAATGTGACATTCCTAAGGCTTCTCCTGCACAGTGCTGACGAGCACAGCCTCAGACTCCCTCAGTGTGTGAGGGAGACAGGAAGTCCCTCCTCCTCTCTGCTGTGTGAAGGACCTGCAGCTGCAGAGAAGGTAAGGGAATCTACAGTCCTTCTCTCTCACTATGTGAAAACAGCCTTTTTAAGCGATTCTCCTGCCTGAAAAGGTGTTTCCACAGAGTTTTCGGGGGGGGGGGGGTTTAGGGGGGTATCAGACTGGCCACAGCACCTGTGAGCGGGTGGGGGCTTAGGCACCCATGAGTGTTGGGGCCACATGGGGCTGTAAGGGAATGGGCCAAGGGGGGCGTGCAACTGGAGGGATCATGGGTCCAAGAGTGGGAGGGACCAGGGGGGCAGCAAAGGGGAGGAGACACAGGGAAGATTGACTGACAGGTTTCAAAGCAGGAAGTTCAGGGGACCTGGTGATGCTGCTGCCATATCACACACAAAAATGTAATATCTTCAAACTATGCAAAATAAACAAAGGATATAAATTGCAAAAACTCTCAGGAGAGCAATTCCTACAATTTACCTAAAGTCATTTTTGGACCACAGTTCCTCTTTAAAGTCCCTGTCTACCATGCAGGAAGTCAGGCTCAGGATTTGTCATTTTTAATACATTTTGTTTTGTTCAATTAATTTTTATTGGTAGAAGAATCTGATTATAGACATTGAAACATTTTGGAAAAATTTTTTAATGGCAATATTGTTATGGTAAGGGTTCAGTAGGTTTTTTTTTTTATCTACGTTTAATGTATCACAATGAGCATGCCTGGTTCATTGAACTCAGGGGCAGTAACTGCAGGGTTTTATGCACTGGATATGTTTAGGGAGCTTTAAAAACATGAATACGTACCAAAAACTAAAAATGAGGAAGAGGGCACCATCTGGCATTAGTTCTACTATATGTATCTAATAATGTAGTATTATTAGAGCATATTGCTGCCACATCATCTACATATTTAAAATTTCCAGTACAGTTCTCTATCTATGCTAATGTTGCTTTAACATTCTTCCACTAATGCTTAATGCTTTTAGAGAAAAATCAGGAAGGGAGGAGGGAAAAGAAACTGATACCAATATACCATAATTAAATAAAGTATAAAAACATACTTAGCAGAACCGCCCTCCCCCAAAAAAACATGTTAGTAATGATGCCCTGAAGCCCATATATTGTACAATTAAGGGGACACTATACTCAAATAGTAACTGACAGCTCCTCTCCTAGTCAGTGTCACCGACACTTAATAACAATAAAGAGGAAGACTGAGCCAAACAGCTGACGGTTGTACGGTGTTCCTATCTTGCAGGTAAAATTCGCCACAAATTTGGCAAATATTGTGTGTGTTTTTTTAGTGATTTAATGGTATTTGTATGTAGGAAACCTTTCTCTTTTACAGTAATGGGACCATCCTTACTTTCTGGCAAAACTTTTCTGGTTGAGAATGACCCGTTAAAATGTAAAAATGGTAAAATAGATATTGCTTAATCCCAGGAAAGATCTGCTGTAAAAAAGAAGCAATAAGGAAAGACTAAAGAATAATTAATTAAAGGGCCTGTCCACCACATTTGTAAATTTTTTCTGTAGTGTAGGGCTCCTCACCCACCCCCAACCACTACAGTTATTTGCAGAACTCTCCCCATCACTACTTACATTGCCTGTTACCCTGACGTTCAGTCCTGGCCCTCTGCTTGCATGAGACTTCAAGGAGGGGGCCGGACGGCAGCCGCGTCTGTGATTAGCTGAGGCAGCCAATCACGGATGCGGCTTCCAGCTGTACAGGACGTCGGGGGAAACAGGCAGTAAGTAGAGATCGGAGGAGTTTTTGCAAATAACTATGGTGGTGTGGGGTGGGAGAGGGAGCCATCACTACAGAAGAGGGGTTTTGAGCAGGGGGAGGAAGAGGAAAACAGGATTGGGGGAGGGCTGCACGCGCATTGGCATAATTCACCCGGAGTAGAAACGGAGGCAGAGACCATTTAGGACTCGGACAGGCCTGATCTTTCCTTTTTAGGATTTTGATCTGACCTAGCAGGGCAGCAATTTGGAGCAGGGATGTAAGGTAAGGATTTTACTACACTACACAGTGGGGGCCAGTAGCGGGTTAAAATGTAGTTTTGGGGGTGGACATGCCTTTTAATTTCAATGAACTATTTTTTTTTGTGGCTGCAACATCAACTATAAATTGATTTGATAATGGTGCACCACTCTTATGTTTAACCATCCTCTGAGTTAAAGACACAACGGGATCTTTCTTGGCTCCTTTTCATGGATTGCTAATAAGTACTACATAGACCTTGGTAGTTGGTATATTAAACATAAAATAAACATTCTGCACTGTGTGGGAATGAACTCTGAACATCAATTTTTCCATATATTTCAATGATAACTTTCAGTGCTGATATCAGAGGCACGACAAGGACATTGATTCACAAAGTGGGAAAGTATCCACATGTCTCTCCCCTTAAGGAGGCCATACACGCAATTAAATTATTGGATGATTAGAAATTTTACCGATAATGTTCATACTGTTGTTGTCCATTTGTATTGCAATATTTATATCATCCATAACAAAAGGTACAAATTTGGTCAGTCTGATTTCATGGCAAAAATACAAACTAAGATATGATGGGATATAAAAATGTACCTTTTGTAGACAGTAAAGTAATAATGCTTATACCATTGTCATTAACTCTATTTTAGAGCTCTGTTCTTTCAAATAGGATGATGTCTCTAGCTGCTTTGAATCCCTTATACTGCTGTGTTGGATAGATTGCAGTTGGAAAGATAATCCTGGAGTCATTTAAAGGTAGAAGTGGATTTTAATAAGGCCACTTGATTATAGACCACAGTTCCACTTTAATTATATCTGGGCATTTGATTGCCTGGCTTGAAATTTATATGGCTATTGCATGTTTAATAATAGTTTTGCCGTTTTTGATCTGATGGTATCGGCGCTTATCTGCACTGTGTGTGGCCACTAAACTTTTAGGTCGACACAATCGGTCATTCAGTAAAGACCGTAAACTTGTGGTCGAGGGAAACCAAAGTCCCGAAAGGTTCCCCAATGCTGTGTATATGCTGTATATAAGGAGAGCGCTCGGGACTGTGAGTATGCAGATCCTGTCTGCCATTTTTTTTTAGAAATCTGTGATGGTGTACCCAGCTTTAGTCTAATTTATGTAGAATAATAATGTTATGGACAACAGTTACATAGTAACATAGTAAAATAGTAATTAAGGTTGAATAAAGACATTCGTCCATCAAGTCCAACCTATTCACTTTTTTTTTTTTTTTTTTTTTTATTTATTTTTTTAACCCTACCTAACAGTTGACCAGTTTATTTTAGTTGACAAGCTTACGATGGATATACCCTTTCATCAGGTCATAGCGTACTGATTGAACAAGGCTTAACAGAAAGTTAAAAGCTAATACATATAGATAACAAGATAACAACCCCCCCCCCCCCAAAAAAAAACAAACAATAATATACTGAGGAAGGGGTAATCAAATAGAGAGATAAGTGTAGGGTGGGCAACAGAATGGAGAGGTGAAGAGAAGAGGGACTTTTTTAAGAGTAACCGTTCAGAAAGCCATTTTAGTCGTCCATCTATTTATGTGATCATTCTTACCTAAGGGGAATTCTGGAAAAAAAAAAAGAAGGGGCAAGGGTTGGGGGATGGTGTACTTTAAAATAAAAAAAAAAAAGATTTTTCCTCAGTGGAGATACCCTTTAAATAAAACGTTTAGAAATTAAGGTAAGCACTTTCTCAGCTTCACCACGTCCTCGACAGCTCCAACGGACTTATGTGTAATCATGTGTGTGTCAAGTGCGATGCACATAGAATACAGAGTCTGTCGGCACTGTCAGAGGACGCGGCAGAGGAGCCAGATACAGGGTAAGTTGCTTACCTACGTTTCCAGCTCCTGAACGTTTTATTGAAGAATGGGAGGTAAGACACAGCTCCTTTTCCTACTGTTCTTCAATAAACATGATAGCAAAGGGTTTTCCCAGTGGTGATACTTTAAGGACTAAAATGTGAATTGTTGGCAAATTATTTTGCTTGTTCTTTTCTTGTTTTTTTTAATCATTTGTCAGTGGTATCATGTCATCAAATTAATTACTAGGAACATAAACATCTCATGCTGGCAGGAAATAAAACGAGCATAGCCAAAATGAATATAAATCGCTTTCTTACAGCTTAGAAGAAAGACACCTCAGTGAAATAAGAATCCAATATTTGATCCAAGCCATTTCAATTGCTGCTACACCACAACAGGAACACTTTCTCACTAGTGATCGGGATTTATCAAATGTTAAACAAGCTTTGCTTCGCCAAAGAAAACATTCAATATTTAGTTTTAATTGTACATTAAGTAACTAGATCTACAAGTGCCTTTAGCAATGGCTACTCATACGCAAACAGTAAGGTGGGGGAAAAACAGATTCCCTGTCTGCTGACAATCACAGTATTATTGCCAAGGTAATATTGCTGCTATTTTATTGCTGTCAAGTTATTGCGGGAAATCTTAGGAAAAATACAATGCGTGGAAGCAGTGCCAGTTATGGGGTGTTAGTTTGAATTTATTTGATATGCTACAATATACATTTTATACACTCCTGGATTTATTGGCTGGTATTTCACTAGGGCAGGGGTGGCAAGTGTTGCATGTGGCACAGGGGGCGGAGTGGAAATATTGGCTTCAGCTGCAATTAGGCTGATAAACAAACAATCATTAATGTTTTTTCTAATTTGACTTCTTTGCACACATTTACATGTGTAAATCACCGCTTCTCTTGTGTTTATTTTCTTCTAATGAATTACAACTATTAAAACCAGATTTTGCAGTGGATTTTTCATGATCTGAGCCATCATGTTAATTTTCATCCTATTACCAAACATTTTACAGCCCCCAAGAATTCCTGCCACATAAGGCTTCCAATCTAATTTAATGCCTGTTGCACAGAGTAACAAACTGCCAATTTTCCACAGATCTGACACATGAATAAAAATTGGATTCCCTTGTGATATCCCTTGTGATCAACCTGTCCTCACTGCCTATGTTAAGTGTAAACTTGTTGTGGAAATTTGATGTAAACAAACAGTTATTTCACATGTTTTTAATAAGCCCTAAATCATTCTAATCATTCCAAACCAATCTAAATATTTTTAAATCATTCTAAATATTGTTTAAAATGCTCAGATGGTATGGTAATATTTTTTCTCATATGCACCTGGGCTGTGTCTTTTTTTGTTTAGGCACATCTCTGCATTTTAAAGGCTTTGCTGCACCTTTCTAACACACTAGAGTGAAGGGATTTAAAGTCTAGAATAAAACTCAAAGTTAAGCCATGTACCGTATGTACTCGAGTATAACCAAGGTTTTTAGGCTATAAAAAAGGTTTCCAGATGACAAAAGGCTTCCAGATGACATCACTACTTGTGGCCTCTCATTCTGGTGGTGAGTAGTGACGTCACCAGAAGCGGATGTGGAGCGAGCAGCCGCCCGGACAAGGTAGGAGAATGCAACAAAACAGGAGAAGTGAAAACTAGTCCCCAAACTTCCAAATTAAAGTAAAACCTCCTTTATTGTGCAAAAAGGTTGGTTTGTTATATGCACGAATAAAGGAGGATTTACACCCTATTGCTGGGGAGTAGCTACCAGGGGTCCAGGGGATGTGCATGCACAGGGCCCTTGGCCAAATAGGGGGCCCCATTTTGTGTAAGGTTCCAAAACTACCAGCTGTGTGCCAACTGTTTAACCAGTTCCTGGCTGTGTGCAGTGCCACTTTCTCAAACAGTTTATCAGTGTCTGCATGCCAAGCAATTAACCAGCTTTGTGCCAACTATTGTAGCAGTGGTTATATACAAAGCATTTTTCCACTCTCTGTGTGCCAAGCATTTTACTAGCGTCAGTTGGTTAGTTATTTTAGAAATACTGTTTGACTCTGATTGAATAGTTTTGCTAGGTGTATGGGTAAAGTAGTTGTCTGTTTTAAAATGAGTGCCTTTAAAAAAAATCTGGAAATTATTATTTGGTTGTGGTGACGATTTGTGTTGGGGGGCCCATGCCCAAATTTTGCACCAGAGTCCATAAGTTATAGTTACGCCACTGCCTATTGCAAGTATTGGCCACTGCAGATGTTGGAAACTGCAACTAAAGCATGCTGGGAGTTATAGTTTCTAAACATCTGAAGTGGCAAGGAATTGGGTGTTACTGTGTGGATTTAAAGGGCAACTAACCCAAAATAATAAGGAGGATGGTATCTATTGTTAAAGATTACCTTGATTCTGTTGTTTTGAGGATTTTGCTGCCTTTAAATGGAGAGCAGAATCCCATACACAGTCCCATACAGTAATAGCGATATTAGATTGGCTATTAATGTATGGGACTACTGTTATGGAATTTTGCTGTCCATTTAAAGGGCAACTAAAGCCTCAAAATACAGAAGCAGAGCATTAGTGGTCATATTTTCACCTCCAATACGCGAGTCAATATGTGTAAAAATAGTTAACTCGGTTTATACCAGGTCGGTTTATACTGAGTATGTACGGTAAAAAGTGTAAGATAACCTAGATACTAGTTCAAAAGAAGCCGTTATAAAGACGCAGTAAACCTTCAGAAGACAGGATGTGAAACAGGTAAGTTTCCATTCATCAGTAAATCTACAGAATGTGTCCAAATTCTGGGGAACCAAAAATCCTGTTTTGGTTTTTATCAAATTTTTAACCAGAGAGGGAAAACAAAACATACAGGACCCAGGCAGCCATACACTTTAACCTTTTCAATACTTTAACCACTATAAAAAGACACAGACCAATTCCTTTTTGGGTAACAAAAATAGGCCACGGCTTTTTTTTATTAATAAATTTACATATGATTTAATAATTTAAATCAATTTAAATAAATGCTTTTAAATTTGCTATATTTTCCACCACTGTACACCTTGCGACCATAACCATGTTTGTTGTTAACCAACCTAGCTGTAGATCTCAGCTTGAATGCCAACCTCTGTCTTGCCAGAGGGCATGTAAAGGCTCCATAAACCTCTCAACAAGGGTGTACCCGCCAGCCGTGACTCCAACTTCCACAACATAATATTTTCCTTTTTTTTTTTTTTTTTTTTAGAACAACTTTGTACACAATATTTACAATTAACTTTGAAGGGGTGGGAGGGAGGGGAGATTCCGCTCCATCACCAATGCTGCTAAAATGGCGCTGGTGACCTCGGGCTGTTTTAAAAGAGATGGGCGCGGCGTTTGAAGTCACGCCGGGCCGCGTTCGCGAGACTTCTGCCCTCACTGGTAAGCCGGAAGAGAGCGGCCGCATCCCTGCGCGGCCCCGTCTGCCTGGACGAAGGGGAAAGGGAGATGCCTTCCCCCTCTGGGTCAATGCCCCATCCCTAAAGCGGCGCAGGGCCCCAAACCGGATTCTAAACTTTGATTCCGATTTTCAACTTTTCAACACAATTTTTGTCTTTTTAAACTGAATTTTCAGCTACTCAACACAATTTTCTTAATTTATGAGACAGAACATTGTTTAAATTTCGAAAGTTTAATTGGATTTGTGAATATTTAACATAGCCATTGCGAAGTCTTGTGTTCGTAATATGGCAATAATAGCGATTATTTATAAAATGCCCCCAACGTTCATTTTCTACTCAGGTGTCATTGCTTCAGTTCTTAAAATTTTATTGTAGCTTTTAATGGAGAAATTAAGATTCAGCAAAGTGTGAAAACAAACAGGGTGACGCATGTAGGGACACCATTGCTCTTCCCTTCCAAGGTATTGCTGCAATAAGACTTTTGTACCATTTGATTTCTGTTTTATCTTTTGCATGGTGTTGAGACATTTCACCTGCCAGCATTATGTGCTATTAGGTTGTGCTTGTGCAGCCCCTCACTCATAAGGAGTGATGGTAAGGGGAGCAGCATCAGAGACATTTTTATCAGGTGCCAATCACCCTTTTCTGAAGACAAAGGACTTCAGTAGGCTTTATACACCTTGTAAAAGTCACTAAAGGGGAACGTAGATGGCAGCCTATGAAATTCCATCGTCATGAATATGTTGTTCTATTTAAAAGACATGTACAGTGATTGTTCATTAGTTCCATGTGCAGCATCGGTAGATTTCATGCTGATTGAGAATATGCTTATTACAATGTAGCCTTATTTTGCATGGTTTGACCTGACAATTTATCATCAAACAGAATATAGGTAAATTAGGCAATATAACCATAAATATGAATATTTAGATGTATTCTATGTTTCACTGGATGGTCTAGCTTGGTAAATTCTAGATGCTATAGTGAAACAAATGTATGTGGTGAACCTGACCCTGGTGTTGCCAAAGGGGCATTTCAACATGTACACCACATGTCTTGTTATATGTGGTTTAACCTTAAGGAATGCCACTGCTGGGTGGGTAAAAGTCTCCAGCCTGATAACTTTGCAACCGATGTTACAGCCATAATGTTGATTGTAAAGCGTATCTAGCCAGAGGACATCACAGGTTAGATGTTAAATGGATGTACAAAAGAAACTGGAAAATTACAAACTTATATACTCTCCCGAAACATTGTGTATGGTTGGCGTGTGTTACTCATAAATAAATGAATCAATAATTCATTTTCTGGAGAGTGTGCCTTCTCACTTCTAATCATGTGACTTAACCTGGCTGTGGCACAGCATTAGGGGTGCACCTCATATGGTTCCGGCCTGGACGCTGCATTCTTTATGTTCTTTGAATCAATTTCTGAATGACTTTGTATTCTCATTCCTTAGCTCTTTTGATTGTGAAATTTCCCATCAGAATGGTGACCTTGGTCTTTCATACGGTGGCCTCTTTACAAAAGTGCTCAGCCACAGGGGCATCCGTTAATCCATGCATGATGTTGAATCTAGTGGAGTTCATCCATTACCACAAGGAAACCTGTGTCAGAGAACTTCATGCACATTATTAGATATAACACATTGGCGGAACCACAGCAGAATGATCCTTTAATTTGATTAATTTGTTACAATGTGGCATATATTTGGCGTGCTGTGTGGATGTGTACACAGGTTCACATCTAGGTTGTTGGCAGGGGGAAGTGCCATTGTTGTTATTTTGCCCAGGGAGCTGTGTAGTGTTATTGTAAACATTCTTCAACACTCCTGTTCATACAATATAACCAAAGGGATTTTAGAATACATTACATGAATGAGGCTACCTTGACATGGTTAGAATGCTTTTCTAATATATATCCTGTTCTACATTTCCAAGACATCCAGAGATTGTATTCTTTAGTAGGATAGAATACTTTAAAAAAGACAATGTGATTCCCTCCTCTGGTGTGCACCATCTAGTTTTGCAGATATTTTTTTTTATTTCTGCACAATTATAATTTAGTTTAATACAAGGTGAAAAAATTTACCTATGCTCTTAAAGGCCATGTCCACCATTTAAACAAAAATATGTTATCTGCATGCAACCCCAACTGCTATTTACTAGGTTATTACATGCATATGTAACCATATATTTACAGAGTTCTCTTCCGTCCTTTTCCGTTCTGGCAAATGTATCTGATTCCTTCCTGTGCTCAATGAGCTTTTTATAGGCTTAAGTATGTGCAGGGAGGGAAGGGAGGGGCCAGTTACACTTCCAAAATGGAGGCAATAATTATCCTAATATCTGGTTAGTAATGCAGGTAATTAAGTGCAAAATATATCAGTTGGGATTAGGGGCAGGTAACTGTCATAAACCAGTTTTTTTGTTTTAAGAATGGCCATGTCTTTAATTTCCAACAACCAATCAGATGATACTGGTTTGTTAGAGTTAGACCAGATGAAACTGGTTTGATAGAGGTTGGAAGTTAGAAAATATTTGATAATGTTTGATTGGTTGTGTGCTGCAGAGAACACAGGCACCATTTGCCCTTATTAAGTAAACTCTTAGTCTTTAACTTATTTTACTAGCAGAGTACCCGGCATTGCCCATTTTTCTAAAGATCAGACCCGAACCTGCATCCAAAATTCAACACACCCACACCTGCAGCTTTCTAACCAAACTGACCCATTCAAACTCACTGTGGGTTAGTTGAGTACAATCTGGTAAACCTCAGGGTCCCCGCCCACAGTGCAGGATTTAGGCCAGATAATACCCCAATAACCTATCTCATACAAATTTGTAGACATAGCTCACAGCATTTGTAAACATAACTCCAAACATTTTAAAATGCAAAAGAGGGACACATCGGGAGAAGAAGAGCTGCAGACCACAGCCACTGTTTAGGTCACACCAATTAAAAAAAAAATTCCATTTTACATTGTTACCTCCCAGTGTATGATATGGTTAAAGGATTAGGTTACTCAAAAAGAGAAGGGCTGACAACACTGGCTAATGTCTGGAGGACTGACAACACTGGCTAATGAACTGGAGGAATGATAACACTGCGATTAAACTTTGTACGTGTAAATCAAAGTTCAGTCAATTGCAAATGCTTACTTTTAAATCACAAATTAGTTACTGCTATTTTTTGGCAAAGCTTACCTTTCCCTCTTGGCTCTCCCTGCTCCACTGAAATCTTGTTTAATCTCCTGCTATTGTGAGACTTGCTGGAGGGATTTCATCGTCAGTATTCAGAACTGCCCTACTAGCTGTATTTACACATGTGGACTGGAAAGAGGCACTATTATTACCCTAAAAATAAAATGTGATGTGTTGCGCCCAGTTAAAGGGGAAGTTGATATGATATGCTTTAAAGTGTATCACATCAACTTCCCTTTAGCGAGTATGCCATCAACTTCCCTTTAACGTGTATCACATCAACTTTCCTTTAATGTAATAACATCAGCTTCCCCTTTAGCGTATAAGGCCTCAAATTCCAATTTCCCCTTTAAGGCGTATCTCAAAACTCCCTTACGCATATTAACAATGGGGTACAACATTCATTTATATTTAATGAAATCGGTCAAAATAAATTGCACACAATGTCCCCCAGAAAAACACATTTAGATACCACATAAAATTTATTCTTGCAAACAATGACACATGAAAAGAAAGGTGAGTGAAAAGAGTGCATACATGGCCTTTAATACAGGTGCTCAGTAGTTTGTGGGTTAAAAGAGACACAAGTTCATGGCTGTCAGACCTTGCCATGGTAAACTCACAATACCTTAGCTACTTTTCTGAATTCCTTAGCTGCCTTCTCAGACTGCTGAAAACTGTGATCTCCATGAGTAACTGCCTGTCCAACCCCCAGTACAAGAGACTTTCTTGGATTGGCCAGGTTACCTCTCAATCTTGACTCTGGGCAAACCACAAGTGAGAGGAGGAGACTGAGTGTGGGGTACATGACAATTGACATTACATGTTCTGCGCTCCTCATGATTGACAGCTCTATCCTCCTATCACAGCAACAACAGAACAAAATGAAGTAAATCATTTTACTATCCTGAACAATCTGACATTTGGAAGTTATGCAATTAACTTAGGTGATTACTCGATTCACCACCAGATGGCCACACAGGTTAATTAACTAAACTAAATAAAAATTGAAAAAGAGGGTATGGAGGCATTTTAAAAGTTAAAGTAGCCTGTTGCTTTTCCAAGTCCTTAATCATAAAAATACCAGTTAGAGAATTGTCCCAACCATTTGGAATTTTCTCTGGAACATACATACAAAATACATACAATCATTGACTTTTAATATATATAGATTTATTTTAGCATAACTTTTACTTATAAATGATTATATGTAGATTATGGTTTTAATGAGACATATTGTAAATTGTCTCCCATAGTATGAGGACTTTGGTAAAATGGAAAACAGTTTGCAGAAGAAGAAAATATACCAATTGACATTTCTAGGCCATATAATACAACTAGGTTGAAATGTTAAAAGTTCATAGACATATTATTATTCTGAATATAAAAAAGGGCAGGTACCATTTAAGGCCTAAGGTCAAAACATTAAGAAGGTAAAGAGAAAATTGAATAGACGAGCAGGACCTTTTCTCTATTACAATTGGTGAGAGGCACACAGAAATTAAAGATTAATGAATCAGGAGAGCTAGTAACAAACCCATGTCACAATTGGAAACGTTTTGAAATTAATAATAGTTCAATGAATAAATCATATATAAATCCTTGCTGGAAGTGAAGAATAAATTAATATAATTCTATGTGTCTTATTATCCATTTCTCAGATCGCATGTTTGATTTTTGCATTTGTTTTAAATGCTGTGTCATGTACAAGGCCAGATAGATTTGGGAATGAGATGTATTCTGGTCACTGCACTAGTACCTTTATTATGTTACAACTAATGTTACTTTTATTTATAAAGTACTATTAAGTTCTCTATTATTATATTATATATCTCTGTGCTTAATTGTAAAAAAAGGAAATCACTCTGATGTCCTTTAGCTTTGAACCTAAAAAAAGTTTTCAAACCGTCTTTCGTCCTTACAAAAATTTGTGCAAACTTATGTTTTTCTTTAATTATTATTTATTGAGGATTTGTATAGCACCAGCATCTTCCGTGGCGCTTTACAAATACAGTATACATTCACATACAGTAAGGCCCGCCCGAAGAGGATTCTAAGCACATTTATTTGACACAACAACCTATCAGCATGTCTTTATGATTGTGGGGGAAACCAGAGTGACGGTGGAAACCCATGCAAACACGGGGCCATAGATGCTACAATCCAATTGTACAATCTGCTAGTTGTACTATCGGATTGCCAGTTGGGCAAATTTTTTAACTGGCCCGTCAGGAAACCGATCGTCAATGATTGTCCTACATGATAGAGAATTGTTGCATTTATGGCCAACATAAATACCGCCCACTGGAAGGCATATCCATCAAAACTTAAAAGGTCCAACACCCCATTAGCATGTGATAAAGTGAGATTCCTATAAATGAATATTAATACATAGATAGTTGATGGCGTGTAACTTGGTCATAAAAATTATTTGCTGACAAGTCCTTGGAGTGCCCCGATAATCTTACTGGGGTATTCTACCTCTACGGAAGGCACCGGGCGGTCGGACTATCCTAGCGTCTGTGCCTCGTCCACTCACTATCCTTTTATATATATATATATATATATATATATATATATATATATATATATATATAGAGAGAGAGAGAGAGAGAGAGAGAGATCATAGCAAGGCACTCACAGGTCCTCTAAAATATAGCTTTTATTATAATCAAGTTAAAAACGTGTATCAACGCGTTCGGCACTCAAACAAAGCCGCCTCAAGATATGACGGAACAAGAGTGAGACAAGTTTAAATACCCTATACCCAAGCACCGTACATAAGGCAATAAAAACAATAAGAAGATAAAAAATGTAAATACTATATACAGATAAAACAATCATTCAATGACACACACTATGTGTGTACACAGGGGTGTTCATAAAAATAGAAAACTGGAACTGAGAGGGAAGAAAATAACGTATAATCACCAGAGACCAACCCATGATCTTACTAAAAAGATTTTTTGTCTCTTTAAAAGGATGCAGTGTGCAAAAATGTTGATATACAGTATTATAGACACCTGTTGGTTAACATCTATACTAAGTAGCTAAATAGACACCAGAAAATCTAGAGAGAAATCAACAGAAAAGAGTCATAACCCTATATGGACACATATGTAACAAAATATCACAGAAAACAATGTAGAGACAATTGCTTGTTAGGCCACCTGGAGCTAAAGTATTCAGTTGGTGAATCAGGTGCCTCTTTCTGGAGGAGTAATTTATCATGATCAATTCTAGATTTAATTTCAGCTTTAGTTAACCCATCGATCACCCTACATTTAGGGAAGACAGAGGGTGGCCCATTTTTCTAAAATGACGGGCTACCGACAAATCACCATATTTTGATCATGGACAGTGATATCAAAGGTGCGCGAGAGCCGCCCTACAAGGGCAGGTTCGCCATCCTCTCTTAACATGGTTTAGTTTGCAATGGTAGTATGAACCACATGGACATAGTATGAAATAATAATAAATTTATGTCACAAGAAAATCTTTGCTGATGGGTTACGCCTGCCATTGTGTGGATGGGCAAAATCTTTGCCGAAGCATAGATCGGCAGGTGATACAATTGGGACAGCGAAAGCAACCATTTTTGCTCTTAATATCAGTCCAAGGATTACTTTCTGTCACCGTTGCGTCCACTGTTCTTAAAATCTGGTGTGTACCAAAAAACTGGCCAGATTCCGTCCCCTTTATATGTGTGTTTAAGCGGGTATGCTGAAATCGAAGATGTTGTGCTTTTGGTAAAAGCTTCAATGGTCATCATAATGGATCTCATGTCTTTACTGTAAGAGGTTTAAGTGGTACAAAGTCAATAGGAGGTGTCTGATCCTGAACACTCACTTAATGTCACCAGGGATATTACTCTTATGACATTTAGCCCTCTGTAATTCCCTATCTAACAAGGATGGGGAGGATCCTCTGGCAATCAGTCTTTATAAATGTCATCCAGCTGTGTATCACCCAGCTCCTGACTGGTATTGTTCCGAAGAACACGAAGAAATTGGCTGAATACTAGCCCACGTTTAGTACTGTGGGGATGACAGCTGGATGCGTGCAGCAAGGAATTTTTATCAGTACATTTCCTATACAAAGTAGTACATAGGCCATCCTGATTTTTGAAAATTCGAAGATCAAGAAAATCTATTGTCTATAACTGATGTTATGTGTGATTTTGACAGGAGTATTAAGTTGGTTAAGATTTATACAAACTTTTCAGCCTCCTCCTGGAACATTCCAAAGAAACACGAGATCCTCTATATATCTCCGATAAAACAGAATACCGTGTTATGTATGGAGATATGTAATATTCTCAAACCAACTCATGTATAAATTGGCAACTGTAGGAGCCACATTAACCCCATGGCAACTCCAGAGCACCGCACATAGAAATCTGATCTTGATTGAAACGAAAGAAAGATTATGCATATATAAACTGTAGTAGGGTCCATAAGGAAATCGATAGGTGGACCTGTATATAATAAGACACCATAATAAAATTTTTTCCCAACATACAGCAGCACGAGATGCAGGTAAAAAACTTATTTAACATCCGAATCTGTGTCATACAATCTGCGACATTTCAGGCAGCAGCCTTTCTCAAGCAAAGAAACACATTGGAGGGCAATGTGTTACAATTTGTTACTTAATTACTATGTGATGTATCAATTTCCTGTCAATGTTTATAAGTGATTTACTAATTAACACTGTTCAGTCTCTGTGTTTTTGCTTGAAGAAAGGGCTGCTGCCCGAAACGTCGCAGATTGTATGACACAGATATCGGATGTTAAATAAAAAGTTTTACCTGCAATAATCGTGCTGCTATAATGTTGGAGAAAAATATATACTTGATTTGATACAGCTTTGCACTAAGACAGTGGATTTGAGGTGCTGCAACCCTGTGTGAACATATATATATATATATAATATAATATATATATATATATATATATATATATATATATTAGTAACAAACAGGTAGCACTTCTGGACTTGTAAAGCAAACAACGTGGTTTATTCAAAATACTGTGTTGTTGCAATGTTCCGCGCCCCCTGAGGGGGGGCGTCTTCAGGACATCAGAACAAAGAGAGTGGATTCCTTTTAAAAAGAACCTCCGCCCGCAACTTATTGAGTGACAATTAATACCTACAAAGTACAATGCTAAAATCCCAAAGTGATCTATTAAAGAAGAATTACGGGCAAGCAATGAATAGCAAAGTGGTTTTCCCAGTGGTGATACTCTTTAAGGACTAAAATGTGAATTCTGTGCAAATTTATTTTGCTTGTTCTTTTCTTGTTTTTTTTAATCATTTGTCAGTGGTATCATGTCATCAAATTAATTACTAGGAACCAATAAACATTCTCATGCTGGCAGGAAATAAAACGAGCATAGCCAAAATGAATATAAATCGCTTTCTTACAGCTTAGAAGAAAGACACCTCCAGTGAAATAAGAATCCAATATTGTATCCAAGCCATTTCAATTGCTGCTAACACCACAACAGGAACACTTTCTCACTAGTGATCGGGATTTATCAAATGTTAAACAAGCTTTGCTTTCGCCAAAGAAAACATTCAATATTTTATGTTTTAATTGTACATTAAGTAACTAGATCTACAAGTGCCTTTAGCAATTGGCTACTCATACGCAAACAGTTAAGCGGTGGGGGAAAAACAGATTTCCCTGTCTGCTGACAATCACAGTATTATTGCCAAGGTAATATTGCTGCTATTTTTATTGCTGTCAAGTTATTGCGGGAAATCTTTAGGAAAAATACAATGCGTGGAAGCAGTGCCAGTTATTGGGGTGTTAGTTTGAATTTATTTGATATGCTACAATATACATTTTATACACTCCTGGATTTATTGGCTGGTATTTCACTAGGGCAGGGGTGGCAAGTGTTGCATGTGGCACAGGGGCAGGAGTGAGAAATATTGGCTTCAGCTGCAATTAGGCTGATAAACAAACAATCATTTAATGTTTTTTCTAATTTGACTCTCTTTGCACACATTTACATGTGTAAATCCACGCTTCTCTTGTGTTTATTTTCTTCTAATGAATCTACAACATTATAAACCAGATTTTGCAGTTGGATTTTTCATGATCTGAGCCATCATGTTATTATTTTCATCCTATTACCAACATTTTACAGCCCCCAATGAATTCCTGCCACATAAGGCTTCCAATCTAATTTAATGCCTGTTGCACAGAGTAACAAACTGCCAATTTTCCACAGATCTGACACATGAAATAAAATTGGATTCCCTTGTGATATCCCTTGTGATCATACCTGTCCTCACTGCCTATGTATTTAAGTAAAACTTGTTGTGGATAATTTGATGTAAACAAGCAGTTATTTTCACATGTTTTTAATAAGCCCTAAATCATTCTAAATCATTCCAAACCAATCTAAATATTTTTAAATCATTCTAAATATTGTTTTAAAATGCTCAGATGGTATGTGTAATATTTTTTCTCATATGCACCTGGGCTGTGTCTTTTTTTAGTTTAGGCACATCTCTGCATTTTAAAGGCTTTGCTGCACCTTTCTACACACTACTGAGTGAAGGGATTTAATAGTCTAGAATAAAACTCAAAGTTAAGCCATGTACCGTATGTACTCGAGTATAAACCAAGGTTTTTAGGCTATAAAAAAAGGTTTCCAGATGACAAAAGGCTTCCAGATGACATCACTACTTTGGTGCCTCTCACTTCCTGGTGGTGAGTAGTGACGTCATCCAGAAGCGCAGAGGATGTGGAGCGAGCAGCCGCCGGACAAGGTAGGAGAATGCAACAAAACAGGAGAAGTGAAAACTAGTCCCCAATACTTCCAAATTAGAGTAAAACCTCCTTTATTGTGCAAAAAGGTTGGTTTGTTATATGCACGAATAAAGGAGGATTTACCCCTATTTGCTGGGGAGTAGCTACCAGGGGTCCAGGGGATGTGACTGCACCAGGGCCCTTGGCCAAATAGGGGGCCCCATTTTGTGCTAAGGTTCCAAAACTACCAGCCTGTGTGCCAACTGTTTAACCAGTTCCTGGCTGTGTGCAGTGCCACTTTCTCAAACAGTTTATCAGTGTCTGCATGCCAACATTTAACCAGTCTTTGTGCCAACTATTGTAGCAGTGGTTATATACAAAGCATTTTTCCACTCTCTGTGTGCCAAGCATTTTACTAGCGTCAGTTGGTTAGTTTTTTAGAAATACTGTTTGACTCTGATTGAATAGTTTTGCTAGGTGTATGGGTAAAGTATGTTTGTCTGTTTTAAAATGAGTGCCTTTAAAAAAAATCTGGAAATTATTATTTGGTTTGTGGTGACGATTTGTGTTGGGGGGCCCATGCCCAAATTTTGCACCAGAGTCCATAAGTCTATAGTTACGCCACTGCCTATTTGCAAGTATTGGCCACTGCAGATGTTTGGAAACTGCAACTAAAGCATGCTGGGAGTTATAGTTTCTAAACATCTGAAGTGGCAAGGAATTGGGTGTTACTGTGTGTGATTTAAAGGGCAACTAACCAAAATAATACAGGAGGATGGTATCTATTGTTAAAGATTACCTTCTGATTCTGTATTGTTTTGAGGATTTTGCTGCACGGAGAGCAGAATTCCCATACAGCAGTCCCATACAGTAATAGCGATATTAGATTTGGCTATTAATGTATGGGACTACTGTATAGGAATTTTGCTGTCCATTTAAAGGGCAACTAAAGCCTCAAAATACAGAAGCAGAAGCATTAGTGGTCATATTTTCTACCCTCAGTTTATACGCGAGTCAATCATGTTGTAAAAATTAGTTAACTCGGTTTATACCCAGGTCGGTTTATACTTGAGTATGTACGGTAAAAAGTGTAAGATAACCTAGATACTAGTTCAAAAGAAGCCGTTATAAAGACGCAGTAAACCTTCAGAAGACATGGATGAAACAGGTAAGTTTCCATTCCATCAGTAAATCTACAGAATGTGTCCAAATTCTGGGGAACCAAAAATCCTGTTTTGGTTTTTATCAAATTTTAGACCCAGAGAGGGAAAAACAAAACATACAGGACCCAGGCAGCCATACACTTTAACCTTCTAATACTTTAACACTATAAATAAGACACAGACCACTTTCCTTTTTGGGTAACAAAAATAGGCCACGGCTTTTTTTTATTAATAAATTTACATATGATTTAATAATTTAAATCAATTTAAATAAATATGCCTTTTTAAATTTGCTTATATTTTTCCACCACTGTACACCCTTGCGTACCATAACCATGTTTGTTGTTAACCAACCTAGCTGTAGATCTCAGCTTGAATGCCAACCTCTGTCTTGCCAGAGGGCATGTAACGGCTCCATAAACCTCTCCAACAAGGGTGTACCCGCCAGCCGTTACTCCAACTTCCATAAACATAATATTTTTTTTTTTTTAAGAACAACTTTGTACACAATATTTACAATTAACTTTGAAGGGGTGGGAGGGAGGGGAGATTCCGCTCCTATCACCAGTGCTGCTAAAATGGCGCTGGTGACCTCGTGGCTCCGCCTTTTAAAGAGAGATGCGGCGCGGCGTTATGACGTCACGCCGGCGCCGCGTCTCGCGAGACTTCTGCCCTCACTGGTAAGCCGGAAGAGAGCGGCCGCATCCCTGCGCGGCCGCTGTCTGCCTGGACGAAGGGGAAAGGGAGATGCCTTCCCCCCTCTGGGTCAATCGCCCCATCCCTAAAGCGGCGCAGGGCTCCCAAACCGGATTCTAAACTTTGATTCCGATTTTCAACTTTTCAACACAAATTTTTGTCTTTTTAACACTGAATTTTCAGCTACTCAACACTAAATTTTCTAAATTTATGAGACAGAACATTGTTTAAATTTCGAAAGTTTAATTGGATTTGTGAATATTTAACATTAGCCATTGCGAAGTCTTGTGTTCGTAATATGGCAATAATAGCGATTATTTATAAATATGCCCCCAACGTTCATTTTCTACTCAGGTGTCATTGCTTTCAGTTCTTAAAATTTTATTGTAGCTTTCTAATGGAGAAATTTAAGATTCAGCAAAGTGTGAAAACAAACAGGGTGACGCATGTAGGGACACCATTGCTCTTTCCCTTCCAAGGTATTGCTTGCAATAAGACTTTTGTACCATTCTGATTTCTGTTTTATCTTTTGCATGTGTTTGAGACATTTCACCTGCCAGCATTATATGTCTATTAGTGTGTGCTTGTGCAGCCCCCTCACTCATAAGGAGTGATGGTAAGGGGAGCAGCATCAGAGACATTTTGTATCAGGTGCCAATCACCCTTTTCTGAAGACAAAGGACTTCAGTTAGTGCTTTATACACCTTTGTAAAAGTCACTAAAGGGGGAACGTAGATGGCAGCCTATGAAATTCCATCGTCATGAATATGTTGTTTTTCTATTTAAAAGACATGTACAGTGATTGTTCATTAGTTCCATGTGCAGCATCGGTAGATTTTCATGCTGATTGAGAATATGCTTATTACAATGTATGCCTTATTTTGCATGGTTTGACCTGACAATTTATCATCAAACAGAATATAGGTAAAATTAGGCAAATATAACCCATAACATATGAATATTTAGATGTATTCTATGTTTCACTGGATGGTCTAGCTTGGTAAATTCTAGATGCTATATGTGAAACAATTGTATGGTGGTGAACCTGACCCTGGTGTTGCCCAAAGGGGCATTTCAACATGTACACCACATTGGTCTTGTTATATGTGGTTTAACCTTAAGGAATGCCACTGCTGGGGTGGTTAAAAGTCTCCAGCCTGATAACTTTGCAACCGATGTTACAGCCATAATGTTGATTGTAAAGCGTTATCTAGCCAGAGGACATCACAGGTTAGATGTTAAAGCTGGATGTTACAAAAGAAACTGGAAAATTACAAACTTATATACTCTCCCCGAAACATTGTGTATGGTTGGCGTGTTGTTACTCATAAATAAATGAATCAATAATTCATTTTCTGGAGAGTGTGCCTCTCTTCACTTCTAATCATGTGACTTACCTGGCTGTGGCACAGCATTTTAGGGGGTGCACCTCATATGGTTCCGGCCTGGACGCTGCATTCTTTATTGTTTCTTGAATTCAATTTCTGAATGACTTTGTATTCTCATTCCTTAGCTCTTTTTGATTGTGAAATTTCCCATCAGAATGGTGACCTTGAGGTCTTTCATACGGTGGCCTCTTTTACAAAAGTGCTCAGCCACAGGGGCATCCGTTAATCCATGCATGATGTTGAATCTATGGGAGTTCATCCATTACCACAAGGAAACCTGTGTCAGAGAACTTCATGCACATTATTAGATATACCACATTGGCGGAACCACAGCAGAATGATCCTTTAATTTGATTAATTTGTTTACAATGTGGCATATATATTTGGCGTGCTGTGTGGATGTGTACACAGGTTTCACATCTAGGTTGTTGGCAGGGGGAAGTGCCATTGATTGTTATTTTGCCCAGGGAGCTGTGTAGTGTTATTGTAAACATTCTTCAACACTCCTGTTCATACAATATAACCAAAGGGATTTTAGAATACATTACATGAATGAGGCTACCTTGACATGGTTAGAATGCTTTTCATACATATATATCCTGTCTCTACATTTCCATAGACATCCAAGAGATTGTATTCTTTAGTAGGATAGAATACTTTAAAAAAGACAATGTGATTCCCTCCTCTGGTGTGCACCATCTAGTTTTGCAGATATTTTTTTTTATTTCTGCACAATTATAATTTAGTTTAATACAAGGTGAAAAAATTTACCTATGCTCTTAAAGGCCATGTCCACCATTTAAACAAAAAATATGTTATCTGCATGCAACCCCAACTGCTATTTTTACTAGGTTATTACATGCATATGTAACCATATATTTACAGAGTTCTCTTCCGTCCTTTTCCGTTCTGGCAAATGTATCTGATTCCTTCCTGTGCTCAATGAGCTTTTTATAGGCTTAAGTATGTGCAGGGAGGGAAGGGAGGGGCCAGCTTACACTTCCAAAATGGAGGCAATAATTATCCTTAAATATCTGGTTAGTAATGCAGGTAATAAAGTGCAAAATATATCAGTTGGGATTAGGGGCAGGTAACTGTCATAAACCAGTTTTTTTGTTTTAAGAATGGCCATGTCCTTTAATTTCCAACAACCAATCAGATGATACTGGTTTGTTAGAGTTAGAAACCAGATGAAACTGGTTTGATAGAGGTAGGAAGTTAGAAAATATTTGATAATGTTTGATTGGTTGCTGCAGAGAACACAGGCACACATTTGCACCCCTTATTAAGTAAACTCTTATGTCTTTAACTTTATTTACTAGCAGAGTACCCGGCATTGCCCATTTTTTCTAAAGATCAGACCCGAACCTGCATCCAAAATTCAACACACCCACACCTGCAGCTTTCTAACCAAACCTGACCCATTCAAACTCACTGTGGGTTAGTTGAGCTACAAATCTGGTAAACCTCAGGGTCCCCGCCACAGTGCAGGATTCTAGGCCAGATATAATCCCCAATTAACCTATCTCATAACATTTGTAGACATAGCTCACAGCATTTGTAAACATAACTCCAAACATTTTAAAATGCAAAAGAGGGACACATCGGGAGAAGAGAAGCTGCAGACCACAGCCACTTTGTTTAGGTCACACCCAATTAAAAAAAAAATTCCATTTTACATTGTTACCTCCAAGTGTATGATATGGTTAAAGGATTAGTTTACTCAAAAAGAGAAGGGCTGACAACACTGGCTAATGTTCTGGAGGACTGACAACACTGGCTAATGAACTGGAGGAATGATAACACTGGCTATTAAACTATTGTACAGTGTAAATCAAAGTTCAGTCAATTGCAAAGCTGTACTTTTAAATCACAAATTATGTTACTGCTATTTTTTGGCAAAGCTTACCTTTCCCTCTTGGCTCTCCCTGCTCCACTGAAATCTTGTTTAATCTCCTGCTATTGTGAGACTTGCTGGAGGGGATTCTCATCCGTCAGATATTCAGAACTGCCCTACTAGCTGTATTTTACACATGTGGACTGGAAAGAGGACTCATTATTTACCCTAAAAATAAAATGTGATGTGTTGCGCCCCATTGTTAAAGGGGAAGTTGATATGATATGCTTTAAAGTGTATCACATCAACTTCCCCTTTAGCGAGTATCGCATCAACTTCCCCTTTAACGTGTATCACATCAACTTTTCCTTTAATGTAAAATAACATCAGCTTCCCCTTTAGCGTATAAGGCCTCAAATTCCAATTTCCCCTTTAAGGCGTATCTCACAAACTTCCCCTTTATCGCATATTTAACAATGGGGTACAACATTCATTTATATTTTAATGAAATCGGTCAAAATTAATTATTGACACACAATGTCCCCCAGAAAACACAATTTAGATACCACATAAAATTTATTCTTGCAAAACAATGACACATGGAAAAGAAAGGTGAGTGAAAAGAGTGCATACATGGCCTTTAATACAGGTGCTTCAGTAGTTTGTGGGTAAAAGAGACACAAGTTCATGGCTGTCAGCACCTTGCAATGGTAAACTACACAATACCTTAGCTACTTTCTCTGAATTCCTTAGCTGCCTTCTCAGACTGCTGAAAACTGTGATCTCCATGAGTAACTGCCTGTCCAACCCCCAGTACAAGAGACTTATCTTGGATTGGCCAGGTTACCTCTCAATCTTGACTCTGGGCAAACCACAAGTGAGAGGAGGAGACTGAGTGTGGGGTCACATGACAATTTGACATTACATGTTCTGCTGCTCCTCATGATTGACAGCTCTATCCTCCTATCACAGCAACAACAGAACAAAATGAAGTAAATCATTTTACTATCCTGAACAATCTGACATTTGGAAGTTATGCAATTAACTTAGGTGATTACTCGATTCACCACCAGATGGCAGCACACAGGTTAATTAACTAAACTAAAATAAAAATTGAAAAAGAGGTTATGGAGGCATTTTTAAAAGTTTTAAAGTAGCCTGTGCTTTTTTCCAAGTCCTTAATCATAAAAATACCAAGTCTCATGAGAATTGTCCCAACCATTTGGAATTTTCTCTGGAACATACATACAAATATACATACATTCATTGACTTTTAATATATATAGATTTATTTTAAGCATAACTTTTACTTATAAATGATTCATATGTAGCATTATGGTTTTAATGAGACATATTGTAAATTGTCTCCACTAGTATTGAGGACTTTGGCTAAAATTGGAAAACAGTTTGCAGGAAGAAGAGTAATATACCAATTGACATTTCTAGGCCATATAATACAACTATGGTTGAAATGTTAAAAGTTCTAATAGACATATATTTATTCTGAATATAAAAAAGGGCAGGTACCATTTAAGGCCTAAGGTCAAACATTAAGAAGGTAAAGAGAAAATTGAATAAGACGAGCAGGACCTTTTCTCTATTACAATTTGGTGAGAGCGCACACAGAAATTAAAGATTAATTGAATCAGGAGAGCTAGTAACAAACCCATGTCACAATTGGAAACGTTTTTGAATTTAATAATAGTTCAATGAATAAATCATATATAAATCCTTGCTGGAAGTGAAGAATAAATTAATATAATTCTATGTGTCTTATTATCCATTTCTCAGATCGCATGTTTGATTTTTGCATTCTGTTTTAAATGCTGTGTCATGTACAAGGCCAGATAGATTTGGGAATGAGATGTATTCTGGTCACTGCACTAGTACCTTTATTATGTTACAACTAATGTTACTTTATTATTTATAAAGTCACTATAAAGTTCTCTATTATTATATTATATATCTCTGTGCTTAATTTGTAAAAAAAGGAAATCACTCTGATGTCCTTTAGCTTTTGAACCTAAAAAAAGTTTTCAAAACCGTCTTTCGTCCATTTACAAAAATTTGTGCAAACTTATGTTTCTTCTTCTAATTATTATTATTATTGAGGATTTGTATAGCACCAGCATCTTCCGTGGCGCTTTACAAATACAGGTATACATTCACATACAGTAAGGCCCTGCCCCGAAGAGGCTATCTAAGCACATTTATTTGACACATACAACCTATCAGCATGTCTTTATGATTGTGGGGGAAACCAGAGTGACCGGTGGAAACCCATGCAAACACGGGGCCATAGATGCTACAATCCAATTGTACAATCTGCTAGTTGTACTATCGGATTGCCAGTTGGGCAAATTTTTTTAACTGGCCCGTCAGGAAACCGATCGTCAACTGATTGTCCATACATGATTAGAGAATTGTTGCATTTATGGCCAACATTAAATACCTGCCCACTGGAAGGCATATCCATCAAAACTTAAAAGGTCCAACACCCCATTAGCATGTGATAAAGTGCAGATTCCTATAAATGAATATATATACATAGATAGTTGATGGCGTGTAACTTGCTTCAATAAAAATTATTTGCTGCACAAGTCCTTGGAGTGCCCCGATAATCTTACTGTGGCTATTCCTACCTCTACGGAAGGCACCCGGGCGGTCGAACTTCCTAGGGGCGTCTGTGCCTCGTCTCACTCACTATCCTTTTTATATATATATATATATATATATATATATATATATATATATATATATAGAGAGAGAGAGAGAGAGAGAGAGAGATCATAGCAAGTGCCTCACAGGTCCTCTAAAATATAGCTTTTATTATAATCAAGTTAAAAACGTGTATCAACGCGTTTCGGCCATCAAACAAGCCGTCCTCAAGATATGACGGAACAAGAGTGAGACAAGTTTAAATACCCTATACCCAAGCACCGTACATAAAGGCAATAAAAACAATAAGAAGATAAAAACATGTAAATACTATATACAGATAAACAATCATTCAATGACACACACTATGTGTGTACACAGTGTGTTCATAAAAATAGAAAACTGTGAACTGAGAGGGAAGAAAATAACTGTATAACATCCCAGAGACCAACCCATAGATCTTACTAAAAAGATTTTTTGTCTCTTTAAAAGGATGCAGTGTGACAAAATGTTGATATACAGTATTATATAGACACCTGTTGGTTAACATCTATACTAAGTAGCTAAAATAGACACAGAATGAATCTAGAGAGAAATCAACAGAAAAGAGTCATAACCCTATATGGACACATATGTAACAAAATATTCACAGAAAACAATGTAGAGACAATTGCTTGTTAAGGCCACCTGGAGCTAAAGTATTCAGTTGGTGAATCCAGCGTGCCTCTTTCTGGAGGAGTAATTTATCATGATCAATTCTAGATTTAATTTCAGCTTTAGTTAACCCATCGATCACCATACATTTCAGGGAAGACAGAGGGTGGCCCATTTTTCTAAAATGACGGGCTACCGACAAATCACCATATTTTGAATCAGTGACAGTGATATCAAAGGTGCTGAGAGCCGCCCGTATCAAGGAGCAATGGTTCGCCATCCTCTCTTTAAACATGGTTTTAGTTTTGCCAATGTAGTATGAACCACATGGACATAGTATGAAATAAATAATAAATTTACTGTCACAAGAAAATCTTTGCCTGATGGGTATACGCCTGCCATTGTGTGGATGGGCAAAATCTTTGCCCGTAAGCATAGATCGGCAGGTGATACAATTGGGACAGCGAAAGCAACCATTTTTGCTCTTAATATCAGTCCAAGGATTACTTTCTGTCACCGTTGCGTCCGAGCTGTTCTTAAAATCGGTGTGTACCAAAAAACTGGCCAGATTCCGTCCCCTTTTATATGTGTGTCTTAAGCGGGTATGCTGAAATCGAAGATGTTTGTCTTTGGTAATAAGCTTCCAATGGTCATTCATAATGGATCTCATGTCTTTACTGTAAGGAGTTTAAGTGGTACAAAAGTCAATAGGAGGTGTCTGATCCTGAACACTCACTTTAATGTCACCAGGGATATTACTCTTATGACATTTAGCCCTCTGTAATTCCCTATCTAACAAGGATGGGGAGTATCCTCTGGCAATCAGTCTTTTATACATGTCATCCAGCTGTGTATCACCCAGCTCCTGACTGGTATTGTTCCGAAGAACACGAAGAAATTGGCTGAATACTAGCCCACGTTTAGTACTGTGGGGATGACAGCTGGATGCGTGCAGCAAGGAATTTTTATCAGTACATTTCCTATACAAAGTAGTACATAGGCCATCCTGATTTTTGAAAATTCGAAGATCAAGAAAATCTATTGTCTCATAACTGATGTTATGTGTGATTTTGACAGGAGTATTAAGTTGGTTAAGATTATATACAAACTTTTCAGCCTCCTCCCTGGAACCATTCCAAAGAAACACGAGATCATCTATATATCTCCGATAAAACAGAATACCTTTGTTTATGTATGGAGATATGTACTTATTCTCAAACCAACTCATGTATAAATTGGCAACTGTAGGAGCCACATTAGACCCCATGGCAACTCCAGAGCACCGCACATAGAAATCTGATTTGAAACGAAAGAAATTATTGCATAATATAAACTGTAGTAGGTCCATAAGGAAATCGATAGGTGGACCTGTATATATATAATGACTACCATTATATATATATTTTTTTTTTTCTCCAACATTACAGCAGCACGATTATTGCAGGTAAAAAACTTATTTAACATCCGATATCTGTGTCATACAATCTGCGACATTTCAGGCAGCAGCCCTTTCTCAAGCAAAGAACACATTGGAGGGCAATGTGTTACCATTTGTTACTTAATTACTATGTGATGTATCAATTTCCTGTCAATGTTTATAAGTGATTTACTAATTAACACTGTTCAGTCTCTGTGTTCTTTGCTTGAGAAAGGGCTGCTGCCCGAAACGTCGCAGATTGTATGACACAGATATCGGATGTTAAATAAAAAGTTTTTTACCTGCAATAATCGTGCTGCTATAATGTTGGAGAAAAATATATACTTGATTTGATACAGCTTTGCACTAAGACACGTGGATTTGAGGTGCTGCAACCCTGTTGTGAACATATATATATATATATATATATATATATATATATATATATATATATATATATATATATAGTAACAAACAGGTAGCACTCTCTGGACTTGTAAAGCAAACAACGTGGTTTATTCACACATACTGTGTTGTTGACATGTTTCCGCGCCCCCTGAGGGGCCGTCTTCAGGACATCAGAACAAAGAGAGTGGATTCCTTTTAAAAAGACACCTCCGCCCGCAACTTATTGAGTGACAATTAATACCATACAAAGTACAATGCTAAAATCCCAAAGTGATCTATTAAAAGAAGAATAAAGTGCACAAGTGCATTAAAACGCTAAGAAATAAGAGTAAAAAAGTTAAAAAGGTTAAGAACTAGAAAAGGACTGGAAAAAACACAGCAGAGAGCGAAAGATAAAAAGTAAAAATAGGAGATACAAAAAAAAGCAAAAAATCACAAGAGAGAACAAATGCAAGCCAAAAATGATACAATTAACTACATATGGGAACTTGTTTTTTAGAGACAAAATTGTCACAGATTAGAAACATTGATAGCAGCAGGAACTAAGAAATATCATACAGTTAACTGACACCAGTAAAACACATAAATAAATGGAATTTGTATGGAATAAGAAATGCAGAGATTATAAAAAGCACTGAAGGGCCAACTGTTCATTAAGACCACGAGGTGTCATGGTTCCCAAATTAGGGATCCACTTCTATGCGTAGCAGAATCTTTTCTGTATCACAATTATTCCTACTGGATGGATCCACACCATCTATTATCATCCACCTAAGACTGCTGACAGAATGGTTAAACCGACTGCAATATTTGGCAACTGCCATATCACCATGTTTGCTTGTTAAGTTTCGATTTTTATCCAACAAGGCTTGTCGTATGGAACCCATTGCACTACCTGAGATTTGCTGGTAGTGCTCAGTATCGAAATCAAAGTAGTTGTTATGAAAGTTGTAACTATGAAAGCTAAGAGATCTATCAGGGCTTCCACTGGTGGGTTAACATGTCCATGAGTAATCAAAGCTTTTTTACATACTTCAACATCTTTCATTTGAGGAGTTAACATATATAGACTTGCAACATCGCAAGTCATCAATATCATATCTGATGTCACTTCGATATCTTTAAAAAATGATCTGAGGTGGGCACTATCATGAACATAAGAATTCATTTTTTAACCAATGGCTGGAGGAAAAAAATCAATAAATTGAGCCACTGGTTGGAAAAGAAAGCCATAAGCTGACATTATTGGACATCCAGGTGGGTTATTCAATGTTTTATGGATTTTAGGAAGAGTGTAGATGATTGGGAACAGAGGAAAAGGTGTCACAAGACAATCAAAATCCTTCATAGTAATCCAATTAGCTGTTAACATCACTTGAAGCTTACTGTCCAACACTTTTTTTAAACGGTGAGTAGGATCTCCCTCAAGCTATATATAAGTATTAGTGTCAGCTAGTTGGTGCTTAAGTTTCACAATATATTGGTTTTTATCCAGAAGAACTACCGCACCCCCCTTATCAGGTGGACGTATTATCAGCTGCTCATCAGATGTCAGGGTTTTTATAACAGACCGTTCAACTTTGGATAAATTATCATAAATGCCTCTCTCTCTCTTACCCTCAATAGTTGAAATTTCATCAGATACTAAGTTCGTAAAAACTTTAATGGAGGCTGGTGTATTGGCAAGTCTTTTTTAGACTTCCCTATACCCTTGCCACTATACCAAGTTAGTGTTGGAGTTTCAATAATATGTTTAAATGATCTTTAAATTTCAAAGAACGTTGAAACTTAAACGAATCAACTTCTGTGTTCAATGCATTGAATTTGTTGGACAACCCTTTGTTGAGAAGGGATTCCTCAGCAGTTGTAAGTTGGTGTTCACTCAAATTATAGCCTCCTGTGCGGTCTTGGAGGCTTGGCTTCCCTTGTACCGACTCCTTCTAATGGGTCTTTTTTGTTTGCAGTACTCGCTCTTGCTTTCATACCCTGTGGGGTGCTTATTTGAACCCTCGGTTGCAAAGTGTTGGGCGGATTCATTTTCCCTTCTGATGAGTCCCCCGAACTATCAACAGTATAAAATGTTTTCTTGTACTGACGTCTCTGTCTGGTCCTCCCATAGGCAGTATGTTGCCCTGAGAGACAACCATAGACCCTTTTATCCTGGTAGTCCAAATCCACCTTCTTATGTTTGTTAGTTTAAAAATTAACAAGATAATTTCTGTATTTGTCAATATGTTCAGTCAGTTTCCCTAACCAATCATTGCTGTTATCCTGGTCCTTGCTTGAAACATCAAATATGCCAGATGACTCATTAAACAGTATCCGTGCAGCATCCTCCTGAGTAAAATAAAATTCCTGATCTGTATCAATATCAATCAGCAATGTGGCCGCTTCAGCCATATTGAAGTAATGTTTGTGCCACATGTGGTAATGGCCGATGACCAGTATAATAAGAATGGGGTGCACACACCAATAGAGGCAGGCACTCCCCTCTGTATTAACTTCCCGGGTGCCATCCAGTGGATATATATATGGGTAATAGCAGGGATGCACTCACGGGTCTTGTAGATTCAAAAAGTTTATTGTGAGGTTAACATGTTTCCATCCGCGACGCGGACCGTCATCAGAACATCTGTGCACAACTACGAAACTTCCTTAAAACCTATCACCATATACATAAGGCAGTAATAAGAGGTCAATTAATTAAGATAGCCGCAGATCTTAAAAACAAAGAGAAAAAGAAAGACTAAATATATGTAACCAAATCAAAATACAAGAAGACATACACAAACAACATCCCACACAAAATAATTACCAAATGTTAAAATCCCTAAAACAGAAACTACATCAGCACAATATGTACTACTTTGACAAACACCTCCGCAGAATGAACGCAACTAATTACGCCCAAGGACCAAAAGCTAGTAAAATCTTAGCAAACAAATTCAAAAGAAAAATGGGCAAAAACAAAATATCATATATTATAAACCACAAATCAAATAAAATATACAATCCAAAACAAATAGCAGACCAATTCGCCAAATACTATGCAGCATTGTATAACTTAAACAAAGATCCTAACATAAATCATCCTACAACACAAGAAATCAATAAATTCCTAGAAAACCTTAACCTAAACACCATAACAAATAACCAATTAAAAAAATAAGCCAACCCATTCAAAAAATAGAAATATTACATGCTATTAACGAACTACCAAACAATAAATCACCTGGTCACGATGGGTTCATTAATGAATATTACAAATTTATACAGAGATATTAACCCCCTATTTGCAAAAAATATTCAATTTGGCAATAGAAAAACAAACATTCCTGAAAGAAATGACACAAGCTCTAATTGTTCCAATTCTAAAACCTAATAAGGATCCTACTATAATTACCAACTATAGACCAATTTCCCTACTGAATACAGATCTCAAATTTTATTCAAAGATAATAGCAACAAGACTACAACCAATTTTACCCACACTATTAAACAATGATCAAGTCGGATTCATTCAAAACAGACAACCAGGAGACAACACAAGAAAACTCATAAATATAATAGATTGGACAAACAAACACAAGATATCTACACTAATAATCACTCTAGATGCCAAAAAGTCCTTTGATAGATTAAATTGGAACTATCTTGATTGTATACTAGATAAATATAATATAAAGGGATGGCTCAAAAATGCTATACTAAGTCTATACTCTGGACCGACAGCAAAAGTCTTCATATCAAATATGTTATCAGACCCTTTTATGCTATCTAACGGAACCAGACAAGGGTGTCCTCTTTCCCCACTGATATTCGACCTAGCTATTGAACCATTAGCAGAAGCCATCAGAATCAATAAAAATATTGCAGGAATCAAAATAGGAAATACAGAACACAAATTAGGACTATATGCAGATGATTTAATCCTCACTTTAACAAAACCAATAACAACTATGATCCACCTCCAAAATCTATTCAAGAACTTCGGAAATATATCCTACCATAAAATAAATGAATCAAAATCTTTCATATTACCAATCAATATCTCATTTTCAATAAAACTCTTCCTTAAAGCAAAATATCCATATAGCTGGGCAGAAGATTCGATATCCTACCTAGTAATCCAATTAACAAAATCAACATCCAAACTATTTGAAATAAATTATATTCCTATACTAAAAGATATACAAAAAGAACTAAATTGGTGGTCATCAAAGTACCTATCCTGGCTTACAAACGTAAATTTAATAAAAATGATGTTATTACCAAAACTATTATATAAATTCCGTACTCTGCCAATTACAATCCCAGACTCCTTTTTCCAACCAACCAACCGAATGATTAATGCATTCTTATGGGAAAACAAAAAAACAAGAATCTCTATAAATACATCAGCAAAAACCAAAAAAATGGGTGGGATAGCATTCCCTATCTTTAAAGATTATTATAAGACGGCAATTTTAGACCAAACTAGATATTACTGGACTGAGTAACAACATAAAAAAAATTGGATCAAAATAGAAGAATATATCTTTAAAAAGAATAAACTGGCAGAAATCCTGGCTTTAAATCCTCACCTAACCCTACCAAATTACCAAACCATCCAAACAACAACTAACATTTGGAAAGAAACCAACAAAACACAAACTAAAAGCATCAATAACCCCATACATAACAATAAACAGCCTACAATTATGTATCCCAAACCTATATTTAAACAAATGGAACCTACCAAACACTATATTTATCAATGATATAATATCACAACAGAGGTTTCTTACATTCCAACAAGCAAACCAAAAACTTAGAATCCCACAAACGGAATATCTTAAATATTATCAAATCATAAGTTTTTTATCCAAGCAAAATATATTATCAAACACAACAATAAACCCTCTAAAGGAAACACTTACCTCGACAAATAACATGAAAAAAATTATCACAAAAATCTATAAACTACTAAACAAAAAGAATGAATACAAACTTCTCAGAAAAATGGGAAACAGATCTAAACAAAACGTTCACTCCCGACCAATGGATCTCAGCCTTCCAACAACCATATAAACTTTTTAGATGTATATCCTTCTGGGAAACAGATAGAAAAATACTATTTAGATTCTACAGATCCCCAGAAACACTCTACACATGGTTTCCAAAATACTCCTCATTATGCTGGAGAAACTGTTCATCAAGAGGATCACTACTACATTTGTGGTCGACTTGCTCGAAGATAAGAAAAATCTGGTATAAACTATTCAATTTCCTTAATAATTTACTAGAACTAAATATACCCAGAACACCAGCCCTAGCTCTACTAAATATTGGACTAGAAACATATAACTCAACAAAGCACAATAATATACCACTCATTTATTGTAATGAAAAGGCTGATATTGAAATACTGGAGGATTGAAAAAGTTTCAACTATGAAGGAAATTATGAATTCATTAACACAAAATATGATATATGAAAAAACATATGCTATTACACAACAAAAATTTACCACCTTCTACAGAAAAAGGAAATACTGGTATACAGATTCGAGATCATTCACCAATCTATAAAAAAAGGGAGAAAAAGACAAAGAAAAGGGAAGTGAATATAGAAGAGAGAAAAATAAAAGAAAGAAGGAAGAAAGGAAAAGAGAAGGGCAATGACGACAATAGCATAATAATTATGAAGTTAACGGATATAAATAATTATGATATATATATATATATATATAAATATGTCTAAAAGTTAATATATAAGCGAATATGATAAAATATGATGTATAAGATAATAACAAATGTTATGTACACTTTTTATTTTTTCAAAAAACAATAAAAAAAAACCTATCACCATATATATATTATATATATATATATATATATATATATATAATAACTCGCTTTGAAGGAAGCACTCATGGGACTTGTATCCGTGCAACAACTTGTTTATTTGTCAATCTACGTCTTTTGGTGAGTATTTCCGCCATCCTCAGGATGGGACCACGCAACAAAACAGAGTGAACTTAACTAAAAAAATTAGCCAGTTTTGTATTTGAACAGTCTGCCGTTTTTCCACAAAACACCCCCCCAACTTACAAATACCCCCCACAAACTATATATTCCTGAAATCTACACACCTTCAGCTATGTAACGCTGTAGTTCGTTCATTCATATCATCAATGGTGTGGGCGCAGTTCTTCGTAGAAGTTTGCACTTTTACCAGATTAAAAAAAAAAATTAACATCAAACAACATTCAAAAAGGTAGAAATCATGCCAAAACCTCATGGAATCTAAAAAAAAGTTACTAAATATCAATCTCCCAAATGTCCTGAATCAAACAGTATGCCATATGTGTGGTTACACACTCAGACGTGGAAGCGAAAAGCCACGACGTGAGACAATGCAAGATAGCTCAGAAACAGCGAAAATATTTAGCTAACTCCAAATTTGAACAGTCTGCAGTTTTTTCCACAAAACACCCTGATAACTCAGAAATACCCCCACAAACTATATATTCCTGAAATCTACACACCTTCAGCTATGTAGCACTGTAGTTCGTTCATTCATACCATCAATGGTGTGGGCGCAGTCTTCGTAGAAGTTCGCATTTGTCTGAAAAAATGAACAAAAAACAACTTCAAAAGGTAGAAATCATGCCAGAACCTCATGGAATCTAAAAAAAAGGTACTAAATATCAATCTCCCAAATGTCCTGAAACAAACGGTATGCCATATGTGTGGTTACACACGCGGACGTGGAAGCGAAAAGCCACAAAGTGAGACAATGCACGATGGCTCAGAAACAGCGAAAATATTTAGCCAACTCCGAATTTGGACAGTCTGCAGTTATTTCCACAAAACACCCCCGTAACTTAGAAATAACCCCCACAACTATATATTCCTGAAATCTACACACCTTCAGCTATGTAACGCTGTAGTTTGTTCATTCATGCCATCAATGGTGTTGGCGCAGTTCTTCGTAGAAGTTCGCATTTGTCTGAAAAAATGAACAAAAAACAACTTCAAAAGGTAAAAATCATGCCAAAACCTCATGGAATGTAAAAAAAAGTTACTAAATATCAATCTCCCAAATGTCCTGAATCAAACGGTATGCCATATGTGTGGTTACACACTTGGACGTGGAAGCAAAAAGCCACGAAGTGAGACAATGCATGATGGCTCAGAAACAGCGAAAATATTTAGCCAACTCCGAATTTGAACTGTCTGCAGTTTTTACCACAAAACCCCCCCCAACTCAGAAATACCCCCCCCCACAAACTATATATTTCTGAAATCTAAAAACCTTCAGATACATAACGCTGTACTTTGTTCATTCATACCATCAATGATGTGGGCGCAGTTCTTCGTAGAATTTCGCATTTCTACACAATTTTCTGGAAAAATAGAGAAAAATCCATTTCCAAGTTACAAAATTACACCAAAACCCCATGTAATGTAAAAAAAACTTACCAAATATCAATGTCCTAAATGTCCTGAATCAAACGGTATGCCATATGTGTGGTTACACACATGGACGTGGGAGCGACTAGTCAAAAAGTAAAACAATGCGCAGTGAGCCAATAACAGCATTTTCCCAGATTTATCAAACTGAACACTAGAGATGTCCGAACTTCGCAAAATCCGGTCCGCTCGAGGATCCGCGAATTTTCGAAAAAATTCGAAAATTCGAAAATCCGCGAGCGGATTAAAAATACCCTTGAAATAACGAGATTTTTCGTATTTTCGAAAATTTTTAAAATTACGAATTTCACGTATTTTCGGGAATTTTTGACATTTTCATGTATTTTCGAAAATATGTATTTTTCGAAAATACAAGTAATCCTCGTAATTTTGAAAATTTTCGAAAATACGTGTTTTCCCGTATTTTCGAAAATTCCCGAAAATATGTGAAAACTCGTAATTTCGAAAATTTTCGAAAATACGAAAAATCCGCGAATCGGAAGTTCGAAAGGTGGAAAATCCGGAAAATCTGGAAAAATCCGCCATTCGCGAACGGGATAAATCTGCGGCAGATCTGGGTTCGGATCCGCGAACCGGCCATCCCTACTGAACACCCCTCTAACTTGGAAATACCCCCACAAAACTATATATTCTCAGAATCTACATACCTTACCTTCAGCTACTTAACACTGTAGTTCGTTCATTCATACCATCAATGGTGTGGGCGCAGTCTTCGGAGATTCGCATTTCTACACAATTTTCTGGAAAAATAGAGAAAAATACATTTCAAGTTACAAAATCACACCAAAACCCCATGTAATGTAAAAAAACTTACCAATATCAATCTCCTAAATGTCCTGAATCAAACGGTATGCCATATGTGTGGTTACCCCCAAAAACTATATATTCTCAGAATCTACATACCTTCAGCTACATAATGCTGTAGTTCGTTCATTCATACCATCAATTTCTACACAATTTTCTGGAAAAATAGAAAAATACATTTCAAAGTTACAAAATCACACCAAAAACCCATGTAATGTAAAAAAAAAACTTTTCCCTCAACTGTAAAATCAGAGACAAAATGAAATGTGAATTTCAGCTAAAAACTGTGGAGGAAAGTTCAAACATCTCAAATATGAAAGCTTAACCCCTCCCGAATAAAACAGTATGCCACTTTCATGGTTATACCACAGAGACATGGCTACCAACTAACCCAAAGCGTGACCAGTGCCAAATGTCAGTAGCAACAAAAAAAATTAGCCAGTTTTGTATTTGAACAGTCTGCAGTTTTTCCACAAACACCCCCCCCCACTAAGAAATACCCCCACAAACATATATTTCCTGAAATCTACACACCTTCAGCTATGTTCACTGTATTCTTTCATTCATACCTTAATGGTGTGGGCGCAGTTCACAGTTCAGTTTGCACTTTTACCAGATTTTCAAAAAAAATTAACATCAAACAACATTCAAAAAGGTAAAATCATGCAAAACCCCATGGATGTAAAAGAAAAGTTCACCAAATATCAATCTCCTAAATGTCCTGAATCAAACGGTATGCCATATGTGTGGTTACACACGCGGACGTGGCTCAATTACAGCAATGTTCCAGAATTTTCAGGTAAACCCCCTCAACTCAGAAATACCCCACACAAACTATATATTTTTGGAATCTACATACCTTTAGCTATACAACAGTGCCATTTCTTTGTTCATACATGCAATCTTGTAGCCGCATTTCATAGTAGTATTTTGAACTTTTAGCAGACAGAACTTGCACTTGATCCAGTGCCTGGAAAACCTGGAAACATTTTTTTTTTAAATCTTCCTACCTTGCTGGATATCTTTGCCTCTGTGTTGTTGCCTATTTGCATTACTGAGAAAATACTGATAGCTTTATTGAGTGCAATGGATGTTGAGCCTTAGCGGTGGAAAAAGTTTTGTAGCTCAGATCGAAAGGTGAATAATAAAATTCACTTCTATTTCATCATTTGCCCAAGCACCCTTGAACCTACAAGCTCTGTCCCAGCACAAGACTAGGTGTCTTCAGTTTGGAGTTTAGTTGTTACGCCTCCAGTTTTTTTGGCACATCTTGAAAGATAAAAGCAGTTGTAAATGCAATACTATAACCATTCATACATTTACTGTAAATACACCATAACGCATCACCCTGTTACGGATGTATTTTACAGAACCTCAAAAATCCTTGGGAAAAATAAACCAGCTGTTAGCACACATTACTGAACAATAAAACACATTGTACCTATGCCCCCTTAACAGTAATAACTATTTTAACTAGAAGGAGACCTTATCTGTCCCAACTCCAAAGCTATTTCAGAAAAAGGCAAATGAACCCCGGAGCATGCCAAATAAGGGCCTAGGCCACCCACAAATCCAGAGAGCTTCCTAATCCTATCTAAATTCCAAAGTGCACCAAATTAGGGTAGCCGCTCAAAACAGGGCTTCATAGACATAAGGCAGGCTTGCTAGGGCACTTAGCCTTGTATCTCGCCTAGTCCCATTTTTACAGCAAACCTCGCAGGCTCTCTAGGGATGCTGCTTATTAGGCGTGGGTGGAATAGTATTTACTGTCCTGTAAACAATATACGAATTATTGTAGGGCCGTTTGCAAAAGATAAATGGCTAATTTATGGTACCAGGCCTTTGTTTTTCTGTTGGTGTTGTAGTGTTGGATCTGATCAGTTTTGTCACACGCAACCCATGTATTTTGTTGTATTCTTTGCTACAGATGGTCATTTGGGGGCCTACCACCACTTCTGTGCTCTACTCTTACCGACTCATCGTGGATTGTGGTCAGCAAAATACAGTGTTAGTATCACCAAACTTGATAGCCTGGAACTCATCGCTTCTTAGAGCAAAATCTTTACTCTCCTTGCTTTAGTATCTTATCCAGTAAAGCCTTGGGCACCCTTTTCGAATACGATTTATGTGTGCCACAGGCTGGGGTGTCAAAGAATAAAGATATCTAGACAAGGGAATACTTGTATAAAGTTATCCACATATAGTGGTAACATTGGCCCAGCAATGGAGAAATGAGCACCCATACCATCATGCCACTGACCGTTACATCCAGTGGACAACAAGGGGGGTCTAACTGTGAGTCCTTCCCCTCATATATCATAACTTGCTAGTGTACCCAGTACTACTTTCGCAGAGCTTATATAATTTGATGCCATAGCGAGAGCTTACTTGGCATGTATTGACGGAATATTAGGCGCCCTTTGTAGAGCATAAGGGACTCATCAATACAGATATTCTGGGAAGAAATGTAAACCTCTGCAAAGCGTTTAGACAGCTATCAATAAAGGGCCTCAATTTATGAAGCCTGTCATACCGGGTGCACCGGGAGGAACAGCTGTGGTGTTATCGTTAAAATACTAAACCGCAATAAGATTTGGTAGCGGTTTCTAGGCATTACAGCTGAAAAATGGGGGAGGGAAATTACAGTGGTGGTATCCCAATAGCCTTCCAATGTATTGTTCTTTAGGAGACCCATTGAAAGAGTGAGGGCAAAAAATGTTTTCATTTCTACTATTGTGGTGGGATACCATGCACGAGCACGTGAATGTTCACTTAATTTGTTGTGGTGCAATATACTGCTCGGCAAATAGATTGTATACTGGACACATCCGGTAGGATTGCGTCCGTAAGAAACAGCTGAAAGAAGTCTAGCACTTCAAAATTACTGGTGTCCACCTTCACGCCATGGACTGCTAGAAAATCAGGAATTTGGGGGGTAAAATTAATGGTAGGCCTCCACGTAGGCTCTCCTCCAACTGCAGCACCACAACACTCCCTCTCTACCTCCATAGGACAACACACAGTTGACAATGCTAACCACCCTCATCCCCAGTGGAACCACTACTCTCTAAGGCTGTGACAGTGTCACTACTGCCATGCTCGTCAGAATCTGATGATTCGGATCCACTGGTAAATACTCAGGGTCAGCATCAGCATCAAAACATCACTTTCCTCTGAGCTGGTCAGCATACGTATCTAGCAGTCTCCTCTACAGAAAAGCTCCTCCTCCTACCATTGTATCAAAAGTCACTGTAACAATTTTTTTAAAACAAAAGACCTGAAGTTAACCCCTTCAGCAAAAAAGACCTGAAGTTAACCCTTTACCTTAACAAAAAGACCTGAGCTTAACTAAGCAAACTAAGTAACAGTTTTCAACTTTTCAACTTCTCAACACTTTCTAGAAAGCACGAAAACTGAAATACTATAAAACTAAACCTAATGAACAGTATAACAAAATTACACCGTACAATTCCAAAATACAGAAAATAACTTTTATATATTTTAGATAACTTATAAAACAGAAATCAAGGGTAACTGAAGCAAAAAAATATATAAAAAGACACTGAATATATTTAGCACAGAAAAACAAAAAATGAAAAAAGTATTCACTACACAGCAGACTGAGGGTCAAAATCACAGATCCACTAGTCTTGTGTGTAATAAAGAAATCAGGGTAACTGAACCAAGAAAAGTATATAAAACTGAGATTGCAAAAATTACAACCAAAAACAAAAATGGCTAAATAACTTTACCGCACAGCAAGACTGGGGGTCAAAATGACAGACCCACTAGTCTTGATGGGTAATAAAGATGTTTACAGTAAATTCAATACCACAACAGTTATCAGTAAGAGGGTCGTGGGTTGGGGTGAGGGGGGTAAGGGGTATATAGGGATATAAGAGGGTATATAGGTATATAGAGGGGTAAACACAAAATATACACAAAAAAAACAAATTCATTATAGAAATAATATAAATAAACACCAAAATAAAAGAAACAGCAAAAAAATCAAGCAAAACTGTTAAAATCAAATGAATGAAAAATACAAAATAAAAAATATGTTGATTTTGTGTGATTTGTGTGTGTATGTTATGTTGTTGTGTGTTAGTGTAAATATGTGTTTGTAAGTGGGTATTAGTGTGTACTAAAGTGTGTAGATGTGTGTAATACAAAAAAAAAGTTATAAACTAAATATATGTGTGTAGTGTGTGTAAATACTGTACCAGTCCTGTAGACAGGCGATCAAAAGCAGGCAGCAAGGTAAATCTCAGCAGGAAACACAGCAGACCATAGCAGGAGGGCTCCAGCAAGTAATCCACAGGTAACAAGTGAGAGAAATCCAGCAGGGGGCGTTTCCTATACACTGATCATCAGCAGTGTCACTGCCCATGTGACTGCTGATGTCAGTGCCTTCCCATTGGCTCCTGGACGATCGTGGACCGGGGAAAGGTAAGTGACCCGATTTTGCTTGTTGCCTAGGAGATCTGCTACACGGGAAGCGGTTTCCCCACTCTCACTTCGGCCATTCCGCACCCGAACCCGGAAGTGCTGCAGATCGTGTAAATACGATCTGTGGCAGTGTGGTCCTGTGGCAGGCAAGGGTTAAACCTTTTTCTTTTTAGAGACTGGGCTGACTTTTCTGTTGGCTACAGGCTCTTTAGTAGTGACGGATTGCACCTCAATGGTGGTGGTGCACACTGTTTGGGGAGAGAATGGCTAGGGGGTTGGAGGAGATTTAAACTAGGTATGGGGGGAGGGAACGTTTAACTACACAGGTAATAGAGAATTAAGTGGGAAGGATGTTTGTCTTTGGTAATAAGCTTCCAATGGTCATTCATAATGGATCTCATGTCTTTACGTGAAGGAGTTTAAGTGGTACAAAAGTCAATAGGAGGTGTGATCCTGAAACACTCACTTTAATGTCACCAGGATATTACTCTTATGACATTTAGCCCTCTGTAATTCCCATATAACAAGGATGGGGAGTATCCTCTGGCAACAGTCTTTATACATGTCATCCAGCTGTGTATACACCCAGCCCTGACTGGTATTGTTCCGAAGAACACGAAGAAATGGCTGAATACTAGCCCACGTTTAGTACTGTGGGGATGACAGCTGGATGCGTGCAGCAAGGAATTTTTATCGTACATTTCCTATACAAAGTAGTACAATAGGCCATCCTGATTTTTGAAAATTGAAGATCAAGAAATAATTGTCTATAACTGATGTTATGTGTGATTTTGACAGGAGTATTAAGTTGGTTAAGATTATATACAAACTTTTCAGCCTCCCTCCTGGAACCATTCCAAAGAAACACGAGATATCTATATATCTCGATAAAACAGAATACCTTTGTTTATGTATGGAGATATGTACTTATTCTCAAACCAACTCATGTATAAATTGGCAACTGTAGGAGCCACATTAGACCCCATGGCAACTCCAGACACCGCACATAGAAATTGATTTGAACGAAAGAAATTATTGCATAATATAAACTGTAGTAGGTCCAAAGGAAATCGATAGGTGGACCTGTATATATATAATGACTACCATTAATATATATTTTTTTTTTTCTCCAACATTACAGCAGCACGATTATTGCAGGTAAAAAACTTATTTAACATCCGTATCTGTGTCATACAATCTGCGACATTTCAGGCAGCAGCCCTTTCTCAAGCAAAGAACACATTGGAGGGCAATGTGTTACCATTTGTTACTTAATTATATGTGATGTATCAATTTCCTGTCAAGTTTATAAGTGATTTACTAATTAACACTGTTCAGTCTCTGGTTCTTTGCTTGAGAAAGGGCTGCTGCCGCAACGTCGCAGATTGTATGACACAGATATCGGATGTTAAATAAAAAGTTTTTTTACCTGCAATAATCGTGCTGCTATAATGTGGAGAAAAATATATACTTGATTTGATACAGCTTTGCACTAAGACACGTGGATTTGAGGTGCTGCAACCCTGTTGTGAACATATATATATATATATATATATATATATTATATATATATATATATTATATATATAGTAACAAACAGGTAGCACTCTCTGGACTTGTAAAGCAAAACAACGTGGTTTATTCACACATACTGTTTGTTGACATGTTTCCGCGCCCCCTGAGGGGCCGTCTTCAGGAATCAGAACAAAGAGAGTGGATTCCTTTTAAAAAGACACCTGCCCGCAACTTATTGAGTGACAATTAATACCATACAAAGTACATCTAAAATCCCAAAGTGACTATTAAAAGAAGAATAAAGTGCACAAGTGCATTAAAACGCTAAGAAATAAGAGTAAAAAGTTAAAAAGGTTAAGAACTAGAAAAGGACTGGAAAAAACACAGCAGAGAGCGAAAGATAAAAAGTAAAAATAGGAGATACAAAAAAAAGCAAAAAATCACAAGAGAGAACAAATGCAAGCCAAAAATGATACAATTAACTACATAGGGAACTGTTTTTTAGAGACAAAATTGTCACAGGTAGAAACATTGATAGCAGCAGGAACTAAGAAATATCATACAGTTAACTGACAACCAGTAAAACACATAAATAAATGGAATTTGTATGGAATAAGAAATGCAGAGATTATAAAAAGCACTGAAGGGCCAACTGTTCATTAAGACCACGAGGTGTCATGGTTCCAAATTAGGGATCCACTTCTATGCGTAGCAGAATCTTTTCTGTATCACAATTATTCCTACTGGATGGATCCACACCATCTATTATCATCCACCTAAGACTGCTGACAGAATGGTTAAACCGACTGCAATTTTGGCAACTGCCATATCACCATGTTTGCTTGTTAAGTTTCGATTTTTATCAACAAGGCTTGTCGTATGGAACCCATTGCACTACCTGAGATTTGCTGGTAGTGCTCAGTATCGAAATCAAAGTAGTTGTTATGAAAGTTGTAACTATGAAAGCTAAGAGATCTATCAGGGCTTCCACTGGTGGGTTAACATGTCCATGAGTAATCAAAGCTTTTTTACATACTTCAAATCTTTCATTTGGGAGTTAACATATATAGACTTGCAACATCGCAAGTCATCAATATCATATCTGATGTCATTCGATATCTTTAAAAAATGATCTGAGGTGGGCACTATCATGAACATAAGAATTCATTTTTTAACCAAGCGGAGGAAAAAAATCAATAAATTGAGCCACTGGTTGGAAAGAAAGCCATAAGCTGACATTATTGGACATCCAGGTGGGTTATTCAATGTTTTATGGTTTTAGGAAGAGTGTAGATGATTGGGAACAGAGGAAAAGGTGTCACAAGACAATCAAAATCCTTCATAGTAATCCAATTAGCTGTTAACATCACTTGAGAGTTACTGTCCAACACTTTTTTTAAACGGTGAGTAGGATCTCCCTCAAGCTAATATAAGTATTAGTGTAGCTAGTTGGTGCTTAAGTTTCACAATATATTGGTTTTTATCCAGAAGAACTACCGCACCCCCTTATAGGTGGACGTATTATCAGCTGCTCATCAGATGTCAGGGTTTTTATAACAGACCGTTCAACTTTGGATAAATTTCATAAATGCCTCTCTCTCTCTTACCCTCAATAGTTGAAATTTCATCAGATACTAAGTTCGTAAAAACTTTAATGGAGGCTGGTGTATTGGCAAGTCTTTTTAGACTTCCTATACCTTGCCACTATACCAGTTAGTGTTGGAGTTTCAATAATATGTTTAAAGATCTTTAAATTTCAAAGAACGTTGAAACTTAAACGAATCAACTTCTGTGTTCAATGCATTGAATTTGTGGACAACCCTTGTTGAGAAGGGATTCCTCAGCAGTTGTAAGTTGGTGTTCACCAAATATAGCCTCCTGTGCGGTCTTGGAGGCTTGGCTTCCCTTGTACCGACTCCTTCTAATGGGTCTTTTTGTGTGCAGTACTCGCTCTTGCTTCATACCGTGGGGTGCTTATTTGAACCCTCGGTTGCAAGTGTTGGGCGGATTCATTTTCCCTTTGATGAGTCCCCGAACTATCAACAGTATAAAATGTTTTCTTGTACTGACGTCTCTGTTCGGTCCTCCCATAGGCAGTATGTTGCCCTGAGAGACAACCATAGACCCTTTTATCCTGTGTAGTCCAAATCCACCTTCTTATGTTTGTTAGTTTAAAAATTAACAAGATAATTTCTGTATTTGTCAATATGTTCAGTCAGTTTCCCTAACCAATCATTGCTGTATCCTGGTCCTTGCTTGAAACATCAAATATGCCAGATGACTCTATTAAACAGTATCCGTGCAGCATCCTCCTGAGGAAAATAAAATTCCTGATGTATCAATATCAATCAGCAATGTGGCCGCTTCAGCCATATTGAAGTAATGTTTGTGCCACATGTGGGAATGGCCGATGACCAGTATAAAAGAATGGGGTGCACACACCAATAGAGGCAGGCACTCCCCTCTGTATTAACTTCCCGGGTGCCATCCAGTGGATATAATATGGGTAAAGCAGGGATGCACTCAGGGTCTTGTAGATTCAAAAAGTTTATTGTGAGGTTAACATGTTTCCATCCGCGACGCGGACCGTCATCAGAAACATTGTGCACAACTACGAAACTTCCTTAAAAACTATCACCATATACATAAGGAGTAATAAGAGGTCAATTAATTAAGATAGCCGCAGATCTTAAAAACAAAGAGAAAAAGAAAACTAAATATATGTAACCAAATCAAAATACAAGAAGACATACACAAACAACATCCCACACAAAATAATTACCAAATGTTAAAATCCCTAAAACAGAAACTACATCAGCACAAATGTACTACTTTGACAAAACCTCGCAGAATGAACGCAACTAATTACGCCCAAGGACCAAAAGCTGTAAATCTTAGCAACAAAATTCAAGAAAAATGGGCAAAAAAACAAATATCATATTTATAAACCACAAATCAAATAAAATATACAATCCAAACAAATAGCAGACCATCGCCAAATATATGCAGCATTGTTAACTTAAACAAAGATCCTAACATAAATCATCCTACAACACAAGAATCAATAAAATTCCTAGAAAACCTTAACCTAAACACAAACAAAATAACCAATTAAAAAAATAAGCCAACCCATTCAAAAAATAGAAATATACATGCTATTAACGAACTACCAAACATAAATCACCCTGGTCACGATGGGTTCATTAATGAATATTACAAATTATACAGAGATATTAAACCCTATTTGCAAAAAATATTCAATTTGGCAATAAGAAAAACAAACATTCCTGAAAGAAATGACACAAGCTCAATTGTTCCAATTCTAAACCTAATAAGGATCCTACTATAATTACCAACTATAGACCAATTCCCTACTGAATACAGATCTCAAATTTTATTCAAAGATAATAGCAACAAGACTACAACCAATTTTACCCACACTATAAACAATGATCAAGTCGGATTCATTCAAAACAGACAACCAGGAGACAACACAAGAAAACTCATAAATATAATAGATTGGACAAACAAACACAAGATATCTACATTAATAATCACTCTAGATGCCTAAAAGGCCTTTGATAGATTAAATTGGAACTATCTTGATTGCATACTAGATAAATATAATATAAGGGATGGCTCAAAAACGCTATACTAACTCTATACTCTGGACGGACAGCAAAAGTTTTATTCAAATATGTTATCAGATTTTTATGCTATCTAACGGAACCAGACAAGGGGGTCCTCTTTCCCCACTGATATTCGACCTAGCTATTGAACCATTAGCAGAAGCCATCAGAATCAATAAAAATATTGCAGGAATCAAATAGGAAATACAGAACACAAATTGGACTATATGCAGATGATTTAATCCTCACTTTAACAAAACCAATAACAACTATGATCCACCTCCAAAATCTATTCAAGGACTTCGGAATATATCCTACCATAAATAAAATGAATCAAAATCTTTCATATTACCAATCAATATCTCATTTTCAATAAAACTCTTCCTTAAAGCAAAATATCCATAAGCTGGGCAGAAGATTCGATATCCTACCTAGTAATCCAATTAACAAAATCAACATCCAAACTATTTGAAATAAATTATATTCCTATACTAAAAGAATACAAAAGAACTAAATGGTGGTCATCAAAGTACCTATCCTGGCTTACAAACGTAAATTTAATAAAAATGATGTTATTACCAAAACTATTATATAAATTCCGTACTCTGCCAATTACAATCCCAGACTCCTTTTCCAACCACCAACCGAATGATTAATGCATTCTTAGGGAAAACAAAAAAAACAGAATCTCTATAAATACATAGCAAAAACAAAAAAATGGGTGGGATAGCATTCCCTATCTTTAAAGATTATTAAAGACGGCAATTTTAGACCAAACTAGATATTACTGGACTGAGTAACAACATAAAAAAAATTGGATCAAAATAGAAGAATATATCTTTAAAAAGAATAAACTGGCAGAATCCTGGCTTTAAATCCTCACCTAACCCTACCAAATTACCAAACCATCCAAACAACAACTAACATTTGGAAAGAAACCAACAAAACACAAACTAAAAGCATCAATAACCCCATACATAACATAAAAAAGCTACAATTATGTATCCCAAACCCATATAAACAAATGGAACTACCAAACACTATATTTATCATGATATAATATCACAACAGAGGTTTCTTACTTCCAACAAGCAAACCAAAAACTTAGAATCCCACAAAAGGAATATCTTAAAAATCAAAATCAAAATCCAAGCAAAAAATATCAAACACAACAAAAACCCAAAGGAAACACCCCTCGACAAAACATGAAAAAAAACACAAAAAAAAACACTACAACAAAAAGAAAGACAATAAACTTCCAGAAAAATGGGAAACAGACTAAACAAAACGTTCACCCCGACCAAGGATCAGCCCCAACAACCAAAAACAGAAACCTTCTGGGAAACAGAAGAAAAAACATAGACACAGACCCCAGAAAACACACACAGGGGCCAAAAACCCCAGCTGAGAGAAACGTCATCAAGAGGGCACACCCAGGCGACTGCTCGAAGAAGAAAACGGATAAACCCAACCAATTACTACTAGAACTAAATACCCAGAACACCAGCCCATGCCCTAAAAGGACAGAAACATAAACTCAACAAAGCACAATAATACCACCATAGAAGAAAAGGCTGAAGAAAACGGAGGATTAGAAAAGTTCAACTAGAAGGAAAAAGAATCAGAACACAAAAAATAAGAAAAACACGGCTAGACACAACAAAAAAACCACCAGAAAAGGAAAACGGGACAGATCGAGACACACCAAAAAAAAGGAGAAAAGACAAAGAAGGGGGAAAGAGAAGAGAAAAATAAAAAGAAGGAGAAAGGAAAAGAGGAGACGACAAAGCATAATAAAGAAGAACGGAAAAAGAAAATAAAAAAAAAAAAGCAAAGTTAAAAAAGCGAAAGAAAAAAGAAAAGATAAAACAAAGGACACAAAAAAACAAAAAAAAAAAACCTACACCAAAAAAAATAAAAAAATTAAATAAAATATATATATATATATATATATATATATATATATATATATAATAACTCGCTTTGAAGGAAGCACTCATGGGACTTGTATCCGTGCAACAACTTGTTTATTTGTCAATCTACCTTTTGGTGAGTATTTCCGCCATCCTCAGGATGGAAACGCAACAAAACAGAGTGAACTAACTAAAAAAAATAGCCAGTTTTGTATTGAACAGTCTGCCGGTTTTCCACAAAACACCCCCCCAACTTACAAATACCCCCACAAACTATATATTCCTGAAATCTACACACCTTCAGCTATGTAACGCTGTAGTTCGTTCATTCATATCAATCAATGGTGTGGGCGCAGTTCTTCGTAGAAGTTTGCACTTTACCAGATTAAAAAAAAAAATAACATCAAACAACATTCAAAAGGTAGAAATCATGCCAAAACCTCATGGAATCTAAAAAAAAGTTACTAAATATCAATCTCCAAATGTCCTGAATCAAACAGTATGCCATATGTGTGGTTACACACTCAGACGTGGAAGCGAAAAGCCACGACGTGAGACAATGCAAGATAGCTCAGAAACAGCGAAAATATTTAGCTAACTCCAAATTTGAACAGTCTGCAGTTTTTTTCCACAAAACACCCTGTAAATCAGAAATACCCCACAAACTATATATTCCTGAAATCTACACACCTTCAGCATGTAGCACTGTAGTCGTTCATTCATACCATCATGGTGTGGGCGCAGTCTTCGTAGAAGTTCGCATTTGTCTGAAAAAATGAACAAAAAACAACTTCAAAAGGTAGAAAAAATGCCAGAACCTCATGGAATCTAAAAAAAAAGGTACTAAATATCAATCTCCCAAATGTCCTGAAACAAACGGTATGCCATATGTGTGGTTACACACGCGGACGTGGAAGCGAAAAGCCACAAAGTGAGACAATGCACGATGGCTCAGAAACAGCGAAAATATTTAGCCAACTCCGAATTTGGACAGTCTGCAGTTATTTCCACAAAACACCCCCGTAACTTAGAAATAACCCCACAACTATATATTCCTGAAATCTACACACCTTCAGCTATGTAACGCGTAGTGTAGTTTGTTATTCATGCCTCAATGGTGTTGGCGCGAGTTCTTCGTAGAAGTTCGCATTGTTCTGAAAAATGAACAAAAAACAACTTCAAAAGGTAAAAATCATGCCAAAACCTCATGGAATGTAAAAAAAAGTTACTAAATATCAATCTCCCAAATGTCCTGAATCAAACGGTATGCCATATGTGTGGTTACACACTTGGACGTGGAAGCAAAAAGCCACGAAGTGAGACAATGCATGATGGCTCAGAAACAGCGAAATATTTAGCCAACTCCGAATTTGAACTGTCTGCAGTTTTTACCACAAAACCCCCCCAACTCAGAAATACCCCCCCCCACAAACTATATATTTCTGAAATCTAAAAACCTCTCGATACATAACGCTGTACTTTGTTCATTCATACCATCAATGATGGGGCGCAGTTCTTCGTAGAATTTCGCATTTCTACACAATTTTCTGGAAAAATAGAGAAAAATCCATTTCCAAGTTACAAAATTACACCAAAACCCCATGTAATGTAAAAAAAACTTACCAAATATCAATGTCCTAAATGTCCTGAATCAAACGGTATGCCATATGTGTGGTTACACACATGGACGTGGGAGCGACTAGTCAAAAAGTAAAACAATGCGCAGTGAGCCAATAACAGCATTTTCCCAGATTTATCAAACTGAACACTAGAGATGTCCGAACTTCGCAAAATCCGGTCCGCTCGAGGATCCGCGAATTTTCGAAAAAATTCGAAAATTCGAAAATCCGCGAGCGGATTAAAAATACCCTTGAAATAACGAGATTTTTCGTATTTTCGAAAATTTTTAAAATTACGAATTTCACGTATTTTCGGGAATTTTTGACATTTTCATGTATTTTCGAAAATATGTATTTTTCGAAAATACAAGTAATCCTCGTAATTTTGAAAATTTTCGAAAATACGTGTTTTCCCGTATTTTCGAAAATTCCCGAAAATATGTGAAAACTCGTAATTTCGAAAATTTTCGAAAATACGAAAAATCCGCGAATCGGAAGTTCGAAAGGTGGAAAATCCGGAAAATCTGGAAAAATCCGCCATTCGCGAACGGGATAAATCTGCGGCAGATCTGGGTTCGGATCCGCGAACCGGCCATCCCTACTGAACACCCCTCTAACTTGGAAATACCCCCACAAAACTATATATTCTCAGAATCTACATACCTTCAGCTACTTAACACTGTAGTTCGTTCATTCATACCATCAATGGTGTGGGCGCAGTTCTTCGTAGAATTAGAATTTCGCATTTCTACACAATTTTCTGGAAAAATAGAGAAAAATACACTTCAAAGTTACAAAATCACACCTAAACCCCATGTAATGTAAAAAAAACTTACCAAATATCAATCTCCTAAATGTCCTGAATCAAACGGTATGCCATATGTGTGGTTACCCCCACAAAACTATATATTCTCAGAATCTACATACCTTCAGCTACATAATGCTGTAGTTCGTTCATTCATACCATCAATTTCTACACAATTTTCTGGAAAAATAGAGAAAAATACATTTCAAAGTTACAAAATCACACCAAAACCCCATGTAATGTAAAAAAAACTTTTCCCTCAACTGTAAAATCAGAGACAAAATGAAATGTGAATTTCAGCTAAAAACTGTGGAGGAAAGTTCAAATGCATCTCAAATATGAAAGCTTAACCCCTCCCGAATAAAACAGTATGCCACATTCATGGGTATACCCAGAGACATGGCTACCAACTAACCCAAAGCGTGACCAGTGCCAAATGTCAGTAGCAACAAAAAAAAATTAGCCAGTTTTGTATTTGAACAGTCTGCAGTTTTTCCACAAAACACCCCCCCAACTAAGAAATACCCCCCACAAACTATATATTCCTGAAATCTACACACCTTCAGCTATGTATCACTGTAGTTCGTTCATTCATACCATTAATGGTGTGGGCGCAGTTCACAGTTCAGTTTGCACTTTTACCAGATTTTCAAAAAAAATTAACATCAAACAACATTCAAAAAGGTAGAAATCATGCCAAAACCCCATGGAATGTAAAAGAAAAGTTACCAAATATCAATCTCCTAAATGTCCTGAATCAAACGGTATGCCATATGTGTGGTTACACACGCGGACGTGGCTCAATTACAGCAATGTTCCAGAATTTTCACGGTAAACCCCCTCCAACTCAGAAATACCCCACACAAACTATATATTTTTGGAATCTACATACCTTTAGCTATACAACAGTGCCATTTCTTTGTTCATACATGCAATCTTGTAGCCGCATTTCATAGTAGTATTTTGAACTTTTAGCAGACAGAACTTGCACTTGATCCAGTGCCTGGAAAACCTGGAACATTTTTTTTTCAAATCTTCCTACCTTGCTGGATATCTTTGCCTCTGTGTTGTTGCCTATTTGCATTACTGAGAAAATACTGATAGCTTTAGTGAGTGCAATGGATGTTGAGCCTTAGCGGTGGAAAAAGTTTTGTAGCATCAGATCGAAAGGTGAATAATAAAATTCACTTTCTATTTCATCATTTGCCACAAGCACCCTTGAACCTACAAGCTCTGTCCCAGCACAAGACTAGGTGCTTTCAGTTTGGAGTTTAGTTGTTACGCCTCCAGTTTTTTTTCGGCACATCTTGAAAGATAAAAGCAGTTGTTAAATGCAATACATATAACCATTCATACATTTACTGTAAATACACCATAACGCATCACCCTGTTACTGATGTATTTTACAGGAACCTCAAAAATCCTTGGGAAAAATAAACCAGCTGTTAGCACAACATTACTGAACAATAAAACACATTGTACCTTATGCCCCCTTTACAGTAAATAACTATTTTAACTAGAAGGAGACCTTATCTGTCCCAACTCCAAAGCTATTTCAGAAAAAGGCAAATGAACCCCGGAGCATGCCAAATAAGGGCCTAGGCCACCCACAAATCCAGAGAGCTTCCTAATCCTATCTAAATTCCAAAGTGCACCAAAGTATGGTAGCGCTCAAAACAGGGCTTCAGACATAAGGCAGGCTTGCTAGGGCACTTAGCCTTGTATCTCGCCTAGTCCCATTTTTACAGCAAACCTCGCAGGCTCTCTAGGGATGCTGCTTATTAGGCGTGGGTGGAATAGTATTTACTGTCCTGTAAACAATATACGAATTATGTAGGGCCGTTTGCAAAAGATAAATGGCTAATTTATGGTACCAGGCCTTTGTTTTTCTGTTGGTGTTGTAGTAGTGTTGGATCTGATCAGTTTTGTCAACGCCACCCATGTAGTTGTTGTATTCTTTGCTACAGAGTGGTCTAATTTTGGGGGGCCTACCACCACTTCTGTGCTCTACTCTTACCGACTCATCGTGGATTGTGGTCAGCAAGAATACAGTGTTAGTATCACCAAACTTGATAGCCTGGAACTCATCGCTTCTTAGAGCAAAATCTTTACTCTCCTTGCTTTAGTATCTTATCCAGTAAAGCCTTGGGCAACCCTTTTCGAATACGATTTATGGTGCCACAGGCTGGGGTGTCAAAAGAATAAAGATATCTAGACAAGGGAATACTTGTATAAAAGTTATCCACATATAAGTGGTAACATTGGCCCAGCAATGGAGAAATGAGCACCCATACCATCATGCCACTGACCGTTACATCCAGTGGACAACAAGGGGGGGTCTAACTGTGAGTCCTTGCCCTCATATATCATAAACTTGCTAGTGTACCCAGTACTACTTTCGCAGAGCTTATATAATTTGATGCCATAGCGAGAGCTTACTTGGCATGTATTGACGGAATATTAGGCGCCCTTTGTAGAGCATAAGGGACTCATCAATACAGATATTCTGGGAAGAGATGTAAACCTCTGCAAAGCGTTTAGACAGGCTATCAATAAAGGGCCTCAATTTATGAAGCCTGTCATGACCGGGTGCACCGGGAGGAACAGCTGTGGTGTTATCGTTAAAATACATAAACCGCAATAAGATTTGGTAGCGGTTTCTAGGCATTACAGCTGAAAAATGGGGGAGGGAAATTACAGTGGTGGTATCCCAATAGCCTTCCAATGTATTGTTCTTTAGGAGACCCATTGAAAGAGTGAGGGCAAAAAATGTTTTCATTTCTACTATTGTGGTGGGATACCATGCACGAGCACGTGAATGTTCACTTAATTGTTGTGTGGCAATATACTGCTCGGCAAATAGATTTGTATACTGGATCACATCCTGTAGGATTGCGTCCGTAAGAAACAGCTGAAAGAAGTCTAGCACTTCAAAATTACTGGTGTCCACCTTCACGCCATGGACTGCTAGAAAATCAGGAATTTGGGGGGTAAAATTAATGGTAGGCCTCCACGTAGGCTCTCCTCCAACTGCAGCACCAGCAACACTCCCATCATCTACCTCCATAGGACCAACATCACTAGTGACAATGCTAGGACCAACCTCATCACCAGTGGAACCACTACTCTCTAAGGCTGTGACAGTGTCACTACTGCCATGCTCGTCAGAATCTGATGATTCTGATCCACTGGGTAAATACTCAGGGTCAGCATCAGCATCAGAAACATCACTTTCCTCTGAGCTGGTCAGCATACAGTATCTAGCAGTCTCCTCTACAGAAAAGCTCCTCCTCCTAGCCATTGTATCAAAAGTCACTGTAACAATTTTTTTTAAAACAAAAGACCTGAAGTTAACCCCTTCAGCAAAAAAGACCTGAAGTTAACCCCTTTAGCAAAAAAGACCTGAGCTTAACTAAGCAAACTAAGTAACAGTTTTTCAACTTTTCAACTTTCAACACTTTCTAGAAAGCACCAGAAAACTGAAATACTATAAAACTAAACCTAATGAACAGTATACAAAATTTAACACCGTACAATTCCAAAATACAGAAAATAACTTTTATATATTTTAGATAACTTTATAAAACAGAAATCAAGGGTAACTGAAGCAAAAAAAAATATATAAAAAAGACACTGAATATATTTAGCACAGAAAAACAAAAAATGAACAAAAGTATTCACTACACAGCAGGACTGAGGGTCAAAATCACAGATCCACTAGTCTTGTTGTGTAATAAAGAAATCAAGGGTAACTGAACCAAGAAAAGTATATAAAACTGAGATTGCAGAAAATTACAACACAAAAACAAAAATGGCTAAATAACTTTACCGCACAGCAAGACTGGGGGTCAAAATGACAGACCCACTAGTCTTGATGGGTAATAAAGATGTTTACAGTAAATTCAATACCACAACAGTTATCAGTAAGAGGGTCTGGGGGTGGAGGAGGGGTAGAGGGGTATATAGGGATATAAGAGGGGTATATAGGGATATAAGAGGGGTAAAACACAAAATATACACAAAAAAACAAAATTCAATTATAGAAATAATATAAATAAACACCAAAATAAAAGAAACAGCAAAAAAATCAAGCAAAACTGTTAAAATCAAAATGAATGAAAAATACAAAATAAAAAAATATGTTGATTTTGTGTGTATTTGTGTGTGTATGTGTATGTGTGTGTGTTAGTGTAAATATGTGTTTGTAAGTGGGTATTAGTGTGTACTAAAGTGTGTAGATGTGTGTAATACAAAAAAAAAGTTATAAACTAAATATATGTGTGTAGTGTGTGTAAATACTGTACCAGTCCTGTAGACAGGCGATCAAAAGCAGGCAGCAAGGTAAATCTCAGCAGGAAACACAGCAGACCATAGCAGGAGGGCTCCAGCAAAGTAATCCACCAGGTAACAAGTGAGAGAAATCCAGCAGGGGGCGGTTCCTATACACTGATCATCAGCAGTGTCACTGCCCATGTGACTGCTGATGTCAGTGCCTTCCCATTGGCTCCTGGACGATCGTGGACCGGGGAAAGGTAAGTGACCCGATTTTGCTTGTTGCCTAGGAGATCTGCTACAGCGGGGAAGCGGTTTCCCCACTCTCACTTCGGCCATTCCGCACCCGAACCCGGAAGTGCTGCAGATCGTGTAAATACGATCTGTGGCAGTGTGGTCCTGTGGCAGGCAAAGGGTTAAACCTTTTTCTTTTTAGAGAACTGGGCTGACTTTTCTGTTGGCTACAGGCTCTTTAGTAGTGACGGATTGCACCTCAATGGTGGTGGTGCAACTGTTTTGGGGGAGAAGATGGCTAGGGGGTTGGAGGAGATTTTAAACTAGGTATGGGGGGGGAGGGAACGTTTAACTACACAGGGGTAGATAGAGAAGTTAGGGATCTGGGGGCTAGTAACACAACGGAGGGAGGAGAAGGAGGAGGGGGGAGCATAGAGGATAAGGAGGCATGTACGACCATGTATGGAAGTAAATCAATTGATAATCTAAATGTATGGTACAAATGCAAGGAATCTGGCTGGAAAAACCGGCGAACTTGAAATAATAGCGTTAAAGGAAAGGTATGATGTAATTGGTATGCAGAATCATGGCTTAATGATTCACACCACTGGACAGTAATATTGAAGGGTACCCTTATTTAGACATGACCGAGTTAATAAGAAAGGAGGAGGAGTATGTATGATGTTAAACAGGAATTGAAGCCAAATTAAAAGATGGAATAGATGGGAGGCAAACGAGCGGGCAGAAACATTATGGGTGGAACTGTGTACAGGAAGCAAGAAGGTAGGTAAATTAATTGTTGGAGTGTGTTATAAGCCGCCAAATGCGGGGAAGAGGTGGAAATGAATTTCCATATGCAGTTGGCGAAGGCGCTGGTATGGGGCCTGTTTGGTTATGGGGGATTTTAACTACCTGAAATAGATGGAGTAATGGAACTGCAGACCTCAAAAGGTATAAAGTTCTTAATTTCCTATATAGCATTTTCTTTCACAGATGTGTAGAAGTTTCCTACTAGAAAGAATGTTTTGTTGGATCTGGTGATATCTAATAACCCAGAGCTCATTTTGGGATGAAGGTAATGGGAAGCTTAGGGAATAGTGACCATGAATAGTGTCATTTAATATAGGTTGCAGAAAACTAAGTGCAACTGGCTTAACAAAAACTTTTAACTTTAGGAAAGCTAATTTTATGCTTTAAAGGAATCGCTCCTGCTCATAGACTGGGGGGAACTGTTTCTAGGTAAAGATACTGAGCAGATGTGGACCACTTTTAAAGGGATATTAAACTATAACATTTCCAAATCGGTACCTTTAGGAAACAAGTGTAAAAAATTAGGTCCACTCCTGCATGGCTTAATGCTCAGGTAAAAAGGGAAATGGGAAAAAAGAAAAGGGCTTTTAAAATTTTGAAAGCAGAAGGCACAGAACAGGCTTACAGGGACTTCAAAAGTTGTAATAAGAGTGCAAGAAAGCAATTAAACTAGCTAAAATAGAAAATGAAACAGGATTGCCGAACAAAGCAAGTCCAACCCCAAGAGTTTTTTAAGTATATAAATGGTAAAAAATGAGGACTGAGAATGTGGGACCATTAAATAATGGAGCTGAGGTGGTTGTAGAGGATGCCGAAAAGGCTAATCTGCTAAACCGTTTTTTTACATCGGTTTTTACTGTTGAGAATCCTTACAGTAGGGATTGTAACAATGTGGCAGGGAGGAATGAAGAGTCTTCACATTGGATAACAGAGGATATGGTACGGAATCAATTAGACAAAGTTAATATCAAAAAGCGCCAGGACCAGATGGATTGCATCCTAGGATTTAAAAGAGCTTAGTTCGTTCTAGCAAGACCACTGTGTCTCATCTTTTCAGATTCGCTTTTGTCTGGGATGTGCCGCTGGATTGGAAAAAAGCCAATGTAATACCAATATTCAAAAAAGGTAGTCGTTCACAGCCTGGTAACTATAGACCTGTAAGCCTAACATCAGTGGTAGGGAAGGTGATGGAAACTTTGTTAAGGGATCAATCCTTGACTTTGTCTCCAGAGATCATCTTATTAGTAGTAGTCAGCATGGATTATGAGAAATAGATCATGCCAGACAAATTTAATTGGTTTTTATGAAGAAGTGAGTAAGAAGAGTTAGATTCAGGCACAGCTGTGGATGTGGTATATTTGGATTTGCAAAAGCCTTTGATACTGTGCCACATAGGCGACTAATGTATAAACTGAGGACTGTTGGCCTTGAGAAAAAACATTGTTCATGGATAGAGAAACTGGTTATTGGACCGCAAACAGAGAGTGGTGTTAATGGAGCTACATCTATGTGGGCTAAAGTTCTAAGCGGAGTTCCTCAGGGTTCTGTACTGGGGCCGCTTCTGTTTAATCTGTTTATAAATGACTTAGAAGGGGGCATTGAGAGCAAGGTCTCTGTGTTTGCTGATGACACTAAATTATGCAGAGCTTTGGAAACTTCCAATGATGTGCAAGTGCTGCAAGCAGACCTAGATAGATTATCAAAATGGGCAGCAAATGGCAGATTGGATTCAATGTTGAAAATGTAAGGTGATGCATTTGGGATTTAATAATCCCTGTGCCACCTACACCATAAATAACTCTGTGTTAAGTGCATCTGAAATGGAAAAAGATTTGGGGGGTTCTGGTAGATAACAGACTTAGCTGTAGCAAACAATGCCAGGTAGCAACAGCTAGAGCTAGCAAGATTGTCTTGTATAAAGAGGGGAATGGAATCAAGAGAGAAAAATATCATTCTCCCTCTTTAAGGCACTGGTAAGGCCACATTTGGAATATGCGGTGCAGTTTTGGAATCCCATATACAAAAGGGACCATCTTGGAAATTGAGGCAGTTCAGAGAAGGGCAACTAAATTAATAAGGGGAATGGAGGGGCTTGAATATGCAGGCAGATTAGACAAGTTAGGGCTGTTTACATTGGAGAAGCGGCGGTTGCGTTGGGGGACATGATAACCTTATACAAATATATTAATGGCCCATACAGTGAACTCTCTGGTGCATTGTTCACTAATAGGTCATATCAGAGGACTCGTGGACATCCTTTAAGGTTGGAAGAAAGAAGTTTCATCTTCAAGTTAGAGAGGTTTCTTTACAGTGAGAACGGTGAAACTGTGGACGTCTTCAGAGAGGTGGTAATGGCAAGTTCATTGAATAACTTTAAAAAAGGCCTGGATAAGTTTCTAAAACTAAAAAATATTGAGAATTACTGGCATTAATGCATATAGATCTGGTTGATCCAGGGATACTTTCCGATTGCCGTTTGGAGTCAGGAAGGAATTTTTTTCCCCCTTTTTTAGCTGGGGTTTTTTGCCTTCCTCTGGATCAACTGTTAGGTAGGGTTAAAAAAAAAAAAAAAAAAAGTGAATAGGTTGGACTTGATGGACGAATGTCTTTATTCAACCTTAATTACTATGTTACTATGTTACTATGTATGTTACAGTTTTTGTTGCTGTTTCCATTGGCCATTTGCACAATAAAGGTCCTTTTACTTATATCTTTACTGACTACTTAGTATTTATTGTAGGGTGTGCCTGTGGATATCCACAGCTGTCTCTTCTTTCCTATAAGTCAGAACGCTGGGGGAGAGAGGTAAGGTAAGTAAAGATAAGGGGAGTCTCTGGAAAATCTACTATATAACGGTTGGGGCTGGGGGAGGGAGAGCTATTACATATCAAAGGGATTTTACACTAGGGGGGGAGGGGCGAGGACTGCTCTGAGCAAGCCAAAAACCTCTAAGAGGACGCCTCAGAGGCGGAAACAATTTCCCTCCCTGCAGTGCTCCTGTTGGCCAGTTTTTTTGACTTTGTGGGGAAATAACAGAAGAACCATTTGGAGCTGGGATGTAAGGTAAGGATTTTAATACACTGCAGAGTGGGGCCAGTAGTGGGTGAAATTATAGTTGTGGGGGTGGGCATGCCCTTTAAGCACCAGACAAACACTGTTGGCATGTCACACACTTGACAGACAGTTACAACTAAAAGAATAAAGACATCATGGCACTTTCAGTTTGGACCAGAAAGTAACTTTATTGATTGGGATCTAATAGTCATTACAAAGTGGTCGTTGAGCAAGGATAAAGTGTTAAAAGTGCAAACAAAGTGACATACTGATAACTAATGTGCAAAAAATAGAGCACGCTTAATAAAACACACAGTGCTCACAGAATAAATCTGGCTTAAACAACACAGACAAAGAGCCCACACGTTACATGCTTCAGAGACACAAGAATAGCAAGACACCCGTCAGTCACTCAAGTCATACGATGTTCAGTTGCAATCAACATGTTTTCCCCAAGGCCAATTACATGTAGCATGCTCACAAGTAGTTTCACCATGACATTTGTATATTTACACAAGTGGAAAAACGTATATAAAGTTCTGCTATAAACTTATGTGCTATACGTCCCTCAACAATGACACCTCCTCAACTCCTAACTATTAAATACATGACGTTCATTACCAACTGTGCACCTTCCACCCCCCCCCCCGGCTCTTCCATATAAGCCAAACACACACCTGCATATATATATATACTATACCCACCTGTGTACATGGTCAACACCGGGTAAAACTGCTAGTCTACTATATAAAGTAGAAATCTTGGATCTTTGTGCTCACCTCACTGCCGCTCCTCCCAAATGCACCCACATGATTGGCCTGTGTATGGGCACTTTATCTGGCGAAACGGACACTTGTTCGGGGGTCGTTGCCCGATCCACCGGGCAGATCTCCAAACGAGAGGCCCATACACAGGTTGATTATCAGCCGAAACAGCCGTTTGTACACATTGTGCGTCTTGGGTCGGCACCCGCGATTGCATGTATGTATGAATGTTTAGAGAGCTGCAGAGACACAACAACAGCGTCACACCCAGCTTCTACAACAGAGGGAATGAGACACTATCTTAAGGTTTGTAAGACATTCCAATTTGCTCCTTGAAGGGTTCAAATATGAACCTTGGAAAGACTATCAGGGTTATTCAATAAAAGTTCTTATCATTTAAAATGGTGCTAACTTTGCCCCAACCAATCAGATGTAAGCTTACAAATGTTAAATAAGATCTTATTGGTTGAGGCAAAATGAGCACCATTTTAAACGATAAGAACTTTTATTGAATCTCCCTGCATGTTGCTATTGTTAATGTGAACCACATTAGCAGTTATTGTCAAGAAATCTAATTCTTCTGGAATGTGCTGTAGCAATGGAAAACAACCAAGACATCATGGCAACATCACAAAACATCACGGGCATGCCCCCAAATGTCACGGCCATGCTCATACCCCCACGTGTTGTGGGCACACCTCCAAACATTATGGTCATGCCCATACCCCAACCGTCAAGGCCACACCCCCAAAGTTCACAGCCATGCCTAAAGACAAAATTGGTTTAGTAATATGGAATGTATGTGTATACTGTATGGCAGACTTGCCTGAAGGGATTTTGTATTATTTACTTTGCTTTATTTGATTAGGGCAAAGATGAATTTGAAGCAATTTTCAATCATATAACTAAAATTGAGGTTAATACCTTGGTCAGCAAAAATCGATGTTGTGGTACTATTTAAAGGCCATGGAATTTAGTGATAGTAACACACTGAAGGTAAAGACACCAAACACTGAGCAGGGGTCACATTTATACAACTTTGGTATTTATTGTAATTGCTAAATACCGTTGGTTTATAATACATTTAAAAATAAATTGTTGTAAGTGACTAGTTATAACCAGACAGAAAATGGTTGTTTTTTCGTCAGCTGCAGAATACCGCAGATAAGAAAAAAAATGAATTAGGGTAATAAAATAATGGTCGGACCATAAAAATCATAAAAATCTTGGATAGAAAAAGATATTCAATATGCAGATAGAGGATGATTCTATGTCTACTGTAGATACTAAAGAAATTCTAAACAAACGTAGTGAAAGAGGGGTGTAAGGCTGCTGGTTTCCCTTGCAGAACATCTAAAGAGCTGACAGTAAGAGAAACATCAGGATGAGTAAGAAATTTAAGCTGTACCCCTGTCATCATCCATTTCCTACAATAAGGAAATGTGACCCTTGGTGTTCGACAGAAGTGGGAACCTGCTGTTACCCATCATTGTCTGTCTGATTGAATCAGCTGGCACATCTGAGGGGGATCCAGCAAGAGTTATGGAATAACATTCTATCTAATTATTAACATCTTCTATATTTGTTCTGAGACCATAATGGTAAAGCAAATTATATTCCTGTTCTCTGTTCTGTTTCAGGAGTGCTGAATGAAGCACATATTGCAAATGTGTTTGTTTACTGTTAATGTCTCAGTCTATGGGGCTTTTTTCTTACTTTTAGTAAATGATTTACTAATGAATAAATAAACATTGGGCATGGTTTATCAAACAGATTGCAGTATAATATTACCAGGAAAAACCATAATAAGTATATAACCTCACAAAATGTATTCTAAAACAAAATGTACGTGTCAAAAATATTTATAGCAACTGAGGTACTAATCAGTTATGCAGTTAATTAGTACTTAAATTAGTTGTATAGATTATGGCATCATAATGACATCATACATTGTTTCGGGGTTTGTTTAATGACAAAACAATGAGCAGCACGAGAACAAAAGTGATAGGGGTTTATATTGTCAACACATAATGTAGTTCTATTATAGAAATGACCAACCCACTGATAAATCAAAACAGCCTAGAAAGAAAAAGGCCATTAGAGAATTTTCCATTAATGTATTTGTAATCATAGGTGGGATGCAGTTCCATTATGATAGCAGAACAATGCAATCTAAGCCCCAGTGTGTGGGGTGTGGGCATTTTGGCTTGTGTGGCTATGCCGTTTGGGGGTGTGGTGTTCTGGGGGCATGGTTGGGCGCTCTGGAGGCAGAGCTACTTACTCTGGTAGACTCCACCCGTCCCGTTTCATTGCACGGAAATGTTGGGAGGTATGGCAAAAGTGGTACAATAATGAATTTCTGCAGGCAGCAATAAAGAACAATGGAGGTTCCTTGCTAGATGGTGGCTGCATTTCTGTAAAAGGTGTTGGAACTAAATGTAAAAACAGTTAAAATGAAAAGTACTTGGGACAGGGATATAGGACTGGTAATTCCTACTTCCCAATATTGTTTCTGTGAGGAGCACCAAGAAAAATGATTATGCCAGTCTTTTTCCTGGCTTCAGCTTTATCTTTAATAAAAGACTAGTCCAAGACTAACTTGGCAAATTAAAACGGTTCGTCCTTTAGCTCCATAACAAAACATTATTGTTAGGTAGGAATAAATAGGCCTCCCTTCCCCAGGTACTTCCCATTTTTAAAAAGTTATTTTTTACAGTATAGTTATCCTTTAACAATGAGCCCAGGAAATTATAATATAACCTGCACAACTCAACATCATTGAATTTGTGGCAGCCTACACCCACAGAGGATCTGTGGTTAATTCTCTTTGGAACAACCTACTTATTGAATTCCTTCAAAACTGTGTGTAAAGCTAGGTACAAATGATCCAATCCTTCCTCCTGACCGGCCGTTCGAGGCTTCTAACTGGTCGGCCAGGAGGAAGGACAGTCAGTTGTGGCAAAGGCAGCTGCGTCCAAGATTAATCACCAAGTGTGTGGTCCATAGAGAACCGAACGATGGGCCATGGTTTTCTAACCTGTTCGATGCTGCGTTTGTCTGATTGGGATAAACAAATGGTCAGCGGTCGGTTGCGACTGCAACAAGAAGCCGTACAATAATTCAGCCCAACCGAAACACTGAAATGTGGGTCGCTCAAGCCGAATTTTTGTATGGAGTGTACCGAGCTTAAGTATACCTAGAAGAATTTATGCTGTTTTGAAGGCAAATGGTGATCACACCAAAGTTTGTTCACTGCACTGTTAATTTAAAAAAATGAAGTAGTACCATATATACTCGAGTATAAACCGAGTTTTTCAGGCTGTAAAATCAGCCTGAAAAGCTGACCTCGGTTTATACTCGGGTCAGTCGCTCTGACAGTCCAGGGACAGCATCTGCTAAAAGAACAAAAACTCCCTGGTAGTCTGTGGTGCGAGTACCTGCAAGAGGAGAGGGAGGGATGATCAGCCTGGCCAGAAACTGCTAATTGGTGCTGGACTGGCTGCAGACTTGGTAAGGAGGCGTGGCAGTATTTCCCTCTCCTCTGTGAAGTTCCGTGATCCAGCAATTGTTCAGGAGGGGGAGAGGCAGAGTAGGGAACAGCCACTGGACAGGAGAGGCAGAGCAGGGAACAGCCATTGCATGGGAGGGGGAGAGGCAGAGCAGGGAACAGCCAGATAAGGAGCAGCACTACTCTGTTTCAGAACAGTTAAGCAGTGACTTCCAGGAGAGGAGCATGGGTAAGATAGTATTACAGGCAGCAGATAGCAGAACTGATTGTGGCTCTCCTCACCATTACCATTTTTCTTTCAGGAGGGAGTATAAGCTGAAATTAATGAATCTTTAAAAGGGGTGCAGGGAGGAATAGGAACAGATGGGGGACCCATAATGAGAAAAGGAGGAAGGGGTCAGTGTGAAGAGTGAGGGACAGAATAAAGAGGAAAGTGTGAAAAATGGGGTATAAGGTAGGAAAGCATAGGAGAATTCCCATACAGTTGTACAGCCTCAAAACAATACAGGATCAGAAGGCAGTAGTGTTCATATTTTCTACCCTCGGTTTATACTCGAGTCAATCACTTTTACTAGTTTTTTTAGGTAAAAATAGGTACCCCGGTTTATACTCGGGTCGGTTTATACTCGAGTATATACGGGTAACACTTCTATGACTTCACTTTTATGAAATCATTCTTAGTTTACAGCATTTTTACACACCTACCTAAAACTTTGCACACAATCGCATAGAAGTTTAGCACAAATATATATGTTTTCTTGGAAAAAGGTTTTTTTCCTTCTGATTTTAATGTGCCTATCCAGTGATTTATTTGTGTACTAGACATTAAGCCCGCTACGGGTGCTAGAAGCACAGAGTGCCCCCTTAGTTTCCCAAGGCCATAGTCCTCCTCCATGTCCCAAGGCCAGAGTACCCCTTTTAGTGTCCCAAGGCCAGAGTCCCCCCTCTGTCCAAGGCCAGTGGCCCCCTCTGTCCCAAATCCAGAGGCCCCCCTCTGTCCCAAATCCAGAGGCCCATCTCTGTCCCAAATCCAGTGCCCCCTCTGTCCCAAATTCAGGGCTCCCCCTCTGTACCAAATCCAAGCCCCCCCTCTGTACCAAACCCAGGGCCCCGCTCTGTCCCAAATTCAGGTGGCCCCCTCTGTCCCAAATCCAAGGGCCCCCCATCTGTCCCAAATCCAGGCCCCCCTCTGTCCTAAATCCAGGGGCCCCTCTGCCCCAAATCCAGGGGCCCCTGTCCCAAGCAACCTTACCTGCAGTCTGTTTAATTGCTGTTCTCCCTCCATGTGTTTCCTGTGTTTCTCCCTCTAGTGGTGAGTCAATAGGAACTGCAGACACTCTCCCTCTAGAGGTGAGTCAATATGAACTGCAGAGACTTTCCCTCTAGTGGGGAGTCCGTAGGAACTGCAGTGACACACACACACGGACACAGGGACGCACAATTAGGGTTTTATTATATAGGATAAATAAATGCTTCAAAAGCACTTACCTAATTATGAATATTATAGATAAATAATTATTTAAATTATTTATCTATTATTTACATACTTAGGTATTTTACAGATTGTCTTAATTTTTGAAAAATCTATTTCACACGTTTTTTTCCACAGAGCTTCCCCTTTAACCTAACCAGCCCCAGCAATGTATTCTGTTGCTTAAAGGGCAATTATAGTGAAAAAAAACACTTTGTCTATATACAATGTACAGTTCACTTAGTATAAGCTGCCTGACTTTCACGTTGCTGTGTGGCTTCGTTTATTCACACTGACAGAAGTTTGTACCAAGCTGTGTAGTCCCCCTCCCCTCTCTGTCTACTCCCCCTCAAGCAGTGACGGGCTGTATACAGAGTCCGGGCATGCTCAGTTGAAAGCACTTTAAATGAAGTGCTGACATCCTATTGACCCCTCCCTTCCAGAAGTAGACTGCAAGCAAGCAAAGTGTGGGAGAAAGTAGTAATATGCTGAAGGGAGAGGCAGAGGGGGAGAGAGTGTTGCTGAGATTCTTTACAAGTAAGTTACTGAACTCTGCCTATTCTCTAAGTTTGCTAATTGTTATTTGTTTTTGTACCTAAAGTTCATATCTCTTCCCCTGCTTAGCTGAGATCAGAATCACTGAAGAGAGAGTCAGTGTAGCAGCAGCAGCTGTAGTGAAAGACCTTCACAAACACAGTGAAACTGCTTGTTATCCTGATACATTTCAGTTTCTTTAGTCTATATATTTCATAGATTGCACTGTATGTCTTGTTTGGTATATAGTCTGTATTACTGTATTATTACATATACTGTATTAGTGTTTACTTGGTGATGTCCATTTGAGTCACTGGTTTTGTATGTATATAAGAGGGGAGGGATTGTTTTATAGTGTGTTATGCTCATATTGCTGGGTTAATGGTTTATTGATTGTGTTTAGCACTACAGAATTTGACTGTGTTGCACATGGTACTTGTGGGTGAGGGAGTGTGTGACAGTACTGCATGGGAGCTTTGGATTGTGTGGGTGTGTGCCTTTGAGTGACAGATGAGGTGTAGCAGCGCCTACAAATCACAGCATATTCAAAGGCTTATATCTCGGGGACTATGAAGAATTTAAAGAAACTAAAGGTACGCTGGTGGCTGGGATGACTTATAGGATACATTAGAAGGAATTTAAAAAAACTATTTTCTCACTATAATTGCCCTTTAATATTAGTTCTACCTATAATTCATTCTTTTGCTTCCACCTGCTGGTTACTGCATTGATCTTTTACATTATATAAGGTGTAAAATTCTGCGTTCAGCTGTAACTTTATTTGAAAAACAATTCATTGGTCCTGAAGTGGCCTTCCTTATATTTCATCTAAAGACAATTACTATCCAACTGCTATTTTGCAATCAATAACAGCAAACCTTAAGTATCTGTGACACGTAATTGAAACCTAAAAGTAGATGCTAAAATTGACCAGCAATTATCTCCTTCCTTAGTGCTAAGGACATTAGCTTTTCCTCTATCTAGGGAGGAAATTAATTATACAATGATATTGGGCAATGGGTCAGCTTCAATACTACTGATGGATTACAGGAATCGGTAATGTTACATAAAAGGACTTTCTCAGTGTTCCATATACCGTATACGTTGTTACCTGTTAATACAAGAAAGGAATGCATCATTTGGATCCTAGGCAGCAAGTTCTTAATGTATTTAATGCTTCTTTATGATTTTTTTAGAAAAAGAATGCATAAGACATACATTTATATTATTATATTTATTCTAATTATTTATATTACAGTATGTTGATAAATTACCATCAATTCTGTTTCACTTACATGTTTAAACACTGATTTACAGGCAGTATCTGCTTGTGTCTTATTATTTGTACAAAATATAACACGTTACAAATATGTTAGGAGGCATTACAGCCAGTTAGCAGGAGATCTTTTTTAACATGGAGTGAACAAAAGACAAGAGGCAAATGCGTTTAGACTTAAGGAAAGACATTTAAAGGTAACTAAAGTCTCTAGACATCATTGTCCCAATAGACAGGGTACAGCAAGCTGTGTCTCACTGTTTCCTTTGCTGTGACTGCTGGGTGATTTATGATTTTATTAACCTGTGGGTACTTAGGGTAAGCTCCCATAATCCTGCTTATCTAGGTAACCCCCCCCCCCAATAAAGTATAAGCAGTATACTTCACTTGCTCTGTAGTGCTCAACAGATCAAAACAAGGAAGCTGCAGCCTGCATGTCCAACACTGTCCCCTCCCCCCCCGAAGAAAAATCAATATGCAGCTTGAAATGCCCCTATACCTGGACCTTCCTGGGTTTAACTGTGCAAAATCTGATCCTAAATATATTTACAAGCTTCTTCTGATTGCGGAAGCAGCAGATGGGGCCAGACTGTCAGATATTTAGTGATTGGCTAGGTCTACCAGTAGAAGGGGCCGGACCAGCAGATGTTCAGTGATTGACTGAGTCTCAACTAATCACTGAGCGTCTTTTGGTCCGACCATTTATGCTATGGTTTTTTAATTACTTTGGGACACTGTGACAGTGTGACATATGTTAGCCCTACTACATTTCTGTGGTGTCCTAAATAAATATCCCCTTTTCTGGTGCCCATTTATTATTATTAACTCTCATGTAGCACCATTATACCATAGGAACATAATAGGAACATAATAGAAATAAACAAATAAAAAAAGAGTAAAATAAATTGACTATTTTGTATTGTTTCATAAGTAAGCATATGTATTTGAATAAGTGACCTTGTAAGCTGTGAGACTCTAAAGCATTGCTTTACTCTGTTATGCCACCACAGCATATGCAAAGAACACATGTACATTTTGAAATTTTATCTATCTCTAGGAACAGAATAAAACAAATGGCAAAATCAGCTATTTTGTATCATTGTAAGGCTGAAAAGCTGTCAGCAATTTGTGATAACTGGAAAATAAACTACAGGGTAACAAGCAGCTTTAAAAGTCTTTAATCATAGTGCTATGGTGGGGTTGTGGTGGAATTTTCTGTGTCAATGAATATACTTTTATAAGGATGTCAAGGGTGTGAGTGCTAATTGGGATACTTACTTAGGATACCCCCACCTGTTGTTTGTTGATTCAGTTTTAGATCCCCATCACCATCCTATTAAGGATAACACATCAGTTTTGCTAAGTGGTTAGTGCACTGAGATATGTTTTGCAACATACTATGTATATTACAATTTATAGGTTTTCTGGGGAGAAAAGATTCCATATTACAATAAAAAAAAATAACAATAGTTCTTTTTTAAAAGGTATGTCCACCACCAAAACCAAATTTTGTATAAGGACCAACTGCCCACAAAACCTCCACCTCGCAAAGTCAGATCATATACCTTGTTCCTCAGCTTTCTTCTGCTGCTGTTCCGTGCTTTTCCATGCATGGAAGCAGAAGAAGGGGCCGGACCAGCAATGTTGTCTGTAATGTCTTCTGTGTATGTCTAAGCAAATCACAAATAGGGCTGCCAGTCTGGCCCCTTCTGCTGCTTCTATGCATGGAAAAGGCAAGGTAGACAAGCAGAAGGCAGACGAGGAGCAGATTTGAAATGTTTAGACCTTGCAAAGTCAAGGTTGGGGGGTGGTAATTTGACAATATACAAAATTTAGTTTTGGGGTGGACACACCCTTTAAGCCAGTGATGGCGAACCTTTTAGAGACAGAGCGCCCATCTGCAACCCAAAACCCACTTATATATTGCATAGTGCCAACATGAATACTGAAGCTTTAATTTACAAAAAACAATTAAAGAAGCTCTCACTTATTGCACTGCTTGTGTACTTTAAAGGGAAACAAATGGTTCTTTGCTGTAGCAACCCAGTAAGGCTGTGGAATGGTCTACCTAATTATGTTGTAATGGCAGATTATCTAAATGCATTTAAAAGACGTTTGAATGTCTTCTTCAAAGGACAAAATATCCTTACAGTTAGTTAACTGTATCTATAGGTGCAGATATCAGATTGGGGTTCATATGGGATTATGCGGTTGTTTTTCTCTGTTTATTAGGTGTTGTTGGCACTGGATAGAAGGGTTGAACTTGATGGACTTTTGTCTTTTTGTATAATCCAAAACAACTATGTAACTATTTATTCATTATTTGTGAACAGAGGTAGCCACATAACGACCCTCAGCATTTGGGTTTAACAAGGTTCATGCTCTACCTATGTACTCAAACCTGGATTAAATCCTGAATAGTTTCATTCCTCTTTTGCCCAGACTCCTCTCTAACCTGACTGTGCTCCTGACATTTACATTCTGCCACATCCTTGCTGCACAGTAAGATGATTGAAACGTGGTTTCAATTTAAATGTTTAATTTGTGCTCATTACTTATAGCATTTTTCAAATCTGCAAATATGAAACTAAAACCATACAATTTAAATGTAATGTATCTGTGTATCTGTATAATATACAATACATTTCCTTTAACTGATGCATCACAGTTACAGCTGTGTAATGTACCTGTAGAATTCCTCTAGAATGCAAATAAGCTTTCTCTTACTGTTAATGAGTTTCGCCTTTGATAATCATTTTAGCAGTATTACTTTCAATCACCTTGAAATATCCTATAATTGTTACAAATGTAGACCAATTATTATACAAAGCAGAGCTTTAATTAGTGATCTCTAACTGCACAGTATCTGTGAGACATCAGACGCAAGAAACCTGAACAAGCCAAAACTACAGTGCATTGTTCTATAATTTTATGAATGATGTGTTTGTTACATATTAATTTTTCTTAATTAGTAATATGAATTTGCTTATTTGCTTATCATTTGAAATGCCATATGGTATTTCTATCAATGCATATGTTCTCTTTGTAAACTGTTAAAGGTGTAAATAATTTTTTATTTAGATGCAAGCAAGAAGATTACCCAATCATCTGCAACTTCCTAAGTGTGTCCTTATTTTAGAACTAAGAAAAATATCCAGCTGTGCTTTTTATTGTTATGTTTTTCCATAGTGAATAATTAGGTTTAAGGCTTAGTACACACAGGCAGATTTTTCTGCGTTGATTTTTTCAGGTGGCCGCAGGTACTTTTGCTATGACAGAGAGTAATCTGACCTGGCCAACCCCTCACTAGTGTCAAACGGTCAGTCAGGATGATGGATTGCATGGTGTGTACCCAGCATAAAAGTAAACTAATCATATGAATCTTATTATTTAAATATGTTTTCTAGATGTTTCTTTAAAGAAGAATAAGGTTTATACAATTGGCAAGTAACCTTATGTAACATTTCACAATCCATGCTCATAGTATTGAGGAAACTATAATATACATAAACCTATTCTCAGCAGTTTGGAGGCTAGTGCTGTTCCCATATAGATGGGTGCAATGATTGTCAACAGGTAGTGCTAAAGTCAAACTCTGTAGGCCCCACACTGTATCTGATGGCGTACTGTGCTCATCATGGCCCAAAAGAAAAATATTTGAAGGCTCTGTTCAGTTTTGTTCTGTTTTATGCCTTTGCTATAGCACAATAAATGTAAGAATCTGCCATGCTGTTTCATATTATTTTTGGGCGAGAAGGTTTAGCCTGTTAGTAAAATTACATCAGATTTCCCTATTGAGTATTAAAAGAAAAACCACAATGGTATAATCACTTCTAGCAGGGACCAAGATCCATGCTTGTAAATGATATTTTAATTCAATGGATACTGCCCTGCAGATCTTTGTCCAGTTGCTTGTGTTTTTGTGTTTTATAACAGTGGAATAAAAGAAAGAAATAACAGTAAAAACTTTCTGCATTTGTTTGATATTTCTCTGTTGTCATAAGGATAAATGTGAAGAATATTACAGGGGAAGAAGTGCTAGTGAATTGTCTAGGTATTTAGCAGGTTTTCTTAGTTACATTTTAATATAATGAAAATAATACTGTATTGTATGGTTCGTATTTAAAAAGCTTAAAGGGCAAGTCCAGCTCTAAAATGAAAACTTACATACACCCCCAAACCCCTAAAATGTAATAGTTTGAAATCTGAAATATATAAGTCTAACCTGAAATCCTGCACAACATTCAATTTCCCCTGTTTCTGCTTCCTGGTTCTTTCAAGTTAGCAACTGTCAGTTATGGATTTGACAGTTGACATCACAGCCAATGACTGAATGTTAATCCCCTATCTTCCTCTTCTGAGCATTCCCAGGCTCAGTACAAGTTTCTAAATTGCTCAGTTTCCATGAGGCATCCAGACGCATAGCAGACATACAGTAAGGAATTCATAGGACAAACTACAGTATGATATATCAACATATTTTAAAGAGGCCAGTCTTTCTAAAAGATGTTCTTATCAGGATGGAGTTGTCCTTTAAAGGCCAATGGAAATCTGAAGTAAGAGTTTGTTCCTGTGCCATATTTAATTGGAAAATCATTTGTCTGAAATGACATTGCCAGCCTATACACGATGATGAATATAAACACACAAAATAAAAATAAAATCTCATACAAACCCTAATGCAGCAAAGGAAGAAAATCCTTTTTACAATTCTATTTGATTGCTTTATGATTCTTTACTATTCAAACCACTAGATCCATCTTTCAAATTCAGTTTTATGACAATGCAAATAAGTAAAATATATTGCATTAGCTCCAAATACTTCTACTCTAGATGGTAATAAAAAGTGTGGTTTCTTTATGGAAATCTCATCTTTTTGTGATGTAACATGGTTCTATACAAGATTACATTCCATTCTAAAACATATACGTTCAATAAAAGTTCTTATCGTTAAAAATAATGTTAATTTTGCCCCAACCAATCAGATGTTAGCTTTTAAATTTTAAATTAGATCTGATTGGTTGGGGCAATATTAGCATAATTTTAAATGATGAGAACTTTTATTAAATCTCCCTGATAATATACTGCAGAAAGGTAAGGTTAGCTTTGCAATGTTACGTTTTTCTTGACATTAGAAAGTGAACATGTATCAGCCTTTAGAAGGAGATAAGATGAAAACAAAGCAATGTGAAAAACCAAAGATCGTGCTATTGCTTTCCAGGACTACTGGTTCTGCAACATGATAAAGTTTCTGTAAGCATTTGGATCCCATAAGCTGACTTTAGTCACGTAGACGTTGAGACTTTTTTTGGGGCTCATTCACACTAAAAACAGACAGAAACACACAGCAAGCATTTCTGTCAGTTTCTTTCAGTTTTTTGCATGTGTTTGTGTCTGTTTTTCATAATGTGTTTTTTATATATTTATATAGAAAACACATGCAAAATACGAACAGAAATGCACCATGCCATGTGTTTTTTGAATGCAACAGACCAGAATGCAATCGGACACAATTGGAATGCAATAGTGTGAACGGTAATATTGAATTCTGTCTCCTTGCGGCCCATTGCAGAAACACACCAAATACGGACCTAGTGTGAACGAGCCCTTAGTGCATCATCATTGGCTGCAGCTGCATGTCAAGAAGCTGCACTAATCGTCATTATTAGATTTTAGCATTCTACTCTCAGGGCATCACCCCCAATGCGTTTTATGGTTTGAAAATAGTTGTCTGGGAAGCTTTTTACTTTTTTTGTGGCAGTTGAGACATTATGAACAATGTGTGAGCGTTATAAGCCACAGGACACATGCATCGACTGTAACAAATAAAGAATACAGTAATATTGGGAACACAAGGACAGACAGAAAGTTCTAGGGGAAATGCTCTGATAGATGCAATGTATAGCAGTGAGGATAAAAGGTATACATTTAGGTTAGCAACAATGAAGCTATAAGGCACAGTAATGTATGAGAAGTGAGGCTTCAACATGAAACTAGAAAGGGAAAGTATAAACTTTGAATTTGGCTTGAAAGGCTGCATTTGAAATGTGTGTGTTTGTGCTGCAGATTTTAAAACCCAATAATAGCAATGATGAGGACTTTCTTGTTTTTTAATTACCTTTAAAATATAGCTGTCACAGGAATGAATGGGTAGGTCAGTTGGTGTGTGTACTCGTGGCAGGTTGGGGGATAAAAGACTAAAATGTATTCAAAAATGTATTTTTTGACTATAGTTACCCTTTAAGTATGACTCGGAAATGAAAGGGAAGGCCAGTAGGTTTGTGTACCTGTGTCAGGTTGGGGGTTAAAAAAAACTTTGACCAATCCTTTTTTGAGGATTGGTCAAAATATTTTTTTTTTACTTTAGTCACCCTTTAAGTATGGCTGCCACAGAAATGGATAAGTAGATCTGTAGGTGTGTGTACCTGTGTCCGGTAGGGATTTAAAAAAACACACTTTTTAAATAATTAGTCAAATTTTCTTTTTTGACTTTAGTTACCTTTAAAGTATGGCTGCCACGGAAATGGAAGGGTAGGTCAATAGGTGTGTGTAACTGGGTCTGGTTGAGGGGGTATGCCTTTTTTATGTTTACAACCATGACACTAACTTTTAAAGGGCATGTGCACCCCAAAAACTATAATTTAACCCACTACTGGACCCACTGTGTAGTGTAGTAAAATCCTTACCTTACATTCCAGCTCCAAATGGTTCTCCTGTAATGTACCTCCAAAGTCCCAAAAAGTGACCACCAGGAGCCTGGCACAGTCCATATAGGACTCTGCCTCCAGTCTCTCCTCCAGGAGAATTTTTCCATGCACACTGCATCGCCCCCCCCCCCTTCCTCTCCCTCCCTATTCTCTCCCCCATCCCTCTCCCTCCCCCTAGCATAAACCCCCTTTTCTGTAGTGTAGGGCTCCCTACCCCAAGAAGAAGAAGAAATAGCTCTACTAGAGCTCTACTAGACTGTTCCTTACAGTATATAGGTGAGTCAAATAAAAGAAGAAAAGTAATGCTTCTCATATATAGAAGATATCTAGATAATTCACAATTAATTCTATGCTAGTGAGCAAATTCAAGCTTTCATATGTACGTTTGTTTATGAAGATAGTTAGGTTACATTCACCAAGAGCTGAACCCGCAAGCTTGTTCCACCAGTAAGTCACCAAACTGCTTCCAGGGTATAGAATATATTGCTCATGCTATGCGAGGTAGGACAATGTAAAAATAAAGATTATTCGAAAGACAAATAAATACACTTATGCAGACACCTGTATTTTTCTTAACATTCTTTTTGACTGCCTGAATACACTTTCTGTCTGATTAGCATCCCAGCTGTTCTGAATCTATTGTGTGCCACCTGACAGCCAAAAATAGTCAGAAGGATGATCATGTTAATGAAGGGCATTTTCTCATGTCATCTGCTGATTGGCATCAGGCAGCAGCACAATATTCTAAGACTCTTACACAATAAGGTGGGGGGTATGCTTAATAAAAGCTGTGAGCTGGTATAAGGTCGTGATGCCAACCTGGAGTGCATATGTCAGTGCAGATGGACAGAGACACATGAAGTATTTGAGGGAGCCAACACAGTAGCAGCATGATATGGCTTTATGTTGAAGCAGTACTAACAATTACTCAGTGATGTCTAGAAAATATATAAGCAATGGTACATTTTTGCGTAAACTTTCAGGAGTTTTTAGTAAACATTTGATAATATACAGTTAGGAAACTGTGTAAAAGCCATTCTAACAATTTCCTGGCCCAAACATTAGATGTAGAGATGTCCGAACTTCACAAAATCCGGTCAGCTCGAGGATCCGCGAATTTTCGAAAAAATTAGAAAATTCGAAAATCCGTGAAATCCGCGAATGGACCCATTAAAATTAAAAATATTCTTGAAATTACAAGTTTTTTTCGTATTTTTGAAAATTTCTGAAATTACGGGTTTTCGAGTATTTTCGAAAATTTTCGAAAATACGAGAAAACTAGTATTTTCGAAAATATTTATTTTCAAAAATACGAGTAATCCTCGTAATTTCGAAAATTTTCGAAAAAATACGTAGTTATGAAAATAAGAGAAATCCTTGCATTTTCGAAAATTTTCGAAATTACGTGTTTTCTCGTATTTTCGAAAATCTTCGAAAATACGCGAAAACTTGTAATTTCGAAAATTTTCGAAAATATGAAAAATCCGCGAATCGAAAATCCGGAAAAATCAGCCGTTCACGAATGGGATAAATCCGCGGCGGATCCGGGTTCGGATCCGCGAACCGGCCATCCCTAATTAGATGTAAGTTAATAAGAGACATATTACAATAACATACTATAAACAGTATAGCACAGGGTTTCTGCAGTTGAGTACATTACCCTGAAAATATTTACAAGTTTCTTTCAATATTTTGTTTCTCCTTCTTCGGACCTGTTGGACCTGTAATTGTTTATGTGTACAATATTGCAGTCAGGACCATTTGTGATTGTGTTGAATCTGATCAGCACTGACTTTGATTGTGCTTTGCATGCAGCCTCATTGATTAATCTGTGTCACTGCAGGAATTATCTTAGCTCCTTCTCATTTTAAGTGATTCTTGTCATGCTTAACTTTGGATTTTAACTTTTTATTAAAACTTTTGCATTAATTTAATTTTAACTTACCGGTAACGTGCAGCTATTTTGTGTGCTTTATGTTCCCTTAAGTATACATCCCCAAAACAAATAAATGCTTCATTTTCATTTATTTTAATAACCCAAGTAGGCACATACACGAAGAGCCACAGCCGATATGGGTTAAGGTACACTAACCAATTAATGATAGGTTAATAGCTTGCAGCGGCTGTTTGAGTATCGCAGAAGACACTAACGCAGCTACAGCAAGCTATTCACTTGCGGCTGTTTGGTTCTTAGGAAGTGTGTATTTACCGCCAGCTGATAACTGCCATTAAATACACACAACGGGGTAAATCTCCCCAAGAATATATTTTATTTAAACACCAATTTTTTTTGCTATTTTTATACTATTACTTCTTTCTGTTTATTTGGGTAATAATATTAACTAGTACAGTTTTTACTTAATAAAAAAAAACAGAGTCTGTATTTGCTGTAAATAACTGTATGTCTAAGGCTTATTTTAGACGAGTGGCAGGTTGCCATTTGCCGAAAGTTTACTTAGCGGTATCCCCAACAGTCCATGCAAACAAAATGCTATTTTTTTAGTGGCAAACATCTGGAACTCAGTATTACCACCCCTTCGAAAGCCGGCTAATAGAGCAGCCTGAGAGAGCAAGGTGGGTCAATTGAAGCTTAATTCCTTAGCTCTTCCAGATCAAAGCCTCATTCTAAGTTTGTTTGATGTTGGGGTAAAAGAGTAAGCTTTAGTATTTAAGATATCGATTTTTTTTTTTTTTTTTTAGAAGTCTGAGAATAGACTTAGGAAATCCTGCCACAATGTGCAGTTCAACCTAAACAGCACCATTTTTTTTAATTGAAAGCTCAGGGTCGTGTTTTCTGTGATACCAACACCAATTGCACAAACATGCAAGTGTTTCAGTATCTGTCTGCCTCTCCCTTATGCCCATAGCTGTTAAGCTGTAGAGCTAGAGAGAGGCTACTTAGGTCCCTTCAGCCAGTAGGCATTAGGAATCTTTCCAAACTTGTCTTCCCTTTCTGCTCCCAGCTGTCACAAGGAAGCATCCAAGGGATGCCCAAATAGGATAAGCCTAAAGGTCCTAAAAAGGCAGAAAAAACGCAGGCAATCCCACAACAATTCATGAATTAACACATACCCTCCCTTACATATTCCACCTGCCTGCTAGTCAGGATCTGGAGGGACTATGTGTAATAAACCCTAAGAATAGACCCAGGCAATCCTGCCACAATGTGCAGTACAAGCCAAACAGCACCATTGGGCTACTGAAGACCCTTAACTGTATACAGGTTAACATGCTATGTTCATACTTATTAGTATATACCACAGCAATTTCCAGATTTTCACTGTGTGGTTAGGACAGTAGAGGATACTGATTAGCTTTATAGGTTAGGTAGAGGTGAAGTTAAAGGAGCTAAAAGCTCTCCACAAAGTATTAAATGAAATAGAGCCTTCTTGTAAAAGAAGGTACCTCACATGTTATTATGTTATGCCTCATGTTATTATAACAGTATTGCCCTTATAATCTAACATATAAAAACATATTTCTAACTCCTAGAGAAATGGGCAGAGACATACAAAGTATCTCATTTGTAGCCTGTAGATAAGGCGTGTGCCCAGATGTAATTCAGCTTAATGGTATAGAGCAGGGGTATTAAATGTGGGGCCTTTCCGATGTTTGAAAACTACAACTCCCAGGATTCTCTGTTTGCAGTAAGTTTCTTCTTACTGTCCTGTAGCTAAGGCATGTATCCAGGTGCATTACAGCCTAATGGTAGAGAGCAGGGGTGTTAAATTTGGGACCTTTCACATGTTTGAAAACTACATCTCCCAGCATTCTCGGATAGCAGTAAGTTTCTTCTTTATGTCCATTGGCTAATGAATGTATACTGATGCAATACAGTGTAAGTATATAGAGCATGGGTGTTGAACTTTTCACATGTTTAAAGGATAATTATACTTCCTTCTTGTTCCTCTTCCTCCACTCCTGTAATTACCCAGGGTGAGAACCTAAAATGTTCAGTCCTCGCCTCTTGATACTTTACAGAAATCCTGCACTACTTGCTTGAATATTCCTTCAGTGCTGCGGTCCGATCCTTCCTACTGACACTGTGATTGACATTTTGTGTGACAGCAAATGGGAGACACGCTCTGCAAGAAGGCGTGTCTTCCCATTGGCTGCCTCACTGACTGTCGCTGACAGTGCCAGTGGGGAGGATCAGACCACAGTCCCAAAGGATTCTTCAAGCTTCTGTAAAGTATCCAGGGGTGAGGACTTAGCATTTTAGGTCCTCACCCTGGGTACTTTTCAGGAATGGATTTGGGAAAAGGTGGGTATAATTGTCCTTTAAAAACTACAACTCCCAGCTTTCCCTGGCTGCACAGAATGCTGAAAAAAGTTTTCATACATCTGGAAAATCCTGGAATAAAGCCATTTTCCTGACTTACAGACATTAAAAGCCCACTGTCATGCTTTAGCGAATCCTACCCAAGGGTTTGAACATGCAAGTGATCCATCTGTCATTCCCTTACTTCCAATACTATTACACTACTGGATTAGGGAAAGATTATATAGGTCACTTAAGGCAATAGGAATCATAATCCTTACCAAACTTGCCCTCACTTCCATATTCCACCTACCTGACAGCTATAATCCATGGAGTCTAACTGGAATAAACCTGCAGATTGGAGAACAAACCCAGGCAATCCTGCCACAATGTACAGTTCTATCTAAACAGCACCATTGGGCATCCTGAGAACCTATACGGATTCCAGATTAACATGCTAGGTTCATACTTATTAGTATCTACCACAGCAAGTTCCAGATTTACAGTTGCTATGTCATTAGGACAGCACAGGATACTGATTAGCTTAAAAGATTAAGGTGAGGTACCCTTACATCTCCTCTAAAGGAGTTGAAAGCTCCCCACAGAATATAAAATGAAGCAGAGTCTTCTTATAACAGAAGGTACCTCACAGCCTCATGTTATTAATATATCAATAGTGGAAAAAAGGAGATAAACTAGACATTTCTAGAAGAATGCTGGATAGTTTCTTAGACATACAAAGTCATTTTATCATATACTGATATCCCTTCCTGTCTTTCAAACAGAAACTGGATTGCCTTATTTCTTTATATGGAGAAGGGAGGGGGGAGTAAGTGTGTGATTTTTGTAATTGTAATTGGCCAAGACTGTCACATGTTTTACAAACAGCACATAATTGGGTGTAATACAGGAACTTCCATACACTTCCTGTCAATGCCTAAGATAATTTGCTAACAGTGTAAGATCAAAACCTCATTGGATGCTAGTAAAATTCCACTTCCTTTTAGTGTCTACATGGAGACCCTTTAGGTCTCCATGTTTAGTATAGTTTATCAATTGTATATCATTTGTTCTTTTTAATACATTAGTAAGTAGTAGTACTATAGTTTGTAGTGTTATTTGTTAAGGTGATTTTAATTTTAAATAGTGATTAATTAATAGATTAGTATAGATATATATATATATATATATATATATATATATATCAGCTCTTGAGCGATTTTCTGTTTTAAAGGGATTTTTCTGTTTTTAAGGGAATTGAGAGCGTTAAAAAACTAAAGCGTTTAAAACAAGAAAGCGTTTAAGAACAACACTGCTATTTCTCTGCTGTGTATTGCAATTTATCTGCTGTGTATTGCTGTGTCTCTGCTGTGTATTGCTGTTTCTGTATCTCTGGTGTGTATTGCTGTTTAGTATGGACAGTTTTGTTGGGGCTGTGCAATGTGCATCCTGCCACATGTATGGGATCTTGGAGCAGCCGCCCCAGGGGACCTAAGTATGTGTCAGATGTGAGTGGGTTGCCCATTTGGAATCTGAGGTCCAGAATCTAAGGGGTAAACTTGCAGCATTGCAGGGCTTGGCAAATCTGGGGGAAATGCAGGTACTGGCAGGGGCCAGTAAACTGGAGGGTGGACATGGGGCAGATAAGGTGGAGAAGGAAGATAGATTTGTAAGGGTCACCAGGGGAAGTAGGGGACGGAAGGATAGGGACGCTTCTTCCCAGCTGGTCGATCCCAACAGGTTTGCCATTTCAGGTGAAGATGTGGAGGACGATGGCTCGGAAGCAGCATGTATGGAGCGGGCCTTTCCCTTGAGCACCCAGGGGACGGCCATCTCCAATACAAGGGAGGGAGAACTGGGGGTTAGGAAGGATAGGCAGGTGGTAGTGGTAGGGGACTCCATTATTCGAAGGGTAGATAGGGTAATCTGTCGCCAAGACCCTACATGCAGAACAGTGTGTTGTCTGCCTGGTGCTAGGGTTCGACATGTGGTGGATCGTGTAGACAGATTATTGGGTGGGGCTGGGAGTGACCCGGCGGTCTTGGTTCACATTGGTGCCAATGACAAAGTTAGAGGTGGAGGTGAGGTCTTTAAAAATGATTTCCAAGAATTAGGGGCCAAGTTAAAAGCAAGGACCTCCAGGGTAGTGATTTCAGAAATACTACCGCAGCCACGTGCTACGCTAGGGAGACAACGGGAGCTCAGGAGTATAAATGCGTGGCTAAGAGGGTGGTGTAAGGAGATGGGGTTTGGGTTTTTAGAGAACTGGTCTGATTTTTCTGTTGGCTACAGGCTCTTTAGTAGAGACGGATTGCACCTCAATGATGATGGTGGAGCTGTTTTGGGGGAGAAGATGGCTAGGGGGTTGGAGGAGATTTTAAACTAGGTATGGGGGGGAGGGAATGTTTAACTACACAGGGGTAGATAGAGAAGTTAGGGATCTGGGGGCTAGTAACACAACAGAGGGAGGAGAAGGGGGAGGGGGGAGCATAGAGGATTAGGAGGCATGTACGACCATGTATGGAAGTAAATCAATTGATAATCTAAAATGTATGTTTACAAATGCAAGGAGTCTGGCTGGAAAAACCGGCGAACTTGAAATAATAGCGTTAAAGGAAAGGTATGATGTAATTGGTATAGCAGAATCATTGCTTAATGATTCACACGACTGGACAGTAAATATTGAAGGATACTCCTTATTTAGATATGACCGAGTTAATAAGAAAGGAGGAGGAGTATGTATGTATGTTAAACAGGAATTGAAGCCAAATTTAAAAGATGGAATAGATGGGGGAGCAAACGATACGGCAGAAACATTATGGGTGGAACTGTGTACAGGAAGCAAGAAGGTAGGTAAATTAATTGTTGGAGTGTGTTATAAGCCGCCAAATGCCGGGGAAGAGGTGGAAATGAATCTCCATATGCAGTTGGCGAAGGCTGCTGGTATGGAGCATGTTCTGGTTATGGGGGATTTTAACTACCCTGAAATAGATTGGAGTAATGGAACTGCCAGCACCTCTAAAGGTATAAAGTTCTTAAATTTCCTATATGAGCATTTTCTTTCACAGATGGTAGAAGTTCCTACTAGACAGAATGCGTTGTTGGATCTGGTGATATCTAATAACCCTGAGCTCATTTTGGAGATGAAGGTAATGGGAAGCTTAGGGAATAGTGACCATGATATAGTGTCATTTAATATAGGTTTCAAAAAACTAAAGTGCACTGGCTTAACAAAAACTTTTAACTTTAGGAAAGCTAATTTTATGCTTTTAAAGGAATCGCTCCTGCTCATAGACTGGGGGGAACTGTTTCTAGGTAAAGAAACTGAGCAGATGTGGACCACTTTTAAAGGGATATTAAACTATTACATTTCCAAATCGGTACCTTTAGGTAACAAGTGTAAAAAAATTAGGTCCAGTCCTGCATGGCTTAATGCTCAGGTAAAAAGGGAAATGGAAAAAAAGAAAAGGGCTTTTAAAATTTTGAAAACAGAAGGCACTAACAGGCTTACAGGGAGTACAAAAGCTGTAATAAAGAGTGCAAGAAAGCAATTAAACTAGCTAAAATAGAAAATGAAATACGGATTGCCGAACAAAGCAAGTCCAACACCAAAATGTTTTTTAAGTATATAAATGGTAAAAAGATGAGGACTGAGAATGTGGGAGCATTAAATAATGGAGCTGAGGTGGTTGTAGAGGATGCCGAAAAGGCTAATCTGCTAAACCGTTTTTTTACATCGGTTTTTACTGTTGAGAATCCTTGTCCTTACAGTAGGGATTGTAGCAATATGCAGGGAAGAAATGAAGAGTTTTCACATTGGATAACAGAGGATATGGTACGGAAACAATTAGACAAAGTTAATATCAATAAAGCGCCAGGACCAGATGGATTGCATCCTAGGATTTTAAATGAGCTTAGTTCAGTTCTAGCTAGACCACTGTTTCTCATATTTTCAGATTCGCTTTTGTCTGGGGACGTGCCGCTGGATTGGAAAAAAGCCAATGTAATACCAATATTCAAAAAAGGTAGTCGTTCACAGCCTGGTAACTATAGACCTGTAAGCCTAACATCAGTGGTAGGGAAGGTGATGGAAACTTTGTTAAGGGATCATATCCTTGACTTTGTCTCCAGAGATCATCTTATTAGTAGTAGTCAGCATGGATTTATGAGAAATAGATCATTCCAGACAAATTTAATTGGTTTTTATGAAGAAGTGAGTAAGAAGTTGGACTCAGGCACAGCAGTGGATGTGGTATATTTGGATTTTGCAAAAGCTTTTGATACTGTGCCACATAGGTGACTAATGTATAAACTGAGGACTGTTGGCCTTGAAGAAAACATTTGTTCATGGATAGAGAACTGGTTATTGGACCGCAAACAGAGAGTGGTGGTTAATGGAGCTACATCTATGTGGGCTAAAGTTCTAAGCGGAGTGCCTCAGGGTTCTGTACTGGGGCCGCTTCTGTTTAATCTGTTTATAAATGACTTAGAAGGGGCATTGAGAGCAAGGTCTCTGTGTTTGCTGATGACACTAAATTATGCAGAGCTTTGGAAACTTCCAATGATGTGCAAGTGCTGCAAGCAGACCTAGATAGATTATCAAAATGGGCAGCAGAATGGCAGATGGGATTCAATGTTGATAAATGTAAGGTGATGCATTTGGGATTTAATAATCCCTGTGCCACCTACACCATAAATAACTCTGTGTTAAGTGCATCTGAAATGGAAAAAGATTTGGGGGTTCTGGTAGATAACAGACTTAGCTGTAGCAAACAATGCCAGGTAGCAACAGCTAGAGCTAGCAAGATATTGTCTTGTATAAAGAGGGGAATGGAATCAAGAGAGAAAAATATCATTCTCCCTCTTTACAAGGCACTGGTAAGGCCACATTTGGAATATGCGGTGCAGTTTTGGAATCCCATATACAAAAGGGACATCTTGGAAATTGAGGCAGTTCAGAGAAGGGCAACTAAATTAATAAGGGGAATGGAGGGGCTTGAATATGCAGGCAGATTAGACAAGTTAGGGCTGTTTACATTGGAGAAGCGGCGGTTGCGTGGGGACATGATAACCTTATACAAAAAATATATTTGGCCCATACAATGAACTCTCTGGTGCATTGTTCACTAATAGGTCATATAAGAGGACACGTGGACATCCTTTAAGGTTGGAAGAAAAGAAGTTTCATCTTCCGGTTAGGAAAGGTTTCTTTACAGTGAGAACGGGTGAAACTGTGGAACTGTCTTCCAGCAGATGTGGTAATGGCAAGTTCATGAGATAACTTAAAAAAGGCCTGGATAAGTTCTAAAACTATAAAAATATTGAGAATTACTGGTATTAATGCATATAGATCTGGTTGATCCAGGGATACTTTCCGATTGCCGTTTGGAGTCAGGAAGGAATTTTCCCCCCCTTTTTAGCTGGGGTTTTTTGCCTTCCTCTGGATCAACTGTTAGGTAGGGTTAAAAAAAAAAAAGTGAATAGGTTGGACTTGATGGACGTCTGTCTTTATTCAACCTTAATTACTATGTAACTATGTATATATATATATTAATGTGTAGTACTGTATATATGTGAATGAATGTTTGTAGCAGTATATTTGAGCCAAGTGTTGCAAATACACAAATACACAGGAGCGATTGTGCCGTATATTATTTATACAGAGCAATTGTTCTATGCACACATACATGGTCCAATGTTATTGTCTCCCTCTACTGTAGTAAAAGGAGCCAATAACTGTTGGTGGTAGTTTTTTAGCTTTGGGAACTACCTATACACACCCACGATATTCAAAAAATTCTGTCAGATCCATTATCAGTGTTACAGCTTGAACTATGAAAGACACTAATGATGAATGATAAATGTTAAAGGAGGATTTCCCAGTAGAGATGTCGAAACCGGTGAATTTGTTCAAATGTAAGGCATAAATATCAATTGTAAGTTAGTGTTAATTGCTCAGGGACCCAGGAATTGGTCTGGGAAACACGTACATATAACCAAAACTTATTTAAAAATTAACTTTCTTCACAATCACAATGTTTTTGTGCTTCCACATTGTATTTTCAAGGGTTCCCAAAATCGCCTTCTAGATTTGAGAGTTACTGATATCATGAATTTTAGGGTTACTGAAATCGACTTGCATATTCAAGGGTTACCTGAATTCAAGAGTTACCAAAATTCAAAAATTTCAGATTTTCAAATTTTTCAGAAGGAAAGTGTGAACTTTGAAGCTTCTGATCCAATTCTAAACTGGGTTCTATTCGAACACTACATCTCTATTTCTCAGTAAGTAGAGAATATATATATAGCAAAACACTGGACTTATAGAAGACGCACTCCTGGGTCTTTTTTAAAACAACTTCTTTGTATATATAAAAATATATATTATTATTTATATAATATATTATTATTATTTAGAACTTTAAAATGACCCCAGAATCATGCTTCTAGCAGCAGTCTATCTAAGGTCACAGCAGCATAAAGAGCAGTTTTCTTGCAAGTGACATTTTGTGAGCTGTGACATCACCAGCACTTGTAGTCCGCCTCCAAGCTTAAGGTTGAAGCATGCCCAGTGCTGGCACAGAGCATAATCTGCTCTATTATAAGCCCCACCCCCAAACTTAAGGGCCCTCAAATGAAAACTTACAGGTAAATCATTGTTTTTGGACAATATGTGTATACCTTTTATCTTTCCATTTCCTAGCTGCTGTAAACTATTAAAGTGGGTTTGTGCCAGAGTGGAATTTCGCTCTAATCTTATATTTAATACATACAAATCCAGATTCTTCTTTGTTAGAAAGATTTACAAGGACACTTCCTTTCGACTATCACCAGTTAAGCTATTTACTGTAATAAGGCAAGGAAACCCTTTAATGGCACCTGCAGCATGTTTATAACAATTACAGTGTATCCCTTTAAAAGGGATAAGCAACAATAGTGAACACTTATTTAACTAAACAGCTAGAGTGTAGGTTTACTTACACCTCTATTGGGCTAATCAACAGTGTATTATATACAGGATATTATACACAGGGTTTCGATTCCATTGATTTTAATCCAGATTGATTTTTATACCTTAATGCAAGTAATGCAAGTAAGCATGAGGTTCGATTAAATTATTTAAAAGGCATATATATATATATATATATATATATATATATATATATATATATATATGAAATATATGGCATGAAGTGTGGCAAGGCATACAGTATTTTTTTATCTTCCTAGAAGTTAATAATTATTTTCATACTTTGCATGGATTAATTTCAGAAAGGGGCTAATATTAGTGCATAAAAATTATACAGAGATGTCTACATATTTGAACTGAGATACTAAAAGGAATGTGATTAGGTATAGAGTATATCAATTAACAGGGAAATAATATATAAGATACAGCAGTGATAACAACTAATGTATATGGAATTGTATCTTTCCTGTTTTACAGAGAGTTATGTTATGCCCAGACTACCACAGGGCTCCATGACGATTAGTGGAAGATGCCCCGTGTCCTGGCGCCTATGGTGCTTCTTCTCTTGTGGCTGACAAAATCTGCAGGCAGCCCCCACTCCTTAAGGATTGGTAAGTTGATAAATGCCAGCAGTACACTATTCTCTCTCTGCTCATTCATGGGATTTTACAGTCAATATAACATAGGATATATTATAATAAGTTTTGATTTTAAACTGAGCTTTTGTGTATTGAATAACACATTTTTCTATCTTGGATTTTTTTTTTTTATTATAAAAGGAAGAACATGTTACTTCTGTATCCATTATGCCTTTACTTTATTTCTTTCCAGTTTAGTGCTGTTTTCATACCATTGTTGTTCAGTTGCTATATGAACTTTTCACTTGATGCAAGTGTAGTACCTAGCAGTATGTTCAGGTATAGAGAGCTGTTTAAAGTGATACTTACCAAGTCTTTGGGTTGTTATCAATCCATACTTGTGTATCTTTCCATTCTGTAGAAACCAGTATCAGTATTTTAAACATGCTGGGTGTAATGTAACTCTCTCTGTTGAACCTGGATTCAAATAAAAGCAACACCTTTTTATTTTGATACATTTATATCTGTTGTATTCAATTAGATCAACTGGACTTGAAGTTTAGTTTCTGAATTGAGAAAGCCAGTCGGATGACTAACGAAACGTCTTCAAGAACTAAACTTCAAGTCCAGTTGATCTAATTGAATACAACAGATATACCATGACCTGGATGAATAAGAACCTTCACAAGCATATGTGATACATTTAGTTAGTTTGCTTTTGTCATGTGAGATTTCAATAGCTAATATATTTGTAAAGCAAGTAAGCAAAATGGAGATCTTTGACATGTTTAAACAATAAAACTTAACTTTGTGGGATCTGGGGTAGTATTTATAGCAAAGTGCATACTGCATTTTACTTGTGAGAGAAATTTTGTAAAGGGGTTACCTGCTTGCTATATAACAAGCTGCCGAAGACATGCTGAAACTTACTCATTTACTAAGGTAATTACCATATTAAGGGTAACTTTTAGATAAGTGATTAGAAGATACAGTAAACTATTATTAACTATTGGTATTCTCAGAGGGGATTATGTACGACAACTGTAAATATGCTCCTCAGTGCCTAAGCCACCTCATAGTTCACTGCAAATCCCATCTTTATGGGGAAACACCTGTACCCTCTACTCATGGAACCCTGCAGTATGTATATTTAAAGTTACCCATATTAAACTTTAAAACCATAATTGTAATGCTTTATGAGCACCATATAGCATCACCTGTTGCTAAAAATAAACTCTCTAGCTGGTAGAAAAAGTTGAGATCATGGTTGCATCACTTAAAGGGCATGTTCATCCTTCAAATGAAAAATGTTATATACTGTAGGTAGATCATGCCCCCAAACCCAGAGCTACAATAGTTAGTCAGTCATAGGTCTAATCTGTTATGCAACAAAATTATGCTCTTCCCCTTCCCTCTGCCTCAAACAAGTTACTGCCTCCTTTTCAAGCTAGGGGAATAGCATTCAGTTATTGGTTGTGATGTCATCTTTTGCATTCATGAATGACAACTGTAAACTAAAAGAAACAGGAAGCAGAAAGAGGGTTAGGCTTTATTCCTTCCTTCCAGTATTCCTCACAGAAACACCTAAAATGAAATATTAAGCAAAACCATAGATTATAGAACAAAGTGCAATGCAGATTTAAAGCCTTTTCTATAAAGAACCTTAAAATGGCCATTTCTTTTGGGGATTACATTTTGTCATCTGTGCTATATATAAAGGTTCCATCTATATAAGCAGGCAACAACCATCACATAAGGCACCAGTCTATAACTCAGACCATCCTGGAGACAAATAAAATTTTTCCAAAATGTCTTTCTCATGATGACCAGAGGAATTGTGCAAACTCTTCTTCTGGCCTTTTTCTACTGCTGGTCTACTTCATTCTCTACTGGCTTCATTACCATTCCCATTTATGATGCCAGACTCAAAAAAAAGCCAGTTTTCCTGTAGCAATAGGGTACAGTAGCGTAACTATAGGGCCTGCATATAGCGCAACTGTGGGGGGTGTCACAAACTCCCACACCAGTCAGGCTATCTACTTATCGGTTATCAGAAAATGTACTCCAAGTAACCAAAAAGTCGATTAAACAGAATGGAGAAGGAGGGGTAGTAACCATAAATCACAGCACACACTAAAATATATCTTAATACCTAATGATAGGCTGCCACCACATTCCGAGACAGCAGAAAGACCTGCTAAATATATCTAAGAGGTTATACACACCCCTAAACAATAACAATCCTGTAAGGAAAGGTTATATAATTCTATTTACAGTTATACAGTATATATCTAAATATATACATATATCTAAACAATAATTCCTATACGGTAGTGTAATTTTGAAGACATTGGTTAGTTTTTTGGGATATATTCAGAATATGACAATTAGCATTTTAACTGACTTTATACCATTTGTTAAAAGTACAAAAGAGTGCATAAATAGATGAATAAAAATGGGAAGCAAGAGGGCGTGCAATCCACTTCAGATGATTCTTCTCTATCCCATGCAGAAGTTCCATGCTCAGCCAGTTTTAAACAGCTGATTGTGCATATGAAGTAAAGTTCAATCTTTACTTCAATACACCCGATCACCTGTTTACAAATAGCTAAACGCAGATCTTCTGGGGATGGAGGGGGGTGTCAGGGGCCCTGCCTCCGTTCTTGAAGGGGGGCTCAGGCCCCTGCAGCTATTTCCCTGATAGGCTATGAGCAGATAAAAAAAGGGCAGGTATATCTGTTTAAATCAGGTTAGGTTGGAAATCCGCTCAACTAAAATATTATTTTCAATATTTGATTTTATATTGTTTTTTTTCTGTTTAAAGAGGGAACTAAAGTCTTCAGACAACATTGCTCCTATAGACAGAGCACAATGACAAAGATACAAAAATATGTCTCTAACCTCTCCCTTTGCTATGGCTGCTGGGTGATTTATGAAATCACTAGTAGTGGGTCAGCCCCCTTACTTCACCATAGCTGTGTAGATCCATTCAGAAATTTTTTCTTTTGCTAGAAACAGAAGAAAAAGAAAAAAAATGGCAATTAAATCACCTGACTATTTTATATTGTTCCAGTAATGCACGCTGGCTGGAAAAGAAAATACAGGGTAACAAGCAACATTCAAAGTCTTATGAGGGACTTCCATATTGGTGTGGAAACTTCTCTATAGAAAATACACATGCATAGAGACAGTGAATACTGGGGTCAGGATTACATGGGCTGTGATTAGAGACTCACGAACTGGGGTGCCAGTTCGAGCTGTGGGACGCCTTAAGCCCCAAAAGGCACTTGTCAGTGCCACAAGGGCTCTTATAAATGCAGTTCAGAAAAAATCTGGGAGCGGAATTCCGGAAAATCCACGAGATCCACAATCTGTGGATCTCATAGATCTACTGCGGAAGTGATCCACAATCCGGCCATCTCTAGCTACGGTTTCTACTGGCAACAACATGGAAACCTTCCTGGTTACAGGATTAATTACTAACATGTACTACATGCAACTTACTTGAGAAGAATTGTACAATGTATAGGTGTTCTGGGGAGAAAAGCTTTCACGTTAGCATTACAAATGATTAAAGGGCATGTCCAGCCTAAAATTTTTTTTTTATATAAATGCACAGCAACCCCCCAAACCCCAGTTTTGCATTATACATAATTTCCAAAGATGCCCCTGAAGTGACTTACCTGACCCGGTCCCTCGCCACTCTGCAGTGCTTCTCCACTGCTCTGTGGAGATTCTTCTTGGTAGCGGCTGTCAATCAAGGCACAATATGAAGTCAAAACCAATTACTTGACAGTTGCGACCAAAAGGCACCTGTTCTTGCAAACTAGCTTGAAATGAGGGACGGGGTCAAGTAAGTCCTTCGGGGGCATCTTTGCGGGTGGGCATATAATGTCGCTAATGATGCTCTGTCCCAGCAGTAGGATACAAGTGAGCATGCTCAGATCAGGGGCTTTCTGGTGCTGGTGATGGCACAGCTCACTGTGTTATCAGGAAGCAACACCCTTTATATGGCTGTAAGGTTGGGTAGACTGCAGCTAGAAGCATGGAAGGCAGGAGTCTACACTTGTATAGAGTCCACAGTTTCCCTTTAAAGCACCAGCAAAGCCTTGCTCTGCACTATTTAAATGGAAATAATAAGAGTAAACAATTTAGGTTAGAGTATCAGACCACAACAGCCGATTACCTAGACATCCTCATGGGGGTATACAGTCTAGGAATGAGTTTATTTGGTAAAAATCACATGTTCAGTAATTAAATATTAAAGATTATTCTTTCTCTAACTACAGCTCAGGTCTCCTCAGACACCAATTTTGAAAGGTGTAGAGGGCGTAAGCAGAGAATAAAATATGTTATATATTTTTTTACAGCAGATCTTTTACAGCGGAATATTTCTGTAGCTAAGTTGGCAGAGTCAGAGTGAGGATGTTTGAAGTGACGTGGAGGGGTGTCATGTATATCTGATGTTCTGGATTTGGAGGCAGCCGGGAATAGAGGGGGAGAATTTAGAACTCAAGGCGGATGCCTTTCATAGGTCCTTGCTTTAATGTTACGGACATCAGAAGCATCCTGTAGGGAGGCATTACATTATAGCAATGAATGTATTATTGTTATTAAAAGTAAAAAGAACAGAATGATATGACATCAAAAATGTTTTTTTTTTTGCACTGGCTTAGCTATCGCTTATCACTTAGACACTGCTTAGAGCATTCTAACAATGAGACATACAACCTAATAGTTTCACTAATACTTAGTGAGGGAAACTTAAAGGGTAGCTCCACTGGAAAAAAAAAATTGGTATTCAGTTTTATTGAAGAACGGGAGGTAAAGGAGCTGTGTCTTACCTCCCGTTCTTCAATAAAATGTTCAGGAGCTGGGAACAAAGGTAAGGCACTTATTCGGTCGCTCCCTCCTTCCGCTGCATACTCTGACACGTCCCAACGGACTTAGTACATTTTGTGCATTCACAGAGTCCGTCGGGACCTGTCAGAGGAGCGACCCTACCTTCGTTCCTGGTTTCTGAACGTTTTATTGAAGAACAAGAGGTAAGACACAGCTCCTGTTCTTCAATAAAATTAAATACCAATTTTTTTTTTTAACATTGGTGATACCCTTTAAATTTGATTCTTGGGTCAGGGATATTTATTGGTTATTGAAGCATAAACATACACACATTAATCACAGATTCAAATGTTCCAAAATTCTGCTCTTGTTGGCATATGAGATTATTATATAAGCAAGGGTTTTTAAGGCCAATTCACATAAATCCTGTTTATTTAAATACTGTTAGAAGTATGTCTCCTTTTAAATACATGTATTTAAAAGGAGACATGTATTTTTATGCTGGCCAACATTTTTGCAGGTAGAACAATCAACTAGAGCTTAAAATGAATGGGCAAGCTTGGGGAATATATACTGACAGTTTTTTTAAATGCTAGATCAAGTGTAAACATTTGATAGATTTGTTGTTCAATTTTGATTCTATCAAATGTCTACAAACATTTGGTAGCTGGGATCAGTTTTTACCTTCCAACTTCATTCCCAGTCTTGCCCATTCATTTTACCAACGGAAGTCAATGGCACAAAAGATGGAGTAAGATGGATAGAGTTGCAGAGTGTCCCCTGCAGACATACAATCATTTAAGCTAAAGTTAGCCCACAATGAACATAATTCTGCTGTCTTTTATTCTTCACTATTGCACATGTTGTTCTATCATACAGTAATTTTTTCATTCAAGAAGGGTGTTCAAGAAGTGTTGACTAATCAGGGTGAAAATAAATTTGTTTTAGCACAGCTCACTCTGCTCTGCATCTATATAACAAGGCCCAAAGCTAGTACAGTTGCAGCTGACTAGGGATGATGGTAGCTACTAGAGATGTCCGAACTTCGCAAAATCCGGTCCGCTCGAGGATCCGTGAATTTTCGAGAAAATTCGGAAATTCGAAAATCCGCGAGCGGACCTATTAAAAGGAAAATATCCTCGAAAATTACTAGAAATCCCGTAATTTCGTAAATTTTCGAAAATACGTTTTTTCTAAAATTTTCGAAAATACGCATTTTCGAAAATTTTCGAAAATACGAGAAATCTCGTAATTTCTAAAATTTTCGAAAATACGAGAAATCCGCGGTTCGGAAGTTTGGAAGGCGGAAAATCCGGAAAAATCTGCCGTTCGCGAACGGGATAAATCCGTGGCGTATCTGGGTTCGGATCCACGAACCGCCCATCCCTAGTAGCTACATGCCAAACCAAGTTTCAGAACCAAAATGTTTGACACTCAAACTGAGGTTCACACTTTTCTTTAGCATCAAATAAAGGAATGTAGACGAGCCTCAGGCAGTGCTAAAAAACTGCATCAAACTTTTATTGTGCAAAACAGCAACATGTTTCGGAGCACAATGCTCCTTTCTCAAGCATATCAAGCAAAATGTGGGATCTTCCTTTATACAGGTGAGGTCCCACCCTCCATTTACATAACTGTGAACACAAGTGTAATTAATTAACCATCACAGTGAATAAAACAGTGTTAAAAGGTGACACAGTTGTAACAGTCCTTCAATATTATTTTATCATGCGTGAATATATAATTAAAAACAGTAAAACAATATAACAATTTATGTTAAGTGTCTAACTGCTGGCTTTCCAGCGTGTTCCAGGGTGTATTAATTTAAGGATCTAATCCGTTTCAACCTTGTTGCAATCTGCAATGTGGGATAATGTGTATAATAAAAAGTGCATTTTAAAGTGCTAGTGTTATTACACAAGACATAACATTTTAATCTTATTTCCACGGTACTGCAACTATTGTGCCTACCTTAAACTTAGCTTAGAAACATTGTTTCCCGTAACATTATGCTTATGTAAATGGAGGGTGGGACCTCACCTGTATAAAGGAGGATCCCACATTTTTATTGATATGCTTGATAAAGGAGCATTGTGCTCCGAAACATGTTGCTGTTTTGCACAATAAAAGTTTGAGGCAGTTTTTTAGCACTGCCTGAGGTTCGTCTACATTCCTTTATTTGATGCTGATGCTCTAACCATTAAAGGGTATCTCCACTCGTTTTTAGAAGTTTTGGGAATCCAGTTCTATTGAAGAACGGGAGGTAAAGGAGCTGTGCCTTACCTTCCGTTCTTCAATAGAACACACAGGAGCCAGGAGCTAATGTAAGAAACTTACCCGCTCGCTTGCTCCCCCGGCGCGTAGTCTGACAGGTCCCGACGGACCTTGTCTTCTATGCGCATGCGCGATCTATGTGCATAGAAGACACGGTCCGTCGGGACCTGTCAGACCAAGGGCCGGGGAGAGAGCGAGCAGGTAAGTTTCTTACCTTCTCTCCTGGCTCCTGTGTGTTCTATTGAAGAACGGAAGGTAAGGCACAGCTCCTTTACCTCCCGTTCTTCAATAGAACTGGATTCCCAAAACTTCTAAAAACAAGTGGAGATACCCTTTAAAGATGGAGTGGGGTAGACTGGTAGCCTGGAAAGCACAGAGTCAGAGGCCCGCAGCTGTCTAATAATCAAACTTTTCTTTATCCTGGGAACCTGCAGATGAAACGGAACCCAGCGGGCTTGTGCAACTCTACAGAGGACACATTCTGATCTAAAGCTGTTCCCCAACATTCCATCCTGGGGAACGATTTCAACACATTTTAAACATAATAAATGGATAACTAAGTCAATTTTAGGATCCAGAGTAAAAATATATTCACCTGTAACACAAACTTTTCAATAGTGTCGCAAGTATTTCAAATGCTAAAAGAATAACCATTAGTACATACGTAAGCCTGTTTGCTTGTTGAAATATTATTAACATGTATAATCACTAAAGTTGTACATTTATATGTATGTCACCTGTAAAACAACAAAGGTTTACTCCCTGAAGATTCCTACATCAGATCCCTCTTTTCCCTGTATAAGTATGTCACTATATACTGTATAAGTTCTTTCTGTAGCACATTCGCACATTTTATTGTAAAATAAAATCTCAAGAAAGAACAATTGAGAATATTTATAAGTCCTTTAGTACAAACCTGTTGAAAGCACAGATCAAAGGATGTTTCTAAACATTTTCAGAGAATGTGTGCATCCCTTAGATTGCTGTCATGATGTTTTTAGCAAGTACATGTCAACCACCAAGACCCTGCATTTATTATGTGGTGATAGATCACAGAGTGTACCGAAAGGGTATGACAACTTGAAAGATCTATAGGCCTTTAGAGGAAACTGAATTACAGTAAACTGTGAATCCCACTGGAAGTGTGCATAAGTGTTTTAAACATTTCTTTAAGGACTCGTTTTTCTCTGTGTTTTGGGGCACATTACCTTGTTTTTGATAAACTTCTAATGGCAGTGGAATTATGTTAAATATTGTACAATAAGTGAATACAGCCCTTCCCACTAACCCCAATCAATGCTTAAAAAAGCGGTGACCTAACGAGCATTGATGCTAAGGAAAGTGTTAAGAAAGATTAAAAAAACAGGTCAAGTACTTAAGCCACATTAATCTGTTATAAAATTATGAGATTTTTTTTTTTAACTTATAGGGCCATGTACAGAGAGCCGTTATCGCTTTCTATTGCCTCCTCTAGGCAATGCACTGAGCCGATAACGTCTCTCAGCGTATAGTGTATGGGATTTTTCCATTCTGAAACTTTAACGCCAGCTATCTGCTGCTGTTAAAGTTTCTGTCTTAAAGAGCCGTTATCGGCTCAGTACAGAGCCTGCGGCGTTTGCACGACACATCTTAAAGTCATGTTAACCCTTGGTACATGCATTAATGTGACTTTAAGATGGAAAAAGCTGATAAAGGCTCTCTGTACAGGGCCATATTTGAATCTTCGTGGAATTCAGGTTTTGTGTGTTGAAATTTTCTTTGTATGTTTAAACTGATAATATACTGTAATTGTGAGGAAGATATTTGTTAAAGACATATTCTATTCAAGCAGGGAGATTCACCCAGAGCTGCAAATGCTCTGAGCAAATCCCCCTAACGGGATTTACCAGAGGCTGAGCTGCTCTGTGCATTTTCACACTTGAATAAGTGTCCATTGAAAAAACATCATGTCCATTGACTAAGTATCATGTCCAAATAATAGTTCAATGATTGTCCATATGAAACATTTGTGGTTCCCATGTCATCTACTTTTAGAGAGATCTCTGTAAAGTGAATAAAAGAAGAAAACCCTTTTGGATACAAAAGTTAAAGCTGACCACTCCCCCCTGGTTGAGGGGTAGGAGGGGCTTTTCACTATTTGGTCTATTTAAGGGGATAGCGGTTTTGTTTGGGTTACACCTGATGAAAGGGACATAGCAATCCCTGAAACGTTGTGTATGTGATTTAATAAATAATTTGTTTGAACTTCAGTGTGCCTCTAACATGAATTTTTGCTTGTGCTGTAGCTAAAAGTCCATAGTAGAGGACTTTTAAAGGGAGCACCTATTAAACTATTGGCTAATTGCTACAAAGAGAATGCCTGGGCCCCAAACAAATTTTGCTGATCTTAAAGCTGCCCGGCACAATATTTTGATTGATATATTCACCACAATTACTTTTGCAACCGTTCTTTTTAAACAAAATAGGTTGGAAACATTATTACCCATGTCAGTAACCTTTAGCCTTTTACAATAATACAAAAGATCAGTTGGTTGGGACAAAATAACACCTGCAAACGGGTATTACCACCAGGGAAGCAGCCCTTATGACTGCAGGGCCCCCCGTCTCACAGATATTGTCTCACCCTAGAGAACCACTGTAGATGAAGCAAGAAAGGAGGACCCCATCATAGCTTTGCTGGGGGCTCCAGTGATTCCTAGTTATGCCACTCTTTGTAAAACTTTTCTTTTTACTGACAGACTACCAATCAATATACTGATTTTAAGCATAGCATATTTGATGTGATTTGCCAATTGTCAGTCATTCATATGCTTTATGCATTAGTCTAATTTTACACAACTTGTACGTTGAAGATTTATTTGCTTGTGAAGTAATAATATAAAAACCTGAATGGAAATTCTGATATTTTCATTTAATTGTTGTATTGGTTTTCTCACTTTGCCAGGCATTTGGATTATAGGCGTGTTTTGAAAGGGAAAGCCTCTGAGTGTGATTGGATATCAGTTTAAAAAATGGTTAGCTTAATATGATCTGTGGGAAAGCAAGAGGAAGTCATAAATTGTCATCAGGAAGGGATGAGGCAGTGTTATAAATTCTAACTCTACTATTATTCCTACCACAATAAAAAGCTAAAATATTAAAATATATCTTGTTTATTGTAAGAAGCATTTATTCTCCAGATTTTGGTTTTTTCAAACCAAAAGGAATTTAGATTTTGACTTTAGATTTTCTGACAAGATAAATTAAACTGAATGCTGTTATTCAGGCAGACCAAAAAAAATATTGTCATTGCCATTAGAATACATTTAAAAAAAAAAAAAAAAAAAAAGGTAAAGGTAAAAGGTCTCTATAAACATTATCTGAAAGGCAGTGGCAGAGAAATACGTCTTTTGATTTTTAAGAAATATAATAAGAATTATATAAGCCACACCAGTACATTAGAGCAAAGAAAGAGAAAGATGATTAATGCACATTTCTGGGCCCCATATAATATGATAATATCGGTGCTAGTACATACAATAAAAAATAGTTTTTATCTTTATACTGTTTGCAGTAGTGCAAATATTATGATAACATATAGGGCCAAGGAATGTGCATTGGTCATCTCTTTCTTTGTTCTAATGTTTTGGTCAGATTAGTAGCACTTATATACTATATATTATAGTAATTTTGGCTAAGGAGTGGTCACACCCACCTCATTTTGAGCAACTGTAATACATGGCTATGGAACCTAACAGCAAATAATAACCTTATAATCTGCAAGCACCCTCCTAATCCTCCTCCTACATTCTCTGTATACCTATTGATTGCTTTCCTTCCTTTATGGAGGTAAATGGTAGGACCTCTTTCTCTGCTTTGTATGTATTTTTTATTTGGTTCTTAATCCCTCATTTCTTGATGCTTGTATATGCTTTGGTGTATTTTTATTTCAGGTTGTAGTTTATATTAATCCATTTGCTAATCCATATAACTAATCCATGGTTGCATAGTTCAACTATTCCTACTTTGGTGCAGAAATAAAAGTGTTTATTAGGTCATGACCACAGTCTCAGTTGCAATCATATACCCAGCAGCAGGCTTAAGGAAACACTGATATAACACACATTATCATTTGCCAGCATAGACCCAGCAGCAGGCTTAAAGAAAATGCGGATCCTTGGTTATTGTTTACACATACTAAATAAATATGTGCCATGAGAATCCTCACTCATTTGAGTTTCAAAGCTAGATTGGTTCAGTTTTTTTAAAGGGACACTATACTGAAAAAATTACTTTGCCTCATCTTAATCTATAATTGAATACATGTAAGTAGCACTTACTGATTTGCGTGTGTTGCTGCATGCCTTCAGTCCAGCACACATTTTGTTTAAGAGCAGTATCCCCCCCTTCCTCTTTTAACCACTCCCACTTCCATCCGACCTGACTTTTCCCCCACAAACCAACTGTTAAGCCTGGACACAGCTTTCTAACTGTCAAAACTCTGTCACCATTCCAGCTACAGTAAAACTACTCACAGAAGAATAGTTTTTGAGAGCAAGGAACTTGATTGACAGCTGAAATATAAGAAGTTTTAGATTGGATATCTAAAGAAATAGGGGGCAGATCAACAAAAAATGATACAGTGGTGGTTGGGAAGAATTATAGTTTCCAGTTATAGTCAATCAATTTAAAATGACCTATTTTTCGGTATAGATGCCCTTTAAAGTTTTTTTTATTTATTTTACTCTAATAAGACAATGAACTGGTAATGATGGAGGTGCAACACACCTGCTTGAGGTTTATGTTTCTACAAAACAATTCATGAGGTGAATTAACTGTGTGCACCTCCATCATTTCTTCTTTCATGCTACTGTTGTTTGAGGGTAGCGGCTTGAAATGTTAAACCCCACAGATTAAGAAAGTGTGTGTTGAAGGAGTAACTGACTGTGTTGCTCTCAAAGGGGATGAATTAATATTGCATCTGGTTAAAACATTTCTAAAAAAGAAGGGTTTCTTCTTTCCCCTTTGATTATTTGTTTTTAGTGGATAAGGAAATATTTTCTGTAAAACAGGGAAGGAAAGCCAGACAGGTCTTGTGCAAAAAAAGGATTTTTTTCTTTAGTTGCTTTTATGGACTCAATCGATAGGAAAACATATCACTATTCAAGACACAAGGCAAGCACTGTGCCACTTGCGCAGTTATTATCCAGGTTAGGGTAATACTTTTGCAATAGTTTTGTTTCTGTGCTTTATTACTGTCTCCCGATTCCCATTTCCTGCAGGTTTATTTGTTTAAAATGCATATAGAATCTCAAAAAGAAATTGTTGTGGCTGAGTTATCAGAGCATGTGCAAATCGCTAAACAGATTTAAAAAAACACGCTGCAATTCTAAAATAATTGACATGAAAGGAAACGGATAAAAATGTGTTGAATCCCTTGAGAAGGGATTTATAATGCACAACAAATAAATGTGGACGATTAGGATGTTGTGTGTTAGGAATGTTTCTAAGATTTTTGTTATGGCTATAACCTGCTGTTTGATGCAATGGTGTTATCTCTTTATACACTAGGTATTGTCCTGTTTCAGGGATGTTCCTTTAGGGGTACTGTAATCCCTAAAAAAACCCTGAAGCAAAAACATACAGTACTTTTCTGCTTCTGAGTGAAGCAAAAGCAAATGGTAATCTTTAAACTGGCAGAGAAGCAACTCATATAGAAATGAAAATGTTTTAGGCATTTATACTGTACATACATTACTGTTGTGTTCAATTATGCAAACAGACGGATTATTTGATTTTTTTTGGTGTGTAGATTTCTTGTCCTCCAGTAGAGATGGCCAAACTCACTAAAATCTGTTGCGCTTGTAGATTCGTGGATTTTCGTAAAAATTTTAAAATCCGCAAGCAGACCTATTTAAGTCAATGGGATTTTTTAAAAAAATCCGAAAGTTCTACTTAAAATTAAGGTATGAATAGCAATGGTAACTTACTGCAAATGGTTCAGGGACCTGAAAAAATGGCCGGGGGAATATGTATCAATGTCCAAAATCTTAAAAAAAACACCAAGATAAAAGCAAGGACCTCCAGGGTAGTGTTTTCAGAAATACTACCGCAGCCACGTGCTAAGCCAGGGAGACAGCGGGAGCTTAGGAGCATTAATGCGTGGCTAAGAGAGTGGTGTAAGGAAGAAGGGTTTGGGTTTATTGAGAACTGGGCAGACTTTGCTGTCGGCTACAGGCTCTTTAGTAGGGATGGGTTGCACCTCACTGATGGTGGTGCAGCTGTTTTAGGGGAAAAGATGGCTAGAGGGTTGGAGGAGATTTTAAACTAGGTTTGGGGGGGGAGGATATTAGCAGTCTCACTGGGATAGATTGTCCAGGAGGAAAGCAGGGTGTAGATAGGCCAGTGGTGGGTGGAAAGGGGGGTGGGGCTAGCATAGGGGATAGGGAGGAATGTGTATCAAAGTGTACGAATAAATTACAGGATCATAATCTAAAATGTATGTTTGCAAATGCGAGAAGCCTGGCTGACAAAATGGGTGAATTGGAAATGATGGCATTGAATGAAAAGTATGATGTAATAGGTATAGCAGAAACGTGGTTGAACAGTTCTCACGACTGGGCTGTAAATATAGAAGGATATGCCTTGTTTAGGCAGGACAGAAAAAAAAGGAAAGGGGGAGGAGTATGTGCATATGTTAAAAAAGAATTGAAGCCAAATTTAAAAGAAGAGATAGCTGGTGATATGGATGATAAAGTGGAGGCAATATGGGTGGAATTAGGCAACAGGAAAGGGGGTAATGTCATTGTTGGTGTCTGCTATAAGCCGCCAAATGCTAGCAGAGAGGAGGTGAGTCAACTTCATATGCAGTTGGCAAGGGCTGCAAGTTTGGGGAGTGTGCTCATTATGGGGGACTTCAATTACCCTGACATTGATTGGTGTGGTGGAACTGCCATCACAGAAAAAGGCGATGAGTTCCTGAATTTGCTGCAGGATAATTTTCTCTCACAGGTGGTTGAGGTTCCTACTAGAAAAGGAGCTCTGTTGGATCTGGTAATATCTAACATTGTGGAGCGCATTATAGATATAAAGGTAACTGGAGGCTTAGGGAATAGTGACCATGAAATAGTGGCATTTGGACTTTGTTATCGAAAGGAAAAGTGCGCTGGGTTAACAAAGACATTTAATTTCAGGAAAGCAAATTTTCCCAGGTTAAAAGCAGCTCTTCAGAATGTCAACTGGGATAATGTATTATCAGGTAAAGGTACTGAACAGAAGTGGACTGTGTTCAAGGGGATTTTAAGCCAGTTCACATCTAAATTTATACCCTTGGGAAATAAATGTAAAAAAAATAAATCCGCGCCTATGTGGCTGAATTCTGATGTAAAGAGGCAAATGGTAAGGAAGAAAAAGGCATTTAAAACCTTTAAGGCCGAGGGAACGGAAAGGGCCTTTAGGGAGTATAAAAACTGTAACAAGGAGTGTAAGAAAGCAATCAAACTAGCTAAAATTAATAATGAAGTTAGGATAGCTGAAGAAAGCATCACTAAGCCTAAACATTTTTTTAAGTATATTAATAGTAAGAAGATGAGGACTGAGAATGTGGCACCATTAATTAATGGGGATAAGTTAGTTACGGAGGATGGCGATAAAGCAAATTTCTTGAATAATTTTTTTTCCTCTGTATACACTATAGAAGATCCAAGTACAGATATCATAGAGTATAGTAGCAATAAAGGTATACAATATTCAAGTTCACTTTGGTTAACCGAGGATATGGTACAGAAAGAACTAAATAAGGTTAATATTAGTAAATCTCCTGGACCGGATAAAATACATCCTAGGGTACTTAGGGAGCTAAGTTCAGTTTTATCTAGGCCATTGTTTCTTATTTTTGCTGATTCCCTCATGTCCGGTGGTGTGCCTCTGGATTGGAAAAAAGGCTGATGTTATTCCAATATTCAAAAAGGGTAGTCGTTCACAGCCGGGTAATTACAGGCCTGTAAGTTTAACTTCAGTGGTGGGGAAGATCCTGGAAAGTTTAATAAGGGATCATGTTCTAGAGTATGTTTCAAGGACTGACATTATAAGTAGTAACCAGCATGGATTTAGGAGGAATAGATCTTGTCAAACTAACTTGCTTGGCTTTTATGAGGAAGTAAGTAGAAATTTAGACTCTGGTATAGCAGTAGATGTAGTTTACTTGGATTTTGCAAAGGCTTTTGATACAGTCCCCCATAGGCGACTAATGAATAAGCTAAGGTTTGTTGGTCTGGGGAGTCACATTTGTACATGGATAGAAAATTGGTTAAAGAATAGGATGCAGAGAGTAGTTGTTAATGGGGCTTCATCATTATGGACTAAAGTGCTAAGTGGGGTGCCACAGGGTTCTGTGTTGGGGCCGCTTCTATTTAATCTATTTATTAATGATTTGGAAGTGGGTATTGTCAGCAAGGTTTCTGTATTTGCTGACGACACAAAACTTTGTCGACCATTAAAAACTTCAGAGGATGTGCAAGCGTTGCAAGGGGATCTAGATAGATTATCACATTGGGCTGCTTAGTGGCAGATGAAATTCAATGTTGATAAATGTAAGGTGATGCATTTTGGACTTAAAAATACTTGTGCTACTTATACTATAAATGGCTCTGTGTTAAGTGAATCCCTGTTGGAAAGGGATCTTGGAGTTTTGGTGGATAACAAACTTAAAGGTAGCAAGCAGTGCCAGGCGGCAACAGCCAGAGCCAGCATGGTATTATCTTGTATAAAGCGAGGTATGGATTCAAGGGAGGAAAATGTAATTCTCCCTCTTTACAAAGCATTGGTAAGGCCTCATTTGGAATATGCAGTGCAATTTTGGAATCCTGTGTACAAAAAGGACATCTTTGAAATGGAAAGGGTTCAGAGAAGGGCAACTAAATTAATAAGGGGATTGGGGAGCTTGAATTGAAGAGAGACTGGAAAAGTTACAATTATGTAGCGGAGAAAAGGCGCTTGCGTGGGGATATGATTACTGTGTATAAATACATTAACGGGCCATACAATAAAAATATCTGGGGCATTGTTCACCAAGAGAACATGTCAAAGGACACGAGGACATCCCTTAAGACTTGAAGAAAAAAGGTTTAGGCTTCAAGCGGAAAGGGTTTTTCACTGTGAGAACGGTAAGGCTATGGAAACTGTCTTCCAGTGGACGTTGTAATGGCAGGTTCATTGGCGTTTCAAAAAAAAGCTGGATGAGTTTCTGCAAACAAGGAATGTTGCAAGTTACTGGTATTGATACATAAAGTAGAGTTGATCCAGGGAAATTTCGATTGCCACTTGGAGTCAGGAAGGAATTTTTTCCCCCTTCATAAATTTGGTGGGGGTTTTTTGCTTCCTCGGATCAACAGTTAGGCAGGAAATGAGGATATTGCTAGATGGGTTGGACTGGATGGACGTATGTCTTTATTCAACCTCAAATACTATACTATACCGTCCAGCACTGGAAAATTCATGCACTACCCAGCTTTGGCATTCCACAAAGTATTTTTGAGATTTCTAGAAATTTTAATAAAATTTAATTTTGTATATTTGAAATTTCTAGAAATATTTAAAATTTACAATTTTTTATTGTGAAAAGTTTTAAACGTTTGAGAGTATTTTAAAACAGTTCCGCGGTTCCAAAAATTCCCCAAAAATCAGAAATCCGCAAAGCTGAGTGCTGGCAGATCTGTGAAATTTGCTTTGGAGCAGTGTTCAGCTCCATCTCTATCCACCAGTCGAAAAATGAACAATTCTGTTTTTAAAAATTACCACCCTTTTGAGCAGCCCTTTAGAGCTACTACTTAACCTTTATTAAATTTATTTTAGGAGACTGCAAAAAGATTTTTATGTATGTTCATGTTCAATAAGGCCTGGTACGCACAGAAATTTGGTCTGATACTCCTGCCAACAAAGCTACCAATAAATATACTAATTGGTAGTCTGTAATAGTAAATTCAAGTGGCACGTCCATATTTTGGGATACCCTTTTGTTTGGCCAATTGAAGGTCTCATAGGGCCATATTTAAAAACCTGGGGTATCACAAGTTTGAGATACCGTGGGTTTTCATTAATGTAACAGCTATCGCTCATTAATGTATGAACATTTGTCCATAGAATACCAAGTGGTAGTAAACGTCATAAATCTAATAGCGCAAACTAGATTTACGATAGCGGGTCTTAATTTACGATCGCTGCAAAGATCGTTAAAGGCCTTTATAAATATGGCCCAAAATTTTCTGTGCCTTACAGACATGTCCAATTAGTCTAACCAAAGAATGTTGCATTTTTAATTTGACTGAAATATTGTCAGTTTGAATTATCAGCCCTTGTGCATCCAGCCTTTGTCCTGATCTACCGACACTTCATTGTATCGGTCGATCAGGCTGGAAAAATTGCACAGCTTTGCAGAGGCCCGTGACTGACATCCGACAGTTCATTTGTCCGAATCAGTCAGTCAGGACAAATGATCTCATTAGTCCTAGGACATAATGCAAATAATACAACCGAAAAAAGAGCAAAACAATCCCACATTTTAAAGGATATGCTGTATTATAAAGAGTAGACAGAGCTTGTGTTGTTAAAATGTTAGGGTCATTTTTTTATTCCTAGTTTTAAAGTCTTAACCTGACCGCACAATGTAATGTACAATTAAAAAAATGAAAGGGGGAGGGACTTTAGCTTCCTATTTTTTATTATACCTAAAAGCCTCACCTTTTATCCCAGCAAATTTACGTAATTTACCTGTTCCCTACTAAAAATGTGATTATTAAATATTTTTGATGTTACTGTAAGACACAAATTAACAAAGTAATTTATCAGCAATGTGAGATCTGTACTGGATGAGTGTCCAGTTTTAAAGGAATGATCTGGAAGCCCAATACCACTTATGCTGAACATTTATAACATTTAGAATTTATAGCTTCAATGTGCAATGAATATAAACCAGGGCACTCCACATCACACACTAAAGCTGCTTATTAATCACCCCAGAGCAATTGGAGTGATTGAACCAATTCTTCTGTTTTTTAAGCAACTGTAGAGCAAAACTCAAGCAAACACTTTGCCTTATTCCCTTTCCCCCCGCAGCCTTAACCCTTTGAGCATAGTTATGGATGCTTGAAGCGACATTTTCCGAAACACAGATCTTCTTAAAGAGCTGCACCAAACTGCAGGTACTTAATTTATCCTTCAATCCTTTTTTAAGCCTTGACTTTTGAATTCAATTACATTAAAGAAAATTATGCTTTTTTGGTTGAAACACACTTTAACTGTCTCTAACAAGAAAGATCTAGAATTACATCCATTTGACAAAAAAAAAAAACTTTGAAAGAGTGTTGCCCTTTCTTGACCATACATTGTACAAATAAAAGATTCTTGAGGGGGGTGGAGCTAACACAATTAACTGCTGGCTAGAAAACCATAAGGGAGTCCTAGATATAAATGTGAGTTTTATCTGAAGTTGATTGGAGAGTGTTTCTGCAGCTAATTTAGAAATGCAAGGTTCTAGTGAGAGATGAGGTTTATTTTAAATAAGAGTGATTAACAGAGGATTACCCTTATAAAGCAATTCTTTATTAAATAAACTACTTTAATTGGCAGCAGGATGTATTACCAGGAGTACATGAACTGCTTCAGCAGGAAAACACTTTCTCATATGTGGGAAAAAAGAAATAATTGCATGTACTGTATCTACACAGCTGCACAAAAAAGAAGAATGAAAAAGATAGAATAGTCAAATCAGATAAAGGATAGAATAGTCAACAGGAGTCAAGGAGAAGGCAAAAAAGAATGTGAGAAAGACAAACGGAAGATAAAACACATATAGAGAGATGACAAGAAGGCAAAACTGAAAGAGTGAAAGACAGAAAAAGGAAGGGCTAATAAATAGGATGAAAAAGAAATATATGTAGCATAGGCAAATCAAAACAAGAGAGAAGGAGAGACTGACAAACCAAAACCAGACAGTGAGAGAGCAAGAGGTTTCATAAAAGACCTTTAAGCCTCAATAGTGCAGACCAAATCAATAACTCAACTGTGTCAAAATGCAACTTGACCTAAAAACACTGACAAAAAAAGGCCGCTATTGGCTCCCCCCGTGCAATCGTTTTGGCAATGCTACATTCACATAGTGCCTCTCCATGCATTCCGAAATGGAGTTTCACTGTTGTGGGGCTTTAAAAAGTCCCGTAAAGATAAGGCCCTATGTGAATACAGCATCGCTTGCGGTGCCTGCATGGTTAACTTCCACGTTAACCACTCAGGCACCGCAATGATGCCGTTTAAGTCACGCTAAGCGATATAACATCGGTGTGTCTTTTCACTCCATTTAGCAGTAACTGCGCCTGCTGGTGCATCTGGCTGTGACGAGCTGATGTCCTACATGATATTTGTTGTGAAACACACATACTGCAAATCCTGAATACCCTATGATTAGCAGTTAAATGTAGAAATAGAAAAGCCCAAGCCTAATGGTGGCCAAAAACATATTCAGATGATAAACAATGTGGCTCATTTACCCGAAGCCACTGGGCAATAATATGGAGTTAAAGTCGGACTAGGAACAAGTGCAGGTCAGTTGCAATAGGGAAATTTATTGCATTTTTTTTTACTTGTGTGCGCAGGGCCGCTGAGTTGTGTGTGAGGGAACAGTAGAAACATGTCGGTATTGTGGTCTGTTTATTCCTAATCTTCACCCCAAACTGTGTAACATGTTTTACATTTTATTTTTGTAAGGGTTTTACCTTTCAACATAACAAGTGTCAGAAAAAGACCAATGCAACATAAGGCTTATACTTATACAAGAAAATGGGAAAACAAATTTTTTGGAAATCCCACATCGATAAAGAAATGATATCAGTATATTGAATTCAGTATAAAATAGTTACAAGAAATTTAGAAATATAATACAAAGGAAATCATATTCTTTCTGTTACTGATACTGGTATCAGTAACAGAAAATTTCCTACATGGGGTAGGAAACATTGAAAGTATAACAATTTTCCATCTATTTTTAGATGGAAAATTTTCCATTAATTTGCTATCTTTAATTTAATTGACCAAATGCAAAACGAATAGGGGGAAAGCCCCGTGAGCCCCATGTTTTGAAACATGCCTTGAATATGTATGTATGTATGTATAATTGTATTTATGAAGCGTCAGTTGTGTACGCAGCGCTGTACATTATAAAATACAGAGTATACAAACAAGGGGATAAGTGCAAGCCATTATACAGATAAATAAAAACTAAGTACAATTTCATACATTGGTTAAGAAAGCATATATGTAAATTAAGTATAAATTGATGTGCAGAATGTGCAGAATGCCTTGGCACATTAGGAATAAGATCCCTGCCCTGAGGAGCTTACAATGTAAGTGGGAGGGACAACATACAGATACAAATGGGGTGGGGGGGTGGGTACAACATGCTTAAAGGGCAATTCCATCGCCCAAATGAAAACTTACATACAGGTAAATCACCCCCTAAAACCCTAAACAGTAATAGTTTGAAATCTGAAATATATAAGTCTAACCTGAAATACTGCACAATGTCCTGTTTCGCTTGTTTCTGTTTCCTGGTTCTTCCAGTTAGCAACTGTCAGTTATGAATTTAACAGTTGAAATAACAGCCAATGACTGAATGTTAATCCCCTATCTGCCTCTTCTGAGCATGTCCAGGCTCAGTTCAGGTTTCTAAATTGCTCAGTTTCCATGAGCAGGGGTGTCCCTAGACTTTTTGACACCTGAGAAAAAAATTCAAATGCCGCCTCTCGGCAAATGGCTTTGTTCGGAAGTGGGTGTGGCTTTAAACATAACTAAAGTTAAACAATCCCCTCATCCTAAGTAAATCATCCCTCCATGCCCCCTTTCCCCCCTATCCTACTTAAATAAAATAAATCTTCCCAATAAGGCCCATCCACCTGCCCTGCCTGCCTGGCGAGCCCGATCACAAACAGTGATGACAGCAGGCAGAGCCGGCAGAGTCATCAGAGCAACACTTGCGGAGCGGCTGTCGGGCTGGAATGCTGCTGCTGACATTTAGAGAAGCAGCAGCAGGTGCGAGTATGCATTTTCCGGTGCCAGTTCTGAGGGGGGGGTGGTGTTTTGAGGTTGGGGTCGGACGGCACGCACAACAATTAATTCTTTTTTTTTACTGCTCGGGAGTCTGATGCTCCCCATAGATGTGCCACCTGAGGTTCTTCCTCAGGCAGCCTCATTTAAGGGGTGGCGCTGTCCATGAGGCATCCAGAAGCTTAGCAGGCATACAGTAATGAATTCATAGGACAAACTATGATATATCAACATATATTTTGAAGAGGCCATTCTTTCTAAAAGATGTTTTTATGAGGGTGGAGTTGTCCTTTAAAGGGGCTAACAATCATTTATTTTGCTGATGCTCAGAAAGGTAAGATAACATTTTAGATTTGAAAATATTTATGGATGTCACCAGGCGAAACAAGAGAGTGAGAGAGTTCCAAAGGTAGGGAGCAGCAAGAGAGAATGGTTTAAGGTGTGAGGCAGCAGTGTTCATTGGGGTTTTGTGGAGAAGATTTCCTTGTGAGGAACGGAGGGCATGGCCAGGAACATAAGGGATCAAGTGAAAAGAAAAGCAGGGAGGTGCAATAGAGGGAAGGGATTTAAAGGTTAAAAGAAGGATACTGAATATGATTCTTTGTTTGATTGGAAGCCACCCTATGGACTCAAGTATCAGGGTTGCGGGTTCTCTTTTGGAGGAGAGCAAGATGATCCGAGCAACCAAGTTTAAGATAGACTGGAGAGGAGAGAGATGACAGGCCGGGAGTCAAAGTAGTAGAATGTTACAGTAGTCCAGATGGGAGATTATAAGGGCATGCACGAGCATTTAAGTAGTGGAGCGAGAGAGGAAAGGGCAAATCTTGACGATATTGGGAAGAAGAAAATGACACATCCTGGTGACATTGTTAGTGTGACGATGGAAGGAAAGAGAGGAGTCAAAGATAACTCCAAGGCAGCCATCAACTGGGTTAATGACCATAATGTCAATAGAGATGGAGAAGGGTGTACTAGGTCCCAGTTTAGGGGGGGAAATTATTAATTCCTTTTTAGATTTTAAGGTGGTGGTGCGCCATCCAGGAAGAGATAGAGAGCAGACATTTAGAGATTTGGCATTGAACTTCAAGGGCTAGCGCCGGGGTGGACAAGTAAATTTGGGTATCTATCATAAATTTATATATCTATCCAGGTCTGGGATTTGGTTGGCATGCAATGTAACATAATAAATTATATACATATGTTGCCCCTTCATTGGCTATTGTAAGAAGGGTAATTCCATGTGTGTTATTAAAGGATACTGGGGTTCTGTAGCCATATTTCTTGATGCCATTTAGAAGCTGCTTGCAATACTTTACAATAGGTTAAAGATATAGAGATTTTGGTTCATCATCATACAGGAAATAACCTGAAGTTTATTTGAAATTAGACTTTAATTCTTCTTTATAATATATTCATAATATAATATTATATATATCTCATATTCATATATAATTCCAGATGGCATATTACTAAATTAATTCAATCCTTCTCTAGCCTGCCACTCAAAAGCCCTGAAGATACTAGCACTTTTGTACATACCGTATATACTCGAGTATAAGTCAAGGTTTTCAGGCTGTGAAAACAGCCTAAAAACTGAACCTCGACTTATACTCGGGTCAGTCACTTACTGATGGAGGAATCCGGCTGCTGCGTCCACTGATGGTCGCATCCACTGACGTCAATACTCGGCGCCGGGAAATGAGACTGGCGCCGAGTAGTGACGTCAGTGGAGCGACATCAGTGGATGCGGCAGCCGGATTCCTCCATCAAGTGAATGATGTCGGCGCCCGGACTCTCCTGCAACTATGAAAAAGGTAAGGCTGCAGCATTAAAAGATGATTTACTTGTAGTGCAGGGAAATAGGGTTTTATTCCTGGGGCTGGGGGGAGAGTAAGGAGTCAGGGACAGGGTAGTGGTTTTATTCCTGGGGCTGGGGGGAGAGTAAGGAGTCAGGGATAGGGTAGTGGTTTTATTCCTGGGGCTGGGGGGAGAGTAAGGAGTCAGGGACAGGGTAGTGTGTTTTGGGGTTAGTGTATGCAGTTCCACTCATGATGTTTGTAAACTACTACTCCCTTCTACTACTCTACCCTCGACTTATACTCGAGTCAATTGGCTTTACTCATTTTTGAGGTAAAAATGGGTACCTCGACTTATATTCGAGTATAGGTAATTCTGGAAAATAGTGCCCATAGATACCTAGGTTTTAAAAAGATAAAATAATTGAATTTAAAAATGTTGATTTCTCTAAATTTTAGATTTAGATTTCAGTTTTTAATTATTATCATTTCTTTTTTTTCTGATGAACTGAGAAAGTGAACTATTCCTTTATTGCATTAACTGAAGAACAGGAGATAAAGGAGCTAAAGGGGCTATGGACACTCAGGATACCAGAACAAATAATAGAGGCTGAGCAGATAAAGATACAAAACTGTGTGTTTTAGTAAATATAACATAAATCCAAATGAAGAAGACAGAAGGGGTTGTTTTAGTTAATGGACATATTGCCTATTAATGGGTCCAGTTTTGCTGTATTCTACTGTATTTCCAACACTAGACCAGTACTGTATATGAGTTTGTAAGGTTCCTATTAATCGAGGTTTTGTGGTATTTAGGATAGATCAACTGGGCATGAAGTTTAGCTCTTGAAGACATTTTGCTAGTCATCCGACTGGATTTCTCAATTCAGAATGAATTGTACAAGAATTTGTTAGCAAAGTCTGTTCCAGGATACTTAATGTCAACAGATTCTTGTATAAGCCATTCTGAATTGAGAAAGGCAGTCGGATAAATAGCTTTTAAAATCGGAGGAAACTGAACTGGCTTACAGGGAGTATAAAAGCTGTAATAAGGAGTGCAAGAAAGCAATTAAACTAGTTAAAATAGAAAATGAAATATGGATAGCAGAACAAAGTAAGTTTAACCCCAATTTTTTAAAAAAATATATCAATAGTAAAAAGATGAGGACCGAGAATGTGGGAGCATTAAATAATGGGGCTGAGATGGTTATAGAGGATGCTGAGAAGGCTAATGTGCTAAACCATTTTTTCCCCTCTGTATTCACTAAAGAGAATCCTTGTCCTTAAGGCAGGGACTGTAATATTATAAAGGGTATAAATGAGGAATATTCACTCTTGCTGACAGAGGATATGGTATGGAAACAATTAGACAAATTTAATATCAACAAAGCACCAGGACCGGATGAAATACATCCGTAGATCTTAAGAGAGCTTTGTTTATCATGTTTCTTATCTTCTCAGATTCACTTTTTTCTGGTGCTGCCAGATTGGAAAAAAGCCAATGTAATACCAATGTTCAAAAAAGGTAATTGTTCCCAACCTAGTAAATATAGACCTATGAGTTTAACATCAGTGGTAGGGAAGGTGCTGGAAACTATGTTACGGGATCATATCCTTGACTATGTCTCCAGATATGATCTTATTAGTAGTACTCAGCATGGATTTATGAGAAATAGATTGTGCCAGACAAATTTACTTGGTTTTTATGAAGAAATGAGTAAGAATTTAAAATTTCTAAGTGGAGTTCCTCAGGGTTCCATACTGGGGCCACTTCTTTTAAATCTGTTTATAAATTACTTAGAAGGGGGTATTGAGAGCAAGGTCTCTGTTTTTGCTGATGACACTAAACTATACAGAGCTTTGGAAAATTCAAATGATGTGCATTTGCTGCAAGCTGACTTGGAGAGATTACAAAATGGGCAGCAGATGGCAATGTTGATAAATGTAAGGTGATGCATTTGGGGTTGAACAATCCTGGTGCCACCTACACCATAAATAACTGTGTTAAGTGACTCTCTGGAAAAATATTTGGGGGTTTGGCTAGAGCTAGCAAGTTATTGTCTTGTATAAAGAGGGTAATAGATTCAATATTATTATTCTCCCTCTTTACAAGGCACTGGTAAGGCCTCATTTGGAATATGCGGTGCAGTTTTGGAATCCCATGTACAAAAGGGACATCTTGGAAATGGTAGCAGTTCAGAGAAGGGCAACTAAAATAATAAAGGGAATGGAGGGGCTTAACTATGCAGGCAGATTAGAAAAGTTAGGGCTGTTTACATTAGAGAAACGACGTTTGCAAGGGGATATAATCACTTTATACAAATATATTAATGGTCCATATAGTAAATTCTTTGTTGCATTGTTTACTAATCGGTCAAATCAGAGGACTCGTGGACATCCTTTAAAATTGGAAGAAAAGAAGTTTCATCTTCAGGTTAGAAAAGGTTTCTTTACAGTGAGAATGGTGAAACTGTGGAATTGTATTCCATGCAAGTTCATTGAATAGCTTTAAAAGTGGGCTAGATAAGTTTCTAAAACTAAAAAATATTGAGAATTATTGGTATTGATACATATCCTGTAGTTCTGGTTGACCTAGGGATACTTTCCAAATGCCATTTGGAGTCAGTCAATTTTTTCTCCCCTTTTACCTGTTTTTTCTCTGCCTTCCTCTGGATTAACTGTTAGGTAGGGTTAAATAGATGAATGAAAAGGTTGGACTTGATGGACATATGTCTTTATTCAACCTCAATTACTTACGATGTAAACCTCCAGTCCAGTTGATCTAACTGAATACTACAGATATATGTAGTGTGTCTTTGCTTAACAAGTCAGCACATCAGCTCCCTCTCATTTATACTAATGCATAGCTATTTATTTTTTGTCTATGGGACTAAAAGATAAACACAGTCATATACTGCATCTTTTCCTTTGAGGGAAAAATAAAAAGTAATACAAATGAAAAAAAGAGACCCAAAAGGATGGAAAAAGAGTAAATAAAACTGAAGACAGAGGAAGATATGTGAAAAGAACAATCATATTCTAATTGCACTGTGCAAAGAGATCCTTTGAAACATTTACATCTTAAATGCAGATGTTTTAAATAAACCACAACATGCTTGATAATATCACAATGGTGACATTCGCTGGGAATGTTTGCACATTAGGAAGATGATGACAGAACACTCCTGTCTGCAGTCCCTGAGCTCAGAGTGGGTGAGTGACATACACTTTGGCAATGCTAATGCGTCAGTGTACAGGTACGCCTCTCATTCTAATTCTGGAGAGCAAGAGAGAAGGGAGACGGGGGAGAGGAATATTTAAAGAGGTTGGAAATAAACAAGTCTGTAGGATGAGGGTTAAATTAAGTAAATTGATGGAATAAAAAAGAGATCATCTGTAGAATTAGATAACCGTATAACCATGAAGCAGGTGTAATAAATAAAAGATGTAATGCTATATTTGAGAAAGGCACGGTCTGCGTGGTAAAAACAGGACTAAGCTCTTTTTAGCTGCATTTGGATCGATCCAGTGTCTGTGTGTCAGAATGTTTGTATTTATTATGCTCCAACTGCACACTGTCATGGGAACATATTGACACTGTGTGAGGGAATGTTATAGCAGTGAAGCATCAGAAGGTCATGAGCTTTGATCTTTGCAGTTTCCTTTGTATTGGATTCCTATATAAATACATTACTTGGTACTGCACATTAGATTTTGGTGTGTACCTGTTCGAAGTCTAAAATATCAGAATCTCATTTTAGAATAAAAAAACTTGATTTTTGTAAAGCGGTATACCAAGTATATTATCTTAACAGATAGGGGCTTTCTTCCAATTATTTCTCCATGTATGCAGTGACTCGTGTGCATAGAATATTTCCTGCATATTTGACTGTTTACATTGCAGTGGGAGATGCAATCTTTAGATTTTTAGGCAGTTGTGTTTTTGTTGGATAAAAGAAAGCTTTTGTCAAATCAGTGTGGTCGCTCCTACTTTTAGGTGTAGCCTATACACCTTTACTGGGGGTGGCACTATCTATCTTGCATGAATAGGAAGCACAGAATTTAAACAACACCGCATCGATTAAATAAAAATGTTGCTTTCACTTATTGTGAAAATCTGAAAACAATTCAAACCCAATTGAAATGGAATTTTTGGAATTTTCAACTACTGAAATTTCAAAATTCAGCTGGATCCATAGATTTTCTAAACCAGGCAGTTCCAAATTGAAATCAAGTTTCAAAACCAAGACTCAATTCTAAAATTAATTGTAATATACAAAACACCACTTTTCTTGAAAAAAATAAAAGAATCATTACTGCAATTACTGCAATTTCTGAAATCTCGACAATGGAGTAGTAAATGAGTATTCAGAAAATGAAATTGAAAAAAAAAACTTACGATGTTGTTTATTTGGTTCGATTAGGTCTTATCCCTCAAAAATTATTTACCACATTTTTTACAGTTTAATCCTGCGAAGAAAGTTGTAAAAACTGTGTCCTGACATTATAGTTCAGGAAAACATTATTTGTCATATTATATTTTCATGAGTGATGTGAGTTTGTCCTAGTACACTCCATTAGAACCATTCTCCTCACTCAAGACTGTCAAGTACTGTTTGTACAGCAGTCTTCCTATTGATTTCATTTAAACAGCTATATCATTCAGCAATCGGGCACAATGTCTGTGGGGTGTAATGACAAGTTAGACAAAAAAATTGTAGCCTACAACAATTAAATAGAGTCAGACCCGGATCTGACATGGAACCCCTCGGTTCCTAAATCCGAATGATCTGTCCGAATCCGGACGGATTGTCCGGATTTCGGGACTTTGGAACCTATTTTATATAATTATCGAACATTCGAGGATTATCGAAAATAGCCTCAAATGTTCGATAATCTTTGAAAATACGATCGTAATCTCCATTCATATTTTTGAGAGTTTTCAGCATTCAAGGCTTTTTTCGATAATTTTCAAAAATATCCTCGAACATTCGAAAATTTGTTCCATTTTCGGATCTTTAGGATTTTCCCGAAATCTAGGAATCCAAAAACAGAACGAAACGGGTGAGTTTTCAATCGTAATATAAAAGTTTTTCTCCCCAGAACACCTATACATATATACACTGTAAGATTTTATTTACGTAGATGTTAAAAATATATTCTGTAACTAATACCATGCCAGTACAATTCACAGCCCATGAAGTCTTCAAATCCTTGTGAGCTTGTGCACCTATTGCCACACCCCTGACCCCAGTATTAATTTTCTCTATGCACAGTGTTTTCTATACAGATGCCTTCACCCCAATATGAAAGTCACTGATAAGACTTTGAAAGCTTGTTAAAGGGCATGTCCCATACAAAAAAACGTGGTAAAGCACCTCACACATACCCCATTTTCGCATTAGTAAGAATTTTCAAAGATGCCCCTGAATGGACTTATCTAAACTGGTCCCCCCCGTCTGGGCACTGCCCCCTGCTCCAGTTTCAGGCTTGTTTCAAGCAAAAACAGGAGCAGTGTGGCTCTTGCACTCACAGCCGCTCTACTTCCTGGTAGCAACTGTCAGGCAATTGGGCTTGATGTCATGTTGCACCTTAGCTAACAGCCACAAGCAGGAAATAGAGCAGTTGTCAGCTGCAGAGCAGAGGAGGAGCGACGAGGGACTAGGTCAGGTAAGTACTTTTAGAGGCATTTTTGTCAATTCTTGTCAATGTGAAAATAGGGTGTGGGGGGTGCTATACCACAATATAAAAAGTTTTATTTTATGCTGGACATGCCCTTAAACCTGCAGTTTATTTACCAGCCAGCATTAATTGCAAACAGCCTAGGGGCAATACAAAATATTCAGCTGATTTTACTAACTTTTATTTCTGTTTCTATCAAGAGAGAAATCTTCTAAATGTACCAGTATTATTTGCATGTGCTGTGGTGGCTCACCTACTAAAGTGAAACACACAACCCATGAGGCCACAAGTTTAAATCACCAGACTTCTTTAGCAAAAGGTAAAGATTCTACCAGGCCTATATATTAAAAGTTCTTATTGTTAAAAAAGGGTGCTAATTTTGTCCCAATTTATCAGATTTTATCTTTAAAATAGTACATAACATCTGATAGGTTGGGGCAAAATTAGCACCATTTTTAACTAAAAGAACATTTAATACATAGGCCTGTCAATGTCCTAGTGTTCCACATAGTATCTCTGTTGGGTTAGACAGGGTACATTAGGTACTCAAAATGTAATGACTTAATTTTTAAGGAAGGTAAATAATAGAGAATACCTCTAACATTTTGGGATATATTTTTATGTTGGCATAAAATTGTATTGACTGATACATATTCTTCCTGCAGTTTGATGCAGACTCAATTGAAGGACAACTTTAACATACATTGGGCTTATTTAGAGAGACTCGTTATAGTGAATGTTAGTGCAAAGGCATCAAAATAGCTTTGTGCCTGTTTTTTGTGTGTTTGCAGCAGATTTTCTCTGATATTGCACAGCTTGAGTCAAATGGCTCAATAACACAACATTACCGAAAACAAATTTTCAAAAATTTCAAATTTTTTACACATGTTGAAGGACCTGCAATTCTCAAACAAATGACATAGGGTGCATGAAAATGTCATGTATTGTATTGTATTGTATTATAGTTGCTTTGGTTTTGTTTGACATTATCTCAAACTGTTATGTTTGTCTGTTTACCAGACAGTGTGTTACATATTTATAAATGTTAATGAATGTAGTGTGGGTAACAAAAGAAAAAAACAGCTATTGCCACATTAAAGGATTTACAGTAACCCTTTATTTTGGAAATTCTATAATTGTTGGACTTGTATTGAATATGTAAAAACCCTAAATATGGGCATTATGACTGTAGTGATGTAAGGTAATATTTTTCACACAAAACATACATTTTTATAGTTAATGCTTAAGTAAATTGTTCACTGAATGTCAAATTGCTGCAAACATTTGATTAACTCATAGCACTATTGCTCTTTAACTAGCCTCAGGCAGCTGTTAGTTGTCTTACATCATGTTTTTGCACATCAGTATCTTTTACTAAAAAATATTGCAGTGGGTTTATAATGGTGTATGGTAGGTAACTGTTTATTGGAAGGAATTGAAAAATGTTTAGAGCAGATACATGGAGAATGGAAAATATTTTGAATTAGAACAGCTGTTTTAGATTTGTTGAGATTCTTAAATTGTTGGATGTCTATGCTGGCAGACATTTTTATCTGTTGGGTAGGATTTATCATAATAACTCCATAAAGATCTGTTGGGATCAGGATGCTAGGCAGAAACATAATGAAGCTGAAGGGGGAGGTGAGTTGGAAGATCTTATATATACTCCATCAGATTTTTAATGACTTTGTCAGAGTGTTAATCCTCTAGAGTGAAGAGAAGCTTCCTCCTATCTGCTAACAAATTATCTTTCTACACAGCTGACCCATTACGAAGTGGAAAACAATTCATCAGTCACTAATAAGGACAGTGATTAGAGAAAAAAGAGCAGATGTATGTTTCTGCATGACACACCCCTGTGCACTGATATAGCGAGAAACTGTTTTGGGAAAGATGATAGCTTTTTATGTAAAGCAAATTATTATTGAAAACGTTTTAAGAAACATTTGGTACATTAGTTCAAAAACCTAATTTATTTAGGGTTTGTTGTCTTAAATTACCCTTTTGGAGTCTCTCATTAAGGATATAGATGTTTCATGGTGGAATAAAATGAATAAGAAAGTTTAGTAGCAGATCATATTGAATAGTGGGGCTGAATACATACATATTGTATTCTGTTCCTCATCTTTCAGGTAGCGTATGGCTTGTGTTACTAGACTAATGGGCAAATTCATACTCAAATGTAGTATTTCAGCAATCCTGTATATAGCATTACAAACCTGTGAGGAACTCAGAAGATATTGGAATGTAGAAAAAGACAGAAGATCAAAAAAAAAAAGAAAAGAAAGAAGGCTCTGGGATCAAGAAAAGAATCTGTGGCATATAAGAAGAGAAAAAGCAGAAGAAGAAGAGGAAGAGGAGGATGGCAAAGAAAAAGAAAACTAGGGGGTCCAGTTTCAAGCTGCATGACTCACAACAAAGGCCAGTGAGGGGGGTTTCGAGCTGTGCCACCTCTAAGACCAGAAAGGCCCTTCTCAGGGTGAAGGAGTACTTGTAGGTGCCATAATGGCTTTTATTAGAGCTGGGTAGTGTGTCCTGGTTTCAAATTGGGGGGCTCCTTAAAGGGTATCTCCACCTTTAATAAAAACTTTTAATATCTTGTAGGCCAAGGGTTCAGAATGTATTTTCGAGGGTAACCAAATGTACAAGGTTAACCTTGATTGTTCGCTAACCCTCGAAAATACTGTCAGAAACTACTGAGTTTCCTTCCTTGGAAAATACATTCCAAAGTCCCGAAATCCACAGTCCCCTCTTTTTCCCACTCAGTGCAGATATTAGAGAGCATTGCAGTGTGCAAAATAAAAGCAGCAAAGAAATCCATCTTTCAGAAATCTGCACATTTGTTTCCCCAAGCCTTTTTATGTGCAGTTGTTATTGTATCTAAACTTGCATGTTATTTGTTGTTTAGGAGACTTGCCATAAAGCAGCAGCTGTTGGGAATGGCAAGTCTCCCTGAGATGCTTCAATGCTTGGCATATAGTGGGTTTTCATTATGCTGTTTGTGATGGATCGGAAATGAGCCAGTCCCAAGGTATCAGCTTTTCTGGATTAGCCTACAATTAGATCTTTCTTCTACAGGAAAACATGGATGACATGGATTCTGCCACTGTGACAGACTCTAGGGAATGGAACACGTATTACAGCTTTATCAATCTCTTTAGTTGCACGTTGTACTGTAAGAATTCTAATAGTGTGGATGACATTTACATTTTTTGTTTTACTTTATAGAATTCTTTTTGTGTTTCTAATCCTGTAAAATGAGGACACTAATTTGAAGAAAAGTTTTTTAAAAAAATCCTAAAAATATCTTTAAGACATGCAAAATGCCCCCTGAAATGCTGTTTGTCCAACCCCCTACCTGTATATGGCCAATTCATTGATTAACACCTTTTAAAGCTAGGCACACACAGGCCAACTGCCAACTGACCTAAAGAGCAATACATCTGGCTAAATTCCTATGCAATCCACTAAACAATTGATCCATGTATGAACATCCTTTTTGTCGGCAAAGAAATAAATAGACCACTTAGTATATATGAAGCACACAAAGGTATCAGTCAGCTGCATTTAAAAAAAAAGAAAAAGGTTTTAATAATTTACTTTCATACAGTTATATAATATAGTGAATCTTTTGTTACTCTATAAAAGAATTGCTTAACAAACTGACTAAATATGTGTAAATATGTATGAACTTGGAAGACTTGAAATCTTTAACATACTTCTGGAGATTAACCCAAAGCCGCATTAACTCTGGGAAGATCTTCTTCTGGATATTCAATATACCTTTTGCAGCTTAGGGTAAAACCTGAACAGGACTAACCCCTGCGGGACTATTTAAAGGCAACTATTAACTGGTGTTAAATAATCATGTAGGAATAGCCACAAAAAGGAATATGAATTGATCACAGCAAGTGCCCCAAGCAAGGGGTTAAAGTTGAGCTTGAATTGGTCATTGCAACCTTAATCCTAGACTCTACCGATGTGGATGGTGGTGAACAGTAAAGCATCTTGCAAAGAGTGCACACATTAAAGTAAAGTGAAATGTGACACCACAATGTTCTATTTTATAAACATCTCTAAAGCTGTCATTTTTACCAGTGTAGCTTTTACAATAAAGAATATATTGGCATGTTGAGTTGATTAGGTTCAGGTGCAGTTGGTAGGGGAGGTATGCAGGTCCTAGTGTCATCCTAGGGCCCTATTTATAAAAAATCGTTATCGTTATCGTAAAATACCGATCGTTATCGTAAAATAACGACCGGGGTTCTACCGATAACGACCGTTATTTACCGATAACGGTCGTTATTTACGATAACGATCGTTATTACCGATAACGACCGTTATCGGTAAATAACGACCGTTATCGGTAAATAACGACCGTTATCGGTAAATAAACACCGTTATCGTAATAACGAACGGTATTTACGATACGACCGGTTTTAACGATATCGGTAAATAACGGTCGTTATCGGTAAATAACGGTCGTTATCGGTAAAAACGGTCGTTATTTTACGAAACGATCGGTATTTTACGATAACGATAACGATTTTTTATAAATAGGGCCCCTAATCACAGCTTGCTCTGTCTTCCAGACTTGTGTCAGTCCTGGCTGTGGGATACCAAGCATATTGACACTAATGTGATATTGACTTTGTATTTCTTTTAGAATTCAGTGTTTCTTTTATTGAGTGATTTACAACTCATACAAATAATGATCATTTGAGAAACTGTTTGGGCAAACATGTTGCTAAAGGTTAAAGTTATTGCTTTGAGAACATATCGTTGACCACTGTTTGTACACATATAAGTGATTATGTAGATACAGCACCTGTCAGATCTCATCATCACATGGTATTGGATTCCTGGGATTGACATCAGAAGCGTCCTCCAGGGCACAGGTTCTGTCTGCCTCCTTCATAAAGATTGTAGAAATCCCCCCGGATTGTTCCAAATGTGATTGCATTAAACAAACAAATCAAGAAACACAACACCTTTTGCATGTTAGATTCAGTTCAAATGGTATTTGTAATAATCTTAACTATCTGTTTTATTTAGATTCCCTTTCTATTGAAAGCTTTATGAGCAAACCAGCTCAGCTTTTTATTTCAGTTTCCATTTATTTTTGTTTTAATGTTTTATTTCATGCAGGTCTACGTTGTGGGGCTTGTGAAGGAGTGTTTTAATGTTAATTGTACTGTAGCCCTATCTTACTTTGAATAAACTATAAGTTAATTTTAGAAGAAAACAAAATAGTATTTTTTTTGACAAACAGTCAAGTTACTCTTAATTTAATGTAGGGTAGTTTGTAAACAGTTAAGCAAACTTTTACTAGCGCTTATTAGTGCTTATTTTATTACTGCACACCTAACCAATCATTTTTGACCCACATTGACATGCACTGCCATGTTTGTCTGTTTGTCTTGGAAAAAAAGATTGTAAAAGTGTCAGAAACACACTAGTTGTGGCTTAGCCTAGTCTGGGGATTTGAATCTGTGACCATATGGGCTGTTGGTTTTAGACTGCTGAATCACCACAATATATGTAAAGAATACAAGTATAATTTAAATAAATAACAATAAAATCAACTGGAAAGCTTCTCTACTCAACTTACTAGAGAAGAATCTTACAATGCATAGGTGTTATGGGGAAAAAAGCTTTCACATTAGGATAAACAAAATATGTTTATTTCTCCTTTTTTGACCATCAATCGGAACTAAAGGACCTAAATACATTTTAATAATGCTGTAAAGTTAAAACCACTATTTGCCTTCTTTTAATGTTGAACATCAAGGGGTTTGAACATGGGTTAAAAGTAGAGATAGACAGAACTGCCAGGTTTAGTCTAGTTTATCCAGTGATTTGACAGAATTAGTGTAAATTTACTGAAACCAACATTTTGAGTAGAAACCTTTTACATTTTCAATTTAAAATAAAATATAAAAAATATCCCCATAATAAAGTAAACCAGAGTGCTAAGAGGCCCGGTGTGCTTAATTTATCAAGAAAAACACATTCAGGGCTTGATTTAGTTATGTAAGAAACATGATATTTTTAATATTTGATTTACATATTCAACCTAGGAGGCTAAAGTACTTATACTGTAATATTTATCGAAATGCAAAACTTACCATGCAATGTCAGTCTGTTTAAATGCACATGCCTAAACGAAAATAGGGAGATGATTCTTTAAAAAGTTTGTCACTTAATAAATAAGTAATTTAATGCTAGCATTCAACCTACAAATGGAATCGAGCATCCAATCCTTCTTGCAAAATAAATAGGAGGTATATAGTAAGTTCAAATGCAAGTCTATGATTGCCTGGAAAATTGGTTTTAGAAAGACTCTTCAGAGCTTACATATAAGTTCTTGTTTGGCCGTGACATTTCATTGCCACTGGGAAGTGCATTTTATTTTAAGAAAATCTTTTTATTTTCTATATAGATGGTACATAGGGATGCTAATCTACAATTGAGTCTATTTTTCACTACACTTTGGAATTACATTTGTGGAGAGAAAAAATCATACAAATTGTGTTTTAGACATTCCATGTTTAGTGGTGATGAAAAACTTATTTATATAAAACTAATTACAAAGGGTTGAGTCTTTCACTGTGAGGATGGGTCGCAGTTTTGATTGGAATCTAGTATGCAGCTAAACGGCAGGTTTCACATTTTGCAGAACCATCATAACTTTTGAAGTTTTAACAGCAGTTTTTTTTATCACCATAAGGATTATTTTTCAAAGCACAACTTTTTATTAGCAGTGCCAGCCCCCTGGATATAATAGGTCCGATGTCAGGTACCATTTTAGTACGGAGATCTGACGGGACATAGGGATTAGGAAAGAGACTTGTACCAAATAGGCTATTTTGTGTGAATTTCAGTGTGCTGGGCTAACATTGGTTGTCATTGGGTCTATTTCTGAGACGACTGTTTAAGGACTAACCAAGCTGGATTAGTTTAAAGGGCAACTGTGGTCTCAAAACAAGTAAGGGTTAAATGAAAGCCTGCAGGATTTCCTTTAAAATGAGCCGACAATTACATCTCTGGCTGGAGCCTGTGAGAAATTACATTAGGGTAAATGTCCAAACTTCCTGCTTTCAGTAGGTTGAGTGACATCACCTGACCTCTGCCCCTCCTGTCTGCCCCGGAGGAGAAGCATGCTCAGTTAAAACTTAATGCTGGGGAAATCAGGAAGTACTTGGAGAAAAAATTTACAGTTGAGAAAGGGAGCCTATTAATGGAGGCAGAGGCTGGTCACATGACTACAAGCTGGTTACATCGCTGAAAACAGGAAGTGTTCAAGCAGGAAATAATATAGCTGAATCTTTCCAGCAATAGCTTCTCACAAATTTTATCTAGAGATGTGATTTAGGTTTTATTTTGAAAGTACGATGGAAGGCTTTTATATAATTATTCATAGTTTGGAAGAATTCAAGACCACAGTTATCCTTTAATTAATTAAATATGGACTAGTTTGTTAAATTAATTGGCTAATTAATAGCTAGCTTTCAGGGATATGTGAAAGTTTTGATATCAAGCAAATGAAAATATAAGAACCATTCATTGCGATTTCTTGATAATGGCTGTTTATCTGGTATTTTATTTTAAAGGGAATTTCCAGCCTAAAAAAAGTAACCTTAGAAATGTTAATCACCCCCCCAAACCCCACTTTTACATTATCTATATGTTTCAAAGATGCCCCTGACGTTCCTTTTCTGACCCGGTCCCTCGCCACTCCTCCACTGCTCTGCGGCTGACAGCCACTCCACTTCCTGGTTGTAGCGCGGTTTTCAGTGCAGAAGCCCTCTGCTTCTGATTTTGCTCAGAAGCATAAGGCGTCACCCAGGTGGACCTGGTCCCCTGAAGTGCCTTCATGGGAATCTTTAATACCTATAAACACATGATATTTTTTGGAAACAAAATGTTTGCCTTTATTTTGTTATACTAGTTAGGGGCATTTTTCTTTTTTTTTTTTTACCAACATAGTAGTCAATGATAAATGTTCCCTATGCTATGGGCCAGGTACTGGTCCTTCTGTATGTACCTATATACAAAGTTAATATTGATATTAGACTATAGCATGTCATGTAATCAGTGGTATGGTAAGAACTTCTAAGATACACAGTTTACCAGATGCATACTAGCAGCCTTCTCATCTGGATTCCCAACAATCCTCTCTGGGACCAGCTTACAAATTTGCCATTTGGCTGAGCCACTTTTACCATAGAGAAATATGCTGTCTACTCAGAGAAGAATGTTGGAAATGTACATGTGAAGACCACCAGTGATTGTTGTAATTATTTTGTGATGGTGGGATTTTAAAAACTGCTTGTCTTGATGACATCATTTGGAACAAATTGCTATGTTCAAGTTTTTGTTTTTTTTACTACTGGAAAAAAAAGGGATGTAAGAAAAAAAGCAACATACTTCTATAAGAATATAAATGCCCATAGAGAAAAGCTAAAACTGTAATGCTTGTCTGACTTTTTAAAATCTTAGCAAATTGAATTGTGTCCATCCTAGGAGTGATTGGGTAAGTACAATGTAAACTAGAAGAAAGCTGAATCATGTACCAATTAAGTTAATGTCTGTCAGAGATATTCATGGCTAACAGTGTTGAAAGCTGAAGATAAAGCCGAGAGGATATAAAGAGAAATAATTCTATTTTTTTAAAATAAAAACAGATTAAAAAAGGCTACCAAGCAAAGTGTTACCTAATGAATTATAGGAATTGTGTTATCTTTACTTGACTACACTTATTTTTTACAGATGCAAATGAAGGAGATGTTTCTGAATTCATTCATTTTGTTTTTGTATTTTTATATGAATAATACATTCTGTGAGTTTAAACAAAAATCATTTGAATGCTTCTATATTATTCTTTGTCTTTATTGCGAAGATAAATCCCTTGCATAGTTTACCATTGACAGTGGACTTCTGGCTTCCTCCTTGACTGGTGTGTCTGCTGGCACAAGCACACTTGACATGAGTTAGGGAGGTATCGCCTGAAGCAGTAACTGAAGATGGGTGGAGATGCAGAGGTATCCTTGTGAAAAGTTTGCATTGAACCTCCAAATTCTGCCCTTCTGTCCAACAAAAAAATGTTCTGCTATTTTCTGCTCCAAGATAATTTTGAGGTCTCAGCTTCTGATACCTTGTTAGAACCAACCCATAGCACCCATGGTAGTAATTACTACTACTCTGGTTCATTATAAATCCAACAAAATGGCCATATAATATACTGTATACTGTATCTTGTAACCCATACTGCAATGCAGAATATAGTATCAGTATGTACATTGCCCCTGTAGTTACATTATGCTATACTCCATGGGTCTTCACAGTCCTCTTGCCCTTTTGGTAGACCCTTCAAACCCTAACATCAGCAATTGTGGAGACTGGTATAATTTAAAAAAAATCAATTTCTTTAAAGAAACCAAGAATAGTCTTGTGATTCATAGTCTGCTAATAGCTTGAATAACCAGATAACTTGCATTTTATGTATTTATATTTGTTAGCTGTTCAAGTTATCATTCTAAATACTTCAACACAAATGTATGCTAAGTCCTTACATATGTATTACAAGCTAACACAGCTTTAAAACATATGTAAGTTTTTAGAATTTTACTTCATATACAAAAGACGGGCCACCTTGGATTGCCTTTAACTGTTTCCTCTAAAATGAGTAAAATGAATGTGTTACTAAAAGGATCCTCAAAGTACAATTTAATGTTCTGTGCGACTTAATAGCTACATTGATCCACAGATTGATAGGTACAGACAATACAACGAGCCATTAGCAATAAATATTATTAAGTGCTAATTGGGACTTTATAGGCACCTATTCAGTACATCCAGCAATACCTGTCAAAACATGTGAAACCACAGCAACCATTTGTTCTTAACAAAAGCAGGTAAATATACCCGAAACATTGCTCAAACCCTGCCAGACTCTATTCTATAGCTGCTTCATTTAACAATAAAAAATCTAACCTTCATTCAAAGTTTATTGCAGTGCTCATTATGTTATCCAGTTCCTGAAAAGGTTCTGAAAGTATAATATTGCTTTCATTTACCAGAATCCTCTGATGCCTCAATATTCTTTTATTACTATTGTAAGATAGTCTCCCTTTTATCTCTGACCTAATAAATCAATCCATCTTTGATGCTTTAAATCAAAGTAAATCTTCATGTGGAATTTTGGGAAGTAGGGAGAAGTGATTAGAATCTTATTTTAGTTAAAATTTGAGAAATTGCATGTGTTGGGGTAGCAGGACATGAATTGATGATGGATTTGTGCATTAAAATGACAGAACTTCATATCAGTCATACATTTAAAAGTAAGTCTGAGATACCAAGTGTTGGATTGCTGCCTTATCTTCTCAAGTTTAAGCTTTCATCTTTTAAATTACAATAAAACAGCCTATTTATCTCCAGATAGACTAGGCCCTGTCCTTGTATCCAATGTTTTTGGAACCACATGCTCAACTTTTCCACAAATGTAGTTAATTATGTACTTCATTTCTTCATCAGCTAAAAAACAGTTTTGCAACACTGGATGAACCCAACACTCCCACCCATTTTGTTATTTAAAACTACATTTTAATATTTGTTTTATATGGACAAAGTAAAGGCAGCCACAGCCAACAATCCACTGCACACCACCATCTATGATCCAGGAGATGCTGTCTTATGGAGCCATGCACCACACCACACCATGGAAAATCTTTGAAGTAAAGAGTATCCACATACATAAATTAATGTGCAGTCCTCCCCATTCCACTCCCAACTGGTGTGTTAGTTTTAAAAGAAAATCCCCAGAAAGTTACTTACAGACTTTCGATCCCCCAGCGCTCTGTTCCTGGCTCCCTGCTAGCCGGAAACAGCAGAGAGGGGTAGCACTGGCAGCCATGCCTATGATTGGCTAGTTGGTAACCAATCACAGACGCGGCTACCGACTATTTGGTGCACCGGGGGAATGAAGGTCTGTAAGTAACTTTATGGGAGTTTTCTTGAAAAACTAACTCTGTGGTTGGGGTGGGATGGGATAGACTGCACATAGTAAAATGGTTTTAATGCTAGGGGAATGAAGCAGACAGAAGGGATCCTAAGGGAGGGGGGAAGGATTACCCTGCCCATGTCACAGTCCTTATTGAGGTTAAGGAAGCAGCAGGGACTGGATGACTCACTGACAGCTCCTACACTTTCCTGGACTTTGAACAAGCACTGCAGGAGAATCATTGGAGCAGGGATGTACGTTAAGGATTTTTGAACACTACACAGTGGGGTCAGTATGGGGTTAAATTTTAGTTTTGGGAGTGGGCATGCCCTTTAAGTACAAATGAAGTGCACAGATTCACAACTTCCTGGTGAGTCTTAGGAATTTATTGTGGCAAACAACACAATCAGGGTTATTCAATAAAAGTTCTTGTTCTTGTTCTTTGTGTGAGGGAGACTAGCAAAATAACAGGGAGATTCAATAAATGTTCTTATCGTTTAAAATGGTGCTAATTTTGCCCCAACCAATCAGATGTTAGCTTTCAAATGTTAAATAAGATCTGATTGGTTGGTGCAAAATTAGCACCATTTTAAACGATAAGAACTTTTATTGAATCTCCCTGTTATTTTGCTAGTCTCCCTCACACAAATCCCCCCCCCCCATATAATCTACTGTTTAAATAAAACTGAAATGAGCTATGGTCAAGAACATCAGGAAAAAAGGCATTATTATGTCCTTTATTAATGTAGTATCAGCATACCATGCTGTGTTTTGCAAATTTTTTTAATTATTTACACTAATCATAGGCACATTAGGGTCAATAGAAGCAAATTACCCTAACAGTATGCTTGCAAACTGAGCAAACTGTGACAATATACAAACACCATGTAGACAGATATACTGTAGTTCCTGGTCACATATTTCTATATTGATATAAAAACTGAATGCAAAGACAACACAAATGTAGCGTTAACCCTCAAAGCCGCACTCCTGCTTCATAGTAATATCCGTCCTCGGGTGCATTGTCTGGAAATACAAACAAATACCTATAGCACAAGGTGAATTCACTCCTTTTCTATGATAAATTTATTAAAAGGAAAGCTTCCCGAATTTCATCTGCGATTTTTGACTTTTCAACATTTCATTTTTAACTTTTCAACATTTTTTGATGCAATTTTTACCACAATTTTCTAATTGGCATCCACATTATAAAGCAGTGTAAACAAAATATGGATGGCACACACCTTCAAAACATAGAACATTTTTACTGTAGAACTGTGCTCAAACTGACATATATTACCACACAATGTTTGGGGGGGGGTGACACCTGAGGAAGGGGAAATATATTTCACTTATAATTTGTATCCTTCATGTTTTGTTTGGATTGGTTTATCACAGTTGGGTTTCATTAGGAAGGAACCAAGGGCATGTACCTGTTTCACTTGGCCTAGAGTAATCTGTTACCTCTCTATGTTAGATAACCAGATTCTAAACTGTAAGGTTCTGGAGCCCTATACTGTTAAAGTGCCCTTACATGCAACAATACCAATCCTGTGCCTGTATGACAAAAAATTTCTAGCAGGGCCAATTGGGGAAAAAAATTACACAGTGTACAAAATGCTATTCACAGTCTGTCAATCATATGACATCAGAATATTGTACAATCAGGATTGTTACAATGATAAGTTATGTATCAGGGTTATTCAATAAAAGTTTGTTCTTTTCATTAAAAAAATTGATAATTTTGCCCCAACCAATCAGCTGTTAGCTTTCAAAGGTTTAAGATTGGTTGGGGTCAAAATTAGCACCATTTTTAAGGATAAGCACTTTTATTGAATCTCCCTGAATGATTAAAAGACAAAACATCCACAGAAGCACACTTAAGGGAGAATGACTGCTGAGTTTATTGTGACATGAAAATCCAGCAATCATCCACTCTGAATAGTGCATATGTGGATGTTTTGAATTTCTATTATGGCACTTAGATTCTACTTTTAGTGGTTTAGAGGCTGATTTGCCATTACATGTGGGATGGAGTTAGTCCCCTGAGTCATTAAATATTAATGGCATTCAATAAGCATGGGCAGGGAAGGCTGTAAAATGTTCCTTTTCCTGTTAGTACCAGTACACAATACTGAAATAATATGTCCTTATAAAACTATTGATTGTGTTTTGGCTGCCGTCCTTACTCCCAGGACTTTTACAAAGTATCTTGAACAGTTTTACAAGGGAACATAATTATAAAGGATGTGTGGTTTGTGTATAAAGTGACACAGTGCTATATCACTGTAACCTTTACTAGCTTTAGTACTTAACATAAATGCCCTGGGAATTTCACAACATATGGAAACATAATAACCCTTTTAGTTACAGTAATCTCGCATCCAATTAACTGCAAATCACACATGAAGAAGTTCAAATTCACAATAAGGTGTTGAACACTTTATATTTTTAAAATAGTATTTGAAATTAAATAAGGAATAGTATGTTTAAAGTATAGTATGCACACAATCTTAATTCAAGAAAATGAATTGTTTACTTGATGTGCACACTAAAGTCTAACTGTATGTTTCCTTAACTGATTTCATTATACTACATAGTCTACTTATAGGGACTTATTTATAAACGATCATTATTTCCCCATTTTTCTTTTGCAGGACACAATGACAAAGAGCGCTATTTTCGCCATATTTATAAAAACACTCATTTCGCTTTCCTGGAAAAGTAATGCTGGGGCAATGTGTGATGGTAATTTCGCCTTATTCATTGCATTAAGTCTGGTATTACTGCGAAAAGAGAAATTGCTTCGTTCGCCAAACGCCACTAGTTACTGGAATGTTCAATTTACATGACTATTTCTTATACAGCACTATGGTATATTCCCATATTAATGTAACGGGTTTGATAATTAGCTGCAGTTTGCTGAAAATTAGCAATATTAAAAAAATAGTCTATTAATAAAGAAAGAGAAAATTCACCTGGCTGAGTTTTACACTATTTATCATATCCTATTAATAAAAAAGAGAAAATTCACCTGGGTGAGTTTTACATATTAATGTTTAGTGAGTACTCCTAATTGCCCTCCACCTCCCTTACTCACTGCCTTCTTGTAGTGTCTGCGACACTTGTAAGCTCTGCTCAGCCTCACCATGGACACTGCTCTGCTTACACATCTCCCCCTCCCTCCCCCTTCTTTCTTTTCTCTGTGATTCTCTTAATTGTTGCAGAAAGTGTGCTGGCAGAGAGCAAAATATCCTAGTTAGAGGTCAGGAATAGGGCAACCATTATCATTTCTGCTTCTGTAAGTGACAGGTTTTCCCTGTAAATTCTGTGATTTCAAATGATTATTTCTCAGGATCCACAGCTCAGATTTAAAATCCGATCCAAATTTTTGAAAACTTGATTATTTAGAGTATATATACCCTTTAAATAACAAAGATAGATGATCAGTGTGTATTAACCAGATTGACGTTACTTTGAAAATCCACCAGGAAGTATTAACTATTTACCATCAATTTTGCAAAATTTAACTTTTTGCTATATTTTCAGCATTATTAGTGCTACTTTTTGCTATATAATTTTGTCCTTTGATGAAAATTCACCTTTTTAATACATTTATGAGAAAAGTTGAAAGTTTAAAAAATTGTGATGAAGTCTGGTGGCAAAAAAAGCAAAAATAATGCCCCTTTATAAATATTTACCTTAGACCCCCATTTGACTTAATTGGTAAATAAAGAAAGTTAAAATAATGTTTTTAAAAAAGCAATCTTAACAAAGCGAAGAAAAAACTTTAAAAAGTAAAATCTCAGATCGTATTACAGTAAATGCTGGAAAATAGTCTAACACCCCCCAACTTCCATGCACCCATTGGCAGGCTAAAAAAAGGCCACTTATGCGTTTTCTCCACCTCAGACTTGGCGAATTTGAATAGCTGAACTTAACGCAATAAAACAGTTTTCACCATTTTATAAATATGCTCGAGCGGTTACTGCAGCGATGTATGGCGAAAAGCAAAAAGAAGCAGTAATGACTGGTCACTGCTTTATAAATAGTGAAAAGTCCAAATTTGGCGAAAGGGCAGCGATAACGGAGGCGAAAAGTTAAACGAACCTTTATAAATATGCCCCATAGAAACACTTTTTATATAAACCTGTAGGTTACAATACACGATTTGGATGCAAAATAGGAGTCAGTGGCGTAACTAGGAATCACTGGGCTCCCCAGCAAAACTATGATGAGGTCCCAATCCCTGCTTCATCCACAATGGTTTTTAGGGAGGAGGCTATACCTGTCATAGGAAAAACAAGAAGATGGGGCCCCCCAGCAATTGCTTCCCCTGCTCCACTGGTAGTTATGCCCCTGAATTTGGTCATTCCTTCTGAATTTTTAAATTTAAAAATGATTTAATATTTAAAAACCCATGGTATCAAAAACTTCTGACCGGGCGGCCATACAATACTATGTGATACTAAAGTACCACAATGTACCTTGATTGTACATTTACCAGTTGTAGAAGCTGCTGTTATTAAAAGTGTGGTATCCCTATTTAGTGATACCATGCCCCTTAGTTCCAGTTTTATTTTGCACAAATATTTCAATTTCCTTGAATAAAAATCCTCTTCTTTTAAATTTCCATAAGGTGTAAAATTCCTTCAATTAAACATTTGATCCAAAGTGGTACTTTTATTTATAGGACCTCCTACACAATAAATATAATGTACTGTAGTTTATAAAAAGTACTTGCAGAGATTCGCTGACAAATTTATATCAGTTTAAAAAAAACACAAATTAGTGCACATCCTCATTATTTTCATTATTTCATTTTGAAAAAAAGCCCAATCAGGGTTATTCAATAAAAGTTCTTATCGTTAAAAATGCACTAATGTGCTAATTTTGCCCCAACCAATCAGATGTAAACTTTCAAATGTTAAATAATATCTGATAGGTTGGGACAAAATTAGCACCATTTATAAGAACTTTTGAATCTCCCTGAATGTCTTTTAAAGGAGTTGTGAAAGTATCAACTATGTTTTACTGAATTAAATGGTGTATATTTAGCCTTTATATTGCACCTAGTGTCTGACATACAGTCTGTTAAATTTAGAAAAATCTTCTAGTTGAAAGAGCTAATGGCTTCATTCCAACTCCTTCTCAGCCAGGATCTGAAAAATAGGGTCTGAGAAGGAGCTGCAGTAATGCCAGCAGTTCTTTATCTTTATTTGGATACATTGTATCTTGGGAATTATAATTAATACAAAGGCAAATTTGTTTCAAATAAACATAGTTAGTAAACATAAACAATACACAAAGTTCAGCCTCTATTTCTCCTTTTTAATGTTGCTGTCTTGCCAGCCTTTAACCTTGTGCCCTTTTAGTTCATCTTTTGTTTTTGGTTTTCCATGCTGGAGACTAATTGTTTCCTTTATTTAGTAAATAAGGACATAGATGCAGTCAGGGTAGAAGTAAAAATTAACACAAGGTTGTATTTGTGTCTATATAAATTATATACAGTATGTAGTTTTTTGGGCTGCACTCACACATGTAAATTGTAAATTGTTTACAACTTAATGTGCATAGCCTTATTATATATTGTACATACTAGTTAGGGGTTTAGACCGGCATGATGAATATTTGCACTCCTCCTACTTATAATGCAAGTGCTCATTAAAGTTATTTTAATTTAACTCAAGAGGAGTTAAAGCTAGAGGCAAACTGAAAGGGCAATAGGTTATGAGTTGGCAAGAAAGCCACATCGTAAGTAGTACTGGGATTATTATAACATGGCATTATTTATACTAATTGCTTACTTTTATTTTAGGAATATTGTAAGCACTGTATGTCACAGAATAGGAATGAAGTAAATGAGGTTATGCATCAAATGCAGTCAGATATAAATTAAAGTGACATTTCTAATGCCCATATTTGTTTAGATTTAAAATGTTCTGTTAACTACTCTGTGTAAAGCACATTTTATATTTATATTAAAGGCTATCTGTAGTGAAAAAATAACATTAGTGCGTGCAATTTAGAGTAAGGGGAGAGACCGTACTCCAACCCTGGGTATTTATCTAATTTTCGTGATGCAGATGGTTAAACTTGCAGGGCTGACAGCCTGGCCAATAGTGTGTCAACGACACCCCCCTTATCCCTAACTTGAGCACGCACATGTTAGAGAAGGGGGATACGGCGCTGAGCTGTCAGAGCTGCAAGTTTAGCAATCTGCATTGTGGAAAGTAGGTACCGTATATACTCGAGTATAAGCCGAGGTTTTCAGGTTCTAAAATTAGCCTAAAAATGTAAGCTCGGCTTATACTCGGGTCAAGTTCCTCCCAGGAAGCAGCAAGTGTTAACTTTCCTTGGCAGCAGGGCCTTTTGGGCTGGGTAAACTGAGCAATTGCCCAGGGCCCTGACATCTTTAAGGGGCCCCACAGGGAGGGATTCCTGCATGGCACCGCTTTCAAGTTTTTCTCTGCCCGGCTGTCACGATCCCCTAGCACCAGCTGCTGCTCTCTGTGTGCCTGTGCGTCCATTCCATACACAGTGTGTTAGCTGCCTAGTTCACTGAACACTTCTATGCTTTAGGTCTGCTGCCCACTCCTGGTCTCCGTCCTGGCAGCAATGCAGGGGGCCATTTTTATGGGTTTTTCTGTCCATCACGATCCCCTAGGAGGTTAAACGATCTGCTTTAGTAAGACACTGACTTTCCCCTTTCAGAGCTGCCGGTAATAGCAACATTGTGCTGATTAGCAAGGTGAATAGATGAAACAATGTTGCTATTACCGGCAGCTCTGAAAGGGGAAAGTCAGTGTCTTACTACAGCAGATCGTTTAACCTCCTAGGGTATCGTGATGGACAGGAAAACCCATAAAAATGGCCCCCTGCATTGCTGCCAGGACGGAGACCAGGAGTGGGCAGCAGACCTAAAGCATAGAAGTGTTCAGTGAACTAGGCAGCTAACATACTGTGTATGGAATGAACACACAGGCACACAGAGCAGGAGCTGGTGCAGCCAGGAGAGACTCTGCTAGGTACAATAATATGGCATATTTGGTACCGAACAATGTAAGGAATTACCGGTAACCTCTCCCTACAGCTGTGGGTAAGAAGCCACGACAGGGCTCGGTTAGGGAGCGGGGGCTCTGCAATGTCACTTTTTGATAGACTGGTTATACATTGCTAGCTGAGAAATTACAGGAGGACGTGCCCCTAGTTTGCCCACCTGTCCATGCCACTAGACCCAGGCTTCCTTAATGGCAGAGTCATAAAGTGTTTGACTTTCTCTCTTCTGCTGTCCATTTAAAGGGCAACTTAAACCTCAAAACAATACAGAATCAGAAGGCAGTAATGGTCATAATTTCTACTCTCGGCTTATACTCGAGTCAATCAGTTTTTACTTATTTTCAGGTAAAAATAGGTACCTCGGCTTATACTCGGATCGACTTATACTCGAGTATATACGGTAAGTATCGGAGGTGTGAGAATCAGTTTAATGCTATCTCACAAACATACCAGGGCAGTTAAAAGCATTTTTTTATTTATAGGTGTTTTCTATGATTGCCTGAAAGTTTCTTTACTTTACTTGTAAAGGAGAACAATAGTATAAAACACATTTCAATGATATATCACTTTCAGATGGAAAGTGGTCTAACCACTGTATGCTGTATCCCTGTATGCTGTAAAGTGAGGAAGGGGAATTCATACAGGGTTATACATGGTTATGGATTAGTTAGAAAGGCAAGTGATAAATCATGTAAATCACCAGTTTATGTTCTGTAAGTCATGTGCTGAAAACTGGTTTTAGACCATAGTTATACTTTTTAGTAGCCCAAAAAGAGATAAGTGTGCTACATTCATATATAGAGTAAAATACACTCACGGCGTTGTTCCGCTGGATACATGGACATGCAGAGAGGAGAGGAGCGTGGTATGAGCGAAGCACCGCCTTATGCGTTTAGTGACGTTAGAGATACTTCCTCGGAGGCAAAGCGCCACACCTCCTCCACTCCCTTAAATACACCCGCTGTCCATAATGACAAGGGGCGGGATAGGACAAAAAATGAAAGTAATAGAGAAGGGAGAAGGAAGAAAGCAAGAATAGGTAATAGTATACAGGTAAATTGACAGTACAAAGACCTATTTACAAATTCACATCATCCTACCATACAGTATAGAGAATACAAAGATAAATACATTAAAAACATCAATACATTTAATATATTATACGTTCATGATGAGTCTGCTTTTTCAAGCTGTCCCAAGCATAAGACCAGCATGTAACCAGAGCGATATAAGCACTAGGGGAAACCAAAATTCCCATAAGTAAGCAGTAAAATGCTATGAACATGAACTATGAACTATTAACTACTCTGTCAATAACTTGAAATTTGACGCATTTGCGTCCTTCGTGAGCCTCTATTAAATGTTTGGCCACCGCCGAGTTCAAATCTCCTCTAGTGGTGGCACTCAAATGTTCGGCAAACCGTTTAGAGGCTTGCCTAATAGTTTACCGACATACCAAATGCAAATGGCATTCACATGTCACCAGGTACACAATATAAGAAGTCTTACAGTTTGAGTGGAAATTCATTTTAAATTCCTGTTGGGTATGTGAGCTCCTAATGAGCACCTTATACTTTTTATTATTTGTACCCAATTAAACTTACATAAAAGTTAAGTAATTCATGCATTAGACTTGAATTTCTGTAATTTATGTAATAATGTTGGTTTAAAGATGTCTGCAACAAAGCAAATCACTTATTGGTTTAAAGAAAATATTATCATGTGAAAATGGCCGAATAGGGTTTTTTATCTCTTAGTTTTTCTCAAAATATTGTGTTTTATGGGTCACCCAGGCATCTTATTGCAGGAGCTGAAACCATATTTAGTGCTAATGAGTTCCATCAGGATCAAAACAAGCTTGTGCAAGAGTTAAGGGTTTAGTCATGTTAGCCCTTCTTCTATATTGCAAAGATTTGATTCAATTGTATACACAAGAAGTAGAAGCAGGTGTTTAAATATCTTGGACTAGCAAAATTGAAAGGGGAAAACAGGAGGTAGGTGGTACAGGTACAGTTTTACTCCTCATTTAGAGGTTTATATAATCTTACCTTCCCAACTAATATAATATCAAAATAAAGAATGTTAAGAAACGCTGGGCACCCTGTATTTCCATACCAATGCCATATTTATACATCTTGATTTATTGGCATTTACTGGGGTTATGTTATACCCTCTACATTTACAACTGTTAGCATTTGTTTCTTTACTTTTTGCATACTACACAAGGTGGATACTCATACAAGAGGAACCTGGTCTGATGGAATGAGCAATCTTGTTTAAATATGTCAGTTAAGTGTTAAGAATACTGCTTCCATAAATCTATGTTTTTGCCCTTTTTTTAAACAAATCAATCACCCCTCAAATGTTAATAGCACAAACTGTATTCCCATTGCCAAAGCAAGAAAACTCTGCTTTAAGCCAGAATACATGAAGTTGCAAGTTCAATTCCCTATACTTACTTTTGTTTTTTATTGAATTTTCTTACATCCTTGGTAGCAGACTGCTCTGATAGGTACCAACTGTTTCCAGCTTAAACTAAACTAGGTATAGTATTTTGGTATAGTATTTTGGTGGCAAACCTATTGCATACATGTCAGAAGTGGCACTCATGCACAGCAGAGTTCACTAGAGTTTGTAACCAGAACATGATCCTCTCTGCTTCCCTTTCTTCAATCCAGAGCTTGAGTCACGGTTTTGGCTCTTGTCCAACTATATAGTGGATTATTTACCCCCTACTGTAAATTATAATGATATTAGAAGACACAGAGGAGCTCCGTGACCATATAGAAGCACAAGGCAACTCTGAGGTATTAATCCAATTAATTTACAGTAAGGGGTACATTATCCATTATAACCTACCCCTTCACTCTCATTTAAAGAGGGAATGTACAGACTAGATTAGATATATAGACAGTACAGACTGCGTACCTGCACCTCCCTCTCCCTCTATTGAGCCGAGGCAGCATGAAAGAAACAGCAGGGCAGGTAGAAGTTAGGGCGATTTATAAAACTAACCTCTGACTCCTTAGTAATAGTCTCTGCTGACAGCCTGTGCCTTCTTTGATCTCCTGTTTCCATTCAGTGTGAGTCAGTGCTTCAGTTTTTTGTTTTTTTTTTAAATAATTTTTTTTTATTGAAACAGAATATCAGAGGCTCTCTACAACCTGCAATTATTGTGTTGGCACTATGCAATAAAAAAGTGGGTTTTGGTTGCAGTTTAACTCTCTAGAATATTTGCCATCACTGGTATAATATACTCTGTAATCAGCCGGAAACTGTCATGTGGATTACTCAGGGAGCGCAAATATACTATAATAATAAAAGAAGTCCTTTAACAATTAATTATAATGAAGCTTTATTAAATAGTGTTGTATTTGAGGTATCAAAAAATAAAATAGTTAGATCAACGTTAATGGTTAAATGACTCTCTAATTTTGCTATACAGGATATGATTTTGACCATACTAATTTTAATAAACGCTGTCTGATTTAAGATTTAGATGGATACAACTAGTGAATTACCTCTACATCTACAAAAGTGTTAAAAATGAGCAGATTGATATTTTTATGTAGCACCTCTCTCTTTACGACAATAGAGCAGATGTAGCTCTCTCTTATTTCAACAGATTTCTGCCAGCTGAGATATACTTTCCCTGAATTAGCTGTAAATTTTATAATACCAGGGTACTTCTCATCTTCATAAATATGCAAAGCCTAGTCGCTAAATAGACTTTGAATCAGAAACTCCACTTAATTAGGGTTAAATGTTGATTGGCAGGATTTTTTAAAATTTGTTTTGTTACCATGAATTTGCATAAAATATACTGGAAAACATTGGCATGTACAAACATGCTCACTTGACTTAATGTTATTATTAATATAATGGAAAGGGCTGTACATTCCATGTTGGGTCAAGCCATCTTAAGTGAATACTGCATGGTGGGAGCAGGTAAGATAAGTGATATTGCTTCATCCTGTAGCTTTCATATAATCTTACAACTTGATGCAATATCCTAACGGACTGCAACTTACCCGTACTTGTTACCACAATGCTGTAAGTACAATGTGACAATTACTGCAATGTAGGAACGAGGACAGTAAGATGGGCTGCACGTCCTGACTCAAAAGACATTAGCTAAATAGGACACAACAACTGAAAGATTTTATATCTTCAAACTTTTTTGGAAATAGAGCAGGCCCTGCAAAACAATTTGAAAAACAAACATGTTAGCCCAATATTACACTGAGTAGAGTATGTTTTTCATTAATTTGGGTGATAGAACCCTCTTATTGCATTGCCCTATCTCAGTTGTGTATCTCAGTCATTCAATAGATATCACTTGAGAAGCTTTTTAAGCAGGTCATGGTGGAATTATTGTGTGTACAATAAATTTGCTAAATATGCAGTTTTACTGCTGATAATATAGTGCCACAATAAAGTCTCATTGAATGATAAGTCAAAAGTAAGAGCCTCAAGGATTCTAAATCTGTCTAGGGAACAATGCTAGATTCTGTATGATTGACTTATGATTAGTGATAAACTGCACATATGGGAGAAAGGAAAAATTGTGATAGCAAGTGATCACTTGTTTTGCTGGCTTAAGTCTCTCAAGGGACCAAAAGGTGGGATAGGAATGAATGGAGTCCAATACTCCCATTTCTAGAGAATTTCAATATTGTATTTAATTGTTCTTGCTGTAGCTGCCATAATTCAATTTGGGTTAATAACTTTTTATCTCTTTCTGGAGTTTGATATCGGAATTTCTCACATCTTCTGGCTGTCAGCACATGAAATGTCCACTGCCCCAGCACCTACTGTTATTAGGGAAAAAATAGATATTTTTACATTATGGAGCTCTTGTGATTTTCTTGTCAATGAATAGCAGTCAGCAGTGACATTCCTGTCTCATTGCACTCACTTGTCAATTATATTTCACTCCTTTTGAATCATAATCTAATTGCTACAGAGACAGGTTCTCTCTTGAACTTAATAACCAATGCAACTACTACTCCTCATAGCATATACATATAAATACTCCATCATACAGGACTATAATGTTTTCACTAGGTCAGCTGTGAGATGCCCTGGGTTTAAAAAAGACTTACAAAGGGCAGTTAAAAAGATTTAAAATAACCAGGGAGATGGAAGGTCCTACTCCCACCTTGCTGGTAAGAGCAGTTAGATGTCAAAGTACAAGAGGATATAGGGGAGCACACTACAATGGTGAATCCAAGAATGCTTATTCAAACAACAAATACAACATTTCGGGGCGCCCTGTCCCTTCCTCAGGTACACTCATAAAGTGTCTGACATCTCAACACTTTCTGTTCTGTGCTGCCTTCATGATCATATCCCCCTGTGTTTTACATAAAGAGAGATTGCTATGCCAGCAATATAGCAAATGGTGAGCTATCAGCTGCTGTACAAGATGTACTTTCACAGCTTACCGTTCATATATTTGTCCACTCAAAAAAGAGTAGTTACATAGTTATATAGTAATTGAGGTTGAATAAAGACACACTTCTATCAAGTCCAACCTTTACACCCTCCTTTTTAACCCTACCTAACAGTTGATCCAGAGCAAGGCAAAAAAAAAGGGGGGGGGGTTCCTTCCTGACTCCAAATGACAGTTGTAAAGTATCCCTGGATCAACCATAACTGCAGGATATGTATTAATACCAGTAATTCTCAATATGTTTTCATTTTAGAAACTTATCTAGCCCACTTTTAAAGCTATTCAATGAACGTGCCATTACCACATCTGCTGGAAGACAGTTCCACAGTTTCACCATTCTCACTGTAAGGAATCTTTTCCTAATCTGAAGATGAAATTTCTTTTCTTCCAACCTTAAAGGATGTCCACGTGTCCTCTGATATGACCTATTAGTGAACAATGCACCAGAGAGTTTATTGTATGGCCCATTAATATATTTGTATAAAGCGATCATATCCTTGTTTCTACTAGAACCCCCAAATCTTTTTCCAGAGATTCACTTAGCAGAGTTATTTATGGTGTATTTTTTATGGTGCATTTTGATAATCTATCTAGGCCAGCTTGCATCAATTGCACATAATTTAAAGTTTACAAAGCTCTACATAGTTTAGTGTCATCAGCAAACACAGAGACCTTGCTCACAATGCCCCCTTATAAGTCATTTATAAACAGATTAAAAAGAAGTGGCCCCAGAACCCTGAGGCACTCCGATTATAACTTTAGCCCCTATAGATGTAGCTCCATTGACCAACACTCTCTGTTTGCAATCCAATAACCAATTCTCGGTCCATATACAAATGTTTTTTTCTAGGCCAACAGTCCTCAGTTTATACATTAGTCGCCTATGTGGCACAGTATCAAAAGCTTTATCAAAATCCAAGTACAGTATACTATATCTACTGCTATGCTTACTCACTACTTCATAGAAGTAAAGTTTTCTGACACAATCTATTTCTCATAAATCCATGCTGACTAGTACTAATAAGATCAGTTCTGGAAACAAAGTCAAGGATATGATCCAGTAACAAAGTTTCCAGCACCTTCCCTACCACTGATGTTAGAATTACAGGTTTATAGTTATTAGAGATGGCCGAAACTCACCAGTTTTGTTCCGTTTTCGGATTCCCGGATCTTGGGAAAATCCCAAAGATCCGAAAAATCTGAAAACGCAACAGATTTTTGATTATTATCAAAAATAGCCTTAAACATTCAATAATCCTTGAAAATATGATCGGAGTCTACTTTCGAGTTTCCGAAAGTATTTTCGAGTATTATTGAACGTTCAAGGCTATTTTCGATAATCCTCGAACGTTCAATAATTATAGAAATTAGGCTTCGAAGTCCGGAAATCAGGATGATCTGTCTGGATTCGGATGGATCATTCAGATGTCAGAACCAAGGTGTTCCGTGTCGGATCCGGATCTCTAATAGTTACCAGACTGAGAATGACTATCTTTTTTGAATATTGGTATTACATTTTTTTTTCCAATCCTGCGAAACATCACAAGACAAAAGTGAAGCTGAAAAGATAAGAAACAGTGGTCTGGTCTAGAGAAAACTGGTCTAACTCCTTTAACATCTGAGAATGTATTTCATCTAGTCCTAGGGCTTTATTTATATTAACATTGTCTAATTGTTTCCATGTGTCGGCCAGAAAGAATATTCCTCATTTATACCCTTCATAATATTACAGTCACTACTTATATTATTACAGACACTACTAAGGAATAGGATTTTCTATAGTGACTACAGAGGGGGGAAAAAGGCTTAGCACATTTTTCTTTTTGGCATCAGGGTTAAATTTGCTTTGATCTGCTATCCATATTTAATTTTCTATTTTAGCTAGTTTAACCACCGTATGCACATTCCCCAGGCACTGGTGATGTCACGCACACGAGATTTGGGGTCTGTGATCCGCCTATATCTACATCCTTCTTTAAGTAATATAGTTTGCTTTCTTGTACCCCTTATTACAGATTTAATACTCCCTGTAAGCCTCTGATTTTTAAAATTTTAAAAGCCTTTTCCATTTTTCCATTTCCCTTTTTACCTGAGCATTAAGCCAGACAGGAGTGGGCCTAATTTTTTTACACTTGTTCCCTAAATTTAGAAATTTAGAAATGTGTATGGAAAGGCCAAATTGCTGTTCTTTCTTATCTCTCCTTCTAAACATTTGTGGTCTGTATCTTCTCCAATAGAAGTGTCTTCTAGCTATTGAATCCTTAAAATTTTATAGAATCCCCAATATTTTTCCCTAGTCACTCGAATGGATATGTAATTAAAGCCCACCTGCCACTCTCTTGATAAAATTCCCGTGTTGCAGGTGTAATCAAGGCTGATTACCTCTCTCTTGATTAAAATTACCTGTGTTGCAGACATAATCATAGATGATTACTAGTCTCCTGAGTAAATTCACCTGTGCCGCAGAGATAATCAAGGCTGATTGCCTCTAATTGGATTAAAGCCATCTGTGTCGCAGGCATACTCAAGGCTGCATACATTTCACTTGATTAGATGCACCTGACTGGAAGGAACTTATACTGTGTCACTCTTACACACACACACTTTTCAAAAATAAAAATTCTAAAATTACAAATAATAAAAATGTAAGTGTTGCCTTTCCAAAACGCACCCTTTGAAACCAAATTTAAAGTTTATAGCTTCCTTTTCTAATTTAAATAACTGTGTTTAGGGTATTTGTTCTTCTTCTTATAGTTACAGAACTCCACAAGCCAGCAGAGGAAGGCATCAAATGTACAGGATTTCCAAATGCTGGCCATAAATTTGCCTGATATCAGAGAAATGTATTATTATTCTTTGTTCTTCTCCTTTAAAGGATATTAATCCCAATATATATTGGGCCACAAAATATTAATTAAACAAAGCTAATTCTTGTCTTTTCTAATTTTGTTAGGCTTCTATTTTTACTTTTATTATGCCTGTCATGTCCTAGATATATCTTAACCTATTATGGAATGGTGCTCCTCCCTTCTCATAACTGTGCTGCTGTGTATTCCCCTAAGGGTGCCTTAGGGGAATACAATCTATGCAAAAAGTTGAATTATCCAGTATCTCCTGAAAGCCAGAGTCTACTTAGCAATACAAGTCCCCACATATAGGCACATCCACACTAAAAAATGCACATAATACAACGTCACTTATCATTACTTGGGTACCTTTATTGACCACAGACACTTCCAAATTAAATATTCCCTTTCCTAAAGCCCAACACCCCCAAAATACAAGACATCATACAGCTATTATAGCGATACAAACATGAAAACTTGCAGGTGGAAGGGCACACAGGACAGATAGTACATACGGGGTCCTTGCTCCTGGACTAAATTGTCTATAAGGATGGAGTCCAATGTTCCAAAACAGCCTAGTCTCAACCATGATGTACCAAAAATAACACATGCCAGAAGAATGTGTGTCAAACACTGGGGTATCGGGACTTACAATCGCCATATAGATTCACTTAGCGTGCCAACATTCGGCCTCTGGAAATTACACCGCTTGCTCGTCCACAATCAACCTTGTAGCTTCGCCTGTCCCATGCCAGAATGTGAACCACTGGCTGGTATCAGGTCTTGTTTGCAGCCTTCCAATTACGCCTCTTAGCACGCCATCCCCCCTTCACCCATCCCACCTCCACGCACTTGTGCCTATGTACAGATTACACACTTAACACTTTGGTACTGTATAAACAGTAAAGTTCTAACAGCTCCCAACACTAGATGGGCTATTCCAAGGAGCTCCTCTAACCTGTGGCCCTTCCGCCCGCCATTTTTTAGTGTGGATGTGCCTATATGTGGGGACTTGTATTGTTAAGTAGACTCTGGCTTTCAGGGGATACTGGGTAATGTCCTAGATATATACAGTATGGCTGAAATTTTGTCAATTAATAAGATGAGTTCTGCCAAAATTAACCTGGTTTCGTTTTTGCAACAAAAAGAAAAAACATCTATTATGTATTACTATTACCTCTCATTAAAATCACTATTGCTCCAAACTTACCCCCCCCCATTATTATCGTAAATCCCCATAACTTAAAACAGGTCTAAAAAAAGGGATATGGGTGGTTTGTAAAAATTATATAGGAGCCTATCAGGGAGATTCAATAAAAGTTCTTATAGTTAAAAATGGTGCCATTTTTGACATAACCAATCAGATGTTAGTTTTCAAATGTTAAATAAGATCTGATTGGTTGGAGCAAAATTGGCGCCATTTTTAACAATAAGAACTTTTATTGAATCTCCTTGTATGTTTTTTTACCATACCATATTTAACATATATATCAAAATTGGCCCAGCCGTTCGTAAGATTTTCTGGAACATTCAAAAAATTTATAAAGGTTGCGCAGTTGTTTGTTGCTGCAAGTACTTTTTTTGCTCGGGCTCTGACCACTGACCTGACTATTTCCCCCCATACCAACTGTCAATACTGCATACAGTATACAGCACACCAACTGTCAAACCATTCCAGCTAAAGCAAAACTGCTTACAGTAATGCTGAAGTGTAAGATGTTTGAGATTGGATATCTAAAGGAATAGGGGGCAGATCAACATGGTACACACCTTGCAATATTTTGGGCCGATCCACTTCAGTGTATCAGTCAATCGGGACAAAAAAATGCATGGCTTTGCAGCGACCCGTGACCAAAATCTGACCATTTGTTCATTCGAATAGGACAAACAGGCGATCAGACTCAAGTGGTGAATGTTTGGTCGGGACAAAGGATCCCATGATGTGTACCCAGCTTAACAAAATAAACAAAAAAGTATTTAAAAGTTGCAGGTGTAAGTCAAAGATATTAAAAAATTCCCTGCAGCCAGTCTCTGTGGGGAAGTGTGTATTTTGGGCTGTGATCAACTCGTTAATCTAGGTTTCTGGATTCATCATTTTCCCCAAATTGGGATTAATACAGTAGTTTCCCACACACACAACGTAAGTTAAAGGTTTCTTACATTTGATATATGCTTTTTAAGAAATCTATTTCTTTAAGTGTTCTGATTAAAATCACTCTCTTAATTTTATCTCCCCAAAATATACACCTCAACTTGAGTCAAATGCACAAACTATATAAATAACTGGGGAGTAGAAGGGGTAGAGCAAAGGCACAGAGTGGGTGGTATGGGGCGGGGTTAAGGGCATTTCAGGTGGGGAGTGGGTGTTCCAAGGGTGGGGCTGCCAGGTTAGTTTCTAGAACAGGATTTCATCCCTGATTGGGGGATTTGGGATCTTGTCCCTGCAGTCCAGAGAATCCCATCCAAATAGGGAAACCTAAGTAACAGAGGCCACACTACCACTGGCGCTGGAGAGATAATTACACATTTTTCTGGAACATAAATATACACATTGACTATATATATATATATATATATATATATATATATATATATATATATATGTATATATATATAAAGCTTCCGGTGGACAGAGCACTCGCAGGTCTTCTCTTTTGCTTAAATATTTGTTAATACATCAACGCGTTTCGGCTGACACGGCAGCCGTCCTCAGGATGTGACTTCCATACAGGTAAGTGAAAATATAAAACCTTGGATACGACCCAACCCGCCCCCTGTGCTCCTCCCACCACATGTTAACCCTAAGAATACCAACTGAAACAGTGTAACTTTAACGGTGTAACTTGACATCATGACCATAGCTAATACCACTAGTGTGTGGGGACACATGAGTATACTATTAAGTTTTAAAACAACCTAATACCATTTCCCCATAAATAAACAGATGCACTTAGTAAGAATAGTAAAAGCAGTAAAAACAGTAAAAAGCGCGTTGATGTATTAATAAATATTTAAGCAAAAGAGAAGACCCGCGAGTGTTCTGTCCATCGGAAGCTTTGTTTATATCATACAGAGGCACCGGGGCATATGAATGGGAAGCATGAGTGCGTCACCCATGGTGAACTATATATATATATAATGTTTCAAAAGGAGTCCCGTGCACTTGGGAATTTTCTAAACAAATACAACTTTATTGTGTTACATAAAGGCAACGTTTCGACTCTTGTCTAGTGCCTTTCTCAAGCCTATCCAAACAAACACACTTCTGTGACTCCTGAGACTCCTCCCCTATGAAACATCTGTGGACAAAACAAGTGATCAAGCTTCAATTACACGACTATACAGTAATTAAGTAGTTTAAGTGCTTCTAGTGCCAAAGAATTTTTATCGGTATATTAGAAACTAGTGTTAAAAGTAGTAGATAATAAAATATAATAAAATATATTAACCCTTTCACTGCCAGGAGATTTTCATTTTTTTTTGCGTTAACTGCCAGAAGAATTTTCAGGATTTTGCCCTCAATCACTTTAGACTAATTTTACAGTAGGAAACCTTGCAGTAAATCAGGAATATTATACATTGTTTTTTTCAGCACAAAGTGTACTTTAACATGGTAACAGAATTTTGTAACTTTTCTGGAAATTTTACTGGAATTATGGGTAAAATATGTAAAAAAAATGAAAAATTTGCAAATTTTCATGGATTTTTCCCATTTTTACTTATAGTTATCTTAAGGTTACACACAAAAATCTTACTGTTTCTAAAAGCTCAGATACTCCCGTGTACAACGATACCAGATATATGTAGGTACCCCACTTTTCCTGTACAGGAGACCCCCCCAAACTAAAACTGCACCTTCAAGAATATTACACCAAATTAAAATGTGTAACCACTACTGACAGTTAACATAGAATATCTTCCAAATTAACTAAAATATCCCCACAAGTGAGATATTTTTAGAAACTACACACCCACAAGATTTTATGAGTGAGGTAAGTTTTGATCAAAATGCAGATACCCGGACGCAGCTCTTCATCCAATAGTAAGTTATTTTCTCACATTTTCCTTTTTTTCCTCAACTGTAAAATCAGAGACAAAATCAAATGCGAATTTCAGCTAAAAACTGTGGAGGAAAGTTCAAACGCATCTCAAATATGAAAGCCTAACCCCTCCCGAATAAAACGGTATGCCACATTCATGGGTGTACCCAGAGACATGGCTACCAACTAACCCAGAGCGTGACCAGTGCCAAATGTCAGTAGCAGCAAAAAAAAATTAGCCAGTTTTGTATTTGAACAGTCTGCAGTTTTTCCACAAAACACCCCCCCAACTCAGAAATACCCCCCACAAACTATATATTCCTGAAATCTACACACCTTCAGCTATGTAACGCTGTAGTTTGTTCATTCATACCATCAATGGTGTGGTCGCAGTTCTTCGTAGAAGTTTGCACTTTTACCAGATTTTCAAAAAAAATGAACATCAAACAACATTCAAAAAGGTAGAAATCATGCCAAAACCTCATGGAATGTAAAAAAAATTTACCAAATATCAATCTCCCAAATGTCCTGAATCAAACGGTATGCCATATGTGTGGTTACACACGTGGACGTGGAAGCGAAAAGCCACAAAGTGAGACAATGCACAATGGCTCAGAAACGGCGAAAATATTTAGCCAATTCCGAATTTGGACAGTCTGCAGTTTTATCCACAAAACACCCCCGTAACTTAGAAATAACCCCCACAAACTATATATTCCTGAAATCTACACAACTTCAGCTATGTAACACTGTAGTTTGTTTCTCATACCATCAATGGTGTGGGCGCAGTTTCTCATAGAAGTTTTCGCATTTGTCTGAAAAAATGAACAAAAACAACTTCAAAAGGTAGAAATCATGCCAAAACCTCATGGAATGTAAAAAAAATTACAAATATAATCTCCCAAATGTCCTGAATCAAACGGTATGCCATATGTTGTGGTTACACACGCGGACGTGGAAGCAAAAGCCACAAGTGAGACAATGCAATGTGCTCAGAACACGCGAAATATTTAGCCAACTTCGAATTTGGACAGCCTGCAGTTTTTTCCACAAAACACCCCCATAACTTAGAAATAACCCCCACAAACTATATATTCCTGAAATCTACACAACTTCAGCATGTAACACTGTTTTGTTCATTCATACCATCAATGGTGTGGGCGCAGTTCTTCATAGAATTCGCATTTGTCTGAAAAAATGAACAAAAAACAACTTCAAAGGGTAGAAATCATGCCAAAACCTCACGGAATGTAAAAAAAAGTTACTAATATCAATCTCCCAAATGTCCTGAATCAAACGGTATGCCATATGTGTGGTTACACACGCGGACGTGGAAGCGAAAAGCCACAAAGTGAGACAATGCACGATGGCTCAGAAACAGCGAAAATATTTAGCCAACTCCGAATTTGGACAGTCTGCAGTTTTTTCCACAAAACACCCTGATAACTCAGAAATACCCCCCACAAACTATATATTCCTGAAATCTAAACACCTTCAGCTATGTAGCACTGTAGTTCGTTCATTCATACCATCAATGGTGTGGGCGCAGTTCTTCGTAGAATTTCGCATTTCTACACAATTTTCTGGAAAAATAGAGAAAAATACACTTCAAAGTTACAAAATCACACCTAAACCCCATGTAATGTAAAAAAAACTTACCAAATATCAATCTCCTAAATGTCCTGAATCAAACGGTATGCCATATGTGTGGTTACACACACGGACGTGGAAGCAACTAGACAAAATGTGAAACAATGCGCAGTGCGCCAATAACAGCATTTTCCCAGATTTTTCAAACTGAACACCCCTCTAACTTGGAAATACCCCCGCAAAACTATATATTCTCATAATCTACATACCTTCAGCTACGTAACGCTGTAGTTTGTTCATTCATACCATCAATGGTGTGGGCGCAGTTCTTCATAGAAATTCGCGTATGTCTGAAAAAATGAACAAAAAACAACTTCAAAAGGTAGAAATCATGCCAAAACTCCATGGAATGTAAAAAAAAGCTACTAAATTTCAATCTCCCAAATGTCCTGAATCAAACGGTATGCCATATGTGTGGTTACACACGTGGACGTGGAAGCCAAAAGACACAAAGTGAAACAATGCACAATGGCTCAGAAACAGCAAAAATATTCAGTCAAATCTGAATTTGAACAGTCTGCAATTTTTCCCCACAAAACAACCCCCACAAACCATATATTTCTCAAATCCACACACCTTTATCTACGAAATTCTGTAGTTTGTTCATTCTTACCATCAATGGTGTGGGCGCAGTTCTTCGTAGAAGTTCGCAGTTTTAGCAGATTTTCTAAAAAATTTGAATAAAAACACTCTCAAAGGTAGAAATCATGCCAAAATCCCAAGTAATGTAAAAAAAAGTTACCAAATATCAATTTCCTAAATGTCCTGAATCAAACGGTATGCCCTATGTATGGTTACACACGCAAACGTGGAATCAACTAGCCACAAAGTGAGCCAATGAACAATGGCCCAATTACAGCAACTTTTCAGATTTGTCAGACTAAACACCCCTCTATATTAGAAATACCCCCCAAAACTATATATTCTTGGAATTTACACACCTTCAGCTACGTTACGGTGCCATGCTTTCATACATACATGAAGAATTCCAGACCAAAGAAATCCAAAGAATTCCGTGTTTTTAGGAGGTTTTGTGAAAAATAAAATAAGATGATTCAAAGATTGAAATCCTACCTAAACCAACTTGACAAGCAAAAAAAACCCACTAAATGTCAATCTCCCACGTATCCTACATCAAACGGTATGCCATATGGGTGGGTGCACAGAGAGACGTGGCCACCAACTAGCTCAAATGGGACGCATGCACAAGTGTAATTACAAGAAAAAAATCAAAGTTCTCTGTAATTTCAAACAGCCCCAAAACTTGGAAATGCCCCCCACAAATAACCCCCCCACTAAATATCACTCTTCCACATGTTCTGAATCAAACGGTATGCCATATGCGTGGATGTACACAGAGACGTGGCCACCAACTAGCTCAAATTGGACGCATGCACAAGTGTAATTACAAGAAAAAAATCAAAGTGTTCTGTAATTTGAACAGCCTAATCAATTTTGAAATACCCCCCACAAACTATATATTTTTGGAAGCTACACACCTTCAGCTACGTGATGGTATCATGCTTTCGTATATACGTGAAGAATTCCAGACGCTGCTATTCATAGAACTCCGTGCTTTTAGGAGATTTTGTGAAAAAATAAAATAAGGACTCAATGGTTGAAATCCTACCTAAACCCACTTGGCAAGTAAAAAAACCCACTAAATGGCAATCTCTCACATGTCCTGAATCAAACGGTATGCCATAAGGGTGGGTGCAAACTGAGACGGGGCCACCAACTAGCTCAAATGGGATCCATGCGCAGTTGCAATTACAAGAAAAAATTAAAAAACGCCACAACCCACCCCCCTACCCTATACCCACTCCCCCTTTTAGTGGAAAACCAGTTAGTACGGAGAGTCACACAAGTTTTTGCACACTTTACTGATCCTAAAAAATCAATACAGTCTTTTTTTGGTACCTCTGCAAAATTTCCTACTAAAATAGGCTTAGTTTCCTTTGAAATCCAACAAATAAATGATCTGCGTTTATTTTACCGATATCACCGGGGACATTGAGAAGCTTGGAGAAGACAACGTTTTTTGCTAATTTATAGTTTTAGGGTAAAAAAAAAAAAAGGTGTGTGTATCACTTTAAGATTTTTTTTGTGTGCATTTCCCCTTTTTTTGGGGGATCATTCCCAAAGATGATCATCAAATCATCTTAGGGAATGATACCGAACTTGGAATACGGGCAATAATGCCCGTTTTCCAATTTGAAATCCGATCGGAAAAATCACTTCCCGGTAATCATTTTCTAGGAAGAGATTTTTCATTCATTGGCAAAGATCAATAATTTGGTGATCAGAAGTGACCACCAAATTATGATCTCTGTCCCCATTTTTTTTCTAAGTCTTCGCTAAGTAGCAAAGACTTAGAAAAAATCCTATTTGTGAATGGAAATTTGAGTTCCATTCACAAAATGTATAGTACAGCTGTCAGCTTGACAGCTTGTTCTATACTAGGTACAGCAGCATGATCTATATAGAGATCATGCTGCAGTACCTCCACTGGACCACCGGGGGCAGCATCTTACCTCTCTAAGGGAAGACCCCGGTGAAGCAGGAAGCTCAGTGATGTCACCGGGGTCTCCCTTTCCGGAAAGAAGATTTCCTCCTCTCCTTCTCCACGTGGGACCGGCTGCCGGGCTGCAGGTAGGGATATCTTCCGATCCCCCCCTCGGATTTGGACACAACCGAGGGGGGATCGAGGGGGCTAGGGGGGCAGTTGAATACTGCCCCCCGATCGCCCCTAGCGGGGTGCAATTTTTTTCGGGGGACTTAAAGCCACAGATCGTATATTCACGATCTGTGGCAGTTTGAGTATTCACTGCACAGATCGTGAATATACGATCTGTGGCAGGGAAAGGGTTAAAAACTAGATAAATAGTGTTAAAAGTGTAAACAAGGATGGTAAAACATATTGTAATGAACCGCATAAATCATTAAAGCAGACACAATGTGTAAACTATGCTAGACATATGCGGACCTGAATGCAACATACTAGTAGAGAATGTCCCTTGGGAATATCCCAAGTGTATAAGAAGAAGTTCAAAAATTTTTTTTATTTTTACCATCCTTGTTTACACTTTTAACACTATTAGTTTTTAATATAAAAAAATGGTTCTGCACTGATGGCACATAGACTCGCTTTTATTATCTACTACTTTTAACACTAGTTTCTAATATACCGATAAAAATTCTTTGGCACTAGTAGAACTTTAACTACTTAATTACTGTATAGTCGTGTAATTGAAGCTTGATCACTTGTTTTGTCCACAGATGTTTCATGGGGGAGGAGTCTCCCTTACACTATTTATTGCTTTCACAGAAGTGTGTTTGTTTGGATAGGCTTGAGAAAGGCTCTAGACGTGAGCCGAAACGTTGCCTTTATGTAACACAATAAAGTTGTATTTGTTTAGAAAATTCCCAAGTGCACGGGACTCCTTTTGAAACATTCTATCTGTTTGATCTTTTTGTAGCACCGGGGTACCTTGAATCCACTTACCTGTTTCCGTTGGGAGTGTGCCTGCTAGATTGCTTGGATTATATATATTATATATATATATATATATATATATATATATATATATATTATATATAGATATATAAAATATATTATATATATATAGCTGTGTGATCAGTCCGGTGTGAGACAACAAATCACCAGTTGATTGATTAGATTGACCTTGGTATGTTTTTCTACTTGCTTAGATGGATGGATGGATGGAGATATAGATGTGTGCATGCATATATTTTCCAAAGGCTAATTTATTTTAATATACTTTGTTCACTAACTTCTGGCACTAATATATTATAATAGGTACCAAGGCAATATTCCTGTGAACACCTTTGAGGCTCATATTTTTGTGTATACACACGCATTCATCTACATACAAATACATTTTATCCAGACACATGTACATTTATTTATAAAGGCACATATTAAACATAAATGGTTGGGAGTAATCTGTTTTAGATTTCACAGTTAATGAGAAGTAATTGGCTCTTAATTAAATTGTGTGTTTGTATTTCAGCCCAAAGCATTGCAGTTCCTACAATAAAAAACCTTTTTTACATTTAACAAGAAATCCCATGGCTGTAATAAGTAAACTGGTGTGGTGATAGATGGGGAGTGTGTTTAGAAATGAGAAATGACTTCGTTCTAATGATCCAGCTGTCACTTAGTTTTCTGTGTCAACCCCAAAATCTCTTGTTTAATGGATGCTAATGGAGCCTTTTCTATATTTAATCATGGCTGGCAGAGTAGAGAGTGGGGGTTTCAGCCACAGGCAAACAAACATGGATGGCAAAAAGGAAATAAGAAAGACATTTTTAGAAACCCAACAAGTTCTACAAGGTGGCAACATATTATTTTATACACTGAAATATTCAATGCCTTGTGTCTGTCATAATTATGTGGTGTAAGAAAACTGCAAAATCAAACATGCCAAAAATTTGTACTTTAAAGGAGAACCTTTTCTTTATGCTAAAGTAATAATAGAACACCTATATATTCTAAGATAATTTTTTAGTAAGTTGCATTTAGTACACAGACATCCCACCCTGCCCTTTCAGGCTTCTGGGCAGGGTGGGAAAAGGGGCGGGATGAGGTGGGTGAGATGTCATGTGGGGGTGGGGCATGTTGTCAAGCAGGACAGGGCTAGCCTTCTAGGGGTGGTGGGAGGCAGGGTTAGGGAGGAGTCAGAAGCTTTCCTGGGGCATTCCAGGGGCGTGGCTATCAAAAGGGGCATGAATGAGGAGGAGACTAGAGTCTCCTCTGAGTCGCGGCAGTCTGGGGTGGTCTCGCGGGAGTGCGGGAAACCACCCCAGAATGAGGGAGACTCCTGGACAATCCGGGAGAGGTGAGATACCTGAGTGCATGTAAGTAATAGATTTTGTAACTAAGATGTTCTTCCATGTTGTTGCCAGTACAACTCACAGCCCATGCCCCCCTGACCCCAGTATTCACTGTCTCTATGCACAGAATATTTTCTATACAGATATCTCCACTCCAATAAGGAAGACCCTGATAAGACTTTAAAAAAATGCTTGTTACCATGCAGTTTATTCTCCAGCCAACGTGCATTGTTGTTGTTACATCTGTTTCTAGCTAAAGATAAAGTTTGTAAATGTACCTTTCTGGTGGCACAACATACATATACCATGTTTTAAGAAACACGCAGCACATGAGGTCACAGGTTCAAATCCCCTCTCTTACTTATAAAACAATACAAAATAGTATAATGGCTGAATGCACAACTTTTTTGTTTGTTTCCATTATTTTTCTGTTGGGATAGTGCTCTGCTTTTATTAAGACATGTTTATCAAGAGTAAATGAGGTTGCAGGTTTGATTCTCCAGACTAACTTTTATTTTTTAATAAATTATTATGTTTCTAACATCCATGCTAGCTAATAAATAAACTGCAAATGTAACTTGTTTGGTATAAAAAAACAAAGGCATTTATTATTGTAAGGGACAGGAGCATTTAAATATGTTCACACAAAAACTGCACTGAGCTGTAAAATTATTAGCTGTTATCTTCTATGAAACAAAGATGCAACTTCCCGTAATGTGTATTGAAAACCCTTAGCTGGGTGTGCCCAGCTAAGGTGGATAATGGGAGCTGGTTAACCCACAGGTTAATTTCATAAATCACCCAGCAGCCACAGCAAAAAAAGAGGTGAGATATTTGTATCTTTGTGAATTGGCTCTGTCTATTGGGGCAAACTTTAGTTCCCCTTTAAATACACAGTTCTCTGAAAAGCAGGAGTGAGCACTCTTATTCTTGCCATCAAGGAAAGGAAAACAGTTTTCCACTTGTACTTATGGCTTACAGCTGTCCTGCTTACCACTTGTTCTCATTTGCACATGTGCTACAATATTGGTGGGAGGGACTAGGCTTCATACAGGAAAGCTTTCAACTTCAAGCCTTTGAGCTTGGAGGAAAGAGCAGGAGGTAGGAGTGCTCTCTCCTACTACAGAGATAACCACTGGCCAAAAGTAAAACTTCTGAAAAACAACATTAGTGTTACTTTAAAGCAATGGGTGCTGCCCAGGCCAATAAATTATATTTTAGATATAAAGCAATGCTAAAACTCAATATTCTTTGGACATATTTAGTTCACTACATTTAGTTTAAGACTAACTAGATTAAACCAAAATAATTTAATATCCAGTAAATATCAGTCTGCACTAAATCTTTCCAAAGGGTAGGCAGAACACACAGCCAGATTTAAAGGGCATGTCCACCTTTTTAAAAAAATTTCTGTAGTGTAGGGGACGCTGCTATAGTAGTTTGTAAAAAACTAAGCCGAACTCTACTTAGACAGCCTTGTTCCCCCGGCGTTCAGAGACGGCTTTTTACACAAATTACTTTTTACTTTCACAACTATAGTATGTATAAGTATAGTATATACTTAGTTATGCTTTACTCTATAATTAAATATATGTAAGTAGCCCTTACAATCAATCGGTATTTGCCGCAACCATTACACATTTAAGGCCTTGGTGTTGCAATAAAATTACATATAATATAGGTACAAACAGTTTTATAAAATAAAAAAGGTAAAAAGATTCACAGACCATAACTCACTAGAAGTCCTGTCGGGGCATGAAGGAAACATATGATCCATACACATTTAGAATGTCCCCTCAATATGAACAAATTTATAGGGGATACAATGATTTTTAAGCCCCTTGTTGTAAGATTACCCTCTTTAACTATTCATGAGGTGGGAGTGTCCAGGAATGTCCAGATTTATGACATGTTACAACCATTCATACCTTCCTCAGTTAAGCAGATTCCATATAAATTTAGATAAATACATTGTACTGGGATATAGACCACATATTCCTCTCCTTTAGTAATTATCAAATCCTACAATACCAAACACGACCCGTGTATAATACATATTTCCCAAGATATTAATAACTCCCTCAGACAGTGGAATAAGGCCCCCTTGTTGGGTATCTTTCCGATGGGCCTACCTTCACATTCATAAATATGATATTGATATATGGATATCACATTCCCATATGTGAATATTCTCATGATTAATTTAATGCTGGCCTATCTGTGACCTTTAGGGAAACTGATCAGGCCACTGATATTTAGCAGAGACAGGTTCTGGTTTGGGAAAAGGTTCAAGGTTATCTTGGCATCCAAGGTTTTGTCCTCTGGACTCGCAGTCCCTAACTATGTATGACCATTCAGCTCCCAAACGGAGTGTTTTAATGTCGTAAAAAAAACACACAATCTTTTATAATATTGGGTTAAAGAGGGTTTTGCAATTATTTTACAGAAGCTGTGCCATTTTCAAATATGTTTGAAAACAGTGCATCCCTCCCGATACAGTACCACTTAAGTTTTGCGCAAGTTTGTAATGTGAAACTTAAGGGGGTATTGTAAGGGGCCATTAGAGGAGTGCAAAGACAAGCATCTTACCTTGTAGAGTTCCTGCAATGCCATAATGGACTTAACCACCTATTGCATTGTGGGCTCTCGGCAAGGTAAAATGCTTAATATTGGATCTCAGCCATAGTTTTTTAGTAAAGGGCCACTTCTTTTCCCAGTGAAGGTAACCTTAAAGTAGAAGGTTTTATGGGTGCACAGCAAACCTAAAATATATCTTGATATACATTTCTCTAGGCAGTCAGAAAAAAATAACTTTACTGTATCGTTAACATTCTATTTTTTTTTTATTATTACAACTCTTCTCTGCTCAATTTACACATTCTTTACAGACAGGAAAAAAATAATAGCGCTCATTTACAAATGCCTATAGCTCTACAGAATTCTCTGATGAAAGTGAAAGTCTCAGAAAAATCATTAAATATATGTTTAATTAAAGTAATGACAAAATTTCAAAAGCATCTTCAGGTAGTGCTAAAAACCATCTGCAATAACTGTGTTAAAGGAAAACCAGTGGCTAATAGAGAAATAAATATGCTTTATAGCTGTCTGGGAAGGAATTTTCTACTCCTTTCCTAAATTATTTTCATGAATATTTTACTCAAATTATACCGAACATCTAACCGAGCTTGTATGCAGTTTATCGTTTACTAGGTTGATTTATGCCATAAATTCAAAGTGCTTCATAAGTGCCTATGTCACAGTGAGTCTAAAGATCTTTACTGACGCAAACACTGACATTGAAGAAGTAAAGGTTAATATGAAGAATGACAAAATGCAATTTCTGCTAGGATAACTAAAACTGCATTTCTATAGATGCTAGAAACTAACTATCATTCTGCTAAGAAAGCTAGATGTGGAAATATGGATGTGGAAAGGGTTGGAATTAATAGTGCCCATACTTGTGCGACCTCGGTCACAAGCTCATAATCAGATTCTGATAGGATATAATTGTGAGTTTGACCAATGCGCGCATACACAGGAACGATTGTTCCCTATATATTTTATACAGAATGATCATTAAGTTCTAGCATACATGGTAACAATGTTATCATCCCCCTGTACTGTACTAAAGGGAGACTGTTTGAACAAACAGGCTGGGATGCTGACAATGTTAGCCCATTGGCATCATAAACTATCCATACACATGCCCAATGTTCAGCAAATACCAACAGATCTGAAATGAATACCTTTACTTAAAGCTAATCAGACTTTTTGAATATTCATAGGCCAAGTGCAACATTTATCTAATGCAAACCTCCATAGGAAGAGTAAAATAATATACATTTATTACAACTTTAGCTAAATTAAATGCTAGATACCAGCCTCTAAATCTCTGGCCCTTCATTCGGGCATGGTTGGTGGTCTGACAAAAAACAATGCCCATCTGAGCTGCCACACATGTCGTCTGGAAAGCCAGCTGCTCATTTGTCGCAAATTATACATTTGTAACCAGACTTTAATTGCTGATAATCCATTTTTTACTGTAAACCTTGTATTACCTTGTATTGTATTTATTTTCTTATTTAGCACTTCATATTATTCAGCACTTCACTTTTATGTAACCCATTTACATATGGCCCTTCCCAGAGCCTACAATCTGACCACTTTATTTGTCACACACATCCAATCTGGGTGTCTTGTGTGACATTTGTGATGGTAGCAGCATTTACTTAGTTGGGCCCCACGATGCCAGCTAAGATATACAAATAGGATGGTTCAGCTGCACCTTTTTGTTCCAGCAGTTAGGTAATTGCTGATGTATCTGATGCACAGGCTGCAATCTGGGTTACGTCTATCTGATTCACCTGCATCCTAATCATAAAGAATGTTGTGAAAATGGCACTAAGATCATCAATTCTTCCAGGTTAGGACTGGTATATATTAATAATATTAATTTTAATGTTCAGTGCTATATAAGAAATAAATAATTCATGTAAATGCTGTATATTTATTGTAGACAACGCATGATCTTCCCACTATTACACAAGGTGATCCTCCTTGGGTTCCCAAGCTCCAGAGGGCCCCCAGGCAAAACGTTTTTCTAGTAGAATTATAGAAACAATTATTATAATAATTGCAACCTTCCAGCTGCCTGACAAACTACACATTCCTACCCCTTTATTCTATATTCATCATTGTTTCTACTGCTTTAATAATAAAATAAATACATGTACAGTGATCCTGCTTTTGTTTCACAATTTTTGCAATCATTTCTAGTGAATTAAACATATCCAGTACATTACAGTGAAGACAGCAATAAATTGATTTAATGAGTTACTAGGTCGCTGCTCAGAGATGGGCTATCTCACACAGAGCAGTACAGGCTGCAATATTCAGATTTACACATTGCTTGGGTATTTGTCTGTCTCAATCTATCTGAGGTCTTAGTGACAGCTTTGCGTGACCAGGGCAACAATTTCTGTATAAGGAATGCTGAACTGAGCACCATCTAGGGAATTCTGGTTCTTCATCTCTTCTCCATCTCTGTTTCTCATCTCCTAACTTCTGTTTAGGTGGTACTAATCATTCATGCTGTATTAGATGTTGTAGCATTGATATTCCAAAACCATTTAGCAATTTATAATTTTAACACTCTTCGTCATCTCTACTGTCACTTTAATTCCACAGACAGGAAGCAGGAGCCAAGGCAGACAACAGCAAAGCAAAACTTTTGTTGTAGATAACTGGTGTTGACAGTGTGGGTTTGCTTGTGGTTTAATGGAACGATTTTTGTCTTCAGTATTTGAAATGAAAACCGTGTTTAATTTCTTTAAGTAGTTTCAGTGTAATCTGTCAGCAATCACAAAGCTTTTTAAAGTATGCACACAATGGCAGGCATTCAGTGTTATCATTGGAATCTTTTAGTCTTTCTGTATTAGTAGAACCTTTAATGCTATTTTTTAACCCCTTGCAATAATCAATCCCATTCTGTTTTTAAACATGGTCATACAAGCTTTTGTCTAATTGATCTTTGGCGGCTTGGTACATATCATACACACAAATACTGACGATTGATCGGTCGGGACTTTCGGTCATGGCAAAAGAAGCCACGGCTGACAGTTTGCCACGACCTATCATGCTGTCCAATTGACACTGAATTTTTGCCCCTATTGACCTATACCTATAAATATCAGTCGGTCTCCCCAAAAAATCTGCTCACCCAAGCATATAAAATGCAATAGGTTACCTACTGCCTTTTGTTAAGTAATCAGTCCAGTTAATAAGTGACTGTTCTGTTTCTGTAACCATTTCTTCTATAGAAGTCAGTGCAGAATGTATATCTTATTATTACCCTCTTTATATTATATTTTATATTATTATTATATTTTTGGACTGTAAAAATAGAATTGTAATATGCAGATTTCATTAGTGTTTGGGCTCTATCTTTCACAACATCCCTAAAATTACTTTTAAGCTTCCACAGTTCCAGATATTGTATCTGTATTCAATTAGATCAACTGGACTTGAAGTTTAGTTCTTGAAGACGTTTCGCTAGTCATCCGACTGGCTTTCTCAATTCAGAATGACTTATACAAGAATCTGTGGTAATTATGTACCCTGGAAAGTCCCAATTAGCATATCACAGCCAAGTGTTATGGGCGTGATTGGATAGTGGCTAAGGGGTGTTATAGGAACGCCCAGAGTAAGGTGTCAAAACAGCATTGTACATGGCAGACAGTTGGTGTCAAACCCCCCAACCTCTATTTAGGCTTGGTTTCTTTATTTTCACATTAATGGCCTCCTTAACACCTCTCTTGAACCAGTCACGTTCCTTTGCCAATATGTTAACATTACAATCTTCAAAGGTATGTCCTTTATCCTTAAGATGCAGGTACACGGCTGAGTCCTGACCCGAGGAATTGGCTCTTCTGTGCTGGGCCATACGTTGATGCAAATGCTGTTTGGTCTCCCCCACATACAAAAGCATATTCCAGATATTGTGTTCAATCGACCAATATCTGCTAAAAATTACTTTAAATCTGCCACACACAGATTGCATTCCACCTGCATACTTGCTAATATTGCCCCTTTAACAGTTACACTTATAGAAACAACATAGTACAGAGCTGCAGAGGGAGGATAATGAAGTGAATCAACTGAAACACTGTCTAGAATGAGAGCTGTCATGAGATCTGACTGAAATCCAGTGCGGTGAGCTCCTTACTATTTGGTGCAGTTATACTGGAAAAAGTGATAACATTAACTATTTACAAATGACAGAAAAAAAAACAAGGCAAATAAAAAATTAGTAAGTAAATAGAAAGATATAAGGTGAGTGAAAATAAGGGTGTACGCGTCCTTAAGAGTAATGCTGAGACCAATCAAGCACTAGTGATGGGATCTGGTTCCAACTCAGATCCAGATCCAACACAGAACCTCTCGGTTTCTGAAATCTGAATGTTTCATCCAAAACTGGATGGAACGTTCAGATTTCGGGACTTCAGAGGGAGTTTTCAATTTTTATCGAGTGTTCAAGCTATTTTCTAAAATTCTCGAAAATAGCTTGAACGTTCGCTAAAAATCGAAAACTCGCTCCGAAGTTCCGGTTTTAAATTTTGTTTTCAGAATTTTCATATCTTCGGGATTTTCCAGAGAAATGCTCCTGAAATGCTCCTGTCCCTAACAATGATAAATTCCTATGCTTTTCATACAAAAAAGAAAAGTAATCTTTGCAGTGTATGTCTTTGCTAGCACGGATGAAAGAAACAGAACATTTAACATTTCAGCAAAAAATAAAAGTAAGTATAGGGAATCGAACCATCAACCTTCTATACTGTGTCTTTCTAGAAAGAAAGCGTTCTACCTCTAGGCCACACGGGCTAAAAAGTGATGAGCCAGTACATGTAGAGTCTTTATCTTTTGCTAGACACATAATAAAAACAAAAAAGGGAACATGTGGAATCAAACCTGTGTCCCAATAGCCTGATTTTTTCCCCAGCACTTTAGCAGAACACGCCCCAGGTGAACTCTCAATCGATAGAAGTAAATGCAAATAAAATCAGTTCACTATTTTGTATTGCTACTGGAAGCAATTCACACTGGTTGGTACATAAATAACAGAGCTGCTATATATAAAGTTTGTACATATGTAGAAACTTCATATTTTTCTAGAAACATGGAAACAAACAAACAAAAAAAGCACTAAACAAAGGCAGTAGACTATGTTATATTGTTTCATAAGTAAACTAGGGGATTTGAACTTGTGACTTCTTGGTCAGTTTGTTCCTAAACACACAGCATTTACATGGTGCGCCACCAGAAACTCAACTGTGATCAGATGTACATTTAGAAATGTTATCTTTCGCTAGAAAGAGATGCTAGAAACTCAACACATAGAGACAGTGAATCCTGGGGTCAGGGGGCGTGGCTCTTTGAAGCCAACATGGGCTATGAGTTGTACTGGCAACAACATGGAAGCCTCCTTTGTTACAGAATCTAGTACTTATATGTACTAAATGCAAATAACTAGAGAAAAATCTTTCAACGTATAGGTATTCTGGGGAGAAAAACTTTAACATTAGGATCTGAAAAAACAAAGTTTAGTTTTCCTTTAAAATAGCTTTATTGATAGGGAGATAAAAAGAACAAGGTACATGAAAAATAAATAAATAAAATACATCCAATTCTGAGATGCAAAACAGTGCAATACAGTTATCTGACACACAGTATCTGAGATGTCTTTGCAATCTGTAACTAAAAACATTTCATCAATCAGACACTTTCCTGGTTGTAGTGCATAATGAATAATAATGTATCTCTAGTGAAAGTTCATTCATTTGCCCAACTTGCCAACTTTATTTTCAGAAATGCAGACCTAAACCTGCACCTGCAGATTTGTATTTACATAAAGTTCTTGAAGCCCAAATGTACAAAGCTACATGACTCATCTGCAGCCATCAGTTTATTTGGCTAAATGTTGCATATACAGTTATATTCTTGATAGTTTATTCCTGTTTTTTTGCTGATGAAGAATGATTACATTGTGTCTTGGTATTATTTTCAATATTGCCATATGTTAGGTTTAAAGTCTAAACAACCGCAGCTACTGTACCATTTTTATATGGTTGTACCTTAAATAGCTTGATTTCCTTTAAACAGTTTTACTGTACTGTATCTGTTTCAGGTAATCATTTGGGTCAAACTGTACATTATGTCAATAATAATTAGCACCTGTGATGTGTGCTGAATCAAGCAGTGTGCTATACTGTATGTAGAGAATTCTTTTTTACTAGGAACCAGTCTTTTACTATGATTTTTTTTCTAAGTGACTAAAACATTAAATTTATACAAACAAAGGTTTTGAATTAAGCCTTGCAGCCTAGCAGATATTTGAAATTTAAGAAGATTCAGGGATAACTAAAAAAAATTATGTGAAAAAATATGAAAAACATTAGAGGGACTTACCGTAATCAGGAATTCCAGGAAAGACAAGGACCTGTAAATTCTCAAGATAGAAACAAGTACAGTATAGATAAATGTAAATTGTCTACAAGAAGATCAGTGAGATCAAAAAGAAATTCTGTCCTCAGGTTGGTGAGCTAAAAGATGTCAATGGGCAAATCAATGGCACACAAATTAAGCAAAGACAGAAAAACACAAGAAATATTCATTGATAACCAAGATGCATTTGATGGTGTCAGCTACACAGAATAATCTTTTTTGCTGATGTCAGATAACTGCCAAAAAAAGGAGGCCAAGGGATCAATAGTATTGTATCTGATATATTACAAGAAACAGAAGGAAAATCCATTCAAGTACTGATCAAAGTATGCCAACCAACATGTATTGAAAACCATTTATTGGCCAACAGGTCTGTATATATTCCAATACTAAAAGGATTCCAGAAAGAATGTTCAAACTATTTCAAACAATTTCTCTTATATTACACTCTAGTAAGATTATTCTAAACATACATGTAGACCCAGACCTAGATTTACCATTAGGCACAGTAGGCACCCACCTAGGGGCGTCTGTGGTTGGCGGGGCATCTGTCAATCTCCCCCCACCCCTTATATAGTCAATTTTATTCCCAAAAAGAGAACATTGATGTGGTTGGGGGAGGTGGTCTGTGTTTAGGGGTACCAGACTTTTTACGAGCCCTGCCTTAATTAGAAATTTCCGGATGTACTGTGCAATGTAAATTTGTGGAAGGTTAGAGGAACAAGAAATAGTATAGTGGACACAAATTGCATGATCCATAAAATAAGAAATGCAAACTAAAAATAACAGTCCACATTTTAAAGGAATCAAAATCTAATAATAAATTAAATTCAAGGTATTTCCTTGAATTTAATTGAGGACCATAAATGCTATTTATTGTGGGTGTTGCTCCTCCCCTTCATCCTCTTCTTCTGTTAGCAAAATCTTTATTTGGCACCAACAGCTGACATCACCAGCAGCAAATTACAAAAACAAAAAAAGGAAACAGTGATATTAAAAAAAAAACAGCAGAAGAGATTCTCATTGCAAAAGAAATCACGTAGACTTAGGGGCATACAATATATAAAAATTGGGCTGTTGTGCATCCATATTAAAGTGCAACTAGAGACCAAAAATACAATACATACAAAAAATAGAATTCTAGTGCACAAACAAGACTTAGGGGCATATATTTGGACTTTAATTACCGCCGTACATTGCAGCAGAAAAATCGTTATTATTGCCATATTTATAATGGGGATCATTTTTGCAAGTGAAAAGTCATGCCACGGCGATATGCGGTAGTTATTTGAACTATTTTTTCTGTGATAATGTACTTAGTGCAATGTATAGTATAGTATTGTGGAAAAAATAACCAAATTACACCGTATGGGAAAGGGGGATGAGAGGGCTGCTGGAAAGGTGTTAAGCCCCGAGTGGTCGCATACGCCGCCAGGTGGCAGCACGCATCTCTCTCTGCTCACCCACTCCCCCTGGTGGCAGATGCGACCACCCAAGGCAAAACCCCTTCCCATCAGCCTCTCTAAGCCCCCTTCCCTGTACGTCAGCAGACTGGGTGGGGCCACTGACAAATGCCTTTTGAGGCTTAATGGGTCCCGCAGCTCAAACTGCCCCCCCCTCCCCGGCACTTAGGAGTGCCTTTGTTAAGGTTCCTGCAGCTTGAAACAAGGACTCCCATAGGCTCTTAGAAGAGCTAGATAATGCTGGGTACTGTTCCAAACTTGTGCAGCAATGTCTAACATTTAAAACACAAATAGGAATGTAATATGATGTATTATTGTCAAATTGCACCACTTTGGTCATTGCCCTAAAAAATGTAGAGAGGTTTAGTCTCTTTTTTATCTGTTTGAAACAGATTGGCATTTAAGAAAGATTAAAACTACCTTTCTGTAGTATGTATCTTTATGCATCTTTCTTAGGGCAATGCAGTTTTCACTCCCTAAACTCTACAGAAAACTATCACTGGGTAGTAGTGTTCACTGCTTTGTGTGGTTTACTGCTACTATTTTGTAAGATTAAAGGCTGAAAAAAAACTCCCTTTATTATATTTAATGCAGCTGTTGGAATGGGGCTGGGAGATTGGGAGCTGGAAGACTAGAAAGCTGCAAAAATGAGGCCTTAGAAAAGCTGGCTGTGACTTAGTAGGCATATTAAACAAGGCTTGTTTCTAAGCTTTTATGTGAATGGATATTTAACATTGATCTAATAAATCTTCATATACTATTGTGATACTTTATAAGTGTCCTGGCCTTTGCATTTGGTTTCTTTAAAATATAGGGCCGTAAACCATTATCATGATTTATACCTTCGTCAAAAATAAACTAATGCTATGAAGACCTGACATTAAACCTTTTCCAGTAACAAGAGTCCTTCAAAATCAATTCTTCACTAGAGATGGACGGTTCGCAGATACGAACCCGGATTTCCGAGATCCACAAATCGCAGATTTCTGAGATACGGAAATCTCGGATATCACGGATTTTCTGGAATTCCGCTTTCCGAATTTTTTTTCTATAAATATTAAAAATTCTTGAAAATTCAAATTTTCAAGAAATTGAGGAAAGTTATTTTTTTTAAAGATCTGGGTATATGTACGTGTTCCCCAGACCATTTCCCAGGTCCCAAAGCCATTTACAGTAAGTTACCATTGATATTTTACCTTATATTTAGGCGGATATGTGTAGATTTTTTTCTCCCATTGACTTCTATTTTTTTCAAAAATCCATGAATCCGCAGGCGGATTAGCAGGTTCGCCCATCTCTATTCTTTACTAGAGATGGCCGAATATTAGTAAAATTCAGAAGCCATTAAAGTCAACAGGGACCAAATAGTTTGACATGTTCAGATGGGAAATAGTCTGGGGAAAATGTACATATCACCAAAACATATTTAAAAACTACCTTTCCTCACAACAGGACAATTGTCAGGTTTCCGAATGCTACATTCGAGGGTTACCAAATGATACATTCAAGGGTTACCCGAATCGAAGGCTACATTTCAGGGTTATCGATTGATACATTAGAGGGTTACCGAAATTGAACACTACATTCGAGGGTTACCGAAATCGAAGGCTACATTCAAGCGTTACTGAAATTGAAGGCTACATTTATGGGTTTCCGAAATTGAAGGCTACATGTGAGGGTTACCGAAATTCAAGGCTACATTCGAGGGTTACCAAATTCGAATGCTGCATTCAAGGGTTACCAATTCAAAAATTCTATGAGAATTATTGACAATAAGTCCAAACTTATTCGGAGTTCATACAAACTCATAAAGTTCGACCTGAATTCGGGTTCAAGTTCGGATCCATCACTATTCTTTACTACCTATATGACCCAGCTTGGTTTCTTGCTGCTTTCAGAGAAAGTTTTAAAGGGTTTTTAAGTTCCCCCTGTATCAGGCAACCCACCCCTCCTGGTTGTTTTGGGAGTCTTCCAGCTCCTGGCGTGGTCTTCTGTACACCCAAAATACCACTCCAAACTCCCGCGAGGACCAGAAGTCCAAGGAAACTCACTAGAACTGCCTGGCTAGGTAGAGGAAATGCCATTATACAGCAGAAAATGACATAATTATTGGGGCAGGGTGGTGGTGGTGTTCGCATTGGTAACCAATGAGGCTCATGTCTGCAGTATAGTTCTTCCAATTCAACTTTTACAAGTGGCTTTTATTACAGGTTTGTAAAATTGTATGGGGCATAATAATGGATTGAAAAACAAAACCAATGCAAAAGAATTCTCTACGGCTAACCTTACCAATATAAACAGCTTACACTTCTAATCAATCCAGCTTCTTCCAGGGCATCTATGTTGCATAAATGTTTTTTTTAATTAGACCATTACTGGAAACTATAATTCTTCCCAACTACCACAAGTACTGGATTTAAAGGGTATGAACACTGGAATTTTTTTTTTTTAATTTCCCATTAGTGGAAACTATAATTCATCCCAAAGCTGCCAGCAATAGTAAAGACACTGGAACTGTAAGTACAGTTTGGAATCTATTTTTAAAGTTCTAACTTAATGGTTGGGGGTTGGGAGGGTATGCCCTACAATATAGATAAAAGTTTTTATGCTAGGTGAATAATTTGAAAAAGGAGATCGGGAGGGAGGGGGGGGGAGGGCTCCTCTGCGCATGTCACCATCCCTCCCAGAGGTAACACAGGAGGCAGAGACGTTTGGACAGGAAGACAACCACTACTGTTCAGTTTCCTGGACTTTAGACATGGATTACAGGAGAACCATAAGGAGCGGGAATATACAGTAAGGATTTTTTTAAATTGTACTGCGGGGCCAGTAGTGGGTTAAATTTACGTTTTGGGGGTGGAGATGCCCTTTAAGGAATGCAGCAACACACACACACCTCAGAGTGGTGTTTATCTATTCATTTATCTATTCATTTATCTTTTAAGAAGAAGCAAAGTTATTTCAGTATAGTTGCCCTTTAAGTGTTAAAGGACAATTATACTCACCTTCCCTCCGCTCCAGATCTTCATGTAGTAACTTTAACCCAGGATGAGGACCTGAACCGCTAGGTCCTCACCCCGGGATTCACAAAACCTTCAGCAGAGTGTTGCAGTAACGCTGCTCTTGTAGGCTCCGCCCCCTCCTCCCATTGTTGCAGAGCGTGCCTTCCTATTGGCCTCGTCGCCGACGGGGAGGAGGGGGCGGAGCCTACAAGAGCAGCGTTGCTGCAACACGCTGCTGAAGGTTTTGTGAATCCAGGGTGAGGACCTGAACCGCTAGGTCCTCACCCTGGGTAAAAGTTACTACATGAAGATCTGGAGCGGAGGGAAGGTGAGTATAATTGTCCTTTAAGCTAACCGATCGAAATGTCTTACCTTATATGAGGACTGGAAGATGGGATAACATAAAATCTTTCACCTGGTCTGATCTTCGTTTTTTCAGTAAACTGGTTGATAGTAAAAATTGGAAAACCGCCATTAATTTTTCAGTCGAAATATCGTTGCTGTGTATGGCCAGCTTTACTAAGCATGTAAGTAAATAATATTATACCTCTCTCAGGGGAGTTTTTGGGGGTATCTGATGCCTCACTAAATAGCAGCTTTATTAGCGTATATCTGGTAAAAACCCTAACATTACCAGCTTGTGATAAACAAAGTCTAATCTAGATTTTCCCCAAAAATCATAACAGATGGATTTCCAGTAATGAATACTGCCTGCTGCATTTCTTCCTTCCATGATCAGTTTTAACAGATTTACCATTAAATATTAATTTGGCATAAAGAACAAACCATTAACCTGCAGGAATGAGAACTGCGTATCCAAACATCCTTAGCTATTAGAATGAAGCGATACAGTGCACCCAGTGGGAAAAAGCCAGAAAGATAACAATCGCTTGAAGCGAAGTTTATAGTCAGGACTCAAGAGTTTTTAAAAAAGAATGGGGGGGGGCCCAACTCCAGTTAAATGCAAGAAGGGATTAATGGAATCCATCCTGTTAAGTTATTAAATGAAGGATTGAAGTATTTTAACACCTAATTTAAAACCTGAGTTTAAGTGAATTGTTTAATTAAGCTAATCAGTGTGAGCCTGGACCTTTCTCCCTGACATAACAATAGAGCCTTCTCTTTATCCTCTTTAAAACGTCAGACAAAAACATTTCCAGATGAGCTGTGCAACTCATGCAAACTCAAACCAGCCATAACAATTCTACTCAGTGCTTGCAATTCATTCAGGAAAACTGAGCTATTAACACTATCGTTGTTAGAAAAGACAAGATATTCTAGTTCTTACCATACCTTCCCTAGCTATAGATCTACAGTATCTTCAATTTCTCTCTTACAACTGGTAATAGGCCATGCCTCAGTTGGCATATGCTTTGATAAATCATCTCCTTACATTTGATAGAAGCAAGAAGAGAATAATTATCATTTATCATGGTTCACTTTTTAAAGGTTGGCACATTAGCCTTAATTCTCTTCATTCATCCTTTAGACAATGTTCTTGATAAATTTCCCTGTACTACGTTATTCAAATAAAAACGGAATAGCAAAGAAGCTAAATCACAATCTCTGGGCCGATATTAGGGGAACCAACTCCAATAATACTTTATTAGATCAGTGTTATTTATTTTTATTTTTTTTAAATCATTGCAAAATAACATGTATAGATGATAGTGATCACAACTATAATTTATCGCTCAGTATCAGAATAAGATTTGCTTCTGGCCCAGAGGAAATGCTTTTCTAGGCCATTATCTGTGTAACTCCCAGAAATGTAACAGACAATGCTACAGGAGGCCAATCCTTACCTTACATCTATGCTCCTTATGGTTGTCCTGATGTGCTTGTCCAAAGTCCAGGAAACTGAAGAGTAGGAGCTGTCTTCTTGTATGAAAGGTTTCTGCCTCCTCCTTGTCCTCTAAGGGGACAGTGGCAAGCGTAGGAGAGCCCCCCCCCCCCTCTCCCGATCCCTCCCTGGCAGCCCTTCACTCCTGTGATATTCTCTATTGCCGGCAGCTGTGATTGGCCACCTTTCAGTCCGGCACCTGTTTGCAACCTCCAGCAAGTAGAGCTCTGCTTCTTTTTTTAAAAATCTAATATAGCGGTTGGAGGTAGGAAGGGATGCCCTACAACATATTAAAAGTGATTACTTAGGGTGGAGATACACTTTAACATGTTTTGGGGTTAACAGGGAAATTTATTTCATTTCTGTAATTTTCATTAATGCTATTTGATTCTGTTTTGTCAAATGACTAGGAATACGTATTGTTCCAATTATTCTCAGGTCTGTTAATAGATGTTCTGATTCAATAAATCAATTTTATACTACACTTTTATTAAATGGAACAGCAAAACAGAACACAGAGAACATCTTATCCCCTCCATGATTGCAGAATGTTCTCGAGATTTGCAGTTTCTAAATATCCTTCCTTTGTTGAGAAGAAGTGCAGTTTGGTTCCCTGCATTTGAATCCATAATGCTAAAAAAATACAAGAGCATCAATGAAAAACTGGATAGGATTACCTATTTTTCTTTTCTACTGATTTTAGTTTACTTGAGAAAATCAATACAACCTTTGTAATCATGCTGTAGTAGTGCATAATAGGCAGGAAGAAAAACATAAATTGACTGATACATATACAGTAAGTGTTTTGGCAATGTTGAACTAAGCAAAATTACAATTACATCTCCCAATAGTGATGAATCCTGTTTCAAAACAAATCTAGTTTCCATTCCAATCTACCAATTTTGGAAATCTGATAGATTTTTTGAAACTCAAAACTTTTTATTGAAAATTGAATATTAGATCATTGGAAAAATTGCAATGGAAAATTGAAAAGTCTTATAGAAAATTCCTATTGAAAATTTTAAAATTGTCATAGAATACTGCAGTTGAAAATTATAAAAATTATGACTTGGATTTGAATTTGAATTGGAACTTATAGGTTCCGCTGTCAGAACAAAACTAGCCAGTTTTGTTTATCTTTAATCCCCACCTCCTTTAAAAAAATGATTTTAAAATCATCAGGCATACACCGGCCCATAAGCAACTTTGTCATATGTCTACTAAACCACCAAGCTCCTGTCCTAAATGCTCCCAAAATGATGCAGAATTTATCCACCTTATATGGGAATGCCCAAGAATTAACTTGTTCTGGTCCCAAGTGCATGATATCATATGTCAACTTTTAACCACCCACCTACCATTCAATCCTGAAATATGTCCATTTGGTGTATTGGACATCGACCTATGGTCCTAATACGATTTGATCTTTATTAGGGAGGCTTTATTTTTGCCAGAAAAACCATTATACCACGATGGATGTCCCCCAAATACCCTAAAAAATGGTTACTCCTGATAAATAATGCCCTTCCCCTTATTAAGATGGTATACAATCATAGACCCTGCCCAGATAAATTTTGAGAAAATATGGAATAGATGGTTAGACTCCTCCCTTACAATCGTAAACTAGAAAAACAAGGTAAATCACACAACATATGATAGACCAAGAAAATGTTTATTATTGTTGTTTGACTGTTTATTGTTGAATTGTTACTATTTACTATTCTGTACAATAATTTACAAATGTGCACTTATATGGAAACACTGAATACTCCAACACTATGATACACTGTAATGATATGATAAACTGTCTTTATTTAACATATGCACTAATAAACAGAATTTAAAAAAAAAAAATAGTAGACACTAAAAGCTGGGTACACACTTAATGATAAAGGGACGATCCTGACGGATACAATGGAAACATCCCTTTAATGTTAAAGTGTTTCAGAGGCTGATGAACGTTTACCATCAGCCATGGGATCACTCGGAACTGACTCAAAGTTCTTCCGGCTGCATCGGCCCCCTATTATAGGGAGCCAGCCATGGCTGAAGAAAATGTAGGCCATAATATCTATTATCTCAGTCAATTTGACGTTCCACACCAAATGTTGAATCAAACGAAAGTCAATGAAAAGGCCATTACCACAATGGTTTACAAATCGATATTTGGCAGACTAGATTATTTTTTTTCAATCAAAATCACAGCAGTATATCAATCTCAAAACAATCAACTAAGGCAGGTGACTATTAGTTGGTAAAACATCCTGGAATCATTGCACAATGTATAGCCTTCACTAGGGTTAAGATATAGTAACTTTAGTGATATGCTACATCTGAGCTATTTACTTGCCATAGAGCTAGATTAGTTCATGGGACATTTTCTAATGTTTAATCCTGATCTTAATAAACAAAAAGAGAACAGGCAACGTTTAAGCAAGTTAGCTATCTGTTATAAAAAAAGGTTAACCTGAAAGACAATATTCATATGATATACAGTAAACCAAACTCACCACTTGTAGCTGCATGCTACTGTAGTTCAACTTTGTTTAAAGCATGACTTTTATAATCTCACTTTAAAATAGATCCATTTATTTGCAGGTAGCCATTTCCAGCCATATTAAATCTATTTATGATCACCATGATCTCCATAATAGTTGACCATGCAACCCTGAAATTTCATTATTATTTCCATTAGCCTTATCTGTATTAAGGTTTTTTTGTGGCTCCAGTAGTTGGCTCTGTTAAATTAATCGCCCTGTAGTGTAAAGCTGCCTTTAAAAATGGTTTCTTTATTCTGTTACCATAAAATAAATGATGTAGAAAAATGTTGCCCCTGAAACCTTAATTTAAGTCTAGTTATAGTGCAATTGGAAGGGCCTAGAGCATATGTGTAGATAATAAAACACTAGGCCAAATACCTCCAGGAATGAAAAAGGCATTAAAACTCCACAAGCTGCTACAGACACAATTACATCAATTTGTGCACAAATCTATTTCTCAAAAATGGTGGAAAAGTGTATTTCTTGTAGGGGGTAGAGTATAATCTAGATTATGGATATTTTTGTTTAAGCAACAATTTTGTTTATTGAGGAAGTTGGGTTAATTAAAACTGTGTTATAATTTATAATACTTACCCTGGCTTACCACCCGGATTTCAGCAATAACTGTAGGAATAACTTAATGTGATTTACTGCATCACTGGTGCACAGAGGTAAAGCATATATTTTCACGCTACAGAGAAGCATGAAAAATAAACGCTACAGTTTTTACATCTGATGTCTGTCGCTGTTAATGGAAATACCCCAGACCCCACAAAGTAAAAGTTAAACCAACACTAACCAGATATTATATTGGGGAGTGTTGATTTAACTCCTTTTTAGCCATTAGTGGTTAATATTACATTTTCCTCTTGGTTTACTAAATATTTCCCAATAATCTTTGTTAAATAGTTTTCTATGAGGATTTACCATCTCCCATTTGGGCAACCTTGATTTTTCCATATGAATAATACCCTTATCTTCTTCAATAAATAATGTTCGCCTACATGCACTGGAAATACATTAGGCTAAAAGAAGATCAGCCCCTTTGGAATGCCATATATAATGTTTTTTGACTAATTTGAAAAATCAATGGGTTGTATGTTTATTTGATTGTTTATTCGACTGATTGGCGCTATTGAGTGGCCAATCAAAAAAACACACAGAACTGGTCAGGTGGATCATTTTCCATCTACTGCATTTTCCAGTCCATATCTTCAGCAGATTTTAAGATGGAATCTGGTGAAGATCAATGCCACAAGGTGGTTAATTTCCAATGGTTCTTCCAATCAAATTTACAATTGGGAAAAATCAAAATATTAAGCCATGTATGACCTACTTTAGATACTTAACACTGTAATGAAATGTTTAAAAAGGTAAGCAATGAGGTGCAGAATAAATTGTTAGTGGATTAACTATTTTTCTATTAAAGATCATTATCCTTTATTTCAGTCTCCCAGTCATGATCTCTAAAACTGTTATCCACATCATGTAACAGTTAATTTAATATAGCATTGAGTTTTACCGGTGGGTGGGCAACATTACAAGGAGAGTTAAGTTAGCATAAGCTGTAATGCTGGCATTTAGCTATTGACTGGTGCTGTAAATTACAATACCCCCTCCTCCCTACACACACATAAACACACGCCCAAAAATAAATCTCATGGGACATGGGCATGTATATATATATATATATATATATATATATATATATATATATATATATCAGGCATTACCTATAAACTAGGTTTAACAGGAATCAGACAGCACAGGAATGAAAAAGCAATCCCACACCTCATCAATTTCACTAACTCAGTTCTTCTACAGTCTTAATGGTTTCAACTGAGTTCAATTGTGATGTTGTGATTCCATCTTGGGGATGAACATTAACTGCATCCTTATTCCCCCAGGGAAGTTGCATTATACTGTTTTAATGAACTTGGGGCTCAGGAGATAAGTCACTTATCACAGTAATTGTTATACTTTGTTACACAGTGACATGTACTTACTTTGATCAAGAACTATCCTACAGGCAGTTACTACAGCTGCAGCCACTAGTAAAACCAAATTAAATTTTACCCTTTTTATTTGTTGGACTATTTTGCTTTTTTTATACATAATAATATCACCAGTAACATTTTTTTTTGCAAATCCAAAAACTAACCCAGACCCTACACCTGTAACAGTATTGTTATTGAATTTGGCAGTGCTGGGTTAATCCTAATTTCCTAGGCTGGAAATGTACTAATTTCTAATAATAGTTTACTAAAGACCATTAGTGATTGCACTCTGCAAGTATACTTAAAAAAAATATAGCAGCAAAGAGCATTCTATACACATTCTATTGGTTTTGTATTGACATCCTATACTGGAAAATCTATTGGAAGGCAGCTGGAAAAGGTGGGAAAAAATCTTTCCTAACTCCAAATGTTAATCTGAGAGATCCCTGGAACAACCAGAACCATGTATATTAACAGTACAAAATATATACAATTCAATGCACTCAATCCAAACAAGGGGTGTAGACACCTCAAAATTCCACCCTTAAAGAAATATAAGTATCAGGAATCAAACATTAGAGGGTCGCACTGCAGATTAAAGTTTACTTGTTTATTGACGACCACACATCAGTACACACATTTTTCAGAACACCTGAAGAAGGGGGCTTCTTACCCCCGCCTCAAAAACATTGTGTCTTTTGATATATATATATATATATATATATAATTAAGGAAATTTCAATTGTTACAGGCTAACCACTAGTGAAAAACTTGTGCACTCCATGGTCTTCTTAACAATATAACTTTTTATTATGCAAATTGCACTTTAATAAAAAGTTCTATTGTTAAGAAGACAATGGAGTGCACTGAATTCTTTGTATATATGGTATATGTATCTTCTAATGAGGTATAATATCTTCCAAGTAGATATAATATATGTATATATATATATATATATATATATATATATATATATATATATAACAGTAGTTTTTAATATTTTAGAATTTTAGACCAGACCACTCATAAAGATATTTAATGAACTTGCCATTACCATACAGATTTGTGATATTAACTAAACAGCTTATTGCACTTTATAGCATATCTTTCAAATATAAGTTTTAAAAACACTAAGTTAAAAGCTTACAAGTTTTTCACTAGTGGTTAGCTTGTAACAATTGAAATTTCCTTAAACCCAAAATCCTTTTTTCGTTCATTTAGTTAGCCTTTATCAATATACCAGCTGCCAAGGCTTTGTGGACTCTATACACCTGAAATCGATTATTAATATGTGTAATCCTATATCTCACGGGCAAAGACAATTCATAAAAAAATTTTATCCACTAGCTGCAATTCTGGATGACCCCATGGAATGCAGCAGAGGAGAGCGGCTGTCTATAACATTGGCCAAGGACCGGATAAATCGGGCCCCAGAACGGCAAGGCAAAGCAAGATTAGAGGTGGACATTTTTGAGCTTCTCAGAGACAGCGAGTATGAGACAGCAGAAACCAGTATGTATTTCTCCTGGAAGAAGTTGCAATATATAATCTGAAACATATTGCACATGTTGAGCTCTGTGTTTTAATTGAAGCTATATTTAAAAACAAAACTGTGTCTTGCAGGATATTTCCTAACATTATAATATACAAGTGTGCACTTTTAAAATGTAGAGCAACAGTGGATTATTGTATTATATTTTGTATTTATTTAATTTCTTACATAGTGTGGACCATGTCACATGAAAATTGCGTTATAGGAAATATTGCAATAGAAAAAGGAAGATATGTGAAGTTCTGTGGTCTTTATGTTTTTATATAGTCATAGAACTTCTTGGTGATATACTGTATACCTAAATATGTTATAGGTATTCACTCAGCTATATCAAAAAATAGAAAGGAAAAGTATAAAAGTATACTTTTATTATAGCACTTTTATTTTGTTATTTTTACACTTTTATTTTGAAATTGTGTTTGTCAGAGACACAGTGTTAGTTAAGTTAAGATCCTTGTCTAACGAACGTCTGTTTTGCTGACTATCAATAAGTGTATGGATGCTCATTCCGCCTACACAGCGGTCGGGCATCGTTGATTATCCAACCTGATGAACCCTCAACAAAGACCAACCGAGCGCCCATACACTTACAGATAGTCGGCCATTCGTACACATTCGTACACATCATGTGTCGCGGGTTAGGCCCTGCGATTGCATGTGTGTACTAAGCTTTAGAGTACCTCTTATCAGCTGTATCTAATCAGAATTGATTACGCCTGCAACACAAGTGAATGTAATCAAGGGATAGGTAATTATTATTGATTACGCCTGTATTACACGCCCATTAAAGTCTATGTGCAAAAAATATTAGTAAATTTACAGAAGAAGAAAGAAATATTTTATATTGTATTTGAACTCCTCTGTGCCACTACAGTAAAATTGGATTAAAAAAAGCACATCCATGGACAGACACATATATTATTATAGAACTTCTCTATGCCTCCCCAGTAAAACTGGGTAAGATGCAAATCCATGAACTCCCATATACTGTATAATGAATATCTAATAAAATTAGTAAGTGGAAGCTTAATAGACAAAAGCTGGTGATTCATTGTTAGCAGGTTTACAGTTCAGGGCCCTGGACTATAACTAAAAGTCAAGTAATATATGAGATAAAAGTTATTTTCAAGAAAAGAAAAGTCATTCTGAAACTTGCAATAGTCATCTCCAATCAAGGACCACTTGACCATGACCAGTGACAGAGCAGCACCGCTGGATTGCGTATTGGTAGGGATCTTAGGGCATAGGGGGCATTACAGGAGCAAGTGTTCCTCTATCCATCACAAATATACTTTTGATCAAGAAATGCTTATTTTGTGGGGTGAACTGTTCCTTTAAACTAGCCCTACATGGTGAAGTTGATCAGTAAAATGTGATTCTTCAAAAAAGCCTTCAGTTCTGAAAATTTGTTTGTGCACAGTATCTGTGTGTGGTTCTGTGATCTACTCATTCTCAATTAACAGCCTATTGTGTAATCTAATAGGTTAATGTAAAACCATCAAACACAAACCCATGTATGACTAGCTTTAATATGAACATCAAACCTCCCCCAGGTACCCAGCCACAACAGATATGGCTTGTAGGTAAAGTTTAATGACAGTGTCTGTGAAAGAAATTCGATTAACTAGTTACTAACTACTGTATTTAGGAGGCTTAAATAGTTAACAAAAAGTGCTACGTAATCAGGCTTAGGCGTTGCAAAGCTAAACCAAACTATAACTATTTTAAGCTTTGTTATTTTAACAAAGTCTTTTTTCCAGTGTGGGTCTGCTCTCAATTTTCATGCATGTTTTTGTTGACTGCATGTGTGACACAGCTTAAGCAGGCCGTACTTATGTGATTTGTTGGTAATTTGTTGCATTTCACAATTAGACTCACCTGATTATCCTCCATATATACCTCTCAATGTTCACTGGTTGTTTGCGTGCATTACTGCCATTACAATAACATCCGCAGGAGCCATGGTCATGACAGATGCTTAGTTCTCTTTTACAGTGGCTCTGACACTGTTATTTTCAGACATTAATTTAACAAATTTAGAAAATACAAGGTAGAAGAAGCAAAATAATGAGGTTTGTACACACAGTATGAAAAGCAACTTCCCTTTCTGTCAAAGCCTATAATCTGAACACAGCACCATGTAACTTGCTGCAATTGGTAAATAAAAATATTTGTGTTGTTTTTCCTTCTCTTGCAGTGTGCCAGATTCTGCCCAAGGGTGTCTTAGGTGTCTTGGGCCCTTCTTACAGCCCATCATCTAGCTCCATCATTAGCAACATCTGCGGGGAGAAAGAGGTCAGACTGCCCTTGTTTAGTGTTACAGATTCTTAAATTACCGAACACCAGCCAAAGCAATCTGTGTGTTTTTTTTACCTTTCACCCTATGCTCTCTATATAGATGGCGTGTTGCTTTTTGTTTAAGATTTGGTTATAATGCGTTGGTATGACGTTTTAAACCTGCAGGTTTAAATGCTAAATTATATTCTTCCATCTCATTTATATTTTCCATTAATGTTATGTTTAGCCTCTCCTTTATTCTGCTTTTCCTACTTCTTTATTCGTCTTGACTTTTATCTTATTATATGTCCTCTTTTCAGGTTCCACATATAAAAGTCTCTCCAGAGGGATTCTTAAGATTTCAGTACCAGAGATTTACAACTCTGAATCTTCATCCTAGCAATACTGACATCAGCGCTGCTGTGGCATCTCTACTTCGTTTTTTCAATAGCACAACCGCTTGCCTTATCTGTGCTAAGGCTGAGTGTAAGTAATACCCACAACATTCCTTTTGCAGCCATGTCTGTTGACACAGGCATCACCGAGTCAATTCTGTACAGAAAAAGACATTACACTAATGTTAAGGGATGTTAGGGAGTTAATATTGGGCTAGTTATTATTAAGATATGAACATTAAACCCATATGACAGGTCATGTTATAAACACTGCAGCAGTCCCCCACTGCTTAACACATATATTAGGGTATAAAGGAAATGGAAGCTTGTGCCAGCTAAATTAAAGCAGTTATAAAAGAGTTATAAAATTTGAAGATGTGGATATGGATGGTAAAATAAAATCCCATTGACTCTAGGTAGCAGGAATGGAACGAAAAGGTTAGAATATCTGAAATCTACGTGGGTGGAGAGAAAGTTGGAAGAATGTTCTGTCATTTGCAGATTCCTACAAGCTAATCAGACCTGTAAATGCTTTGTAGTGAGGTTCGTTAGCGGTGGCTCAGCTGACTAGAGAAAATAAAGGGATAAAGAGGATTCTTGTATAATGTCAAGCAACTAAAATTAAACCCATATAAATAATTATATTTTGTGTCTAAATATATTATGGTGCCGTTTCTTATTAACACCATATATCCCCTTTTTAAAATAAATATTTATAGCTTTTATAAACATTATGCTTAAATAAAATACAATCCCATCATGGACTGTGCCCCTCCTCTTCTAACAATCTTTCTTTGACCCTGGACTGCCTACTTGACATTAGCCCCACTTGGACCAGCAACCAGTGTTTCTGCCTCTGTGGAGGGTGGGTAAAAGAGAAAGGGCAACATTACATTGTGGGTAATTACAAATTTTATTTTTGAAAACAAATGAAGCAAGCTCATTAAAGTTGTTTTTACAATTCTAGTACCTCACCCCTAAGTTTTCCTTAGATGGACCACCCAGCACATAGAAACATCTGCAACTCCCTGGGCCTGAGAGCCAGAGGGTGTGTTGGATGTGTTGACTATGGTAAGGCCCACATCTTGCAATGCATGCCCTTCCAAAGGTTCGCCTGCCTGCTCTTCGAAGTGTGAGAGCCAGACCATACTGGAGAGCTGCAACTTCTGCTAAGTGTTGTGGCTGATTTAAAGGGACACTAAACTGAAAACAATGACTTTTCAATATTTTTAGTGCTGTCAGGATCCCTTTTTGCTCTGATTGATCTCCTCATGTCCTGTTCAGCTCACTCCTAGTTAGTATCTCCTAGTTAGTATGCATGTCTCTGTATCCATCCCCTCTCAAAACGTAGGCACAGCTAGAGTGTGGAGCATGTGCAGTGGAGATGATCTGTGCCTCACTACAGCCAATAGCATTAACCCAGTGATTTTGTGTTATAGTGAAAGTGAAATTATTTAAGAATAATTATATTCCCCAATGTAAACTGGTCCCTCCCTCCATGCATTCAATCAAGGCTGTGACAACTGACATCACAGACAATTATTGACTTCTTTTTCTCCTGCTGTCTCCTCTGCACATGTTCAAGCTTATAAAAAACTCATTGAGCAGAGGTAGGAGGCAGATGCCTTTGCCAGAAAAAAAGAGAACTTATCATTAAATATCTGGTTACAAATGCATAATAATAAACTGGAAAAAATGGCAGTTAGAGTTGTTGCTGTCGCTCTGGGTAAATGCTCCTTTTGCTATTCAATATTGCATTTGTGAATCTGGGTAAATTCCAGTAAGGGATTTACCCACTGCGACTTTAACTCCATATATATAAATCAGCCCCTATGTGTGTTCAATTTATCATTTTTGTAATACACTTTTGAATAGTTCAAATGTTCAGACATTCTCTTGCAAAATTTAAATCTGTTTTCTAATTTGCTCAAAACTTGTGTAAAATTCTGTTTGATACTAACAGCTATGCAAACAGAATTCCAAAAAGCCTTCTTATAAATGCTCCAATATTAATCTTCTAAACAGGGTTTGGGGGACTGTTGTATAATGTGAATGCTCAGTCTTTCAATAGATACAGTATTGGTTTTAAGGATTAGGCAAGTTAAAAAATCTATGTTGTAACCTGTCTAAATCTGCGTGTGTAGGATGGATCTGCCAAGATGAACAAAAAGTCTCATTATTCTTCTGGAAGCAAGACCAATATCTCTATATTTCGATCTGCCAGAGGGTTGCTAATCCTGCAATCTTTAAAGATTGAGAAAATTGATAGATGTCAGGATGATAACCAGGAAATGTGTATAATCTTTGTGTAAATGGATATTTTTTATTTTATCTCCCATTTAATTATGTAACATAAAACCACATTTCACGTCATAGCTTAGTTTTAGATATAAGGAAAATTAAAAATCTAAGTTTATGAAATCTTTTTGCTTTTTTAAAATTTTCTTCAAAGTACAAACTCTCAACGTGGTTACACGTTTCTGAGAGCTGGAGCGGACCCTGTTTGTGTTGGATCAGTAGGTAGACACTTTAATACATAATAGTAAAACAATTGTTAATTATTTCTGTCATATTGAATCTAGGTCTCTTAAACCTGGAAAAGTTGCTTCGCCAGTTTCTCATCTCAAAGGATTGTTTGTCAGTGCGTATGCTAGATGATACATGGGATCCAACCCCACTTCTGAAGGAAATCCGTGATGACAAGACCAGTACAATCATTGTTCATGCCAATGCTTCAATGTCTCATACAATTCTTATGAAGGTAAATGTTGCCTCATCTTGTTATTCTATAGATTTATGCAAAAAACTAAAAAGGTTCACGGCAACTAAAGTGAAGGAAAGACCCCACTGCTACTTAAATAAGATGGCAGTCATAAAGTTGCCACTCTTGCCTTTGTTTGCACAGCATTTGAAAACTTTATTCTCCCTGCAAGTGTCCCTTCTCCTTAATAGAGCAGCCAGGCAACAAACCACTAGAATAATTTGTGCAGTACATGATATCCATTGTATGAATCAATGTGGTATGGTTGCCGGATCCCTCCACAAGCCTAAGCAAGGAGAATGAAGCTTGTAGCAAAGTTCCTTGGGCCCTATTTCTAAAAGTTTGATATCGTTATCGAAAAAGTAACGATCATTATCGTAAAATAACGATCTGTATTTTCCAATAACAATCGGTATTTTCCGATAACGATCGGTATTTTACGTTATCAGAAAATACCGATCGTTATCGGAAAATACAGATCGTTATCGGAAAATACAGATTGTTATTTACGATAACGATCGATATTTTACGATAATGATCGTTACTTTTTCGATAACGATATCGATCTTTTATAAATAGGGCCCCTTATGTGCAGAAATAAGAGCGGCAGTCCTAAACTGCCAGTCTACCTTATTTAAATAAAGGGTAATTTCACCCCAAAAATAAAATATACCTTCAAATCCAGGCTTCCCCCCCAACTTACCTTTTTATCCAAAGCTTTTCACAGAGCCCGATACCGCACTGCATCTCTCTCATTCTTGCTGCTTCTTCCAGGGTAGCGGCCGTCAGTCAGTGGTGACATCATGGTTAGTGGCTAATGAAACCTAGGTTTGGGAGGGTCCAGGATATGAGGTCCTGGACTTGCCCTTTAAAACTTTTCCCCTTCATATCTAAACTATTTATAGTGGAAAGTCTTTTTTTTTAATATAAACATAATTTACTTATGTAAGTTTGCCAATGAATTGGCAAACATCTACTTTTATTATTTAAAGGGCGAGTTAATCCGTAAAACTGGTGACTTTTCGCTTATCTGCCCCCAACCCCTGCTGCAATGTTAACCAGTTTATTAAATGCATTTGTAACCAGATATTTAATGATAAGTATTCTTCCATTCTGGCAACTGCCTCCTCCCTCTGCTCAATGAGCTTTTTATAATCTTGAGCAAGTACAGTGGGGGCAGCAGGGGAAACATCAATCAATTATTGGCTGTGATGTCAGCAATCACAACCTTGATTTATGGCATGGGGGGAGGAGCCAGCTTACTCTGCCAGAATGGAGACAATAATGAAACCAAAATATCGGGTTAGTAATACATCTAATAATGTGCTGAATATATCAGTTGGGGTTGGGGAGTGTAACTGACACGTGCCAAATATTTTGTTTTAAGAAACATGTATGTATCAGCTTTGGCAACAAATGTAAATTTTTTTACTATTTTTTGTATTCAAATTGACTTTTTTAGAAAGAAAGCAAGTAAATGCTTATAAAAGCAGAATATTACAAGATTACAAGTTAGCTAATGTGATGCAAGCCCTACTGATACCATTTTTAAGAAGGGAGAATCTTCCCTAATATGTTCCTTACACCAGAATGTGTTATTAGACTTAAACAAGTCTTTGTTAAGCCCTTGAGATTGATGTGCAGTTTGGCTTCCCCTCTTATCTACAGCTCTGGGCATCTTCACAGGGGAACCGGTTTCATTTTAAACTACAGACTAAAGAAACTTTTATGGCTCTTTAGAAGTATCTGCATGAAAGAGTTTTTTTTTTCTTCGGCATAGTCTAAACTAGAAGGTCCAGCTATATTTCTTGCAAGCCGTTACTATAGAAACCAGTTCTCTGCTGTAAATGTCATTTTGTCTTAATAAGAAAACTCTATTCTATAACTATTGATTATAATGGAACTGTAGGAGTGTAAGCTCTTCAGGACAGGAATTTTACAATAAGATACATGGCTTTTACTCCAATTAAAAGCTTTGTGTGTTCTGACATATTCCTATAGCTGCATGACCTTCATCAGAATCAAAGAGATGAAACGATAAATAAATACGTGTAATAGGTGGAGAGCAGATTTTGAGGCTTGGGGACAACGATGAATGTTTCTTGTTTTTAGGGACGTGAATCAAACAAATCTTCTCAGAGCAAAATGTTAAATATAAGTATGTTTAAGGTTGCCTCTGATTATAAAAAAACACTGATTTCCCAGTAGATTTTTTGGCATTTTATGTCTGTGGGAGTATAATTTGATGGTATATGTGCAGGTGGTTCTTTGATTGGCTTATATCTCAAATAGGATACAGACTTTAAATCAAAACCATGTATAATTATTGAAAAACATACATTCTAAGTTATAACTAACATTGAATAATATACAGTATCTTATGAATGGTAAATAATAAATGACATGCCTTAAATAATGCCTTAATTAAATTTTAAAGGAAAATGATTTAAACTTTTTAATTCTAATGGTATTTCTCACCAGAACACCTGTATATTGTATAGATACTTTCATAGTAAATTGCATTTATGTACATGTAAAAATAGCTATTGTAACTACTGTTGCCAGCACAACTCACAGCCCATGTAGTCTTGTAAAGAAACTTGTGAGCATGTGCACCAAGTGTCCACGTTTTCTATACAGATGTCACCACATCAATATGGAAGTCCTTGATATGAATTTAAAAGTTGCTGTTACTCTGCAGTTTATATTTTATCTCGCATGAATTGCAGACAGCCTATCAGGAACAATACAAAATAGTCAGCTGATTTTACTGCCTCATTTTTGTATTTTTGCTTCCATTATGTTTTGAGCAAGGGGATAAAGTTTCTAAGTGTACCTGTGTTAGAAGTGGTAGCTTAGTGCGGGGATCCTGGTGTGCCTCTAGATGTTTAAAAACTACAGCTCCCAGCATTTCCTTCCCTTTCTTGTTTTTTTAAATGTCTAATAGCTACTAATTTTATAAATCAACCAACAGCCACATCAAACGGAGATGTGAGATATTAATGATATGAGATATAGGTACTAATGTCTGAATGAACCATAGATAATTAACATTTAAGCCTGGTACACATCATTAGATCCTGTCTCCCGACTGACTGGTCAGCCATAGAGGGCCACATAATTGACGTGTGTAATTGACCACTCCGACGTGTCTAATTGACCATTTGTCTGATTTGGTCGAACGAATGTTCGGACATCGGTAGTGGGCCAAAAAAAGCCCTGCTATCATCTACTGGTTGATCGGCCTGAAGAATGTTATGGTGTGAACACAGCCTTGGATTTTAAGCTGTTGAACAAATATGTTTCATCTTGCAATCTTTAGACTTTGGTGACAAGTACTACTTGTCAAAGTACTGTGCATTTTTAATTAAAGGGCATGTCCACCCTCCTTTACAACTTTTAATATACTGTAGGTCATGTCCGCCCACCCCCAACCGCTATATTCTTACACAAAAAAACACTTCCCATCTCTACTTACAGCACCTCGTTCCTTCGCTGTCCTGGTATGGCTCCCCTGCCTGCCGGAACTACAAGCAGGGGGCCGGACCGGCTGTCATCAATGAGAACGGTGAGGGAACAAGGTGCTGTAAGTAGAGAAGGGAAGCATTTTTTTGTGTAAGAATATAGTAGTTGGGGGTGGTGGGGGGACATGCCCTACAGTATAGCAAAAGGATTTAATGCTGCAGGAGAAGAAGCCTGGGAAGGATCAGGAGGGAGGGAGTGAGTGAGGGGGAAAGGGCTCCACTGCACATGTCTCAATCCCTCCCGGAGGCATCACAGAGGCAAAGACCTTTTGGACAGGAAGAAAGCTTCTACTCTACAGTTTCCTGGACTTTGAAGAGCCACTACAGAAGAACCATAAAGAGCAGGGAAGTAAGGTAATGATTTTTTAAATTGTACAGTGGGGCCAGTAGTTGGTGAATTTTTAGTTTGGGGGTGGACATGCCCTTTAAATGTTTAACAAAACAACAAAGATTACCATACTTATAAATGCTTCTTGCCTATAAAGAGGTTTGAGTTGCTGGATCAATGAAACGTGAATTGGGAAGTTAAACGTACAGAAAATACTTAAAAATTAGTGATTAAATGTTGTAAGGACCCAGTAGGACTTTGGCAAGAACAAAGACTTTTTCCTATAACTTGAGTTGCTGACAGCTCTGTGTAAAAATGCTTTCACATGCAAGAATCTTTGTATACTTTGAGAACTACACTTTGAGCCACGCACAGAAGCATGCGCAATTAGATTCGCCCAATGTTGCGCAATCGGATCGCATTCGATTGCGCAAGGCCTAGCCCTTACTGGTTTTCATACATAAAGTACTTGTTGATCCAGGGACCCAATTGCGATCTGAAATCAGGATGGATCGCCCATCCCAGACTGTTTTCCCCCCCAAAGGTTTAACTAAATAAATGTGTTTATTCAACTCTCTATACTATGTTACTATGTATGTATGTTTTCATATATCAGTTCTGGTCTCCCTCTCCCATATTGGAAATTACCTGATCTTATGTTTATAAGTTAAAATACCAAAAGTGTCTTTCTCTGTGGCTTTTTATTCCAATACAAGTAGACATTTCTATTGTGGCTGTACAAGCCCAGGTAATGCAACATAACTCTTAGCTGCAATCACATTACATTACATGTACTACATTACCGCATGTCTCATAATGAAAAAAAATTTAAAAATGAAATTATCTCAGTGTCACCTTGGAAATGTCAGATCATTTGTTGTGTGCCTCAGGCATCAAAGATTTTATTTTAAATTCTCTATGACTCAGATTATGCAAGATACCATTTTGCAATATAAACCACTTTAGACAAAATATTCTAAATAGGGTAGAGCCATATTCAATCTACACAGTTAGTGCAGTTCTGTTCTGGCTTCTCTTCCAATATTTTCCCAGTATGGATGGATCCTAACATTAAACAGTATGCAGCAGTGCTACAGATGAAGCTTGTGAATTGCTCTTTATCAAAGTTAACGGTTCTCAAGCAAAAGAAAGGATTGTTCTTGGTTTAGACATTTCTATTTGGATGGAAATACTTGTCTCTTATTCCTGCTGCTAAATCATATTTGAGATTTTCTCTTTTACATCAAGCTTTTGTCTAAATAATTCACTTCTTGATTTGTAATTTGTGATGCACTTGACCTCTGTGGTTGTATGAGTAATGAATTCACTACATCTTTAAGGTACAAGGATTCTAAACACTGAATCTAACACAAAGCTGCAAGAGCCTTCACATGTGTGTACTCTCAAATGTTTAATGCATTTATCGTATTTTTTTCCTAACTTGCCATCAGGATGATCTATTGTAGCCTCCTCGGGACAGGGTTTACAGAGGGTTTAAAGAAAATATTTTTTCAGGAAGGATTCCCAATTAAAATGCTAGCTTATGACTTAGGCAGATGTTTGGTGCTACATTTTGATATCCATGGTTCAGAGACTAAGGAACATTAAAATCCCTTTAAATTCAGGGGTATTTTAGAAGCACCATAAAGAATCCTCCTGTTACAAAGGTCACAATTTCTAGAAAAAGCTCATAATGAACCACATGATGCTTTACATGTGGTTCTTTGGTTTTGTTCAGTTGAAAGATCCTTAAGGGAACATTCCCTAAACTCTTTACTTGTGTTTATTCCAAGATAGCTACAGTATATGACTTTACTTTGCACAGGTTTTTAACATGACACAGTCACAGTCATTTACCATTCAGTCCTTATGTTTAAAATTGATGCAAATGCACACAATTGGCTTTGCGGCAGTTATGCTGTGACACTTGTGTTAAATTGTGCAGAACTGAGCAAAATTTCAGATAGTGGTGATTTAGCACTTTTTCAAAAATGTATTACTTTTTGAATTTACCATAGGTTTAAAGGACATCTTTACTGTAAAAATTTATTTTTTAAAAATTAAAGGGCGTGTTCACCCTAAAAATTGAAGTTTAGCCACCCTTGCCCACCCCCAACCGCTGAGATATTCCTTTAAAAAAAACAACTGATCGCTACTTACAGACCTTTCTCTCCCGTGGCATCCTGTTCCGGCTCCCTGCTGGCAAGCAGGGGCCGGACCAACAGCTGCATCTGTGATTGGCAGGAGGCAGCGACCTTTGGACAGGGAGACAGCTACTACTCTTCATTTTCCTGGACTTTGGACTAGCACTGCAGAGGAACCATAAGGAGCAGAGATGTAAGGTAAGGATTTTTTTAAACTAAACTGTGGGGCCAGTATGGGGTTAAATTTTAGTTTTGGGGGTGGACATGCCCTTTAAAAGTACCTGGGGAACTTTTTTCGGTTGACTATTGGTAAGTGTATGGGTGCTCTGTCAGCCAAAACAGACATTTGGTCAACGACGTTCATCGGCCGAAACACAACTGCATACACTATTGTGCGTTGCGGCTCGGTAACGCGATTGCACGCGTGTATGAAACTTTAGTTGTTGCTCAGGCTTGCTCTCACCAAGCTCTGGTTAGTTAATTCTGCGACTGATTAGTAGATATGTGGAAGCCTAGTAAGGGTATCTATCACACAGAGCAGCACATGCAGGAAATTTGCTATGCGCAAAATATTCAATGTTATTGGCACGCTGTAGAATGATTTGCACCCCTAGGTTAGTGAATGAGCCATTGTGGCTTGCACTTATCCCCTTGTTTGTATACTCTGTATTTTATAATGTACAGGGCTGTGTACCAAAGGGGTGCTTTATAAATAAAATTATACATACATAAACATTGTCTATTTATAATATCAGCACTCCTATATTCTGAGTCTTGTTATCATTACTAGATAAATGCAAACTTGACAAACTACATCAGAATTTGCAGACTGGATCGTGTTTTTTTCTGTTGTTTTTTTTTTGACATTTTTAGCTGGACCATTAACACCAACTTGTATGGCCAGTTTTAAAAAAAGGACTTAAAGCGACATTGACACATTGCTACAGATCTATTTCCTTATGCATTACCAAGTTCTATGCATGTATGGCTTAAGTTTTTAGACCACACATGCGCAGAACTTTTCAACAAACGGGTAAATACCACAAATTCAAGTAACACCACAAGCAGCTGTCACAGCCAGCATTAGAGGGTTGTAACAAAGTGATAACAGCCACAAATAGTAGACATCTAAAAATTCTTAAATCTGAAAAACATTTTGTTTAGCTGATAGTTGAAGTTCTGGACGCAGACATGCCAATGAGACTCATTGGGAAGCCACATTTTGCGCCAGTAAAGACTAAAGCAGGTTATACACATTAACAATAAAGGGACAATTCTGTCTGATCCCCTTTATTAGTAAAGTGTGAACCATAATGATTACCTTTCCACGAGGCCAATGGTTAATTTTCTTCGGCCTCAGGAATGATTGGAACTGGGTGAAAATTTCCCTCAGTAGCAGTCAGCCCCCAGTAGTGAAATGTAGGCAGCCGGCTGCAGTATATAGGGAGAACATTCGGGATTGTGTGTAGCATTCTCATCTTTGAAATATGACAGAGAGAATCTTCTATAGATTCTGTCTATCATCTTTTCAAGATTGGTACTGTGTGTACTGCAGTGCAAGGTAAAGCAGTACAGTCTGGAGAATCTCCTTAGGTGGAACAAAAATAAACAGTGATAATGGCACTAAAGCAACAGTTAGATTATATTGTTCTCAGGTTTAAGTCCGTTCTACAGTATGTTTGATTGTACTACTTGATGATTGAATAATGTGTATAGTTTATTTTCTGTACTGTATAATGGTTGGGGAATACAAATTTATAGTGTGTGATGTACACATGTACTAGGTGCGGGAGGAGGATTACAATGCTGCGTTATTTTTTAAGTGTAATAAATACTTACACATAATACTCACAGTACCAGCTGCATTTATTTATATATAATGGCTTCATTATGAATATCCAACAACTAAAAAATATCAGCTAAGGAGAAAGTTAAACTACAGTGTCTACAATTAATACAGCAATTGAGCGATACATTTACCTGATAATGTATTATCAGGTAAATGTACTGAACAGAAGTGGACTGTGTTCAAGGGGATTTTAAGCCAGTTCACATCTAAATTTATACCCTTGGGAAATAAATGTAAAAAAAATAAATCCGCGCCCATGTGGCTGAATTCTGATGTAAAGAGGCAAATGGAAAGGAAGAAAAAGGCATTTAAAACCTTTAAGGCTGAGGGAACGGAAAGGGCCTTTAGGGATTATAAAAACTGTAACAAGGAGTGTAAGAAAGCAATCAAACTAGCTAAAATTAATAATGAAGTTAGGATAGCTGAACAAAGCATCACTACGCCTAAAAATGTTTTTAAGTATATTAATAGTAAGAAGATGAGGACTGAGAATGTGGCACCATTAATTAATGGGAATAAGTTAGTTACGGAGGATGGCGATAAAGCAAATGTCTTAAATAATTTTTTTCCTCTAAATACACTATAGAAGATCCAAGTACAGATATCATAGAGTATAGTAGCAATAATGGTATAAAAGATTCAAGTGCACTTTGGTTAACCGAGGATATGGTACAGAAAGAACTAAAGAAGGTTAATATTAATAAATCTCCTGGACCGGATAAAATACATCCTCTGGTACTTAAGGAGCTAAGTTCAGTTTTATCTAGGCCATTGTTTCTTATTTTTGCTGATTCCCTCATGTCCGGTGGTGTGCCTCTGGATTGGAAAAAGGCTGATGTTATTCCAATATTCAAAAAGGTTAGTCGTTCACAGCTGGGTAATTACAGGCCTGTAAGTTTAACTTCAGTGGTGGGGAAGATCCTGGAAAGTTTAATAATGGAACATGTTCTATAGTATGTTTCAAGGACTGACATTATAAGTAGTAACCAGCATGGATTTAGGAGGAATAGATCTTGTCAAACTAACTTGCTTGGCTTTTATGAGGAAGTTTAGACTCTGGCATAGCAGTAGATGTAGTTTACTTGGATTTTGCAAAGGTTTTTGATACAGTCCCCCATAGGTGACTAATGTATAAACTAAGGTCTGTTGGTCTGGGGAGTCACATTTGTACATGGATAGAAAATTGGTTAATGAATAGGATGCAGAGAGTAGTTGTTAATGGTGCTTCATCATTATGGACTAAAGTGCGGGTGCCACAGTGTTCTGTGCTGGGGCCGCTTCTATTCAATCTATTTATTAATGATTTGAAAGTGGGTATTGTCAGCAAGGTTTCTATGTTTGCTCTTGACACAAAACTTTGTCGACCATTAAAAACTTCAGAGGATGTGCAATTGTTACAAGGGGATCTAGATAGATTGTCACATTGGGCTTCTAAGTGGCAGATGAAATTCAATGTTGATAAATGTAAGGTGATGCATTTTGATCTAAAAAATCCTTGTGCTACTTATACTATAAATGGCTCTGTTGGAAAGGGATCTTGGAGTTTTGGTGGATAACAAACTTAATGGTAGCAAGCAGTGCCAGGCGGCAACAGCCAGAGCCAGCATGGTATTGTCTTGTATAAATAAAGGTATGGATTCAAGGGAGGAAAATGTAATTCTCCTTCTTTACAAAGAATTGGTAAGGCCTCATTTGGAATATGCAGTGCAATTTTGGAATCCTGTGTACAAAAAGGACATCTTTGAAATGGAAAGTGTTCAGAGAAGGGCAACTAAATTAATAAGGGGATTGGGGGAGCTTGAATATGAAGAGATACTGGAAAAGTTACAATTGTGTACGCTGGAGAAGAGGCGCTTGCGTGGGGATATGATTACTGTGTATAAATACATTAACGGGCCATACAATAAACTATCTGGGGTATTGTTCACCAATAGAACATGTCAAAGGACGCAAGGACATCCCTTAAGACTAGAGATGGTCGAACTATATAAAGTTCGGTCCGTTTTCGAACTTTCGAACTTCAAAGAAAGTTCGAAAGTTCGAAAGTTCGAATCCGGACCCATTCAAATCTATGGGGGAGAGATAGTTCGAAAAGTCCGAGTAAATTACAGTAAAACTAACAGTGCTAACTTACTGTAACTGGTTGTGGCACCTGGGAAATGGACTGGGGAACACGTTGCTGTCACCAAATCTTCTTAAAACCAGTCAGACGGGCAAGTGTCAGGATTATCGAATGTACGAACCTTCCCGTTACCTTCCCGTTATATAGTCCTTACTAGGTTCAGCAAACAGTCCACTCGAACTGTCGAGGAATGTATAGTGTAGTGGGTAAAGCAACAGCCTTTGATGTGGGAGACCAGGGTTCGATTCCTGGCTAGGGCAGTAATCCAAATGTTTGATTATAATAACCTAGTAATATTATAACCATATAATATTGTATTACTATTATTATTATGTATTTTTATAAATAATATTATATGGTTATTATATTACTAGGGTATTATAATACCATATAATAACCTAGTAATATTATAACCATATAATATTGGTTATTATATTACAGTTATAATTATTTGTCTAGCTGTCCCTAGCCAGGATTTGAACCCTGGTCTCCCACATCAATGGCAGTGCATTTAGCCACTATACTATACACGCATACAGTATATGCTTTGATATTTTACTAAGTTATCATATGGTGATTATAGGTTATTATTTTACTATGGTAGTATCTAGGTTATTAGCAAAAGAAACGGAGCTTTGCTATATATGCAATATAGTGTAGTGTTAAAGGAACTGCTTTTGGTATGGGAGTCCAGGGTCAAATCCTGGCTGGGCAGGCAAAACAATTTTTAGATATTATAATAACCTTGTAATAAATACCTAGTAATATTATAACCTTATATATTACTTATTATTATCTATTTATTGGTTTAAGGACTGCCTATGATGTGGGAGACCAGGGTTTGAATGAATCCTGGCTAGGGACACTATACAAATGTTTGGATTATTAGGATCACCTAGTAATATAATAACCATATATAAATATAATTATATTATATGGTTATAATATTACTAGGTTATTATATGGTTTATAATACCCTAGTATATAATAACCATATAATAACCTAGTAATATTATAACCATATAATATTTATAAAATAAATAAGTAATATTATAAGGTTATAATATTACTAGGCTATTATATTACAAGGTTATTATAATAATCTAAAATTGTTTTGCCTGCCCAGCCAGATTTGAACCCTGGACTCCCATGCCAAAGGCAGTTCCTTAAACCACTACACTATATTACATTATAGCAAAGCTCTGTTTCTTTTGCTAATACCCTAGATACCCATAGTAAAATAATAACCATATATCACCATATGATAACTTAGTAAAATATCAAGGCATGTACTGTATTGGCTGTATAGTGTAGTGGCTAAAGGCACTGCCTATGATGTGGGAGACCAGGGTTCAAACCCTGGCTAGGGACAGCTATATAAATGTTTGGATTATTATATACACTAGTAATATAATAACCATATATAATATTTATATATATATGATAATATATTTTTATATGGTTATAATATTACTAGGTTATTATATGGTATTAAATACCCTAGTAATATAATAACCATATAATAACCTAGTAATATTATTACCATATAATACCCTATATAATATTATATTACTAGGTTATCATATGGTTATTATATTACTAGGTTATTATATGGTTATTATAATACCCTAGTAATATAATAACCTTGTAATATAATAACCATAATAACCTAGTAATATCATAACCATATAACCTAGTAATATAATAACAATATTATATTACTAGGTTATTATATGGTTATTATATTACAAGGGTATTATAAAAATACAATCATTTGTGTAGCTGACCTAGGCAGGAATTGAACCCTAGACTCCCACACCAAAGGCAGCAGCTTTAACCACTACACTACCTAGTCACTGCATACATCGAACAACATTCTAGAGTTTGCGAATGTCGGAAACATCGAAAGTCCGAAAAATCCGGTCCGGTCCGGGGATAGTTCGAAGAGTCCGAGTCCGTTGGAACTCATAAAGTTCGGCTCGAACTCGGGCTCGAGTTCGAGTTCGAGTCCATCCCTACTTAAGACTTGAAGAAAAAAGGTTTAGGCTTCAAGCTCGGAAAGGGTTTTTCACTGTGAGAACAGTAAAGCTATGGAACTGTCTTCCAGTGGACGTTGTTATGGCAGGTTCATTGGTCAGTTTAAAAAAAAAGCTGGATGAGTTTCTGCAAACAAGGAATGTTGCAAGTTACTGGTATTGATACATAAAGTAGAGTTGATCCAGGGAAATTTCCGATTGTCAGGAAGGAATTTCTTTCCCCTTTATAAATTTGGTGGGTTTTTTTGCCTCCCTCTGGATCAACAGTTAGGCAGGAAATGCTCAAACATGCTCAATGCAAATTAGTTTTATCATGTACACCACATTTACTACATTTAAAAAGCACAAATCAATTTCCACTTTCCTATAATATTATAAATAGAAAGCCTTGAAATGTGCAACAACAGATTAATCACACCCAGTGTCACATGGAATTTGATGAATGCATGTTAATGACTAAGTAACTGAGGATGCCTCAGTGCACTAGCAGATCTTTCCTTTTTCCTGGCATAATAGTTTAAAGGGATATTACAAACCTGAAATAAAACATTGCAAAATAGCCAACCTTAAACTCATTATATATGTAGATTTCAAGCTGGGATTCACCGCAGACTCAGATATGAATTACTGGTCACTTCATGTGAGGCAGGACTACTATTTGTTTTAAAGTCTTCATTTTCCAAGGGAGAGGGTCATGTAGATGAGGGTAATGATGTGGTTATGGGTCACGGTAAGCCTTCTGTTAACGTACAAATGAAAATTTTATGATGAACAGAAATCTAAAATGTATTATCTGCCTCTTGAACTGAACATTTTTTTTGTTTTACTTTTCTATTCTGCATGAGATGAGTATCCATCTAGAACCTGTCTAGACAATCTGTTTTATCTAATCTCTGATATTTAGTCTGTTTAAAATTTGTTGAATCAGTTTGGGTGATTACATGCACACAGTGTATTGGATTACTGGTTTGCTTTTATCTATTTCTTTCTTTTCTGAGTCATTCTTTTAAATGTTACTTTATTTTATGTGACTAGTCAGTATACGAGGTACCATACTGCGGAGGCTTTTGACAGTTCTGGCTTGTATAAGGGTTCTAATTGATTCAACCAGTAGGTACCCTAATGCTGTTCTGTGGATAGATAGTAATATAGTGAAGAGTCTGTGTTCAGCCATGATGAGTTCCTGAAGTGGCTGCTTTAAGCAGGTCTTTTCTAGGCTTCACTAGTGTCTATGAGAGGAGATTGTATAATAGGATTTGCAGTTAGCACTTCATTTTCTGAATCTGTATTTCATATTGCCTACAATATGTACTCTATCATCTTCCAGACTGATTTTATTCAACATAAATATTGTGTGGTTTATTTTTTCGGCCTGCACATATCTTCTTTTTAATCATTCTTCAATGCATACTTTTAGTAAAATACAATTTAGAATCAATATAAAATGTATACTCGTGCATTAAAGTATATAGGAAATAATACTTGCCTGGGTATTTATCAATGCAACATGTCACAATACAGACACAATCATTTATAACAAGTAAAATTCACATTACACTTAAAGTCTTTCAGTGTTTGGCATTTTGTGATAAGTGTATATACACAATGGTTCTGAGTGACTATATATCCTTTTGATAATTAGGCTGCTATTTTTTGCACTGAGTACTTTTTATTCAAATAACCCACTGAGATAAACAGATTGTACTGGAAAGAAAAAAACTGCTTCCTGCAGCATTTGAAAACAAACTTATTTTATTGGTTTAAATGACTGCTTTCTTCTCTCTTTCTCTGCAGGCAGCTGAGCTGGGAATGGTGACAGCTTATTATACATACATCTTTACTAATCTGGTGAGACCTTCTTTTATTGTTAATGGGCATAAACTAAACATGCTGTTAGACAAATAACAGAGCATGTGTAAGGAAAACAAAGATAAAGGAGTCGGTGGCTGAATTGGGTTTGATCACATTAGCCATTATAACTGAATCAGAAATCAGATCTGTAAAATGTGTGTGATGGTAAATTGATCTCTCTTGGAAAGTTAGGTCTTAAAATATTGGACTTACCTTTAATTATCCGGAAGTATCAAAAACCGGTGGAATCTCACAGGAACTCAATCCATACTGATCTGCTATGACCATCACGGTGCCTCCTGCCCTGAACTCCCAAGAGCACTCCCAATGTGAGATGATTCCGTAATAATGAAAGAAAAATAGGAAATAAGATGAAAATTAAGGGGTACTCGCAGAGGATCCAGAAGCTTCTGAGGAAGTGGCCGAGGCCACAAAAAGCGTCAAGCTGGAGCCCCCTTCTCTTTTTATTGGGGTGTTGTTATATTCTGTGATATGTTTCGACAAGTATCAAGTTTTTACTGCATGGAGCCTCCGCGAGTAGCCCCTTAATTTCCCTCTTATCTCCTATTTTTCTTTCATTATTACATTTAATGATGCTTATGAAAAGAAGCCGGTATAGCAAAGATCCCTGCTCCTAGACGGCACCTGCAGCCTATAGCCCGTCCCGGAGTGTGCGTCCATGCGGTCCCAAACCGCCAATAGTACAAGCTTCAGAGAAACGAACAGCACTTCCGGTTCGGGTAAAATCAACTTTATTGCTTCAAACACACCACAGAGTCATCATCCTGACGACTCTGTAATGTGTTTGAAGCAATAAAGTTGATTTTACCCGAACCGGAAGTTCTGTTCCTTTCTCTGAAAATTAAGAAAAGAAGATTATTGTGTTTGAAGCAATAAAGTTGATTTTACCCGAACCGGAAGTGCTGTTCGTTTCTCTGAAAATTAAGAAAAGAAGATTATTGTCTATTATATGGATCAATATTTCTAGTACAAAGGTATAACCATAGCTTGAAATACAATAATAAGCTGCACCATAAATTTAAGGGAAGAGATCAACACACAGAAAGCTTTGCAATGTCAAGATACTATAACATACAGTAATTACATGTACAGTATTTGGCTCATTATTATGAAATGGGTAATAACCTTTTTATGGATTCAAGCAACATAATCATAAGGGAGCATTCACTACCATTTTAGGGAGAAAAAGTAGGGCATCCAATTCATTGATGTGATACTGCATATTTATTTACTAAAGTAGAGGGATATAATTTACTCCTTTGTGTTTGTTCCAATTATAATTTTTGAACACAGAGAATTCCTTTCATGTGCAGATCTTGTTTCTCTGACCTTGCTATGGTAATTCTTGGATCTATTTACATTTACTTTTCCTTGCAGAGACAAAAGGCTGATTTTCTGCTTTAAAAAAAAAAACGTTGTTCTGTCAAATAAAACATGGAGAAACCTATAGGCAAATGAGTTAAGTCTAATGTCTGAGATGTAGCTGCATTAATATTTATTCTTTGTGAAGAAGCCACCAAAGGTCTGAATGATGATAACATTCCTAAAGCAATGCTTTGAAATATGAATATGTAATATATTATTGCATGTTTTACCTGCTGACATTCCCATGATGTTTTCTGGCTGGATCATGGTTTTCTAGTGACATTACAATCATAAAATTAATTGCAAAATTATGAGTCCAGGCGGTTTTCAGAATGTCGCTTTAACAGATCGGGTCCCTAGACAGACCCAAGAAGACCCATTGTACTCCCAAAAAAAGGAGAGGTTATGGGGCTTTGCATGTGTAATATAAGGGCGCATCATATATACTCGAATATAAGTCGACCCGAGTATAAGTCGAGGTACCCATTTTACCTGAAAAATTAGTAAAAACTGATTGACTCGAGTATAAGTCGAGGGTAGAAATTATCACCACTACTGCAAACAGTAGTCCCATACAGTATTGGTTCCAATATCCCCTAACCCCCAATGCACTCCAGATGTTTAAAAACTACAACTCCCAGCATGCTTTAGTTGCTGGGAGTTTTAGTTTCTAAGCATCTAGAGGGGCAAGATTCAGCAAGCAACATCGGTTATTTTAGCCCTGCAAACAAACAAAAAAATGCTCCAGTAACCACCAATTCCTTGCCACTCCAGATGTTTGGCAACTACAACTCCCAGCATGCTTTGATTGCTGGGAGTTGTAGTTTCTATTACATCTAGAGTAGCAAGGATCAAGCAGCAATTTATGTTGTTTGGCCATGCAAATATATGATATAGGTAAAAAGCAGCAGCAGAAGTAAAATAAAAAAGTTCCTGCCCACTTCTAGCAGTAGATTGAGTTCGGTGTAGGCTTCTCCATTCTGCCTTACAGTCAGACGTGGTGTGCGTAAGTGCTGCGCGCTGGTGTGCACGCGCATACGTACCCAGTCCTACATGCCCGCGACTCCTCCCGGCTTACTGTTCCTGTCTTGCTGCTCGGGTCCTGTTGTTTCGGACGCAAATTCAGCTTCCTGCATGTTGATACCGGTAAGGCCAACACTGTTAGAGTGCCAGTTGTGTTTTTACGGCGTCCTCCTATGCTGAAAACAAGTTGACTCGAGTATAAGTCGAGGTTGGTTTTTGAGGCCCAATTTAAAAACCAAAAACCTCGGCTTATACTCGAGTATATACGGTAGTCAGTTAGTTAAGCATATTTCAGCATCATGCAGTCAATATAAGCTAAAATATCGTAAAACTTATGGTATAACTTCAACTACAGTCCTATAACTCAGTAGGTTTCACCTTAACTTAAGCACCAATTATAGCTTTCCTTTTAAGAAGCTTAGCAGGCTTTTCAAAATTATCTTTGCAAGTTATGCTCAACATTAAGAATCATATTTCTAAACGAGCGGTAACTTTTTGCGGCTGGTTTTCCCGCCGTTTTCGGCAAAATCGCCATTAACGGGATTAATAAAATGGCGAAAACCGGCCACGAAAAGTTAACGCCTCGTTAACCTTTCACGCTTCACGCATCAGTTACAACTCGCTTGTATTTATAAAGCGGCGGTAACTGATGTGCCGCGGTAATCTTGGCTGTTTCACTGCGTCTGAGATCGCCAGAGGTCACACCTGCCATGGGAGGCACGCCCCCCCACGGCAGCGACCACCCGCCGGTGCCCCCTTCCCAGCAGCCCCTCCCAGTGACAAGGGCCGGGGAGGGGGGGTCCCGACTCGAGCTGCAGGATCCCTTAAGCCCCAAAAGGCTCTTCTCAGGGCTGCAAGGGCACTTGTCAGTGCGACAAAGGCCCTGATAAGGCTGGGGAAGAGGGGTCCCAGTACGAGCTGCGGGACCCCTTAAGCCCCAAACAGCCCTTATAAGGGCCTCCAGGGCACTTGTCAGTGCCGCAAAGGCCCTGATAGGGCCAGGGAGTTGGGGGTAGAAAAACAACATCATATACACAGTGCAGTGCAGTGAAGAGTGCTCTGGTTTGTATGTGTGGGGGACCAAACATCAGCTGCACTAACTTATGGCCCAGCACAGAAGAGCCAATTCCTCGGGTCAGGACTCAGTTGTGTATCTGCAGCTTAAGGAAAAAAGACATACCTTTGAAGATTGTAATGTCAACATCTTGGCAAAGGAACAGGAATGGTTCAAGAGAGGTGTCAAGGAGGCCATTTATGTGAAAATTATGAAATCAAGCCTGAATAGCGGTGTGTGTGTGTGTGTGGGGGGGGGGGGTGGTGGAGGTCTGGTCACCAACTGTCTACCATATACAGTGCTGTTTTGACACCGTACCCTGGGCAGTTTCAAAAACATCTCTTTGCTACAATGCAATCACACCTTGCATCAGAAGGTCCCTAACACCTGGCTGTTATATGCTAATTGGGACTTTCCAGGGTCTTGTACAAGTTATTCTAATTTGAGCAGTCGGAAAGCCAGTCGGATGACTAGCGAAACATCTTCAAGAACTAAACTTTAACTCCAGTTGATCTAACTGAATACAACAGGTGAATGAGAACCTTTACAAACATACCAAAGGTAGTTCGACATGGACTTGCCAAGATTTTGACCCTCAAAACCTGGCATGGACATTTTAATAGTTTTTTTTCAACTTGGTTTTGCTGGTGACAGTGGGGTTTGTTCATCTCTATTTACTTCTATGTTTAGTACTGTGACTCATAAGAGGCAGAACATTTAAAAGAACCACATACCTTTGACCTAAAAAGAGCCAATTACAATCCCATTCGCTTCATCCTCCTTGATTTTCCTTAGCAAGCCTTTTACTGTGTTAAAGGCCAAAATGCATAAGTCATATGATGTGTATTTGACAGGCATTGTTTAGGACTTCCAGATGATATTTTTTTAACAAGATGTCTTGGGAATTTGCCTTGTTTATACTGTACTTGCCATTATGTTCATGTATATAGAAAGTAAAGTCTGGTATCTATATTATGGCTTTGAGGTATTTAACATTATTTTTCAGTGCTTCTCTTGGTAGCAGAAGGAATTTTACAGCATGGACTTCACCCAACTGTTTAACGTCCCCTCCATATGGGCTTATTTTTACTCTGACAACTACAATGGAAACAATTAGTTTTGTTAAAGCTCTTAAAGCTGATAAGATCACAAACCACAAAATGTGTAATACATGCCTCATCTGACTCTGGGATATGTGAATAGGATAGATCTACAGGAATACAGAGATTAATAACAATAATTTGCTTCACTGTCCTTAGCAACTAGTATAATATCTTAACTTAAATTATGAAGGAATATGATTAAATGAGCATTCATCCTTACATATTTGGTCTATACAGTAAAGGTCAAGGTTTGAGTGATGTCACCTAATAATGCAATATGCAAGGCAGAGACTTCTCATGACATAGGTCACCTCTAATACACGTTTCCCTGTTTCTGGATATGTGGCTTACCCTAAAAAGGTGAACTACAACTCTCAAACATTTTAATTACAGCGTACTATAGTTAGGGGTACTTTTTACATTAGAGGTGATGGGGTGCGACAACTATCTGCCATGGACAATGCTGTTTTGACTGACCTTAACCAGGGAAGTTTCGATAACACCTCAATGCAATCACACCTTGCATTAGAAGGTCCCTATATCCTGACTGGCATATGCTAATTGGGACTTTCCAGGGTACTTAATGCCAACAGATTCTTGTACAAGTCATTCTGAATTGGGAAAGACAGTTGGATGACTAGCGAAATGTAAGTCCAATTGATTTAACTGAATACAACAGATATCGGGTGAAACAACATTTTGGAACATCTAGTGAGAAGTGTATATTTGTACAATGTACAGTGTGGGATTGGTGATGTTTAAATTATTTTTACTGAAATGGAGTTGCAACATTCAACATGTTAATGAAATGAATAGAAATATTACTGGGAAGTTAGGATTAACATTTTAAAAAGTCAATAAATGGAAGAAAGCCAGGGCATATGTTGCAAGATTCATGAACCAAGCATAGTACAGGGATGTCAAACTTGTGGTCCTCCAGATGTTTAAAAACTACAACTCCCAGCGTTCCAAACAGGAAATGCTAGGATTTATAGTTTTCAAACACCTGGGGGGCTGCATGTTTTACATCCCTAGCAAAGCAGAATGCAGCTGCAATTTCTTTAAAGAAATTATATAAGTCAAATGCTTTTAACATAACTTGGATTTTGGGGCTATATTGAAACTGTGTTAACATAAACATGCTATAATACTGATCACACATCCACATTTTAGTAATGTTTGGGATGGGGCCTGATGTGAATGGATATACCAAATGTAACGCACTATGGAATATTATTCATGATGCCAATTATAGCTTTATTTTTCCCAGGTGTATGTATCTCTTGGTTAGCATTCCTACCCCAAAAGGTTTGGGGGACCTGGCAGTTCCTTGTAACAGTTATAATTCACAAAAATACAATTCCATATAAAACATAAAGATCATTTAGTAAATCCAGCCTACAAACATACATAGCAAAAACAAATGAACTTGATAAAAATTTCAAATCACTGACTGCAGTGAGGTCATAAGGGGTTACTTTGTTCCACCTCAAGAATCCAATTAGTTTTGTTCTTGTTAAATGTGCTAAAGAATTCTTCCAACCATTAAAGATCTCTTGAACTGAAGTCCCTTTGGATAGTTTTTTGAGTTTTGTTCACTACATTTACATCTGTAATGTATAAGTGACAAAATGCATAAAACTGTGTCCCTTTTTATAAATTATGGTATAACAGGTATAACGTAGATTGGACTACTGACACAAAATCACTTGTATCAGACTGTATCAACTTATTCTGAGGCAATTTATAATATATGGGTTATAGTGTGGGTTACATATTTAATAATCCTTTAATAATAAGAAGAAATTTGCAACAGTTGATTGAACCATTATTAAAATAAAATAAAATATATTGATAATTAACCTTTGAGCCTTTAACAGTTGATATTGTATAATATAAGTTTTTCTGGAAAACTGTGTAATTAATTTCTCATTCATCTCTAACTATGAAATACTTTCTTACCAAAATAACAGTCATGGGGACAGTCAGAACATGCAAAATCTAATAATCTAAAATAAATAAATGTTTGTAATTTTGTGAGCTTTAAGCTTTAGTAAAGATGCATAAAATCAAAAGAAAAAAATTGGTCCTTGCCAAGCATCTACATGCAATATTCTACATCTTTCACCTAAGGTGATATTTTTATGTAAAAAATTATGTTTTTAAATGCTATGGGGCATATTCATGAAAACACAAAATGTACTATCAGTGTAACTTGCCGTGGTTGGTAAGTAACTAAGGATGGAGATAGTGTTTGCATTAAGACGTGGTGGCCTTTCCGGCATTATTTATTAACTTGCACTTGCCAACTTAATATCTACAGATAATGTACAGATAATGCTGTATTTTCAATTTGTATGTATTAATTGCTGTAAATATTGCTGTTTTATAAACAGAGCTCTGATTTTAATTTGGAATAATTAACTAAATAAAAAAATCAGTATTATAACAAATAGTTGGAAAATGAAGTAACAAAACTCTTTGAGATTGGATGACTAATCCATTTTAAATAATCAGTGTAAAATAATCAAACAAATCCGGTTAAAAATCAAGTACAAACATCACAATCCCAAGACAGGCCACACTCACAGGCAATGCTTTAAATCCAGCATGATGTACGCTAGAGAAAAGGCACTTGCGTGGAGATATGATTACTGTATATTAATACATTAACGGGCCATACAATAAACTATCTGGGGCATTGTTCACCAATAGAGCATGTCAGAGGACATGAAGAACTTGAAGAAAAGTTTAGGCTTTAAGTTCGGAAAGGGTTTTTCACTGTGAGAACGGTAAACCTATGGAACTGTCTTCCAGTGGACGTTGTTATGGCAGGTTCATTTGATAGTTTAAAAAAATATATCTTATCCCTACTAATAAAATATACTGATTCCTATGGCGGCTGTATGTAGTAATATCTAACAGCGTAGCCAATGTCAAAGATATGAAAGTAATAGGAAGCTCAGAGAATAGCGACTGTGTTATAGTAGCATTTAATCTATATTACAAAAAAAGTGCACTTGGTTAACAAAGTCATTTAACAGAAAAGCAAATTTTACCAATACAATGTTAAAGGAGAACTAAACCCAAAATACAATGGCAGCTCCACAGACTCTATAACTGTCACTTAGTAAAACCATTTGTTTCTCACCTCTGAATTCATCCTCTTAGTGTAGAAATCATTTATAGAACATTTCTGAGTACTGGCAATCTATGATGTCACGGCTGGCTTCTAGTGTTGCCTCTTCCTGGTGGTCCAGGTACCAAAATTCCTTCTGCACATGCTAACTAGCTACCTTGTGTTTGTTTCCCACTCCCCTTATGCTAAGCTGCATGTAACAGTTGAACTCAGAGTCCCCACCTGCCAGTGTCTCCCAGCCAATCATCAGAGATAGCAGTGAATATTATTAGCAGATTTTCCTGCTCAAACAGAATGGGGGAAGGTGTTAACCCTTTTCATATGTATTAAGGAAGCAACTTGTTAACCCTTTATATTTGTGAGCATTTCTGCAAGACTGTGTCTTTGTATGTGTTTATTTCTGCACTCTACCATTTATATTAGTGTGTATATTGCTGAAATGTACATTTAGGGCACGGCCACACTGCAACGCACCTGAAACTCACACGATTTACATGTGTTTGTGCTTGAGATTTGTCCAGTGTCATTATAAAAACGCTTGCGATTGCACAAAAAACACATTTTTGCTGACACATGTGTGAAACTGCAACACACCCAATAAAAAGATTTTGGTGCGTTGCTATGATTTTAATACAATTGGAAAATAGAAATTGCCTGAAAAACGCGCTTGCCCTTAGAAGTGTAATGCAAGCTGCATTGATTTCAGTTTAGCCATACAGCATGTATTTAATGCAAACAGAGCGCATGCAATACAGACAAAATAATGGTGATCGCATGCACTCCAATAGCACACGGAAATGCATTGCATGTAGTGGAGCCGGTCCCATAGGCTATAACATGCCTGCACTCCCACTAGCACAATCGGATCACAAACCATAATCCAAAATGTGCTAGTGGAAGCTAGCTCTAAGTGTTTGAATCTTAAAGGGAAAGGTGGCAACCCCAGTAGAATTGAGCTGATCACTTTACAAGGTAAACTTATAAAAACAAAACAACGTGAACATGGTCTTAGCACAGCTCTGTGCAATGCATTTTAAAGGGGAATGTTGGAGCCTGGAAGTAGTTTTGGAAGTAGTGTAAAGGCAAAGGCCACCTTTGCCTTTAAGACCCAAACATGTATTAAATCTACATGTTACAGTGCTAAGTACCATTGCATTAAATACAAACTATATCAGCCTGCATCATGCTTCTAAAGAAAATACTAACAACCTTTTGTTGTGTAAATATTGTCAGGCCTATGTCATAAAAATTCTTATGCTAAAATCTGATTGGTTGCGGAAAAATTTGCACCATTTTTAATGATAAGAACTTTTAATACAAAGGCATGTAAATGTGTTCGGGTCTTAAGGCAAAAGTGGGAACCCTAGTTGGAAGAGTGATTTTCTTTATGCTAAACTTCCCACGGGCAGCCCTCCTGCTTCATTACTTTTATAGAACATGTTTGCGTTCCCTCTAACAGTGCCCCTTTAATTGGCATTCCCTCCAATAATTCCTATTAATATGTACATTTATATAAACAACATGGTGCAGAGCTGCAAGTGGCATACCCTCCAACATTCAACTTTAATACATACACTTATAGAGCATGATGCAGTGCTGCAGGTGGAGGATAATATAATGACCCTGATCTTAACACAGCTCTGTGCAATGCATTTCTCTGTGTTATGCATTTCTTAGCTTAGCTCTGTACTACAGTTTGTTGTTTTTATACAAACAGCTGAATCAAAAACACACTTTTTCTACCCTCCAACATTCCCTTTAATAAGGTACGCTGATGAGAAATGCATTCTGAGCTGGTGCATGTTCATGTTCACTTCTCTATCCTCCCCCTACAGTTCTGCACCATGTGGTTCCTACCCTCCAACATTTCCCTTTAAGAAGCTACACTTTCCACTAATATTGCTACAGCTGACAGGGAGAGCTAGAGACCTTCACTCTACGGGCCATATTTAAAAAGGTGTGGTATCGCCTTCTTCAGCGATCGTTATGGCGATCTTTAATTTATGATCACTATCGGAAATTTTGTAAATGTACGATAGCCAACGTAAATCTACCGCCGTAGAATATCATTACGGTAGTTTATTACCGCATGTTATGGTATACTACTGCCACAGTTGTGCAGTAATGAAAACCAGTGGGATCACAAGTTTTTAAATATCGCCCTCCAACACTTAAACAATACAGTGCAGGTGAAACATACAAAGACACAGGTCTGTAACTGTAAATAGCGCAGGTTTATTGCAAAACATGCATTCTACATGTTTCTGACCCATTTGTCCTTCCTCAAGTGCTTGAGTGGGTCTGAAACAGGTAGCACGCATGTTTTCCAATAAACGTGCAATATTCACAGCTACAGACCTGTGTCTTTGTATGTTTCAACTGCAATTTATTGTTTATATATCGGATTTGGTGGAGTGAAAGCCGTAGGTGAGACATACATTATTTCAGATCCGGACACACTAGATACCCAGACCTATATACATTACACTACAACACTGCTACTAGGAAAGTGTTAATCAACTGCACCACCAATTTGAATATTGATGATTTAATATATTCATACACCATAGGGGTTAATGGGTGGGAGTGGAAATCACACAGGTGCTGAAAATGTAATCAAGGCAAAAGTACTGGCAGGCAAGGGAAAATGTCAGCTTCAGAGTTGGGGGACAAACAGAACCTAAAATGAGCTCATAGAGGTAAAGAAAAGGCCCCTGAGTGGAACCTTCCATGCTGAGAGGATGTTGAGGCAAGTACTTTCCAACTTAAACTTTAATTCTCCTTTAAACTGCTTCTGCCTAAACATTACATAGGCATAGGACTGCAAATACAAAGTTTGGAGACAATAGAAAATAATTAAAAAAAGAAATAAAAAAAGTTGGCAACTGTGAGCACATCACTATAATTGAGACCAGAGCTGTCTGCTGGTTACATGGCTACAAGCTAAGAGAAGGCTAGTTAAATTAGAAATATTGGTATTATTACATACAATTTTTCTGAAGTAATTCCCAATACTTTGTTTTTGTTACTATGATTGTCCAAGATAATGACTGTACTAGGATTTTGTAAAAAAAAAAAAAATTGTTTAAAAAAAAAATAAACGCTAATCAGAGAATTTCTAGTAAGTGAATGATCCTTACTTAACTTTAAAGGAATAGTTCACTCGAAAAGTGAACTATTCCTTTAATGTATTGATTGAAGCCCCAGAGGTTAAGGATCTATGCCTTACCTCCCGTTCTTCAATCAACTTAGCAGGAGCCAGGGACTAAGGTAAGTGTATTTATCTTTTGCGCAATCCACAGCTGCTGAAATGACAGGTCCCGACTGCTTCCTTTGTTCTAATCCACTATAGCACGCATACGCTATATTACATTATAGTGGATTAGAACAAGGCCCAAAAGTAAATATACTTACCTTTGTTCCAGGCTTCTGCTCAATTGATTGAAGAATGGTAGGTGGGGCATAGCTCCTTAAAGGAATAGTTCACACAAAAAGTGTAGTAATGAATGAAGACCGGGAGGTAAAGGACCTATTCCATACCTTCCATTCTTCAATCACTTGACAAGGATCCAGGATCGAAGGTGAGTATATTTACCTCATGCATGATCCACTGCGGCTCAGTTGACAAGTCCTGACTGCTTCCTGGTTTAGTTTCATGCGCGATAATGCGCACTATAGTAAGCTAAACCAGGAAGCAGTCTGCAATTTTCAACTGAGCTACGGTGGATTGTGTGCAAGGTAAATATACTCACCTTCGATTCTTGATCATTGTCAAGTGATTGAAGAATGGAAGGTAAGGAATAGGTCCTTCACCTCCCAGTCTATAATCCCTACTTTAAAATAGAGATGTTTTTCGAATTTTCCGGAAAATTCGAAGATTAGAAAATGGACCCATAGAAGTCTATGGGAGAAATTTTTTTTAACATTTCTGTCCTTTTTCATGGATAAATAGTAATAGTTGGTTAAATGACACAGAACTGGGGAATGGTCTGGGGAACCCGTAAATATAAAACTTATTTTAAAACTATCTTTCCTCACATTCGGACTGTTTTCGAGTTTACGCATTCCAGATCAACAAGCAGCATGACTGGTTGCTCAGAAGAACAGAGATGCATGAAAATCAGCACAGTCTGCATTGTAATTGATTAATAATAAGCCTAAATGAAAAGAAGTTTAAAAAAAGCTTGCATCTAAATCATCTATGCCGCAGGCAGAGTTTATCCTTTATTAATTTTGGTTTAAGGTTTAATCTTTTGCCCCAGTATGCCCAGATTTACAGTGCACATTTACGGCTGCTTGACTCATCAAGTGAACCCTTTAAAGACATGCAGTAACTATAAACCGAAACATTAAATGCTATAAGGGGGTGCAATATTGTGAAATTAGTGCAAGGCTGTGAACACACAGTCCAATATTTCAAAGCAGAAATATCGGAGGTAATATTTGCCCACAATGAACCAATGGCTGTTGAACATTCATCCAAATTGCACAAACGTTTAATCGGACTTTGCCATTTCATCCTTTAATGAACCGAATGATCGGCCGAACCAAAATTTTCTCCATGGTCTTTGTTCACCAACAATATTTTGATCTAGCAGTCAAATAGAGTGATTGGTCAATCTGGTTGAAATATTGTTCTGTGTGTATCTAGTCTAAAATCCATGCTACCAGATAATATTAAGTTACCATGGGTTTTATACAGGACCTACACATCGCATCCGATGCAATATTGGCTTAGTACAGGTTTGTATGAAACATTCAGGGAGATTCAATAAAAGTTCTTATCGTTTAAAATGGTGCTAATTTGCCCCAACCAATCAGAACTTATGTAACATTTGAAAGCTGACATCTGATTGGCTGGGGCAAAATTAGCACCATTTTAAACGATAAGAACTTTTATTGAATAACCCCATTACTTTGTTAATTGGGGATGAGATCTGACCTACAGTCCAGCATCAGGTTGGGTACACGATTAGCAAGTCAGGGTTTGGGTAAACCATAGTGAGAATCTTTATTATAACTAAAGTAGGCCCATACTACCTACGCTTTTGGCCATCTTGGATGTGGCCATCATCAGGCCAAATCCTATATGGTGAAAACTACTTTATAAGGGATTTTAGTGATTTTATATAAATTAAAAGATGTAGTGGTTAAGGATTGGAGTGAAATAATTCTGCTTACCCTAGATGTATCCTCCCTGTCTATGTCAATCCCCCTTGAAGACGCATTGGGAGCAGTGAGAAAAAGGCTAAATAAAGATGTATAAAGATGAACAAATTGATTTTTTTAGGCTTAGAAATGATTTTGCATGATAATTATTTTTCATTTGATGGCAGGTAACAAATGCACTTGAGGAGTACAGCCATGGAGTCCCCATCATATGCAAATTCCTTTATGGCATGGCTTGAGGAAGACATTGTCTATAGGTTATGTTCTTTCACATGAAACATTGTGTCCTGGGGGATATATATAGACGATGTCTTCCTCCTATCCTATGGCAGGTCCACATACATCATACATTATGTACACCATGCCATACACCATATGACAATGAGAGTATCAGTTTCCGGAATGTAAGGTTGAGGATTGATGATGGTATTTATACTGAATTCATTACTAAAGAAATTGATAGAAATCAGTTACTTTTATTCCAGAGCTTTTACCTGGCTCACACAAGGAAAGCAATTCCTGTGAGCCAATTTACAAGGGTACAAAGAACATACATCATGCATTATGTACACCATGCCATACACCATATGACAATGAGAGTATCAGTTTCCGGAATGTAAGGTTGAGGATTGATGATGGTATTTATACTGAATTCATTACTAAAGAAATTGATAGAAATCAGTTACTTTTATTCCAGAGCTTTTACCTGGCTCATACAAGGAAAGCAATTCCTGTGAGCCAATTTACAAGGGTACAAAGAATAAGGAGTGAACCTGTAGTACAAGAACAGCAAATGAAGAATATCTAAAAAATATTTAAATGTAGGAGGTACCCAGAGAGAGCATTGGAGAAGAGAGAAAGGAAACAGGAGTGAGGTAGGAAATGGAGGTTGATGATGGAAAATGGGGTAGGCAGATTAGTCAGCTGGTTTGCAGCAAAAAAAAAAAACAGGCACATTGTGAAAGGGGCTCTATCCACAGGTCACTGAATTTATGGTACTACCATTTGCTATAAGAAGGGACATTCTATGGGTAGTAAGATAGTGAGGTCAATGTATAGATCTGAGAGAAGGAAGGGTAAGACAGTCCTGACCTACACAAAGTGTGAAATCTTGTGTTTCGCAGCACCGTTCCAGTATTAGATCCAAATATTGCAATTTGCCAGTTCCTAAGCTTTATGTAGAGGATCTAAGGTAAATGGTGCTCAAAATGGTATCACTTCCACGTAGAGGAGGAAACTGACGTTAAAACAGAGAGAATTGTGGTGGGTGAAAAATTTAACAAACTTATACCTCATTGTCTCAATAAACATTACAATCTATATAGTAGTGTATATAATATTCAGTTTTTTTCTAAATGGTGACATTCTCTTTCCTCCATTGATATTTTGGAGAGGACATGCCAACATTGTATATACTTACCGCTGGGGGATGATTTGTGTACATAGAAGTTAAGAAATGTGCTAATGCGCAATGGTCTATATGATGTATTCTGTTTATAGTGCACATAAATGTTATGAAATATGTTAGTGCACTGTGGTTTATATGATGTATACAGGTTACATTTGGTTTGGTGAGATGATGTAATTACCTGTTATTATAAATGTTTGTTAAGTATATATAACCAGTTAATAACTGTGAGCCTGATCTATTATAATTTTATTATACATTAGAACTACCGTATATACTCGAGTATAAGCCGAGGTTTTCAGGTCTTAAAAATGACCTAAAAAAATGAACCTCGACTTATACTCGGGTCAAGCTGGGACTTAATTCTGGACGCAGCCGCGAGTCAGGTAAGAAAACCGGTAGTTCCCAGTAGTACTTTGCGCACGTCGGCGCGATGATGTCATCGCGCACCCGCAAAGCACTATTGGGAACTGCCGGCTTTCCATCCTGACTTGTGGCTGCGTCTGTAAGGCTTTGCGAAGGCGTCTGGAAGGCTCTGGGAAGGTGTCCGGAAGGCTCTGCACACCAAACTGTAAGTACATTTCCCATGGCTACCAGTAATCCCCAAGGCTACCAGTAATCCCCATGGCTACCAGTAATCCCCATGGCTACCAGTTATCCCCATGGCTACCAGTAATCCCCATGGCTACCAGTAATCCCCATGGCTACCAGTTATCCCCAGGGCTTCCAGTAATCCCCATGGCTACCAGTAATCCCCATGGCTACCAGTATGCAATAAAATGCACATGGCTAGAGAAGGCAGTATTGGTCAATTTCAACCCTCGGCTTATACTCGAGTCAATGTGGTTTTCCTAATTTTTGAGGTAAAATAAGGTACCTCGGCTTATACTCGGGTCGGCTTATACTCGAGTATATACGGTACTTATAGAAACTTATAGTACTTTGTTGTGTATTAACGTTCAGAGTAAAGTTTAATATTTTATTGAGACACTATTTTTCCTGGAAGGCAGAGTTGCTGTAGGAAAGAAGGATGATGCTTGAGCATTTCCATTGTTCCTTTTAAGTGATGACTTTCTTTGTGTCTCACTTAGCTACAAGCCTAACTGTTTTGTAGGTAACTGTTTTGGGTTGTGGATCGGGTCGCGGGTCTCTTTAATTTTGGGTGTGGGTAATGATTTTACAGTTGTGGGTCAGAAAAATGTGTCCCACGCAGGACTCTAATCTGACTTTTTTGCTGCCATCTGTTGGAGAATCAAATGATTTCCTTACTGAGAAATGACTGAGGTAGAGTTGCTGTAGAAAAGAAGGATGATGATTTCCAAGCATTCCCTTTATGTGATGACTTTCTTTGTGTCTCCCTTACACTGTTGGGTAACTATGTAGCTCCTGATAAATGTTGCTTGGAATACATCATATATAAATCTTTTCCTTTACAGAGGTCACAATATGAAGAAATGTGTCCTTCTCAGATGCATTCATTTGTTCACAGGAATAGCAACTGGATAGTGACTGGAAGACCCAATTATACCACGACAGTAAACAGTCCTTCAACAGATGCAAAAAAGAAATATCAGTATGCACCAAATATAAGTGATAACTGACCAAATACATTATAGGGATATTTAATGCTGATATCAAAGTTAGTGGTTAGTCATATCCAATTACAAGCTCAATTGACTAATATAATGATATATAAACTTTATTAATTATTAGTCCATTCCAATTACAAACATTATCAACTGTCATCAGGAAATATAAATAGTATTAGTGGCAAGCCAAGAGCAATTACTGTTATCACCTGATATTACAGGGTATAAAAAACAGCCAAAGGTCCAGTGCAATTAAAATCTCAAATGACAACACGAAACAGGCACATTAATGGTTAGACAGGTTAAATTAAAGTTAATGGCATTCTGTTCGCTTGGTGCTAGAAGTTCAAGTAAAAAGGCGAAACCATTCAGTAATAGCATCAGGTTGAACTTTTTAATTAGCATAGTAAACATCATTAATTGCAAACTATGATTCCAGTACATGTCCTTAAACACAGTGGCACATATCAGAAAAGTAATAACATTTCTGTGGAATAACTGTTTACTTTGGTGAAATTTGTAGATTATTGGTTTTGATTAAATAAACACGATCTTGGTAATGAATCCTGTTTTGTCTACTGGGCCCCATTCAAACAAACAATCCTTCTTTATATGGATTCATTAAGTATACTGTTTATGTCCATTTAGTGTACATTAATGCTCCATAGCACATGCCTTAGAAACTAAACTTAATTTATCGTCTAATCTAACAGATTGCAGGCCTTTGTAAAGAATGATTCAAGATCAACAAAAAAGGAAACGTGTTGTTGTTTTTTTTTATAACAGGACATAGCAGGACACACTTTTATTGGTAAAGATAGAATCTTTACACTGCTCAGGCATTCGGTTGGCACTGTGTCATGTGTGGACTATGATGATCTCCAAAACAATTAAGGATGGCCAAAATGACGAATTGCCTTTAAAAATTACACCATATTGGACAGAAGTAGGAAATTCTCTGTCTGCAGATTTGACAAAAGAAAATGCATCCCAACAGAGATATGCAAATTAAAGCACTAAACTATGTCACATTGCTGCTGCTATAACTTTAACATGTCTTTATATAAAATTCCCTGCTGAAGAACAGCTTGAAATAAACAGAGGGGGCTAGATGAGACCATTTCACGTTTACGTAAGATTATATAAGATTTATAGTTTTAGAATTTCATCAACAATATTTGCAGACAGTAAAAAATATTCATTTATCCTGCATATGGCTTTTGGAAGTGAAATGCAGCTTTTATGTATATTGTTTGTAGATGAAAAGAACAGTTCTATATTGTGTATTTATTGTATAATATTAAGTGCCATCTACTTCCAGAGCTACATTTTAATACAGGAATTGGTGCCATTTGGGCAACTTTCTATGAAATCTTTGAAACAATAATTTAGTGGCAGGTTGAATTGTCCTTTTCTGATATTAAAGGGCATTTTGAGAAGATGTTTGTCCTGCCCCAAGGCTTGTGTCCAGCACCTGGTCAATGGGAACACGTGCTTCCTGCAGTGAGTGTCTTCCAATTGACACAAGCCAGAGGATGGGAGGGGAACGAGGCCTGTGTATGAAACTTGACTGTCTAAGTGCCAGGAATTTAATGTATGCCTAGGGGTGAAAACATAGCATGTAAGTTCCCCATCCTTGGTACATTTATTAGATGGGGGTGAAACTGTATAATTGCCCTTAAAAACGTCTGGTGGGTAGTTTTAAAATAGGATTATTTGATATCCATCCCAGGCCACATACAATATTGCTTGTTCCCTAAACCTAGAGCGAGTTAGCGTTGTTTAAGAAAATAATATGAGCACTGTGTCTCTTGGTAAACAAAAAAGTAAACAATTATTGCATAATTCCATATATGTTCATTCAAAGTTTTAATGATCATAAATCGTAACTCTTATGAATATTCATTGCCTGAAGCTAATCTGGTGAATTAAGCCAGTATTGGGATTCATTGTGATCTGGATAATGGTATTGCATATTTGTGTTGTAGGCAGAGTAGGTTGAAATGGATTAGTGCATGTAACCTGTTCAGAGTTTCTTTCAGCTTATTCCTGCAACAATATTGTAGATTTTTCTTTATCATTTATGACATTCAGCACTTGTTGGAGAGTTACCAAATGTGTATTAAACTACCAAACAAGAAATATAGTTTTATGGTCCGAGTGGATCATTTTTTAAGTGAGTCCCAATATTGTTAGCAATTATGTGATAACTATTTCACTTAAAGATAGATGAGGGGTTTAACAAACGGGCTGAGGCAGAATAGCTGTAAACGGCTGTTTATTGTAACTTTAACACAACATGTTCCAAGTCACATGGACCTTTTCTCAAGTAAAAAATGACCTAAAAGGACAATTATACTCACCTTCCCTCCGCTTCTCTTCCTTAGTCAGTTCTTTCTACCCAGGGTGAGGACCTGAACTACTAGGTCCTCACTAGAGATGTCCGAACTTCGCAAAATCCGGTCCGCTCGAGAATCTGCGAATTTTCGAAAAAATTCGAAAATTCGAAAAGAGAAATCCTTGTATTTTCGAAAATTTTCGAAAATACATGTTTTCCCATATTTTCGAAAATTCGGAAAAATCCGCCGTTCACGAATGGGATAAATCCGCCGTGGATCCGGGTTCGGATCCGCGAACCGGCCATCCATAGTCCTCCTCACCCCTGGGTTCGCTTTAATTAATATATATATATATATATATATATATATATTGGGACAATTTTCATGAGACTTGGTACACTTATGTATAAGGACATGGGGAAAAGCATAGGCTACTATACAACTTTAAAAAATGCCTCTGTACCTCTCTTTTTTTGTCATTTTATAAGTTGCTGATGACAGTGTTTGCTGATAACACTAAACTATGCAGAGCTTTGGAAACTTCAAATGATGTGCAAGTGTTGCAAGCAGACCTAGATAGATTATCAAAATGGGCAGCAGAATGGCAGATGAGATTCAATGTTGATAAATGTAAGGTGATGCATTTAGGATTTAATAATCCCTGTGCCACCTACACCATAAATAACTCTGTGTTAAGTGCATCTGTAATGGAAAAATATTTGGGGGTTGTGGTAGATAACAGACTTAGCTATAGCAAACAATGCCAGGTAGCAACGGCTAGAGCTAGCAAGATATTGTCTTGTATAAAGAGGGGAATAGATTCAAGAGAGAAAAATATTATTCTCCCTCTTTACTGGTAAGGCCTCATTTGGAATATGTTTTGGAATCCCATATACAAAAGGGCCATCTTGGAAATTGAAGCAGTTCAGAGAAGGGCAACTAAATTAATAAGGGGAATAGAGGGGCTTGAATATGCAGGCAGATTAGACAAGTTAGGGCTGTTTACATTGGAGAAGCGACGTTTGCGTGGGGACATGATAACCTTATACAAATATATTAATTGGCCATACAATGAACTCTCTGGTGCATTGTTTACTAATAGGTCATATCAGAGGACTCGTGGACATCCTTTAAGGTTGGAAGAAAAGAAGTTTAGGAAAGGTTTCTTTACAGTGAGAATGGTGAAACTGTGGAACTGTCTTCCAGCAGAGTGGTAATGGCAAGTTCATTAAATAGCTTTAAAAAAGCTACTGGTATTAATGCATATAGATCTGGCTGATCCAGGGATACTTTCCGATTGCCGTTTGGTGTCAGGAAGGAATCCCCCCCCCCCTTTTAGCTGTTTTTTTTTGCCTTCCTCTGGATCAACTGTTATGTAGGGTTAAAAAAAAGAGGGTGAATGGGTTGGACTTGATGGCATGTCTTTATTCAACCTTAATTACTGTTATTATGTTAACTAACCTGTGTGCTGCCATCTTGTGGTGAATCGAGTGAATCAAGTTAATTGCACACCTTCCAAATATCACAAATTGTTCAGGGTAGTTCAATGCTTTACTTCATTTTGTTGCTGTGATAGGAGGATAGAGCTGTCAATTATGAGGAGCAGCAGACCACGTGATGTAGCAATCTCATTTGGCCACACACTTGGTCACCTTCTCTCACTACTGGGGGTTGGGCAGGCAGTTACCAATGGAGATCACAGTTTTCAGCAGTCTGGTGCAGAGTTCAGAGAAGGCAGCTAAGGAAATGTGTAGTTTTACTTAAGGAAAGACAATGATAGCTGTGAATGGGATGACATTGCCCACACTGCAATACAACTGCACTGTAAGGGGTACATTTCACTTCACACCTTGTGTCTCTTTTCCCCACAAACTACTGAAACCCCAGTATTAAAGGCCACTTACACACTCTTTTCACTCGCCTTTCATTTCAATGTGTAATTTTTGCAAGCAAATTGTGCTTTCTGGGGGACATTGTGTTTCAATAATGATCGATTAAAATAAATTAATGTCCGATGTCTTTACCCAAAGGAGAAGTTGATGTGATGCGCTCTAAAGGGGGAGTTGATGCAATGTGCTCTAAAGGGTAAGTTGATGCGATACGCGCTAAAGGGGGTGTTGATGCGATACACGCTAAAGGGGAGTTGATGCGATACGTGCTAAAGGGGGGGTTGATGCCATATGCACTAAAGGGAGTGTTGATGCAATACGCTCTAAAGAGGGAGTTGATGTGATTCGGGCTAAAGGGGAAGTTGATCCAATACATATTAAAAGGGGCAGTTGATGCGATACATGCTAAAGAGGGAGTTGATGTGATTCGCGTCAAAGGGGAAGTTGATGCGATACGTATTAAAAGGCGAAGTTGATGTGATGCACTCTAAAGGGGAAGTTGATGCGATATGTGCTAAAGAGAGAATTGATGTGATACGCGCTAAAGGGGAAGTTGATGTGATACGTGCTAAAGGGTAACACAGCCATGTTGTGCGATGCTCCCCTGCGTTATCACATAGCAGTGTCCATTGATTTCAGTGGCATCACTATGCGTTAGCAAACTACTGCAAACAGTGTGTTGTTGGCAATGCACTATATTGCAACTCGTAGGTATGAACGGTACCATTCACTCCTACAAGCAAAGAATTTTGGTGCGATGTCATAGCTTGACATCCCACAAAAACATCCCCTAGAGTGAACGAGCCCTTAAATAATTAAACATATTCAGGGAGATGTAATGCTGAGTGCAATTGGACAAGCCCAGCACCTGATTTAAAATCCATAGAACTGGTTAATGCCTTTAAATGGTGGAGTTAAAAAAACACTACTTACAGTACATGACCCGTAGCAACTATGCTGTAAGTCACATATTGATTACTGCATCGTGGGAACGTGGTCATGTTAGTAAGAAGCACTTGCAATATTACATCTCCCTGGTTGTATGGAAATGTATTTTAGACAAAGATTAAATATATGTATAATTCCCTGTCACCAGTTGTGCTCTTTATTTGTTTTCATTCTTTAAACTTCTACTGCACAGTCATTTTCTTATAAAACTTTGCTCTTCCTCCCCTTATGCTTTGTAATCTTCTCTTTTGTAACTGACTGCCAAGTATATGATGGTTGAGGCTGACTAGAACTGTTCAATGAACAAGCAGCTTAAACTTTAAAGGAATAGTTCACTGCAATAGAAATACATTGATTGAAGCCCGGGAGGTTAAGGAGCTATGCCTTACTTCCCGTTCTTCAATCAATGTTTAGATAGCCAGGAATGAAGATCTGAAAATCTTACCTTTCGTGCGATCCAGCGGGGCCGATCTGACAGTTCCCGACTGCTTCCGGCTTCTCTTCCGCTATAACACGCATGCCTGATAATGCGCGCTATAGCAGAACAGAGGCAGGAAGCGGTCGGGAATTTCAGAGATTTTCAGATCTTTGTTCCTGGCTATCCAAACACTGATTAAAGAACGGGAGGTAAGGCATAGCTCCTTAACCTCCCGAGCTTCAATCAATGTAGAAAAGGACTAGTTCACTATTGCAGTGAACTATTCTTTAATGTAGAGTGATTCTGTTGATATATTTGCACATGGCTGTTTGCATGTAAAGAAGATTTTTTTTCACAGATAATAGTCAATATTAAATAGGATAATCAACATTCTTGGTCTACATTTCACATGTGTGAAAATAAAAAATAAATCCATGGTAGTACTTAGCCTAGACTAGAAATGTCAGAAGAGGCATGAAAAAAGCATGTCACAGAAAGAAGACATAACATTCTCTAATGCCTGGGGGGAGCAACACCTTGCAGTTAATAAAGGAAAGGTAAAGAAATGTATTGGAAAACTCTAGAGGAAAGATGAAAAAGAAGAAATATTAAAAGCAAATAGCTAAATTGTTTACATTTCTCTTGTGTGAAAAATCATTTCAGTATATATCCAGCATATGTATTTGGTTTTAAATCTGAAACTGGAAATGTGAAATACCGTAGCGCTTATTTGGTAGATATGTTGCTAACTAATTCCGATGTATAACCAAATAAGCAGAGACATTCACCTAAACGTTTTCACCCTTTAGTGATTTAATTCCCATGTGATATAGAAATGTATTACTAAACAATAACATAATAAAAGTCTTCAAAACCTCTCCAACATCACACATTCGGAAATACAGTCAATGTTCATGAACTATAAAGTAAATAGAATATATAAAACTGAATGAGGTTTGATGTGGATTTCATGTCAGTTCATCTGCTTTATAATTTAGATAGAATTGCTGCATTTTTGGTTCAGCCTGTGATTAGGTATCATATCATCTCTGTAACAAAAAGTGATTGTTTTCACCCAAAATCCGCCACTACAGTAATATTCTGTACAGTATTCTATTAGGATTGGAATACTGCTCATAGTGTGGGAAAATAACTTGAAATAATAGATGGTATTTTGTTGGCTGCTGATTAAAACAGCTATACTGGTGGAATAAGGTCCATCATTCTGCACAATATTTTGTCTGCATATACTGTATTCCAATACCAATGGAATAATGGGAAAATATTTAAAGGGGAACTACAGTGGAAAAATCAACTTTAGGTTTGAAGACTAGAAATGCTGCACTTTACAGTGAGTTTACTGACCAATAGATTCATCTGTAGTTTTATAGTGACAATATATCTAGGCCACACCCTCTAAGAAAACTGCCACGCCCCAAACATCACAATCACCCCCCAAAAAGGTATGACCATGCCCCCAGATATTGCTGTCATGGCCATGCCCCCAAACATCATGGTCATGCTCATATCCCATAGGCCACACCCCCAAAGATAATTGCCATACCCCCAAACATCACAACCATGTCCACAGATATTGTGGTCACCCCCCAAAAAAAATATAACAGCCCACCCCCATACATCACGGCCACACCCCAAAACCTTACAGGTACACCCCCAATCATGCCCACAAACATGTCCATGCCCCCAAACATCACAAGCACACCCTCAAACTTGACACCTACACCCCAAAACATCATACCCATGCCCCCAAATGCACAACACACAAACAGTGTGGCCATGCACCCAAACATTGCGACCACAAATGTCACATCCACACCTCCTGGACACCACAACATCACAGACATGCCTCCGTCCATCTACTCAAACCAGGTTCGGGGGTACTTACCTAGACCTAAAAAATCCTTCCTGACTCCAAGTGGCAATCGGAAATTTCCCTGGATCAACTCTACTTTATGTATCAATACCAGTAACTTGCAACATTGCTTGTTTTCAGAAATTCATCCATCTTTTTTTTTTTTTTAAACTGACCAATGAACCTGCCATAACAACGTCCACTGGAAGACAGTTCCATAGCTTTACCGTTCTCACAGTGAAAAACCCTTTCCGAACTTGAAGCCTAAACTAGAGATGGACTAGAACTCGAACTTGAACCTGAGTTCGAGCCGAACTATTCAAATTCGAACGAATTCGGACTTCTCGAGCTATCCCGGATTTTCGATATTTTCGGACTTTCGATAAATATCGAATGTTCGACCATTCGAATGTGCGAGTAAAATGCCTATTATACCTATACGCGAGCATCGAATCCGCGAGTAAAGGGTCCATTAAAACCTATATGTGAGCATCAAATCCGCGAGTAAAATGTCCATGGTATCTAGGCTCGAACGCGAGCATCGAATCCGCGAGTAAAGTGTCCATTAAAACCTATACGCGAGCATCGAATCCGCGAGTAAAATGTCCACGGTATCTAGGCACGAACATCGAATCTACGAGTAAAGTGTCCATTAAAGCCTATACGCGAGCATCGAATCCGTTAGTAAAATGTACATGGTACCTAGGCGCGAACGAGCTCGAAAATAGCGCGAGTGAGAGTAAAATAGATTTTTCAAATGTCCTGGATATTCGAACATGTTCCCCAGACCATTTTCCAGGTCCCACAGCCATTTACATTAAGTTACCATTGATATTTTAATTGTATTTCATTAAAACTTTTCGAACTATTTGACTCCCATTGACTTTAATGGGTCCGTTTTCGACCTTTCGAACTTTCTATATAGTTCGATAGTTTCTATATAGTTCGAAAGTTCGAAAACGGGCCGAACTTTCGAAAGTTCGGCCATCTCTAGCTTAAAACATTTTTCTTCAAGTCTTAAGGGATGTCCTCGTGTCCTCTGACATGTTCTATTGGTGAACAATGCCACAGATAGTTTATTGTATGGCCTGTTAATGTATTTATACACAGTAATCATATCCCCACGCAAGCGCCTTTTCTCCAGCATACATAATTGTAACTTTTCCAGTCTCTCGTCATATTCAAGCTCCCCCAATCCCCTAATTAATTTAGTTGCCCTTCTCTGAACCCTTTCCATTTCAGAGATGTCCTTTTTGTACACAGGATTCCAAAATTGCACTGCATATTCCAAATGAGGCCTTATCAATGCTTTGTAAAGAGGGAGAATAACATTTTCTTCCCTTGAATCTATACCTCTCTTTATATAAGACAATACCATGCTGGCTCTGACTGCTGCCACCTAGCACTGCTAACTACCTTTAAGTTTGTTATCCACCAAAACTCCAAGATCCTTGTCGAACAGGGATTCACATAACACAGAGCCATTTATAGTATAAAAAGCACAACGATTTTTAAGTTCAAAATGCAACATCTTACAATTATCACATTGAATCTAATCTGCAACTTAGCAGCCTAATGTGACAATCTATTTAGATCCCCCTGCACCCATTGCACATCCTCTAAAGTTTTTAATGGTCAACAAAGTTTTGTGTTGTCAGCAAACACAGAAACTTTTCTGACAATACCCACTTCCAAATCTTTAATAAACAGGTTAAATAGAAGTGGCCCTAAAACAGAACCCTGTGGCACCCCTCTTAGCACTTTAGTCCACAATGATGAAGCCCCATTAACAACTACTCTCTGCATCCAATTCATTAACCAATTTTCTATCCATGTACAAATGTGACTTCCCAGACCAACAGACCTTAGCTTATACATTAGTCGCCTATGGGGGACTGTATCAAAAGCCTTTGCAAAATCCAAGTATACTACATCTACTGCTATGCCAGAGTCTAAATTTCTACTTACTTCCTCATAAAAGCCAAGCAAGTTAGTTTGACAAGATCTATTCCTCCTAAATCCATGCTGGTTACTACTTATAATGTCAGTCCTTGAAACATACTCTAGAATATGTTCTCATCAAACTTTCCAATATCTTCCCCACCACTGAAGCTAGACTTACAGGTCTGTAATTACCTGGCTGTGAACGACTACCCTTTTTGAATATTGGAATAACAGCCTTGACTATCTACTGGAATTGTAATGCACCTGGGCAGTGGGTGGCTATATATATATATACCTATACAATAGCAGGGTTTTTGTATAAGAAAAAAAGAAACAAATGCAAAAAGTTAAAAGAAAGGAGAAAAAATTAATAAATAAATCCTATCACATCATGATTCTTTCAGTGTCACATCCCCTAAGCTAATACTTTGTTGAAGCACATGTTGCTGACCAAGTGGCCATTAATAGTGTATAAACAGAAACACACATCCTGCTGTAGATAGGCTGCCCCCTGGTCTTCTTGTGTACCCAAGATACTGAATATCACAAAAATAGAACACACTTGAAAAAGGTAAAGCATGTCATGTTGACTAGCCTATTAAATGTCTTTTTATGCAGACACCGTGTTGTGCTGCCTTTAGTCCATCCTGTATTCCTACTCTTCATTTTCCTATTTGTGTAATAGTGTAATATATATAGTACAAGTATAACTTTAATTGTGGCTTGAAAGGTTCCTTTTTGAAGGAAACACACAATGGCTACAGAGAGCTTTACTAATGTGTGTGTCTGTGTGCTGCAAGTTTAAAAACAAACAAACAATACCACAATGGAGAGTTCATGTATATATATATTTTGTTATAGTGACTGTTAAATGGGTAACATTACAATGCCAATATTTTGTAATACCTCAAAAATCTTCTTATGTTGTTTCAAATGTAAACAGAAACTTTTTTCTTATTTATGATTGGATTGTCTATTTAAAAGACAACTAACCCCTTTAGAGACCCAAAGACCTAATAATTATGCCATTCCCCATAATAAACATAATTATGGGATGTTTTCACGATTTAATTGTCCTTTTAATTTGTATGTGTGATAGTATTCTTTAAATAGCTGCAAGATATGCTGACACTGGAATGAATAGGTGTCTGCGGTGTGTTTAAAGCAAATAAATATATGCTGATTGATTGTATATAGTAAAGTAATATACTAAGCCAGGGGGTTCTCCGGCTAGGACAATGAGAGATATAATTAGTAGCAATCAAGAATCCAGAAAGTAGAGAATGGAACAGTGAACAGCAAATGAAAGAAAACAAAGGCGGTAAATTGAAATGGTTTTCATTATAAAGTGCAACGAAGAGGACATCATTAAAAGGAAGTCAAAGTGTATAGTGTCTGCCAAAATAAGGCTTAAAGCTAGGTCTTTGAAAGACCATGGAACAGTAATTTGGAGATAAAAACTGAAAACCAATAGTTGCGCTATGTAATGTGTAATTACTGTTTGGAAACTAAACATAACATTGTAAAGAGTAATGTAAGACAAAAGGCAGTTTTTATAAGAAGCCTTATTGCGATACTGCTCCTTTATTGTGGTTGGAAAATAACGCTGATATTGGTATTTTGCAATCACATTGCTTTTTCACCACCATGAATAAAACAATGGTATATGGAGCCTGTGTGGTATTGGCTAACTTAATGCAGTGCATTGGGGTGTCTTATATGCAACAGAATAATGACACATTCCTACAATACTGATATCATTTGGCACATTACAACAGCAGTATTATTTAAAGTGCATGTCCACACCCAAAATTAAATTGAAACCACCACTGGCCCCACGTGTAGTGTTAAAAATCCTTAACTTACATCTCTGCTCCATAGGTTCTCCTGCAGTGCCTTCCAAAGTTCAAAAAAGTGAAGAGTAGGAGCTAACTATAAAAGTTTTTTCTGTAGTGTAGGACACTCTAGCCCACTGCCAAGTCCGTTTGTTAAAAAAAAAGCTTCCGAAATGTACTTACAGTCCTTCGTTCCTCTGGCGCTCTGCATTGTTGGCAGCCGCGTCTGTGATTGTCTGCCTCGCAGTTAATCATAGACGCAGAAAGTGGACGAAGGGTTAAGTGTGGTTTTCCTTATAATCAGATAGATGAGCTGACATTTACAAGGCCTGCTATACACCAATATTTAGTCAAGTCCCTTGGTCAAGTTCCTTGTCAGATAAGCTGGGGGATTCATTGATGCAAGAAAGAAATTTTGTGAAAACCGGGAGCAAAATCCCTTGCAGAGCTCACAGATCCATGGCCCTCAGTACCGGCTGCACGAAGTTCAAAGCAATCAATAATAAAATGGGAGGACAGGCATCACGCCAACTGAATCTTAAAACTTGACTTTTATTCAGTAAGTTCCTCAAACCTGTAGGATTCATAAACCAGAGCCTTATACATTTTAAACTGCAACCCTCCCACTTCGTCTTTGAACAAGCCAAGGTGGGTTATATCATCTCCCTACTGTAAGGGAAACTTCTGGAGTGGGCCTCCCCCACTCTGGGAGAAGAATTCCCCTCAATAATAATAATAATAATTCCACCAAATTCTTGTCCTTAAGGTATTTAATGCTCCGTCCGGACAACTGCCTCTTTACGTTCTTGCAGTTAAGACAGAACAACCGCAGTGCCGTTTGCCATCGAGTTCTGGACCCTAGCAGCAGAGGTGACCTGGAATGATGAGGTGATGTAGCTGCCTATTGGCAGGGATTTTCAAATAAACTGAAAGACAACATGGCCTCCAGAGATCTACCCACCACTCTGGATGAGCTAACGCTCTCAGTATTAAGATGATACCCACCTTAGGGAAAGCCTAGCTGAGAAAGAACACAATGGGAGAACATTTCCACCACTGGCTCCACGTTTTGTCAATCATCCCCTTCAACCTTCCACGTCTAGTTCCCGAAAAGCCCATGAAGATTGGTAGAGCCCATCTCTCTGAGGAGGAGACGTTGCATAGATGCACTGCTGATCTGTGTCTTTATTGCGGAGATAAAGAACACTTCACTTATCCTCTGGAACCAGGAAACACCAATGCCCAGATTTGAGTGGGGTGACCCATCTGGGCGGAACATCCAACTTCCCCCTGCAATACTCTTCCCGTTTTCTTCTTCAGGTTCAGCTTCAAGTCAATTCTTCAACTTTTGATTTGTAATGTGTAATTACTGTTTGGAAACTAAACATAACATTGTAAAGAGTAATGTAAGACAAAAGGCAGTTTTTATAAGAAGCCTTATTGCGATACTGCTCCTTTATTGTGGTTGGAAAATAACGCTGATATTGGTATTTTGCAATCACATTGCTTTTTCACCACCATGAATAAAACAATGGTATATGGAGCCTGTGTGGTATTGGCTAACTTAATGCAGTTGCATTGTGGGTCTATATGCAACAGAATAATGCACATTCCTACAATACTGATATCATATGGCACATACAACAGCAGTATTATTTAAAGTGATGTCACACCCAAAATTAAATTGAACCACCATGGCCCCACTGTGTAGGTGTTAAAAAATCCTTAACTTACATCTCTGCTCCATATGGTTCCCTGCAGTGCCTTCCAAAGTTCAAAAAAGTGAAGAGTAGGAGCTAACTATAAAGTTTTTTCTGTAGTGTAGGACACTCTAGCCCACTGCCAAGTCCGTTTGTTAAAAAAAAAGCTTCCGAAATGTACTTACAGTCCTTCGTTCCTCTGGCGCTCTGCATTGTTGGCAGCCGCGTCTGTGATTGTCTGCCTCGCAGTTAATCAAGACGCCAGAAGTGGACGAAGGTTAAGTGTGGTTTTTCCTTATAATCAGATAGATGAGCTGACATTTACAAGGCCTGCTATACACCAATATTTTAGTCAAGTCCCTTGGTCAAGTTCCTTCTCAGATAAGCTGGGGGATTCATTGATGCAAGAAAGAAATTTTGTGAAAACCGGGAGCAAAATCCCTTGCAGAGCTCACAGATCCATGGCCCTCAGTACCGGCTGCACGAAGTTCAAAGCAATCAATAATAAAATGGGAGGACAGGCATCACGCCAACTGAATCTTAAAACTTGATTTTTATTCAGTAAGTTCCTCAAACCTGTAGGATTCATAAACCAGAGCCTTATACAGTTTAAACTGCAACCCTCCCACTTCGTCTTTGAACAAGCCAAGGTGGGTTATATCATCTCCCTACTGTAAGGGAAACTTCTGGAGTGGGCCTCCCCACTCTGGGAGAAGAATTCCCCTCAATAATAATAATAATAATTATACCAAATTCTTGTCCTTAAGGTATTTAATGCTCCTGTCCGGACAACTGCCTCTTTACGCCTCTTGCAGTTAAGACAGAACAACCGCAGTGCAGTTTGCCATCGAGTTCTGGACCCTAGCAGCAGAGGTGACCTGGAATGATGAGGTGTATGTAGCTGCCTATTGGCAGGGATTTTCAAATAAACTGAAAGACAACATGGCCTCCAGAGATCTACCAACCACTCTGGATGAGCTAATCGCTCTCAGTATTAAGATTGATACCCACCTTAGGGAAAGCCTAGCTGAGAAAGAACACAATGGGAGAACATTTCCACCACTGGCTCCACGTTTTGTCAATCATCCCCTTCAACCTTCCACGTCTAGTTCCCGAAAAGCCCATGAAGATTGGTAGAGCCCATCTCTCTGAGGAGGAGACGTTGCATAGATGCACTGCTGATCTGTGTCTTTATTGCGGAGATAAAGAACACCTCACTTATCCTCTGGAACCAGGAAACACCATTGCGGAACATCCAACTTCCCCCTGCAATACTCTTCCCGTTTTCTTCTTCAGGTTCAGCTTCAAGTCAATTCTTCAACTTTTGATTTACTGTCATTTCTAGACTCTGGGGCAGTTGGTAATTTCCTGGACTTATCTTTTGCCAAATAGTTAAAGATTCCTCTCCTACCCCTATCCACCCCTCTCCATGTGTTTTCTATTTATAACAACTTTAAAAGTATCTTGCTTGAACTTGGGGGTATGGGTAGGGGAAGGGTTAAAACAAGAAGTAAAAAATAAAAAATAAATATGTTACGATCAAGATCTCTGTAAAAAAAAACAGTTTAAAATGACACTTCCATATATTAAAATTCAACCACTCACTTGTATCTATCCACCACTAGAGATGTCCGAACTTCGAAAAATCCAGTCCGCGCGAGGATCCGCGGATTTTCGAAAAAATCCGAAAATTCGAAAATCCGCGAGCGGACCTGTTAAAACGTATTAAAATGAAAGTTCGGCAAAATCCGCATTAAAAGTGGTCTAAATAGCCTTGGTAACGTACACTTAACCACTCAGGGACCTGGGTAATGGCCTTAGAAGCATGTATAAATGCCAACAATACCTAAAAAGTACAGTCCGCTAGCGTGACTTTAAAAAAACGGTATTTTTCGAAAATACGAGGATTCCCGTAAAAACGAAGATTTCCGTAAAAAAACGAGGCTTTCTGTAACTATGATAGCTGCCATTGGCTAATTTGGATCATGTGGCTTGCTCCGTCTTGAAAATTTACACGAATTACTCGTTTTTACGAGTATTCTCGTAATTGCGAGAATACTCGTAATTACGTGAATCCTCGTAATTACGTGAATCCTCGTAATTACGTGAATCCTCGTAATTACGAGGATCTTCGGGTTTTCCGGATCCCGTGAGTACCGTAGATCCTCGTAATTACGGAGATACTCGTATTTTCGAAAATTTTCTAAAAAAAAAAAAAATCCGCAGTTCGGAAGTTCGGAAGTCCGGAATAATCCGCCGTTCGCAGACGGGAGAAATCCGCGGCGGATCCGGGTTCGGGTCCGCGAACCGGCCATCTCTATCCACCACTAGGGGTAATGCAGGCTTCACTCTGTGCTGTTCTGATGCTTGCTTGGTCTGTATAGTTCCCAAAAACCTCTGCACACAGGAATAAGGTTGCCAACAAACTTTATTATAGCAATTAAAAACAATAAAAAGCACTAAAAAACCTTGCAGAAAACGTCCATTAGCAGTTTTTGAAGTTGCACCTCTCTGCTATGGTGTGGCCCCTTTAAGTCGTGGCTTGTGAGGTAGTTCCTACGCGTTTCGCTGTTTTAATCCTTACAGCTTCATCAGGGATGATCTTTTAATATCATCTCTCAAATAAAACTGCTTTTAAGGGTCAGTCCTCTTCATCAGAAATGAATCCATTTTTTTATTATGGACTGTAGAGAATGAAATCTGTTCCGCCCACAGATTCGCAGATTTTCAAAAAAATTACAAAAATTCGAAAATCCATGGAAAAACCCATTAAAGGCAATAGGAGAAAAAAATCTGCACATATCCGCCTAAATATAAGGTAAAATAGAAATGGTAACATACTGTAAATGTCTCTGGGACCTGGGAAATGGTCTGGAGAACACGTACATATATCCAGAACTTTAAACAACATAACTTTTCTCACAATTGCACTGTTTTTCGAGCTCCAGCATTCTATTTTCGAGCAAGGAATTTTTGATTTTTCTGGGAATTTTCAAAAATGTTGTAAAAAAGGATACAGTAACTTACTGTAAATGGACCTCGGACTGTAACCAATTCTGATTGAAAAAGAATCTTATTGGTCAGTATACCAATCAGATTCTTTCTGAAATAGTTTTAATGTATCCAATCAGAATTGCTTACAAGTAAAGGTACATTTTTAAATCCCTAAAGCTTAAAGCCCATTGTTTGCAGTATATGTATTCAAGGACTGCGGCACCATGCTTAAAGGCCGCTGACGTGGAGCTCCAGTAATGGAGGGGGTAGGTGAACGCTCCCCTTAGTCTATTTTCTGTATAGGTTATAGAGCGTTAAAGTTGAGGAACATCAATTTGAACGTTTGATATTATCGAAAATTCAATATCGTTAAAAGTTCAGAAGTTCAAAATCCAGAATAGTTCGGGTCCATTCAATCTGTTAAAGCTCGGGTTCAAGTTCGGGTCTAGTCCATCTCTAGTCATGAACGTCCTACTGTGTTTGTTCAGAAATCCCCCACCCCCTTAAAAATCCTACGCTTGCCCCTGGATATGAAGCATTTAAATTGGCACCAGGCATGTACAGTGCCAGAAGTTCTCTATAATGGAGGGGCTACATAGCACTGGCTGGAGCATCGTTTTGGCATCTATACCACTGTCTTGGTCCTCCAGAATTGGTTTGTTAATTAAGGAGTGTTCAGCATTAATTTACGGCCGCGGTCGTACATTATCGATAATGCACTGCATTGCTAAATTGAAGTACCTTGTGTTTTAAAATAGGGCCCCTAAAGCTCTAAAAGGCCTAACACTAAATTTGTCCAAAAAACTTATGGGGGGGGGGGGGTTTTAGTCTTTTAGACTTTTGGGTCCCAAATTGTGTGAATACAGGGGTAGTTAATTTTAAAATTCTTAGTTTATATTATATATACCTAGTTATTCTACATAGTCATAGACACATTTTGAAAAAGCAATTGAATTTATACCCCTTGCTATTCTCTGCTGTCAAAGTTAGTGAGCTGACATTTCAGATTCTGTAACAGTCCTTCTTCCCAGAATGCACACTACCTTGGAATTTTCCCAACAGTAATTTCTACCGATTGGCTGTTGTGTGGGTCAAACATGCTCAGATCTCTACTCAGTCAAGGGCAAGACCATAACGGTCTCTACTAGGGGTCCTGCAAACAGCAAGTCACTTTTTATGAAGCATTTATTTAAACACATAGTAACAAAGTAATTGAGGTTGAATAAAGACATGCATCCATCAAGTCCAACCTTTTCACCTTCCTTTTTAATCCTTTCCAATAGTTGATCCAGAGGAAGGCAAAAAAAAAAAACTGCTAAAAAAGGGGGGGAAATAACTTTCTGACTCCAAATGGCCTGGAGTATTCCTAGATCAACCAGAACTGCTGTATATGTATTAATACCAGTAATACTCAATATATTTTAGTTTTAGAAACTTATCTAGCTCACTTTTAAAAGATATTCAATGAACTTGCCATTAACACATCTGCTAGAAGTGTTGCACCGTTCTCACTGTAAAAAAAAAAACTTTCCCAACCTAAAGATGAAACTTCTTTTCTTGCAATCTTAAAGGATGTAGTATAGTATTTGAGGTTGAATAAAGACATACGTCCATCCAGTCCAACCCATCTAGCAATATCCTCATTTCCTGCCTAACTGTTGATCCAGAGGAAGGCAAAAAAAACCCACCAAATTTATGAAGGGGGAAAAAATTCCTTCCTGACTCCAAGTGGCAATCGGAAATTTCCCTGGATCAACTCTACTTTATGTATCAATACCAGTAACTTGCAACATTCCTTGTTTGCAGAAACTCATCCAGCTTTTTTTTTAAACTGACCAATGAACCTGCCATTACAACGTCCACTGGAAGACAGTTCCATAGCTTTACCGTTCTCACAGTAAAAAACCCTTTCCGAGCTTGAAGCCTAAACCTTTTTTATTCAAGTCTTAAGGGATGTCCTCGTGTCCTTTGACATGTTCTATTGGTGAACAATGCCCCAGATAGTTTATTGAATGGCCTGTTAATGTATTTATACACAGTAATCATATCCCCACGCAAGCGCCTTTTCTCCAGCGTACATAATTGTAACTTTTCCAGTCTCTCTTCATATTCAAGCTCCCCAATCCCCTTATTAATTTAGTTGCCCTTCTCTGAACCCTTTCCATTTCAAAGATGTCCTTTTTGTACACAGGATTCCAAAATTGCACTGCATATTCCAAATGAGGCCTTACCAATGCTTTGTAAAGAGGGAGAATTACATTTTCCTCCCTTGAATCCATACCTCTCTTTATACAAGACAATACAATGCTGGCTCTGGCTGTTGCCACCTGGCACTGCTTGCTACCTTTAAGTTTGTTATCCACCAAAACTTCAAGATCCCTTTCCAACAGGGATTCACTTAACACAGAGCCATTTATAGTATAAGTAGCACAAGTATTTTTAAGTCCAAAATGCATCACCTTACATTTATCAACATTGAATTTAATCTGCCAATTAGCAGCCCAATGTGATAATCTATCTAGATCCCCTTGCAACGATTGCACATCCTCTGAAGTTTTAATGGTCGACAAAGTTTTGTGTTGTCAGCAAACACAGTAACCTTGCTGACAATACCAACTTCCAAATCATTAATAAATAGATTAAATAGAAGCGGCCCCAACACAGAACCCTGTGGCACCCCTCTTAGCACTTTAGTCCATAATGATGAAGCCCCATTAACAACTACTCTCTGCATCCTATTCATTAACCAATTTTCTATCCATGTACAAATGTGACTCCCCAGACCAACAGACCTTAGCTTATTCATTAGTCGCCTATGGGGGACTGTATCAAAAGCCTTTGCAAAATCCAAGTAAACTACATCTACTGCTATGCCAGAGTCTAAATTTCTACTTACTTCCTCATAAAAGCCAAGCAAGATCTATTCCTCCTAAATCCATGCTGGTTACTACTTATAATGTCAGTCCTTGAAACATAATCTAGAACATGTTCCCTTATTAAACTTTCCAGGATCTTCCCCACCACTGAAGTTAAACTTACAGGCCTGTAATTACCCGGCTGTGAACGACTACCCTTTTTGAATATTGGAATAACATCAGCTTGTGAAGGTTCTCATTCATCCAGGTCATGGTATATCTGTTGTATTCAATTAGATCAACTGGACTTGAAATGTAGTTCTTGAAGACGTTTCGCTAGTCATCCGACTGGCTTTCTCAATTCAGAATGACTTGTACAAGAATCTGTGGCAATTATGTACCCTGGAAAATCCCAATTAGCATATCACAGCCAGGTGTTAAGGGTGTGATTAGATAGTGGCTAAGAGGTGTTATAGGAACGCCCAGAGTAAGGTGTTAAAACAGCATTGTACATGGCAGACAGTTGGTGTCGAACCCCCCCATCTCTATTTAGGCTTGGTTTCTAACAACAGTGAAGGGGAAAAGCAAGACAGGAGGAAGAACATGGTCATCCCATATGTAGCAGCCTAAATAGAGGTGGGGGGGTTTACCTGATAATACATTATCCCAGTTGACATTCTGAAGAGCTGCTTTTAACCTGGGAAAATTTGCTTTCCTGAAATTAGATGTCTTTGTTAACCCAGCGTACTTTTCCTTTCGATAACAAAGTCCAAATGCCACTATTTCATGGTCACTATTCCCTAAGCCTCCAGTTACCTTTATATCTATAATGCGCTCCACAATGTTAGATATTACCAGATCCAACAGAGCTCCTTTTCTAGTAGGAACCTCAACCACCTGTGAGAGAAAATTATCCTGCAGCAAATTCAGGAACTCATCGCCTTTTTCTGTGATGGCAGTTCCACCACACCAATCAATGTCAGGGTAATTGAAGTCCCCCATAATGAGCACACTCCCCAAACTTGCAGCCCTTGCCAACTGCATATGAAGTTGACTCACCTCCTCTCTGCTAGCATTTGGCGGTTTATAGCAGACACCAACAATGACATTACCCCCTTTCCTGTTGCCTAATTCCACCCATATTGCCTCCACTTTATCATCCATATCACCAGTTATCTCTTCTTTTAAATTTGGCTTCAATTCTTTTTTAACATAAATGTCTACGTGTCCTCTGATATAACCAATTAGTAAACAATGCATCAGAGAGTTTATTGTATGGCCCATTAATATATTTGCATAAAGTGATCATATCACCATGCAAGATACACTTCTCTTATGTAAACAGCCCTTACTTGTCTAATCTGCCTGCATAGTCAAGCTCCTCCATTCCCTTCCTTATTATGGGATTCCAAAACTGCACTACATATTCCAAATGAGGTATTACAAGTGCCTTGTAAAGTGGGAGTATGTTTTTTTCTCTTAATCTATTCTCCTCTTTATACAAGACAATTTCATGCTAGCTCTAGCCGTTGCTAGTCTGTTATCTACCAGAACACCCCATTGACCACCACTCTATGTTTGCGATCAAATAACCAATTCTCTATCTATAGTAGATTGGGTTATGTCCGCGCTATGGTGTGGTAGGGAATGTCTACTTGAGTAGGGTGGCTGCACTGCAAGTATCTTGCTAGCGCTTGGGGGTATGGGTGGTGGAAGGGTTAAAACAAAAAGTAAAAAATAAACAAGTTAAGATCAAGATCTCTGTTAAAAATCAGTTTAAAATGACACTTCCATATATTAAAATTCTTAAAACACTCACTTGTGCCTATTCCCCACTAGGGGCACTGCGGGGTTTATTCTTTGCTGTTCTGATGCTTGCTTGGTCTGTGTAGTTCCCAAAAACCTCTGCACACAGGAATAAGGTTGCCAACAAACTTTATTATAGCAATTAAAAACAATAAAAAGCACTAAAAAAACTTGCAGAAACAGTCCATTAGCCATTGTTAAAGTTGCAACTTTCTGCTATGGTGTGGCCCCTTTAACTCGTTGTGGTCTTGTGGTGTGGTATAATCCACTTAGTAATGGCTTGTGTAAGGATTAAAACAGCGAAGCGTGTAGGAACAACCTCACTAAGCCATTAATAAGTGGATTATACCTCACCAAGCGCAAGCAAGATACTTTTAAAGATTTTATAAACAATTCTCTATGTACAAATGTTTTTTTCTAAGCTTTAGCAAAATCCTAGTATACCACATCTACTGCTATGCCAGAATTTAAATTCTTCCTCACTAGGGATGGCATAGAACTCGAACTCGAACCCGAGTTCGAGCCGAACTGTTCGAGTTTGAACGGACCCGGACTTCTCGAACTATCTCGGACGCGGACTTTCGATATTTCCCGGACTTTCGATGATTTATCGAATGTTCGAACGTTCGAGTATCGAATCCGCGAGTAAAATGTACATGGTATCTAGGCGCGAACATCGAATCTGCGAGTAAAGTCTCCATTACAGCCTATACGCGAGTATCGAATCTGCGAGTAAAATGTGCATGTTACCTCGAATGTTCGAACGCGAAAGCTCGAAAGTAGCGCGCGTGAGAGTAAAATCGATTTTACTTAAGTCCTGGATATTGGAACATGCTCCCCAGACCATTTCCCAGGTCCCACAGCCATTTACATTAAGTTACCATTAATATTTTAGTTGTATTTGACTCAAACTTTTCGAACTATTTGCCTTCCATAGACTTTAATGGGTCCGTTTTCGAACTTTCGAACTTTTACAATAGTTCGAAAGTTCGAAAACGGACCGAACTTTCAATAGTTCGACCATCTCTATTCCTCACTTCTTCATAAAAAACAAAGTAAATTTGTCAGGCACGATTTATTTCTCATAAATCCATGCTGACTACTACTAATAAGATCAGTTCTGGACATAAAGTCAAGGATATGATCCCGTAACAAAGTTTCCATCACCTTCCCTACCACCAATATTAGGCTTACAGGTCTATAGTTACCAGGTTGGGAATGACTACCTTTTTTGAATATTGGTATAACATTGGCTTTTTTCCAATTCAGCGGCACATCACCAGACAAAAGTGAATCTGAAAAGATAAGAAACAGTGGTCTGGATAAAACTGATCTCTTAAGATCCTAGGATGTATTCCATCCGGTCCTGGGGCTTTATTGATGTTAACTTGTCTAATTGTTTTCGCACCATATCCTCTGTCAGCCAGAGTGAATATTCCTCATTTATACCCTTCATATTATTACAGTTCCTACTATAAGCACTAGGATTCTCTAAAGTGAATGCAGAGGGGGAAAATGGTTTAGCACATTAGCCTCTTTGGCATCCTCTATAACCATCTCAACCCCATTATTTATTGATCCCACATTCTCAGTCCTCATCTTTTTACTACTGATATATTTAAAAAACATTTTGGGGTTAAATTTGCTTTTTTCTGCTATCCGTGTTTCATTTTCTATTTTAGCTAGTTTAATTGCTTTCTTGCACTCATTATTACAGCTTTTATACTCCCTTTTTATACTCTCTATATATGCCTGTTCAGTTCCCATCGATTTTGAATTTATAAAAGCCTTTTTCTTTTTTTCCATTTCCCTTTTTACCAGTGCATTAAGCCAGGCAGGAGAGGACCTCATTTTTTTACACTTGTTCCCTAAAGGTATAAATTTAGAAATGTAATGGTTTAATATCCCTTTGGTTTAATATCCCTTTAAAAGCGGTCCACTTCTGCTCAATATCCTCACCTAGGAACAAATCCCCCCAGTCTAAGTGCATGAGTGATTCATTCAGCAACATAAAATTAGCTTTCCTAAAGTTGTAAGTTTAACTTTAGTAAAGTTAATTGCTGTATGGGAAGGTCTTTAGGATGGGAAAAATACTGCTTTTTTCTTGTATATGTATTTGCACTGAACTTCCCCTTTAAAGGGCATGTTAACGCAAAAAAATGGCCAATTGTCAGTTTGCTGCCCCAATCCCAATGTATATATTTTGCACTTTATTACCGGCATTACTAACCAGATCTTTAAGGATTATTATTTTCCTCATTCTGACACAGTAAGCTGCCCCTCAATCAAAGCAGTCAATCAAGGATGTCATTGCTGACATTACAACCAATGATTGACTGCTCCCTCCTCTGCACATGCACAAGCATAATAAAACGTTCTTAAATATTTAAATATCTAGTTACAAATACATGTAATAAGCTGGTGAAAATAGCCGTTGGGTCTACAGGCAAATAACTGACAAGCCAACATTTTTTTTTTTGTTTTAGGGGAGACATGCTCGATATGTCTCTTAAATGAAATAATATTGAAAATTACTGTTACTGTATTAATATATACAGTTCTTGTTCATCCTGAGTTTCTTACGATTACCATTTGGAGTCAGAAAGGAATCCTCCACAACTGTGTTTTTGTTAGTCCCCTGAATCAGCTGTTTGATATGCGCTAGCAAACCCCACTGAGCGCACAACCCCCACGTCCGTGAACACACCCTCCCCCAAGCGCACCATCCCCCACGCATGTACCCCCGTGCACACATTCCAGTATATGCACCCCCGATCCCCCCCTGACTCACCTGTGGCTTGCATGGGATGTCCCATGCCCATACAGATAGGTCCAACATATGTGCATATTGACAGGTTTGTTTTAGTATATAGAATTATTGTTAGGCTAAAAAGACTGTTCAAGATGGATGGATTTGTTTATTTGTCTGATATTGTTACTGGCTTCCAGTGTTTATCACCTTACTTATCTGCTATAGTAAGGTGCTGGATGCAGTGATTTTTTCTTGAACTTGTGATTTTCACCAATTTCTTTTAGTTAGCTCTTCTTTTTCTCTTTTTGGTCTTTCAAACAATCACATTCCATTTGGAATTGATGCCATAACCTCAAACACAGTTTCTCTGGATGCAGACATTGTACAGAAATCCATGTTAGAGGATCACAAAAAAAATTCTTCTGGGCCAATCTCCTTTATTCAGAGACAATATACTGTATAATAGAAGCCACAATAAAGGACAGGAAAAAAATCAAAGAGATTATTATTATGTTGTAAAGAGACCTAACAACTTAGAACCTCTAATGCTTTATTCCATTATTTTTGTTCTCTGATTGACTACTTGTGTTGCTTCCATTACCGGCAGACCTGTATACATGTACAGTGTCCCTGCAAAACTCATTTATCAACTGGTTCAAATATAACGAGGCCCTACTGCCTGTAGGAAGAGTGAGAAAGATAAAAGGATAACTTTTTAATACCTAAAGTTTTCTACCCACCCATAATATAATAGTGCTCAGTTGTGTAAACCTTTCTTTGTATTTCTTTTATAATTAGCACTTGCAAATAAAAACAACATATACCATATTGCATGCTTTTGTTTATGATTGGTTAATGGGGAATAGAATTATATGCTGCAGAGAAAAGTTGCCAGTGGTTAAAATAATATACAAGCTCATTTATCCAGGGGCGCAGCTGTATTTAAAGGAGTTTAATAAGTTGAGCTAACCAATTTAATTTAATGCGCAACCAATGCAAGGAATTCAATATGCAGTTTGCTGTGGGTAAAGCACATATTAAATTAGGAGGGGGATAGTTACCCTGAGTGATAGTGGTTCTGGGTAAATCTACCCATAATGTTTTTTCTGTTATTAGTTTTTAGACTCTCTGTCCAATTCTGTGGTTATAAAACTGATTATTGTCCATATACTTTTGCCAAAACTTTTTTCCTTTGTTTAATTGTCTCATTTTTAGTAAAAATGAAATCTTGGTAAAACAATGTAACATAATGTAGTAATGTAATGTAATAATAGTTTTTTTTTCTTCATATCATTCAATAGCTCAGGAAAATATTCCCTAGATTGATCTAGTTTTCAATGTATGTATAGCACATAAAGAAAGGTTCTATAAACATTATACTTAAGGGGGAAGTTCAGTGCAAATACATATGCTTTTCAGAAAAAAGAGCAGTATTTTTTCATCCCAATGACATTAATCTGCCAATTCAGCATTTTGTCTGTGTATAAATAAATGCAACCAAAATATTGACTTCCTGCTTGCAGGACCCCTAGTAGAGACCATTGTGGTTTTGCCCTTGACCCAGTGCCTGGGTTGATTCAGTTGCTCAGTAGAGATCTGATCATGTTTGACCCATCCAACAGCCATTCAGTAGAAATTACTGTTAGGAACATTCCAAGGATGTGGTGCATCCTGGGAAGAAGAAGGACCATTAGAACCTTAAATGGCAGCTCAGTAAGGTAAACAGCAGGGAAGAGCAAAGGGTATGAAATCAACTAATTTTTCAAAACGGGAGAGAATATTTACAATAACTAAAAAGGCATTACACAAACTAACAATTTAACAAATGTTGATAATTTCTTCTGAACTGTCCCTTTAAAGATATATTGTGGTATAAACTGGCAGCCCTTTAAAAAAAAAATCCTGACTCTATGGATATAAATAAATATAACCTGAGGATGTGTCAAGTAATTATACCCCCTTTTTTCTCTTTGAAATAAACACAGGAATTTTCTTTGCAACGCTTTGAGAGTCCATTGGATGAGAGAGTCAAGATCTTAGGATTCTCCATGTTTAATCAATCACACAGCTTCTATCAAGAATTTGCTTACACCCTTCGGCAATCCTGGGAAGAGAATTGCGATCACACTCCTTTCACTGGTCCTGCTGTAAGTAACAACTGGTTAAGAAAAGCAATGGCCCAACCATACAGAATGCATGTACTATATTTAAAATGGGATCCATAGTTACTGTCAAATGGAAGTCTAAAAATTCTGTGTACTCATGAATTTCAGTTCTATCTGACAACCCTAGATTTGACATTCCTCTTAAATATAAAAAGTAATTGAGTCTATAATTAGTGATTATAATTATGCCAGATGAGCAGCATAAACTATTGTTGCTTGCTGTGTTGAGGTGACCAGATGTGGAACTGTCAATCACAAGAAGTGGTCAGCAAAAGACAAATGAGCAGGACATTCAGTCGAGAACTAGACTATGAACAATGCAATCTAGACTTACATAACTATGGTAATTATTCCGTGTGTTTTGCTGCTAGACAATGACCATTGTCTTTTTGCACTATGCCATTAATTGTTTATATATCACTGTAAAGCATAAATACATTATAAATCACGCACTACCTTTTATAACATTTTAATTTTTTGAGCAACAAAAATAATACATTAAAACATTTTCCCTTAAATACCAAAGCAAATGTCCTGGTTCATGCATCCATTCCGAATAATATGCTAACTATCCAGTTCCTGACATTTAAAAAAGGAACAGGCAAATTGGCATTGTGGAAAATTTTATGGTGTTTTTTGTAAAAACAAGGTGTGAATGCATATTTAGAAATTTTAATTGACATTAATTCAAGTGGAACTATGGTCTCCAGAAAAGTTCCCCTGCTAAAAGAGCTCACTCATACCCTTCTAACAAGTCTAGCATGTTGTCAATCCAAAGTTACAGGCTTGTAAAGTATCTCCTCCTACTCTGCACTGTTTCTGTGTTTCTGTGAAAGACATGTATTATCAGCTATTATCAGCCCCACCCCCAGAAATCGATATTTTCTGAGTCAATATCTTTCCTGTAACTGTAGCTTTGAAATAGCTTTAGAGGGCATTGAACAAATTGATAATAGCTGCAAAAGGAAGGCAGAGGTAAGTATTCTTAAAGAATACATTTTTTAAAAAAAATTCAGCATCCTTTAAAGGGCATGTCCACCCCTTGAAACTGGCATTCGTTGCACCTGTCTTGTGCGCTCGGGGGTTGTCGGCTGTCGTTCATCGGTCCGGGCGTCGAACGTGGGTAGAAGGCTTTAGACTTTAATTTTCCTTAAAGGCAAAGATACACATATTCAGTACTAATGCAGAGCAGCCACTCTGTAGATAAAGTTTGTTGGACCTATTGTCTTATAATATGAATATACATAGCCTAATTTTTAAAATGCATGTAGAGACCATCTTAATGTGTTAACGTCTTAAAGGGCATGTCCACCCCCAAAACTAACTTTTTATATTTATTTTGCCCAAATAAGTGCTCCAAAACAAACTTTACAGCATGTAAATCGGTCCAGTGGTTCAAAAGTTACAGACCTTTGTAGCTGGCTTAATCCTGCAGCATGGACCAATACAGTGATGAACAGAGACAGGTTACATTACCTTGCCTCTGTTCTTTTCATGTTCTTGAGCATGTCTGTTAACATCCAGCAGTGAGAACAGAGGAAGTTGCATCAGTAATGGTCTGACCCCTGGATCCCTGGATTTTCCCTCTCAACCAATCACAGCTGTAAAGTTATGTGTACTGAAGAAATCCAGGATCAACAGCTGCAGCCAGCCAGCCCAGAGAGAGAGAGAGACACACACACACACACAGGCAAGAATTTTTTTTTTCTTCCTAAGCTGCAGCTTGGGGTCATCTAAAGAGGAAGTAGAGAGGAAGTGCAGCCTGATATATATCTCATTAAATATCAGGCAAGGCAAATGATTTTTAGAAAAATGAACATGGCGTTTGAGGTTGGTGCTATTATATAAAGAACATATAAAAAGTTTATTTTTGGGTGGACATACCCTTTAAGAGAAAGCCATGGAATAGTACGTGTCCTTGTATATTCACCACAGTCTTATTCTGCCAATATCTACGTGGTATCTTCGCCTGGCCTGAATCAGACATAAATCTTGACCGGTATCAGGTCTTACTACAACTCCCAGCAGCCACGCTGATATATCTCGCAAACACTTGTCTTTACCCGTCCCACCTCCACAACTGATTTCCCCAAGTTCCTTCATGCACATAAATACACAGCACATGATGCAAAAGTGGCCATACTTACAGGTTCTCAGATGAACACAACCAGTATTAGAACCAACACTCACGTCCCAAGTTCGGCTCCTCCACCATTAGCCTCACCAAACACTGACATGCATTTTGCGCTCTTGCTGAGCGCTTCGTCATCACTCAGGGACCTCCTTATATTCCCTGTTCTTAAAGGAGCCCAGATCCATAACGTAATATTATACAACAATATATTAATACAAGATTCATTTATTTACACATTTTCTAAACCCTCCAACGGCTTACTCTTCACAACATCAGTACATATATTATACAAAGCATGAAAACCGTGCGGATGTACCGATTTCAATTTTACAATCCATTTTGCTTCTACTTGCAAAAGTTTTTTTATTCAGATTTCCTCCTCTTTCCCCTGATCTTACAGTTTCTAAGCCCACAAATGATAGCCCATTAAAGATCCCTTTGTGGGCCTCAAATACATGTTTAGCAATGAAACTTCTCAAAATCTGACCTTTGCTACATGCCCTCACATGTTCTCCAATCCGCACATTCATTTTCCTAATGTTTTTTCCTACATATTTATCCCCGCAATGACAGTATGCCAAATAGACAACTCCCCAAGTCTCTTGATTCAATTCCCACTCTTCCCCATTAGGTAACATTTCTTTGGCTGTATTTTTCATAAAAGGGCACATGTTGCATCTCACACATTTTCTAGTTCCTTTCTTACTCTTACATTCGGCTTCTAATACCTAGCCAATTGTCTAGTGGACCTCCACATCGCACAAAATGACTCGGACTTAGTTTATCCTTGCCACACATTTAGCCGTAACATTAGGACTGTCAGTACTTCATGCCACTGTTGATTATATTAAGTAATCACTCTTAACTTGTTATTTGCTGTTATCCTATTCTTATTCAACAATAGGCTTTCCCTAGGTGTGTACCTTGCCCGATTGAAACCCTTACGAATTAAACTGTTAGAATAACCCCGCTCTTTAAATCTTTGGGTCATTTCTACCGCCTGCTCCTTGAAATCACTGTCTTGACTGACTGATGTAGCCTTCCTATATCCCCTCGAGACCAGTTTACCTGCTCCCTTATAGATTTCAATATCTAAGAAACTCACTTTCTCCCTGCTCCATTCCATTGTTTGCTTGATGTTCAGAGAATTAGTGTTGAGAGTGTGGATGAAGGTTTCTAGGTCATTGACAGTGCATAGCATAGCATAGCAGAAGCACGTCATCCACATACCACAGCCATAGAAGAACACTGTCTCCCCATCCTCCTCCATCCACAGTCTCAGTCACCACTGACTGCTCCCATCTGCCTAAATGTAAGCAAGCGTACGTGGGGGCACAAGTCGCCCCCCATTGCCGTACCTCTGAGTTGGCGATAATGCCACTCATCAAAAAGTCCTAGTGAGACTCTTATGTACTTTAGGGATAGTGTAAAATGTGGGGAGCCTCGGTGTAGGGTTAAAAAGGAAGAACTTTTTCTTCTAACCCCTTATTCAATATTTTTAAAACACTGTTCTGTAATGCAGGTAAGGGGTTAGCCGTCAACCTTTCATATGGCGTTTTGTCTCTTAGTTGATGCATTACTTCACTGTGGTACATTTTCTTGGTCATTACGACTACATTGTCCCCCTTATCTGCATTTCTTACAATCCAATCCTTTTTAAAATGCACATAATTGATCGCCTTTCTCTCCTCTTTAGAAAGATTAGGTTTCACAATATCCAGGATCAACAGCTGCAGCCAGCCAGCCCAGAGAGAGAGAGAGAGAGAGTGAGACACACACAAACACAGGCAAGTAATTTTTTTTTTTTCTAAGCTGCAGCTCGGGGTCATCTAAAGTGGAAGTGGAGAGGAAGTGCAGCCTGATATATATCTCATTAAATATCAGGCAAAGCAAATGATTTTGAGAAAAATGAACATGGCGTTTGAGGTTGGTGCTATTATATAAAGAACATATAAAAAGTTTCTTTTTGGGTGGACATACCCTTTAACTTTACCTCTGGTATTACTTTGTAATACTTCGCTCAGACCCAAGTTGTTTGTACCCTTCACTACACATTACTCAAATTTTTTTTTAACTAACATTTTTATTTTACAGTGTCCTTTCCAGCAACTTGCAAACAGTGTGATTTACTAATAGATGTACAATAATTCAATTTTATAAGAGAACTGCAGAATCAGCAACAAAACCTATTAGATTCAAAATGTCACTCCATTATACAACCAATATTTGTACAGGCAAGTTAGTAGTTATTTGTTGGCATTTCCATTTAGTTTTGCAATAATAAAAGTAGATATATTTATTTAAAGGGACATTTACATATATCCTTACTTATTGTATAAAATAATTTATAAATTTATAGGAGTTTGCACAAATTAAGTGACAAAATGGGGTGTATTGCTGTGACACACATACAGATGCAACTCTAATAGAATGCTTAGTCCAGTTCAGTAATACAAATACATATCAAATAATGATCTCCACTAATAATATTTACAGTATAGACTGTACACATACCCACATAAATACCCCCATGCCCCTCTCACACAAAGGCAAAATGTCTTAGCCCATATGTAAATATCTTTGGTACATTTCAAAGGGTGCAAAGTACAATGTTTGGTGTTGTGAAACATTCAACATTTCTCCTTTCAGTGTTTCTCTTGACGTTTCTATGAATAGAAGGTTAAAATTGACAGATCCAGTAGTACCAAACTGATAGACGCTTATTGAAAACAACTAAGTGCTTTAATAAAATGAACAAGTATTAAATTAGGGTAGGGATTCGCAAACTGGCATGGGTTTGAATTCCACCAAGGAAAAAATGCTATGATAAATAATTGAATATTAAGGTAGCACACAAATAATACTTAAGAGTTTAATGGCATCTGTTAAGCCCCTGATTAGAATCCTTAGGAAACTTTTAATCCACTAGAAAATGATAATGTCCAAAGTATTAATACAAGATGGTAGCCAATTTGCAGTCCTCCTGTTTGGTTTTGCTGTTCATAGATTGATGTTAAAATGGAGAGCAATGGGCCAGCGGTGGGGTCCCTAATTAATACACTATACTTAATGTATACTTCCTCCCTGGAATGTGGATCCTGCACTTTGGGATGGAAACTTACATAGCTATTCTTCTACAGTATGCCCTATACGCACCATACATGCCACACATGGAATATTAGCAGTTTTGTGATCTGCTATTTTTTCCTGTTGAAATCAACCCATAAAATTTAAGTACAACTGTGAATATATTTTAGTATCGGCCCACACTATTGGCATAGATATGCTACATGTCCTTCCCCTGAAATATTAGGAAATATGAATTGTAAGGTGAACTAACTTGTGGTTAAACTCTGATTAGAGGTAGCTTGGCCCACTTCTGCTATGGCTCATGCTTAAAGCTTATCTGTGCAGGGTCTGGCTTTATGGCCTTCTGGTCTTTTGAAGCTGATAAGGGATAGGCTCTGGCAAACACACACATGGTGGGAAGTTTCTAAACCCAGAAGCTTTATTAACCCTGTGAGTACCTGTAAATTGAAATATGTGGGTGCTGTCATGCTGCTAGACACTGCTAGTTAGGTGAGATAAATGAAAAATTGATTATGCCATTATCCAAAATACTTTAGGAGATTAAATAACACTTACAGTCATGACAGGTGTGCCTCCAGATGTTTAAAAACTACAAATTCCAGCATTTCCTGACTTCCCTTTATAGTTGAGAAATGTTGGGAGCTCTAATTTTCAACATCGCATCTCACCTTATCACTGACCGCTGCCGGCCTGGCCCCTTCTGCTCCTGCAGTGCACAGAAAGGCAGCAGAGACAGACAAGGGAAGGAGAGCTGGTAAGTATATTAACAATCATGCATTTAAACCTTGCAAGGTCAAGGTTAGGGTGATTAATTAGCTTGAATACAATTGTCCATCCCAGGTGAGAGGTTGAAATGCCTGATGTATTATTGCTAATTGTGTGCTGTCTAAAGCTGGGTACACACGATGAGATATTTCGGTCCGATCGACCGATAGTTCAGTGTATCGGTTGATCGGACCGAAATGATCGCATCCGAATGCGGCCATGTCCGACCGATCGTTCGTCCGAATCGGACGAAAGGACGATCGGACATGGTGGAAAACCTTGTCCGATCGTGCTGTCCTCTATGGACCGCACGATCGGTCGCGGTAACTGACGGACGCGGCTGCTTTTGCCAAAACCGACAGTCCTTCCTCCTGGCCGACCGTACGATACTTTCAGGAGGAAAAATAGCTAGGTGTGTACCTAGCTTTAGGCTGGGTACACATGGAGGGACTTTTTGTCCCGAGGACAAATGTCCGTTGGTAACGGCAAATTCGGGCGCGGCCGAATTTGTGAACGATCGACCGTGCGGTCCCATAGAGAACCATGTCATCGATCGGGATTTTCCGACATGTCCGATCATAAGTTCGTCCGATCAGGCCGCCCCACAGCAGCAGATATTTTCTGCCGGCCAACCGATTTACTGCACTTTCGGTTGGTCGGCCGAAAATATCTTCTGGTGTGTACCCAGCCTTAACAGTAGTGGCTGCATTTTCCACAAATTGGAACAAAATTTTTAAAAAAATACTGTGACATGGTTTCACACATATGCACCACAATAATTTTTTTAAATATATACATTATTTATTCTTTATTTGCTATTTGTACAAGGTACATTGGAGGCATTATAGGAAAGTAGCAGTTCTTACAATGTCACTCACTGAGAGGTGCCAACTTGAAATTATATTCACGCACATCACTCCATCAGAATATGTTTTTCCTGAACTGTGTGTGTATATGAGGGATGAGACCAGGAAATGTGGTAAACATACACAATCCATGCTGATGGTGCCTAGAGTGAAATTGAACCCATGACCCTAAAGCTGCATGGCATCTATGTATGCTTTTATTTACATCAAGAGGAAAATAACTCTTTGTAATAATAAATCTCCCATCATACTGAGAAAACATCACTGTCAAGTTTACTCACCAATGGGAAAATGCTTCTTTTGCTTGAGTAGACAGGAAACATTGTATACAACATGTTATTTCTATCTTGACTGTTATAGTTCCAATGTCAGTCAAGATGACACACTGAAAACCTTTCTGCAATGTTCCTATTCATATAGCAAGCAAAATCACACACTTCATTTAAAAATACATATTTCCCTAAAACAGAGACAACAAGGAATACAGAGACAAAACCAATGGAATTTACATTAGCAGTTGTGGATTTCCACCCGAGTAATCATAGGCAATATCTTTCTAATGTTAGGATAGCTTCTGAATAGAGATGTCCGAACTTCCGCTCGAGGATCCACAAATTTTCGTAAAAATTAGAAAATTCAAAAATCCGTGAGCGGACCCATTAAAAATACGAGGATTCTTCGAAAATATGAGGATTCTTCGAAAATACGGACCCGAAAATGTGGGTTGCTCCATCCAAAAATGTGAAAAATCCGCAAAATTTTGAATTTACGAGGATTTCTCATATTTTCCCGTATTTTCGAATACGAGAAATCCTCGCAATTTTCGAAAACGCTGTTCGGAAATGTTCGGAAAACCGGAAAATCCGCAATATCCGCCATTCGCGAACGAGGTAAATCCGCCGTGGATCCGGGTTCGGATCCGCGAACTGGGCCATCACTACTTCTGAATAGGATTGTAGAGAAGAACAAATATTTTCAGCTTGTTCTAAATCAAAATGCTGGCATCAGCTACCTCCAAGATAGTATCACTATAGGCCAGGACCTTCATTAGCATTGAGGTGATAAGACATTGCTTAGAACCTAGGTAATTGATCCTACACATTGACTTTATTTTTTAGTAAAAAAAAACAACAAGCCCATTGTGAGATGCTGGTTGCTTAAGGTATAACTGTTTAGATGTTTAATAACATCTTAACAGTTTTTATTGAAAACTTTTAAGAAATGTCAGTACTCCCCACTATAGATATCAAATCCATACACTATACTTATGACATTTAACCCCAGTATAATCAAATTACATGCCGATCCAGTATACTGAGACTCACAGCTTGGAGATTTTTTTACATTTTTATACAATAACACTCACGACTGAAGTTCCAAAAGACATTTGATATGGCATTCAATGTGCCATGCTTGTGCAGTAGGCCACTTAAGGTGACCATACATCTATGAGATTTTACTTACCCGACCGAGCGCTCACGCGATGTTCCTTCGATCCTGATGGAACCGCTTCTCCCGATCTCACATTCGACTGACATGCGATCGCAAAATGAATGGGATTTTGCGATCGCATGTCAGTCAAATATACGATCGGGAGAAGCGGTTCCGGCAGCATCGACGAACATCGCGTGAGTGCTCGGTTGGGTAAGTAAAATCTCATAGATGTATGGCCACCTTTACAGTACAATATACCCTAAATGCTAATGTTGAAAAATCTTAAAGCATCCCCTAAATGTTTTTACCAGCCTTTGTTCCCTCGGTTTACAGCCTCTTCTGCTGCTTCCATGCCAGACTCAGCCAGTCACTGATGTGGCTGGCGGTCAGCAATGGGAGCCAATGGAATGAGGTAGGGTAAGTACATTAACGGGCTGGTTTACAGTAGATGTTTTAAAAATACAGGGTTATTCAATTAAAGTTCTTATTGTTTAAAATGGTGATAATTTTGCCCCAACCAATCAGATCTTATTTAACATTTGAAAGCTAACATCTGATTGGTTGGGGCAAAATTAGCACCGTTTGAAACGATAAGAACTTTTATTGAATAACCCTGATAGTGTTTAGGGTTGGGGGGACTGGCTTACCTTAAAACACTGGTGCAGCCACTGAGGGATTCAGTGGGAGGGGGTAGAGCTCAACTGGGCATGCCAGAAACATTTCAGAGGAGCACAAAGTGGCAGATATGGATTACACACAGGCTCCTCTTCATTTTTCTGGACTTTCATCTGGCCCTGCAGGACAACCTAGGGATGCTGCATACAGGACGTCAGCTCTTTGGAAGCAATTATTTATGCACAGTGAAATCAGTGGATGGGCAGATAATAGTTAATGGAATAAAGTTTTTCCTTAAAACATACAGTATGTATTTGTGCTAAACTTAACATAAACATAACTGCTTAATGTTCCTGGATGTTCCTTTTTGCCATCTTACCCTCGATTAGTTCTTATCTTAGGTCATGTTTATAAAGCAGTGATGGGAAATGTGGGCATTTTCATCATGTTATATTAAACCCTATTTATAAAGAAGTAAAAATATCAAATTTTTTGATTTCCGCAGCACTAATTACAGTTTTAACAGAATTTTCGTCAAACATTGTTTAGGCATTTCTTGTAGCATTAAACATGGGGAAAATCACTGAGGTATTTATTAAATGCTGAAAAGTAGATTTTAGGTGGAAAATAAATAAATATTTTATAAATACATTTAAAATATATGTTCAAGTCTCAAGTTGGCATTCATTTTTTATAGTGACTTTTCTATCCTGGAAATTTTACTTACTGGAATGGGTCATTATATTGCTACTGCTGAATATTTGCCATGATTTTTTCCTCTATTAACATGACAATAGAATTTTTTTAGGGGGAGTTAGACATTTGTACACTAAGTGTTTGCTGAAACTCACCCAGGAGAGTTCAGACAAATTTTTTTTTTGTTCAATAATTATTTTTATTATAACAGTCAGTACACAGCTGAAAAATATAATGAAGCAAAATGTAACAAATGTTTATAGAAGTAACACGTTTTCAGATTTAAAGGATTTAAAATGAGGTTAGGTGGGGGTTGTGTTAGGAGGGGTTGAGGAGAAAAAGAAAAAATAGAATATTTCAGCAGCTGGGAATCAGTAGGTAGTGGAAAAACCTTTATACCAATAAAAGCATCTTAGTTAACCATGGCTCCTAAACAGAATAAAAGGGGGCTAAATAATTTTTAAGTGTATTCTCATTCCTATAAATCCACCACAGTTTTTGCTCTAGCATGTCCACAGAAAGGTACAGAAATTTCTACTTGGCAGCCACAATACATCTGGCTGCAGAAAATACATGTGATAACAGTTAATTCCTTGGTTTATTCATGTCTTTGTATGGTAGATTAAACAGTCATTCCATGGCGTTTTATTGGAGTCCTAAGCAGTTCAGATGCCCATGTTTGGCAATCCTCCTAGAACTATTGGACCAGAGAACATGTCAACCAACAGTGATACATGTCTGCGTCTGAGCCACAAACCCTATACCATGTAGCACGAATAGTTATAGATATTCTGTTTGGAAAAGTGTGGGATCTATACCAGTCATGTAGTATTTTGAAAGATTTTTCTTAATTATTACATATAATGAGCATTTTTGAGATCTAAGCAACATTTCCAATTATTGCTCCAAATATTGGTAGATTTCTGCATAAAGTTCGGTTGGGTGTCTGTTGGATCAGAGGACAGTAACTGTTGCATCAATGAGATCAACCCCTTGCTAGGGGAGGCATAGCACAATCATTGTGTCTGTGTAATCTTAACAGTCACTTCATTATTTAATAATATGAATCATCAGAAAGAACAGAAGCCAGTAATTTTGGCATAATTTATGTGTCAAGCTTCCTCCCAGGGAAGGGAATGAGCAATGTTCTAGGCTCTTTCTATACCTTTTGTTCGCCAATGGTGTCTCACTGGTGCATACCAGGGGGATATTGTGGGTTCTCTGCTGTCCGGGAGACCCGGATGTCTTTCCTATGACTTACAGGGAAGACATACGGGTCTCCCGGGCAGTACTTCGGAGTCCAGACCTTGGTAGTTAAAGTCAGTGGAGGAGAAAGGAATCCAGACTCACTAAAGACACCGGCAGGGGAAAGGAATGCCGGTGCTGGTTGAAGTGATATATTACATTCAGGTCTGTGTCCTATCATACATTTATATGTGAAATTACTGACATCCTTTATTGTTAATAATAACTGGCTGTGTTTTATGCATTATAAGAAATAATACACCCCATTACAGTGTAATGTAAGGTTTATAAAGGCAACTTAGAGTTCCCTGCCCTGTATAAAGGCACTCAGCCTGCGGCCTTGTGCTTCTAAATGGTCAGGGGACTCCTCTGTGACTTTTATATGCTTATATTATACTGTAAGGGGCGTATTATCTTTTTTTTTTTGCTGTATCACTCAGGTATATTTAAAGGATTCTCCTGCCCATTTGAAATGAAAGTTGAGGGACACCTAGGGAAGCCCTTAGTAAACTGGGAATACAATAGTTTTGGATCCATTCACTTTGAATCCAACACTGGCAGGTACCATTTAGAATCCGCAAATTCTCTAAGAGGTATTCCTTATTTGTAACCTATGCTGAGGTGAAGAGTGAACTGCAGAAAGGAAAGGACCTTGGATGTTTCAGTGTTCTAGGGGCATATTTATAAAGCTTCGTTAAGTTTTCGCGGCCGTTTTCACTGAAATTAACGCATAAATCGCATTTAACGCGATTTATAAATGTCCGAAAACGGCCGCGAAAAGTTAACGAAGCGTTAACCCTTGGCGGCGATACTTACCTGTTACCGCCGCTTCTATTTATAAAGCGGCGGTACTGGTTTCGCTCTGCTAGTATCGGCTGTTTTACTTCCCCACCTTGAAGGTGGTGAAGTCAGCCGATACTAGCCTCCCGCGGCGGGGATTGGCAGGCAACCTGCGGCGGGTGGTCGCACCCGCCCTGGGAGACACGCCCACCCCGTCCACAACCAACCTTCCCAGCAGCCCCTCCCAACCCGTTCCCCGCTCGCGGCAATCTCGGAACGGGAGGCTAGGAGGGGCTGCCGGGAAGGGGCCGCAGCAGGTGGTCGCGACCACCCGCCGTGCACCCCCTCCCCAGCAACCCCTCCAAGCCCCCCGCCCCGGCCGCTCCCGGGGAGGGGAAGGGAGGGAGCCGCTGGGAGGGGTGGAGGCTCCCTCCAGCGGGGCCCTGATAAGGGCCTTTTGGGGCTTAAGGGGTCCTGCAGCTCGAACCGGGACCCCCCTCCCCGGCCCTTGTAAGGGCCTTTGCGGCACTGATAAGTGCCTTTTGGGGCTTAAGGGTCCCGCAGCTCGAACCGGGACCCCCTCCCCGGCCCTATCAGGGCCTTTGCGGCACTTACAAGTGCCCTTGCAGCTCTAACAAGAGCCCTTTGGGGCTTAGGGGTCCCGCAGCTCGAAACAGGACCCCCTCCCCGGCCCTTGTAAGGGCCCTTGCGGCACTGACAAGTGCCTTAGGCGGGGGTCCCACAGCTCGAACCTGGACCCCCAGTGTGCGGCTCTTAAAAGAGCCCTTGGGCGACGTCTTCGGGCTGGCGACACCAACCCCACTCAGGTCGCCGATGCCAGGCAGACTCACAGCGGAGCCGATGTTGCCAGCCGCTTCTATCTTCAGCCATCTACTGTAATGGCATCTGAGTTCCGCAGCGGAGTGCACCTCTTTATATAGTTTTGCAGAAAACCCTAATCCATTTCTGGCTCCGCTGAGGCCGGTGGTGCCAGCGGGCTCACTGGCGGCCGCAGTGAGTCTGCCTGGCATCGGCGACCTGAGTGGGGTTGGTGTCGCCAGCCCGAAGACGTCGTGTCGGATCAAGACGCCGGCAACATCGGCCTCGTTGAGGTCGCCGGCACCTGCCGGCGGTACCCCTGGCGGCCGCAGGGGTACCTCTCAGGGGTCGGCGGCCTAGGCGGAGCAGGTGTCGCCGGGACTGGAAGAAAGAAGACGCCGCCCAAGGGCTCTTTTAAGAGCCGCACACTGGGGGTCCCGGTTCGAGCTGCGGGACCCTCGCCAAAGCCACTTGTCAGTGCCGCAAGGGCCCTTACAAGGGCCGGGGAGGGGGGGTCCCGGTTCGAGCTGCGGGACCCCTTAAGCCCCAAAAGGCACTTCTCAGGGCCCCACTGGAGGGAGCCTCCACCCCTCCCAGCGGCTCCCTCCCTTTTCCTCCCCGGGAGCTGCCGGGGCGGGGGGCTTGGAGGGGTTGCTGGGGAGGGGGTGCGTGGTGGGTGGTCGAGACCACTTGCTGCCTCCCCTTCCCAGCAGCCCCTCCTAGCCTCCCGTTCCGAGATTGCCACGAGCGGGGAACGGGTTGGGAGGGGCTGCTGGGAAGCGGCGGCGGGTGTTCTCCGCCGCGGGGGTTGTGGGCGGGGTGGGTGTATGCCCCGCCCCCTTAGGAGAGGTGTCGGGAAGGGATTTTAAGTCCCTTCGCGGCGATACTATACACTATCTCCGCGAAGGGGCTTAAAATTACCGCAACACATCGCGGCCGCGATGCATATCGCGGGAATGGCGCTCGCCGTTATAAATACGGTGATAGCGCTATTTTCGCGGCCGCAATGTGCGGCGGTAATTTTTTGGAGCTAATTTCGTTTCTTTATAAATATGCCCCCTAGTGTAATAAAAAGGAATTCTAATCCAATTCAGTATAAGGCCTTCTCCACATGCAACAAGAGACAAACAGATGAAAAACCGATACTGTGCTTTTATAAACATGACCCTTAATGTGCTCCAATTAGCACACCTTACACAGTATGGCTTCCATAGTACAAAAGTAGTAAAGTCTTAAAATTGCACTGTGGGGTGGTTTAGAATCCTAAGGATTCTAATTGGATACGGTCTGATGGTAAGTCTGGTATTAGAGAGAAACCCCAAATGGCTCCAGTAACAGTTTCAGGTACCCCTGCAGCATCAAGATTTTGATCTTGGTAAATACATTGATGTATGGCCTGGAAGTTAGCATCTACTTGTTGGTAGTTGGCTGCGGCCTGCAGATCGCTCCTTCAGTGTCCAACATGGATTCCCAGAACTGCAGGTGGGTAAGAAAGACGCAAAATTTCACAGCAATATCACACGTTAAATAAACAGAGCAATTAGCACCCCTTTATAAATATACCCCAAAGAATAACATTTACCATTACCATCTGTAAAAAGGGGAAAGTTATTTACCATTTTATGTTACCATCTCTGTGTATAACACATCAAATGTAGCTAATTGCACAAAAAGAAGGACTAGACAAATAAACATTAACCAGTTTATACACTATACAGATTAATGTTAAAAAGCTAACGTAATATAATGTACAATATTTTTAATGTACAATATTACTTAACAGCTATGTAAAAAACTAATTTAAAGGACAATAATATAATATTCCCATAATGACATTTAAGGGGTGTAGAAAATGTGGAAACCCAAAAAACTTAACTTGGCAGAAACCTTATGTTCTCTTAAAGATTTTTTGCATGTTAAGCCTTCTAAATAATTCATCTTCAATCTAGGCAATCATTTGCTCAGTTTTCCTTTTTTTTGCAAAGTAAATGAGGATCCAGAGAACATTGCTTATGAACTGAAATTTTTTTTTATTAATTAATTACCTTTTAACTAGAAGTTAAAATAACAGCATAATAAGTTTCTCACCTGTCTTTCTGAAACTGGAAAATAAAATCATCCATCAGAGTTTTAGCCCCATTTCTCTTACTGCAAAGACTTCATAACATTCTACTAACACTGGTTTTGTTACTGATTGAGTAATTGGAATTTAGGAGAAAACAGATGTTTGCAATTAAATGTTTGTGATGTTGAATGCGATTATTTTCAAATCCATCTGCACAGTTTATTCAGCTGCCTCATGGTTATGTTTGACAGCAGGAAAATTCTTTGCACACAAGGGCCCTTTTAAGCATTGCTGGAGCATATTAAAGGAATGTATATTTTGTTCTCTGCTCCCTGTTATTATTTATATCTGTCATACCAGATATTACATTCTTTTTTTAATATATCTTGGTTAAATATAATATATTACAGTGCTTTAATATATTACGGTGCTATGTATTTAATGTGTAGTACAGACAGGTCATATCAAATTTTTATATTGGTGAATTTACCCCAAACCGCAAGGCTCCTTGCATTTAATATAATGGTTAATGCTCTGGGAAAATCAGGTACATCAGCCAATTTGCAATTCTTACGCCAGCTTAAAGTTGGCATTAAAAGTCACTGTAAAATCATGTGCAACCGCCATATTAAAGGATAGGTTAACTCAAAAAGTGAACCTATTCTTTTTTGCATTAATTCAAGAATGGGAGGCAAAGGACCTATGTCTTACCTCCCGTTCTTCAATTACTGTTACAGGAGGCAGAATCCAGTGTTTGAACTTACCCATGAGTGCACTCCCTCGCCAGTCGCCTCTGACAGGTCTTAATTGTTTGTGGCTTAAAGGAAACTATAGTGTCTGTGTGTTCTATAGTATAGTATACGCAAAAAGCAGACAGAAACTGTCAGAAGCAGCTGCAAAGAGCACTGCAATCCCAGTTCCTGTAACAGTAATTGAAGAACGGGAGGTAAGACATACAGACTTGTATATATAATTACCCACACAGACTGGTATATATAAAATTTCCCACACAGACTGGTATACATTGTCACAATCATGTGATTATTGTATATTTCTATGGAGAAATTTATGTCATAATCCGTATTATTGTATATAATTCTCCAATTTCTTATGTTTTAATTGTATAATTGTATGTGATTTTTCAGTTCCCCGTCTGTTAAATGTATTATTTTCTGTCTGCACAAGGTGTTTTGTGTATTTGGTTAATGTGGATACCAACAGCTAACTTCATTATGTATAGTTAGCAGGATGAAAGGACATCCTGTGGTCCCAGACTCTAGACTCTGAAATCAACCGGGGGTTAATTATAAGTATCTCAGGTACTTTATCCATGTTAGAAGCCAAAACATATATGAGGATTCATATCTTTTTCTGTAACCATAATTTAGGTGAACTGTTTTTAAAAGTGGACACAGGAGCCAAACACCCAACGGTCTACTTTGTGAGGAAAGCGACAGAGACACTTTTGTTTGGTTTAAGGATCAATATGCAATAACCATATTGAATTTGGTATGAACAAATCTGTCTAACCGCCCTGGATACGGATTTGTGAGTTGGCATGCTATGTCACCATTTGGGATTTGGCAGGGATTGCCATCTTGTGGGTGTATCAGGGAGACCACCTGGAGTGTGTTAAACTCCTCTTGCTCAACCCACACCTTTCTCTGATTGGGTGTGGTGATCTGGTTACTTCCCTGTCCAGGGATATAAAAATGGATCTGAAACCCAAAGAGATAGCTATCCATTACCATCTAATCTTGGGACTAATAAGAGTTATTTTAAGGGCCAATAACTCTGGCAACAATGTTGGACTCCATCTTACATGGATTTACCTTCTTTATTTTATCCTGGAACATTAAGGACTGACATTAAAGGACAACTCCACCCTGATAAGAACATATTTTAGAAAGAATGGCCTCTTCAAAATATGTTGATATATCATGCTTTGTCCTATGAATTCATTACTGTATGCCTGATATGCTTCTGGATGCCTCATGGAAACTTAATTTAGAAACCTATACTGAGCCTGTACTGAGCCTGGGCATGCTCAGAAGAGGCAGACAGGGGATTAACATTCAGTCATTGGCTGTGATGTCAACTGTCAAATCCATAACTGACAGAAACTGGACATAACTGGAAGAACCAGGAAGAAGCAGAAACGGGGAAAAAATGACATTGTGCAGGATTTCAGGTTAAACTTATATATTTCAGGTTTCAAACTATTACCGTTTAGGGTTTTGGGGGTGATTTACCTGTATGTATTTTTTTCATTTTGGGGCTGGACTTGCCCTTTAAGTATTATTTTCACATATCATGCCATTTTGTTTTACTGTTGCTTATTTTGTGTTTTGTCTGTTATATTTTTCTGTAGTTTATTGTTTTTGTTCATATTAAACGATATTCAAATCGTTAGCTGAATGTCTGATTGCTCTAATTTAGAACTACGGAACTCTGCCTCTGAGACGCTACGTTTTACCAGTATATTATATTCTATTGTATTCTGTTATATTCCTACCTGTACGTGGTAGCGAATTAATGGTCATTATTGTTAGTTTTATTGTACAGCTGTGCATGCTGGGTAGGTTGGTGTACCTTTTAACACACCTGGTGGCAGATACCGATGGTTTATGGTAAATATATATAAGTGACGGGCAACTCTCGGTTGGGTTTTGGGGTTTTCGCAGGGAGCTAAGCGTGCTCAGAGTGGCCCTCGGCTGAGGGTTGTAGTGTCCCCGTCACATACATAATTTCCCTTATGGAATGGTATATATTATTGCCCACATAGACTGGTATATATAATTGCCAACATAGACAGGTATATATAATTTCCCACATAGAATGTTATACATAATTGCCCACACAGACTGGTATATATTGGTATACATGATTTCCCACAGAGAGTAGTATACATTAGTTCCCATACAAACAGGTATATATAATTACCAACATAAGTTGGTATATATAATTGCCCACATAGACTGGTATATATAAAAAAAAATAAAAAAAATAGAAAAGGATACAAATTCTGATAGCAAAAACTTGTTAGTTTAGGTTCCCAAACTTTGGAACAACAAATAGTTTGGATTTGTAAGCAGGAGAAAAGTTTTAAGATAATATTATTTTTAAATTTTATTGGTCGTCTCGATCTCATGGATTGTCTCCACTGACATGTTACACAACATTATATTGCATTCTCCTGTATAAAGATCACAGATACCAAAGGAATTCATTAAGTACATCTCCTGGCAACACAAATCATATGCTATGCATGCTGAAGTTGCTTTTAACCTTTGCAGGTCATTCAGTTCAATGTTAAACACCACCAAAGCAATCCTGTCTGCAGCTAACACTTCCCCTTAGTGCTTCAAATTGTGATTGCATACACTGAAGGCTATATACTGTGTTTTTTATTTTAGTGATGCTCCCTACATAACATAGAGTCCTTGTTTTATTACATCAAACACTCACCTGCAATTCCCTATAAAATATAGATGGACCCATCTAAATAAAAATAATTGGTCAGGGGAGCTTTATTCATTCTCAGCTTTTAGAAGAAAGGTGTTTGTTATAGAAAGAAAGGTGCATTACAAATGATGTTATTTTTTATACTTTACTGCCCTACATTTGCAGCATACTGTACAAGTGACATTATACATTCATGTTTGTTTTTGTTGTTAATTATTTGATGCCACCATTTTGTTCTTGGGACTTTCTCTCACTACTTTATTTTTGCACTCCTTGTACTGTACTTCTGTATTACTTTTTCAGCCTAAAAAAACATTTTCCTAATTTATAGCATAGATACTTTCAATAAAATGATGTATAACTTGCTTTTCTAATTTATTCCTATCTAAAGGTTCTAGCACTGTTTGGGTTCAATTATAACCATTCGTCCTCCTCAAGCCACTGGCTGAGTCCTGCCTAGTAAAGTAGTATGGAGCTGCAAAAATGTAAACAAAGCCTTGAACAAACTTTTTTTTTTTAATTGCTATAAATTAAAAGTTTAAATAAAAATGATTGGGTATATGATAAAATCCTTAAACAGAAATGCATTTTAAATGTATATCTTACATCACTGAATAAATGCATGCTAGAAAGGTAAAGGAAGAGAAAGCCACTCAGTATTACTGCGTGGTTCCCTTCCTTTACCTTTCTGAGGTGCTTATTACTGCTGGCTGCTGGGAATGGCACAGTAGGGAGGATATACTCCATAACTTACCTGGCAGCGATGGGTGCACCCTCTGCATAGTACAAATAAATGCATGCCTAAATAAGTCCTTTTTCAATAACAAAGTGTAATCAGATCCGTTTATTTAAGTTGTTGCTTTAAAGCGAATACATACAATACAAGGATTGTGGAAGCACTCCTTAGGCTAAATAACAACTATATTTTGCGGAAGTGCGACTGATCTAGTCAATCATTTATACGAACAAAGAGAAGATAATCAATGTACATTCCTAGGCCCCATACAATATCATATTATCTGCACACTGGCATACTTTGTAAACAAAGGGGTTTTAGTATACATTACTGAGATCACATAAATGAAAAGCCTTCCAACCACGTCAAGGTAATCCCAGTGCGCAAGTATGAGGAATGCAAAAGTTTGGTAATCATAATTAGAGTAAAAAAGGTTTGAAGTTAGGACCTTCCAGATTGGGGCCCTCTTTGCATCCGTTCCCCTTTACTTCGATGGGGCTATTGTTACGCCACTGCTCAGGCGTTAACATTAGAAACTGGGACTGTTGTGACTGCTATATTATGTAAGGAGGCATTACTGCTGTCACAATCATGTGAACAATGTATGTTTATATGGGGAAATTTGTCATAATCCGTATTATTGTATATGATTCTCCAATTTCTTATGTTTTAACTGTATAATTGTATGTGATTTTTCAGTTCCCAGTCTCTTAAATGTATTATTTTCTGTTTGCACAAGGTATTTTGTGTATTTGGTTAATGTAGATACATATATGTTGTATTCAATTAGATCAACAGATATACCATGACCTGTAGATACATATCTGTTGTATTTAATTAGGCCAACAGATATACCATGACCTGGATGAATGAGAACCTTCACAAGCTTAATGTAGATACCAACAGCTAACTTCATTATGTATAGTTAGCAGGATGAAAGGACATCCTGTGGTCCCAGTCGTCTGTATTACCCAGCCAGGTGCTAAACAGACTAGTCTCCGAATCAACAGGAGGTTATTAAAAAGACATCTCAGGTAACTGTATCCCAGTTCATAACTATATTAAAAAGTAAAAAGTGAACTGTTTTTAAAAAGTGGACTCAGGAGCAAAAGCTGTTTCATGTGAATCCGATCACCTATGGTCTACTTTGTGCGGAAAGCGACAGAGACACTTGTTTGGTTTATGGATCAATACGCAATAACCATATTTAATTTGGTATGTACAAATCAGTCTAACCGCCCTGGATACGGATTTGTAAGTTGGCGTGCTATGGGGAATACGGGATTTGGCAGGGATAGCCGCCTTGTGGGTGTGTCACACTCCTCTTGCTCAACCCACACCTTTCTCTGATTGGGTGTGGTGATCTGGTTACACCCCTGTCCAGGGGTATAAAAATGGCTCTGAAACCCAAAGAGCTAGCTCTCCATTTACCATCTAATATCGGACTAATAAGAGTTATTTTGAAGGCCAATAACTCTGGACTCCAATTTACATGGAATTACCTTCTTCATTTTATCCTGGAACATTAAGGACTATCATTAAGTATTACTATTATTTACATTTCATCCCATTTTGTTTTACTGTTGCTTATGTTGTGTTTTGTCTGTTATATTTTAATGTAGTTTATTGTTTGCACTGTTTTTGTTAATATTAAACGATATTCAAATCGTTAGCTGAATCTCCGATTGCTCTAATTAGAACTAAGGAACTCTGCCTCTGAGACGCTACATTTTACCAGTATATTGTATTCTGTTATATTCCTACCTGTACGTGGTAGCGAATTAATGGTCATTATTATTAGTTTTATTGTACAGCTGTGCATGCTGGGTAGGTTGGTGTACCTTTTAACACACCTGGTGGCAGGTTTATGGTAAATATATATGTGATGGGCAACTCTCGGTTGGGTTTTGGGGTTTCCGCAGGAAGCTAAGCATGCTCAGAGCGCCCCTGGGCTGAGGGTTGTGGTGTCGTCCGTCACAACTGCTGTAGCCATTATTTTATGACCGACTGTCGTAAAATAACCCAGCAACAGTATTGGAACTGTGGTGAAAAATAACAGCAGCGACATCAATGAGCAATGTTGGATGGCAATGACATACTACTCAATATATGTATTTTATACTCCTGTCCGTAAATTACAGATATCGATCTATAAATTGTGATGTTGTAAAGAAGCAATATTGTTGTTTAAAGATATTACTCCTTTATAAATACTGTCCTTGGCATATAAGGGTGCAGACACGTAGATACCATCACAATAATACTAATTTGTAGCCATGGAAAAAAGAGGTCTATTTTGGCCAGCAATTTCAAACAAGCATGCCAAAAAGTATACTTGGCTTTAAGTCTGCCTGCAGATCTACCGATTCATACACTGATTGGTATTCAGTTGGTGCCACATATGATTTTTTGTCTAATTAATGGCTGACCGCCACCTGGTCTGACCAAAATATTAGGTTAAACAAGTTCATTTACTAATGTATGATGAATCAGTTAAACAGTAAACAGTCTCCAGCCAGATCATTTTGACAATAATCTGTTTAGGTAAAAATACTAATAATACCAATTATTTTTTAAAAAAATGTCCGCACCTGTTATATATTTCCGTTCTTTTTAATAAATGTTTTCTCTAACTTTTTTTTTGTTGATATTTTTCAGCAAGCATATTGAAATTAAAATTAATATAGTTGCTGCGTAAAAGTTTTTGTAAACTTTTGTATTGCTGGTATCACTCCCAACAGTTTACTAAGTTTGATCTGCACATTGGAAAGAATGCAGGAGACATTATCTGGTAGTCCTGTCTGAGAATTTACTAGTTCTGGATCAAATTTTTAAACACACATAAAGCGGGCTTCGGCGCACACCGGCAACAAAAACTACTCCGGTGGTAAAAGTAACAAAAATGTCTTTTATTAAGCCAAAATACTAATACATGCTGCACAGATGGCCTTACGCATTTCAAACACAACGGTTCTTATTCATAGGCACATAGGTTACATTTATCTACTTTTAGCTAATTTTAAAACGTTCCTACTGAGTAGTAAGTTACAGTTCGGTATGTGTTATGATAAAATATGATGCTCTTTCTTTGCCTTCTCCTTAATAATCTTTTTTCCTTACTTATTCTTTTTTTCTAGCTTTCTTCTGCCTTGCTGTTTGATGCAGTGTATGCAATAGTAAGCGCAGTGCAAGAACTGAACCGAAGTCAGGAGATTGGAGTTAAACCTTTATCATGTGGTTCCTCCCAAATCTGGCAACATGGCACCAGCCTCATGAATTACTTAAGAATGGTGAGAATGGGAGTGATCATTTTTGTTATATTTAGATCCTTATAAAATAGAATCGTCTGCTATATAATGCTCCTCTTGTACAATATCCCTTCTGCAGTCTACTTTATGTTACAATTTGCTGTAAAGTTTGTAAACTTTTAAGTTACATAGCTGCAGGTAGCATCATGATCAATATTGGATTATGTAAAGATTAAAAAAGAATACATTCTGCTAAATGAGCCTATTGAAGCTGGTATTTTCACCAAAATATTTCCTGAGATTCTGATGGCTAGCAAAAAGGAAGTGAATAGGACCTCATTAATATGTATGTATAATATGTGCTACAGCAAGAGACAGTAATGAGAGTGGCCAATGGCACTGTCTGATTTCTAAAAAAAAAACCAAACTAATTAACATAAAGTCCAAAAGCTAGACAAATGAAAATGATTTGGTTAATGAGGCTGTTATTTTTACACTCCCTTCTGCTTTAATGCTCCCAAGTTATGGAGAATCAGATTAAAACCCTACTTTTTGTCTATTGTGGCCTAAACATCTTCTTCACCTATACTAGCATTAGTTATTATTTTATTATGTAAACTTTTGCTTTTACTTAACCAAACCATCTAAATAAAATCAATTATACAAGACATGTTTTTGGGCTAAAACTTAGAGGTTGATTTGGGAAGGTTGCTGTGCATTGCTGGTGGGTTTCTGTGATTCTCTGTCTACTGCACAGGTAGAGTTGGAAGGTCTCACTGGTCACGTGGAATTCAGTAGCAAAGGACAAAGGTCAAACTATGATATGAAGATCCTGCAATACACAAGGAGAGGCTTTCAGCAGGTATGAAAAAATGGTGTTTGTGGTGTTTGTATGTGACATGTATTAGGATTTAAAATATACTGAATAAAACAAAATAGCCTTAGCAAACATTATAATGTTAAAACTATATTATACATGACCAAAATATATTATAGTTTACAACATTAAAGACTGTTGAAACCTGTATTTTATGGTATATACTGAAAATGACCATTTTGTGTCAAGTGGACATAACTCATTATCAACTATAGCTATGTTCAGAGTCAGAGTGCAATATTGGACATGCCTCATACAAAGTGAGAACTGTTGCCTGACACTTCTTGGTACCCACATCCACATAATTTTGTATCTAGGGTATCAATGAGTACCATGAAATTGACCCCCTGTTTTCACTTTAGGAAGGCTGCACTACTTACCTATCAGTGAGCTGGTCTACTACTGTACCGGTCTACTTCTGTCCCCTGATAAATAGGAAAATGTGCCCTGCATGTATTCCCATTGGCTAGGACCTGGACTGAGTGAGAGGACTGAGCTAGACAAGATTGCTGGTCATTACTTTCAGTAAGCAATGCAGCCTTCCTGGAGTGAACCCATGGGTGAGAACCTAGCAGTTTAGGTCTTGACCCTGGGTACCAGGGATTATAAATCCTATTTAAATGAGTTACAAACTAAAAACTCTTTTGTTTAAAAATTCAAAAATCAAAATTGATTTCAAGGCCACAGTTGCAAGTTTCCAAATTAACAGGAAAACTTTAAAGGGCAACTAAAGCCACAGAACAACACTGAACCAGAAGGCACCTTGATATAAAACCAGTAATCTGTGTCTTACCTCTCATTTTGATACAGGCGCTTGGAAATTTACCTAAATAACATGTGGTTTGTGCTTTACTTCTCAGAATTCTAGTATCAGACAGTTTGGTCAACGACCATTATGTTCTGCACATGCTCAGTCCTTAGCTATGGCAGAAACTTGTTACAGTTGGTCACACCCATTAATAATCTCTAGCCAATCCTTTTACAGGACAGATAAAGCAAGGAAGCATGTGACTGAGGTCAGGAGGTGTGGTCTGACACTACACATACACATCCAATTCTTAACAGGCTTTGATTTACTTTAACAGAGTTTACTAAAGTAGCATTTTATAGTTTATTGGTGTTTATTGGTGTTTTTAGGTGGGTTGTTTTCAGATTCTGGAGTATAAAAAATTGGGTTTAGTTCTCCTTTATTTACAATTTTAAATAAAGCTGGACAGATTTTCAGATAATAAGGCCTGAGCTATACAACAGAACACACTAAATTTTAGTTTTATTGTAGTGCCGTTTTGTGAAAGTAAACCCTGCAATATTTGGCAAATTTTATAAAGATACACAAAGCTTGGAAATCAATATTAATAAGTGATAGAGATGTTCACACTTATATCTCCCAGCATGAATAAATGACAAAAACCAGATCAGTTTACTGACACAAACACAGATTATATTGGACAGACTCTGGCTCACCTTATTTGGAGTAAAAAAATAACGTTTTGAGAAAATGCTGTGTTTCTTCCCATACCTCTATATATTATCCCAGCATGCAAAGTATTAGCATCAGTCATTCCAGAAGAAGTCTATATTTAGCTACCATGTGTAAATACAGTGATACTTTCCAGACTGTTACCATAAAAAGTACAATTTCCCAGGTTATATTTCCTACTTGAAGTAGGAATTTAGGAAATAAATCTACTCAAACTTGGGAACAGTGGGAATTGTGTGTGTTTGTATATGCTTGGCTGTGTGGATACAGTGGATATAAAATCTCTACACATCCTTTCAATTTCAGGGAATTTTACAGTAAAAAAGAAATTCTATTAAATCCTGGTTCTGTTAGTGTCACATCCTCTAAACTAATACTTTGTTTAACCACTTGTTGATTTTATTAGAGTCTATCAGTTTGTTTTTTCTGGACTTTACTATTCATAGAAATATCAGGAGAAATGTTCACTAATGAATGGGCCATGGAGGTAGTTATTTAAACTTGTGTTTGTATTAATGAATTGGCATCCTGTTGTAGAACATCAGACCCCCAAGTACATTTTAAACTTGTGCACCCTCTAGTCAGAGACAGGGGCAGAAAAGATAGATAGAAAATCAGAGATAGATAGATAGATAAATGGATAGGCAGACAAACAGACAAATAGATAGACTGACAGAGAGATTGGAACAGGCAGCTAGATAGACAGATAGGGGTGAACACACACACATATATATTACACAGAAGTCTCCAGCACTCAACTACACAATAGTCAAAAATGAATAGATGTAAAAGTTAAACATACTGCAAGCAATGAAGGGTAATCACCTGCACTGAGGACTATCTGGACTGCCTTTAAAAGGGCAGTCCAGATAAAAAGAAGGTTCATAAGCTATATAAGCCTATATGGTTCCCTGGAAGAGGTCATACCAAATAAAGAGTAAAGCAGGTATGGTCTTTCTCCCCCCAGGGACAATACTTTTTATTAGGTTAGGACCTGATGCTGGGATACTGCCTTGGAGTGGCGCATCAGCTGACGCATGTTTGTACAAACAATGTAACTAAATGTATCCATTTTAACTTTAGTGCAGGTGATTACCCTTCATTGCTTGCAGGTATGTTTAACTTTTACATATATTCATTCTTACCTATAGTGTAGTTGAGTGCTGGAGACTTCTGTGTAATGTTTAAATTGCCGATCTCATTTGCACCGCACCTAAAAGTAATTACCGGGTGCACTTCCAATCTTAATACATACAGTCATATATAGCAGCACTCACGGGACTTAGATAAAATATAGCCTTTTTTACACAAACATAAAAATAGCTCTATCAAACCTCTATCACTATGCTCCTTGATAGGTATATGCACATCTGTAAGTTCCAGAAGGTTGGCCAAATTGGTCCCACTTCTGTATGTATGACGTATGCGAGTATGCTCAAATGGAAGTTGTTTGTCCACCTGTATCAAATTCCAGTATTTGTTGGCACTATTTTTGATAGCACTACCATATGGGGTATAGCCAAAATCGATAAATACCAAGATGGTATTTATCCTTCAATTTTATATTTTTGGTCATGTTTGTTTGAAACTATAAAAAAAATAGTGCCAACAAATACTGGGAGTTGCTACAGGTGGACAAACAATTTCCATTTGAGCATACTCGCATACTTAATACATACAGAAGGGGGACCAATTTGGCCAACCTTCTGGTACTTACAGATGTGTATATACCCATCACAGAGCATAGTGATAGAGGTTTTACATAACAATGGGTTGGATGTTTTCGATGCCCTGATTGTGTGACTTGTCGCTATATGGGAAACAATTTGCCCATCCCCATAGTGGCAAAAAAATTCCTATAAAGCAGAGGTTTTCCCGCACTAGCAGATATGTCATTTACTTTATCTCGTTCCCTTGTGGTCTTTACTATGTGGGAAAAACCAAAACCACTTTCAAGGAAAGAATGGCCTCAGGTGATCACCTGAGGAAGGGGGCATGTTTCCCCCCGAAACGTTGTGATATATGTGTGGTCAAAAATAAATTCAATTTAATTTACTTTGGAGTGCGACCCTCGCTTTTCTGCTGTTTCCGATTGTGGGTTGAGTGGGCACCCACGTGTGGACGAGTGCAGAGGATCACCTTTACTTTATTGTATCACAGGAAATGACCTATCTCCCACTCCTCACACTACACCACCCCCACGATGTCACATACCAGAACCCTACAAAATACATGAACTTCCACCTAGTGGAAGTTCAAAAAAAGACAACAGACCTGGATATATATAAAAAGATACAGGTCATGGTCCCTGTTTAAACCATTAGGGGCAAGAGATCAAAGTTAGTGAATCCACCGCACTACTATTTGGCGGAGCTTCAACTTACGATCTCCCTCCCCCCCATGGCATTGGGACCACCTCCAATACGATTAGGGCTATGTACGAGAGCCGCTATCGCAAAATTGTATCTTAAAGTTCCGTTAATGTCTTAACAGGGATTTATCAACACTTAACGTAACTTTTAGACATAAGTTCCGATGCCTGCGTTATTCTAGTTAACTTTGTGCATCTGCGCATTGGACAAGTAATGTACCAAATTTTAACACCATTAATGGGCGACTATAACGTGATATTTTAGATCATTTGTAACGCCACCACAATGATGGTCTTAATCAGACGTTAACTGAAAAGTACTATGTACAGAGAGGTGGTATATGTGCGCATTGCTATCATGTGATTGGCCCATTTTGTAATGTGTAATTGGTCAACACAGCTTTTCTTGATGTTACTTTATAAATAACTGTTGCTTTATTTATATTTATGAATGTATGTTCATTGTGAGCTATCGTGTATGTTGCTAAACCAATTAGTTAACTACTTAGATAGCCACTACCTACTACCATAAACCGACCATAACAAATAACAGGAGCAGATTTTGTTAAAGGGAAGTATGAGTGAACTTATTTCTCTGTAATTTACGTCAATATATAATAAGTGACCTATGGATGTTTCTTGTTAGCTAGAGTACGTGCATTGCTTATGTAACACAATTTACGCAATTCTACTACTAAAACACACGCTAAGATCTTAACGTGATCATCGGGAGCAACCTGGTCAAATCCATGATGGGGACTAAGAGGAGTGACGCACAGTAAAGCTGTTAAGCTATAGCCATAAAGGCATGTATCCTTGTTTGAGATGTAAACAATGCAAATTTGTTCAAAAGGGAAACACCTTTGTTCATCCCACAACAGGTGAGGGATTTCATCTAAGGGGTTACTATACCTGCGATACCCAATATGTGGTGTATGTTTTATGGTGCCTGTGCGGTCTAGGATCTCCCAGCACAGGTCTAGCATTAGACTTTAGGATGGCAGATTGCCTGTATTAAAACACTGCATGGATAAGGGGCATGATGCAGATAGCCTTAAATATATGGTATTGGAGGTGGTCCCAATGCCATTTAGGGGGATGTAATCCATTTATCTGTTCATAGAACATAACATAACCTATGTATAAAGAAAAACTTTTACTAGGTGGAGGTTCATGTATTGTGTAGGGTTCTGGTATGTGACATGGTGGGGGTGGTGTAGTGGGAGGAGTGGGTCATTTCCTGTGATACCCTATAAATGTGTATGTGTTTGATATGTGATGTAGCAGTCATTTTTGAACTCCATCTTATAATAAATGACTTGAAGCAAAGCGTTACCCTTGAGTGTCATGTAATTGGAAAACATATATATATATATATATATATATATATATATATATATATATATACATACACACACACACACTACAAGAATTGTGGAAGCACTCCAATTAGGGTAATTTACAACTTCATTTAGCGGAAGTGCTACTGTTCTGGTCAAACATTTATACTACAAACATAGAAAAGATAATCAATGCACATTCCTAGGCCCCATACAATATCATATTATCTACACACTGACATACTTTATAAACAAAGAGGTTTTAGTATACATTACTGTGATCACATGAATGAAAAGCCTTCCAACCACGTCAAGGTAACCCCAGTCTGGAAGGTCCTAACGTCTAACCTTTTCAATTTCTTTTACTTCAATTACAATTAGCAAACTTTTGCATTTCTCATTCTTACACACTGGATCCATATAACAGGCTGAGGGGGAAGGGAGATAGAGAGATAGAGAGAGAAAACATATTTCAGGGAGGGAACCCGCCCTCTATAGCCCAATCCCCAGTCCTGTCCCTGTACCACCCACAGTCACACACCCCGGATTTATGCATAACCTATATGCATAAAGAAAAATAGACACACATGCATCCATACACACATCTATACAGAGAAACACACATGCATTCAGAAAGACACACATGCATAAACACATGTATACAGCCAGACACACATGCTTACATACAGACAGACACACATACATAAATATAGAAAACACACGCATCCATACATACATCTATACAGAGAGACACATGCATGCATGCATACAGACACCCACACTCATACAGAGAGGCACACATGCACACACTCACACATATGAATACAGACAGACAGACACACATACATAAAGACAGACACCCACACATGCATTCAGCCAGACACAACCACTTATACAGACACCTGCACACATACGCAAGCATACAAAGATGGAGGCTCCCGTCCTGCCGAATCCTCCGCTCCAGTCCTGCTCAGCTGTGTTGCGTGCCAGCAAACCCTGGGGCGCCTCTCCCCCACACATTTAAAATACACCATGTAAAGCAAGTGGATGCTGCTGCACAGCATAAACAGCCATTACTGTTGAAAAGCTACTCACCAGTCCATTCTTAGATAAAAACCTTTCCTTTATTTCGTCCAGTTAAAAATCAAATATACAGAGCTTTCAGGCTGGGGACGGTGGAGAACGTCTGACGCGTTTCAGGCTTATGCGCCCTTAATCATAGACTTATTTACGTATCTATGCTTTCCCCCTTTTCATGACAGGAAGCTCCAATTAAAAAGCAAAAGGAAGTTAAAAGGCAGCTCAATACTGCCTCCCTTATTAACCCCTCATATACGATCATCCTTCTAGCTTAGAAAAATAAAAAAGGATTATCCCTAAGTTACTAATATCTTCTGATCTAACTACATATTTTCACAGGTAAGTATGACATGCTCAACCCTATCGAATATTATAATGAATTTATAGAGCAGTTCTAAACAGCCTGTAAGCAATCAAATGTTCTTATTCGTACCAGCCTAAAAACCTTACAAATATATATATATAATATATACATAGAATATGATGATTCTATTTATCTGAAACAACGTTACACCTCACACATTATATAACAAATTGCATACTATGTTAATATTCACTACATTCATTGCCATTTTATGCAGGAAACTGCCATATGTCATATATTATATGTTTCTGAGTTATATTTCATACAATTCTCTCAGTCTGATGCCAGACTATTTATTGTAAACTTTGTCTCTGATCACATATACAGGTTAATTGTTGGATGTACAGTGGCATAGTTATACCTATTATTTAAAGGGCATAGGACTCAATAAATGGTAAACTAAAAGGGAAATGTCCCATCTAGAGTTAAACCCCTTTGGGGATCGAGTTCCCAACTCCATAATCCAATATGCCTCTCTTTTATTAATGGCATCCAATATGTCGCTACCCCTCAATTTATTTCTTACCAACTCCACTCCTTGTACCTTGCAATGTGATATATCACAATCTGCACAATCCCTAAAATGTTGTACCTCATCTTTCACTATATTGTTTAGGTGTTCTCTGATCCGTTCTTTAAGCGGACGCAATGTGCGCCCTACATACTGTTTTCTACATTTTGTGCACGTCAATAGGTAGTCAACGTTTTTTGTATTGCAATTTATAAATGCACATATTCCATATTATAGTGAAAATTATAGTGAAGCCCAATAAACTGTTCATTTGAATCCTGTGGCGTCCCATGCTGATTTACTTAGGAGTGCGTACCTGCCTTTTACCTACCTGAAGATTTAGGGGCTAGTGATCAATATATATTCCTTATCTCTTTCTGATAACACCCCAGTTCCATAAAGGTATCCACTATACTTCTCAATTTCTTTATCAGTACTTGTGTGGGATCCCCCTGTAGTCTGATATAACATACAAACAGCATATTCAAAAGAGCTCTGTCAGGATCCCCCACAGCCTCATAGGCCTGTATGGAAAATACCACAGGAGGTGCCTAGAATAGAGCTGTAATTTCAACTCTTCAGTCCCTAATGTTGCAGTATCAGTACTGTATAGCCAGCTAACATCATGAATTCTGCTTTTATGTCCCCCTCCACTTACACCTCTCTTGTGCGTTGCTTATTTGGATTTGTGCGCTGGTCAGGACAATGGAGACATGCCGGCCAATGGGGTAAATGGTAGGGTGTCCTTGAGTATGTATCTAAATCCAGAAGACTCCCGGAGCTTCTGGGAGAGGTGGGATACCTGTAAATAGATAGACAAACAGACTGATAGGAGCAGACATAGATAGATAGATAGACAGACAGACAGGGACAGAGATAGATAGATAGATAGATAGATAGAGACAGAGCAAAACGGAAATTTAGAAAGAGGGAGAGCTAGACAGGCATTCAAATAAGGATAGAGAGAAGACAGACACGTAGTAAAGTTCCCTTCTTCCAGCTCCTCTCTCTCCTCCAGGCAGCACACATGATGGTGCTGGCCCAGTTAGGAAGTCTTCCTTTTGCCTATGGAGAGTAGAGGGAGAGAGAGCAAAGCTGCTCTTTCTCTATGATACATGGCTCTATATATTAGGCAATATTGCATGTTATTAAGCCAGCGGTTCTGGACAAATGCATAAGCTAAGGGACATAAAGAAGTATTTTGCATATCTCCGCCCCTTACTCTGGGGAACTTGGAAGTAAGAAATGACTTCTTGTTCCTTAGATTTTGTGGGCAATGCTATTCATAAAGCATGAGACTGCAAGATGCCTTCTGTTATAAGAAGGTGTTTCTCCATTTTTATGCTCAGTGGAGGGCTTTTTGCTCCTTTTGGCCCCCCTCTCCCTAAGCTTTCTAGCTGCCTTGTCTATGATACACAAACATCATTTCTCTGCCTAGCATATAGTACTTTTTATGATTGGTTAAACTGCCAGTTGTTTTAAAGAAAGGACATAGTTGTGTGTAATAAAACCTAATAGGTCTTAAAGTTTCCTAAGATTTTAATTGGTTAAAAAACATACAGGGTTATTCAATAAAAATTCTTATAGTTTATAATGGTGCTAGAAGATCTGATTGGTTAGGGCAAAATTAGCACCATTTTAAACGATAAGAAATTTTATTGAATCTCCCTGATAGAGTGGTTTGTGTGTATGGATGCATGTGTGTCTATTTTTCTGTATCCATGTAGGTTATGCATAAATCTTGGGGGTGTGCCTGGAAGGTGGGACTAAGACCTTTCATTTTGTTTTTTTAGATTTAAAATAGGGGAAGCAGTTAGTACTTTTACAACTGTATTTTTTGTTGTTGCTAATATAACTCACTTGCATACTTACCACTCATAAATATACATCTATCCTTTAACTAATAATATATAAACAACCACCCCATCTTATTAAGCTCCTAAAAACTTGGAAGCATGTCCACCCCCAAAACTATAATTTAACCCACTACTGGCCCCACTCTGTAGCGTAATAAAATATTTACCTTACATCCCTGCTCCAAATGGGTCTCCTGTAATGTCTCTCCGAAGTCCAGAAAACATATAAGACTCTGCCTCCTGTCCCTCCTCCGGGAGAATTTTGCTATGCGCACTGCAGCCCTCCCCCCTCCCTCTCTCTCCCTCCTGCTTTTCTCTCCCTCCCCCTAGCACATAACCCCTTTTCTGTAGTGTAGGGCACCCTCCCCCAGCCCCAACCACTATAGTAATATTTGCAGAAACTCTCCCAATCATTACTTACCTTACCTCTCTCCTCCGGCATTCTGGATAGCCAGAAGCCACATCCGTGATTGGCTGCCTTTCAGCCAATCACAAACGCGGCTCCCGGTCCAGCCCCAAGCTTGCAGTTTCATGCAAGCAGAGGGCCGTGCCAGTATGCCGAAGGAAAGAGGTAAGGTAAGTAATGACCGGGAAGTTTCTGCAAATATTACTATAGCGGTTGGGGCTGGGGGAGTGAGCCCTACACTACAGGAAGGGGGTTTTGTGCTAGGGGGAGGGAGAGCAAAACGCACAAAAAAATCAAAAATGGGGTGGACATGCCCTTTAATATAAACTTAAAAATTATCTTAAAACATAGGAAGGATTTATACAGGATAAACATGACACAAGCTGAGTAAAGGTGAAGCAAATTGAGCAGACACAAAAATATAAAGTAAACCTCATTCAATTACTTTTTTTTGCACTTTGGTGCTTTCCTATGAATGCCTTGGATGTGGTAAGCGTTATCTATAAATGTGATCATATACAAAGGAAAGAACAATTTAATTTGGCTACTACATACATAGCTAAGTAAAAATCTTACTGACCTGTGACTACAATTAAAATAACTCCAGAGAATTGCGTTTGCCATTCAGTAGTTCATTCTATAGACATTGCAATGCTGGACATACCTCTTAATATATGATAACTGCCTGGAACGTGTTAGTTTCTGCTGGAGGACACCCATTATCTAATAGTTTATTGAAAAATAACCACTACTTTGCAGGAGAAAGAACTTTGCCCTGCTCTACTTTAATAATGAAAGACGTATCTTCTACAATAGCCATGATATACATGATTAGAAGTATTTGGATAAATACAGAATGTTTGTTTAGACCAGCATTTTAGCCACATACACAAACATCAATAAATGATAATAAATAGCTTTCCCTTGTAATAACCTATATCAGTTTGGTCAGTTCAAAATGGCCTTATGTTGCAATTGTCCCTGTTGCAATTATAACCCCCTCAGTGTGATCCACTTGGATTTGTTGGTATATCATTTGACATGATCTAATAGGCCCGCAGTTAATGTGTGAACTTACTAATAAACCCTTTCTGTTTATCTGGTTGTCTTGTTAATTGCCAAAGGACTGTATCTGTGGTATTAGGTGCCCATTTTTCACCTCCACATGTGATAAGTGACATTTATTGTAAAACAAGCAGATCAAAATTATACCTCACTGATAATATTCACCTTAGCCCTGCTGTCATGTCAAAGTTACATTTAAGAGCAATACAGGATGAGAACGCACTCACTTACTGTTACTGTGACATACTGTAAGTGAGACTGAATGCATTTTCTTACTGGCTGTATCTTGCAATCGACACCGAATATAAAAGCTACAGTAGTGATAAACTGTTAGATTCAGCTAAACATAAAAAGAACAAAAGTAGTTTTCAGTCTGTCTCTTTTAAGATCTGGAAGCAAAAGGTTGAAGAGAAGTTTGTTGAGGAACAAATTGGTAGATTCATACACCTTTTATCTTTGCAAGAAAGAAAGAACAAAATATATATATATATATATATATTTTTTTTTAAACATTTATAAATTAATTGTATTAACATTTACATATTTGGAATTTCTTGCATTGCTCATGGCATTGTGCATTGCTTTTAATATAATCAAATAGTTATATTCATTAAAGTTTATTGTCAATTATTTTCAATGTTCTGAACTAAGGAGTCTGGGAGTCCAACCTCTGAATATCCAAGTGCTGTGGGGGTGTTCTCTACATACAGCTTCCTAACATTCTTGTCACCCTGTTGTACAAGTAGTAATAGAATTGAGTAATGGATCAAAACTTTTGTTTAAAAAAATATATTTTATGGAAAATTGAAAATAGAATTGAGTAATGGATCAAAACTTTTGTTTAAAAAAAATATTTTATGGAAAAATTCCTTTTTATGAATCAAATACAATCCCATAATCCAATATAACAATCTTAACTACCAGCTTTATGATCTAAAAGTCACCTTTTTTATTATTTGCTTTTAATACTTTCCTTTAATCCTGACCACTTGACTCATTAGCTGGTGGCCCTTACTTCTAACTCAAGTCTAACCCAAGTCTGATTATCTGGTTTTAAATTATTCCCTTTACTACTTGGGAAATAATGAATCAAAGGCTCCAGGTTCATAGATCTAGTGGATGGAAGCCAAAAAAGGGATTATTAAAGATGTACTTTGTTTGTTACAACATTTAAATTTTATATTTAATTGCTTTCATTTATTTATGAAAAGCAGGCAGCTTTGCAGCAATGTATGAATACAAATTAAATGCAAGCATTGTGAATACATGATTTGCATTAATATCTGTATTTGGCTTTCTTGTTTTCGGTCATATTAGATTTATAGTTTCAAGATGAGGAGATAAATGTTACCTGATTATTAAAAGATGAAAATATATATATTGGAGAAGTTTAATAGTCAAATGACTATGGTTTAAGAGCATGATCACCCTTAAAACAAAAAAATGGTCAGATGTAGGTTACCTGCCCCCCAACCCCAACTGATATTCAGCACATTATTAGATTACATGTATTATTAACCAATCATTTAAAGGGTATCCACTCCTTTTTTCAAGTTTTGGTAATCCAGTTCTATTGAAGAACGGGAGGTTAAGGGAGCTGTGCCTTACCTTCCGTTCTTCAATAGAACACAAGGAGACTGATGATAAGCTAAGAAACTTACCCGCTCGCTCGCTCCCCGGCGCTTGGTCTGACAGGTCCGACGGACCTTGTCTTCTATGCGCATAGATCGCGCATGCGCATAGAAGACAAGGTCCATTGGGACCTGTCAGACTAAGCGCCGGGGGAGCGAGCGAGCGGGTAGTTTCTTAGCTTGTCACCAGTTATCCCGGGTGTTCTATTGAAGAACGGAAAGGTAAGGCACAGCTCCTTTACCTCCCGTTCTTCAATAGAACTGGATTACCAAAACTTGAAAAAACGAGTGGAGATACCCTTTAAGTATAATTATTGCCACCATTCTGGCAGAGTAACCAGGCTTCTCCCTTCATGCAGTCAATCAAGGCTGTGAATGCTGACATAACTAATGATTGACTGCTGTTTCCCCTAAACATGCTCAAGCTTATAAAAAGCTCATTGAGTACAGGGATGAGGCAGATACCTTTGCCAGAACAGAAGAGAATGTATCATTAAATATCTGGTTAATAATACATCTAATAATATGGTTAAAATAGCAGTTGGAATTGCGGGCAGATAATTGACAAGTCACAATTTTTTTGTTTTAAGGGTGGACGTGCCCTTTTAAGCTAAGCACGTTATCAGAGTTGAATTTGGAACAATCTTTCTAAAGACGATTATCTAGTAATGCCTGCGCAGACAGGCTGCTCAGATTTGGCCAAGCAGCCTGTTCCGTTTAAAGGCATAGAAAAGGGTGTTAGTCATCCAGAGTCTTTCCAAAATGTGGAAGAGAGGAATTGTTCCTCAATAGAGATGGATTAGAACTCAATCCCAAGTTTGAATTGGATTTTGGACTTTTTTTGAACTTGGACTTTTAACTTTGAACTTTTCAAACTTCAAAATTCGAAATCGAGAATTTCGATCTGTTCCAAATTCACCAATGACTGCTATTTTCAGCAGTTCCAACCCCCTCGGTATAAAAGGCAAATTGACAGGCACAGTGTAAAGTGTTTTTTCTTTTACAACCACTTTCCCTTGCACGATGTAAACTATGAGGGAGAGATGCCAATGTGATGGGGGGTATGCTCAGAGGAGCCAAGCCTGCCTGACTCCTCAACAATGCTGGCAAACTGCAGTGAGCCTACTCTAACTCAGTGGTGCTTATGCTATAAAGTGTTACCCTTTGCCTTCTTTACCTTATATGATGCAAATAGGATGCAAAATGCAAAAATAAAAATTAAAGGGGAAGTTTCGTGCAAATACATATATTATTTTGTTCCATTCTAATGACCTTAACCTGCCCATTCAGCATTTTGTCTGTGTATAAATAAATGCTTCTGAAATACTGACTTCCTGTTTGCAGGACCACCTAATAGAGACCTTTATGGTCTTGCCCATGACCCAGCACCTGAGTGGATTCACTTGTTCAGTAGAGATCTGAGCATGTTTGACATATCCAGCAACCAATGAGTAGAAATTACTGTTAGAAACATTCCAAGGTAGTGTGCATTCTAGGAAGAAGAAGGACTGTTACAGAACCTGAAATGCCAGCTCACTAATGTCAACAGCAGGGAATAGCAAGAATATGTCGGAAAATCAGACCAGATTTTGACCAGATTTTGTGAAGTTTGTCCATCTCTACTCCTCAACATGACTTATTGAGCTGAAAAGGCTTTTACACACATAAGACTGTTGGCCAAAAGAGTGCATAGTATGTATAACACGGTTATTTACATTTCATACATTAAAATTGCCAAACCGATAGAAAAATAAGGAATTATCCCTCACAAAATTATAGGTGGAGCCATGCAAAGCACTTCTTTTTTCTCTCCCTAATTCACCCATAGGCAGAGAAAAAGACTTGATTTTTTTGTGAGGCTCATTAAACAGCCCATAATATGTTTGTCAAGAAGTTTCAGAGAGACAATGCAGACCAGGAATAGTAACTTTAGATGCCTATAAATTAAGATTCACAACAGCTAGAAACATCATCCAAGACTTGTATGAAAGGTATGATAGAACTGTTCCCCTTTAAGAGGATTTTTTTTATAACTACTTGATTAGTGCTGGCTAAAAGGGTCTGTAGTGCTCCTTCACTTTTTAGTTTAGTAGTATGGAAACCAGTCCACATAGTGAATACCTATGTCTTTGAACACATTTTTAATGATATTAATACAACACATTTTTACACTTCACTTTAATTAATTCCTTCAGCGTACTTGAAACAATTCTAAGTACAGTGCTACAGAACATGATTAGCACTAATTAAAACATTTATAATTAACATTCCTCTTCTAAAACCACTTTAATTCCTCTCTCATCTTATAACATTTGCTTATGTGTTTATCCTTGGTTCTTCTATGATACTATAACTGTTTACATATAGCTGTCAGGCTAAAGTCATTTGGTATTAATATGTCTGAACCCAGAAATCCCAGAGGCCTGTTAAATCCTGTATTTTGTCTTTTTATAGAAATACTGGTCATTTACAATCTTTGAGTATGCAAATCTTATCTTATTTATAACACAATTATAAAGCAGTAAAATGTAATCAAATTCTATATAAATAATCTTGTTTCACCATATGAATGTATTTATAGTTTACTGTATACTTTCTGTGAATGGGCCAAACACACTTTGATGATGTTTCACCCATTAAGCCTGCTTTGTTTTATTGAGCAGTTGTTTTTATCGTATACTGCCAAATAAATGAACACAAGCAGACTGTCCAAAAAAATGTCTGTAATTTGAAAAAGTTTTATTTATGTTGTGACATTTTATTCTATGTGTATGCATGCAGAACCTCTCCTGATTTTTCAGCTTGCCTTTACCTGAATTGGAGTGCATGGTAGGGTTAGACTGGAGGGGCTTCTGGCAAAGCTGCATGGGATTAAGGAATTATAGGGGCCTACCTGTCTAAAAAGCATTCTTGCTATTATGTTCTGCAACACATAGAAAATTATTAGATCTAATTATATTTACATTTTACAGTCATTGTTGGTTGAGTTTGGGTTGGTTTTCCTGTGTTTCATTAAAAAATGTCAGTGTTACATTTTAGCCATTATGCATTAGTATTAATTATATAGTACGGTAGTCAACAATTTGTACCAAGTTAGGCATTTTTCTCTATACAGCACTGTGAGGAAGAAGAATTTTTAATTTTCAGAGATCACAATAAACAATAGCAGAACCTAAAAGACAGACAAAGGCTCAGAGATATTTACCAAATAGGTCCGAGGACTAATGGACTAATTGTTGCTTTATAAACCTAATAGTAGATTGGGTTACTTCCATGCTATGGTGTGGTAGGGAATGTCTACTTGAGTTGGGTGGCTGCACTGCAAGTTGTCCACTGAATTGTTTATAAAATCATTAAAAGTATCTTGCTTTCGCTTGGGGGTATGGGTAGGTGAAGGGTTAAAACAAAAAGTAAAAAATAAATAGGTTAAGATCAAAATCCTATTTTTTAATTTTTCTGAAATGTCAGAGAGACATTTAAAAATGTTATCCCTGATGAAGCTGTAAGGATTAAAACAGCGAAATGCATAGGAACTACATCACAAGCCATTACCAAGTGGATTATACCTCACCACAAGACCACCACAATTTAAAGGGGCCACACCATAGCAGACAGGTGCAACTTCAACAACTGCTAATGGACTGTTTCTGCAAGGTTTTTTAGTATTTTTTATCGTTTATAATTGCTATAATAGTTTGTTGGCAACCTTATTCCTGTGTGCAGAGGTTTTTGGGAACTACACAGACCAAGCAAGCATCAGAACAGCAAAGAATAAACCCTGCAGTGCCCCTAGTGGGGAATAGGCACAAGTGAGTGTTTTAAGAATTTTAATATATGGAAGTGTCATTTTAAACAGATTTTGGAGATCTTGATCTTAACAATTTATTTTTTACTTAATGCTTTATAAACCTCTATAAATTTTCCCGCAGAGTATAATCAATAGCTTTGTGCACGTTTCCATACCAGAGTTATCCAGTGGCAAATTAAGTTAGCAGAACAAATCACCCAGGTAATATAAGGGGAGTAACAAGGTATATTATTAAAAAAGATTACAAAAAAGAACATTATCTGAATAGAAGGTACAAAGAAAAATGATGCTGGCCACTTATTTGATCTCAGCTACATCTATTTGTTTTAGAAACACATTGGTTTCACCTCTAAATGTTTGTGTGACATTCCACAGTACTGGAATGGCTGCCTGAAATTGTATGTATAAAGAAAAGAAACTTTATGGTAAATTAATTTAGTCCCCTAAGGACTATACAGGTATCTACAGGGCTCAAGGTGATCTGAAGTGGTTCCATTACATGGTAGAATCATGCCCCTGGAAATGGGCGCTCATAGTGGGGGTGGCAGCCAAGGTGGTTTACCTAAGAAACCACCACCACAAGAAATGCTCCTGAAAATTTAGTGTAGGCTTGGCTGTTCATAAACACTTTTTTAACTCTCTGTGCTTTTTTTAATCTCTGCTTGGTTAAATAACCCAGCCACATCTTAAGGTGCAAGTTAAAGAATATGTTTTCACAAGTTGCTTGTTGTCAAATACAATTAAAGGGGCATATTAATAGTTGGAATGTTACTATCACTGTAAATATGTTCTGCATTCTGCATTCTTCATCTATTGCCAGCTACAGTATGTGAGAAACAAATTTAAGGCTGCATCTTATCTCGGTGGGTAGAAGGATTAGAAATGTCTCATTACTGTTGCTGATGTTGATCCTAATAGGAGCAGGCTGCTGCCTGGCAGTTTTGCCTGTCAAATTATGGTACTGGTTTGACATTGAGTCATCTTCCCATCTGTAGGGCAATGAAAATAAAAATTTAGGATTCTTTCAAAAGCAAGACTTATTAAATGTTAAAATTACAGACGAGAAGTTCAGTTTGACGAAGACGTCATGGTGTTTTCCAGAATTCTCACAGCTCAACGTTTTACCTTTCCTTACTTCCACATTAAGGATAATAAACCCCACTGTGAAACTGATACTAGGAATGAATGGCTTTTCTAGACCTGCTGCACAGATATGACAGCAGTGAATATGTTGTTACAGAATCCCAGGGAGGAAAACAGGGAGGAAAACATGTTCAACTTGCAGTTTGCACAGGAATGGCAACAGAAAACATTTTACTTTGGTAGTAAATGTCATGGATTCCACCATTTGTACAGGTCACAGAAACAGAAGAAACTAATTGGAGGCTATGTATTCTGGAGGTAATAGTTAACACAGGAATCATAGCGTATATTTTGGGATGAAGCTTATGTAAAGCTAATGTATGTATTATTATGACAACCATAGAACACCTTTGGATCATATTGCTTTTTTTTTGAAAGCTTGATATAGTTTGGGAATATTTAAAAACTGGCTATTTAGTAGCCATAAAATAACACAGTTGCAAACCCCCCCCCCCTGGAAAAAAAATGACCCCCCACCACTACTTACTTACTCTTTTCACTGGCAAGCATATGTTAATAAAGGAGAGGGCAGAATAGACGAGGAGTGTGTTCCTTAAATGACAACTAAAGCCCCAAAACATTACACTTTCAGAACAAAGAATACTTTAATTTAAAAGCAATAATCTGTGTCTCGCTTATTTTGATAAGGTTATTGGGAAGTTTACCTTTCCAACATGTAGTTTGTGTTATTTCCCAATATCCCAGTATCACACAGTGTGGTCACTGACCAGTTACACATGCTCAGATCTAAGATACTACAGGAACCTGTTACAGTTGCTCACACCCACTAGTAGCCTCTAGCCAATCCTTTTACTGGATAAATTAGGCAGACTGAGGTCAGGGTTGAGGCCAGTCACTGTACATACACACAGTTACTTTATCCATTTTTTATGGGGGGTACATTTACTTTAATGCCATTTACTTTAGTGGGATTTGGCTTTAGTTTTCATTTAATTGTGCTTCAATGGACCTACTCTTTTACCTAGCAGTCAGCTGTAAAAAAGGTATAGTACTGTAACAATGAACTTTAGAGATAAAGGATCAGAAGAACTGCCAGCCCTGGCACAAGTGGCTTTTTGACAGCTTTGGGTTGCATAGCAGAAAGGGAAGTAGGAGAGAGTACTGAGAAATCTATGTATCTATGGCTAGAAATGATACATTTTAATCAGTAGTTTTTGACTATACGTCAGGAAAAATGAGTTTTAGACCTAACCTATAAACATCAAATATTTTACTTCAACTCCTCCACATAAACAGTTATTTATTTTAAAAAAAAGTCACTGGAAATCATGGCAAAAATACGATTTTAAATAAAATACCAATGGTGGGAAAACTGAAAAATGCTTAAAGGGTATGTCCACCCTTCAAAAAAAATTTCACCAAACATTTCCCCTGTCCCCCCAGCCCCAACCGCTATGGTTAGTAATATCAGAAAATGCCCAAAACTTTACTTACCTTCCCTCTTTCCTCCGCCGCGCTGCCAGGCCCTCTGCGAGAAAATGCAAGCAGAGGGGCAGGACCGGCAGTCGCGTCTGTGATTGGCTGAGTTGCAGCCAATCACAGACGCGGCTGCCGGGAGTTCAGTGCTGTGGAGGCAAGAGGGAAGGTAAGTAATGTTTTGGACATTTTCTGATATTACTAACATAGTGGTTGGGGCTGGGGGGACAGGGGTAATTTAAAGATTAGTATTTAGGTATCCTTATTTAGAAATGAATAGTGTTATTTACCAACAGGTAGTGCTATTTAACACTCCCTATTTACGAATACCCCTGCTTTATAAATACGGGCCCAAGAGAAAGGTGCCCACAAATGCCCTGGAACATCTCCTTCCTGCCTAAGCAATAACAATGTAGGGCAAGGTTGGTCTTATCGGAAGAGCAGTAAAATCCACAGTAAAATCCACTGAAATCCCACAATGACAAGAACCATAATGTATTCAGAGATTCAGATTATTCTTTCAATAATGAAATACTGTAAATATCACTAGAATAAGGGACACAATTCTTTTGGTAGTGAAATTAAAGTGCAAGAAAGACAAAATGTTATCAATTATTTGCCATGGTCATCAGCTAGACTAATGCACTAAATACTAACATAAATATGGTCATAGACGTAGGTATTGGAAGAAGGTTGGTTGGAGGAAGGAGTAGCAGAGCAAAGAGCATTGATTCTGGAGATGAAAAGGAAAATAGAAGAAAATATGTCAACCAAAAGAAAAGAACTGTGAAAGGGCAGGTTAAGGAAAGAAATGAAGTGTAGAAAAGGCATGATACATTGCAGGGGAGGGCACAGGAAAAAGTGAAATGCTAGAGAGGAGAAAGAAGAAGTGCTGTATCCCAATAATGTAATTTCAGTTACTAAAATCAATCTAAACTCAACTGCTTCTTGTTCAAATAAAGCAATTTTACATACATCTTCCTTCTATGTACATCCCAACTGTTTCTTGGCATATTTCATATGTCAAATTCAATGTGGGATGTGTGGTTCCTTGTAATGTAATGTGTGTCTTTATCACTATATCGCCAATGTGAGCTGCCCCGTCATTTATTGTTTCTATCTTCTTTGAATAACTATGGGCGGTAATTTTAAAGGCTCGGTATCACTATTCCACGATAACAAAGAAAAGAAGGCCTTTAATGCAGCTGTGAAGAGTTAGCATTCCCTTTCCTTTGTAGTTGAGGAATGCTGGGAGTTGTAGTTCTCTAACATCTGGTGGCACACGTTATCATAATTGTATGATTGCCTACACAACACCATTGCGGTATTCTAGTACTGCAAGATATGGTATGTCCATAAATGTATGCTTCAGGACTACCTACATACTCAATTTTCTTTGTACTGCAGTATGTAAGCTAAGCTTAAAGGGTATGTCCACCCCTAAAATAGATTTTTAATATCTGCTCCCCCGTCCCCCAGCCCAACCGCATGTGTTTTTTTTCAAAAAGCTCCCAAACTCTTACTTACCTCCCCTCGATCCCCGCCACACTGCCGACCCTTGCTTGCAAGAATGCAAGCAGAGGGGCGGGACCGGCAGTCACGTCTGTGATTGGCTGAGCGGCAGCCAATCACGGACGCGGCTGCCGGTCATTCAGTGCAGCGGAGGAAAGCGGGAGAGTGAAGTAAGAGTTTGGGAGCTTTTTGAAAAAAAAAAAACATGCGGTTGGGGCTGGGGGACATGGGGGGCAGCATATTAAGGGGGATTAATTCTAGGGGGAGGGTAGTAGAAGGGAGGGAGAGGGAGGGAGAGGGAGGGAGAGGGAGGGGGAGGGAGGGGGAGAAGGGCGCAGTGGCGCATGGCAAATATCTACCGGAGGCAAGATAGCAGGCAGAGCCCTGCTATCCTCCTGGTGGTTAGTTTTGGGACTATGGGGGGGGGTATACAGGAGAACCCTATGGAGCTGGGATGTGAGGTAAGGATTAAACAACTACATGGTGGGGCCAGTAGTTGGGGGGATTATAGTTTTGGGGGTACACACAAGAAAGGTTTTTGAAAAATGACAGATGGGATCTGCAAGATACACACAGTCCCGAGCATTCTCCCTATATACAGCATAGAGAGGACTCTCTGGACTGTGTGTTTCCCTCGACCACACTATATGGAGACTACCGCGGTAGAGGGAAATTTTTGTTTTTATTCCCGAATGACGGCTCGGCCGACAAGAACGTTCGGTATCGGGGCTTTATCGCAAGTGTTTGTACCTAGCTTTACTGACAAAAAAAGGGGATAGATTTTGTATAAGAAATCAGTTTTAGCAAGATAAATGTTATAGGTTAGATTAAAAAAAGATAAATTGCTCTCTACAGCTTTCTTTTCAGTGTAGATAGCTTTTTCTGGGAACGCATAACGGTTCTGTTTCTGTTGATCTTAAGGTGATAGAAAGGACAAAGAACAAAACATCAAGTGTGTACAGTCTAGTAACTGATAATTATAAGCTGATTTAAAGCAAGAATTGTAGGTATTTGATAGAGTTTATAGACATACTGCCTTTAGCCGCTTGGTGATTAGACAAGCTGATCTCCCTAGTAATGTCACCCCCACCTTGTGATCTACTAAAATTCTGCTTAAAAGTTAAAAGTTAACAGAACTGCTTGACAGTGTACAATGCACTCAACAGCCTGATACACTACCTGCCTAGTAAAATGCCTGTTTCTTCTATGGTTCATTTCAAAGAGTGTCCCAAGCAGCTGTCAAATTCACTATACAACTTCATATTTCAAGGCATGGTGGTATCTGTCTTAGAAGTCACAGACCTGCTGCTGATACCTCGGTTGCCTAAAACTGACTTAAACCTCCTTTTTACCAGTAAAACCTATTTTGTATGTAAATGAACAGGCAGACACACAATCTTTTGGGTGAAATAAATGGCCACAGCTTTATTGACACATTGTAACATCATGTGATCAATTAATTAGCCAAATTATAATTTTGCATCCTTGCATATTATTTTAGATGTAAAACCCCAACTAGCCATAGCCATTGCTAAATGCCAAGCCTCTGGATCCCCAGAGGGCATGTAACGGCTCAACATATCCTCTGCAAGGATGCCCCCGCCGCTGTGACTCCAACAAAAACTTTCCTTCCAAAACCATAAAAATTAACTTAAATTAACTCATAATAATAGGGAGGGAGGGTGGGGAGATTCTCCTCCTGATAGCAATTGCACAAAATGGCGCCTGCTACCTCGTGTCCCGCCCGTCATTGCTGATGTCACCGCTCGCGTCATCCTCCCGGCTCTCGCGAGACCAGCCGCGGCCAATCCGCGAGCGCGTTGCGACGTGATGACGTCATGCGTTCGGCCGCGACCGGAACCCAGCACAGAGCCTAGGAGGAAGCGGATCCAGTGCACCAAACTACAACTCCCAGCATTCTTGCGGGAGCGGCGCTGCAGGTCAGACGTTCCGGCCCCCTAACTCGGGCGGAGCTACCAGCCTGCTTTGATCTATAATCTTGCAAGATTGTCCACAAACAGGGTTACACAATAACACACAGTTATTACCTGCCATAGTAATAAATCTATAATAAGTCACAAACTATATATATTTGTTTATTAGATTTTGGTCAAAGCAAATACACAAATGTAAAATGATTTTTGAATAAGTTCTAAAACGTTTTTACTATAGCATCTTTACACAAGGAAAAATATGCATGGTGGGTAACTCTAATATATATAATCTAAATCAGATTACAAAACAGAAATAACAGGAATCCTAAATCCTCTCTTAACACCAAAGATGCAGTAGTCATAGTTTTATAACTGGGGCCGCTCCACTGAGAGGCCTCCTTTGAAACCTAATTGATTTTGTGGTTTGCATTTTAACAAGCTTGGGGAGCAGAGAAGGATATTGGTTTGTGAGGAGATTTTTAAACAGGAAGAAATGTGGGAAGTTATATTAAAGAGGGTTTAATACCAAATGAATCAGAATTTTAAACTGACTTTTAACCTTTAACAACAGCCAAAATAAATATGTAATGACTTCATACCCAAGTCAAATTAGCTCATTAAAGGTAAACTGTGATCACAGCAGTTTGCATTATTATAATCCAGTTTTAGTAAAAACGTAGATACAATTTTTATATTCAGTAATTTTTCCTACTTAATTTAAATTGCATTAAGTATTTTCTGTTAAGATACAAAGGGGGAGATTTACCCAGAGCCGATATCGCTCCGGGCAAATTTCCCACACCTCATTCAATAAGGGGGTTGGGACTATGTTCTAATAGATGGTGTCCATTGGGATATTCATGCAGCTGGCTCGATGAAGGGGTTAAAGTCATGCTAACCGATATTTAACACCTAAAATTAGCATTGCGGCACTGGGTAAATAAGCATCAGACGCTTTGATGATTTGCACTAAGCTTAAAGGGCATGTCCACCCCATTTAATAATTTTTGTTATAGAGTAGCTCTCCCTCCCCCAGCCCCAACCACTATAATAGATTTTCCAGAGACTCCCCTGAACTCTATTTACCTTACTTCTTTCCAACAGCGTACTGTCCCGGCCCTCTGCTTGCATGAAACTGCAAGCAGGGGGCCGGACCAGCAGCCGTGTCCCTGATTGGCTAAGAGACAGCCAATCACGGACGCAGCTGCACAGAACGCCAGGGAGAGAGATAAAAAAGTAGAGTTCGGGGAGTCTCTGGAAAATCTATTATAGCGGTTGGGGCTGGGGGAGGGAGAGCTACTAAATACCAAAGGGAATTTACAATAGGGGAGGGAGAGCAAACCGGGAGGGGGGGGGGCTGCAGTGCAAAATTCTCCCGGAGGATAGACAGGAGCCAGACTCCTATATGGACTCTGCCAGGCTCCTGGTGGTCAGTTTTTGGGACTTTGGAGGGGCATTGCAGGGCAGCCATTTGGAGCTGGAATGTAAGGTAAGGATTTTATTACACTACAGAGTGGGGCCAGTAGTGGGTGAAATTATAGTTTTGGGGGTGGACATGCCCTTTAAAAAATGGTAATTCAGTATTTGCACAATGAGGTTTAAATGCAATGATATTTTTCACAGTGTATGCAGGGACAGAAAAGAGGAACATTTAGAAGGAGCGACTTATTCCCTATTAAAGGAAAACTACTCATTAAAAAATTGCTATTTAAAAAGATTGATCTTTTCTAAAGTCATTCTAAAGTCATTATATTGTGCAGCGTAATCTGTCTGCAATATGCACATACAGGCGCATACACTCACCTGACTAATCTCCCATGTTAATGGGGAAGGTGTGCCAACATATATGTGCCAGCTGCATTAGCTCCCCCTAATTGGATTGCAGGAAGCTGTTGTGGTCCAATTGAAATTTTCCATTCGAACCTTCTATTATGTTTTACATGTCTGAAAAAATATGGTCCTAAGGGCCCTATTTATAAAAAATCGCTATCGTTTTCGTAAAAATAGCGATCACTATTTTACGATAGCGATCGCTATTTTATGATAGCATTCGCTATTTTACGATTTCACCATCGTAGATTTACGATGGCGAAATTGCAGAATAGCGTTTGTTATCGTAAAATAACGAACGATATCGTAGAATAAGGGTCGCTATTGACAATAACGGTCAGTATTCACAGATAGCGACCGTTATTCTACGATAGCTATTCTGCCATTTCGCCATCGTAAATCTAAGATGGTGAAATCGTAAAATAGCGAATGCTATCATAAAATAGCGATCGCTATCGTAAAATAGTGATTGCTATTTTTACGAAAACGATAGCGATTTTTTATAAATAGGGCCCTTAGGACCATATTTTTTCAGACAGGTAAAACATAATAGAAGGTTCGAATGGAAAATTTCAATTGGACCACAACAGCTTCCTGCAATCCAATCGTTCCTGCAATTCAATCCGATCGTTATTTTTCCGATAACGATAGCGATTTTTTATAAATAGGGCCCTTAAGCCTCATACACACGCACAATATGGCACCAATGCCCAGGTGATGAGTGGTTGTTTGGGGGATAATCACACATTTGTAGACAGTCGGGTGCTGTGTGCTCCATATCATATGCGTGTTCGAGGCCTAAGATCGCCTTTAAATTGAGGGTATTGGCAAACATCACGGTTACCATTAAACTACTTCCTTGTCTTAGAACTAACAAGCAATCTAATCTTTTATTAAACAAGTTCTATGGACATCAAAGCTTTTGAAAAGAAAAAAGGGAAATATACAAAACAAGTTATTTTAGATAGAGACCCTTAAGGGGAAAGGAATTTGTCATCAAAAGCAAAATACAAAGGAGGATAAGTTAGCATTGAGATTAAAGGTAGCCATACACATGCGGCAGATTCCATTTGGAATTTTGCACTCGAAAAATCTGGAAATGATGCTTGAAAAATGAATGACAATTGTTACTATGAAAAGTTAGTAACAGCTGGTTATTTTACTCTTATGGCAGAAATGGCAAAAAGATGTTTAACATTGCAAAATACAGGCATGTTCATAGGTGGTCAAAATGCCACCAAATGTAAAATGGTTGATAATTTCAACCTTTGTGATCATAGCAACCCGCCCACTCAAATTCTACAGCAGGAAAATGTCAGTATTTTTTTTATTGGTACGGCTTTGCTGTAACATTGCCATGTGTACTTATAAAGCAGCAACACAGTAACAATGTTGTTACCCTTTGTGCTTCCCTTCCTTCCAGGTTCTCATAATGCAGTAATTACTTAGTGGGGGTTACTGCATTGCGGAAGGTAGATAGGTAAGGTTTGTGGAGGGTAACGCCATCATTTAAAAGACTTTTGTTTTCGTGCTACAAAGTAGAGCAAAAACAAATGTTTGGGGGAATACATCAGGTGCCTGTGCCATTAATATAACATCAGGAAGCTTTGGTTTAAGTTTATTTTACCCCAGTGCCCCAGAATTTTTTTCCTTAAAGGGCATTACTTACCAGCCAGGGATCCGATGGCCTCAGACCCCAATGCAACCTCCGGAAACAGAGTTGCATTGGGGGCCTGGCTGACGGCCACGTCTGTGATTGGGTTGGGTGGGGGAGAGCTATATTACAAAAAAGGGTCTGCAGCCCGATGGATCTAGATGGTGGGTGGGAGGGAGGGGGGGAATCTGCTCCACTGCGCAGCCTTTGTGAAACACTTTGATGTATTAAGGAATTTGACATTACTAGGGTGTTGTATAGAAAGCTGCTATCCTTAAGGCAATGCACCGACATGATAGTGGCTCTCTATGCATCGCAAATGGGGTTAATCCATTTAAAATCTTTAACGCCAAGATTCCGTCCTAAAAAGATGCTATTGGCTTGGTGAATTGGAAACCTCCATTAAATTGCTCTATAACATTAACCCTTAGTGTATTGATTAACACGGCTTTAAGATGGAAATAGCCCATACTGGTTTTCTATTCATTGCCCCAAAATCTTTTTAAAATGGGCCCAAATTATTTTACACTTTGTCTCAGTTCAAGTTTACCATTTCACCATTGTTTCAACCTCAAATGAAATAAAGAGACTTTATTTCTTTTTCCTTCTTTTACAGATCGGACAATGGCACGTCACGAATGGCCTCACGATGGATAAGAGATATTTTTCCCTCAACACCTCAGACAGTCTGGTTAACAAGACTCTTATTGTCACTACTATCCTAGTAAGTCAAATCTTTTTTGCAGTACTATTGAACGTTGACCCCACCAATTGGTAAACAAACAGAATAACCCCATAATAAGTGTGTTTCTTTATTTCCATAATTTTGGGGAAATTTACGGTGACAAGTGCTGAAAACACATTTTAACACAAACTCCGTGGTTATGGTGCATTTTGTGGCTATGTAATATGATTTATGACATGAGCAGGACCGGTTTTGCCATTTTTTTTTTACATCACCAAAAAACCTGGTCATAGGTTCATGCAATCAATTTAATTTCTATACCTCAAGCAAAATGTACTTAAATCCCCATTTTGCAACTCTCTACCTTTTTTGTATCATTTGTTCACAACGTAAAACCTTGTTCTTATAGGTAAAGTGTGCCTAATTTTTATTCCTTGTAATTTTATAAACATACATACAGTAAATGTAAGATAGAAAAACGTATTTCAAAATGGAAACCTTTATTTTTTTTTAATATTTTCATATATACAAATAAATGTTAGTTGACATTTTGCCTTTATTATGGCATCAACTGAAGTTGCTGATGCAATAAAGGTGATCATACACATGGGCGATACGTGAAAAATCCCATCGGATCCAATGCCATGTTAAAAATATCTGCAAGGTCTGAGGGACAAAAATGCTTGCCAGCCATATCGATAAACTACCACTGTTTGCATTGTGGCCAAGAAATAAGAATTCTACCTGCCTGGGTATTTCTCTGCATAGAAATTACCCAGTAACTGTACAACTGGCAGTTATTAGTGGTAGGAATATCCTCATTATGTTTAAAGAGATGTTAATGGTCCAAGTTACATAACTGAAAGTGTGAAAGATCTAATTAACATAATCCAGTCACCATGTGTAGATAACTCACAGTTAATTATTGAAGTATTATAGCTGTGAATAGTCCTTACAGTCTGGTTAAATGTGACTTTCTGTAATACTATACATACAATATGCTTAGGCTCTGCAGGTGTTAATTAATAACTACAGTGTTAAAGTGTTTCCCTGGTGGTATTCACATATTTATATGTGATTGCTTTCTCATTAAATAAATAGTTCACTATGAATTATTCTTTTAATGCATTGACTGAAGTCCAAGAGGTAAAGGAGCTATACCTTACCTTCCGTTCTTCAATCAATGCCTGTGGAGCCAGGATCGAAAGTAAAACAAACTAACCTCACGCAATCCTACACTGTCACACGATAATCACATTATCGTGCATGCGCTATACATAATCAGAACCAGGAACCAGTAGGAACCTGTCAGTGTGACAGTGGAGGATTAGCTGAAAGGTAAGTTTCTTCTATCTTCGTTCCTGGCTTCACAGGCATTGATTGAAGAACAGAAGTTAAGGTATAGCTCCTTAACCTCCTGCTCTTCAATCAATGCATTAAATGAATAGTTCACTTTTGCAGTGAACAATTCCTTTCAATAATTAATGTTTAGTGAGGTTTCCTAACTGGACCCCACCTCCCTTAAGGTGGCCATACACCAGCACGATATTACTTACCCGACCGACCGCTCACGCGACGTTCCTGCGATCCTGCTGGAACCACCTCTCCCGATCTTATATGCGATCGACATGCGATCGCAAAATGAATGGGATTTTGCAATCGCATACCCTTTAAATAACAATAACGATTAATATGGCATTACTTACTGATAATGATGCTTTCGAAATATGTCCCTTTATCCTTTAATTTACAGCTTTTAATTTAGGTCTAGGCCACACTGGCGTGATTTGGAACGCATTTTGCGTTCCGATTGCGCTAGCGATTGTGCAGACCTATGCACCCCAATGGAAGTGGTCCAACTACATGCTCTATGCTCTGAGACATTTTTAGGGGTGCATTTGACCCCTATTTATTGTGTGTATTGCATGCGCTCCGATAGGGTTAAATTTTGGAAATTGCCACTGTGATTATGTGTTCTCCCGTGCGTCCTAGTGTGGCCACAGCCTCAGGATAATATTTTTTGTCAAAATAAGTTAGTAGGATAAGTATAAAATCACTGGTTGTGTTTCTGAGTGCCTGGTCTAACTCAGAAACACTATAAGCTTACTTTCACACGGATGCCACATGGCCATTAAGTTAGGGGGTTCCTGACTGGCCCTAGTGTACCATTTCACTAGTAGTAAAACATCTGGAACTGCTCAGGAAAATGGCTGTCCATGTGAAAGTAGGCTATGGGTGTTCTGTATGACAATCTTCCTGGTCTAATGTAAGAGAAACAGCCCAAAACCACACTGAACAAATAGAGTTATATAAACAGCAGTTACTCTTTATAGGGGAACTGTGGTCCAAAAATGACTTTAGGTAAATCGATAGGAATTGCTCTCTTGAGAATTTTTGCAATATATTTTCATTGTTTATTTTGCATAGTTTTAAAGGTATTTACATTTTTGTGTGTGATATGGCAGCAGCATCACCAGGTCCCCTGCACTTCCTGCTTCCTGCGCTGAAACCATGCCAGTCAATCTGCCCTGTGTCTCCTCCTCCCCTTTGCAGCCCCCCTGGTCCCTCTCACTCATGGACCCCATGGTCCCTCCAGTTGCAGGCCCCCCTTGGGTCATTCTCTTACAGCCCCATGTGGCCCCACCCACCCGCAGGTGCCTAAACCCCACCCACCCACAGGCATCTAAGCCCAACCCACTCATGGGTGCATAAGCCACACCCACTGACAGACGCATAAGCCCCACACAGTCGCATAAGCCCCGCCCACTGGCGGGTACCATGGGCCACTCAGACCCCCCTACAGAAAACTCTGTGGAAACAGCCTTTTCAGGCAGAGTGATAACACACAATGAGGGAGTCTGAGGCTGTGCTTGCCGGCAGCACTGTGCAGGAGAAGCCTTAGGAATGTCACATGTCAGCCTCTCACTTAATTAACTTCTGGTCAGTCATTTCTTTATATCTTGGGCTGTGGAGCACGTATAGAGGTGGTTGATGGCTCGTTTTAAAGGTAGGAAACCACAGTTCCCCTTTAACTGCAGGAGCAAATCAGGCACTGCCATAATGTTGCTAACCCAAAAGCAATGGGGTTGCACAATGTCCCTGCTTCAATCTAAAGTAGAGCAGATATTTTTGTCTTAGATATTGTAGTGTATAGTATAATAGAAACTTACTATGCGAGGACATTTTAAAACTTAATTGACATTTCAGTAAATTACAAGGATCAGGTATCAACTCCCTTTATCCTTATCCAATATTACTAATGTTTTAATTGAAGGAAGCAGTAAATGTTGCTGTATTACATCTAATATATACATCTAATATATACATCTAACAGTTTATGATTTTGATTACCATTTAGAGGAGTATCCACCAGCACAGTTTGACCCAATTTGTCTTTATTAGCTTGCTTTTGTTTATTATACCTAATAGCTAAAAAATATCTTCAGTGAAGTTCCATGAATTTTGGGAGTTCCGAAAGTTTTTGTCAGGACTTTGAAACCCTCAAACCCACATTACATCTCTAATAAGCATGTAGACAAAAGGACTTTAGCAGAGTCAATCCTTTATTTTACATGTTTTTTTGTGTTGAAATAAGTTATGTTTTATATTTTATCTTCTATTGCTGCAGTGATTGTGCCTCGTGTGTTTGTGTGTGTGTGTTTGTATGTATGTGTATATAAAGGATAATATGCCCCTTGGAATGTAATATAAGGATAAAAAATCACAGAGGAGTTCCATGACCATAAAGAAGCATGAGGTCACAGACTGAGGTCTTTTATACAGGGCAGGGAACTCTGAGTTGACTTTATAAACCTTATATTACACTGGGGAAAGGGGAATGACTAATAGGAATGCACGTGCTATCTGCTTAGTGAAAATCCAGGTCTTAAGTGACTGAACTTCATGTGGAGGAGGATTTCTAGTCTTTTTACCCCTGTGAATGCTTTCTTTTGTTGTTCCTTTTTGTTTATTTTTTATTCATTACAGTAGCCAGGCAGGGGTGTTTAATTTGAATGGGGAGGTGCAGTGGAATATATTGTTATAAAAACCTCTTAATTACATAGTTAAGTGGTTTTTATAAGAATATATTACACTGCACCTCCTCACCTCCCCATTCAAAGTACAGCGTGTATGTGTGTGTGTGTGTGTATATTTGTGTAAATATGTGTAAATATTCTTTACTCCGGGAGAATTTTGCCATGCGCACTGCAGCCCCCTCTCCCTCCCCTTTTGGTCTCCCTCCCCCTAGCACAAAACCCCTTTTCTGTAGTGTAGGGTTCCCTACCCCAACCGCTATAGTAATATTTGCAGAAACTCTGTGATTGGCTGCCTCTCAGCAAATCACGGACACAGCTGCCGGTCCGGCCCCCTGCTTGCAGTTTCCGGGACAGTAAGTAAGGACCGGGACAGTAATTCGGGGGAGAGAGGCAAGGTAAGTAATGATCGGGGGAGTTTCTGCAAATATTGCTTTAGCGGTTGGGGCTGGGGGAGGGATCCTTACACTACAGAAAAATGGGGTGGACATGCCCTTTAACCTATACACAGATGTTAATTTAAGAGGGTGGAGATGTTCTTTGCAGGTAAATTCACAAACATTTATTTAAGAAAAGAACTAGCATAGAACTCAATCATATACATTTTTTTGTTACTTAAAAGTTACTTTTCTTACTTTGCGTCACTTAATTATATATTATTTCTCTTCTAGTACCAGGGGCACTTCTAGGGTTTTTGCTGCCTGAGCCAAACTTTTGAATGCCGCCCTCAATTATTTCCAGGCATGGCGCAAAGCCGCTGTGTTAAAGTGGTGTGGCTTTGACGATGGGCTTGGTTTTAGCGTAGCTAAAATGTTACAATTTTGAAACTCCTATCACATAGGTATTTAAACAGTTCCTCGATCAATTAAAAATATTGTAAATTACTAGAAACAGATATTACACCCCTTTTTGTGTAAGTTGTGCCACTACCACATTGCTCCTTTCAGGTTTTTGTCACACAAACCAACAGAAATGCCATACTTTCTGTAGTATAAAAGATTTTAGCCAAAAGATTTGTAAGCTTGCCACCACGTCAAGGTAGACTCTTTCAGCAGAGCCCTAACTAACCTAACTAGTCTAACTTAGCCTATCAAAATAACTAAAGCTAACCGAACTATATAAAATGATTTTAAGAACATCATATATGTTACTAGGAAACATTTTTTTTTTTGACCAGTCAAGGGAAAACATTTTTTTCCCCACCACTGCCTGTCTGCCGCCTTTCTTCTTCAATGCAGGGGTGCCGCCTTAGACAAATGTGTTGTGTTTCGTATAGTTTAGATATAATAATCCTTATTTACCACCACCAGGTAAATTCAACCAAGCAGCCTTTTTTTCAGAGATGAAGCGTTTATTTAAGAGTTCCAGGCCCAGAGATATCAGGTTAAAATATATATTTACAGCAGGTATAGGTGTACAAAGGTATATGTGCAATTCCTTCCAATTCCTTCTTCTTCCTTCCAAATCCTTCTACTTCCTTCCAAATCCTTCTCCCTCCTTCCAAATCCTTCTACCCTAACAGACTCTCTGGCCCCTTGATATACAACACAGACCCCCATAACCCACCCTGAGAAAGGATTTGATAAAATAATGTTACGGTAACTATCTTAGATGTTTGTTTCTAGATGGTAGTATAAACATTCCCCATTTGAAATGCAGATCACCCTCAATAAGATGACTGTTTGATAACAGCAGATGTATCTATAGTACAGGAGGTTCTGGGTTCCCAACCCAGGACTTTGAAGTATCCTGGAACTGGATCTGTGACTATTTCCACTCATTCCTTCTATTAACACCCCAGTCCCAATGTATTATACAGTTTACATCTAATTAAATATATGACTACAAAATGTCTCACTCTGCCCTGACTATTGTGAAGGTTCATGGAAATGTGAAAGGAGACAACATGGCCTCTCACATCAAAGCATTTAATGTAATCTGAAAGCCAAATTGGTTAATGTTGCTGACCACTTCACAATTTTAGCTGTGAAAAATAGAAGCTGTGATAAGATGTGATAATCACATTGACAACAAGATACCATAACAATAACATCTACCCATATCTGATGTTAAAGGGACAGTTCAGTGGAAATTATCAATATTTGTTAAATTGTTAGTTTGTGTAACCTACTTAGTTATTCTACATATTCTCTCCCATTTTGAAAAATCAGTTGATTTCATACCATTTGTTGTTCCCTGCTGTTGACATTAGTGAGCTGACATTTCAGGTTCTAATGGTCCTTCTTCTTCCCAAGATGCACCACTTCCTTGGAATGTTCCTAACAGTTATTTCTACTGATTGGCTGTTGGATGGGTCAAACATGCTCAGATCTCTAATGAGCAACTGAATCAACCCAGGCGCTCGGTCAAGGGCAAGACCATAACTGTCTCTATTAGGGGGTCCTGCAAACAGGAAGTCAGTATTTCAGAAGCATTTATTTATACACAGACAAATTGAGGTCATTGGGATGAAAAAATACTGCTCTTTTTTCTGAAAAGTACATGTAGTTGCACTGAACATCCCCTTTAAAGCATGGTTATGTAGCTTTTTACAACAACATTTAAATATCTGCTATCTTGAATGTCCTAGAGCAATTAATAGTCAAATAAACATATTCAGCCTTTTCTCCCAACTCTACAACACACCTTCCAACACTTATATATGCTTTCTAGTGTAGAATAATCAAATAAATAAAATAGGGTAGAGTTCTTTGTGCAGAAAGACATGTGGACATATTATTATTCAAAATAACAATAATTTAGATAGAACTTCTAACTCCTTGCTGGGATTTCTCCATAGCAATTGAGGGTTATGGATAAAATGAGCTCAGTTTTTGTGGTTAATATTATCTTACTACCTTAGCACAGCAAAGAGGAAGAGATGGTAAGTGGCAAGGATGAGTTTGTGATTTTTACCAACCCAATCCTGCTGTAGATTGCTGGTGTCCTTCATTCTACTTTAGATGATTCCTTAAGATAAATAACCACATATGCACTATAGAAGGGTATATTTTTTTTATAGAACATTTTTTTTCCTTCCTGTCTCTATGGTTGACAGTGCACACTTTTATATGATATGTGTGTGATATATGCATATTACATTACCACTATTTTCCTCGCCTTGTGATTTTTTTTTGCAGATCAGGCAACTCCAAGGTGACGTTAAAACCATATATTATATTGTTACGAGGGCAAATACTATTTATAATATGTAAATTTTCAGCTAAAGCAGAAATAGCCGTTCGTCACTAACTTTTTCAGTTCCAGCCATCTGTCTGGTACATTGGACAGAGACAGACCATTCCTTTCTTGGTGAAACATAGGAAGTCTTAAATGCTCTGTAGAATTACTAATTCTACTAAGTATAAGAAACCCAAACAGCAAACAATACTGGTGTGCTAATAAAGCAACCAAACAGCAAAAACCAACAATTTCATATATAAATATATAAAAGATAACAGCCCATTCTGTATATCATTTCATGCTTGCAACTAAACATATTCAAATTCTAAAACCATGACGAATGATATTTTTTCAAAATACAATGCAATTTTAACAAGAATGACGATAATGATTATGACCATGCCCAGTTTTTTTGCAGGAAAACCCATACTTGATGTTAAAAGCAAATCACCAGGAATTAGAGGGTAACGATCAATATGAAGGCTTTTGCGTGGACATGCTAAAGGAGCTTGCCTCGATCCTTCAATTTAACTATAAGATTCGTCTGGTTGCTGATGGTGTTTATGGTGTTCCAGAGTTGAATGGATCCTGGACTGGCATGGTGGGAGAGCTGATATCCAGGGTAAGCATTGCTACGCAAAAATAAGTGGAAAAAGGAGGTAAATTTGCCCCAGTGCTGACCCCACTAAGCAGTGTAAAAAATCCTTACCTTACACCTCAGCTCCTTATTGTTCTCCTGCAGTGCCTGTTTAAAGTCCCAGAAAGTAAAGAGTAGGAGCTGTCTGTGTGTTATTCAGTACCTGCTTCTTGCTTGTCCTCTTAGAGGACTCTGGCATGCGCAGGGGAGCCCTCTCCCTCCCTTCCTTTACCTATAAAACCCCTTTTCTGTAGTGTAGGGCACCACAGCCCACCCCCAACTGATATGTTCATTTTGTAATACAAAGTCCAGAAATAGACTTACAATCCTTTCATTCCCTCGGATTTCTGCATAGCCAGCAGCCACGTCTGTGATTTGCTGACTCTCAGCTCAGGTCGGGCTACTATTTGCTACTTCTGGGAAGCAGAGAGACGAGGGAACAAACAATGGTAAGTCTAATTCTGGGGCTTGTTTTAAAAAATGAACATGGTGGTTGGGGATGGGCTGGGGTGCCCTACACTACAGAAAAAGATAATTTTCGTTGGGGTGATACCCTTTAACTATTGAAAGAGAACGTCTGACTCTTTTGTAACATCTAACGACTATCATTGCTGTGTGTACAAACGTTGTTTCAATTGTGAGCATAAACGACAATGTCGTTGAACGTTCCTCGGCTGCATTGAACAAATAATATCTAACATGTGTACGAACCTTAAGAGGCTGGTGCAATAAAAGGTGCAAATGTTTGCCAGTGCTATTGATCTACAGCAACCAGATGCTATCTAAAGGCAGTAAACCAGTAAATATCTAACATTTTAATGGTTGCTATAACATTAATAGTACAGGCAAACTACCTCTTATTGAATCACCCTTTAAAGTGCCGGGAAGGGGCCGGGAAGGGGCCGCAGCAGGTGGTCGCGACCACCCGCCGCGCACCCCCTCCCCGGCAACCCCTCCAAGCCCCCCGCCCCGGCCGCTCCCGGGGAAGGGGAAGGGAGGGAGCCGCTGGGAGCTGCGGGACCCCTTAAGCCCCAAAAGGCTCTTGTCAGAGCCGCAAGGGCACTTGTAAGTGCTGCAAAGGCCCTTACAAGGGCCGGGGAGGGGGGGTCCCGGTTCGAGCTGCGGGACCCCCTAAGCCCCAAAAGGCCCTTCTCAGGGCCCCGCTGGAGGGTGCCTCCACCCCTCCCAGCGGCTCCCTCCCTTCCCCGCCCCGGGAGCGGCCGGGACGGGGGGCTTGGAGGGGTTGCCGGGGAGGGGGTGCGCGGCGGGTGGTCGCGACCACCTGCTGCGGCCCCTTCCCGGCAGCCCCTTCTAGCCTCCCGTTCCGAGATTGCCGCGAGCGGGGAACGGGTTGGGAGGGGCTGCTGGGAAGCGGCGGCGAGTGGTCTCTGCCGCCGCCGCGGGGTGTGTGGGCGGGGTTGGCGTATGCCCCGCCCCCTTAGGAGAGGCGACGGGAAGGGATTTTAAGTCCTATACAGTATCGCCGCGAAGGGGCTTAAAATTACCGCAGCACATCGCGGCCACGATACATATCGCGGGAATGGCGCTCGACGTTATAAATACGGCGATAGCGCTATTTTCGCGGCCGCGATGTGCGGCGGTAATTTTTTGGCGCTATTTTTGTCGCTTTATAAATATGCCCCTTAGTGTTTCGGCTGTTTATAATGAAAGTCCCACCTCTGTCCACTGCTGTCCAATCACACTTGCATTACTTGAAAAGTAAAAAGCAAGAAAAATTAATCTTTAACTGCTACTTCTATCAGTAAATCACACTGCAAACCTTAATCTGTATCAGCTTCCCTACCAGGCTGTCAGGTTATCTGCCCTTGTTTTACTGATAAACAAAGCATTGGAAATTCAGGTTTTTGTTAGGGGGAGAGGAGAGTCCAGCTCCAAGCACCTACTGAGCATTCATGTTACCAGAGGGGACAGGGAAAGGAGAGACTGTGATTGAAAAAAGCAAAACATTTTCGACATAGATCTCTGGAACCAAAGCACATAGGAAGTTAAGAGTTAAAGGGCATGTCCAGCAGAAAAAAAAAACTATTGACAGTCATGTAGAGCAACCCCCAAACCCCATTTTTTGCATTATTTATAATTGCCAAAGATGCCTCTGAAGGCACTTACCTGACCCGGTTCCTTGGCACCTGGAGGTAGCCCCCTGCTTCTGTTTCGAGCAAGAACATAAGCAGTGAGTCGCTTCCTGGTCGCGGTGGTCTGGTAATTAGGTCGCTCCTTGATTGACAGCTGTGACTGGGAAGAAGTGCCGCAGAGCAGAGAAGGAGCGGCGAGGGACCTGGCCAGGTAAGTCCCTTCAGAGGCATCTTTGGCAATTATAAATAATTTGAAATTGGGGTTTGTGGGGTGCTTTACCAGAGTATTAAAAGTTTTTTTTATGCTGGACATGCCCTTTAACTCTATTTAATTAACTTTTTGTGATCTACCAATAGGATTGTAGTTGTTTTTTTGGATTTCCATTAATGGACCATTGATGAATCTAATATCCTTTTATTAGTAGAACCCACAGACACTTAGATTTCTTTACTCAATAATAATTTTGTTATAGACAGGACAATAGTTCTTTAGTCAACAGAAATGTGTTACTGTATGTTTGTATATTCTACTGTGCATTTATTGGGTGCAAGCATAGTACCTGGCGTTGCCCATTTTTTTCCAATGATCCGACCTGAACCTGGAGCCAAAAATAAACAGACATGAACCTGCTACCTGTCCCAACCTGCAGCTTTCTAACCAATTATAGTAATATTCCCCACACTCCTTAGGTCGTCTTATTGGTGCTGTTCCTCTTTACTGCTAACCACTAGCAGTTACTTTTCCAGTAGCTTATGTTTGTTTGAAGAACACACTCTAGAAGGCTTTGTTCATTTTACTGGTTTATTGGTGACATGCGTGCACAACGTTTCGGGGAGTGTCCCCTTCCTCAGGTGTAAATGTGTACTAACTTTTATTGAACCGTCACGCACAACGCTGTTGTGTCGATGGTTCAATAAACATTTGTTCACATTTACAAGGTGTTGCGATCCTTCAAAATTCTATATCTATCTATATTGGATATTATTAACACTTTAGGGGTAAGGGTTAGAAGAGTCTGCACCCGTGGCTCGTGGATGTGCTAAGGACTTTGTTTCTTAGAGGATTACTCAAGTCACCACCATGTGGCTGTTGAATTATTAACTTAAAAGGGGTGAGGGAAGAGGGATTCCAGAGCCTTAAACATAAGTAAACCATGAAAATTGTCAAAGCCATTTGGAAGTTTTTCTGGAACATACATATATACATACATACGGTGATTTTCCATCACCCAGTCCTTAAAAAAAATACTTAAAGTGACTGATAAGCATAGATGTTGCTCATTGTTTAATCTAGGGATATACATCTTGTGGCCCTCCTGATGTTTTCAAACTACAACTCCCAGCATTCCCTGGCTGTAGAGAGGGTGATGTTGCATGACAAGGACAAAACATTTTGGGGGATAATCATTACATTATGCTCCCTTATTATATTTACTAAGAGAGTAGCTCCATAGACAAAGAGCTGTGAGAATGTACCTGACTGAACAGTGCCCGGGATTTCCTGCTGCTAATTGTTGGTTCAGTATGTCAATTCTTTGGTATGACCAAATGCCTGGTGCAATATTTTGGTATTGTTATTGAATTTAATATTTTTAAGCATTTTTTCACCAATATCGGTTGAAACATTGATCTGACATGTTGCTATTTTTTACCCAATCCTGCAGAATAGGGGAAAAATAACATCTGTGCAGATTTTGACAGACTACCAAGCGATTTAACCTAAAAGTTAGGTACTTGTGTGTTTGAAGCTGGCAATATTTTGACTGGTTCAGCGAATTGACTATTGACTATTTCACAATATCGGTTGGTTTATCAAACAAAGATCAGGCCAATTGAAAAAAATCTCTGAATACCCCATCTTACACAGATGGAAAATCGTTGGTGCAAAGTAGAAACCAAAATGATCAAAAATCCAATTGAAAAAAAGTTGCAGTGTGTTCAAATGTTTCAATCCTATAAGATCAATGGATCAATGCTTTTTAACTCCAAATAATCTTGTAATGTCAAATAGCCAATGTATAAATAAAATTCATTTATATTTAGACTTTGTATAAATGACCAAGACAAGGGCTGAAAGTGAAGATAATAAAATTTAGTAATTTGCTTTGCAATTTTTAATTAGAGCTTAGACAGAGATCATATTTCAAACATTTGAGTAAAAAAATTGGACTAAAAACACTTTTTGCATCTTTATAAATACAATTGGGTTGTTATCGCTGCAATATATAGCAATATGCAGTGATATTTTGATAAAAAAGCTTTTTCTTGCACAGAGTAGAGATGTCCGAACTTCGCAAAATCCGGTCCGCTCGAGGATCCGCGAATTTTCGAAAAAATCCGAAAATTCGAAAATCCGTGAGCGGACCCGTTAAAATTAAAAGTACCCTTGAAATAACGAGATTTTTCGTATTTTCGAAAATTTTCGAAATTACGAGTTTTCACGTATTTTCGGGAATTTTCGAAATTACGAGTTTTCATGTATTTTGGAAAATATGTATTTTCGAAAATACAAGTAATCCTCGTAATTTCGAATATTTTCGAAAATACGTATGTTAGGAATTAAGAGAAACCCTTGTATTTTCGAAAATTTTCGAAAATACATGTTTTCCCGTATTTTCCGGAAATTTTCGAAAATACGTGAAAACTCGTAATTTCGAAAATTTTCGAAAATACGAAAAATCCGCGAATCGGAAGTTCGGAAGGCGGAAAATCCGGAAAAATCCGCCGTTCGCGAACGGGATAAATCCGCGGCGGATCCGGGTTCGGATCCGCGAACCGGCCATCCCTAGCACAGAGTATTTTCTATACCGATATTGCCATGTCAATGTGGATTTCAGTATGTTCCTATGAAAATATAACAACATTTTTTATATTAGCTCTGGTGGAATAGCAGTCTAATGCTCTGCTTTTAGAAAAAAAGAGTAAATGAGGTTGCAGTCCTTAGAATTATTTACTTATTAATTTTTAACTGCAATTTTAATTTTTAATTAACAGAAAAGTTTACTTTTCTTTTTTGAATGAAAAGCAATGGGAATATTATTGTCAGGGTCATATGAGTATTTGCAAAGACACTAAACCGAAATCTCAGAGAGAGGCAGCTGTAATATGAAATAGTTGCCAGCTACCTTGTGGTGGTATGTTGTGTACTAGAGAGTATGAGAACGGTATTCCAGAAACCACAGCAAAGGGAGAGGTGAGACACAGCTTGTATCTTTGTGAATGTGCTGTGTCTTTTGAGACAATGTTGTCTGGTAGCTTTAGTTTGCCTTTAAATAATCTATGACTGAAATACAATTATCACCTTAAAATGACTTACTCCTAAAATTGACATGATTACAAGTGCTTAGGACAGAAATTCATATTATTAAGATAGAACAAAGGATCATGGGAACTCAATCCCTGTGTATAAAAGAAAAAAGCTGCAAGGGCAAGTATTATAAAATCAACATATGGATTAAAACCAATATATATATATATATAATAATTCTATATATATATATATATATATATATATGGGAGGAAGCCAGCAGGCAACCCTGACATGTTTTGTGAACAAGCATTTTGTCAAAGGGTAAAAATACACACCTCCCTGTGTCCATATATAAGATAACATATTGATGACACCATCAATTGGTTAATGAGTCCTTAAAGGTATTTCAGTCCTAAATTATTGAAAACAATATGGTGAAACAAAAGCTACCAGAACACACATGCTCCTTTTTTCTATTTACAGTATACTGTATTACTGCTTTTTTGGCATCTCTCCAGCTGCCATATGTGATTGTGTGCTCATAACCTTTTTCTATACATATTGCATATCATTACGATGTTTACATTCCAAACTAAAATAAAAATGTCCCCAACTTAAAAGCCAGAAACTTTTATTAATCTTTCACTTGTGTTTTAATGCAGTCCCTAGCTAGCGCAAAAAGATACAAAGTAGCTTATTGGATAATCCCTCTCTCTCATCCTGGGGGAATCAACATGGGTTGAGTAGGGGCAGTAACTGCAGGATTCTCTCTATTTTTATATTTTAGTGCATATCTTTTATTAGAGATTACATTACAAGAGATACATGGGGGAGATACCTGCTCATAGGTATAAAGTGGAAATTCTCATGATTCTTGGGAAACTCATGATAAGTAAGGATATTGTAGTCAAATGAGCCTGCACTATCACAAAAATAATCTTACTTGCTGTCTGCGGTGATTTTATTTTCGTTAACCGTACATAAAAAAAAAAAAAAACGCAATTTGGTATTTGGTATTACTATTAAAAAACGTACAGCTGTATGCCTGGCATTCAATTTATTTGCTTACACAACTTCTCGTAACTCTACTGCTTCCACCAAGACAAGAGATCAGGAGGTTGGGGAGAGGCAGAAATGACATCAAATATTATTATTTTATAACATTAAAGGCTTTTTTGCCTTTGGGAAGAAAAAAATACCATATTTCTGATATAGTCTGTAGATAAAATACATATATCTGAAATGGAGTAACATTTCAATTAACTTTTGAAATAGCAGACATTTCGTTTAAATCTGTTGAACAACATTTCTCAAAGCAAATTCACAACTTTTTTTGAAACTGTTCTACAAACTTTTTTTCCAAAATCAAGTGGAAAATGAAATCAGCTAATGAGAAAATGCTGGAAGTTGTTTTGTTAAAGCAGCTGAGCTCTACATATTGGGACATATCTGTAAATAGCAATGACATCTTCTGATCAAGGGACTCTTTTAAGACAGGAAGCAAAGGGCAAAAACATTCGATCAGGTTTGGTACAAAACTAAACTAGTGAGTTGCTTAAAAAAATGTAAGCTAACAAGGTAACTGTTTTCTTTATTTATACATGATGTATTGTCTACAGTCATCTGATCCATTAAACAATCATGGCTACAAACGTTATTGCTTTTTTCTCAGACTTCCACATAATTTTCATTTCCATCTCTGTCTCATAAAAAATGTACAGTTTTATAGTTGCTGTTAGGGATCAGTGATTCACAAGAACTCTTGAAGCCCTTAATGAAAGTAGAGTAGATCATGCATCATCCTTGCAGTTCAGAAATAGGTGAAAGAAAAGGTCTAACATCTGTCAATGCACTAAACTAAGCTACTGACCTTGTTCTGTTGTGAGTCCCTCCATGTATGTGTGTTACGTGACAGCCACAACTGTAAAATCCTTATATTATGCACAAAGAACAGTAGAAAGGTTGCTGAAAAGACAAAGGTGGTTTTCTTCTAAAGAATTTATTGTTATTCTTTTTGTTTATGTTTTTTTATTTATTTATTTATTTGGTTTGAAAATGAGTATCATCTTCTTTAACATTTTATTTCTGTGTCTCTCTACTTCTTTACCACTTTCTCCTCTATTCCAGTCATTGATTACATGGATCACTATAACATGCTTTTTAAATTATTCATGTGACAAATAAGACCCCCATTTTAACATGTTGGCATTTATAAACTCCCTTTGCAACTATGATTATTATACTATATGTAGTCCAATGCTAAAATCATCTAATCTTTGTAAAACAATACATTATATACCAGGGGGAAAAATAGTCCATATAGAACTTGATTTTGTACAGCAAAAAGTTTAATTTTAATTGCCTCCTTTTGAAATATGTTAATGTTTCTCAAAAAAAAAAGGGAAAGAACTACCTTTAAGATAGCTCACCTAGGATTAAAACTGTTGTCTGTTTTTTTGAAATTGAGTACATGAAAAACATTACCATAAGGCAACAATAAATAAAAGATTACAGATGCACCTTTTAACATCTCTTAAGGAGCTATGCCTTACCTCCCATTCTTTTCAATTCTCATCAATTTCTCAGAAGCCAGGAACAAAGGTTAAAGATATTTACCTTTCGCACGATCCACCGCAGCCGTACAGGTCCCAACCACTTCCTGGTTCAGTTTAACTGGGCCTAACCAACTGGAAGATGTGCTTCTTCCCATTGAAAAGATACCAGAATGAAGTGGGAGGAGCTTAGATGGTCCAACTGTCCTTTAAAAAGGACCCAAAAAAACACAGATGTAGATGACTGAAAAAAGTATTTTGTACACTGACTATTGATGAGTCTAATGTTTTTATTAAAAATGAAATGCAATTTTGATATTTAGAATGCAGAAGACCTTGATGTCTCAGTCATGTCAAGCACAACAGAAAAAATGTAATGATAGGGCTGCTGTGCTGCAGAAAGTTAGCAATAAAAAAAGATTCACAGAGATTCAAATAAAAGTAAAACAAAAATATCATGACTCTATTTTAACATCTTCTTTGGTTTGTTCTAAATGCAGCAGGACAAGTAATCAAATGATGCTTAAAAATATGCAAATGTGTGTTACTTGCTCTGTTCATGGCTTGCATTTAGAAGGTCCTTAACACCTGGCTGTCAAGTGCTAATTTAAACTTTCCAAGGTACATAATTGCCAACAGATTCTTGTACAATTCATTATGAATTAAGAAAGCCAGTCGGATGACTAGCAAATGTCTTCAAGAACTAAACTTTAAGTCCAGTTAATCTACCTAACAGATATACCATGACCTGGATGAATGAGAAATGTAACGGAAAAATAAGTTTCCTAGATGAAGCTTTCCCTGGGAAAAACAGGAACAAAAGCAATATGGAGATAAATGTAAAGGCAGTCTGTAAAGCTCCGGATTCCTCAGTATTCCTTCAGTCCAAATACCCCAATCTACAACCACTATCTTCACCAATAGACAAGCCCCCATTTGCCGGGAGGCTAGATGCGCCTCACTGAACACGGTTGCCCCCTGGACTTAGAGTGCAAGGTATTCGAACTGAGGTCGGGAATACTGGAGAAGTCTGAAGTGAAACAGACAAGCAATGCACAACGAAGAAGACACAAAGGTCAGAGACCAAAATATGCGGTACAGACTAGGAGCAGGCAAGAGCAGAGTCAAAAAAGAGGTCAAAAACAGGAATCAGGCCGCCTGGCATGGTACAGAGGGTTGAGCAAGAAGCGCAGTCAGGAACGAGCAGAGGTCAGGGCAGGCAGATACGAATCAAGGTAAAAAAACAGGCAAGGGTCAATAACAGATAATATACGAAGAAAAGAACACCACCAGCAAGATAGATAAACTAACCGCTATATCGGGCTAAGACCAATGGGCTAAGGGGTTTAAAAAGACTAAAGGGACCAATAGGAGGACAGCAAAGAAAAAGAAGAGAGCAGATAGGATAATGGGAAGATTTTTAATAAAAAAGTGAACTGTCCATTTAAGCGTTGAACCCGCTTTCGCAGAGTATAAGGAGGCGTGCCCGTGAACGCGAGGATCGCCAAATCGGAAGTTGCGAATGAAGCGCGAACGCAGACGAAGACCAAGGATCGCCGGAAGCCGTCGGAAAAAGCCGAAGGTGCTCGAACGTGGAGGACGCGCCGCGGGATCCCCGAGCAGGTACGTTTTTCTTTACACAGTCCCCCTGCTTCCATAACTAACATTAGTTTGGGTGGCTAACCTTGTCTCCATATGGCAAATTTAAAAATGTATTACAGTAGCAGTTTGGGAACCTACAGTAGAGATGGGCCCAAATCTGAACCTGGTTCTGAAAAGTATTTCATGGATCAAAAATGTTTGATTTTGTAAATTCGAAAATTCTAGAAAATGATATGCCAAAATTTCTAGAATGTGGTATGCCAAAACAGGAAGCACATGAAGTTTCCAGTACTGGACGGTGCTTTTTTTAAAAAAGATTCTGGGCATTTATACATATTCCCGAGACAATTTCCCAGGTCCCTAAGCCATTTACAGCAACTAACAGGGAGATTCAATAAAAGTTCTTATTGTTTAAAATGGTGCTAATAAGATGTTAGCTTTCAAATGTTAAATAAGATCTGATAAGAACTTTTATTGAATAACCCTGAAAGTTACCATTGCTATTTACAACTTCATTTTAGGCGGACTTTTCTGATTTTTTTTTAATTCCTATACATTGACTTCAATGGGTCCGCGTGTGGATTTTTGATTTTTTTTCCGAAAATTTGCAAATCTGCAAGTGGAATGGATTTCAGTGACTTCGGCCATCTCTACCTTCCAATGGAACAATTTTTTCTGGATGATTTAGTTTATTTGCTCAGGTGGCACTATTTATATTTTGGTACCTTTCATGGAATAAATTTTTAATCTATTTAATTTCACAAAGATAACATTAAAGAAACAACTTCTGGATGGATTTTGATACTTGAGATTGATCCCTTCACCATCACAAGCTCATTCATAATGATACATACAAGTATGCAAATAGTGAGACTACATTTTAATCTCCAGTGGGGGAAAAAAAGAGTTTTATTGAAGAACGGGAGGTAAAGGTGCTGTGTCTTACCTCCCATTCTTCAATAAAACCTTCAGGAGCCAGGCTAGAAGATAAGGTACATACCTGACTGCTTGCTCCTCCAGCCTATAGTCTGACAGGTCCCAATGGACCTGTCTTCTATGCGCATCGCAACTGCGCATGCGCATAGAAGACAGAGCTTGTCGGAACCTGTTGGCTCCTTTATGGTTATACATATATGGATTGACAGTGGCTGTGTTGCAGTAATAAACTAGTCAACCTCAAGCGGAGATGCTGTGGGTAGATTTAAAGGATTTAAAGGAAGTGTTCTCTCAGAAATGACATGTTTTAAAAACTTCTGTATAATAAACTCCCCTGTGCCCCCCCATGTATCCCTTTCTTGTGAAAAAATTCTGCTTGTAGCCTCTGCAATCAGCTTGTAAATTTCTGCTGGTTTTTGGTGGGATGATAGTTTGTGTTTATTTGACTGGCAGCGTGTTGGTGACTTTGTCGGTGCCTGTTTGACAGACAGTCAGTCATTGTGTGTTTGTTGCACTGTCTGTGCATGTTTGTGTGAGTCTGTATGTGTATCCCATACTCTGAATTTGAATGATTTCATTTTATTGTTGCAACTTTCTATGCAACAGTTCTTCTAATTTTCATGGATCTCTGTGTACTGCTCATATATTTGAAGATGCAATCTATTCTCTACTGTATATTTTATGAGTATATACCTAGACACCATGGATTTCTGTGTCAATATTAAAGGTTCACAGTTCCACAGTAGCGCAGTTAGGAAATAGATTTTAAAAAATCATTCAAGTTCAATCTTGTATTTTCCCCCTACCCATAGTGCCTGTGCATCACTTTTAGTCTGGCATAGTATAGGTAGCAAACATAGTCATCCAGCACTCACAGCCCTTTCCCCCACCCAAAGTGCCTGTGCATCACTTTCAGTCTGGCATAATGTAGATAACAAGCTTTGTCATCCATCATTCACAGGATTTTCCCCTACCCATAGTGCCTGTGCATCACTTTCAATATGGCATAATGTAGGTAGCAAGCTATGTCATCCATCACGCCCAACCCTTTCCCCTTCTCATAGTGCCTGTGCATCACTTTCAGTATGGCATAATGTAGGTAGCAAGCTATGTCATCCATCACGCACAACCCTTTCCCCTTCTCATAGTGCCTGTGCATCACTTTCAGTCTGGCATAGTGTATATAGTAAACAGTCATCCATCATGCACACCCCTTTCCCCTTGTGTGCCTGTGTCTCGCTTTCCTTACTATGCATTTCATTACTGTGCATAGTATGGAAATTATCTAATATCCAAAAGAGGAATACTGGGAGTTTCTCTAAATAACAATACTAACACCATATGCATTTACTTTTAGACATACTGTAGGTATAAATATGTTTGGTACAGAGCCATAAATTTAACCAACCTTTCCTAGTGCCAAAATGGAAGTGAGAAATAGAATGCCCTCCCACATTCACTACCATTCCCATGTCCCATAATTCTTTGTGTGCAAAAATTAACAAAAATGTCCAATAGTTTTCAACCCCACCCCGTCATCCATAATTTAGGGTAATAAACCTAGCATTAAATCCCCTATCCATACCAGGTCACCCATACAATAAATAAGTCCTCATACTTATATTTAGCCGATTTTAACATTTTGACACTGTGAAATACAACGATTTGCAGAACTTTCTATTTGTTAGATGCTATTAGCTGCACCAATCGCACATGCGAGTTACTATGGAAACCCGACGCTTCGGCATGGTTGGCTGACAGTGCGCTTATAGAGGTCACTGTTCGTGACTGCAGTGGCCTCTCATTGCGCATGAGCGACGGAGCCTGTATAGTCGCGAATTGGAGGAAAGGCTTAGCTGAAGATTCAGGACCAAGACTGGGGAAAGCAGTTACCAGCAAAGATCACTGGGGATAGGAAAATCACACCAACAATCTGAAAAGAGGTAATTGAACTGTGAAATTAATGTGTTCTGCCTATCCAGACTAGTAATTAGCACTGAACTATTCCTTTAAAATGAGTTGTACATAAAAGAAGCTCCTTAAATATCACATAGTAAAAAAAATTCTGCATGTCAAATACACACAAACAATTCCTTCCATGCAAAACCCAACATCACCAATCTAACAGAACAATCTAAAAAACAGACTTAGTTTTTATTTTAGTCATGTATAGTTTAGTCACTTAAAGGGTGATAGCAGAGTACCCTGCTCTATTTTCCACTGTTGCCTGTAATATAAGCAGCAAGTTGTGAAAGATAGCCATATGCACCTGTAGCTGGCAGGTTTCCCATTTGTCCCCTGGTCTGCTCTCTCTTCTTTTCTAACACGTGCACCTATTTTTAAATGACCAACCCTTTCAGGAGAGGAGAGGAGGCATGAGCAGCAAACCAATAATAAAACAATAGTTTATGATCAAAATATCTATAAACAGTTTAAAATGACACTTTAAACACTTCCTTTTGATTATCAACCACCAGGAGTATTGCAGGCTTAATCCTGTACTGTTCTTATGCTTGCTTGCTCTGTATAGCTCCCAAAAAACACTGCACACAGGAATAAGGTTGCTCACATTTACTACAGCAACTAAAAACAATTAAAAACTCTAAAAACCTTGCAGGAACAGTCAAATAGCAGTATGTTACGTTTGCTCCTTTCTTCTATGGTGTGGCTCCTTTTAATTTTGGTGTTGTGGTAAAATAGAAACCACAGTGTGGTTGTTTCAATAATAAAAATCAAATGTTTGGTTTAAATACCCTTGGAGAAAAAATATACATGTAAAGCCAATTGGGAGATGATCCCAGAACAATTATACCAGATTTTACAAAATGGACATACTGTTATCTAAATGCCATTCAATGTATAAAAGCATAGCTGTTAGTTCAAATGTAGCAATACTGCCTTTGTATTTCAGTCACAAATCTGGTACAACACAAACTTATTAGATGGTGGGTTGTAAAGTCATTCAGTGCCTTTCTATATTATATAATTTCTATAGCTTAATACATACAAAATTAAACAATGTCTATATACAGTACTGTAGCAAAGAACAATTTATTACATGGGACAAAATTGCAGTAACCCATAGCAACAAACCAGATTATTTCATTGTCTCATTTCCAGTCGTTAGATCAAAGATGCTTATGGTTTACTGCTATATAAATAAATAAGCCTCATTCTATCACAACAACAGAAAAACACATGATAAACTTACAGTGGGGGGTATAGGATATTACATATAGGAAAGGTGTATATGTATATTTGTACTATCTCAATATTACCATTTAAATGACCATCAATAAATGTATATAAAGTATAGCACTGGCTTAAATAAGGTACAAGATTCCTATTTTAATACGGGATAGTCAAAATAGGAGGTTAAACCACACCCCTGTGTCTGCTTATGTGAATACTGAAAGGAAGTGATAATGTCAGTATAACATCCAATAATGTACGGTTTTTAAAACATGTGGCAGTCATATCCAATCCAAAAAATGTTTATGTATGCTACACAGGATGGGATTTTAATGGACATATACACCAAGGCTCCTTAAATACCACCTCCAGCCTGCAGTGAAAAAAAAAAGTGAAAGTACTGTAGATAGAAATATGTGGTGTGTGCTTCTGATGGGACTGATCTATTTGGTGTGATCCCTTGCACAGTGTGATGTCCTGATTGAATGCAACACATGATCCTGTGTATAAGATCCTGTTAGCACCTGTTGGGAGGACAGATTATTAGACTGACAATTTACCTTATTGAGACAAACTCTGAGACAACACATAATTGAACACCAACTTACAAGGACACACAAAGGTCAATATTCGAGTGGTGCACCATAGGCAGGGACTATTCCTTTATTGCACATGATATGTGGGGAAACTTTTAATGTTTTGTTATTAAATCATTGCAATACTTACTCTTAAATGTAATTAAAGCTGGTTTATCTTGTTTAAAGAAAGTAAGTGCACTGTGTGCACTGTCTGCTTTGTACCAGACCACCCGAGTAACCTACTGTGTGTCATGCTACCCATAATCCTTCCATAAAGCAGTGATCTGGTACAAATTGGTGGTAGCAGTGCTGGTAATACCATTTATTCTCCCTGTTTTCTCTGTATATTTGTTCTCTGTATTAAGCTATGGAGGCTGCTACTGATAGTATTGATTTAAATTCTCCTGTCCTTGTACCTGCAGATGAAATGCCCCAATTAGACTCAGTAGCTCTACCAGACCCAATTGCCAAACCTATTTTTTAACCTGATACATTTGATGGGGTAACTAGGGAGTGTACTGATTGGCTAGAACAATTGGAATTCGCAGCCACTATTAATGGTTGGGATGAAGGTGCTCACTTGCAAGTCCTTAGCCTTTTGCTTATTGGTAAAGCTAGGCAGGTATACCAAGGACTTAATAGTAAAATAAAAAGCAGTTATCAGTTATTAAAAAGTCTGAAGCAAGTTTTTCAGCTAGATCTGTATGAAAGAGGATATAAAGGATAATACTTTGAATGTTTCTTTAGGTAACCTGGAAGGAAGAAATATGTGTTTATATGTTAGATTATTAGGTCAATGCTATTATAATAATGAGACTGTGAGGTACTTTCTGTTATTAGAAGGCTCTATTTCATTTTATACTCTGTGGGGAGCTTTTAGCTCCTTTAACTTCACCTCTCCCTAATCTATACGGCTAATCAGTATCCTGTGTCCTGTATCCAAGTCCTAACCCCATAACAACTGTAAATCTGGAATTTGCTGTGGTAATTACTAATAAGTATGAAAATAGCATGTTAATCTGGATCCTGTTTAGGGTCACAGGTCACCCAATTGTGCTGGTTCGTTTTAACTGCACATTGTGTCAAGATTGTCTGGGTCTATTCTCAGACCTGCAGGTTTATTACACATAGACCTCCTGGATTCTATCTGGCATTTAGGAGTAATAGGAAAGGGAGGGGAAGTTTGGTAAGGTTCATGACTCCTACTGCCTGAAGTGACCTTAATAATCCTTCCCTAGGCCAATAGTGTAATAGTTATGGATGTTAGGGAAGGGCAGATGGATCACTTGCATATTCAAACCCATAGGTAGGAATCGCTAAAGCACGAAAAATTGCTTTATTCTAGTTATGAAAACTATTTTTTTCCTGCATTCTGTGCAACCAGAGAATGCTGGGAGTTAGCCAATGGACATAAAGGAGAAACTTACTGCTAACAGAGAATGCTGGGAGTTGTCGTTTTCAAACATGTGAAAGGTCAGTGATAAATACGTGTTTATATGTTAGATTATTAGGGAAATGCTATTTTAATAACATGAGTCTGTGAGGTACCTTCTGTTTTATGAAGACTCTTATTTAATTTTATACTTATACTCTCTGTGGAGCGTTTAGCGCCTTTAACCTCACTTCATCTTAATCTATAAAGCTAATCAGTATCCTGTGCTTTCAAGTCGATACATAAGCAGCTATAAATGTGGAACTGGTGAATACAAATAAGTATGAACATAGCATGTTTATCTGGATCCTGTTTAGGGTCTTAGGTCACCCAATGGAGCTGTTTAGTTTGAACCACACAGTGTGGCAGGATTGTCTGCGTCTATTCTCTGACCTGCAGGTTTATCCTATTTGGTTCCCCTGGATGCTGGTGACTAAGAAACAGTTTAAAATATACCTGTGTAAAAATTCCCCTGGATGCTGATGACTAAGTAACAGTTTAAAATATACCTGTGTAAAAATTTTATATCACTGCATCCACACATATCAAAACATACACACACATCATTAGCCCAATAGGCACACTTTTGCTAGTATATATATATCCCAACTGCTCAAAATCAAAGACCCTTTGCACATAATGGTAAATGCTACTTGCATGTCCCTAACAGCGTTGGAAGGTTTTGAACAATTCCTTTCTGTGATTTTATTTTTTAACACCGCAGCATGGCACGTCTATTACATTACCTTAACATTTCAAGATATATATGTTAGTTTCTGTCCCTGCTGTGAATAATTTCTTGAATTAATAAAACCATTCAAAACCATTCTGTTCGTTTAAATAACAAAACTTATTTATTGCATCACATAGCCAGCGTAGCAATAAGCTTCTACTGCCATTTTCTTGGAGTTATGTTTAGAATTTCATGAGCCATTTCTCAAACTCTCCTCTAAGTTACAGAGATCCCATGCAAGGACTATAAGAGGGATTACAAAAATTACAACTTTCAGCATTCATTGGTTGCATTCACAACCAAGAAGCGCTGGAATTTGTAGTTTTCAAAACATGTGGAGGGCTACAGGTTGGATGCATTCGCAACCAAAGTATGCTGGCAATTGTAGTTTTCAAACATCTGAAGGGACACAGGTTAGACATCCATGGACTATAATCATACTTCTATTTAGCCACTGATCTGATCTTTATTCCTTTTCAGAAAGCAGATTTGGCTGTTGCTGGTCTCACCATTACAGCAGAAAGAGAAAAAGTGATTGATTTCTCTAAACCATTCATGACATTAGGAATCAGTATCTTGTACCGTGTTCATATGGTAAGACTTTACCTTACATATATTAGCATATTTATATCAATATTTGGAAGCATATGTACACTGATTACATATAATAATGAGGTCTGCAAACCAACATGCGCTTTTTGTGTGTGATTGCATCGTGTAATACAAACAAGCCCTCAATATAAAGCAGCCTAAAAAAATTCTAGAATCACAATTTCCCCTTGAAATCAGCAGCAGTGTGTGGGGGCTGTAAACGTATTACTGACCGACCTACCAATGACCTCTCTCTTTTAGCACGACTGGTCAATCATAGGCAAGAAGTATAAGAGCCAGGTAACAATGCTAAAACAGCAGTCAGTGTATTGCCACACATTTCTGTTCACGTGTCCATTATTTTAATGTGATCTGCACTAAAAAATGGAGCGCATGTGCATTTAGAAAAATGGAGCTCAGCATAATGCATTTAGTGACTGATGCAATAAGAGGTATAAAAGTTTGCCAGTGCTATTAATTTGCACCAACCAATCAGACATTAGCTCTTTACTGGGTTACTGCAGTTAGATAACATTTGATTGGTTGCTGCAGATTTTTACTGCATCAGCTCCTTTGTGTGGCACAATATAATTGCAACTGAGTGCTTCCTCTAATTTGATACCTGTGGTTTGCATTGCACTTGAACTTTATACAACTTTTATTTAACTGGTCCAATTTACCATGTGGTATTTACACTGTATGGGATAGTTCATCTTCTAATATGCCCTTGATTTTTAAGGATAATGCCAAATTCTGTTTGCCCTGTTATTTTGTGGGCACAACTTGACCCTTACTGTCTACTAGTTACAATAGTGGCAGCCTTTGAATCCCTTATAAGGATGGCAATGTTTTCGATATCCATCTCTGTCTGTAATGCATGTTACAATCATTATCCCCAATGAAATGAGGAATATTTCAGGCAGAACCTCTGCCAGCATCAGCTTGACTTAAGTTCCCAACATATTCATCACAATCTCTATGGCCATTCTGTCAGATAAAACCCAAACTGGCAGCTTTAAATGCCTCTGTCATTTTTCTTCTCTATCTCATGCATTGTAAAATAATCAGTTATGGATTTCTGCCACCACTACTCCCTAATTGGGGGCCTTGTGTGCTGAGCATGACAGAGTAATCCTTTCAATCGACTTTAATGGATGATTTTGAAAGAGAGAAGCTGATTGTAGAGAATCCAACACTTTTAGAAATATACATGAGGGAAATGGACTTTTAACTCTTTTTCAAGGGTAGATGCTTAAAAGCATCTACCTCTAAAGCGTTTTAAGCAGACTTGCTGAATGGAACTTAATGAGATTTCCAGAAAAATGAATGGATTGTAATAGTACATTAGGAATCCTGGGTTTACATGTAGCTCTCAGAGTGCATGTATGGACCGTCAAAACCCAGTACTAGACACACCTATATGCATTGCAGCTATTTGCTGTCATTTTCAGACACAGATGATGCTGCTTGTTTTATGTTACAACATTGCACATTCATTCTTAAAATGACTACTATGTGTTTTATTGCAGGGAAGGAAACCTGGCTATTTCTCCTTCTTAGATCCCTTCTCTCCTGGTGTGTGGCTTTTCATGCTTCTCGCCTATTTAGCTGTCAGCTGTGTGCTGTTCCTTGTAGCTCGGTAATTTTTTTTCTTCTTTACATTATATTGGCTTTTTGTCGCCATCTAGTGTGCATCTAATAAAAAACATGCAAAAGAAAATCCCAATGAATAACACACTGACACTAACTAATGACTTTTGAATGACTTTTGTGGGTGGAAGCTGTAGTGCTACAGATGAAGCAAAAGGAGAACATACTAATTCCTTTTGGTGACATGTTACATTCGATTAAACTTTCAATCCAACAAATGGAAAACTGTCTGTAATGCCACTCCCGTGATGTTTCCTTGCCAGATAAGCTGCAAGTGTATGGGCAACTTAAGAACCTGTTTCTTGAAACTGAGGACAATTTATATATAGCAACCTATTTAACAATATGATTTTATTAAATCTTGTATATGTGTAAACTGACGTTAATAACATTAACATATAAATATGATCATGATTTTAAAAAATGATCAAAAGAGCATCATCCAAGAGGTTATGTGAAAATAATTCTGACTTATTAAAAGCCAAGCATGCGTGATTTGCTGAATAATGATGAGATACTAATTGGCTGTCATGGAACAGTTTTACTACAGTGCTTATATTCCACTGATAAGAATTTTCCTATTGTAATTAAGAACATGGGAAGGCACTTGAAAACCTTGGCAAATACCTTCTAGCTATGTTGAAGGTGATAATGAGGAAATACTAAGAGCTCATTATTTTAAATATCCTTTTCATTTCATGACAACCTCAATAAGAATTAGCATCAGACTAAAAAAAGTACAAAAATGTACATTCAGTTTTTTTATACAACTAACAACCAATAATGCCTTTTAGCATTTCCTCTTTGGTTAGAGATAACAATTATTAACAGAGAAAATAAATATTTCTAAAGTGTTTCCCTTTTCTACTTAGCCCAAGTGTACAGTTTGCAGAAGGCCTATATTAAAGTAGAGCTAACGGTCTAATCATATTGTAAAGCTTTTCTCCCCAGAACACCTATACATTGTAAGATACTTCTCTAGTAAGTTGCATTTACTTACAAGTAGGAAGTAGATTCTGTAACTAAGAAGGGTCCCATGTTGTTGCTAGTACAACCCACAGCCCATTTAGTCTTCCTAAAGCCTTGAGAGCATGCACCTATGCACCTATTGATACATTATTACTTAGTACGGCACCATCTTGAAGCAGGGTGGATAAAAATCAATTTTTAAAAAAAAAAAAATCTGATTTTTTTTTTATTTAAATCTATTTTTTAAATAAAATGCTTTATGAGGAAAATATAATACCATCCAAAGGTTATTCCATCATGAAATAAAGATTATTTTTTTAATTATGTAGAATAAGGCTGCAAATGTTTTTTGGTAAATAAATTCCATTAATCCATTCACAATGTCATGCTCTTCCACAGATTTTTTTTAAAGATTATTGGGTAGTTTCTCTGCCTACAAGATATTATCAGAGATGCTTGGTTTAGTTTTACAGTTCTCAAAACTGAATTTGACTCAGCAGAGATCACATGCCTCTTCATCACAGCAAAAATGTTATAACATGAACAGAGTTGAGAAAAATTCCTTAATCTTATTGTTCTACAGTCTAAGTTTCTTAAAATATATATATTTTGTTTGGCCAAATTAGTTTACAAACATAGATGTTTGTTTAAGCAAATAACATATGCTGTAATGTTATTTATTCAGTTGAGTAAATCTATTTAAATTGTTATTGTTCTAAAAATCTTCATCTACTTGCATATTAAAGTTATACCAGCAAGAATTAGTCTTTATGTAGAAAACTATGATCAAGCCTTACTGACTAGTGATTTAAATAAGTTTGATTTAAATCAAATCCACCTGCCTTAAAGTAATTAAAACATCAGTTCAGATAGCTTACCCTCTAGGCACTATGCATACGATATGTATTATCAGAGGGTAAGGTATCTGAACTGACGTTTCAATTAATTTAAGGTGGTGCCGTACTAAGTAATAATGTATGTATAGAGGTGTTTGAGGCAGCTCCTTACTAAAAACTTTTTCACTACTTTTTAATAATTGTGCACCTATTGACCATGCCCCCTGGCCCCAGTCACTGTCTCTATTTTCTGTAAAGATGTCTCCCCACCAATATGAAAGACCCTTAATAGGACTTTGAAAGCTGCAAAATAGTCAATTGATTTTATTTTTTACTTTTACTTACATCTTAGCAAAAAAAAGTTTCTAAATGTACCTGTTGTCATTGTGTATGCTGTAGTAGCCTACCAGTCTAAAAACACAAAGAAACACACAACCCATGAGGTCACAATTTCAAATCCCCAAAATTGTATGTTTCCTTTTTCCTCAAAGTTTGATAGGAAATAATACTATGGTTTTGTTATTTTTTAAATGCAAAGGAATTTGTGGAGGAACAGTGCTTTTGAACACTGTATTGGGAAGTAGCACAGCTGAACCAATGCAGTTCTGTTTTGGTTTAGTTTTGCGCTACATACTATGCAGAATGGCACTGTGGGAGTGAGGGCAGGTAAGAAGCCCTGGAATTAGATATCACACTGACCCTTAAATATCTTCAAAAAAGTTCACAGTGACATTTTTAGATATCTCTAGGAAGACATTTTACTGCAGCTATTATAAAGGTTGTCTGTTACCCAATAATGTACATTTTTTTTCAATTCTTTAAATGCTATAGCAGAATCAACATAGGTGGTATCATGTAGTATTACACGGTAAGCAGATTTATAAATATTCAACCGCATCAAACCAAATAGCTGCATTTTTAGTCATGCATGACATCAAAAGTAAAATCTACTTTTACTGCTGTAAAGCAAAGATTTACTATTTGGCAAGCTGATGGTTTTATTACACCATTACTCCTAGGTAAAAAATGCCTTAGATATGTTTAAATTGGCATTCCTATAAATAATTAGTTGCAAAGATATTTTGGGTTTAAATGGCAATTGTCCATCAAGCCTTCAATGCAAATTCCAAACATGACAAATCCAACAGTCAGAAAAAATAGTAATCTTAAATAACTGTACCACTGTAGATTCTGCTGGTTCTAGAATAAATCAAAGTCTCCATTATAGCAATTTAGTGCCATCACAATGCTATCAGAAAGAGTGTACCTCAACATTGCTTGAGAAAAATAATGCATTTCCTCGGGTCTAAAAAAGGGTGGCCTCTTTTTACACTTATGTGAAAAAATGCAAGTACCTTTTTCCCACAGAGTAGTATGAGAACCTTTGATGCCTTATCAAACTACTTAGAAGGCTTGCCATTTAAATCATATTGATTCCAAAATATTCTGTGAAAAAAAATACTAAGAATCATCTAGTGTCATAAAATAAAACACAGATGTACAACGAGGAAAGGAATTTAATAAAAAAAGAAGGATTATTTTTCATATTTTATTGTTCAATTTAAAGGCTTGTATGTTCTAGAAGCTTTAATCCATCTTTAATATTTCATAGCTGTTAGTTCAAAGAAACGTCATGGAATGATACAATCAGTAACAGAACATTACTTTAATGCCTCCCAGCAATGAAATGAATTACAACCATGACTATGAAAAAGCAAAGAACACAACTTATGAGATAATAATGAGACGATAATTGGCTGCTCGAGAAGATACATGCCAATATGTACTTTCTTATTAATAATGGTAATTTGTGTAGATCAACTTGTAATTAATGTACCATTGTTACAACGGGATAATGTTTAAATTAAAGCAAACTTTATGCTTTTGAAAACCAGCAATAAAAATATGGTATACTTTACCTAATTGTCCAAATTTGATCATTTTTGTTTTTATAGATTAACTCCATATGAATGGTACAGTCCTCATCCATGTGCGCAGGGAAGGTGCAACCTCCTTGTGAATCAGTATTCCCTTGGGAACAGTCTTTGGTTTCCTGTTGGAGGTTTTATGCAACAGGGATCTACAATTGCACCCAGGGCTCTCTCTACACGATGCGTCAGTGGTGTCTGGTAAGTCAATGTTTGGGTTTTGCATAAAATTGCATTATATTCCAAATCTGCAACAGAATTGCATTTATAGAACATTTTAGTAATATGTTCAAAATGTAATGAAAACTGCATAGTAATAAACTAAATACCATGCCTAATTAGAGTTTACTTGGATTTCTCTAATGCCTTGCCAATTTGTATTGAACATTTTTGTGTACAAGATCAAAGCAATGTATAGCATTCTCATTAACATAACAACCTGACATCAGTGTTTTTATCTTTTTCTCTGGTGTAGGTGGGCATTTACACTGATCATTATCTCATCATATACAGCAAACCTTGCTGCATTTCTCACTGTGCAAAGAATGGACGTGCCCATTGAGTCAGTAGATGACCTGGCAGACCAAACAACAATTGAATATGGTACAATTCATGGAGGCTCCACCATGACCTTCTTTCAAGTAAATGTCTTCTTATAGATGGCTATTAGCTTCCATGGAAGCATTCTTTATAAGAATACACAATGCACTTCTATATTGATTGAACTATAGATTGAATTTCAGAGAAATAAGGAAATTCTGACTAAGAGTCTATTTAAAAATGTTACATTGTGTGTGAAAAACATGGACTTAAGTATCTAATAGGTTACATTTTCAAATGTTTATATTTATAGCCATAACAAATGTCCAAATGTAGTATAATACAAAGCTTGAGTCTGTTTTTGAGAGCTTAAAGTAGATCAGAAGGCTTGGAAAAAAAACAGAGAAAAAAAATCTATACTTCATTAATCATCAGCCCTTGGGGTTTCTCCCTGAAACAAAAATGAGTTGTATGCTCCTGTTTTTCTTCACTTTTCATTTGTAGGGTAGTGCATGCTTCTTGTTTGCTAGATCAAAATATTGTGCATTTTGTGCAATATCTAATTACATATGTTCAATATTTTGTTTTCAACACATTTAATCTGGTTCCCAGGATACAGCTTGTCAATTTAGAAACACATGTTTGTAGAAGTAACTGCTGACATTCTATAACAGAAGAATGTTGAATCTATACCTCTCTTTATACAAGGCAATATCTTGATAGCTAGAACTGTTGCTGTCTGGCACTGTATGCTACAGTAAAGTCTGTTATCTGCTAGGTGTAAGCTGTTTTTTGGAAAAGAGCAGACAAGAAACTGTAATTGGTGCAGACATGAGGCTGGATATATAAATGAACACACTAGTTGAGTATATCAAAAAAGAGAGGGAGACAGAATTCCCATAAATGGCACTCTACCTGTGATCCCCATAATATATATACTATTAATATTGTAGATTTGCAGTCATATTTAATATTAGTAGTATATTTATTATGGCGATCACAGGTAGAGTGCCATTTACGAGTGTCTTTTAGTGGGAATTCTGTCCCCCTCTTTTTTTTTGATATAGCATTGTTGCAACTCGTGGCACTATTCGAATTTTTGATACGTCCTACCTACCCATTTCCTACATGGTGGAGCAGCCATAGATATACGTTTGAGTAGCAGTATTGTCAGCTGTTCCTTCTACTAAGTGATACACCATTTGATTTAGATTAACATAACCAATATATTATTCGTAGTTTTATCCTTTACATCCCCTTTAATATAGATCTTTATGAAAAGTTGTATTTCATACAATTTATGGTTGTACATAACATTTAAATTAATTGCTCTCATGCAGCTTTCCTCAAAATATTGGTTGAAAAAAAGCATATGAAATCCAATAGAAGTTTAAATTATCTAGCATTTGCCTGTCTTTGGGCATTTGGGTCTCAATTCATCAAACTCACGAAAAGGATGAGTGGAAATATACAAAGAAAATACACTTAAGCTTGTGTGGGTTTTTTTGCCTTACGTCGCCTATATCCATCAAGATAAGTTGTCAGTTCTCACTAAGTTTTATACTGTAAAGCCCAGTATTTATTTGCTAGACATGTTATTGCTACTTCTATTAAAGTAATCATTTGGGGGATTTTGCATTTATATTTGTGCCCCCATCCTTCTCTCTTTATTAAAACTGCCCTTAACCATTTGATTTACTCAGAGTGAAGACCAAGCAAGGTCCTCACCCCTTGGATTATTTTGGATCCTTGGCAATACTTTCCCCCTGAGGGTGTGCCATGGTCATTGTTTAGCTTTAGGTTTAGTAGAGATCATTTGACTGGGACAAAGTAATTTCCGCAGATTCTGAAGAAAGCGCAGAGAGGCAAGCGGTATTTTGCCTCATAAGTTTAACTTTTGTTTAGACACAAACAAGTCACTTTTGTGTAATGGTAAATTGAGGGGTTAATATTTTACACATTTGTTGCGTAGGAGCTGGAGATTTTAGTCAAATACTTCCCATCAGATTAATAATTGTAATTCATTTAGAAATGAAGCAGAGGTTTATGGGCAAAGAAGAAAACTAATTCTCAGCAAGGTCACAGTCCAAATAACTGGATATTGAGGTTTAACAAAATACATGGCTGAGCAAAATCTACTTACACACAAGAATTCTTTCAAAGGAGATAACTGACATGGTCAGTAGCAAGCAGTGATAGGAATAAATGTTGTTTATAGATGTTTAGGAGAAAAGCACAGATTAAAAGGAAGAAAAAGCAGGATGGGGGTAATAAAACACATAAGACTGTATAAACTGCAACTTGGAAAACACAAAAATGCATAAAAATAATACATTAATAAAAGAGGATATGCAAGACAAAGAACAAGACATATGCAAAGAAACGAATTGGTATAATTACAGGAACAGTCAAATTAATTAGAAGTGCTATTATGTCTGGTTCACTTTTTATAATTGTTTGCATGCGAGTTGTAGTTTACAAACATCTGGAGGGCCACAGGATACATATCTGATCCAAAAGCACAAAATCCCATAGTATTTCTAATATTGTATTTCACAGGGCCCCATGCAGGCCTAATCATTCTCTGCTCCCTATTGCAGGGTGGAAGAAAATGTCATATACTGTATATTGGTGAAATATCTGCTTAAAAATTAATTTAAAGGGTATGTAAACTGACAAAAAATGTTTGATGCATCTCAATGTGTGTGTTGCTGCATGCCTTCAATCCAGCACTTGTTTTGCTCAGGCTAAGAATTCCCCCTCCAACTCATAACTGACAACCCCTTTATCAGGCATAACTTACCTTGAGGGCAAGCATGCACAGTTATCAGTGTGAGCCAACACTGGGAAAGGGAATGTACCAGAAGGGATTTCAAGGGACACTAAACCGGAAAAAAAAAACTTGCCTTTATCTTTTTCTATATTGTTGTGCTGTCAGGAAGTTGATCCCTTTTTGCTCTCAGTGCTTCCTGTTCAGCTCACTCCTAGTTAGTATGCATATCTCCTCTCTATGTATCCACCCCTCCCAAAACTGAGGCACAAATGGAGTGTGGAGCATGTGCAATGGAGATGATCTGTGCCCCACTACAGCCCACTAAAACTCCCAGAGGTAAAAAAACAAGGGATAGGAAGGTCCGAGAAGGTCTGATCGATGGTAATTAATCCTCATTACTGTGTGATTTGCCCCAGTTTACAGGTCCTGCACATTCCAACTATCACCCCTAAATGTAGACTACAGGAGTGTTTATCATAATAAGGCATTTGATTAACAGCTAAAAAGCGAAATGCTTCAGATTCGAAATCTAAGAAAAAAGATCAAGAAAAAAAAGTCACAGTGGTGGTTGGGAAGACTTATGGTTTCTAGTAATGGGCAATTTAAAAAAAATTGAGTTTATATACCCTTTAAATCGTGTTCTTGTGACTGTAAGAATTGCATTTGTTGAATGTATAACTAAGCTAATAAAGGCTCATAACAGAATATTTCGAAACAGTGTAGAGCAGGAATAGGCAACTAGTAGCCTACCTGGTGTTCGAAAACTAACAGTATTCCACTTTAAACTCGGAAAAAGCAAGGCTAGTCAGGAATTCTGGGAGAAGTAGATTTTGAACATTTGGAAAGCTGCTGGTTGTCTATCCCTGGTGAAGAGTCTGTTGCTGACAGTAAATGAAGACTTAGGCTGGGTAAATGCCAGCAGACATTTCTGGCCAAACAACCGTAGATCGGTCGGAAATATCTAATGGTGTGGAGCAGCCGGCTGAATCAGATGAACGGGTCCATTGGTAAATCACGGGCGATTGTGACAATCATTTGTCCCATCCGAGTGTTCATTTGCAGCAAACTCTCAGTTGGGACAAATAATAAACTGTGTGTACTCAGACTTCGTTTTATACAGAATACCTAATACCTCATATTTTTTCTTTTTCTAACCAGAATTCTCGATATCAAACTTATCAACGAATGTGGAATTATATGCACTCAAAGCAGCCTAGTGTGTTTGTCAAAAGTACAGAAGAAGGAATAGCTCGAGTGTTAAACTCCAATTATGCCTTTCTTCTGGAGTCTACTATGAATGAGTATTATCGACAACGTAATTGCAATCTTACTCAAGTTGGGGGTTTGCTGGATACTAAGGGCTATGGCATTGGCATGCCAGTAGGTAAGGTCTCCCAGATATTAATAACAACTAAAACTAAAATGTTATAATTATTGTAATGATTAACAAGAGAATATCGTAGTTGAAGATAATTTATAAATATACTGTCCCCTGGTTTCATTCTGTTCAGAGATCCTATAAGGCTGTTAAAGAAATATGTAAATCTTCAACCCTTTTTTGATATAAAATAGCTTATCTGACTATTGGTTACAAAAAACTCTGTGTTTTTGGTTTTCAATATTTACAATATATAGCTCCTACTTTTTTGATCATAAATCTTAAACGGAATGTTCACCCTCAAAACAAAATGTTGGTCAATTTTCAGCTACCTCCCTCTAACCCCAACTGATATATTTTGCACTTTATTACCTGCATTACTAACCAGATATTTAAGGATTATTGTTGTTCCCATTCTGGCAGAGTAAGCTAGCCCTCCCTACATGCAGTCAATGAAGGCTGTGACAGTAGTTGGGGTGGCGGGCAGATAACTGACAAGTCACTAGCTTTCTGTTTCATGGGTGGATTATTATTATTTAATATTATTATCCTTTCCTATATGTTTTAAGGCTCTGCCTTTGGATAAACATAGGTGATTACTTCTACAATGTGTTGAATGATAACAAAATTGGTAGAATGACTGTTTTATCATAAAAATAATCATGTACAGGGAAATCTTGGCTTCTAAATGCAAACTAAAACAGGATTCCTTATTTTTTAAGAGTCCATCCATTTTTGTCATTGCTCTTAGAATCTCATTTTTGTAGAAGTTTTACAACTGAGCAGGTTTGGGGTGTCTAACCTGTTGTTTTTCCTCAAATTGTAAGTGTGATCTGGTAGAGTCAAATAATTGATCTATGAGCACATAATTTCAACATATAAAGCGTATGGTTTTAAGATACTATTTCTTTTACACAATCAAATGTTCAGCCCTCTATCCAAACAGCATTTTCAAGATGGTAATTATGTGTTAAAACTGACCTGCTATCTCTGCCTTATGCTTGCTCTTACAGCTATATATTTTATTTATCCAACATCCATTACATGTCAGAGAAATTTCTATGTAACATGCAATTAAGGAGATGGTCAATGCAAAGAATGATTTCAGGGAGTATTCATCTATCAACACAGCCTATGGGATTTTAAGACAAATTTATCATAGGCACTGCAGGCAAAATACACTAATTTTTTTTTTCATTTTTGCATTACTGAAGGCACTAGTTTTAATGAATTACACCTACTGTATAACAGAAAACTTAGCATGACAATAAACCAGCAGGGAGATGTAATAAAAGTTCTTATCGTTAAAAATGATGCTAATTTTGCCCCAGCCAATCAGATGTTAGCTTTCAAATGGTAAATAAAATCTGATTGGTTGGGGCAAAATTATCACCATTTTTAACAAAAAGAACTTTTACTACATCTCCCTGTATGTATATAACCATGGCTGTCCTTTCAGAAATGTTTTAGGTTACATCCTGACCATCTCTGACCTGACCATCAAAAAAAATTATAGTAACCCAAATCATGATGAGTCCATATCCCAAAAGAAGTATCCACGCACTGCAAACTGTTAACAGTCCGAACACACAAAATTCTACCGCACAAATAATGATATTAATGCATCCCCTAAAGGCATGATATCAGTTGAGACATTAGAAATCATCCAGGAGGGGTAATTTCTCAAAAGTCCCATGTAATAATCCAAAATATTGACTCATCATTTCTCAAAATGATCATAAACCGGAATTAATTCAACAAATATTAACACTTAAACACTTGTTTTTAATAAGAGTTTATGAAAACACATTTCCCGAAAGGTGCGATTGATATTACCAGGCGATTGTGACGTATAATATAGATCATCTGAAATCTTTGCCAATCCCAATAAAGAAATCGGTTTGATTTTCACCACAACTCTTCCACAATAGTGTTTTTAAAGGGTGAATTTACTTCAAATAAATCTACATATTTAACCCACTTTAAAAATCAGTGATGTTTATATGCATTTCCTTATATGGAATACTACAGTTGCTCTATATTTTAGGTCTGGGTGGCGTTAGTTTTTTATGTTGATAATTAACCTAAGAATTGCAGTAATTAAAAAAAATGGTAACTGCCAGAAAATAAGTTAAAGGGTGGTAATACTGTAACCATTTTTAGTAAGCATAAAACATAAAATATAGCATAAAATAAAATATAGACAATATAAGAGCAATTTATCAGGAGAATTTAGCTCTTTGAAAAGCATACATTTTTTTGACAATTATATTTCCTTTAGGCTCTGCTTTCCGTGATGAGTTTGACCTTGCGATCCTTCAATTGCAAGAAAACAATTGTCTAGAAGACCTGAAGCGGAAATGGTGGGATGGAGGAAAATGTCCAAAGGAGGAGGATCACAGAGCAAAAGGTAATACTATCCAGTCATCTCAAATACATACAGTAATTCACTCATGTGAAATGTATGACTTTTTCCTTTTAATATGAACCAAATGATTTGTATTCCTCGCTGATATTCATATTATGGTTTAAAGATGGCCATAGGCTTTCTGGACTGAATATCAGGATTTAGATTTCTTCTTTTACATGCAGAACAAAAATGTTAACTTTCATACAATGTACTAGAGCAGAACAGGAATGTGTAATTTAATTTGATTTGACTTGTCTTTTTTAATAATTCCAATGGCTCTCTGTAGTACAATGTTTCATAAGCCAATGTGCATAACAGGCTATAATTGCCTTATCTACTCCTAAGTGATATGTCAAATTACATTATCATTAAGACTCGCTTCACCTTGTGATAGCTAGATAGTTTTAACTCTTTGCTTGTTACAAGCATGAAAAGAGCATTGTATTATTAGTGCCCAATTGAAATTCCATTTACCAATAGTCTATACAGTTCCTATATATCTCTACGATTCCAGCATAAATATTTCTTCTAAAATACATGCTAACACGTTGTTACTTTATAATTATTTTAAATCCCTATAATCCACATGTATTCCACAAGTATTCGGATGTTTCATATGTCTAATAACTAACAACAAAACAAATGCTACTGGTTAATAATATCTGTAACACTTCGCAACCTACTCCAGTGTTCCCATTGCGTGTGTTACTATATAAACTAATATGTTTCAACATTTTATTTTTATTAACTCTCATATGGACTCTATATTTAAACATAACTGTTAATAATTTTGGGCCCAAACATAATTAAAGTGGGAGCTTATCAATTATAAAACTCACACGCACTCACAGGACTGATATCAAAACTATAATTAATTCACCATAGTGTATTAACATGTTTCTGCCCTCTAAGGGGCCATCATCAGGATGCCAACCCCTAACAACACCAATACCCCCCCAAAATGAGCAAATATACACTTACTAGTAAAAAACAAAATAGGCAGACCGTAAGATGTCAGTTCTAGAATTATGTCTAATTAGGTGCGCGTGCATTCCACTTTGGAGAGCAAGGCTGGCGATGCCAGCTCTTCTGCTAAATTCTTACCCGGAAGTGTACCACCCCCTATCTCCCATGCTATCTGTAGCGTTCGATTTCACTATACCTCGAATGTAGTCTTCGATTTTGGTAACCCTTGAATGTAGCATTCGGTAACCCTAGAATGTATTTTTCAATAAACCTCGAATGTGGCATTAGATTTTGGTATCCCTCGAATATAGCCAAAACTTAAACAAGTTTTGGTGATAAGTTCATGTTCCCCAGACAATTTCCCAGGTGCCACAGTCATTTAGAGTTACCATTGCTACTTTATCTGTATTTTATCCAAACTTTTCAAGGCCTAGTGTAACACAATGTAACTGTGTTCTATTTAAATACATTTTATAGAGTGCTGTACAATCTGGACTTTTTTTCATATAAATGTGTATAAGCTGTGTGAATTGTAAAATTGTTAGATGCAGAAAGAGTACAATGAAAAAATAGAACAGAAGATGATTGAAAATAAAAATGGATCTTTTGACCCAGTGATATTACAACGAATAAAGCAATCATGTTCCTGAGACTAAAGTAACCTCAGGTGCAAAAGCAGAGCTGAAATAGTCAATAAATTTTCAAATAATTTGATAGAATGTTACAGTTTTATAATAGCTTTGAAAACACCTCTGTAGGTCACAGTGCATTGTAAACAAGGCTATTAACAATCATGACTACCAAATGTGTCACATTACTATCCCAATAAGATTTTTTACAAGCTTTAACGATCTCTAGGTCACAAAGCAGCAAAAGGACATTTCTTTTTTTCCCCAAAAGCAAAACAAAACTACAAAGATTCTTTATTAAATTTTTCCATATATTTAAAAACAAAAGTATTTTGTTCAAACACAAAACGTGACTAATTATAGAACCAGACCAGAGTATGCTTATGTTGATTTCCTATTTAGTAATTGTTGTAGTAAATATAAAATATGTGATTGTTACAAGTTTCAATACAGAACCAATTAAAATTTTGCTTGTGAAGGCTCTTATTCATCCATGCCATGGTATATCTGTGGAATTCAGTTTGATCAAGTGGACTTTAGGTTTTGAAGATATTTTGCTAGTCATCCGACTGGCTTTCTCAATTCAGAATGACTTGTACAAGAATCTGATGGCAATAAATACCCTGAAATATGTCCCAAGAAAAAATCCTCACCAGCAAAACAGAACTCAACCCATAACAGGTATTTTCCTTACTGAGATTTTGCGTGAACACCGCCTATTTCAAATATAAAAAGAAGTTCTACAAGCAAATAATGGATTTTTCATGTGATCTCCAGTTTCACCCATTGTGGCAAACCTTAACACGGAGAAAGAAGAAATAAAGGGCCTCATAATCCAGAGCCATAATTGCTCCAGGTAAATCTCCCTACATGAATTCACTATCGCTGTTTGTGGGCATTAAAATCTTGTGCTAAATGTAATCCGTGCAGCCGGTGCAAAGATGTTTAAAGGAAAGTTAAAGTAGAACTAAACTTAATTTTTTTTTTATCCTAAAGTGAAAACTTTTCTCCCCAGTATAACTATACATTGAAAGATTTTTCTCTATTTATTTGCATTTAGTAGATATAAGTAACAGATTCTGTAACAAAGGAGGATTCCATATTGTTGCCAGTACAACTCATAGCCCATGTTGGCTTCAAAGAGCCAGGCCCCCTGACCCCAGGATTTACTCTCTATGCACAGTGTTTCTAGCGAAAGATAAACGGGATTATTCAATAAAAGTTCTTATTGTTTAAAATGGTGCCAATTTTGCCCCAACCAATCAGTTGTTATTCAAATGTTACATAATTTCTGATTGGCTGGGGCAAAATTAGCACCATTTTAAATGATAAGAACTTATATTGAATCTCCCTGAAGGTTTCTAAATGTACCAGTGAGTTGCTGGTGGCACCACATGTAAATGCTGTGTTCTTAGGAACAAACAGACCAAGACCAAGTTCTAATCCCCTAGTTTACTTATGAAAGAATATACCATAGTCCACTGCCTGAGTTTATTGCTTTTTTTTGTTTGTTTGTTTGTATCCATGTTTTCTAAAAAAAAGTATAAAGTTTTTACATATGTACAAACTTTATATATAGCAGCTCTGTTGTTTATTTTTACCAACCAGTCTTTCACTAGCAATACAAAATAGTGAACTGATTTTACTGACATTTACTGAAATGTACTTTTATCTATTGCAAGTTCATTGGTGGTGTGTTCTGCTAAAGTGCTGGGTTAGGAAAAAATCAGACTATTGGGACACAGGTTTGATTCCCTGTGCTCCCTTTTTTTTTTGTTTTTATTATGTGTCAAGCAAAAGATAAGGCTCTACATGTACTAGCTTTTTACATATTAGTCCTTGTGGCATAGAGGTAGAAAGCTTCCATTTTAGAAAGACACAGTATAGAAGGTTGCTGGTTTGATTCCCCATACTTTTATTTTTTGCTGAAATATTAAATGTTCTGTTTCTTTCATCCATGCTAGCAAAGACATACACTGCAAATATTATTTTTCTTTTTTGTATGAAAAGCAAAGGAATTTATAATTGTTAGGGATAGAAGCATTTGTAATGTGTTTACACAAAAAACTGCACTGAAATCTGTGTTCTGTGTCAGAGAGAGGGATCTCTGAGCTGTAACATGATTGTCTGTCAGCTTCCAGGAAGCAAGACTGCAGTTTCCTGAGAAGTGTACTGCATACACTTAGCTGGGTGTTTCCAGATAAGGTGAATTATGGGAGCTGACCCCTAGTACCCACAGGTTATTTTCATAAATCACCCAGCATCCACAGCAAAGGGAAAGATGAGACACTTCTTGTTGTATGTTTGTAAATGTGCTCTGACTATTGGGACAATGTTGTCTGGGGACTTTAGTTCTCCTTTAAAGTTACGCTAGCTAATTTTAAATCTGCTTTAACTCTGGAAAAGTGCACAGCGCTCCTCCATAAATGAACCCAAAAGGCTCTTAACACACTTAAGGGCATTGCATCAAGCCATTGGTTCAGATAGGTGGATAACACCAGGGTTAAAAATCCCCCAGAAAAAAGTGCAAACCTACACACCCACAGGTTATTTTCATAAATCACCCAGCATCCACAGCAAAGGGAAAGACGAGACACTTCTTGAACCCAATGAACCCAAAAGTCTCTTAACACACTTTAAGTTACAAGTTACAGGTATTGATACATAAAGTAGAGTTGATACAGGGAAATTTCCGATTGCCACTTGGAGTCAGGAAGGAATTTTTTCCCCCTTCATAAATTTGGTGTTTTTTTTTTGCCTTCCTCTGGATCAACAGTTATGCAGAAAATGAGGATATTGCTAGATGGGTTGAACTGGATGGACGTATGTCTTTATTCAACCTCAAATACTATACTATACTTAAGGGCATTGCACCAAGCCATTGGTTCAGATAGGTGGATAAAACCCTGGGTTAGAAAATCCGCCAGAAAAAAGTGCAAACCTTCACAAAAGACATCAAAGCTGTGGACAAAAACATCAGATTTACACAAGAAGAAGTACAAAACAACACACTGGTCTTCGTCTGCTTAGTGGAATGGTAAACTGGAAGTAGAGGTTTACAGAAAAGTATTTGTCTGCCATGTACAATGATGTTTTGACGCCTTACACTGAGCAGCAACTCTTATCCACAGTGCAATCAACACTTTGCATTCATGCGATCCCCGACACCTGGCTGCTATATGCTGTTTGGGACACATTCCAGGGTATTTATTGCCAACAGATTCTTGTATAAGTTATTATGAGAGATCCAGTCGGTTGACAAGTGAACTAAAACTGAACTAAAAGTCCAGTTGATCTACTTGAATTCCACAGATTCAATTAACATTTTATTCTCATTTGTTCTTTGGTTGTGCATAGTCAGAAACTAGTTTAAATGTTGTTATATTAATAGTACTAGCAATGAAGTTGACTTTGTTTTCACCATAGGTCTGGGAATGGAAAATATTGGTGGTATCTTCGTAGTATTAATATGTGGGCTCATTGTAGCTATTTTAATGGCAATGTTGGAGTTCCTTTGGACAGTACGCAATTCAGAAGAAACTGAGGTAACTTTTCAGAGTTTTATTTGTATAATTGGCAATACATTATAAATTACATATGACAGATATAACCTTTCTAGGTGTATTTCTCTGTACACCCTTCTCCCATTAGCAAATTGTCACATTTTAATGTAATATAGCACCTAAATTAGTAACTCCTGGACTATAAACATTCCCTTTATAGTACAACCAGGTTGGGAAAGGTTTCTTTACAGTGGGAACAGTGAAACTGTGGAACTGTCTTCCAGCAGATGTGGTAATGGCACGTTCATTAAATTGCTTTAAAAGTGGTCTGGATAAGTTTCTAAAACTAAAAAATATTGATAATTACTGATATTAAAGGGCATGTCTACACCTAAAACTAAAATTTGCCCCAGTGCTGGCCCCACTGTATAATAAAGCAGTGTGGCTGCTTCATCCCCTACCTAAAAAAATGTATATACTGTTGCCCAGCATAGCCCGCCCCATTTTCTAAAACAAGCAGCAGAATTGTACTTACACTCTTTCTTTCTCTCATCTGTTTGCATAGCCGACATCTGCGTCTGTAGTAGTGCAAGTACATTTCTGCTGTTTGTTTTAGAAAATGAAGTTGGCGGTTGGGGGTGGGCTAAAGTATATACAAAGCTTTTTTTCTGGGTGGACATACCCTTTAATACATGCACTGTAGTTCTGGTTGATCCAGGGATATTTTCCAATTGCCACTTGGAGTCAGGAAAGAATCCCCCCCCCTTTTTTTTTAGCTGTCCATCAAGGATGGACAAATTTCTTTATTCAACTTTCAATCAACTATGTAACAAAGCAAACATACCATAGTCTTTGTTACAAATTTGTTACAACTGTGTAACAAAGCAATCATGCCACTAGTCTTTGCTACAAATAGTAATTATTTTTGAAAATTCCATAAATTGATCTAAACGTTATCTTCTCAGGCAGAATGATTTGCCAAAAATCTTCTGTATGTGTAAATCTTATACTATGATAGTACATTCTTTTTCTATTTCCCATGTTCCTCTGTGGCTGGCCACATCATCTCCACTCAAGTGTTATGGGCTGGTACCAAGACTTGGCCAGCTAGAAGGTGTTACCAACAGCAGAGGAGCTTGGGAAGAAGAGGAGGAGCAGCACCCAATTAATATTAATTTTTAGGTAAGTGTTGTAATTTACAAAATGTAGAAGTTTAGAACCTTATTATAGGAGGAATCACTAAAGCACAAGATACTATCAGAAGAAATCTTGCACATATTTTTTACAATTAAAAACACAACAGGAAAATACAAATAAACACATTTTGCTAACAGAATTAAGGTTCCTTTATCATCCATTTTCATTGGCATTGACTCTCTCAATAAGAAGATATGGTATATCTGGGTAATGTTTTTCCATGGCAGCCCTTAAGCATGCTAGGAGTCTTGTGCAATACTTAGTGCAGGTCTCACGTTGTGTAAAAGGCCTAATAAGGTGTGAATTTCTGTTTAGTATGGACAGTTTTGTTGGGGCCATGCAGTGTGCATCCTGGTGCATGTATGGGATCTTGGAGCAGCCGCACCAAGGGACATATGTATGTGTCAGATGTGAGTGGGTTGCCCATTTGAAATCGGAGGTCCAGAATCTAAAGGGGAAACTTGCAGCATTGCAGGGCTTGACAAATCTGGGGGAATTGCAGGTACTGGCAGGGACCAGTAAACTGGAGGGTGGACATGGGGCAGATAGGGTGGTAAAGGAAGATAGATTTGTAATGGTCACCAGGGGAAGTAGGGGATGGAATGATAGGGACGCTTCTTTCCAGCTGGTTCAACATGTGGTGGATAGTGTAGACAGATTATTGGGTGGGGCTGGGAGTGACCCAGTGGTCTTGGTTCAGAATTGGTGCCAATGACAAAGTTAGAGGTGGAGGTGAGGTCCTTAAAAATGATAGAGAGTTAGGGGCCAAGTTAAAAGTAAGGACCTCAAGGGTAGTGTTTTCAGAAATACTACCACAGCCACATGCTAAACTAGGGAGGCAACGGGAGCTTAGGAGTATAAATGCGTGGCTAAGAGGGTGGTGTAAGGAGATGGGGTTTGGGTTTTTAGAGAACTGGGCTGACTTTTCTGTTGGCTACAGGCTCTTTAGTAGAGAGGGATTGCATCTTAATGATGATGGTGCAGCTGTTTTGGGGGAGAAGATGGCTAGGGGGTTGAAGGAGATTTCAAACTAGGTATGGGGGGGGGAGAGTACGTTAGGGATCAGGGGGCTATAGACACAACAGAGGGAGGAGACGGGGGAGGGGACAGCATAGAGGATAAGGACGCATATTTGTCCAAGTATGGAAGTAAATCAATTGATAATCTAAAATGTATGTTTACAAATGCAAGAAGTCTGGCTGGAAAAACTGGGGAACTAGCACTAATAGCTTTAAAGGAAACGTATGATGTGATCGGTATAGCAGAAACATGGCTAAATGATTCACACGACTGGACAGTAAATATTGAAGGATACTCCTTTTTTAGACATGACAGAGTTAATAAGAAAGGAGGGGGAGTATGTATGTATGTGGAATTGAAGCCAAATCTAAAAGATGGAATAGATGGGGGATAAACGATATGGCAGAAACAATATGGGTAGAGCTGTGTACAGGAAGCAAGAAGGTGGGTAAATTAATTGTTGGGGTATGTTATAAGCCACCAAATGCCGGGGAGGAGGTGGAAATGAATCTCCATATGCAGTTGGCGAAGGCTGCTGGTATGGGGCATGTTTTGGTTATGGGGGATTTTAACTACCATGACATAGAGGGGAACTGCCAGCACCTCAAAAGGTATAAAGTTCTTAAATTTTCTATATGAGCTTTTTTTTTCACAGATGGTAGTAGTTCCTACTAGACAGAATGAGAACCCTCAGAACTCTGAGCTCATTTTGGAAATTAAGGTAATGGGAAGCTTAGGGAATAGTGATCATGATATAGTGTCATTTAATATAGGTTGCAAAAAAGTGCACTGGGTTAACAAAAACCTTTAACTTTAGGAAAGCTAATTTTATCCTGTTAAAGGAATCACTCCTGCTCATAGACTAGGGGAAATTGTTTCTAGGTAAATATACTGAGCAGATTTGGACCACTTTTAAAGGGATATTAAACTATTAGATTTCTAAATTTGTACCTTTAGGGAACAAGTGTAAAAAAAATTAGGTCTGCTCCTGCATGGCTTAATGCTCAGGTAAAAAGGGAAATGAAAAAAAAGAAAAAGGCTTCTACATTTTTGAAATCAGAGGGAACAGAACAGTCTTGCAGGGAGTATAAACGCTGTAATAAAGAGTGCAAGAAAGCAATTAAACTAGCTAAAATAGAAAATGAAATATGGATAGCCGAATAAAGCAAGTCCAACCCCAAAATGTTTTTTAAGTATATAAATGGTAAAAAGATGAGGACTGAGAATGTGGGACCATTAAACAATGGGGCTGAGATGGTTGTAGAGGATGCCAAAATCTGTTTATAAATAACTTAGAAGGGGGCATTGAGTGTGTTAGCTGATGACACTAAACTATGCAGAGCTTTGGAAACTTCAAATGATGTGCAAGTGCTGCAAGCAGACCTAGATAGATTATCAAAATGGGCAGCAGAATGGCAGATGAGATTCAATGTTGATAAATGTAAGGTGATGCATTTGGGATTTAATAATCCCTGTGCCACCTACACCATAAATAACTCTGTGTTAAGTGCATCTGTAATGGTGAAAGTTGAGGGTTCTGGTAGATAACAGAGAAAAATATTATTCTCCCTCTTTACAAGGCACTGGTAAGGCCTCATTTGGAATATGTGGTGCAGTTTTGGAATCCCATATACAAAAGGGACATCTTGGAAATAGAAGCAGTTCAAAGAAGGGCAACTAAAATAATAAAGGGAATGGAGGCAGGAATTTGCAGGCAGATTAGACAAGTTAGGGCTGTTTACATTGGAGAAGCGACGTTTGCGTGGGAATATGATAATCTTATACAAATATATTAATGGGCCATACAATAAACTCTCTGGTGCATTGTTCACTAATAGGTCATATCAGAGGACTCGTGGACATCCTTTAAGGTTGGAAGAAAACAAGTTTCATCTTCAGGTTAGGAAAGTGAATAGGTTGGACTTCATGGACTTATGTCTTTATTCAACCTCAGTTACTATGTTACTATGTACAGCCTTTACTCAGAAGCACCTCATTCCCTTAATAGAACTTATTCTACACTAGTTTGTATAATATATTATTTAAAATAAATGCCAAAGACTTTTTCAAAGATCACCTATGGTATGCACTTACTATAGTTTTAAGGGGATTTAAATTAAATTAAGGCAATGCATGCTGTAGGAGATTTTACAATGTGACACTGATTGAAATGAAGCAGTAAACCAACAAAGGATGTAAATGATGTGACTATATCCAAAATACCTTACATAAAGTATAGTTAACAGTACAAAATCCCACTTATGCAGTTTAGTTTGACAGTTTCTTTTTTCACTGTATTTTCTAGGTTTCTGTGTGCCAAGAGATGGCATCAGAACTGAGCAGCATTATCCTTTGCAAGGACAGTTTCCTGCCTCGACGGAGGCGTGGAGGGGTGGCACGTGCAAGACCTATTGCACCTGATGATAGGCGTGGACGTAATACTAGCATTCTAAGCAATGGTAAACTCTGTAGTGGCACTGGTCCTGACCCACTAGCACAGAGACTGGCACAGGAAGCAGCTTTGGTAGCCAGAGGATGTACACATATTCGAGTATGTCCCGAGTGTCGTCGATTCCAAGGTCTTCGAGCTCGTCCTTCTGCAGGTTCTCCAGCACAAAGTGAGGAAAGCTTAGAATGGGAGAAGACCACAAACAGCAGTGAGCCAGAATAAAAAAAAGACTTAAATCACAGAAATTAGTCCAATATATGTTTTTTACAAATCACAAAATTGTATATTTACACTTTTTACAACGGGAAGGACACGTTAAGGATTAGAAATGCCTGAAGATTTTCTCTTTCTTGACATGTCTTGTTTTTGTGGTAACAGGGATGGTCTTTTTAAGAATATGGACAGGTCTCCCTACAGAAATAAATAAAATCAAGTATCATCTGTATCTTGATTAAGTCATATAGCATCTGCTTTGTGAGGATTTGATAAGGCTGATTGTGACTCTTGTTACTGGATCCAAATATGAAAAATTATGCTATTTTACTTATTCTAAGTTTACATCGGAAAGATTGTTGTACTTAAACTTTCAGGAGAAAGCTACTTTGATATATGTTGATGGTTCAGAGACTAGGGTAGGTTATAGAGTGTTAAAATAGTCCAGTCTTCATGTTCTATGCCAAAAAATGTGGTTGGAGGGTCTTGGAAGAGGAGTCTGGATTTCTAATTAATAATTGATAACCCATTTAAACTTAAGGGAAAAGTCCAGTTCATTCAGCTATGAGACTGTGTGTGTATTAAAATCTTGCTGTTGATGGGATTTAATAAAAACTGTGTCCCTTCCAGGACTCCAGAAAATGTTCCATAAATCCAGGAGTTTTTTTTTCTTTTAATTTCTGATTAAAACAAACCCTTCAATTCTATGCAATTTCTGTAAAATAAAAAGAGATTCATAAATATTTAATGTGTGTTCTGCTTGGTTGCTATCCTGTAACATTTAGCATTGTTATATATTGAATTTATAGAGTTAAAATGTTACAGCATTTACAGAAAACCAAATAAAATGCATAGAGTAGTTAAGTAGTATAACTGTACCTAATGGCAACATTTAATAAAATTTTGGCTAAAGGATTACATGGAGCAGCCACAAGATGTACCGTATAAGCCTGCCTTATAATGTATACTTACCTGCAACATCGATAACATTCCATAACCAGCTACCCTGGTATCGACCTTGCAGCCACAGCAGCAATTTATGCCATAAAGCGATATCACCATTGGAAAAAACATGACTGACCATCGTAATAAACATTCGTTATAGGACATTGCTGAATCTTTGTAAATACCGCCCATTGTATTTACTTTTTCTGTTCAGTTTGGTATCTTGCCATGCTCTTTACAATTTATTTTTTTTCTAAAGCAAAGTGTGGCTGTGGAAAAACAGAAATACGTCCGCTAACAATGGCAAATGAAGAATAATATATCTTTAACAGGACTGCCATAACTGTAATCTGCTATAGTATGCATCAGATATTTAATTTATAGCCATATTTATTTTAGTTCCTCTTGAAGCTCTAACCTAAATTTTTGTTTTTAAAAAAATCATTTTTTTTTCACTACAATTTACTAATTATGTAGAAAGAGTACTAATAGTACTACTAATAGTAGGAAACCTTATAATGAGGCTTCTCTGTTTAACCCTTTCACTGCCAGCAGAATTTTCCACTTTTTGTTGTATTCTGTATCAGAGAATTTTAAGGATTTTGCACTAAATCGGTTTCCCTACACTACAGAAAATTGTCCCTATGCTACAGAAAGGAACAGGAGCAGAAGGAGGTCTCCCCTGCGCATGCCAGAGTCTTTGTCAGATCCACTGTAGCATCTTTACAAAATAGTAAGAACTTTTCCCAAACTCTATAATACTGCTTTGATGTAGAAGATTATCTTGACCATAGTAAAAAGTTAACAATGTTTTCCTGGAAACCTAAGGTTTATTACTTAATCCTCTTAGTCTCCATGCCATCAAAATTGTTCAACAGTTGATACACCACTGGACCCAGGTACAGCCAGCCTGGAAATGTCCACATTTTTATTGGTTATTCCACACTCAGAGATCTCACTATTGGGAACCATGGCCTTCTCAGCCAGAAAGGTAGAATTGCTATAATTTTTTATTTTTTTTTCTTTATTTTCTTCAGGATTTTCCAAACCATCGGTATCAGAGGAAATATATAAAGGAGATCTGACCAATCCTGAGCTAATGCATCTCTTCCTAATGCCTGCGAGTCGAGATTTCTTGAATAAGAGTTCTTGCACTTTGTGTACTCTGCTGAGGCCATAAGGTCGACCATGAGGAGTCCCCCACTTTTGGCATATTATATTGAATATTATAACACTATTCCCCTGGATCTATATGTCTGCAACTTAAGAAGTCTGCCACTATGTTTGAGGATCCTGGCATGTGAAAGGCCATGATACTTAGAGAGATAGATTTTTCTCAGCCCTCGAAAGAATGGTAACATTTTCTCTTAGAAGAACTTGACTTTTTGTTCCTCCCTACCTTCTTATATAAGCCACAGCTGTAGCATTGTTTGAGACTATCTTTACTTGGCTTTTTGCTATGTTTGGGGCAAACACTTCCATGGCCTTCCACACTGCCCTTATCTCTAGGACATTTGATCTGTTTTCTCTTTGATTTTCCCAATAGCCTTAAGCATATTGATCCACAAAATGTGCTCCCCAACCTGAACACAATGCACCTGTAGTTATTATTATTGTAACAGGATCTTCCGATAAGTTGTCTATTCTCATCCACCATTTTAATGAGTTTTTTATGTCTCCAAGTATTTTTATCCTTTTCCTTAATCTGAACTATGGATTTTTCACAGTCCTCAAAAGGAAGTTTTGCAGAGGTCTCATCTCCCATCTTGCCCAGTCCACCATCGGAATTGTTGAAGACCTATACCCTATCACCTTCAGTCATTCTTTCACCAAAATTGTAGGTGCCTTTCACTTTCTGTACACTCTGTATTAAAGTTTGACAGCTTTGTTGAGGCAAAAGAATCTGATTGTGAAGGTTCTCATTCATCCACGTCATGGTATATCTGTTTTATTCAGTTAGATCAACTGTACTTAAAGTTTATTCAAGTTTATCAGTTGTCTTTTTTTTGTATTTATTATGCATCCATAATCTATAAGATAGATAACTACCTTCTTGACATGTTGCAGCTCTAATTAACTTGACTCAGCCAGAACTAGAAAGTCGTCGAGATAATGGAATATCTGGATTCCCAACTTCCTTAACTCGGCCACCAATGCTACTAATACTTTTGTAAATACCCTTGGGGACTGATTGAGACCGAAAGGGAGGCATTCAAACTGAAAGTGTCTTTCTAGAACCACAAACCTTAGGTACTTACAATGTCTTTCCAAGATTGTAACATGGAAGTAAGCATCCTTCAGATCTTTTTTTTGCCATCCAGCTGTTTTTCTGCATGGCTTGGACTATCGTGGCTAAACACTCCATCTTAAATTTTCTGACTTTCAAGAATTTGTTCAGAGCTCTTAGATCCAACACCGGCCTATAATCCCCGTAGCTTTTAGCACTAGAAATATCTTTGAATAGAACCCTTTTCTGTGTTTTTGACCTGGGACTTTTTTATTGCTTTTAACCTTAGCAGCTTCTGTACACACAGAGAAATAACTTCTTTCTCTTCTGGGCTTTTCAGCTTTTTTAGCCGCACAAAATAATCTTTTCCTGTTTTTTTTTTTTAAGAACTCCAAGGAATATCCTCTTTCTATGGTGTCTATGGTACCCACGTATTTGAAATTGTATTGGTCCAGATTTTATTGGGTTAGCCTTCCCCCCACACTTTGAGTATGGCCCTGTACCCCGCCATTGCTGATCAGACTGCTTAGGCAGAAAAAGGAGCCCCTTTTTGTAGGATTTTGCTGCCTTCCAGGTGGGTTTTCTGCATACTTCCTTGCCCGTGTGATACTGCTTAGGGTTCCGAAAGAGATTCCCTCTTCCTCTGGAATTAAATGAAGGCACTCCTGCCACCAGAAACAGTTTTTAGGATTTCATCTAATTTATCTCCAAATAATCTGGAGCCTTATGCTTGTGAAGGTTCTCATTCATCCAGGTCATGGTATATCTGTTGTATTCAATTAGATCAACTTTTACTTAAAGTTTAGTTCTTGAAGACATTTTGCTAGTCATCTGAATGGCTTTCTCAATTCAGAATGACTTGTACGAGAATCTGTCGGCAATAAAAGTACCCTTGAAAGTCCCAATTAGCATATGACATCCAGGTGTTAGGGACCTTCTGAATGCAAGGTGTGGATGCATTGAGATTAAGGGGTGTTATTGAAAGTGCCCAGCCTCAGCCATAAGGAAAAAGGACATGACTTTGAAGATTGTAATGTCAACATCTTGTCAAAGGAACATGACTGGTTCAAGAGAGGTGTCAAGGAGGACATTTATTTGAAAATGAAGAAAGCCTGAATAGAGGTAGAGGGGGTTCTGCCATGTACAATGCTGTTTTGACACCTTACCCTGGTCAGTTTCAATAACACCACTTAGCCTCAATGCATCCACACCTGCATCCACCATAATTTGCCTCATAGAGCCATGAACTGGAAAGTTAATTGACTTCTTTTTAACTGAAGGGAAAAATCGGCTTCAGCAGCAATTGTAGGTTTATTGGATAAGGGCAATGTGCCCTGAATTGCCTTGATCAAGTGCTCAACAAGGGGCATAACTGCAGGGGCCCACCCCCACCTCTGGAGATTGGAGACTGGGCCCAGAACCAAACCAGATGTTCGGGTCCAGTTTAAACAGCTATCAGCTGTTTAAAATTATCTGGTTGCTACACAGATTGTGTTTTTTGTTTATTCTAAAGCCTCTACCACAGCATCATGTAGTTTTTGATAGCAAATACCCCACAAGATTGGGTAGATACAATATAGGAATCTTTTGCATGTGCTCTGATTAGCAGATCCCATTGAAAAAGGACCAAACAAACTCAGATTGGCCAGACCAATAGACACTAGTGTGCGCTAATTGCTTTGTTTCCCTTGAAATCAGTGCAAAAATTGCATGTGCAAAAACGTGAAAAACTGGTTACTGGGGGCTAGTCATTAAGGCTTTTTTATGTTCCCTTCACATCTTTTGATGTTTATAGAGTGACAAAATTAATATAATACACACAAAAAATAGAAGGCTAGTGCACATCCAATTGAATTGCTTACATTTTGTATTAACATTGTATTGCGACTTAAAAAAGCCTGCCCTTCTCTCTGGATAAATTAAAGCAATTAGTTCAATAACTTAATTATTTTAAGCCCAGCAACCACTTTTGCTTTATTCTGCTGGGTCCTAACTTCTTAGGAGATGTAATTCTCAAATGTTTTCTTTATATCAGTAACTGGCTTTTATGAGATGAAAGACCCTGCTGCTCTTTTGCTTGCTTCCTTGGGACTAACTCTCCAGCTCTAAGTAAGAGGCTTGGTCAAACCTCCAATGCAACAAGCAATATATATATAGAAATAGGATAGCATAAATCCACACAGAGTGCAACTAGAGACCAAATTAATACTGTATAATACAAACAAAAAATAGAAGCCTAGTTGCACATCCAATTGAATTGATTACTTTTGTATTACCATTTTATTGCAACTTAAAAAATCCTGCCCTTCTCTCTGGATAAATAAATAGCAATTATTTCTATCTTTGATGTATGAAGTTTAAATATTTGGCACAGGCAATTGTGACTTTTTATAACAACCCTTATGTGATTCCTTATAAAGAGAAGCTTTAAACTTTGTCATATTTAGTTCAAAATTGCCATACTTTATCACTAAATTTTACACAAAGCCTGCTGACCCATTGGTATACCTACTGATCAATTATGGTTTCCTTTTGTTTTAAACGTTCCATAAACATGGGTACCCACCCACCTATCTTGGTTTGTTAGTGTGGACCCTTCTTTTTAGTCTGTCTGTCTGCGACACCTAAAGACGATCTTCACCCAAACATCCAGTCAACTGGCAGATAATCATGACACCATAGGACCCAAATGGAGGTAATAGGCAGAGACAGCTTAATTTCCCTTTTCCCTTTTTTATTGTGGCAAGGCACATATGGCAGGAGACCTGTAATACAATAGGGAAACACACTGCCACTATTTGCAAGGTCCAAATTTCAGCCAACCTATATCACAATATTAGAACAAGCAAAGATAATGCGCTGCACCTTCAACTCTTCCAATAATAAAAAATACTTTTATTGATTCAGATTAAAACATCAGCATATAGAGCCATAACAGCCGACGCGTTTCGGGCATGCGCCCTTCATCACAGGCATAGAGGATCACAATATTATAACAGGCAGTCACTACAACATATCCCTATAGGCAAGTGTATCATATTCACAACAGCACACACACACATATATATATATATATATATATATATATATATATATATATATATATATATAGTGCCACATACATACAGTATAATGTAAAATACAATCAGTAACAACATTGCAGTATGGTGATACACACAGATTACTATTAACACAGGAGCGCATGTGCTATGCTATGATCAAGAGTTATAAAGTCATTAAACACTAAATGCACATTATGCACTAAAAGCTGCTGTAAGACAAACATAAACTTAGTGGATAGCTGTGGCTTTAAACTTTAACAGGGTTATTCAATAAAAGTTCTTATCGTTTAAAATGGTGCTAATTTTGCCCCAACCAATCAGATGTTATCTTTCAAATGTTAAATAAGATCTGATTGGTAAGGGCAAAATTAGCACCATTTTAAACAATAAGAACTTGTATTGAATCTCCCTGTAAGTGTTTGCATTTTTTTTTACTATTCCCCTCCCATAGCCTACCTTTAGTCTTTCAAAGTTGCTTGCTTCCTCCTCCACTGAAGTGCAGGCTTTGGCTCCACCCCTACGAGATTCTGGTTACCTGCTGGTGCTTCCATTGTCCCACAAGTTTAGTCACAGGTGCGCACGCTCGTGGCAAAGCGCTCGTAGTCATATTGCGTGCGTGATGACGTAACACACACACAGGCAGTGACGGTGCGTACTAGATACAAACTTTTGCCACACATGGAAAGATGGCTACAAATGGATGGAGGGAGGGGGAGGGCTCCCCTGCACATGCCACTGTCCTCTCAGGACAAGGAGGAGGTGGAAACCTTTCACAGAGGAAGACAGCTACTACTTTTCTGTTTCCTGGACTTTGGATAAACACTGCAGGAGAACCATTTGGAGCAGTGATATAAGTGGGGCCAGTATGGGGTTACATTTCAGTTTTTTGGGTGGGCATGCCCTTTAACTTAAAAAAAACATATTCCCCAAATGGAAGACAGTTTTCTATGGATGTCACCTGCAAGATCTTACTGGTGCAACTGAAGCAATAAGAAAAGGTATTAAGGGCCCTATTTATAAAAGATCGTTATCGTTATCGTAAAATACCGATCGTTATCGTAAAATAACGACCGGGTTTTTACCGATAACGAACATTATTTACCGATAACGACCGTTATTTACCGATACCGGTCGTTATTTACCGATAACGACCGTTATTTACCGATAACGACCAGTATTTAACTATATCGGTATATAACGGTCGTTATCGGTAAATAACGGTCGTTACCGGTAAAACCCGGCCGTTATTTTACGATAACGATCGGTATTTTACGATAACGATACTGATCTTTTATAAATAGGGCCCTAAGACTTTAATATGTGCAATTTACTCTGTGTGCTAATTAGAATATTTTTATACGTGTTGATGCAATGACTGAAGTTACTGAAATAATACAAACTAGCAGTTTGGTGGCTGGGTGAAGGTTAATATGGGTTAATTTATAAGGAATCTTATGTTTCAGATGAATTGCTATCAAGTCTCAAAGATTTATCTAAAAAGCGGCACTAAAACAGGTCAAGCCCTTTCTTAAGAGCCCTTGAAGATTTTTAAACACGGAATCTTTTGTGTGGAGTACAATGTATAATACAATAATGGTTAGATTACCCATTTAGTGAATAGGGATGTTTTAAAAGGCAAAATACATTTTAACATTTGCTTCTTTCTGTTACACAAAAGGCAAAAACTATTAAAAGACCATTATAATGCAGGAAAAAAATACATGTTAACGTGGACTTTATAGATCTTGGGAATGTAGGAAAGATTATTTTAACCTCCTATTCTAATAATTCTTAAATAATAGCAAAACAACTCAACTGCTTCCGGTTTCAATCTTATAGACCAACACACACTAAATATCTCCCACGTGGTCTGGACCTCATATGTGGGTGTAAACAGAGACAAGGCTACGAACTCCAAAGGCACGAGTACAATAACAGAGAGAAAAGTCAGCCAGGGCTGCATTTTAAACAGCTTTCTGTTTTTAAAACTAAACAACCCCCACATTTTTCACCCCCCCCAATTATACATTTTTATAACCTCCATGCCTTCAGCTACGTGATGGTGCAATCATGTATACATGCATGCTGAATTCTGCACAAAGTTCTTTTTCGAAATTTGCAGATTTTCTAAAAAAAAAAAAAATTAAAAGGTCCAAACTTGGAAATCTCAACCAAACCCCAGTATAAATAAAAAAAAAAAGCCCTATAAGTATTGATATATATTGTTGTTTTTGATAAGAGTCTATTAGTTTGTTATATCTGTACAGGAAGGTTTTCCTTACTTTAATATAGAAATACATGTTCACCAATGTATGGGCACCTGAAAGGCTCTGAAGCTAGTTTCAATTTATTTTGTAGTTTCAACTTGTGTTTGTATTAATGAATAACTATCCTATGCAATATATAGGCTCACTACTTGTTAAATTTCTTTTATATCGGTGCCTCCAGACTGCACAATTCCATCTATTGTGCTGAATTTAACTAAGTAATACCGGTATATCGGAAATTCCCAGGCACACTGTTTTATTCAAACAAATATTATCTTTAATATATATCTATCTTTATTTCAACTTTTCGAGGACGTCTTCTTCAGGACAACAATAAAATGCAAATAATTGCTATTCCCTTTATGCCTTCATTTGAATCACACATACAACCACACTGTCATCCAAAAGTGCTGAAACATTATTTTGTATTCATCTTCTAAGGTGAAAATTCATATATCATATGGTGCACACTTTTAAAGTGAATAGTGTGCTAAAAAGTTAATTAGAAAAAAAATCCCTATCATATTTTTACAAATTTTACCATATAAGAACACATAACTCCTAGGACTATTTATTTAAATATGGCTATAAGAACTGGAAGCGGCACCTTTTTTAATAGAAAAAAAAACATTTAATGGAAAAGTGAGTGTTTAGACTTTTTGGAGCTATTATATTTAATTTATGTATCTACTCTGCAGAGTAGATAATTACCCGTATCTCCCCCTCTCTGTGGGAGCTTGATTTGATCAATTATCATAATTTTTAGGGAGCTTATGGGACAGGAAAAGCGGAGAGCAACAGGATTTTCATAATCTTTTAGTTCGTTCTCGTCAACCTTTCTCTTGCAGTTTTAATGAGCGGTTTGTGTGTCGCAAATCTTTTTTTTTTTTCCCCAAAAAAATTTTTATTGTGAGAAATCAAATAAACAATACAAAAGGTATAAAACAGTGTTACTTAATGCAATCGTAAGGAGAAGGGAATTTCCACCATGAAGGTAGAGCTCTTTCAGTATTGTATTCAGTATTGTCTTATCATATGGTATCTCTCATAGCATACCCCTGCCCCCGCAGCTTATAAAATTTGAATGATTGGATGGTGTGGTGTCAGTGGGTCTTAAGCTGGGTACACACAATGAGATATTTCGGTCTGATCGAACGATAGTTCAGTGTAACGGTCAATCGGACCGAAATTATCGCATCCGAATGCGCTCATGTCCGACCAACCATTCGTCCGAATCGGACGAAAGGACGATCGGACATGGTGGAAAACCTCATCTGATCGTGCAGTCCTCTATGGACCACACGATCAGTCGAGGTAACTATCGGACGCGGCTGCTTTTGCCGCGATCGACAGTCCTTCCTCCTGGCCGACCGGTCGAAAGTATCGAACGGTCGGTAAGGAGGAAAAATCGCTAGGTGTGTACCTAGCTTTAGTTGGTGGGGGTGGGTGTGGATTGGTTTAATCCAAAGAAGTGCTAGTTGTTCTTCGATTCCCACCGGCATCAGTCATAGTAAGTAGCCATGGATTCCATAACTCGTCGTATTTGCGTATTGAGCCTTTGATGAGGTGAGATAGGCATTCGTTTTCAAAGATCCACCAGATTTTGGAGATTAATTGGGTTGCTGACGGGGACGGTTGCTTCCATGTTGCAGCAAGAAGACTATGGGTAGCTGCACAAAAACTATGTATAAGTTTGTTGCTTGGTTGTGAAAGGTGGGGTATATCTTTATCAAATAAGGCTGTCCAGGGATCCAGGGTTATTGGGGAATGTAGCATTTTGTGGATTAAACTCTCGCATGTTGCCCACAGTTTTTTAGTCTCCGAGCAGCTCCACCAGCAGTGGAAAAAATCTGCGGCCATCTGGCAATTTCGATAGCAAAGAGGGGAGGAGTTTGGATAGATCTGAGAGATTTTCTGAGGGGATAGGTACCAGTGGTGGAGTATCTTAAAGTTTTTTTCTTGTAGTATAATGTTGGATGAGTATTTGTGGAGAGATCGGAATATGTTGGACCACTGCGAGTCCTCCAATGTAGAGCCCAGCCACGTCTCCCATTTTACCAAAAATTGTGGGAATGTCTAAATCTATTCAATAGTAAATATGAGATATGGTATGGGGGTGCGGCTGTGGCTATTAGCCAATATTTCAAATTTGGTTGGTTCCGGGATGGGGGTCTTTGTGAAGTTTTGTCGTATAAAGTGTAATATTTGTTGGTAGTGGAACCATTCGGAAGACGGGAGTTTCAGTTGTGACCTAATTGTGTCCCAAGGTAAGAGTTGTCCTCCCATGATAAATTGACCCATTGTGTGAATTTCTTTGTCCGTTCAGGCTTGCCACCCTTTTGGGCTTAGTCCGGGAGGGAAATCTGGGTTATGGAAAATTGGTGTCATAGGAGAGGGTGTGCTGCAGAGTTTATTTGGTTTCTGGGTATCGTACCAGAGGTTTATAAAGTGGAGTATGTACGGGTTAGTGCCGCAAATTTTCTGTGCTAATGTAGCGGAAGAGAGCCAGAGTAGATCTTTCAGAGGGATAGTGGGACCCAGAGATTGCTCCAGTTCAATCCATCTGGTTTGGTTTAAGTGTTGGCCCCATTGTTGGCTGTATTTTCTGGCAGCCAGAAAATAGTGTTGTAGACTAGGCATGGCAGCTCTCCCCATGTTTCTGGGGCATTGTAGGGTTTTACTGCTTATTCTCGGGTGTTTATTACGCCATATAAATTTGGAGATTTGTGATTGTATGAGTTTTAAATCAGGAGGTTTAAGAGCCAGGGGGAGAGAGAGAAATAGATATAGTAATCTAGGTAATACTATCATTTTGACGCTGTTAATCCTCCCAAAGAGAGAAAGGTTATAATGGGTCCTGGCTTTTAGTTGCAGTGTTAATGATTTAATTAATGGGGTGTAATTATTGATATATAAGGATATGGGGTTTGTGCTGATCTTGATACCAAGATATGTGAAATAAGAAGGGACCCACAAGAAATCAAAATTCAGTTTTAATAATTTTATAGTGGGAGGTGGCAAGTGAATCGGGAGGATTACCGATTTGGTGTTATTGATTTTATAGCCGGAGAGTGTACCGAATTCAGAAAGATGAGAGCATATATGTGGAAGGGAGGTTAGGGGATGGGTTAGGGTAAATAGTACATCATCAGCAAAAAGGGAGATTTTGTATTCTGATTGACCTAGCTGTATTCCTGAGATTTTCGGGTCATTACGAATGTGTTTGGCGAGAGGTTCCATGCAAAGAGCGAACAATAAAGGGGATAAAAGGCAGCCCTGCCTAGTGCCATTCTTTATTGGAAAGGCTTGAGAAAAGAAACCCATATTTTAGACAGTAGCAGTTGGAATAGAGTATATATTATTTATGGCAGACAAGAATGGACCGGATATACCAAAGTGGCGGAGGGTGGCTTTCATAAAAGTCCATCCCAATCTGTCAAACGCCTTCTCTGCATCCAGCAAGAGCAATATAGAAGGCAGTTGGGAAGAGTGGCAATGATGGGCTAGTTGAATTGTGCATCGGAAATTGTCCGTGGTTTCTTTGTCAGGGATAAAGCCTGTCTGATCTTTGTGTATCAGTTGTGGAAGCAATCGATTCAGTCTGTTGGCTAAAATCTTGGTGAAAAGTTATGTCAGTGTTGATAAGGGATATTGGTCTATAGCTGGAGCATTGGGTGGTGTCCTTGCCTTCTTCAGGGATGACTACAATAATGGCATGGAGAAGGTCTTTTGAGAGGGTGGTGGAGCCTGCCAATAGTGCGTTAAATAGTGATCTTTTTTGAGTGAGTTTTGTTTTTGTTTTCCTTGCATAGTTAATATGGGACATTATTAATGTAAATACAAAAATCCGTGTTACTATTGTATCTCGCTTTAACATGTATATATTTTGGCCATTGTGTGGATGACAGAAATAATTAGCTTCTAACATAAAGTTGCACATACTACATCCATAACACTTTGTAAATCCATTTTTTTTAGTCATCTTTCTCTGTGTACGATACTGAGACTGGTTCGGCCAATACTATTAAATCCCTTGGATTTGTATTCCTTTTCAATACTGATCTAAGTTTTTCCATTTTTTTTAACACTAGGGTCACACTCATTATTTCCAATATTTATTTGTTTTCTTTTTTATCAGCCCTCCCATTTCACTGTATTGCTCTATGTTGCTCTAAAACCTGCCGCTTTTTCCTTCACAAATATAGCAAAAAAAACCCCCACTCAATAAGTGTTCAATGGATGTTATTAGTAATAGAGGAAGTCCGTGTACAATTGAGTCCCCTTGCAAAAGAATGTGATAAACTGGACATAAACATAAGGGATAAAAGCCAAGAGACTGGAGAGGTAACAAAAAAGATGGAGGAAGAACTAATAGTCTATAGCGGAAAAAAATTATAAAGTACAAATCATTAGGGAAGTGAAGACGCAGCCGGAGATCAGTGCTGCAGAAGACAGCAAACCTACGGAAAGGTATACACAGGTCCCAGTAACACACAGCAGGGATGATTGTTTAGGAAAATATCCAAACCCACAAGGTGGGGGCAGAGAAAATGCTGCTGTATTCAATCTTTCCTCCAGACAACTTACAACGAGTGAGCATACAATATTGGATAAGGGGCTCACTTTCTGTCCGGTGACGCAATTTAAAGAATTTGATCTTACAATTGACTCATTTAAAGGACACTCCAACCTCACAACCTCATAATAACATATTTTAGAAAGAACGGCCTCTTTAAAAATGTTGTATATCCTACTTTGTCCTAAATCAATTACTGCATACCTGCTATGCTTCTGGATGCCTCATGGAAACTGAGAAATTTAGTTGCCTTGTACTGAGCCTGAGCATGCTCAGAAGAGGCAGTTTGGGGATTAGCATTCAGTCATTGGCTGTGATGTCAACTGTCAAATCCATACCCGAGATTGCTAAGAACCAGGAAACAGAAACAGGAACAACAGGACATTGACCTCTATATTTCAGATTTCAAACTATTACAGTTTAGGGTTTTGGAGGGTGATTTACCTATATATAAGTTTTCATTTGAGGGCTGGACTTGCCCTTTAAGTTTGAACATAGGTTTCAATTAAAGGAATTTTCAAAGTGAATTCCACTTTACTGTATATGTAAATCCCTTTAAAATGAAATCCAATTTCCTACCTCCAGTTTACAATGCAACAATTGAAACCTTTGCTAAGACTGTACAAATGGAAATGTTAAATAATTATAAAAATAAAAATAAGAAAGGAACTAGGGATAATCTAGCCCCTAGTCTCAGGAATGCACTTAAGAGGCATGTCCACTAAAATGTCCCCTACTACTGGCCCCACTGTGTAGTGTTAAAAATCCTTACCATACATCTCTGCTCCAAATGGTTCTCCTGCAGTGTCTGTCCCAAGTTTCAGAGGGAGGAGCCTGGCTGTGGTGTTTCCGCCTCTTACCTGTCCTCTGAGAGGTTTCTGGCTTGCTCACTGCAGCTCTTTCCCCTCCTCCCTCCCTCCCGATCCATTTGCTTCCCTGTGCCCTAGCATTAAATCATTTTCTGTAGTGTAGTGGACCTTCTGCACTGCCGGCAGACACGGCAATTTCCTGCAAGCAGAGAGCCGGGTCTGAACGCCAGGGTAACAAAGCTCAGTAAGTACATTTCTGATTCTTTTTTTTACAAACAAATATGGCAGTTGGGGGTGGAATATGGTCCCCTACACTATAGAAAAAGTTTTTAGTAGAAGTGGAGATACCCATAGCTCTGCATAAATTTCAATATGTGCTTTACCCACAGTGCGACTTTAATGACAGCAAGTAAAATAGTTAAATAGTCGCGCTGTTCTATGTGCAAACACATATTTAATTAGTCGCACTGGCTGCACAGCTGCCTTTTGCGTTACCTGTGTAGCCAGCACATTGAATGGCTTATTATCAGTTAGCATGACTTTAGCTCCTTTAAATACCGCTGCATCCCTGGATAAATGAGCCTGCAAATGTTTATTTACAAAGTGAACTATGCAAGTGTGTGTGTCATTAATATCATTGTGTATGTGCTATATGTATTATGGAAGCACTTGGTTACATTTTAAAATGATTTGAACCCTGGAGCACATTATTTAATCTTGTGTTTGTGTCACTAAACTGGTATATTGTTATAGTTACACATATATGGGACATTATATGACACCCTTACTAAATATAATTTATACATGAGTGAGTGTGTGTGATGCATGTTATTTATGTGGGTATGTGTACAGACACCATTAACAGAGGTATTTTTGTTTATGAATAGTATATTGTATAGATTTATGTATGTGTGAGATGATAGGGACAGACAGAAATAGAAATAAAGATATAGGGACAGACAGACACTTACCTATGTTGTAAAGTGCCCTTGTTCCAGCTTCTCCTCCTCATATTTTCCTCCAGGCTGCACACATGCTGGTGCTGGCCCTGCCCCCACCAAGAAGTCTTCCCTTTTCTTATGGAGAGGGGAGTGGGAGCGAGTCCAGATGCTAATATGCAAACATTACTTTTCTGCCTAGAATACAGTACTTTTTCTTGGAATGGCTAAGACTGCTACATGTTCTACAAACAGCACATAATTGGATGTGATACTGGAACTTCCTTACACTTCCTTTCAGTTTTAATTGGTCTAAACACTTGCAGAGATTTTAGCAGTGACAGAGGTGTGGCTAAACCTTCCATTTTGACTATTCCATTTAAAATAGGGATGCCAGGTCTGTAAGTACTGTTATAGCTTTATATATTATGTCTTGTACCAAACAAGTCAATATTACTTTACTTTATATATGGTAATTTACTGTATGCTGTGTAACAAATGGCCGGACGGCCGGGGTACTTACAGTACGCTTTAGGAGGAGGCTGATAGTCTGGAATGTGCAGGACACAGAGGCTGCTGGGAACTGTAGGCTGGGACCAGGAACAAGGTGCTGCTGGGAACAGTAGGCTGGAAACAGGAGCAAGGTGCTGCTGGGAACTGAAGGCTGGATACTGGATACAGGTAAGGTAGATAACTGGATACAGATGAGGCGAGTAGACGGAAACTGGATACAGGCAAAGTATCCAGTATACGTACCTTGCCGTCTCCAGTGACTACCTTGCCTGTATCCTTTCCGTCTACTCGCCTCATCGTATCCAGTTATCTACCTTACCTGTATCCAGTATCCAGCCTTCAGTTCCCAGCAGCACCTTGCTCCTGTTCCAGCCTACTGTTCCCAGCAGCACCTTGTTCCTGGTCCCAGCCTACAGTTCCCAGCGCCTCTGTGTCCTGCACATTCCAGACTATCAGCCTCCTCCTAAAGCGACTGTAAGTCCCCCCCCGTCCGGCCATTTGTTACACAGCTACAGTAAATTACCATATATAAAGTAAAGTAATATTGACTTGTTTGGTACAAGACAAAATATATAAAGCTATAACAGTACTTACAGACCTGGCATCCCATTTTAAATGGAATAGTCAAAATGGAAGGTTTAGCCACCCACTCTGTCACGGCTAAAATCTCTGCAAGTGTTTAGACCAATTAAAACTGAAAGGAAGTGTAAGGAAGTTCCAGTATCACATCCAATTATGTGCTGTTTGTAGAACAGGTAGCAGTCTTAGCCATTCCAAGAAAAGTACTGTATCTAGGCAGAAAAGTAATGTTTGCAATTTAGCATCTGGACTCGCTCCCACTCCCCTCTCCATAAGAAAAGGGAAACTTCTTGGTGGGGGCAGGGCCACACCAGCATGTGTGCAGCCTGGAGGAAAATATGAGGAGGAGAAGCTGGAACAAGGGCACTTTACAACATAGGTAAGTGTCTGTCTGTCCCTATATCTTTATTTCTATTTCTGTCTGTCCCTATCATCTCACCCATACATAAATCTATACAATATACTATTCTAAACAAAAAATACCTCTGTTAATGGTGTCTGTACACATACCCACATAAATAAACATGCATCACACACACTCACTCATGTATAAATTATATTTAGTAAGGGTGTCATATAATGTCCCATATATTTGTAACTTAACAATATACCAGTTTAGTGACACAAACCACAAGATTAAATAATGTGCTCCAGGGTTCAAATCATTTAAAATGTAACCAAGTGCTTCCTAATACATATAGCACATACACAATGATATTAATGACACACACCTTGCATAGTTCACTTTGTAAATAAACATTTGCAGGCTCATTTATCCAGGGATGCAGCGGTATTTAAAGGAGCTAAAGTCATGCTACTGATAATAAGCCATTCAATGTGCTGGCTAAACAGGTAACGCAAAAGGCAGCTGTGCAGCCAGTGCGACTAATTAAATATGTGTTTGCACATAGAACAGCGCGACTATTTAACTATTTACTTGCTGTCATTAAAGTCGCACTGTGGGTAAAGCACATATTGAAATTTATGCAGAGCTATGGGTATCTCCACTTCTACTAAAAACTTTTTCTATAGTGTAGGGGACCATATTCCACCCCCAACTGCCATATTGGTTTGTAAAAAAAGAATCAGAAATGTACTTACTGAGCTTTGTTACCCTGGCGTTCAGACCCGGCTCTCTGCTTGCAGGAAATTGCCGTGTCTGCCGGCAGTGCAGAAGGTCCACTACACTACAAAAATGATTTAATGCTAGGCACAGGAAGCAAATGGATCGGGAGGGGAGGAGGAGGGGAAAGAGCTGCAGTGAGCAAGCCAGAAACCTCTCAGAGGACAGGTAAGAGGCGGAAACACCACGCCAGGCTCCTCCCTCTGAAACTTGGGACAGACACTGCAGGAGAACCATTGAGCAGAGATGTATGGTAAGGATTTTTAACACTACACAGTGGGGCCAGTAGTAGGGGACATTTTAGTGGACATGCCTCTTAAGTGCATTCCTGAGACTAGGGGCTAGATTATCCCTAGTTCCTTTCTTATTTTTATTTTTATAATTATTTAACATTTCCATTTGTACAGTCTTAGCAAAGGTTTCAATGTTGCATTGTAAACTGGAGGTAGGAAATTGGATTTCATTTTAAGGGATTTACATATACAGTAAAGTGGAATTCACTTTGAAAATTCCTTTAATTGAAACCTATGTTCAAACTTAAAGGGCAAGTCCAGCCCCAAATGAAAACTTATATATAGGTAAATCACCCTCCAAAACCCTAAACTGTAATAGTTTGAAATCTGAAATATAGAGGTCAATGTCCTGTTGTTCCTGTTTCTGTTTCCTGGTTCTTAGCAATCTCGGGTATGGATTTGACAGTTGACATCACAGCCAATGACTGAATGCTAATCCCCAAACTGCCTCTTCTGAGCATGCTCAGGCTCAGTACAAGCAACTAAATTTCTCAGTTTCCATGAGGCATCCAGAAGCATAGCAGTATGCAGTAATTGATTAGGACAAAGTAGGATACAAAACTTTTTAAAGAGGCCGTTCTTTCTAAAATATGTATTATGAGGTTGTGAGGTTGGAGTGTCCTTTAAATGATTCAATTGTAGATCAAATTCTTTAAATTGCGTCACCGACAGAAAGTGAGCCCCTTATCCAATATTGTGCTCTCACTCGTTGTAAGTTGTCTGGAGGAAAGATTGAATACGCAGCATTTTCTCTGCCCCACCTTGTGGGTTGGATATTTTCCTAAACAATCATCCCTGCTGTGTTACTGGGACCTGTGTATACCTTTCCGTAGGTTTGCTGTCTTCTGCAGCAGCACTGATCTCCGGCTGCGTCTTCACTTCCCTAATGATTTGTACTTTATAATTTTTTTCCGCTATGACTATTAGTTCTTCCTCCATCTTTTTTGTTACCTCTCCATTGTCTCTGGCTTTTATCCCTTATGTTTATGTCCAGTTTATCACATTCTTTTGCAAGGGACTCAATTGTACACGGACTTCCTCTATTACTAATAACATCCATTAACCTTATTGAGTGGGGGTTTTTTTTGCTATATTTGTGAAGGAAAAAGCGGCAGGTTTTAGAGCAACATAGAGCAATACAGTGAAATGGGAGGGCTGATAAAAAGAAAACAAATAATATTGGAAATAATGAGTGTGACCCTAGTGTTAAAAAAAATGGAAAAACTTGATCAGTATTGAAAAGGAAATCAAATCCAAGGGTTTAATAGTATTGGCCGAACCAGTCTCAGTATCGTACACAGAGAAAGATGACTAAAAAAATGGATTTACAAAGTGTTATGGATGTAGTGTGCAACTTTATGTTAGAAGCTAATTATTTCTGTCATCCACACAATGGCCAAATATATACATGTTAAAGCGAGATACAATAGTAACACGGATTTTTGTATTTACATTAATAATGTCCCATATTAACTATGCAAGAAAAACAAAAACAAAACTCACAAAAAGATCACTATTTAACGCACTATTGGCAGGCTCCACCACCTCTCAAAGACCTTCTCCATGCCATTATTGTAGTCATCCCTGAAGAAGCAAGGACACCACCCAATGCTCCAGCTATACCCAATATCCCTTATCAACACTGACATAACTTTTCACCAAGATTTTAGCCAACAGACTGATCGATTGCTTCCACAACTGATACACAAGATCAGACAGGCTTTATCCCTGACAAAGAAACCACGGACAATTTCCGATGCACAATTCAACTAGCCCATCATTGCCACTCTTCCCAACTGCCTTCTATATTGCTCTTGCTGGATGGCAGAGAAGGCGTTTGACAGATTGGGTGGACTTTTATGAAAGCCACCCTCCGCCACTTTGGTATATCCGGTCCATTCTTGTCTGCCATAAATAATATATACTCTATTCCAACTGCTACTGTCTAAATATGGGTTTCTTTTCTCAAGCCTTTCCATAAAGAATGGCACAGGCAGGGCTGCCTTTTATCCCCTTTATTGTTCGCTCTTTGCATGGACCTCTCGCCAACACATTCGTAATGACCCGAAAATCTCAGGAATACAGCTAGGTCAATCAGAATACAAAATCTCCCTTTTTGCTGATGATGTACTATTTACCCTAACCCATCCCCTAACCTCCCTTCCACATATATGCTCTCATCTTTCTGAATTCGGTACACTCTCCGGCTATAAAATCAATAACACCAAATCGGTAATCCTCCCGATTCACTTGCCACCTCCCACTATAAAATTATTAAAACTGAATTTTGATTTCTTGTGGGTCCCTTCTTATTTCACATATCTTGGTATCAAGATCAGCACAAACCCCATATCCTTATATATCAATAATTACACCCCATTAATTAAATCATTAACACTGCAACTAAAAGCCAGGACCCATTATAACCTTTCTCTCTTGGGAGGATTAACAGCGTCAAAATGATAGTATTACCTAGATTACTATATCTATTTCTCTCTCTCCCCTGGCTCTTAAACCTCCTGATTTAAAACTCATACAATCACAAATCTCCAAATTTATATGGCTATAATAACACCCGAGAATAAGCAGTAAACCCTACAATGCCCCAGAACATGGGAGAGCTGCCATGCCTAGTCTACAACACTATTTTCGGCTGCCAGAAAATACACCAACAATGGGGCCAACACTTAACCAAACCAGAGGATTGAACTTGGAGCAATCTCTGGGTCCCACTATCCCTCTGAAAGATCTACTCTGGCTCTTCCGCTACATTAGCACAGAAAATTTGCGGCACTAACCCGTACATACTCCACTTTATAAACCTCTGGTACGATACCCAGAAACCAAATAAACTCTGCAGCCACACCCTCTCCTATGACACCAATTTTCATAACCCAGATTTCCCTCCGGACTAAGCCCAAAAGGGTGGCAAGCTGAACGGACAAAGAAATTCACACAATGGGTCAATTTATCATGGGAGGCAAACTCTTACCTTGGGACACAATTAGGTCACAACTGAAACTCCCGTCTTCCGAATGGTTCCACTACCAACAAATATTACACTTATACGACAAAACTTCACAAAGACCCCCCATCCCGGAACCAACCAAATTTGAAATATTGGCTAATAGCCACAGCCGCACCCCATACCATATCTCATATTTACTATTGAATAGATTTAGACATTCCCACAATTTTTGGTAAAATGGGAGACGTGGCGGCTCTACATTGGAGGACTCGCAGTGGTCCAACATATTCCGATCTCTCCACAATACTCATCCAACATTATACTACAAGAAAAAACTTTAAGATACTCCACCACTGGTACCTATCCCTCTCAGAAAATCTCTCAGATCTATCCAAACTCCTCCCCTCTTTGCTATCGAAATTGCCAGATGGCCGCAGATTTTTTCCACTGCTGGTGGAGCTGCTCGGAGACTAAAAACTGTGGGCAACATGCGAGAGTTTAATCCACAAAATGTACATTCCCCAATAACCCTGGATCCCTGACAGCCTTATTTGATAAAGATATACCCCACCTTTCACAACCAAGCAACAAACTTATACATAGTTTTTGGCAGCTACCCATAGTCTTCTTGCTGCAACATGGAAGCACCGTCCCCGTCAGCAACCCAATTAACTCCAAAATCTGGTGGATCTTTGAAAAACGAATGCCTATCTCACCTCATCAAAGGCTCTTACGCAAATACGACGAGTTATGGAATCCATGGCTACTTACTATGACTGATGCCGGTGGGAATCGAAGAACAACTAGCACTCTTTGGATTAACCAATCCACACCCACCCCCACCAACTAAAGCTAGGTACACACCTAGCGATTTTTCCTCCTTACCGACCGTTCGATACTTTCGACCGGTCGGCCAGGAGGAAGGACTGTCGATCGCGCAAAAGCAGCCGCGTCCGATAGTTACCTCGACTGATCGTGTGTCCATAGAGGACTGCACGATCAGATGAGGTTTTCCACCATGTCCGATCGTCTTTCGTCCGATTCGGACGAATGGTTGGTCGGACATGAGCGCATTCGGATGCGATAATTTCGGTCCGATTGACCGTTACACTGAACTATCGTTCGATCAGACCGAAATATCTCATTGTTGTACCCAGCTTAAGACCCACTGACACCACACCATCCAATCATTCAAATTTTATAAGCTGCGGGGGCGGGTATGCTATGAGATACCATATGAATAGACAATACTGAATACAATACTGAAAGAGCTCTACCTTCATGTGGAAATCCTTCTCCTTACGATTGCATTAAGTAACACTGTTTTATACCTTTTGTATTGTTTATTTGATTTCTCACAATAAAATTTTTTGGGAAAAAAAAAAAGATTTGCGACACACAAAACCGCTCATTATAAACTGCAAGAGAAAGGTTGACGAGAACGAACTAAAAGATTATGAAAATCCTGTTGCCTCCCGCTTTTCCTGTCCCATAAGCTCCTAAAAATTATGATAATTGATCAAATCAAGCTCCCACGAGAGGGGAGATACGGGTAATTATCTACTCTGCAGAGTAGATACATAAATTAAATATAATAGCTCCAAAAAGTCTAAACACTCACTTTTCATTAAATGTTTTTTTTCTATTAAAAAAGGTGCCGCTTCCAGTTCTTATAGCCATATTTATAAATAGTCCTAGGAGTATTGTGTTTCTTATATGGTAAAATTTGTAAAAATATGATAGGGATTTTTTTTCTAATTACTTTTAGCACACTATTCACTTTAAAAGTGTGCACCATATGAATATGAATTTTCACCTTAGAAGATGAATACAAAATATGTTTCAGCACTTTTGGATGACAGTGTGGTTGTATGTGTGATTCAAATGAAGGCATAAGGGAATAGCAATTATTTGCATTTTATTGTTGTCCTGAAGAAGACGTCCTCGAAAAAGTTGAAATAAAGATGATATATATTAAAGATAATATTTGTTGAATAAAACAGTGTGCCTGGGAATTTCCGATATACCGGTATTACTATTATTAATTCAGCACAATAGATGGAATTGTGCAGTCTGGAGGCACCGATATAAAAGAAATTTAACAAGTAGTGAGCCTATATATTGCATAGGATAGTTATCATAATACAAACACAAGTTGAAACTACAAAATAAATTGAAACTAGCTTCAGAGCCTTTCGGTGCCCATACATTGGTGAACATGTATTTCTATATTAAGTAAGAAAACCTTCCTGTACAGATATACAAACTAATAGACTCTTATCAAAAACAACAATATATATCAATACTTATAGGGCTTTTTTTTTTTATTATATCTGGGGTTTGGTTGAGATTTCCAAGTTTGGACCTTTTAATTTTTTTTTTTTAGAAAATCTGCAAATTTCGAAAAAGAACTTTGTGCAGATTCAGCATGCATGTATACATGATTGCACCATCACGTAGCTGAAGGCATGGAGGTTATAAAAATGTATAATTGGGGGGGTGAAAAATGTGGGGGTTGTTTAGTTTTAAAAACAGAAAGCTGTTTAAAATGCAGCCCTGGCTGACTTTTCTCTCTGTTATTGTACTCGTGCCTTTGGAGTTCGTAGCCTTGTCTCTGTTTACACCCACTATGAGGTCCACCACGTGGGAGATTTTAGTGTTGTGTTGTCTATAAGATTGAAACCGGAAGCAGTTGAGTTGTTTTGCTATTATTTAAGAATTATTAGAAGGAGGTTAAATAATCTTTCCTACATTCCCAAGATCTATAAAGTCCACGTTAACATGTATTTTTTTCCTGCATTATAATGGTCTTTTAATAGTTTTGTCCTTTGGTGTAACAGAAGAAGCAAATGTTAAATGTTTTTGCCTTTTAAAACATCCCTATTCACTAAATGGGTAATCTAACCATTATTGTATTATACATTGTACTCCACACAAAAGATCCGGGCAAGGTAAGTACTGGATACTGGCAAGGTGGTCACTGGAGGCAGGCAAGGTAAGTACTGGATACAGACAAGGTGGTCACTGGAGGCAGGCAAGGTAAGTACTGGATACTGGCAAGGTAACGAGTACTGATATGGCGGTAAGTACTGGATACTGGCAGGTAAGTACTGGATACTGGCAGGTAAGTACTGGATACAGACAAGATGGTCACTGGAGGCAGGCAAGGTAAGTCTAGGAGCAGGAGCGGAGTAGAATTCAAGGCAGGTGAGTAAAGAGCCAGGGGTAGCTAATGCTACTATCGGGCGCCGGGTCCAGGAGGACGCCGGCTTTTCAAATCTCGCGCTGCCCGGCAGGTTGGCATCCTGACGTCATGACGTCCGCGACGCCGCCCACCCGGAAGTGCCGAACGGCGCGGGACCGGAGCGTCAGGTAAGTTCGTGACAGTACCCCCCCCCTTATGGGGGGCCACAGGACCCAACGGGCCAGGTTTCCCTGGAAAACTCTTATGGAAAGCTCTGACTAGACGAGGAGCGTGCACATCAGTATGTTTAATCCAAGCTCTTTCTTCCAGACCGAAACCTTTCCAGTGGACCAAATACTGAAGAGACCTCCTCCAGAATCTAGAGTCCAAGATTTTTTCGACCTCAAACTCCTGTTGACCATCAACAGAAATTGGAACCGGAGGTAATAAGGATGTGGAATACTGATTAGAGCATACTGGCTTGATGAGAGAAATATGAAACACATTAGGAATCCGCATGCTGGAAGGAAGTTGGAGGCGAACAGCCACTGGACCGATTAATTCCAGGATAGGAAAAGGACCAATAAATTTGGGTCCCAGTTTGGAGGAAGGAACCTGTAGGTTAATATGAGCAGAGGAGAGCCACACTTTATCTCCAACAGAATAAGCTGGGGGTTCTCTAAATCTCCTATCTGCTGCAGTTTTTTGTACCAAAGCAGATTTCTGAAGGCTGATTTCCGTAGCATGCCAGATAGCGGTCATCTGGGCCGCCGAGTCATTGGCAGCAGGTACTTGTGTGTAAAGAAAATCCTGAGGAAAACATCTAGGATTTGTCCCAAAGACACATAAAAAAGGAGATTTCCCAGTAGAAGCGTGAGGTGAATTGTTATGGGCGAACTCAGCCCAAGGCAGAAGGTCGGCCCAATCATCCTGAGTATAGGAAATGTAACAACGAAGATATTGTTCCAAAGACTGGTTAGTGCATTCAGTAGATCCATTGGACTGTGGGTGGTAAGCCGAGGAGAATTGTAACTTGATGTTCATGGACTTACAAAGTGCCCTCCAAAATTTGGAAACAAATTGAGAACCCCTGTCAGATACAATTTCAGAAGGGAGTACATGAAAGCGGAAGATATGGGAAATAAATAGTTGAGCCAACTCCGTTGAGGATGGTAGTTTGGGGAGGGGTACAAAATGGGCCATCTTGCTGAAGTGGTCTACTGTCACCCATATAACCGTGTTTTTCTTGGAAGGCAGAAGTTCAACAATAAAGTCCATGGATAGATGGGTCCATGGTCTAGACGGAATGGGGAGGGGTTGAAGAAGACCACAGGGGAGGGTTCTAGAAGACTTGGATTGAGCACAGCTGGTACACACTTGAATAAAGTCTTTAACATCTTTCCTCATTTTGGGCCACCAAAGGGAACGGGCAAGAATATTAAAAGTTTTGTTAACACCGGGATGCCCGGCTTGCTTGGAACAGTGGGTATGAAGAAGGATAGATTTCGAAGTGAAACAGGAACAAAGATTTTGCCAGAGGGTGTGTCAGGAGGAGCAGAGTCTTGTGCGGCTTGGATCTTGGAACAAAGTTGAGGAGATATAGAGGCCAAGATTTTAGTGGTTGGAATAATGGAGCCCTTATCTTCCTTAATACAGTCGGAAGCAACAAATGATCTGGACAGGGCATCAGCTTTCTTGTTTTTAGAACCAGGTTGGTAAGTGATGACAAAGTTGAATCGGGAAAAGAATAAAGACCACCGTGCTTGACGGGGATTTAACCTTTTGAGATTCTGGATGTATTCGAGATTTTTATGGTCGGTAAGGATGGTAATAGGTACCGATGTGCCTTCCAACAGATGACGCCACTTCTCGAGGGCCAGTTTGAAGGCAAGAAGTTCCCTATTTCCAACATCATAGTTTCGCTCGTTGGGTAGAAACTTCTTAGAGAAATAAGCACAGGGATGGAGTTTCCTTTTAGGGCCTTGTCTTTGGGAAAGGACGGCACCAGCGCCCAAGTCCGAGGCATCAACTTCGATGTAGAAGGGAAGACTAAGATCTGGATGGACTAGAACAGGAGCATCAGCAAAGGCCTCCTTGAGTCGTTTGAAGGCTTCGCGGGCTGCAGGGGTCAATGAATGAGGCTTACCACCTTTACTGATGAGGGCTAATATCGGAGAAATTATTGAAGAGAACCCTTGAATGAATTGTCTGTAGTAATTGGCGAACCCAATGAACCTTTGAATAGCTTTGGTTCCCATAGGGAGAGACCAATCTTGGATGGCCGAAACTTTAACAGGATCCATCTGGAACCCTTGCGCAGATACGATGTAGCCTAGGAAGTGTACTTGTGAACACTCAAACAGACACTTTTCCAGTTTGGCATATAGGCTATTCTCTCTCAGACGTAGCAACACCTGTTTAACATGGATGCGGTGTGAGGGCAGATCTTGAGAAAAGATTAAAATGTCATCGAGATACACTACTACAGAGATACCCAACATATCCCGGAAAATGTCATTTACGAATTCATGGAACACCGCTGGAGCATTACAAAGGCCAAAGGGCATTACGAGATATTTGACCGTCCCTAGTATTAAAGGCGGTCTTCCACTCGTCACCTTGGCGTATACGGATCAGATTGTATGCCCCCCGAAGATCTAGTTTAGTCAAACAGCTCAGAGATGAGAGGGAGAGGATACCGATTCTTTATTGTGATTTTATTTAACCCACGGTAGTCGATGCAGGGTCGTAAACCTCCGTCTTTTTTTCAACAAAAAAGAACCCAGCTCCAGCAGGGGAAGTGGAAGGCCGTAAAAACCCTTAGACAAATGTTCCGTAATGTACTCTTTCATGGCTAGAGTTTCTGAGGGAGACAGTGGGTATGTGCGTCCCGGAGTAGGCATAGTACCAGAAAGAAGGTCGATGGGGCAATCGTAGGAACGATGCAGTGGTAGCTTCTCAGCTCGCTTTTTACAGAACACATCAGAGAAATCATGATAACATTCAGGGAGGTTTTTCTCAGATTTATTTTCACAGGTAATGGTAGAGCAATGAGTAGAAAGGCAATTTTTGAAACAGAAAGGGCTCCAAGACTTGAGTTCATTGTTAGACCAATCTATAACAGGGTTGTGAAGTCTGAGCCATGGAAGTCCGAGAATTAGAGGAGCAGAAGGGCTTTGGATGACAAGAAAGGATAAATGTTCTTGGTGAAATATGCCAATGCGGAATAGGACTTCGTATGTAGATTTGGAGATGAATTCTGAAGCCAACAGGTTATTGTCAATAGCAAGAACTCGAAGGGGTTGCTGCAAGTGAAGGAGAGGAAGCCCCAATTGTGCTGCATAGGTAGAATCAATGAAATTTCCAGCGGCACCAGAATCGACAAAGGCCTGGGAGGAAAAAGTTTTACCATTACAGGTGATAGTAGCTGGTAGAAAGTTTCAGTGGTTCAAATTTGGCAGGAGACTTAACGTTATCTAGAAGGAGCTCCTCCTTAACTTCTAGGTCCTGGAGTTTCCCGACTTCTGGGGACAATTTCTTACAAAGTGTCCTTGTCCAGCACAATAGAGACAAAGTCCATTGGTACGTCGGTGTGATGTTTCCTCGGGGGATAGATGAGTGCCGCCAATTTGCATCGGCTCTTCACCCGAAGATATGGGTTGCGGAAAGGGCTGAGCAGGCCTAGGAAAGGTCTTAGGGAGGTTGGAACGAGCTGCAGACCTTTCTGCCTGCCGTTCACAGAAGCGGGTATCAATTTGTATGCAAGTGTAATCAAGTCTTCCAATGGGACAGGTAATTCCCTAGATACTAATTCGTCCTTGAGGCGGTCAGAGAGTCCCTGCCAAAAGGCTGCAGTAAGTGCCTCATTGTTCCAAGAAGTCTCCACAGCAAGGGTACGAAATTCGATAGCATATTGACCCACGGAACGTGACCCTTGGCGGAGCTGCATCAAACGGGAGGATGCAGCAGAGGTTCTTCCTGGAGCATCGAAGACCTTGCGAAACATACACAGGAAGTCAGTAACATTATAGACTAGAGGATCGTCTCTTTCCCATAAAGGAGAAGCCCAGGCCAGAGCATTACCCTCCAACAAGGCGATGATGTACCCCACCTTTGCACGATCCAATGCAAAATGAGATGGTTGAAGTTCAAATTGGATTCCGCACTGATTAATGAACCCACGGCAGGCTTGGGCATCACCATCAAACCGCGAGGGTGGAGGTATGCGGGGCTCTCTCCGAAAAGAAGGATCACCGGATCCGGCCGTCGAAGGAGGTGGCGTAGAACCTGGAGCAGAAGCAGCAGCTGGGGGTAGCCGGACAGCTAGGGAATCCATGAACTGAGCCAACTGGCCCTGATGATGTTCGAACAGGTCCATGCGTTTGGACAAAGCTTGGAGAGTTTTATTCAACTCGGCCATAGCCCCCTCAGGCGTTTCCATGGCCCGATAGTACTGTAACAAATGGCCGGAGGTACTTACAGTACGCTTTAGGAGGAGGCTGATAGTCCGGAATGTGCAGGACACAGAGGCTGCTGGGAACTGTAGGCTGGGACCACTAGGTGGTGCACTGAGGCAGGCAAGGTAGTACTGGATACAGACAGGTGGTCACTGGAGGCAGGCAAGGTAAGTACTGGATACTGGACAAGAGTACTAGGATCTGGCAGGTAAGTACTGGATACTGGCAGGTAAGTACTGGATACTGGCTGAGGTAAGTACGGATACAGACAAGATGGTCACTGGAGGCAGCAAGGTAAGTCTAGGAGCAGGAGCGGAGTAGAATTCAAGGCAGGTGAGTAAAGAGCCAGGGGTAGCTAAGCTACTATCGGGCGCCGGGTCCAGGAGGACGCCGGCTTTTCAAATCTCGCGCTGCCCGGCAGGTTGTCTCCTGACGTCATGACTCGCGCGACGCCGCCACCACGATGGCCGGGCGGCGGGGACCGGAGCGTCAGTAGTTCGTGACAGATACCCCCCCCCTTATGGGGGGCCACAGGACCCAACGGGCCAGGTTTCCCTGGAAAACTCTTATGGAAGCTCTGACTAGACGAGGAGCGTTGCACATCAGTATGTTTAATCCAAGCTCTTTCTTCCCAGACCGAAACCTTTCCAGTGGACCAAATACTGAAGAGACCTCCTCCAGAATCTAGAGTCCAAGATTTTTTCGACCTCAAACTCCTGTTGACCATCAACAGAATTGGAACCGAGGTAATAAGATGTGGAATACTGATTAGAGCTTACTGGCTTGATGAGAAAATATGAACACATTAGGAATCCGCATGCGTGAAGGAAGTTGAGGCGAACGCCACTGGACCGATTAATTCCAGATAGGAAAGACAATAAATTTGGGTCCCATTTGGAGGAAGGAACGTAGTTAATATGAGCAGAGGAGACCACACTTTATCTCAACAGAATAGCTGGGGTTCTCTAATCTCCTATCTGCGTCAGTTTTTTGTACCAAAGCAGATTTCTGAAGGCTGATTTCCGTAGCATGCCAGATAGCGGTCATCGGCCGCCGAGTCATTGGCAGCAGGTACTTGTGTGTAAAGAATCCTGAGAAAACATCTGGATTTGTCCCAAAGACACATAAAAAAGGAGATTTCCCAGTAGAAGCGTAGGGTAATTGTTATGGGCGAACTCAGCCCAAGGCAGAAGGTCGGCCCCCATCATCCTGAGTATAGGAAATGTAACACGAAGATATTGTTCCAAAGACTGGTTAGTGCATTCAGTAGATCCATTGGACTGTGGTGGTAAGCCGAGGAGAATTGTAACTTGATGTTCATGACTTACAAGTGCCCTCCAAAATTTGAAACAAATTGAGAACCCTGTCAGATACAATTTCAGAAGGGAGTACATGAAAGCGGAAGATATGGGAAATAAATGTTGAGCCACTCCGTTGAGGATGGTAGTTTGGGGAGGGGTACCAAATGGGCCATCTTGCTGAAGTGTGTCTACTGTCACCCATATAACCGTGTTTTTCTTGGAAGGCAGAAGTTCAACAATAAAGTCCATGATATGTGGGTCCAGGTCTAGACGGAATGGGGAGGGTTGAAGAAGACACAGGAGGGTTCTAGAAGACTTGGATTGAGCACAGCTGGTACCACTTGAATAAAGTCTTTAACATCTTTCCTCATTTTGGGCCCCAAAGGGAACGGGCAAGAATATTAAAAGTTTTGTTAAACCGGGATGCCCGGCTTGCTGGAACAGTGGGTATAAAGAAGGATAGATTTCGAAGTGAAACAGGAACAAAGATTTGCCAAGAGGGTGTGTCAGGAGGAGCAGAGTCTGTGTCGGGCTTGGATCTTGGAACAAAGTTGAGGAGATATAGAGGCCAAGATTTTAGTGGTTGGAATAATGGAGCCTTATCTTCCTTAATACAGTCGGAAGCAACAATGACTGGACGGCATCAGCTTCTTTGTTTTTAGAACCAGGTGGTAAGTGATGACAAAGTTGAATCGGGAAAAGAATAAAGACCCCGTGCTTGACGGGGATTTAACCTTTTGAGATTCTGGATGTATTCGAGATTTTTATGGTCGGTAAGGATGGTAATAGGTACCGAGTTGCCTTCCAACAGATGACGCCACTTCTCGAGGGCCAGTTTGAAGGCAAGAAGTTCCCTTTTCCAACATCATAGTTTCGCTCGTTGGGTAAAACTTCTTAGAAATAAGCACAGGGATGGAGTTTCCTTTTAGGGCCTTGTCTTTGGGAAAGGACGGCACCAGCGCCAAGTCCGAGGCATCAACTTCGATGTAGAAGGGAAGACTAAGATCTGCACTGGAGACCGGCAAGGTAAGTACTGGATACTGGCAAGGTAAGTACTGCATACTGGCAAGGTGGTCACTGGAGGCAGGCAAGGTAAGAACTGGATACAGACAAGGTGGTCACTGAAGGCAGGCAAGGTAAGTACTGGATACTGGCAAGGTAAGTACTGGATACAGGACAAGATGGTCAATGGAGGCAGGCAAGGTAAGTCTAGGAGCAGGAGCGGGTAGGATCCAAGGCAGGTGAGTAAGGAGCCAGGGGAGCTAATGCTACTATCGGGCGCGGGTCCAGGAGGATGCCGGCTTTTCAAATCTCGCTCCGCCGGCGGGTCGGCGTTGTGACGTCATGAAGTCGCGGACGCCGCCCACCGGCAGTGCCGAGCGGCGCGGGACCGGAGCGGCAGGTAAGTTCGTGACAATGCGGTACACATACATAAACCACTTTCCAATATGTAATAGTATACACCCCCACCTCTGGTTCTCAAATTCCTTTCAGTGGGGTATCTTATACAATAGATTTGAGATAAACTGGATCCAACTGAAAACAATGTATGTTTCAAATGTGGAAAACAAACAAAATAATTGTAGCTCTGAAGTTTGCACAGTAGCTGGATGTCTACTAATTATTGTGGAAAATAACCAACCATGCCACTAAAGAAACAATATAGAGATTTATTTAGTGCAAACATATTCACTACTCACCAAAACCGATCAGTTAAAAAAAGCTAATCTTTTCCTTTTGTTTTTTTATTTAAGATTTTCACAATTAACTTTCTGAGACAATGTTATCAGACAAATAACTAGTTTGATTAATACTGCAATGATATTTTGTTTATCTCAACAGATGCCCCCCCTACTGTAATTAAATGGGCCTGCCACACTACAAATTAAAATGCTAATAACATCATCTAAAAATAATATTGTTCCTTAGATAAGAGCCTACATCTGACAATTAACTTACACAAATAATGGGGAACAAACTATTTGCTGCTGTCATTTGTCCATAAAGTGTTTGGTTTTGCAGGAATGTAGAATTGCTATGCATCTTGTGTTACATCTTTTAATTGTAGCAGTTAAAGCACAGTTATTTGAATGGGCAATTTTACAGGCTGGTCTGAAACCTTCATTCATAATGGCTTCTCAAGGGATTTTCTTTTACCTCTCTGCATGCTTAATTTATATTGAGCAGCAAGATAAATGTTATTGAATTACCTATACACCCATTTATCACGGTTCACAGCTTAGTTACAATTTGTTAGCAAAACTGAGGTTATAATTGAGCTGATTTGTATAAATGACACCACTGGAGTTTGTGTCTCTTCAGATCAAAAAGCAAAAATCTCCTTTCCAAACGTGATGTTTCTATCCCTCTGCTTGACAATAAACATCCTACACAGAAGAGGTTAGAGGTCAAGCAGAACACAAAGTACCCATTCGCACAATACCATGTGGTAGAAGACTACCACAATGGCATTGTATGGATGATCGGACAATTATGATCATCATCGTTCGACCAGGATAGTACATTTCTGAAAGTGGTAACAATCTTTTAAGGCGCAGTATTGAAAAATTCGCACTACCACGCCTTTATAAATACGCCCCACAATGGCATGTAAAATGTTAAAGCTTTTACATGCAAATGGAATAGCCTCTGTCTTTGCCAGGGGGGACTGGGAAATTTTGGCCTGGGGGGCAAATACAACTGCTTTAGATTGCAAAATTTTTGACCACGCCCACATTGCTAAGGTCACACACTTAGTTTAAGGTATGCCCATTTTTAAGACCATTATTCTCATTTTACATTGTTGCCTGCAGCATTTTTAAGTGTATGATGAGGTTAAAGGACAATTATAGTATTAAAATCTTCACCCTCCCCCTTACAAGTACCCGGGGTGAGGACCTGAAATTCTCACCCCTAGGTACACTTTCCAAGTCAAGTTATACTTACCCAAAGTTTCCTTTGTTCCTAATGAACTGGAGGGCTGACAACAATGCTAATGAATTGAAGGGCTGACTGGTAAACGATCTGAAGGAGGAGGAAAAGTTTCCTGTTCCTTGCCCATGTCAGAGCTATAGGTGTGCATTGCGACTTTCAAGCACATAACTTAATAATAGCATCTAGGGAAGCCCAAATTTTTCTTTGGGGACCAGCCCAGGGGGCATTTGCCCCTCAGCCTACTGGGACAGTCCTTCCCTGCTCACAGCATTGGCTATTGTAACACGAAAGCTCTACAGTAACTTCCATTTATATACCGTATATACTCGAGTATAAGCCGACCCGAGTATAAGCCGAGGTACCTATTTTTACCTCAAAAAGAACCCATGATTGACTCGAGTATAAGCCGAGGGTGAAATTATGGGAACACTGCTGTCCATAAAAAAGCCTCATTCCTTGGCACTCCAGATGTTTTGGAAACTACAACTCCCAGCATGCTTTATTAGCTGGGAGTTGTAGTTTCAAACCCTTTAGTGCCAAAGAATGAGGCTTTTTTTATGGACGCAACCCCCAGGAAAGGCCCAAAACATTCACATGTGGTAAATCAGGGTAATCTGCAAAAATCTGCTGCTGCTTACCGGTACCGTACTCTCTCTATGTAACCAGCTACAGGTAACTTAATTCTCTGGATCCTGCTGCGCGTGCATGTCTGTACTCGGCGGCTGTACTGTCCGGCGCCGAGTAGTGGATCCTGCCTGCTGGCACTTGCACGCTGCTCTGCATGTCCGTACTCGCGGCTGTCTAACTTACTGCCGGCGCCGAGTAGTGACGTCACAACTCGGCGACGTGGCAGAGTATAAAGTTGATAAAGCGGCGAAGTACGGACATGCAGAGCAGCGTGTAGAGTGCCAGCAGGATCCACTACTCGGCGCCGGACAGTACAGCTGCAGAGTACAGACATGCAGCACAGCAGGATCCAGAGAATTAAGTTACACATAGCTGGTTACATAGAGAAGTACCGGTAAGCAGCAGATTGTGAAAATTTACCATGACCCGAGTATAAGCCGAGGTCGGGTTTTGAGGCTATTTTTAAAGCCTGAAAACCTCGGCTTATACTCGAGTATATACGGTACATCATGCATAGTATTTTAGACTTAAAGTTTAGTTCTTGAAGACATTTTGCTAGTCATCTGACTGGCTTTCTCAATTCAGAATGACTTGTACAAGAATCTGTTGAAATTATGTACCCTGCCTCCTTAACTATGTGCCTCCTTAACACCTCTCTTGAACCAGTCACGTTCCTTTGCCAATATGTTAACATTACAATCTTCAAAGGTGTGTCTTTTATCCTTAAGATGCAGGTACACTGCTGAATCCTGACCCGAGGAATTGGCTCTTCTGTGCTGGGCCATACGTTGATGCAGTTGCTGTTTGGTCACCCCCACATACTAATCAGAGCATTCTTCACTGCACTGCGTATATGATGTCGCAGGTTTTAAGGGCTCCTCTGAGATGTTTCATTTCTTTAGCCTTTGCCTCTGTGCTAGAAATGAAACATCTCAGAGGAGCCCTTAAAACTTGTGGATATCCAGACTGGGCCTTTGTCAAAAGAAGTAGAAGGAAAGAAAAGAACACGAATACCAACAGTAAAGGGGAAAAGCAAGACAGGAGAAAGAACACGGTCATACCATATGTAGCAGGGGTCTCCGAGAAATTAACAAGAATTTTCAAAAACACTGTATCCCTGTCTGCTTCAAACAGAACAACACACTGAGGCAGCAATTGGTACATCCGAAAGACCCAATACCGAAACACAAGAAAAGCAACATCATATACCCAGTGCAGTGAAGAATGCTCTGATTTGTATGTGGGGGAGACCAAACAGCAACTGCATCAATGTATGGCCCAGCACAGAAGAGCCAATTCCTCTGGTCAGGACTTAGCCGTGCACCTGCATGTTAAGGATAAAGGACATACCTTTGAAGATTGTAATGTTAACATATTGGCAAAGGAACATGACTGGTTCAAGAGAGGTGTTAAGGAGGCTATTTATGTGAAAATAAAGAAACCAAGCCTAAATAGAGGTGGGGGGGGGGGGGTTTGACACCAACTGTCTGCCATGTACAATGCTGTTTTGACACCTTACTATCCAATCACACCCTTAACACTTGGCTGTGATATGCTAATTGGGATTTTCCAGGGTACATAATTGCCAAAGATTCTTGTACAAGTCATTCTGAATTGAGAAAGCCAGTCGGATGACTAGCGAAACGTCATCAAGAACTAAACTTCCAGTCCAGTTGATCTAATTGAATACAACAGATATATCTTATTAATAACTTATTCTAGTTGTTAAGATAGGTCAGACGTATAATTTCACACGTGACCAGTGATGAACAAACAGGCGACCGAACGGCTAATCATTTTATGGGGAAAATGGTAAAACTCCTGGGGCTTATGCAATAAAAGGTGCAAAAGTTTGCTATAAATTTACAGCAACCAATCAGATTAGTTTTTTACTGGATTACTGCAGATTAATAACATCTGATTGGTTGCTACAGTTTTTTTAATGCATGTGTTTTTAGATATTAGATAAATATATATTTGATATAAGTACATGACCTGCATAAGTCCTTAACCATACCCTCATATTGGGGGAGATGTAATATTTGCCATTATCATCAAAATAAGGTTAAAAAAAAACATGATACCCAATGTAATAGAGTAAAACATAGTCAGGGAGATGTAATTCTGGCTGCTATTGAGTAAAAAGGAGATGTAATATCAGTTAGCGTGGGCTTTGCAAAGCCTGCACTGGTTTGTATTAAAGGCACAGGGCCCCTTTGCAATACCTGAGTGGGTATGACAGACAGGTAAGTAACGCCAGTGTGTGCGTTATTGTATCTCCCCCTTGGTGAGTAAACACCATGAGGATTTCAATTCCAAATGCATTCCAATAGTTATCTACACTAGACCATATAAGGTAATTAGATCCCAAGATTTGTCGATGAGGTGGATGAAGACTACACATTTTACAATAAAGATGCCATTTAGATAACAAGATTCTACATATGCATATATTTACGAATCATTTATACATTTTAATGCGCCGCATAGTTTTGTGTTGTCAGCATACAGGATTTTCCAGTTAGGTCCATAAACTGTTCATAATCTATAAAACACTAAGCAATGCTCTTTTAATTCAAATCCTTCAAACCAGCTGTTTTAATAATTTTACATAATAAAATCACTTCCTAATGAGTTCTGCCTTTCCATTGCTGATGAGCGACATTCCTCTGCAAGATGTTATTTTATTTTGCAGTTTGTAATGCTTTTACATGGCTGTCACAAAAAACGCTTGTGATGTTTATTTCAGCACATTAAGACTGAGTTTCTAAGAGAATTAATTTTAACCATGGAAATAGAATCATTAGTGCCTGGAAAGAATAATGATCTTTAACTAGCACTAAAACACTTTAGAGTAATTTTAACAGACAAAATGTGAAGACAAGCTGAAGGATATAAGGGCATTCACAAATAGTTCTTCAACAAATACATGTATTCATTCAAACCACTAATAAGGAATATATCAGGGTACCTATCAATCTGACACCTCCCTTACAACACAACATCCTATACCATTTAATAAACTTTACAGCAATATGTCAGATAATGTGTTATACACAGTTCATCAACAGGCAGATTAAATGGAAAAATCAATGGTAATTCATCATCATACTTAAATCAATTATAATTTATAGATATGGAAAAAAACACAATTCCTAATGGGTGCTGCAAAAAGAAGTCCTATAAATGAATTCATTAGACCAAAATGAAATGGCTTATCAGTGAAAGAAACATACTGTATAGGTCTTCATAAGATTTTAGAATAAATTATATTATAACAATTTTTCTCAAGATGCAGGCTCATACACCTGGGTTAAGGGACTGCAAATGCAGAGACCAAGTTCAGGCTTGCTTGATATATATTCGATTCCAATTCATAATCACAGTTTTCCAATATATACAATATCATACATATATATATATATATATATATATATATATATATAATTTATATATAATTGTGGCTTCAATCAATCAGTTCAATCAATACAGTAAAACCACAAGGTCACAATTCCTATTTGTCGACTGACCTTGTTGTGGAATGAAGTGATAACTGGTAAATCTGTAAAAGGGAGAATAATATTTTTCTACCTTGAATCGATACCCCCTTTTATACAAGACAATATATTGCTAGCTCTACCTGTTGCCATCTGGCACTGCTGGCTAATTTTAGTCTGTTATCCAAAAAACAGAATTTCACTTAACACAGAGCCATTTATAATATAAGCAGCACAAGGATTTTTAAGCCCACAATGCATCACCTTACATTTATGAACATTGAATCTTATATGCCACTTAGCAGCCCCATGTGATAATCTATCTAGATACCCCTGCAACTATTGTATTTCATCAGTAGCTTTTAATGGTCGACAATGTATTGTGTCCTCTGCAAATAGACACCTTGCTGACAATATCCACTCATTATTAATAAACAGATTAAATAAAAGTGGCCCCAAAACAGAATCCTGGGGCCCTCCACTTAGAACTACACTCTGCATCGGTTCTATCAGCCAATTTTCTATCTATGTACAAATGTGCCACCCAAGCCCAACAGACCTTAGCTTATACATAAGTTGCCTATGGAGGGCTGTCTCAAAATCACCATCACTCATTTATACCAGGAAGTGGTTGTGAGTTTTTATGGATGGCCAAATCCCAGTCTGCGTGAACTTAGATAAAACTTGGACTTAGGAAGAGGGCAAGTCAGTATGGAAATATCTATGACTAAGAACGGTTGGGTGTTCGAAATGCATCAGGTGCACACATACTTTAATGGATACCATTAAAAGTTACATTTTAACAGGAGCCATGACACAAATTGAGTGACTGTTCGACTTACAGGATGAGAGCCATAACCTGTTTGTTTTCTCTTGTGGATGAGGCTGAGCGACAGGTCAGGGGTGGCATGCACCTGGACAAACATACCCATCATATAAGTTCAAATGTGTTTGGTAAGTGGCTGTGTACTCTTTATATTGTATGGGAGGCTTACGCGCATTAGAAGCAGAGAGTGCGTGTCAATAGACACACTACATGTAGCGTGACAGTGTTTGAACCAGAGAATTAATATCCGGTCCTGTCCCCCATTTAAGGAAAAGGGTAATCGTGGTTCAAAAAATTACTTTGGGAAAAATGACAGGAATTGTTTCCTTAGTATTTGTACAATTTACTTTCATTATTTTTTTTACATAATTTTGAAGATATTTACATTTTTATGTGTGGTATTGTAGCAGCAGCACCAGATCCCCTGCATTTCCTGCTTCCTGCTCTTTAGCCATGTGACAGTCCCTCTTACCTGTGTCTCCTCCTCCTCATGGGACCCTCCTCTTGCAGTTCACTTGAAACCCCCTGTGACCCCTCCCACACCTCCTTCAGTCACTGTAACTCAATCTCCTACTGGTTTCTTCTGTGTTCTCCTGCACTGAGCATGTGCTTACTGCAGATTAGAAGGAGGAACTAGTATTTGTGACTGCAGATTCAGAACCACCCAACCCACAAACTTTCTGACCAGTCATTTCTTCATAACTTTTGGAACTGTTTGGATACCACAATTCCCATTTATGCAAAATCATAGAACACAACTGCATACAGCTTACACATGGGTACTTGGTGAGTGCATGTTCCTCTGGCTTCGTTACCTTGTTACTAAACTGCAAGGTCTCCACTCCTATTTTTTCCCACAATCTCCCATTCTATTCATCCAAAGTCCAGATCCTAGTGCTGGTTTGGCCCCATCCCATCTCACAGTTCAGTTTCAAGGCTGGCCAATTCAAAAAGTTAAAGTTCTTACTCTGGGTACTATAAGAGGGGGAGTGGTAGTGTTGTGGGGGGTCCAGAGCAGAATATAGTTTTCCTTCAATTTTACAAAGGGCGTATAAACCACTTTTTACTCACCTTAAAGGACACTACACCCACAAAATTAACCTTTTATAATGAAATGTATAATTCAAATGGAGACACTAGCTCATTTTGCCCCCTTAACTATATTGCAATACTTACCAAACAATCAGGGAGATTCAATAAAAGCTCTTATAATTTAAAATGGTGCTAATTTTACCCCAACCAATCAGATCTTATTTAACATTTGAAAGCTAACATCTGATTGGTTGGGGCAAAATTAGCACCATTTTAAACGATAAGAACTTTTATTGAATAACCCTGAAGGACCCTGCAGCACCATTGTGTCTCTTCTGCCAGCTCCTCCTTGTGCGCACTCATGACTACTATGTTAAAGAAAGGCGTGGAGTCACTTTCATTGAACAAGGTCATTTTGGGGGGTGTAGTTTCCCTTTAAATCTATAGCCTAATCTACCGTATATAGCCTTGTAATTTGTAGATACTAGATATTGCTTTTAATCTTCCCAAATTTACCTAAAAATTGCTTTAAATCTGCCACAGTCTTTCACATATCGTTCAACATTTCCCCTTTAATAGTTACACTCATGGAAACAGCATAGGGCAAAACTACAGGGGGAGGATACTGAAGTGAACCTGATCTTAGCACAGTTCTGTGCTCTGTATTTCTCAATACTTTACCTATCTAATGGTAAAAGTTGGAGGATATAAATTTGCTCACAAATTGATTTCAATCTGGCACAATCTCCCAAACCCTCAGTTTTAGGATCTCAGAAACCTGTTTTTGTATAGATATTAATTGGCAGATATTAGCTCACTGAAATCTAGTGGGTGAGACTTACTATGTGAACAAGTAAGATTGAAAAATGTGTTTAAGGCTGAGGCCCCATTACAACACACCAAAGTGTGTGCATATTCACGCTCATTATTGCACTGGATTGCGTGTGATTGGTGCGTTGTCCCGTCTTGTTCCACGTTTTCGCATGCAATTTTGCTATTTTTCATTGTGGAAGCGCCAAATAAATGGTGATTGCAAAATGGAAATGCATGCGCATTGGAAATCCCGTTTTTGCGTTCCTGGGATTTCCATCGTAACCCAAATCACATGCCCAAATCACATGCGCAATTCCATTAGTGTAGCCTAGCCCTAAATCTTTATTTACAAATGACAGTGAAAAAACAAACAAGGCAAAAGAAGACTTTAAAGGTAGGAGACAGATATAAGGTGGATAAAAAAGGGGTTACGATATAAAATTATTAAACACACTGTAAAATTTATTTTTTAAAAGAAAATCACCTGAAGAAGTGACATTGTACTGATTGTTCCTCCCCGGACATGTTTCATTAAGGAGTGCCAGCACTTCATGCACATCTGATTTTCATATGCCAGTTTAGATTTCTGGGCTTTATCGTTTTAAAGGTAGTGCAAAGAGCAAAAATGGCAGATGTAAAACTGGTGCTCCACAATTAATTAATATTATATAATATAATATAGTGGATAATGCACCCCCAACTGTAAATTATAAGGATATTAGAAGTCACAGAGGAGTTCCGTGACCATATAAAAGTACGAGGCCGCAGGCCGAGTACCTTTTATACAGGGCACGGAACTCCAAGGTGACTTCTAATATAATTATAATTTACAGTTGGGGGTGCATTATTTATTATAACCTACCCCTTTTTGGCTTCTGGTTTCCTATAAGGCTATAATCTTACAGTTCCTCCCATAGAAATCCACCACAGGGGTAGGTTATATATATATTATATAATCTTACCTCCCTGCCCCAGGTACTTTTCATTTTAACTGTGTTTTTTTTTAGTTCTCCTTTAATCCCAGTTCTGCTTTACCTTAGCTTCCTATGATGCCATGTTGTTGTCTAGAACTGTGGCAATGTAGATCAGGGATATCCAACCTGCGGGCCTCCAGATGTATGAAAATTACAACCCCCAGCATTTCTTGGTTTCGTCTGCAATGGAGTAATGCTGGGAATTGTAGTTTTCAAACATCTGGAGGGCCGCAGGTTGGACATCCCTGATGTAGATAAATGTCTGTGTACTCCCCATAAAGTTGCAAAGCTAAAAAATATGAATTTTACAAGGTTTAAATGGGAGCTATAGTTCAGCACATCTGGATATTGCCACATGTTTTCTCTCTCAACAAGATCATTTAAAGTTAAATAGCTGCTTCTGATAAGGAGTTTAACCCAGTAACACTTTAATTTCTCTCAACTTTCTCAATCACTGCATTAATAACAAAATTTACATTTTCTCTTACCGATTGTTCATAACTTTTCTTCTGAAAGTATGAGAACATGTTTTCTAATTATTTTGTCTTTAGAACCTGTCTGTTCAATAGTGAATAATGTATATGCTCCGTCCAGTAAATCTTTCACTTTAATGATTCTTACATGGGTACAGAGGTTAAATGCATCAGCAGCATCTCTCTGTCCCAAATTAAAGGATGATTGATGGTTTGTATTTTTAACTTTGTCTGCCTAGTTCTGTTAGCACTGCCATGGTTATTTTCAAAGGACAGAGAAGAATGGGAATATTTTATGCCATTTATTATAAATTCCTAAACTCCGTTAAATGGTAGAGGTAATGACTTATTTATGAGAATTAGATAGGCAATAGCCAACATATATATATTATTGTAGCTTTATGGACTACAACTTAAAGGGAATTACATTTAATTAAGAGGTATAAATTTAAAGGACCACTCTGTAAAAGAAAAAATAATTATTCATCAACAATTAAAAAAATTCCTCAAGAATTTGAATGGTTTTGAGAAATGTGGCTTCTAGGTTCTGTTTGTCAATACAAACTTTGTGCATGTCCCATTAATGAACAAACACCTATTTAGAATGTACCAATCAAAACACCAACCGTCTCCCAAGTACAATGCAGTTTTGACACATTACCCTGGGCAGTTTTGATAACACCTCTTAGCCACAATGCAATTACCCCTTGCATTCAGAAGGTCCCTAACACCTGGCTTTCATATGCTAATTGGGACTTTCCATGGTACTTAATTCCCAACAGATTCTTGTACAAGTCATTCTGAATTGAGAAAGCCAGTCGGATGACTAGTGAAACATCTTCAGGAACTAAACTTTAAGTCCAGTTGATTTAACTGAATACAACAGATAAACAATTGTTCCTCACCTCGCCCATATTCTGGGCAAGTGGGTAGGAAAAATTATATTCCTGCTACCACTGCAAATGTGTGGTCTCACAGTATATTCTCTCTCTAAAAACAGGACTTAATCTGCAGTTTTTGCTTAACTGAACATGTTTGACCATAGTTTGGTAATTTAGGGATGAATACACCATTCTGTGCCAGAATGAATAGTTCTGGCAAAGTGCAGCAAGTTTAAAGGTTTTCTCTACCCTCTATATAATTTTTTTAAATAAAATATAGGGCATCACTTCCCACCCCCAACTCCTATATTGGATTTCTAATGAAAGAACCCAAACTGTACTTACAGACCCTCACTCAGCGGCGCACTGATCTGGCTCCCTGCTTGCCGGAACTACCAAAAAAGGGGCCAGACCGTTGGCCCCAGCTGTGATTGTCTGAGAGGCAGCTAATCGCCAATCACAGCCACGGTTTTGCAACAATAGAGTACGTGCCGGGAGCGAAGGGCTGTAAGTACAGTTAGGATTCTTTTTTTAGAAATCTAATATAGCAATTGGGAGTGGGAAGGAATGCCCTACATTTTATATAAAAAAATTACGCTAGGTGAAGGGCAGCCAGGGAGGAATCGGGAGGGAGGGGGCTCCCCTGTGCTTGCCACTAGCCGCTCAGAGGACAAAGAGAAGGCAGAAACCTTTCATACAGGAAGACACCTCCTACTCTTCAGATTCCTGGACTTTAGACAAGCACTGCGGGAGAACCATAAGGAGCAGAGGAGTATGGTATGGATTTTTTTTTTTTTTTACACAGTGGGGCCATTAGCGGTTTAAATTTTAGTTTTGGGGATGGACATGCTCTTCAAACTCTGACAAGCCCCTGACTTCATTTACCTTAGTTCTACATTAAAAGAGAACAAAAGTCACTAGACAACATTGTTACAATTGACAGAACCCATTACCAAATATACAACCTCTCTCTTTGTTGTGGCTGGTGGCTGATTTATGTAAAGAACCTGTGGGTAATCCACTACTTTGTTTTGGTGGAAATCTTATTTTTAAATAAGCAATAATTTCAACATTTTGTTTTCAACTTATTTCTCAAAGGCAATTTGTCCTATTAACTCTGTATTTCCAAAAGCGGTGATTTTCAAAGATTTGTGCCGTAGGGATATATGGGGGTAAAATAACCCCCTTAAGTTATTGAGTTAAGTTAAATAATGCAGCTAATAGAGAAATGTCACCATAGCATCTTCCAATACCAGACCAGGGCTGTAACTGCTAATTAAGATAACAACAGGGAAGATCTTTAGTAGTTAAAACACTCAGGGGATAATTCTGTACATGTGAAAATAAGAACCCCAGTGAACTTTATTGTAAAATAGTGAAAAGCAAAAATTGGAAAAAATGTAAATTGGAAAATTGATAATTGTTTTTCAGTAAATGAACAAAAATAGTCAAACAACCCCAAGACACTGAATTGTATTTGGAAGCCAAACATGAGGAATGGTGCATAATAGAAATATGCACACTAATGCATTATTGACACCTTGAAACAAAATGGCACTATGTTGTGGAATGGGTTTCCCCTTCCAGTTATCGACACTTTATAAATTGTGCGATGAAAACGTTGGCAATAAAGGTGGCAACAACTTAATCTTTTATAAATATGTAACTAAGAGTATGTAGTACATTTTACATGCTCTCTAGTGCACAGCAGATCAAAACAAAGAATGCGGAAGCCTTGTCCATATAGTCCGACAGACAATCGTATAACAGCCCAGAGACCTGCCTACACAGATGGGTTAATATAAAATGCCCTCCTGCCAAGCCCACACTGATTGGTAAATATACAATGCCCCCATGCCCAGCACACACAGACTGGTAAATATAAGATGCCCTCATGCCCAACCCACACAGACTGGTAAATATATGATGCCCCCATGCCCTGCCCACACAGAAATGGTAATATATGTTACCCCAATGACAAGCACACACAGATTGGTAAATATAAGATGCCATCATGCCCATCCCACACAGACTGGTACATATAAGTTGCCCTCATGCCCAGCCCACACAGACTGGTAAATATAAGATGCCCTCAAGCCCAGCCCACACACACTGGTAAATATATGATGCCCCCATGCCCTGCCCACACAGAAATGTGAATATATGATACCCCAAAGACTAGCACACACAGACTGGTAAATATATGATGCCGCATGACCAGCCCACACAGACTGGTAAATTTATGATGCCCTTCCCACATAGACTTGTGAATATATAATACACCACTGCTCAGCCCATACAGACTTGTAAATATATGATGCCCCTTACCCAGCCCACACAGACTAGTACATTTACAATGCCCCCATGACCAGCCCACATAGACTTGTAAACATGTGATCCCCCCATGCCCAGCCTACACATACTTGTAAATAATAACAGTGTCACTTACTGGTACTAAAAGGCAGGACGAGTGGCAGCCACATTCGACCCTCCCCTTGCATGCATGACCGTAAGTGTGCAGGAGAAAATACAGGTAATAGGTTCCTCAGGTTGCAACCTGTAGTTTTTTTCCCTCTCTCTAGGGGATTACAGGGGCACATGAAGTGAGTGAATCACAGATCTTACACTTAAATATATATAAATGAGTATATAAGAAAGTATCTTCACAAAACAAGCTTTTGAGATGCCTTGGCGTAAAAAGGAAGTCATAAAAATGCAATAAAAATGGCAAAACAATTGCCATGCAGATAAGAGAATATGTTAGAATAGTGAGAGAAATGGTATCATGCATTTTCTACCATTGTATCTGAAATGTATTTGATCTTGCTTTATTGTATTTTATTTATTTGCAGTTTTTGATTTAGCTTTATATACACAGGCATACTGACACAATAGCGCTAACCCAAGAGTTTTAGTTCTACATGATATATACCCAGTGTGTAGCTGGGCTTACCCTTCACACAAACTGTTATCATCTTAAACTGTCTAGTCTGTTTACATTTTGAATTTGAAGGCAGGTGGCAGTGCATATTTACTAAATACAAATGAGGTTACTCATTTCTCTACAAGCTTTTAGTTACATACTATATTATAGTATTAAGGAGCAAGCATTGTATTTGTGCCACTTGTGGTGAAATGTTCCAAACAGATGCTGAAGTACCGTATATACTCGAGTATAAGCCGAGGTTTTTAGGTTTAAAAATTAATCTAAAAACCTTGATCTCGGCTTATAATCGAGTCAGTAGCAACTTACCTTCAATCCAGAGGCAGCCGCGAGTCCGGCCGGCAGTTCCAGTAGTTCTTCGCGGTTGCGCGATGACGTCATCAGCACGCTGGCGGGATGACGTCATCGCGCAGCCGCGAAGCAGTAATGGGAACTGCCGGCCGGACTCGCGGCTGCTTCGGGATTGCAGAGAGAGGAAGACTGAAGACCAGGTACGGGTAAGTGAGCTGTGGGGGGGACTGGGGGGAGGACTGGGGGTACGGGGGGAAGGCTGGGGGGACAGTATGCCATGCGACACCCACATTTTCTTTTTACTATAGGTGGTTGGAAACTACAACTCCCAGCAAAAAGCATGCTGGGAGTTGTAGTTTCCAAACATCTACAGTGGAAAGGTATTAGGGTGGGGGACAGTATGCCATACAGTAACCCCCAATACCTTTTTGCTATAGGTGGTTGGAAACTACAACTCCCAGCAACCAAGCATGCTGGGAGTTGTAGTTTCCAAACATCTACAGTGGAAAGGTATTAGGGTTACTGTATGGCATACTGTCCCCCACCCTAATACTTTCCACTGTAGATGTTTGGAAACTACAACTCCCAGCATGCTTGGATGCTGGGAGTTGTAGTTTCCAACCACCTATAGTAAAAAGGTAATGTGGGTGTCTGCATGGCATACTGTCCCCCAGCCCTCGGCTTATACTCGGGCAATCATCTTTTCTAATTTTTGAGGCAAAAATGGGTGCCTCGGCTTATACTCGAGTCGGCTTATATCTCGAGTTTATAGGTATGTATCATTTTAATTAATTCCTGCTAGGCACCTGGTCTTATTGTTTTTTGTTTTTTTTTATAGTATAGCCTTTGTGGTTAAATAGAGACATACGTCCATCTAAGCCTTCCTCATCAGCAATACTCACATTTACCCCAATATTAATATTCAATATCAGTCGCAAAACCTTTGGTGAATCCGGTTTTCAGGTCAAAGTGACCTAAACCTTAGCAATAAAAACTCTCTGGGCCTCATTTACCCAGACTCGCTGGGCAAATATATGAAGGTAAAGTCACGCTAAATGGTTCGCTACTGGGATTTACCCACATTCGCAAACACGATATTGAATCTCGGAAGGAGCATTTACCCAGAGCGATAGCGGCTCTGGGTAAATGAGCCTGTCTGTATATAAACCCTTTAGTATCGAAAAATTTAAAATGTGAACCTGATTTGTTACAGGTGTATGCATTTATAGTAAGGGTGTTTAAGATTAGAGGTCAGTACTATGGACTGTACTAAGGAGATTAATTGATATGTTACAAGTCTAGTTATGTGTATGAATGTGAAAAGTTTGACTCACTTGTACTTCATAGCTGATTCTTTTTTCCCATTGATTTAGGCTGAGGCCCCACTGCAGCCTACAAAAAAAGTGCCATGCATTTCAGTTTGCTTTTGCCATGTGCTTGTGTCCTCTTGTATTTGCATTTACATGCTTTCACACTTGCATTTTCCAGTGCACAATACACCAGTGGATTGTGGGTAAAAATGCACCTTGAAAAACAATATTTATCATGGTGATGTCATTTGGACACTCTTTACAATTGTGTGGCCTATTGATTTTTGTCCGCTGTGTCTGCTTTTTCATGTGATTCCAAATAGTTGTATTAGGCAGTGATTGTGGTCTCCATACTAATGCCCTCTCATACCTTTCAAACAAATCTATGATGATGTCTCTAATTTCTCTGGAAGAATATAATTATCCTAAAAACAATGGCAGTCAGTTTACTTTCTATAAACAATCTGGTTGCAAATGTAGTATATTGTTACTACCATTCTCATAATGCACTACAAGACCTCCATTTATTACAAGATCTTAATTAATGACTAAATATTCGCATGGATCAGTATAATACTGCTCATAGGAACCAGTTTATTGTAAAAGAGACAGTCTTGTCTAATAAAGTTTGCCAGAAATACCAGAAATGATACCCTACTGTATGTGTTTCCTTTAAGGCTGTTTTAAAAAGTTTAGGTTATAAAACAGTACTAACTGAAAGGTTTAAATTTTTATATAGTTGCCAACATTCCCTGATTTTGCAAGATAGTCCCACATGATTGTCCTGCACAATGTCCCTAGATTGAGGCAGATGGAGAAATTGCCCTGGTTCTCTAGTGAACCTAAAATATACAAAAGAGCTGGCAAAAAAGATATCCCCCTATGCAGTGCAATCTACTTACTAATGTATTGTGTTGGTTGGCTGCTGGGGTACCATTTATTATTATTACCATTTAAAACTTTTTTTAAAAATATATTTTTGGTTTTAGACTGTTTGACATAACATATATAATGTCAGAGTTATACAAATTTGACTAATAGTTAAGTAGATATGCAGGTAACACAAATTAAAAATTGAAGTAATTAAAACAATTAGAACATTTAAAACTTTTAGGCCTAAACAGAGTTTAGCTCTGGAAGCTCTGGAAGTTTAGCTCTGGAAGTCTGAGCTGTCTTCCACATCATGAAAAATGTATTGGAGGCAACTCTTGTTCAATTCTCCTGAAATGCCTTGAATCCTCAGATCGTAGGTGAAGGATATCATCTTCCAAAGTGCCTTGGTGGTTGCTTAGGCTCTCCATTTTATCCTCCCATTCCACTGTGCGCTCTCCTACACCAGTGATCTCTGAGTCACTGCTCTATTTAAAGCTGAAGTAAATGAAGGTGGAGGAGATTGTGGAGGGCATTTTGGCTGTTTGTGAGGATTTGTTGTTAGTGGTGTTTCCGGATTTGGCTCCTCCATTTGTTGTGACCTCAGTGAGGATGGCAGGCTGACAGAAAGGGAGGAGGCCTCCGAGGTATCGGTCTATAGGGTATGTAGATTAGAAGTATTAGGAGTGGGAAGCTGGCACTTTTTTAAAAAACATGATACATGATACTGGCCTTCGAGGGGAAGTTGGCAGGGTGTATGTCCAGTACAGCCCCAGTATGTCAGCTTATGTTTGCTAAAAGATGGCCATCAAAGCAGAGTGTTACAGGAACTCTGTGGTTAAGCAGCTATCTTGGTTTTTGCTCGGCTCCGTCCCTATTACCATTTAAAAATGTAATCTTTAATATATATACATTAAAATAATATATAGTCTATAAAAACACATTAAAAATACAAGCCACAATCTGCCAGAGAAAGGAAACAAACAAAGAGAACAGACATACAGACCTAGGCGAAACCTATAATAAGTGTTTAGATGGCAATGGTTCTGTGCATTGATTTGGTTCTTTTAAACACTTGCCACTTATAATAGGGAACCAGAATAGCTATTACCTCCTAGTTAACAAACTAGAAAAGCACAAGGGCTTAGGGCTTTCGCTTTGGGCTAGACAGCTGGGAGACATGACGCTGTCTCCTATAAATTTTAAGGGCTACATTTGTCTGTATAAAAATAAGAATAGGAAATCTATTATAAAGAAGGATGTAAAAAAGGGTTAGTTTTAGATGATTATCTGTCAGATACTGCACATCTATGGCTGGGTACACACTAGCCAATATTTTCGGCTGACCGACCAATTCACGGCACTTTCGGTGGGACGAAAATATCGACTGGTGTATGGCGGCCTGTCAGACCGGAAAATCGAATGATCAGACTCGTCGGAGAATTCCGATCGATCGTGCGGTTCCCTATGGAACTGCACCGAAATTGCCACGACCGATGCACGTTTGTCCCGGCCAAGCACTTGCTTGTAGCGAGCACTCAGTCGGGACAAATAGTCCGGCCGTGTGTACCCAGCTTAAGTCTTCTAGTGATATCTCCAGACAAAAGAAGGTAACTGAGGTCTTCTCCTGACCTTCGTCATCTACACCAGCATCTACGTGACAGAGGGTATACAAATGAAGGACCTAAGGAGGTTTGTGATTATGTTAGACAAACAAATAAAGGACCTAAGGAGATTTGTGATTGATAGACAAACTGGCAGGGAACTACATTCCTCAAAAAAGTTCGAAGAAGGAGTAAGACATCAACAAAAAAGAAGGGACAACAATTACGATCTCAGAAAAAGGAAGGATCGGAGGAGACGTTTCCCCCTACTAAACATTTTGAAACAATTTTTAATGTGAACAAATTTGTTCATAAAATTGTATTACAGAAATGTTTCACAGATAATGATAGATAAGGATGAATCAATACAGGATGAATACTCTCCACAGGATTTAGGAGATAGTGACAGATGAGATATTAGAGCTAAAGAAGATCTTATCTCTTTATTAGATGGAATTTCTGCAAATGATGGTTTGACATTGGGTTTAGATTTAAAAGATTATAAGAATAAGGTGAAAGAAAGATCGACATTCTATCCCTTTAAATATACATTAGAGGCCTCTCAGCTACACACATATAAGTTTAAAATAATCTTACCATTAAAGGTAAGGTAAGGTAAGGTAAAGAATTCAGAGCCCTACCGTCTCTACAGTAAGATGAAACTATTATAATAAAAAATGCTGATAACGGGGGATCAGTAGTCGTTTTAAACTAGAGTGATCACTATACTGCAACTATACGTCAACTATACGATATTGACACTTATTGTATTCTTACTACTAAATTTCAGGCAGACCTTCAAAGTATTATAGAAGGTTTGTCAATTGGAATTATTGGTAATATTATGTTGGGAAGACTTAAACCTCCCTCTCCGATTATACCGATATTTCATCATCTACCCAAAGTCCATAAAGAAGATTTTCCCCCTAAGGGTAGACACATTGTTGCAGGGATAGGCTCTCTTAATAAGGGCTTATCTCTACTTATTGATTTACTGCTACAACCGTTGGCTCTTAAATTGCAGTCTTGTAAGCAGGTGCTCCAGTTTTTTGAACAGGAGTAGGTGCTCCAGTTTTTTGATTGGCTTCCATATTATGAATTAGTTACTATCGATGTGGCATCCCTGTACTCCAGCATATCCCATCATTGGGGTATACAGGCTGTTAAATATCATTTAGATCAATACAGCAAGTTTAGAGTCAAAAATTTCATAACTGACTCTATATAGTTTTTACTTGTGGGGCACCGATGGGGCGAAATTTTCCCCCACATATGCCAATATGATTATACTGGTTAGCCAAGACTTATTGATGATCTGCTATGGGTTTGGGGAGGTACCTGACAGGAATCTGAAACCCTTATGAGAGTTTTAAATAACAATGCATATAATTTACATTTTACGTGGCAATATGGGGGTGATCAAGTTGACTTTTTGGATCTCTCTATTTTCATTAGGGATCTCAAAGGGTGTACTTCTATTTTTTAGAAAAAAACACTAAAATACTATTCTCTATGCTACATCTAATCATCCTAGACATTGTATCAAAGGGATATCATTTAGTAAATATTTGCGATTAAGACGCATTTGTTCAGATGATACTGACTTTTTGGAGAAAGTGAGGGACATGCAATATAGATTAATTGAAAGGGGTTGAGTATGACCATTTCTGTATTGACAGAGCTCTTGAGAAAGCATTGAATATAAATAGGTTTGATATTATTAGACAGAATACATATACTGGAGACCGCAGTTATTGCAAAGAGACTGATTATAACTGGGTGTAATACAGGAACTTCCTTACACTTCCTGTCTTGTCATGGACAGTGCCTAAGAGAATGTTTTTATTTGCTAACAGTGGAAGATCAGAACCTCTCATTGGATGTTAGTAAAATTCCACTTCCTTTTAGTGTCTACATGGAGATCCTGTAGAAATCCTGGAGGTGTGTCTTAACCTATCATTTTGAGTTTTTCATTCAAACTTAGGGGTGTTCAGTAAAGTAAGTTTAGTTTAGTAATTGTATATAAATTGTTTTGTAATTCAGTAGTAGGTAGTAGTACTATACTTTGTATGGTATTATTTCTTATGGTGATTTTAATTAAATAGTGCTAATTACACACATACATATGGACCTTTCCTATGTTTAATAATGCTATATACCCCCACCTAGTTAGTTGCTCCTTAAAACTCAATGCAATCTCCGTAAAAATATAAATTTATATAATATAAGGGTAAGGTATAAAAAGCTGAATGGGCAGGTTAAGGTCATTAGGATAGAAAAATATTGTTCTTTTTTCTTAAAAGTATATGTATTTGCACTGAACTTCCCCTTTAAAGATCCAAATGATGGTTCTTTCAATTTCTTCTTCTCGCTCTCTTTTATTCTTTTGGGGTTTTTTTTCACTATTTCTCCTCCCACAGTTTTCACGCATGCACATGGTGCAAATGTCCGGGACACATAGGGGTGTGTTTGTGGGATTGACTATAATGGGTCTAATCCTCAAACATGAACATTCAGAGGTTTAAGGGTCATGTGGTCAAACCATGTGCTCATACCAAATCCCAACAGTATAAAAAATGCACCTGAGTCCAAGGCTACACTAACTACAAACTATATGTGTCTGACACAAACACAGAGAGATGAAAGATAGACAAATGATATAGACAGACAGACAAATGATTGATAAATAGATAGATAGATGATAGATACACAGAGAGATGATAGATAAATGATAGATAGATAGATAGATAGATAGATAGATAGATAGATAGATAGATAGATAGATAGATACACAGATAAATGATAGATAAATGATAGATAGATAGATAGATAGATAGATAGATAGATAGATAGATAGATAGATAGATAGATAGAGACAGATGATAGATAGATAGACAGATGATAGATAGATTGATAGATAGATAGATAGATAGATAGATAGATAGATAGATAGATAGAGAGATGATAGATAGACAGATGATAGATAGACAGATGATAGACAGATAGATTGATAGATTAATAGAATGTACTCAAAAAATAAATAAATGAAAAAAACAAATAAATGAACCAGCTACACAACTGTGAGGGTCCCATACACAGTCAACAAAGGAAAGAACAAGTCTTCCCAGAACATAAAAAACAAAGAAAGTAACGGTTAAAACTACCAATAATTAATATTTATTAATCACACATAGAATGATAAAGGAATGTTCCCTTTAAAATATACCTGACACAAAGGGTATAATTGTAGTTGGTGAATAAAACAATCGAACAAATAATTCACATCAAAGGTAACCTGTGAGTTCACCGGAGTGCGGGATTTTATTGCGGAAGGAGACGGGTCGGATTTGCTCCCCCGCTTGGTTCGTTCGGCAGGAGGCTCGGGACATCTGAGGTGAGGGATCGGGTTTAGTTGTGGGGAGATCGCTTCTTAGTATACCCTGACCTGCTTGCTCCACCGGTGCGGACGTCGGCTTGGGGATGTGTGGGTCTGTGTGCTCTACCTGTTGCTGGTGAACGCAGGCTGTTGGGACAGGTAAATCACAACAAACTTTGGACCAACTTGGATTTTACCATCTGAGAGATATGTACTTATTTGTACTCCCAATTTGTTCGATTTATTATTTATTATTTGTTCGATTATTTTATTCACCAACTACAATTATACCCTTTGTGTCAGGTATATTTTTAAGGGAACATTCCTTTATCATTTTATGTGTGATTAATAAATATTAATTATTTGTAGTTTTAAACCTGCTAGTTTCTTTGTGTTTCATGATAGATTAATAGATAGACAGATGATAGATTAATAGATAGACAGATGATAGATAGATTAATAGATAGACAGATGATAGATAGATAGATAGATAGATAGATAGATAGATAGACAGATGATAGATAGATAATAGATAGACAAATGATAGATAGATAGATAGATAGATAGATAGATAGATAGATAGATAGACAAATGATAGACAGACAGACAGACTCACAAATGATAGACGGACAGAAATTGATGGAAAAATAGACAGACTGATATACAGCCAGAGATAGACAGAAAAAAAGACTGAGAAACAGCTTTTGTCAGACACCATTGTGCAACTGGTGGCATCTTGTGAAATCATCAGTTTTTTTTCTTATTACATTATTAGATCAGTGCAGAAATAGACATGTCAGAGTGAGATCAATGTGTTTTATTTGCGATTTATTATGTTTTCAGTTGATAAGGAATAGTACATTCTGTTAAGCTGTTATATGTGAGCAGCATTCTGGGTCATGTAGTCTAATTCTACCTTCAACCAAGTAGTTTCATCAACAAAGAAAACTACAACTCCTAGTGCTCAACGCTGAATGGTAAAATATGTACCACGTGACTAAGCAAAACCAATCACTGCAGTGCCAGCACTAGAGAGAGGCTTGAGGCGGATTCCTTTTCCCTGCTTCTATTTTGACATTAAGGTAGGATCAAAGTGGAGGTTAATACAAAATGTTGTTACCAGAACCTACATAACGACTCATTCCGACAGAGCAGCTCCAGTTTATTGTAGACACTGATGTGTATAGTTTGATTCTGGCTTTCCCAAACCCTGCAAGGTTCACTCTGGGACTGGGTATTTAAATGGGGCTGGAGCTGCATTGTGCTGTTTAGGTTAGTTAATGAATTCTTCTAAGCACAACATGGCACAATGGCTTCCAATGAACTAGGCAGGGAGTATGTGTGAATAGAATGCTGACAGCTCAGATGTGTCTTTAGATAATGAAAATAAAACTTGTGCTGCAACATTACATTTTTTTTTAAAGAAACGATGAACAATGAAATAAGTGGAGTGAGTGCCCATCGCTTGTTTATTCCCCCCATTACAGCAAGATCTAGGCCACGCTATTGCATTTCTCGTGCGCTTAGGATCGAGTTTTGTTGCCTGTGTGTGCATGAGCATGCAGAGCAGTGCATGTCAATGTGGGTGACCACATTGCGTGCACTGCTTTATGATGCTATATGGTTTTGGAGTGTAAATTGTTTTGTAAATCGTACGTATGTATGTATTTTTGTATGTATTTTATTTCTTATATAGTGCTACATATTCTGCAGCGATCTACAATTATTTACTCAATTCACATTGGGTCCTGCCCCGAAGAGCTTAAAATCTAATCACTTTTTATGTACACATACAACCTATCAGTATGTCTTTATGATTGTGGGGGAAACCGGAGTGCCCGGAGGAAACCCACGCAAGCACGGGGAGAACATACAAACTCCTTGCAGATGTGTCCAAGGGTGGAATCGAACTCAGGACCTCAGCGCTGCAATGCATCAGTGCTAACCACTGAGCCACCGTGCTGCATGTGATCCAATTGCGCAACATTTTTCTAAACGCAGTGCAACCCCCCCTTACCCACTTAGCAGTGTTGCTTCAATTTCAAAATATTGGTCTTGTAAACTGGAAGTATCTACTCCCAAGTGTTCTTTGAAAGATGTGTCTAAAATGAATACCTAATACTGAGGGCCTGTATTATCTTCAAAATATTTGTTCATCTATTAGCATTACTTAAAAATGGATGAGTTAATTTGGTTGTGCCATTCAACAACCCAACTTTTGCTTATTCCAAGAAAGACTTCACTGTATACAGTAGGTGGAGGGACAAAGACTTACAAACAAACCTCTTTCTTTGCAGCATGAGCCTTTACCCTCTGGTGCTGGTGGCATGCAGTCTAATTGCTTGGATCACACTTTACCTTTTTCTCTGCTGGTTCAATAAGAACCACACCTATGAATGGAGCTGCCGATTAGTTACCTTGATTCATGGTGCTCTGATTATATCTCTCTCAGCTTACGTGGGATTTATTGACGGTCCATGGCCATTTACACATCCAGGTGTGTATTGTCAACTTGTGTGCTACAAAGAGCAAAACTACTTACTTTCGTATGTGACTCTTATAAATGCTTTAGACTGGAAAGTCATTTTGTTGTATCACCATTATTTTTCTTATTTTTTTTACAGGAGAACTAAAGCAGAAATTGTGTAACTTATCTTAATATGTGCCAGTGATACGTTTTTCTTTTGGAAATGCTGGGGGGAAAGACCAGCTCCCTATCCTGATTGCCACTTTCCAAAGCTGTTTCTAAAGAAGTGGAACAATTAACAAGAGGAAAAGGCGCTGTGGGTGGTAGCGCTGCCTCATTCCATATCTTTATGTACGTTTCTGCTTTAGTTCACCTTCATTTTAACAACATACACAATATATAAATATATTCATTTAAGATCATATAAAATTTCAGCTAATAATGGCAATTATTTCCTTATTGATAATACCCATGGCCACAACCCACACTGTCCGTGGTGTATGTTTACTATGTGAAGATTAATATTTTATGTCAGTCCACCTTTAATTGTTACAGAGCAGTGAGTTTGTAACTTGTGGGGAAAAAGTTAGTGGAGATTTTAAATACTTTTTAAATCAAGGTGTTCTGCCTTCTGGGTTAGTTTTGCTCTGTGGTTTTAGTTGTCCTTTAATTCTTCTTGTCCATTCTTTGTGGATAACACCTTTGAATTTATTATTTTGACTAATTTAAAAAAAAAATTTGTAGTTTGAAGGAGGCAGACGTTATTGCATTTAAGCCATACATTCTATTTACAGTTTGTAAATTACCTTGTTTTGTTTTCTTTTTACATTTAAGGTTCTCCAAATACCCCTCTTCAAGTGCATGTGCTGTGCCTGACTCTTGGCTACTTCTGCTTTGATTTATGTTGGTGTGTATATTTCCAAACAGAAAAGGCCTTGATGCTGATCCATCATGTGCTTAGCATCCTTGGGATTATTATGTCTTTAACCCTTGGCGAATCTGCTACTGAAGTTAATGCTGTCTTGTTTGGCAGTGAAATCACAAACCCGCTTCTCCAAGCTCGATGGTTTTTGAGGGAAACAGGTCACTATGAAAGTTTACTAGGAGATGCAGTGGATTTTTTGTTTGTTACTCTTTTTACCACAGTCCGCATTGGTGTAGGGGGCTGGCTGTTAAACTGTGAATTAATTTCACCTAAACCATATTGGTTTGTGAAAATAGGAGGAATAGCTATGTACACTGTGTCCTGGTGCTTTGTGATTAATATTTGGCACTTTGCTTGGAGACGAAGCCTCAAGAAGTACCAAGTTTGGAAAACTCATGGCCACTCCAAGTCAAGATGACATCAAGCCACTGAGAAAGGGGTCAAATAGTTGCTGTTACAATGTAAAGACTAAAGGAAAAAAGGGACAATACTTGAAACGTTTTATTGTTATAGTGGGAAACAAACAACACTACCTTTTCTATTTATTTGTGAGTAGTTGTGTGATTTCTATTTGCTAATATTTTATTTATAACAAAGACATACCATATGTTAGAACTTCATATAGATATGTTGTATAAATACCTCACTTTTTAAATAAAGTTTTTATGCTAAATAAAATTTTATGATAATCTAAAATTGAAGTAAAACATACTCTCATTTGCACATCCTTAGATAAAAATAAGGCAGATGGATTTCTGAAATCTTCTAAGTGAATCTGGGGCTATCTGAAAGGCCCCTTGGTAATGCCCAGCCATGGTCTTTATCTAACCAAAGAAGATAAAGAATTGTCATATGATCCCTCTCAGTTACTGGCCCGCATGGTGCTGCACATTAGGCTGGGTGATGTCGGCTCCCCAACACCAAGAGCAATGTTGAAGAGCTATTAAAGAGGCAACTTGAATAAAATAAAATAGTTATCCTCAGCCATGGTCAGCCCCCTATACTTAAGTATAGGGAGTTAGCTGTGGTAGTAGGGAGTGTGTCCCCTATGTTCTTCTTATATATTATATAGGGACTGTGCAGCCTAATCTATGAAAAATAACACACATAATGTTACAGATTCTGTCTGTCATCTTTTAAAGGTTGTTACTGTGTGTACACTTATTTGTGGATGCCATAGGCTACATTAGCACATAGAGCACTGAGCGTTTCAGGAAATGCAATTGTCTGTTTCTGTCTCTAAGGAACAGTAGCAACCTAAGTAATGATTTTCAAATAAGTTCAATAAATTGAAACTTACCAAAAGAGCAGTTAATGTTAGTTCTTATAACATACAAAGGGGTAATAAATATTTGCACTTGATTACAAAATAAACTACCATGTTGACTACTGCATAGAAACAATAATATCCTTAATGGCCTATTCTGGGGGGGAAAAGCAAAAAAACCCTGTTAATTCAACCTATTTTAGTATTGTTCATCTTTTCTTAAGGATTAGCCTCTTAATAGTTTATCCTGTCTGATCCCTTGTTGTTTTTTTATAGCCGCTTCTTTGTATAACTAATAAGTAAATCACTTAAGCAGTTAAGAGATGTGAAGAGTAACACAGGCTTACATGTGACCAGTAGGTAAAGGCTAGGTACACACAGATGCAATATTTTAGTTGGTCGAGCTAAAACATCACCAAATATTTACAGCTGATTTCTACCAATCTGACCTGTTGGTAAATCACGCCTGATTGCGGTTCCCTATGCGACGGCCCGATCGGTCGCGCAAACTGTTGCCCGTGGCCACTATTGCTGCGACCGACAGTCATTTGTCCTGGCTGTGCGCTCGCTCGTAGTGAACGCTCGGTCAGGACAACCTTACACTGCTGCCAGGAGCCAAGGACATATTCCTGACTAATAAGGGAGTGAACATTTTTAAAGAAAAATAAGGCAGTAATCAATGGTTCTGAATTGCTGCCTTATCTTTACTTTTACAGTTATTATTTAAAGGGCATCTATAGTGAACAAAAACACATTGGTCCATTGCAAAGTTAAATTTATGTACTCTGTGCTGCCTTTATCCTATCTCTGTCAGTGACTTTTGTTTTTCCATGGTGTCCGATCTCTGTGCAGCACTCCCCCCTTCACCCTCCCCTCTGTTACCTCCTCCGTGTCTCAATTACGGCTAACCGACAAGCTTATCATGTGCAGTAAGAGTTAAAAGTTCAACATCCTGAAAAACACACCCACGCACAGTAGCCAATAGAAAGCAAGCTGCCCTGGAGACACGGATCTCTCCGTGTCCTGATCTCTCTCTTTGTGACTTCAATCAGTGAAGTCTATCAAGAAGGAGGGTCAAGTGCAGCCTTAACTCTGCCATCAAAGCTACATCTCCCCCCCTGCTAATGCTCTTATCTCTATGTTTATTACAGAGCATGGAGGAGGGAGGGACTTGAGCAGGGAAGAGGATCACATCGCAGGGTTTAAATGACAGTAGGAGTACAAGTAGGAGTAGAGGAATGCAATCACATATTCTTCTAACTTGTGTATCTCAGGTCACAGAGGGAATCTGAAGTGAAGACAATCTGGAGGTTGGGGGGAATTATAGAACTCATGAAAAGAAAGAAAAAAAAGTTAATTTTCCCACTATAGATGCACTTTAATCCATTGTTCTTATATGTTTTTAATTAATGCAAACTCTTATATGTCCACCCATAAAACATAAAACTGGTGACTTGTCTTTTATCTGCCTGTAACCCCATCTACTATTTTCTACAGTTTATTACAAGCGTTTGTAACCATATATTTATCAATATCTTCTCTTTCATTTTAGCGAAGATATCTGCCTCCTCCCTCTGCTTAATGAGCTTTTTATAAGCTTGAGCATGTGCAGAGGAGGTAGCAGGTGAAACAAAAGTCAATCATTGGCTGTGATGCTTGATTGACTGCATGAAGGGAAGGGCGGCCAGCTTACTCTGCCACAATGAAGGCAATAAATATCTTTAAATATCTGGTTAGTTATGCAAGTAATAAAGTGCAAAATATATCGGTTGGGGGCAAGTAACTGACAATTAACCAATTTTTGTTTTAAGGGTGAACATGCCCTTTAAAGTCAATTATTAAAAAAAACCCAAAAATAAGTCTGGCTTGTTATAGTCGTTCATTGTGCATCCTGTCGGATAAATCATTGCCTATTTAATAGGATGTATAGGAATCTTCTGTAAAAATTAGCCACAAGAACTGTTATATTGTGTTCAATCTGGATTGATATTTTTTTTTTCTTTTTGACTATTGTTAATATTTTGCCTCTAATACCTAATGTATTTTGCCTTATATTACTGTTATATAAGTAGAAAAGAACACCAATCCGAGCAGAATTGAAAAAAAAAAAGTGAGTTATGCTAGTCATATACTAATAAGGCATTTGATCATTTTGATCCTAATTTGATCCTAATTTGAATTAAATATCTAACTTTAAAGGGGGCAGGTTTACCTTCCAACATTTGACATCCGCGTGTATCCACTTACATAAAAAAATAGCATTTCATATTGATTGTGTCTACTTTTAGACTTATATTAAGTGTGATTTTGACAAAAACAGACCAAAAATAGTAATTGCGTGCATTCTAAAATTACAAGGTATCGCAGCGCACAACTTACAAATATAAAATGGAATTGATGAATGTAATTCGCAAACGGATAGCAAAACACAGCAAAAATGTGCTACTGTGGCCTAGCCTTCAGGCATATTTTCTGATGTTGCACAGACTTCACAGGAACGTCGGAAGGTACGTTTTCAGTGTATGACCTGTTTTAGAGGTTTGTATTTACAGCTTATGTATTCAAGGCAATTTGCTTGTTATACTACAGTAATTTTAAAGAGCCATTACCGTATAAACCGAGTTTTTCAGGCTGTAAAATCAGCCTGAAAACTTGGACTCGGTTTATACTCAAGTCACTACTTACTTTAGCACTCCGGCAGCCGCACGATCATTCCCTGTACTGGCGCGCCAGACGACGTCACTGCCCGGCGCCAATTAGTGACGTCATCCGGCGCGCCAGTACTGGGAATGAGCGCGCAGATGCCGGAATGGAGAGGACGCCGGAATGCTTACCTGATCGCGGATGCCGGAATGCTGATCTTCAATGCTGGCCCCAAGTTACTGGATGGAGGAGAGCCCACAGGTACAAACTGAACTGGGTGGGAGGGTGAGGGTGGCATTCAAGATGTTTGGAAACTACAACTCCCAGCATGCTTTATTAGCTGGGAGTTGTAGTTTCCAAACATCTTGAATGCCAAGTTTCTACCCTCGGTTTATACTCGAGTCAACAACTTTTATTAGATTTTTTAGGTGAAATTGGGTACCTCGGTTTATACTCGGGTCGGTTTATACTCGAGTATATACAGTATTTTTATGTTCAGCACTGCATACGCTGATTCAATATAGATTTTGCGTCTCTCCGTAAATATCTCCATAAAACTTCTTAAAGTTTTTAAGGCAGGATTTTGCCCAACGCCTCTGGGTAAATGATGCTGTATGTGCAGTATATTTTTTATCCAAATGCTAAATCATGGATGGGCAGGTAGCCAATCTGCCTAGAACTTATTAACTTTATTAAAGGGTTTTGTCTTATCTATTAAACTGGCCACCTATAAAAGGCAGATTGGCTTCTACATACATTAGCTGCTACTTCAGCCAAACTGCAGATGTTTGGAAATTACGACTCCCAGCTATTAAGCATTCTGGGAGTTGTAGTTTCCAAACATCTGGAGTGCCAAGGAATGAGGCTTTAGTTGCCTAAATGGACAGCAGAATTCTCATACAGTAATAGCCAAATCAATATTACTGTATGGGACTACTGTATGGGAATTCTGCTGTACATTTAAAGGGCAACTAAAGCCTCAAAACAATACAGAATTAAAAGGCAGTATTGTTCATAATTTCTACCCTCGGCTTATACTCAAGTCAATCACTTTTACTAGTTTTTCAGGTAAAAATAGGTACCTCGGTTTATACTTGGGTCAGTTTATCCTCGAGAATATAGTTATTATTTTAGGTTCTCTGACCCTACTGGACTTTTAGTACTGGGTTCTTTGATATCACGGACGTGGCTGCCGGCAGTTCAGAACCCCGGGGGAGAGAGGGAAGGTAAGTAAAAATCGGAGTAGTTTCTGGATATAATAATAATGCGGTTGGGGCTGGGGGAGGAAGCCCCACGATACCCCAAGGGCCTTTTACACTAGGGGGAGGGAGAGGGGGGAGGTCTGCTCTAATCAAGCCAAAAACCTCTAAGAGGAAGCCTCAGAGGGGGAAACAATTTCCCTCCCTGCCAGGCTCCTAGTGGCAAGTTTTCTAGACTTTGGGGGGACATTACAGGAGAACCATTTGGAGCAGGGATGTAAGGTAAGGATTTTTATACACTACAGAGTGGGGCCAGTAGTGGGTTAAATTATAGTTTTGGGGGTGGACATGCCCTTTAAAATCATTTATGAATACATCCATTTTATTGTCTGGCTATATACAGTATTGTGTGATACACAATGGGGAGCACAAAATACCAGTTCCAGAGACTACACAATTTAAAGTAGACATTTATTTTCTGGCAATGATACTGTTTGTTTTTGTTCATGGGTCTTTGTACTCCATCCAGAAACAGTCTAGTCGCTCATTAAAGGAAATTATTTAAAACTAGAAAGTTAAAGAAGTCATGGCATAAATTAGAGGCTGGCCTGAGCATATTATGAAATAGTCTTACCGGTATATAAGCATCCAAATAATAAATGTATAAATGTATTTCCTATTTCTGTTATATCTGGTTAGTGTGAGGACCCGTGAAATTTCCAAGTGATTATGCCATCTTGGAAACTCAGTAAGGTAAGCAGCATCAAGAAGTGCTATGCATTGCCTGATCTGTTGTATTCAATTAGATCAACTGGACTTGAAGTTTAGTTCTTGAAGACGTTTCGCTAGTCATTTATAGGAACGCCCAGAGTAAGGTGTCAAAACAGCATTGTACATGGCAGACAGTTGGTGTTGAACCCCCCCACCTCTATTTAGGCTTGGTTTCTTTATTTTCACATAAATGGTCTCCTTGACACCTCTCTTGAACCAGTCACGTTCCTTTGCCAAATAGGGCATTCCTGTAACACCTCTTAGCCACTATGCAATCATGCCCTTAACACCTGGCTGTGATATTGGGATTTTCCAGGGTACATAATTGCCACAGATTCTTGTACAAGTCATTCTGAATTGAGAAAGCCAGTCGGATGACTAGCAAAACGTCTTCAAGAACTAAACTTCAAGTCCAGTCGATCTAATTGAATACAACAGATGTACAATGACCTGGATAAATGAGAACCTTCACAAGCATATGCATTGCCTTCATATTTAAAAAAATATATATAATTGATAACAATTAGTTATCAGTTGTCAACAGTTAGTTAGATGTCTTATATCCAAATTCTATTAAAATGTGTTATACTGTTTATAATATAGAATAAGATAAACTGTAATAAATATACCGGTAGTTCAGCATTTACATGACAATGACAGATATTTGGATTGCTGAGGCCACACTACAATGCACCAGAATCGTTTGCATGTGCAATTCTGGCACGTTGTCCCGCGTATTTATTATTGAAACGCATGCGATCGAATTTACAAGTTGTTCGCTAAACCTTGAATGTATCGTTTGCTAACCCTCAAAAGTATCTTTTGATTTCGCTAACCCTCAAAAGTATCAGTCAGTTTTGGTAACCCTCGAAAGTATCGTTCGGTAACCCTCAAATTGTCTGTAACCCTTGAATGTAGCTTGCGCAAAACCCGACAATTGCTCGCTCGTGTTCAAGAAGTGTTTTAACAAGTTTTGGTGATAGTGACATGTTCCCCAGACCATTTCCCAGGTGCCACAGCCATTTACAGTAAGTTAACATTGTTAGTTTAGCCCCCTCTGCTTAAGTACCCCAATATAGCACTCATACACTTGTACCACCAATAAATACACTCGATCCTGTGTTGATGCAAAATAGTACTTTAATATATCTGTTGTATTCAATTAGATCAACTGGACTTGAAATGTAGTTCTTGAAGACGTTTCGCTAGTCCCGACTGGCTTTCTCAATTCAGAATGACCAAGAATCTGTGGCAATTATGTACCCTGGAAAATCCCAATTAGCATATCACAGCCAGGTGTTAAGGGTGTGATTAGATAGTGGCTAAGAGGTGTTATAGGAACGCCCAGAGTAAGGTGTTAAAACAGCATTGTACATGGCAGACAGTTGGTGTCGAACCCCCCCACCTCTATTTAGGCTTGGTTTCTTTATTTTCACATAAATGGCCTCCTTAACACCTCTCTTGAACCAGTCACGTTCCTTCGCCAGTATGTTAACATTACAATCTTCAAAGGTATGTCCTTTATCCTTAAGATGCAGATACACGGCTGAGTCCTGACCCGAGGAATTGGCTCTTCTGTGCTGGGCCATACGTTGATGCAGTTGCTGTTTGGTCTCCCCCACATACAAATCAGAGCATTCTTCACTGCACTGCACTGCATATATTATGTCGCTTTTCTTGTGTTTTGGTATTGGGTCTTTCGGATGTACCAATTGCTGCCTCAGTGTGTTGTTCGGTTTAAAGCAGACAGGGATACGATGTTTTTTGAAAATTCTTCTTAATTTCTTGGAGGAGGTAGAAACACAGGCGCTTAATACCTTTAAGGGCATAGCACCCAGCCACTGGTTCAGATATGTTGATGACACCTGGGTTAAAATCCACCAGAAGGAAGTACAAGCTTTCACAGAACACATTAATGCGGTGGACCAAAACATTAAATTCACAAGGGAAGAGGTACAAAACAACAAACTGGCTTTCTTGAACTGCTTGGTAGAAGTTAAGGAAAATGGTAAACTGGAAGTAGAGGTTTACAGAAAACCAACACACACAGATCAGTATTTGATGTTTGACTCCCACCACCCTTTAGATCACAAGCTGGGGGTCATCAGGGTACATAATTGCCACAGATTCTTGTACAAGTCATTCTGAATTGAGAAAGCCAGTCGGATGACTAGCGAAACGTCTTCAAGAACTACATTTCAAGTCCAGTTGATCTAATTGAATACAACAGATATACCATGACCTGGATGAATGAGAACCTTCACAAGCAGTACTTTAATATATTACAAAACACACATCTATAAATATTACCCTACTGAACATAGTTATATACAAAAAGTATCACATATCACCTAAAATAAGTAAAATGTAGTCACAACCTAAAATGTCAATACTAGGAGATACTAAGTTATTAACCGAATAATGCACAGCTGTGCTTTAGGTAAAACAATCCACCTTGCCGTGGGTTCCGTCCAATTCACAAATCAGTCCTTCCCATATGGCTAAAAAACTCTCGTATCTCAGGTAAGTAACAGGTAAGTGTTACCGGGCGTCCCCGGACAAATAGCAACTGGATCGGACTACAAAGAGATTGACTCTGTGGGTGGTATCACACTTTACATCACTGCTGCGGTACAGACAAGTAGCTACTAGCAATATTCCGGGACTTTTAAATATGGCAGACGCACGCTGCAAATAAATTGGAAGTCTCTCACCCTTCCTAAGGTTAGTCTTCACCCGATCTCCCGCTGGCTGTCCTCAGTGTGTATAGTCACACCCCAGTCCTATGCGTTCTCTTGGTCCGTCCTCAGATCATCGACGTACGTTTCACCTGTACTGTGTATCAACAGGTTTCATCAGGATAACGCGAGATTACCTGTCCTTCCTTTTTATGCTCTCTCGTCTCTTAAAGCTATCATGTAACTTTCTTCCTTAAAGGGACAGCTTGCTTCCCTTGCAACGAGATCACATTATAAGCCTAATTTTTGCTTAAATTGTCCATAAGTTGTGGCTACTACTTGCATTATTACTACCGTATATACTCGAGTATAAGTCGAGGTACCCATTTTTACCTCAAAAATGAGTAAAACCAATTGACTCGAGTATAAGTCGAGGGTAGAGTAGTAGAAGGGAGTGGAAGTAGGGAGTAGAAACATCTGGAGTGGAACTGCACACACTAACCCCAAAACACACTACCCTGTCCCACACACTAACCCCAAAACACACTACCCTGTCCCTGACTCCTTACTCTCCCCTCCAGCCCCAGGTCCAGCCCCAGGAATAAAACCTATTTCCCTGCACCCATCTTCTCACCCTGCCACTACACTACACTACTACAGTACACTACACTACTCCCTGCACCCATACACCTTGTACCACCAATAATACACTCGATCCTGTGTTGATGCAAAATAGTACTTTAATATATCTGTTGTATTCAATTAGATCAACTGGACTTGAAATGTAGTTCTTGAAGACGTTTCGCTGTCTCCGACTGGCTTTCTCAATAAGAATGACAAATCTGTGGCAATTATGTACCCTGGAAAATCCCAATTAGCATTCACAGCCAGGTGTTAAGGGTGTGATTAGATAGTGGCTAAGAGGTGTTATAGGAACGCCCAGAGTAAGGTGTTAAAACAGCATTGACATGGCAGACAGTTTGGTGTCGAACCCCCCCACCTCTATTAGGCTTGGTTTCTTTATTTTCACATAAGGCCTCCTTACACCTCTCTTGAACCAGTCACGTTCCTTCGCCAGTATGTTAACATTACAATCTCAAAGGTATGTCCTTTATCCTTAAGATGCAGATACACGGCTGAGTCCTGACCCGAGGAATTGGCTCTTCTGTGCTGGGCCATACGTTGATGCAGTTGCTGTTTGGTCTCCCCCACATACAAATCAGCATTCTTCACTGCACTGCACTGCATATATTATGTTCGCTTCTTGTGTTTTGGTATTGGGTCTTTCGGATGTACCAATTGCTGCCTCAGTGTGTTGTTCGTTTTAAAGCAGACAGGGATACGATTTTTTTTTGAAAATTCTTCTTAATTTCTTGGAGGAGGGTAGAAACACGGCGCTTAATACCTTTAAGGGCATAGCACCCAGCCACTGGTTCAGATTGTTGATGACACCTGGGTTAAAATCCACCAGAAGAGTACAAGCTTTCACAGAACACATTAATGCGGTGGACCAAAACATTAAATTCACAGGAAGAGGTACAAAACAACAAACTGGCTTTCTTGAACTGCTTGGTAGAAGTTAAGAAAATGGTAAACTGGAAGTAGAGGTTACAGAAACCAACACACACAGATCAGTATTTGATGTTTGACTCCCACCACCCTTTAATCACAAGCTGGGGGTCATCAGGGTACATAATTGCCACAGATTCTTGTACAAGTCATTCTGAATTGAGAAAGCCAGTCGGATGACTAGCGAACGTCTTCAAGAACTACATTTCAAGTCCAGTTGATCTAATTGAATACAAATATACCATGACCTGGATGAATGAGAACCTTCCAAGCAGTACTTTAAATATTACAAAACACACACATCTATAATATTACCCTACTGAACATAGTTATATACAAAAAGTATCACATATCACCTAAAATAAGTAAAATTTAGTCACAACCTAAAATGTCAATACTAGGAGATACTAAGTTATTAACCGAATAATGCACAGCTGTGCTTTAGGTAAAACAATCCACCTTGCCGTGGGTTCCGTCCAATTACAAATCAGTCCTTCCATATGGCTAAAAACTCTCGTATCTCAGGTAGTAACAGGTAGTGTTACCACGGGCGTCCCCGACAAATAGCAACTGGATCGGACTACAAAGAGATTGACTCTGTGGGTGGTATCACACTTTACATCACTGCCTGCTGCGGTACAGACACAGTAGCTACTAGCAATATTCCGGGACTTTTAAATATGGCAGACGCACGCTGCAAATAAATGGAAGTCTCTCACCCTTCCTAAGGTTGATCTTCACCCGATCTCCCGCTGGCTGTCCTCAGTGTGTATAGTCACACCCCAGTCCTATGCGTTCTCTTGGTCCGTCCTCAGATCATCGACGTACGTTTCACCTGTACTGTGTATCAACAGTTTCATCAGGATAACGCAGATTACCTGTCCTTCCTTTTTAGCTCTCTCGTCTCTTAAAGCTATCATGTAACTTTCTTCCTTAAGGGACAGCTTGCTTCCCTTGCAACGAGATCACATTATAAGCCTAATTTTTGCTTAAATTGTCATAAGTTGTGGCTACTACTTGCATTATTACTACCGTATATACTCGAGTATAAGTCGAGGTACCCATTTTTACCTCAAAATGAGTAAAAACCAATTGACTCGAGTATAAGTCGAGGGTAGAGTCTCCCCTCCAGCCCCAGGTCCAGCCCCAGGAATAAAACCTATTTCCCTGCACCCATCTTCTCACCCTGCCACTACACTACACTACTACAGTACACTACACTACTCCCTGCACCCATCTTCTCACCCTGCCACTACACTACACTACACTACTACAGTACACTACACTACTCCCTGTACCCATCTTCTCACCCTGCCACTACACTACACTACACTACTACAGTAACACCAATCCGAGCAGAATTGAAAAAAAAAAGTGAGTTTATGCTGTCATATACTAATAAGGCATTTGATCATTTTGATCCTAATTTGATCCTAATTTGAATTAATATCTAACTTTAAAGGGGGCAGGTTTACCTTCCAACATTTGACATCGCTGGTATCCACTTACATAAAAAAATAGCATTTCATATTGATTGTGTCTACTTTTAGACTTATATTAAGTGTGATTTTGACAAAAACAGACCAAAAATAGTAATTGCGTGCATTCTAAAATTACAAGGTATCGCCAGCGACAACTTACAAATATAAAATGGAATTGATGAATGTAATTCGCAAACGGAAGCAAACACAGCAAAAATGTGCTACTGTGGCCTAGCCTTCAGGCATATTTTCTGATGTTGCAGACTTCACAGAACGTCGGAAGGTGCGTTTTCAGTGTATGACCTGTTTTAGAGGTTTGTATTTACAGCTTTGGTATTCAAGGCAATTTGCTTGTTATACTACAGTAATTTTAAAGAGCCATTACCGTATATAAACCGAGTTTTTCAGGCTGTAAAATCAGCCTGAAAACTTGGACTCGGTTTATACTCAAGTCACTACTTACTTTAGCACTCGGCAGCCGCACGATATTCCCTGTACTGGCGCGCCAGACGACGTCACTGCCCGCGCCAATTAGTGACGTCATCCGGCGCGCCAGTACTGGGAATGAGCGCGCAGATGCCGGAATGGAGAGGACGCCGGAATGCTTACCTGATCGCGGATGCCGGAATGACTGATCTTCAATGCTGGCCCCAAGTTACTGGATGGAGGAGAGCCCACAGGTACAAACTGAACTGGGTGGGAGGGTGAGGGTGGCATTCAAGATGTTTGGAAACTACAACTCCCAGCATGCTTTATTAGCTGGGAGTTGTAGTTTCCAAACATCTTGAATGCCAAGTTTCTACCCTCGGTTTATACTCGAGTCAACAACTTTTATTAGATTTTTTAGGTGAATTGGGTACCTCGGTTTATACTCGGGTCGGTTTATCTCGAGTATATACAGTATTTTTATGTTCACTGCATACGCTGATTCAATATAGATTTTGCGTCTCTCCGTAAATATCTCCATAAACTTCTTAAAGTTTTTAAGGCAGGATTTGCCCACGCCTCTGGGTAAATGATGCTGTATGTGCAGTATATTTTTATCCAAATGCTAAATCATGGATGGGCAGGTAGCCAATTGCTGAAAATTATTAACTTTATTAAAGGTTTTGTCTTATCTATTAAACTGGCCACCTAAAAAGGCAGATGGCTTCTACATACATTAGCTGCTACTTCAGCAAACTGCAGATGTTGGAAATTACGACCCCAGCTATTAAGCATTCTGGGAGTTGTAGTTTCCAAACATCTGGAGTGCCAAGGAATGAGGCTTTAGTTGCCTAAATGGACAGCAGAATTCTCATACAGTAATAGCCAAATCAATATTACTGTATGGACTACTGTATGGGAATTCTGCTGTACATTTAAAGGGCAACTAAAGCCTCAAAACAATACAGAATTAAAGGACAGTATTGTTCATAATTTCTTACCTCGGCTTATACTCAAGTCAATCACTTTTACTAGTTTTTCGGTAAAAATAGGTACCTCGGTTTATACTTGGGTCAGTTTATCTCAGATGAATATAGTTATTATTTTAGGTTCTCTGACCCTACTGGACTTTTAGTACTGGGTCTTTGATATCACGGACGTGGCTGCCGGCAGTTCAGAACCCGGGGGAGAGAGGGAAGGTAAGTAAAAATCGGAGTAGTTTTCTGGATATAATAATAATGCGGTTGGGGCTGGGGGAGGAAGCCCACGATACCCCAAGGGCCTTTTACACTAGGGGGAGGGAGAGGGGGGAGGTCTGCTCTAATCAAGCCAAAAACCTCTAAGAGGAAGCCTCGAGGGGAAACAATTTCCCTCCCTGCCAGGCTCCTAGTGGCAAGTTTTCTCAGACTTTGGGGGGACATTACAGGAGAACCATTTGGGCAGGGATGTAAGGTAAGGATTTTATACACTACAGAGTGGGGCCGTAGGGGTAGTAGTAGGGTTAAATTATAGTTTGGGGGTTGGACATGCCCTTTAAAATCATTTATGAATACATCCATTTTATTGTCTGGCTATATACAGTATTGTGTGATACACAATGGGGAGCACAAAATACCAGTTCCAGAGACTACACAATTTAAAGTAGACATTTATTTCTGGCAATGATACTGTTTGTTTTGTTCATGGGTCTTTGTACTCATCCAGAAACAGTCTAGTCGCTCATTAAAGGAAATTATTTAAAACTAGAAAGTTAAAGAAGTCATGGCATAAATTAGAGCTGGCCTGAGCATATTATGAAATAGTCTTACCGGTATATAAGCATCCAAATAATAATGTATAAATGTATTTCCTATTTCTGTTATATCTGGTTAGTGTGAGGACCCGTGAAATTCCAAGTGATTATGCCATCTTGGAAACTCAGTAAGGTAGCAGCATCAAGAAGTGCTATGCATTGCCTGATCTGTTGTATTCAATTAGATCAACTGGACTTGAAGTTTAGTTCTTGAGACGTTTTCGCTAGTCATTTTAGGAACGCCCAGAGTAAGGTGTCAAAACAGCATTGTACATGGCAGACAGTTGGTGTTGAACCCCCCCACCTCTATTTAGGCTTGGTTTCTTTATTTTCACTAAATGGTCTCCTTGACACCTCTCTTGAACCAGTCACGTTCCTTTGCCAAATAGGCATTCCTGTAAACACCTCTTAGCCACTATGCAATCATGCCCTTAACACCTGGCTGTGATATTGGGATTTTCCAGGGTACATAATTGCCACAGATTTTGTACAAGTCATTCTGAATTGAGAAAGCCAGTCGGATGACTAGCAAAACGTCTTCAAGAACTAAACTTCAAGTCCAGTCGATCTAATTGAATCAACAGATGTACAATGACCTGGATAAATGAGAACCTTCACAAGCATATGCATTGCCTTCATATTTAAAAAAATATAATAATGATATAACAATTAGTTATCAGTTGTCAACAGTTAGTTAGATGTCTTATATCCAAATTCTATTAAAATGTGTTATACTGTTTATAATATAGAATAAGATAAACTGTATAAAATATACCGGTAGTTCAGCATTTACATGACAATGACAGATATTTGGATTGCTGAGGCCACACTACAATGCACCAGAATCGTTTGCATGTGCAATTCTGGCACGTTGTCCCGCGTATTATTATGAAACGCATGCGATCGAATTTACAAGTTGTTCGCTAAACCTTGAATGTATCGTTTGCTAACCCTCAAAAGTATCTTTTGATTTCGCTAACCTCAAAGTATCAGTCAGTTTTGGTAACCCTCGAAAGTATCGTTCGTAACCCTCAAATTGTCTGTAACCCTTGAATGTAGCTTGCGCAAAACCCGACAATTGCTCGCTCGTGTTCAAGAAGTGTTTTTAAACAAGTTTTGGTGATAGTGACATGTTCCCCAGACCATTTCCCAGGTGCCACAGCCATTTACAGTAAGTTTACATTGTTAGTTTAGCCCCCTCTGCTTAAGTACCCCAATATAGCATCATACACTTGTACCACCAATAATATACACTCGATCCTGTGTTGATGCAAAATAGTACTTTAATATATCTGTTTATTCAATTAGATCAACTGGACTTGAAATGTAGTTCTTGAAGACGTTTCGCTAGTCATACCGACTGGCTTTCTCAATTCAGAATGACAAGAATCTGTGGCAATTATGTACCCTGGAAAATCCCAATTAGCATATCACAGCCAGTGTTAAGGGTGTGATTAGATAGTGGCTAAGGGTGTTATAGGAAACGCCCAGAGTAAGGTGTTAAAACAGCATGTGTACATTTGGGCCAGCCCAGACCAACAGACAAGGACACAGCAGGACACAAGCCCACAGGCACCAGACCCAGCAGACAGCCATACAGGAAGGCCAGCCAGCCAGCGCAGGCAGCCACCCCAGACCAGCAAGACAGCAGCACAAGAGCAGACAGACAGAGCAGCACCAGACAGACCAGCCCACAGCAGGCAGCAGACAGCAGGACCAACACCACCAGACCCGACCAGCCCAGACAGTCCAGACCAGACAGCAGCAGACAGCACCCCCAGGACAGCCCAGCAGCCACCAGGGCCAGACAGGACAGACAGCAAGCAGCGAAGCAGACAGCACAGCAGCAGCATCCAGACCCCAGAGACAGGACAGTTGCAGGAACAGAACACAGCACCGCCACTTCGCAGCACACAGACAGCACAGCCAGACAGACAGACAGGAGACCAGCAGACAGTTTCAAGCACCAGACCAGACCCCACAGCAGACAGACCCAGAACAAGCAGGACAGTTCAGACAAGACAGGACAGTCCAGCACGAAGACACAGACAGACAGACAGGAGCAGGACACAGACAGGACCGGCCAAGACAGCCCCACACCCTCACGCCCCCAGGACAGGCAGGAGGAAGGCAGGACAGTTGGTCAGCAGGCACGACACACCAGCAGACAGCACCCCACAACCCAGCACACAGCGCCAACACACGACCAAGAGAACAGGCCAACGGGGCAGCAGGCCAAACAGTTCCCCAGAAGACAGAGGCAAGACAGGCGCAAGCAGCAGCAGACAGCAGACCCCACCACAGACCAGACCCACCAGCACACAGCAGACCAGACACAGGAAGACAGCAGGCAGGGCACAAGACAGAAGACCACAGCCAGCAGCAGGCAGACAGACAGACAGATCAGAACACAAACAGAGCCAGAACAGACAGGACAGTCAGAACGCCAGCCCACCCGACACCAGCAGGCAGCAGGGGGCCAGACACAGACCCCACAGAAGGCAAGACCCAGCAGACAGACACAGGCCAGACAGTCAGGCCAGCCCCCCCCAAGCAGACAGCATGAAAGCCAGGCAGGCAGCCACAGAGAAAGCACACACAGGACAGGAGACAGCAGCCCAGGGCCAGCGACCAGCACAGACCCAGCAGAAAGAGGGCACCAGGGGTCCGCACGAGAGCGCAGGCCCAGACCAGACAGCCAGCAGACCACAGCAGACAGCCCAGACAGCAAGCAGGACCCAGACCAGCTGCACAGCAGGCCAAGGCACAGATGACAAGCACAGGGACAGACAGCCAGACCAGACACAGCAGCCAGCAGCAGACAGCAGACACAGCCAGCAGGACAGACAAGACCCCACAGACAGTTGCCCCCCAGACACAGCAGACAGAGCAGCAGAGGCAGAGCAGCCAGACCGGACCACAGGGGGCAGCGCCCACAGCACGCACACAAAGGCCCAGAGACCAGGCAGCAGACAGGAACACAAGACAGGACCAAGGGGACACAGACCAGAGACCAGACCAACAGACGCACAGCACAGGAGCCCAGCAGGCCAGCCAGAAAACCCAGGCAGCAGACAGGCACGGCAAGCAGGCACCCAGCAGAAGACACAGACAGAAAGGGACAGGACACCAGACGAAAAGACAAGGCGCCAGGACAGACACCCAGCCCAACAGACCAGACAGTCAGACAACCCAGCAGACAGACCAGACCAGACATGGGCCAGGACAGCAGTTAGGGCAAAGAAGTTGCCAGGGCCAGACAGAGAAGCACAGACAGGCCAGCAGACACAGGGAGGGGGGAAGCAGACCAGAAAGACAGCAGGAAGCAGAAGAGCCCCAGCCAGACGACACCAGACGCACAGGGACAGCACAGACTCAGCAGAGCTCAGCCAGCAGGCCAAGCACAGACCAGCCCAGTCAGACAGCCACCAGGCAGACAGCAGACAGAGCAGAGACAGCAGACAGACCCCGCCAGGACAGAACAGAGCCCAGACCCCCACACAAGACACCCTCCTCCCCAGCAGCCAGGGACAGCACAAGACCAGACAGACAGCAGAGACAGACCAGGCAGGGACAGGGGGACAGAGGAGAAGGTCAGAGACACCCAAGACCCAGCAGCAGACAGCAGACCACGCAGACAGCAGCACCAGGCAGGACAGCCAAAGCAGGACAGAAGACCCCCCCCCCAAGACTCGAGAGGCCAGCGCCAAGACCACCCACCAGCAGACACCCAACAGAGACAGCAGACAAGCAGAGCAAGGCAGCCAGGAAAGACAGTTGCCAACAGGACAGACCCCAGACAGGGGGGGGGGGGGGGGGGGTGGGGGGGGGGTCAGAACAGACCCCAGGGGCAGACCAGAGCAAGGACAGCCAGGCCAGACCCAGACACAGGCAGACCAGGAGACCCAGAGCCAGCAGGACCAGACCACGCAACAGCAGCAGCCCCAGCAGGGACACAGACCACACAGACACGCAGGCCAGAAGCAAGAGCAAGACAGGAGCAGCAGGACAGCCCCAGCCAGAAGGCAGACAGACAAGCCACCCCAGACAGGATCAGGACGCGCCAGACCCCAGCAGAGGACAGTTCGAGATGCCCCCAGGACGGCAGAACAGCCAGCACAGACCCAGAGGGCCAGGCAGACAGTTCAGCAAGACCACAGAGACCAGCGACCAGCAGACCGACAGACAGCAGAGAGCCAGAGACAGCAGACAAGGACATCAGACAGGAGCAGCCAGCAGAAGCCAGAAAGACCACAGACAGGAAGACCAGCAGCCAGGCAGGACAGTCAGACAGACACCAGAGCCCCCAGAGGAGGCCAACAAGCGGACAAGAGGACCACCAGGACCAGCAGCAGACCCCAGACCCAGCCCACAGGACCCAGCAGACACACACAGGCAGAGACCAACAGACCAGACAGCAGGAAGGACCGGGCCAATGCCAGCAGACCAGGACGGCAGAACAGGACCAGAAAGACAGCAACACAGACAGCAGAACGTTGGTGTCGAACCCCCCCACCTCTATTTAGGCTTGGTTTCTTATTTTCACATAAATGGCCTCTAACACCTCTCTTGAACAATCACGTTCCTTCGCCAGTATGTTAACATTACAATCTTCAAAGGTATGTCCTTTATCCTTAAGATGCAGATACACGGCTGAGTCCTGACCGAGGAATTGGCTCTTCTGTGCTGGGCCATACGTTGATGCAGTTGCTGTTTGGTTCCCCCACATACAATCAGAGCATTTTCACTGCACCTGCACTGCAATATTATGTCGCTTTTCTTGTGTTTTGGTATTGGGTCTTTCGGATGTACCAATTGCTGCCTCAGTGTGTTGTTCGGTTTAAAGCAGACAGAGGATACGATGTTTTTGAAAATTCTTCTTAATTTTTTGGAGGAGGGTAGAAAACACAGGCGCTTAATACCTTTAAGGGCATAGCACCCAGCCACTGGTTCAGATATGTTGATGACACCTGGGTTAAAATCCACCAGAAGGAAGTACAAGCTTTCACAGAAACACATTAATGGGTGGACCAAAACATTAAATTCACAAGGGAAGAGGTACAAAACAACAAACTGGCTTTCTTGAACTGCTTGGTAGAAGTTAAGGAAAATGGTAAACTGGAAGTAGAGGGTTACAGAAAACCAACACACACAGATCAGTATTTGATGTTTGACTCCCACCACTCCTAGATCACAAGCTGGGGGTCATCAGGGTACATAATTGCCACAGATTCTTGTACAAGTCATTCTGAATTGAGAAAGCCAGTCGGATGACTAGCGAAACGTCTTCAAGAACTACATTTCAAGTCCAGTTGATCTAATTGAATACAACAGAATATACCATGACCTGGATGAATGAGAACCTTCACAAGCAGTACTTTAATATATTCACAAAAACAACATCTATAAATATTACCCTACTGAACAAGTTATATACAAAAAGTATCACATAACACCTAAAATAAGTAAAATGTAGTCACAACCTAAATGTCAATACTAGGAGATACTAAGTTATTAACCGAATAATGCACAGCTGTGCTTTAGGTAAAACAATCCACCTTGCCGTGGGTTCCGTCCAATTCACAAATCAGTCCTTCCCATTGCTAAAAACTCTCGTATCTCAGGTAAGTAACAGGTAAGTGTTACCGGGCGTCCCCGGACAAATAGCAACTGGACGGACTACAAAGAGATTGACTCTGTGGGTGGTATCACACTTTACATCACTGCTGCGGTACAGACAAGTAGCTACTAGCAATATTCCGGGACTTTAAATATGGCAGACGCACGCTGCAAATAAATTGGAAGTCTCTCACCCTTCCTAAGGTTAGTCTTCACCGATCTCCCGCTGGTGTCCTCAGTGTGTATAGTCACACCCCAGTCCTATGCGTTCTCTTGGTCCGTCCTCAGATCATCGACGTACGTTTCACGTACTGTGTATCAACAGGTTTCATCAGGATAACGCGAGATTACCTGTCCTTCCTTTATGCTCTCTCGTCTCTTAAGCTTCATGTAACTTTCTTCCTTAAGGGACAGCTTGCTTCCCTTGCAACGAGTCACATTAAAGCCTAATTTTTGCTTAAATTGTCCATAAGTTGTGGCTATACTTGCATTATTACTACCGTATATACTAGTATAAGTCGAGGTACCCATTTTTACCTCAAAAATGAGTAAAACCAATTGACTCGAGTATAAGTCGAGGGTAGAGTAGTAGAAGGGAGTGGAAGTAGGAGAGTAGAAACATCTGGAGTGAACTGACACACATAACCCCAAAACACACTACCCTGTCCCACACACTAACCCCAAAAACACACTACCCTGTCCCTGACTCCTTACTCTCCCCTCCAGCCCCAGGTCCAGCCCCAGGAATAAAACCTATTTCCCTGCACCCATCTTCTCACCCTGCCACACTACACTAAACTACTACAGTACACTACACTACTCCCTGCACCCATCTTCTCACCCTGCCACTACACTACACTACACTACTACAGTACACTACACTACTCCCTGTACCCATCTTCTTACCCTGCCACTACATAACACTACACTACTTACCAGTACACTCACTAGTCCCATGCACCCCTCTTCTCACCCTGCTCCTACACTAACACTACTACTAATTCTTCAAAGGGGGAGGGGGGGGGACCTTACCTTTGCAGGAGAGTCCGGCCCCCGACATCATGCATTTGATGGAGGAATCCAGCTGCCGCGTCCACTGATGGTCGCATCCACTGACGGTCTTATTTCCCGGCGCCGAGTCGTGACGTCAGTGGATGCGCCATCAGTGGATGCGGCAGCGGAATCCTCCATCAGTAAGTGACTGACTCAAGTATAAGTCGAGGTTCAGTTTCAGGCTGTTTTCACAGCCTGAAAACCTCGATATACTCGAGTATATACGGTAATACATTTGATTATACATTTTAATATACATAGATGCAAGTGCTTATTGCATGTTACAACATATAAAATCCCTTTATTTTATCTACTCAGACATGGCTCTCACTTATAGAATATTTCACCTCTTGTGAATATACTTATCTAGAGGAAGCTCCGATAGTTGATTACCTCATTCAAACCCCCTGGGGCGAGCGTCCCCAAATTGTATATCCACCTACTTTCGTTTGCTGGAGTATTTCTTTACATTTCCTCCTCTTCTCCCCCATTTACTGTTGGATACCCATAATTTAAACATGATGGTATTGTACCGTGACATTCACATATATGCTTAGCCATTGCACTTTTATCAAGTTCTTTATTTTTGGTGGCTCATGTGTTCCGTATCCTGCATGTAAGCGTTCTTTTTGTTTCCCCAACATATTTATCATCCACATTTACATATGAGCAGATATACTACCTGTCTACTTTGACACTGTACCAGGGAATTTACTAGAATCTCTTTCTTGAGTCCCTACAAATATTTTCTCTTCCAACATGTGTTTGCAAGCACACCACTTTCCACAATTTTGGTTACCTTTTACCGGGTCCACCCCTAACCAGTTCCCACATCAGGGGAATTGGGACGAAAATAACTCGAAACACCAAATCTTTAAAAATGTTCCCCTCCGTGCCGTCAGTTGGGGATATGTCCCAACACTATCACTAATGTCTTGTGTCCCCCTCAATAGGAACCAGTATTTAGACAAAATTGTACGTACTGTATCCCATTTTTTATTAAATTTAGAAATGAATCTTATGGGGTTACCTTCATTCTCCTTCTTCCTACCTCCATACAGCAGTTCATGTCGCTTACTCTCTTTGGCCTTTTATACCCCTTCGTATGCTTTTCTGTTCATATCCTCTCTGGACAAATCTCTGTCTTAATTCTTTTGCCTGCCTTTCAAAATCTTCCTCCTGAGTGCATTTCTTTTTACCCTAGGAATTGTCCTATAGGTATACCTTCCACCAAATTTTTAGGGTGATGGTCGTGGCTTCTAATAATGAATTGACTGTGTTTGTACGGTATGTTTCCGTTATCACCATGCCTTCTTCTTTTTTACAATAAATCCAAGAAAGTAATCTTATCTTGACTTATTTCGTAAGTAAGTTTTATGTTTCTAGTGTTTTCATTTAAATGATCAAGAATGTCAATAGCTTACTTTTAGTACCTTTCCACAGCATTAGGACATCGTCCACATATCTGAGCCATAAGATTACTGATCTCCCTCTCCCAATTCAATATTGTCCCACTTACATCCTCCTGTTCTCACATCCCCAAGTGCAGGCAGCGTAGGTGGGTGCGCAGCCGCACCATCGCAGTGCCTACTTGGCGATAGTGGGAACCATCAAATAAAAACACATTATTTACCAAGACAAACTCAAGTAAGCTTATTGTAAATTCCGTATGTGACTTCAGGTACTCACCCCTAGTTTCCAAATAAGCTTGACATGCCCCTATTCCCACTTCAGGGGTATTGATGAATATAGACTTGTGTTTGTACAATCATATCACTACTCCCTGCACCCATCTTCTCACCCTGCCACTACACTACACTACTACTAATGCTGCAACCTTACCTTTGCAGGAGAGTCCGGGCCCCCGACATCATGCATTTGATGGAGGAATCCAGCTGCCGCGTCCACTGATGGTCGCATCCACTGACGGTCTTATTTCCCGGCGCCGAGTCGTGACGTCAGTGGATGCGACCATCAGTGGATGCGGCAGCCGGATTCCTCCATCAGTAAGTGACTGACTCAAGTATAAGTCGAGGTTCAGTTTTCAGGCTGTTTTCACAGCCTGAAAACCTCGACTTATACTCGAGTATATACGGTAATACATTTTGATTATACATTTTAATTATACATAGATGCAAGTGCTTATTGCATGTTACAACATATAAAATCCCTTTATTTTATCTACTCAGACATGGCTCTCACTTATAGAATATTTCACCTCTTTGTGAATATACTTTATCTAGAGGAAGCTCGCATAGTTGATTACCTCATTCAAACCCCCTGGGGCGAGCGTCCCCAAATTGTATATCCACCTACTTTCGTTTGCTGGAGTATTTTCTTTACATTTCCTCCTCTTCTCCCCAAATTTACTTGTTGGATACCCATAAATTTAAACATGATGGTATTTGTACCGTGACATTCACATATATGCTTAGCCATTGCACTTTTATCAAGTTCTTTATTTTTGGTGGCTCTCATGTGTTCCTGTATCCTGCATGTAAGCGTTCTTTTTGTTTCCCCAACATATTTCTATCCACATTTACATATGAGCAGATATACTACCTGTCTACTTTGACACGTTACCAGGGAATTTACATAGAATCTCTTTCCTTGAGTCCCTACAAATATTTTCTCTTCCAACATGTGTTTGCAAGACACACACTTTCCACAATTTTGGTTACCTTTTACCGGGTCCACCCCTAACCATGTTCCCACATCAGGGGAATTGGGACGAAAATAACTCGGAAACACCAAATCTTTAAAAAATGTTCCCCTCCGTGCCGTCAGTTGGGGATATGTCCCAACACTATCACTAATGTCTTTGTCCTCCCTCAATAGGAACCAGTATTTAGACAAAATTGTACGTACTGTATCCCATTTTTTATTAAATTTAGAAATGAATCTTATGGGGTTACCTTCATTCTCCTTCTTCCTACCTCCATACAGCAGTTCATGTCGCTTACTCTCTTTGGCTCTTTTATACCCCTTCTGTATGCTTTTCTGTCTATATCCTCTCTGGACAAATCTCTGTCTTAATTCTTTTGCCTGCCTTTCAAAATCTTCCTCCTGAGTGCAATTTCTTTTTACCCTAAGGAATTGTCCTATAGGTATACCTTCCACCAAATTTTTAGGGTGATGGCTCGTGGCTTCTAATAATGAATTGACTGCTGTTTGTTTACGGTATGTTTCCGTTATCACCATGCCTTCTTTCTTTTTTATCAATAAATCCAAGAAAGTAATCTTATCTTGACTTATTTCGTAAGTAAGTTTTATGTTTCTAGTGTTTTCATTTAAATGATCAATGAATGTCAATAGCTTACTTTTAGTACCTTTCCACAGCATTAGGACATCGTCCACATATCTGAGCCATAAGATTACTGACTCTCCAATCTCCAATTCATTTATTGTCCCACTTACATCCTCCTGTTCTCACATCCCCAAGTGCAGGCACGCGTAGGTGGGTGCGCAAGCCGCACCCATCGCAGTGCCTCTTACTTGGCGATAGTGGGAACCATCAAATAAAAACACATTATTTACCAAGACAAACTCAAGTAAGCTTATTGTAAATTCCGTATGTGACTTCAGGTACTCACCCCTAGTTTCCAAATAAGCTTGACATGCCCCTATTCCCACTTCATGGGGTATTGATGAATATAGACTTTCAATATCTAGGGAGACCAACAGAACATCATCGTCAACCGTAATTCCATCTAACTTGCGTAAGACATCCTTTGTGTCTAATACTTATGAGCTTAAGTTGACCAATAGGACGCAATATTTGGTCCACATATTGACTTACATGTTCTTACATGTTCTGTTGGTCCCCCTATTCCAGAAACAATCGGCCTTCCTGGTGGATTAGTTCGACTTTTGTGTATCTTTGGAATAGTATAGAAAATGGGGGAAACTGGATCTTTTACCAGCAGATAATCTTTCTTTTTTACTAATTAAGCCTTTCTGATATCCATTATTCACTAGTTCAATTAGACCCTCTAGAACCTTAGGAATGGGGTTCTCCGTTAAGTTGACGTAGAGCTTCTCTTTTATACTGTTCTCTACCCATCACCACTATATTCCCTCCTTTTTCAGCAACTTTTACTACCACTGTATCGTCTTTCATCAAGTTATTTAATGCTTTTTGTTCTTTTACCGTAAGATCTCCCACTTTTTTCGGTGTTTCCTCTAAGCAACCGATTTCTTCTGTTACCATCTTAACAAATATGGCTATATTATTCACACTAGCTAATGGGGGGAACCAACTAGATTTAGGTTGTAGCTCTGTTAGCTGTAAATTTAATTTTTCTCCAACTATATCTCCTTCTACATTTTCTGACATGAGGTCTATGAGGTTTTCCAATGCTTTTTTATCCATTTGTTCTAATCTATTCTCTTCTCTACTTCTGAAAAGTTTTTTTATAACTAATTTTCTGGCAAACAGATTAAGGTCTTTGATTAGTTCAAATTTATCTAATTCATTTTCAGGGACAAATGAAAGGCCCTTCGACAGGAGTTTCAGGGTAAAGGGGTCCAGAGGTTTCCCTGAAATGTTAATTACCTCTAGACCTCCTTCACTCCTGCCTAACTCTACTATTTTTTTGGCTTCCTGCTCCTCAGTCTCCTGGGAGAAACTCCTCCTCCTATTCTCCTTCTGTTTCTTTTTACCCCTTCTAGTTTTTCGTTTCCTAACGCTAAAGGGACCTCCCTTTCTTCTTCATCCTCTGTTCCTGGTCTATTTCCTGATCTTCTATTTTTAAACCATGTATATGTCTCACCTTTTCTATAATCTTACCCATCTCTGAAAAACTTTCGTTTCTCTCTTTTCTTAATTTCTCCTTGGATGTTATCAATATCTTTCCTTAACAACTCATTAAAGATTTTGAACTCCTGATCTTCTTTATATCTATCTATCTGCACTTTAAGCTCTTCCACCTTTCTCCCTATATCTCCTAATCTTTTGGTTTCCTCTTTAATAATTAAATTCATCAGAAACTTGGAACAATCTGAAAGTCCTTTTTCCCATTCTTTCTTAAAAGACCCATCGTCTCCTTTCAGTAAGTTCTCTCTCGGTAACATCCTTATCCTTAAGCCTCTTGGGATCAAATCATGCTTCAAATAATTTTCTAAACTAGAGATTTCCCATTTTACTCTTAATTGTTGTAGGAGTTGTTTCTTATAATTTTTTACGTATCCCTTTAAAACTATCTTCTCCCTCACTTCTTTACGTATCCCTTTAAAACTATCTTCTCCCTCACTTCCTTCTGAGGTTTCACTTGTTTCAAAGACTTCTGACATATCACTATCCCAATCAATTTCACCCAATGTAAAAGCCATGTCTGGATAGTAAAGTACCTATCTGCAACAACACTGAAGGATCTATTAATATCATACAATTGTAAACCATGTGCTACTTACTAAGAATAGGGACCAACAGTGATCCTAACATATAAATCCATATAAACAATAAGTGAGTGCACAATGGTAATTATTATTAACGTGGTTGTGTTGTCTCAAACTATTGAGGCGGTGCTTGGGGTATAATTACTAACATTAAACACAATACATAGATTAGCGATGGGGATAGGCCCCCTCCGCTTAAGTACCCCAATATAGCACTCATACACTTGTACCACCAATAAATACACTCGATCCTGTGTTGATGCAAAATAGTACTTTAATATATTACAAAACACACATCTATAAATATTACCCTACTGCACATAGTTATATACAAAAAGTATCACATATCACCTAAAATAAGTAAAATGTAGCCACAACCTAAAATGTCAATACTAGGAGATACTAAGTTATTAACCGAATAATGCACAGCTGTGCTTTAGGTAAAACAATCCACCTTGCCGTGGGTTCCGTCCAATTCACAAATCAGTCCTTCCCATATGGCTATAGTATGTGGCCTAGCCCTTATACTATATGTGGATGTGTGTATAAGGGAGCATGGATGAATTCTGCACCTGTAAGAGGAAGCACCAGAGGAGCATGATTGTGGGTAATTTTAACCATTTCCCTGCCTACTCCTGATGGATTAATTGAAGAACGTAAGGTACTGTAACACTAGGCTCCTTTACCTCCCGTTCTCCAGTTAAAAGGAGAAAAAACCTTTTAAGTAAACTGGGATCAATGCTATAAAGGGACTTTGTTCTGCCTTTATTTGGTGAGCACCATACCCAGGTTATTAATTACAGCCTACGTTTTTTCTTTAGAAAGCAGGAGAAACTTGAGATTCATCATCAGTCACTGATGCTTTCTGGCTGACAGTTTATATTATATTACACTATTACCTACAGTACGTTGTAATGAGTCACAACACAGGAATCACCAAAGCCACTGATTATAAATGATTATATCCTAAGCACCGTTTATATAATGTACCCCCTTCTGTAAATTATACAATATATATTTTAATATATACATTAATATTATTAGAAGTCACTCGGAGATTCAATAAAAGTTCCTATCGTTTAAAATGGGGCTAATTTTGCCCCAACCAATCCGATCTTATTTAACATTTGTAAGCTTACATCTGATTGGTTGGGGCAAAATTAGCACCATTTTAAAGATAAGAACTTTAATTGAATAACCGTGACTGAGAAGAATCAGGAATCCTGCAGCCTTGTGCTTTTATATGGTCACGGAACTCTTGAAGTGACTTTCGTAAAGACCCTGGCCTCAAAGGCATTTCCTGAACCCTCCCCCTTCTTACAGAGTACAGTGATTAAACGCTGTCAATACACCACTAGTCCCCATACTTACAAATCATTGCTGCTTGCTTTGCATTCTAAAGGCATTTATTTTTGCGCTACATGGTAGCTAATGTCTGTAGACTGCACTGCACTATTTCCAAAAAGTTCTGGAAATGGTGCAGGCACTGCAAAGTTAAAACCAGCTCAGTTAAAGTGTAAAACCCGTACTAATCCAATAATACATCAGGTAGCGTGTACTATACACTGATTTGGCCTGTTAGCAGACATTCTTGCTTTTCCCCAGTAATGCATCCTGAGTAGTTTAACCTTTTGGAATTTGGTATTGCGCTTAGAGGAAATGGAAGTTCCGCAAAATGCGTCGAACCATGTCCGTCTTCCCCCTGGTGTAGGAATCCGATTTTAAATTCCATAACGTTACGTTTTGCTTTACTATCAGTGTTGCCGATATTTTCCCATTTGGATTGGACCACCACCTATATTGCTTCTACGTATCTACTATTCTATTAAACAGATAGTCCTTTGCACTCTATCCAAGCGTGGGTGCTGACTCCTCTTTATCTATATCTTGGTGGACCGTAGACACTATAAAAATCAACAGAATTGAGGGTCACACGCCAAACAAACTTTACAACTTTCATTAGTTTCCACAAGTCATATCACACAACATTATGGGGGGAATAACTTGCCCCCTTCCTCAGGCGATCTAATATTGCTTGTCAGCTGGACGGGTCTTCTGAGTAGTAGCAGTTTGTCAGAGGTGACTAATGGGAAAGGAAAATCGGTGGTTAGAGCTCCACACAGTAAGTCTAAACTGATCTATTATATGCTATGGGAATAATTATGTCTCCACTGATCTGATTTTAATGCAGTAATATAGAACTGAATTGTGGATTTCTTAACAAGACCACTATTGCGACAGTGTAATCAAAAATAGTTGAGAAACACTACAACATGGATGCTTAAAAACTTTTTTGGTTTGAGAATACTTGAAAAAAACATTTTCTCATTATACTTCTCAACATTGTTCAATTGTTTAAGCTAAGAAAAGATTTATTATAGAATTTAAAGGAACACTAAACTCGTGAAGGTTCTCATTCATCCAGGTCATGGTATATCTGTTGTATTCAATTAGATCAACTGGACTTGAAGTTTAGTTCTTGAAGACGTTTCGCTAGTCATCCGACTGGCTTTCTCAATTTAGAATGACTTGTACAATTGCCACAGATTCTTCTTCAGATATACCATGACCTGGATGAATGACAACCTTCACAAGCATATGCATTGCCTTCATATTTTAAAAAAAAAAATATAATTGATAACAATTAATTATCAATTGTCAACAGTTAGTTAGATGTCTTTTATCCAAATTCTATTAAAATGTGTTATACTGTTTATAATATAGAATAAGAAAATATAGTTCAGCATTTACATGACAATGACAGATATTTGGATTGCTGAGGCCACACTACAACGCACCAGAATCGTTTGCATGTGCAATTTTGGCACTTTGTCCCGTGTATCTATTATGGAAAAGCATGCGATTGCACAAAAAAATGGTGAATGCAAAACTGAAATGGATGAGCGTTGGAAATCACAGGAATTTTTGCGTTTCCGCGATTTCCGTTCAAACCAAATTTGCATGCGGAATTGCGTGCACAAACGCGTGAAAAACACGTTGAGAAAGTCCAGTTGATCTAATTGAATACAATAGATATAACACTAAACTCATTTTTTACAGTTTATTCCATCTGTTTCTATTATTCACAGGGAGGTGAGAACGCCTATTCCCACCTCCCTGTGTTTAATAGAATGCTCAGGGGACACTGGAACTTACCTTACCGCCCACTCGCAGCTGTTTCTGCACTGACAGCCGCGCTGTCCTGACCAAACGCCTATCTTAGGTTTATGTGCGCCAATACAAAAGATAGGCGGCTATCAGTGCAGAAGCGTTTTCTCCTCCCTGTGAATAATAGAAACAGATGGAATATACTTTATTTTAGAGTTTAGTGTTCCTTTAAAGAACAACTACATTGTAAAAATTTACTTTTTAAAAATTAAATGTACCTAAAGCTTGGTACACACAGTACAGATTTCTGAAAGATGACAGACAGGATCTGCAAGATCCTGTCTGCCATCTTTCAAAGTTCTGCATACACACAGTCCCGAGTGTTCTCCCTATGAACATCATAGGGAGAACACTCGGGACTGTGTATTTCCATTGGCCGATGGAAATTTTCAGTCTTTCCCAAGCGAGAGTTCGGCCGACCAGATCGTTCGGGAAATGAAGGTATACACATAACGATAAAGCCCCAATACCGTCAGATCCAATGGTATCAGGGCTTTATCGTTACTGTGTGTACCCAGCTTTAGTTAGGGATATAGACTTGATTATACCTGACTCCCAATATAATTTGGTCATGAGTGGCAGCATTTGTGTCCTGGGCCTTCCTGTGTTTAAGTGCTGAATCCAGAAGGATGCCTGGCAGAAACAGAAACAATTTTCTTTGTGCTGGTGCTCCTCACAAAAATAAAACTGGAAGGTAGGAATTATCAATCCTATATCCTTACCCCAGGCACTTTTCATTTTAAAGTGTATATACAGAATGTACTTTAGTTATCCTTTAAATGTACATTATCTATAAAACTTCAAATGAATGGTTGCTTAAAAAGACTAGACAGGCTTGTGAACATTGGTTACTAACAGTTTCTGTGCACAAATGGTGCATTCACTGGCACACAGAAGAAGAATGAGGACAAGTTTGTGGCCATCATTGAAAGAGACACCCAAACTGTCCTTGAATTAATAGCATTGGTATACATCTGCTTCTCTTAATCTGATAAAATAAAAACCTATGGGTTCAGCATTATGGAAGATATAATCAGCTAGTGTCAGCATGTTTATTAATAATGAGATGCTTGTAAACTTGTACAATATTCCTTTTTTGTAAAAGTGTTAAATTTGCTGACTGTAGTACTGAATGTAATATGGTGATGATAAATCACAGTTCACACTGCTAAATTTAAGAAAGGGACATTCTAACTTTGTATAATTTATGGCATCTGCAACTAAAGGCTTAAATGTTTAAATGGAAGCTGTATCTTTAACTAACCTTTCTCCCCCCCCTCCCCTTTTATTTTTAAGGTCCCTTCAGAGCCTACTTGTGCCCCAGTAAAGGTCTAGCCATCTTGGGTAATGTCTTCCGTTAGCTAAGGTCCGCCCCCCGAGACTTGCTGGACCTCGTTGCAGACTTGAGTCTATAAATCCATGGGCACTTTGCTCTGTGCGTGCACGCATGACGTCATCTCGCCGCGCTGTTACGAGTGCGCACGGCGTGATGACGTCTCGCGCGCATGACTCCGTTCACACAGAGCAAACTGCAAGAGAATAATGTCAAATGCTGCTAGATGGAGGCTGTATGGTGTTTCTCTCTCAATGCCTTTTTTGGGGCACTCTTATAAATACATTCACTCTCATTCATTGATGCAAAGTTATCAAGCAAGTGTGACGGGAGAGGGTAATTGAGGACAAAAATCCCCCTTAGTTAATTACCCAAAGCCACTAACAAATCCAGAGAAAAAAAGTGAGGTTAAAACTACAATTTTATTAGATATACATTAAAAGATACAAAACACACTCAATCTAAAAACAATGGGTTGGAGCACAGATATATGTACACAATATGCTAGGAGAGCAGAGGAAAAGGAGAATAGCAGAGGTGATACAATATTATCAACTATAATTGCCTCTGTATAAGTGGAGAAATCCTCTCCACTTTACCTCCAGGTGATACAATGTGATCACCTATAATTGCCTATGTGTGGGTGGGAGAAGCCTCTCCACCTCACCAACAGGTCTAGTAAATAAGTGCAAAAAAAGCCCTATAGCACTCAGTGCTACTCCTAGTTTAAGGATAAGGATCCCTGATCTGGGTCCCTATTCTAAAAAATGTGCAAACATACACCATCAAATTAAAAATGCTTAGCATAGGTCACAAGGTGGCAAACTGACATTGTAAGCACCCAAAAGTCTCAGTGTAGTTATCTGTATTACACCCCCCCTCATCCAGGAGGATCAAGTAACCAACAGGACCCAGCTGGTAGCTAACAAAGTAAAATCGTAGTGAGAGACCACTGACGCGTTTCGTCCCTGCGTGGAGGGCTTAATCATAGGTAGTGGAGCCTCCGGATGTGTGCTCTTTTAAACCCTAGTGACGTAATACTAGACTTCCGATTGGTTGTCCAGGAACCAACTGGAACGTGAGGTGAAGACACATCGCCGCCGCACCTCCCTCCAGTACGGAGAAGTGGCCACAATAGATAAGCCAGTAGTCCGGATCCATATTAAAAAGTCCGGTAACAGTGTAAGTGCGCATATCGGAGAATAAGTTCAAACATACACTGCAAGAAAATCTCCAACAGAACATGAAGAATGGGATCACATTATCACCAGTGATACAAGGGATAGTCCTTAACAACAAAGGGGTAGAGCTTTACCATATGCTATTGGGATAAAATGCACTATAAAGGAGTATATATCCATACTCTGATGGAACTATATGACACATCCTTAGGTAAAATTATCAGTCATGTATCAAGTAATACAGAGCTGGAAAACAAAGTGATTAAATTTAAGTCTTAATTTCACGCCTGATTTATGTTACTGTCCCACAATCCAAACCTTCTTCAATACTGTTTGTGATGCTCTGATTAAAATTCAACTGAACATACATGCCTCTAATCTGACTATTGCACAAAAAAAAGCTCTAAAAGAAATTCAAATGTGGGAAGACATTCTGATTAAACCCTCAGATAAAGGAGGGAATGTTGTGTTGTGGCCGGTTGAAATGTATAAATTAGAGATTAGACGCCAACTAAGACCACCTACTCGAAATTAACGAAAAATCCCACCAAAGCATTCCATAATGAATATCATTCCTTACTTATGGAAGAAAAAGAATCAAATGCCATAACTGAAAAAGAACATAAGTTTCTCACCAAGAAAACATCAAGAATTTCAACATTATATCTCCTCCCGAAAATCCACAAAAATAAGACTATTCCCCCAAGAAGACCTATTGTATCTGGGAATGATAATCTGATAGAGAAAGCTAGTAAATTATTAGATTGTAAACTGAGACACTTAGTCACTAATCTAAATTCCCATACAATGGACATCCTAGCAAAAATTGATTCATTATCTGTAAGTGACAATACTATACTTATCACGGCAGATGTTGAATCTCTTTATACATCCATCCAACACGACCTGGGAATAGGAGCTGTCAAATAATTTTTTTTGACAAAAATATTATGATTGAGACATAAAAGCATCTCAAACTTTTGAATTTTGTCCTAACACATAATTATTTCTAGTTCAACATCTCCTTTTACATACAGACAAGAGGTACAGCAATGGGGACAGCATGCGCCCCAACATATGCTAACCTTTTTCTGGGGTGGTGGGAGGAAATGTTTGTCTTTGGGGGTGATTTTTCACAATATCATGACTGTCTCTAGATATATTGGATGATATTTTAATTCTCTGGGATTTTTCCTCTATATGTATATACAGATTGCCACTTTTTATTTATTTTAGTATGTCCCTGTGCTATTTGTTAGTTTGGTAGACTTTTTTCCTGAGTAGGGGAATCCCAGGGGCGTCTGTAGCTTGGTTCTAGATATACACTACTTTCTTTCTTTTATAGAAATGGGGATAACAATATAGAGAAAACCACGACGACAGGCAGAATTCCTTCCCTACCTCACTACCTCTATTCCTATTCTATCTACGTCTTCCTTCTCACTATCTTAATCTAGATATCTCTTAAACTGTTTTTCTCCTTCCTTTCTTCAATCTTATACTAACTAAAAGGTAAAATGTGTGCATAGATTAAAAAATATATAGCAACACGATACTTAACAAAGTTTTATTTTTTGTAAATGTAATAAAAATGATTGAACAAAAAAAAAAGTATGGACCCCTCTACCCAGTCTTGTATAAAGAGGTGAATTTATTTCAGATTTAATTAAGCGAGATTGCAGAAGTACACTTAGCCCCCCCCAGCTTAAGCTTTATTTTAGAAATTATAAAAATATATTTTATTTCTTAGTCTTAATTAGAGATGGACAAAAAAAAAACCTGCGGCTCTCTCCTCCACCCCCCACCCCAGACGGCTCTCTCCTCCACCATGGCTCTTTTTTACCTGTAACTGCTTGTGTGTTCCTGCTTGTGTGTACCTTGTCCATGGAGATAAGATAAGTAATATCCTATTCAGTAGGGCTTCTATTAATTCATCCATATTCTGTGAAATGCTTTGCTTTAAAGGACAACTTCACCCTCATAAGAACATCTTTTAGAAAATGGCCTGGGCATGCTCAGTAGAGGCAGCTAGGGGATTAACATTGAGTCATTGGCTGTGATGTCAAATGTCAAACCCATAACTGACAGTTACTAACTGGAAGAACCAGGAAGCAGAAACAGGGGAAACAGGACATTGTACAGGATTTCAGTTTAGACTTTTATATTTCAGATTTCAAACTATTACCGTTTAGGGTTTTGGGGGGTGGTTTACCTGTATGTAAGTTTTCTTTTTGGGTCTGGACTTGCCCTTTTAAGTGTACTGTCTGTTTGCCCGACCTATCGTCTTTTATGTACCTATATTGAACATACTGTGAATTTTATATCAGGAATATCTTCATCAGACATGGATGAAGATCTGAAATAGGCTGTCTATTTATAAAGGAGTATGTTTATTAAACAGTGAATTTATCTGTGGTGTTCAGTTAGATCAACTGGACTTTCTCAATTCAGAATGATTGTACAAAAATCTGTTGCCAATAAATACCATGGAAAGCCCCAATCAGCAAGGTTTTCAGGACTTCCATTTAACAGCAAGTTGTTAGGGACCTACATATACTGTAACATCTATATTTTGACATAAATGGCCTTCTTACCACCTCCCTTAAACCAATCCTGTTTTTTGCCAGTTTGTTAACTTCACAATTGTCAAAAACGGCTGAAAACTGACCCAAGGGTTTGACTCTTCTATGCTGGGCCAGACATTGGTGCAGCTTCTGTTATATCTCCAACACATAAAAATCCGAGCATATAATGTCACATATAATGTCGCTCATTTTGTGTTTCGGAATCTAGTCTTTTAAATGCACCAGTTGCTGCCTCAGTGTTTGGACAAGGGTCCAGTCTAGATATACACAAATTTTATGGCTTCTATAAAGTGTTTAATTTCCTTAGCCTTGACTTCTGCTTGTGGGGAAGTCCTCTGTTCGATGTTGTATATATAAAGGGTGGTGAGAGTCAAACATAAAATTGTCTGTGTGGGTTGGTTTTCTGTGAACCTCTACTTCCAGCTTACCATTCTTCCTGACTTCAGATGACAAGTCCAGTTGATGTAACCGATTACCATAGATATACCATGACCTGGATGAATGAGAACCTTCACAAACAAATAGTGAATTTGTTTTTTAGCCCAGTAATTAAAAGATAAGTAAATCATTTTAATGCTTAAAACTTAAGCAATATTAAGTTTGTAGGACCCTAGGTTGAAGCTTTGGTTGCCTTATTAATTACCTGGCTCTGCTGCCAGCATGGCTGGTGCTAAAGTGAATTACACAAACAGCTGGAAGGCAGGCATTGTTCAAACCTGGCAGAAACTTATTTTGTTAGCATATTTTCCCACATGAATCCTCCAGTTTTGTAGCACTATGGGAATTGTTGTAAAGAATGACAGTAGTGTCACATGTTGGACCTCCCTGGTGCCTTTGTTTGTAAGAAACACATCAGACATATCCCTCCAACCAATAATAACACCCAGCTTACATCCATTCATCTCTAACTGAATATACCAAGACTTGTAATTCAATATCAGGTGGAAGGTCACAGATCGGATATCCATTGTAAAACAAAAAAGTGTTCCTTGTTTTAAAGCTGAGAACATTTCGTTTTTCCTGTTACTTTGCTCGGACCCCTTACAGTTCTAAAAGGCACGAATAGCTGATATTCCTACCTCTAGGAATGGCATGAAAAAAAACATTTCTGTCTGCAGGGAATACTTTACGAGCTATGGCTCCCAAACCTCTGTTTTTTTTAAATATATTGTTACTTAGTTAAATCACCAAAATATATAAAATACCACACCCTTAAATGTGTTAATAACCCCTTTCAGCCTCTTGTACTGGCTGCTCAATCAAGCAAGATCATCTCTACATGCACTTTACATTAGGGTGTATTCGGACATCCCACTCTGCCCTTTCAGGCTTCCGGGCAGGGTGGAGATGGGGGCGGGTCAAGATGGCACATGGGGGTGGGGTGTGATGTCACGCGGAGGTGGGGCCACCATTCTAGGGGTGGTGGGAGGTGGGGTTAGGGAGGTGTTAGGGGTGTTCTGGGGAATTGGAGGTGCAATGTAAGTTTATTTAATTCTTGTCTTTTTTAAACTTATTTAAATTTGTCAGCCCAGAAATATTCTTTCTGCTTTATGAAATCAACCCATTTATTTACCATATCAAACTATGTTAAATGAAAATTATTTATCCATACCAAAAAAAACAAAACCAAACATTATGTGTTAGGACTTCTAGAATTGAGAGAGTGAGCCATCGACCAAGACTGCACATAGTCAGTGAAATCTTCCCCCTGCCAAAGTTGTCAAGTAACCACTAGATGACCTGCCTGCAACCTATCTGCGATCAGGCCTGAGCAGACAAAAAATACAATTGTTACTACAAAGGAATGCTGCAGAAATCAAGAAACAATACTACACACACTTGCAGAATTTCAGAAATTATAGAATCCATTAAGGCTCGCTTACATTTGAGCTCCTTAAAACATGGAAATCTGAATCAGGTTTGACATGTTAGAAAGGGGCAGACATTGTAACAGTTGGAAATGCATTTATTTCTTACAAACAGCCTCTAAAAGTATATATGAATGGAGGTAAAAAATACAATATCAGAAAGCCTTTATTGTGTGAAAGCATCAGAAGTCATTCCCTGCAAATCAACAAAGAAAAGATATTGCAGCTGAGATAAGCCATTTTCTACCCTCTAGTTGTCTATTGTAAAAATAACCATCTGCTGTGACCTTTACTATAAATAACTATTCAAAAGCTTTTCCACTGTAACACTTTTTAACAATAAAAAATGTAATTTATAGCTACACTTTACCTTTTAACACTGTCTACCAGCCCATTACAACAATCTCAATATTTCTTTGCCTGCATATTTTATTCAAGTGACAAATTTTCTTTGTAAAATGTGAAATTATGGCTACAGTATGGATAGCTATATTTCTTACTTGCCTAGTACTTCTTGCAGAAACAGTATGTCTTTCGCAATAATGGAACCAATCTGCAATACATTTTTCCAGTGATACATTGGTATTGCAATGTCTACTTCTCCTCTAATCTTATAAAATAATCTTTTGAACTGTATTTTTTGCAGAAAGATAATGACCTAATTTTAATTTAACAGTAATTTTCTAATGATTTGAAGAAAATCTTTAATGGGAAAAGATTTGGGGGTTCTAGTAGAAAACAGACTTAGCTGTAGCAAACAATGCCGGACAGCAAAGGCTAGAGCTAGCAAGATATTGTCTTGTATAAAGAGGTGAATAGATTCAAGGGAAAAAAATATTATTCTCCCTCTTTTTACAAGGCACTTATAAGGATTCATTTGGAATATGCAGTGCAGTATTGAAATTCCATATACAAAAGGGACATCTTGAAAACGGAAGCAGTTTAGAGAAGGGCAACTGTAAGGGAACCGGTCAGTTGTATCAGATGTATCTAAGTATCCACAATTACCAAGTAAACCAGCGAGGCTCAGATGATCCGGTCGGAGCCCCGGCAGAGTGATTTAGGATAAGAAAAAGACAAGGAGTCTGGCAAGTCTAAAATCATTCTCTCTACTTTATTATGTAGCACTCTGGATTATATAGCTAAAATGAGCACATAATCACATGATTCATGAGAAATAGAAAAATACAGGGAGGACAGAGGGAGTCTATGCTCATGGGGGTGGGAAAATCACACAGTGAGAAAGAACACCTGGAAACTTGCTCTAAAATATAAAACAAAGGCCTCCTGTAATGTAAAATATGAACAGCACATAATATGAATAGCTCATATTAAATGGATGCTATATTGTTAAGCTAATACAAATGGATGCTATATTGCTAAGCTAAGTATAAAGCAAATGGAGTATAATATGAACCCTTCAATCCCCTCTTAAAACATAACCATGTTTTCAAAATATTATACAATAACAGAACGTTGCTTTTTGCGGTATACGAGAAGGTAGTTTTTGTTGTAGTTTAACTGGAGCTGTGTGAGTTTCAACAGGTGAGGTGTACATGGATATGTTATGAACACCCTTTTTTAACAACTTCTTAATAAATGGGATAACACAACAGACAATTAAACCTACAACAATTAATATATATTAATTAATATATAATAGGAGAGAGATTCAGGCGCACTCCATGGACTAAACAACACTTTATTATAAGGGTAGTAGGCCAAATGAACCTACGCGTTTCAGCCCGACGCTACTGGGCCGTCATCAGGGTTACACACAAATGGCAACAGATACATTTAAAGCTAACAGTACTCCCACTAACACACCCCTACCCGCCCCCACGTGATAAAGTATGTGAAGGCTACGTATTAGTGACACCCGCACATAGCACGCCCCGATGCCAGAACAAGAAACAGCTCCTATACACAGGGGTCAGAGTCGAACACCACGGCAAGTATCTGCGTGAAAGACAAACCCGGAGGCGCCACGAAGGCGGTCCGGAGAAACCTGCGGAAACAAGGTGCCAAGCGCAAAAAAGAAAAAAGTGCTAGTGCTGGGCTAAATAGAAAGATGAACTAGTACATCAGGGGACAAAACCCTAACCAAATAAGTTAAATAAATACACACTGTATAGAGATAAAACCATCTAAAAGTGACCACAACCCTGTGGACATAAAAGAACCCATAGTCTCAATATTAAGGTACAGTGCTCCGTGCGTATTAAAGTGCCTAAGTGAATAAAACACAACGGTCCCACTAGGACAGAATAAAAACATATACTGAAATCTCCATCTAAAAGCATATTAAAATCACTATTAAATCTGTCGAACTGGCTAAAGTCAATATGGTCAGAATGAAATATGTACAAGCCAACGAAGGACAAAAAGGGGATGTGATGGGACCATTCAACTATTCTAGTGCCCACCACGGCAAAAGCCGAGAAACTAAGAGATAATACTAGTAATGAAGGAAATGGGAAGGCTAAGGTAAATCACTGACTAAAAGTACTTGAAAGTAGGGCTAGTATAATCCAATTTTGCCTATCAGAACCATCACATTGGATTGAAATTGCTAGTATAATTGGGAATTGTCTTATAAAAAACAGTTAAGGGCCAATTGTTCATTCATTCCTCTAGGTGATAAGGTGCAGAGCCTCTTTATCCAACGAGCTTCCCGTTGTAAGAGGGCTCGTTTTCGGTCACAGCCCTCCTTGGGGGGTTCAAAGTCTATAGCCATCCACCTAAATGAAGCTATAGGGTGTTTTGCAAGTCTGAAGTGACGTGCGACTGACTGTTCGCCAAATTTCTCCGCTTCCCCTCCTAATGTAGCACTGGTGATCATATTGTCCTGTCCGCCTGCCCTAATGGCTTGCCGGTGATTAGCCAGGCGTTCACGCAGGGAGGTCGTAGTCTTACCCACATAATATTTGCCACAGGGGCAAGTGATAATATAAACCACATATCTGCTGAGGCAATTTAAGCGGCCCCTGATCTTAATTCGCTGACCAGTCTGAGGGTGAGGGAAATCACTGCCTGTGAGGGCACTATTGCATGCCACGCAGCCATGGCATTTGAAGCATCCCTCTTTGTTATTTGGGAGCCAAGTGTTCTTGGATATGGTTGTTTCCCTAAAATCAGTACGCATAAGCATATTTCGGAGATTGCGTCCCCTTCTATATGCAAACAAGGGGGTACATTCCTTGAATGGCAGATTAGGGTCCCGTGTCAGTATCTCCCATCTGGTTTTGATGCTGTTCTTTAAAGTTCTGCTTAATGGAGAGTAAGTACTGACAAATGGTATGGTTTTGTCCCTAGTATGCGTAGGATTATTAACAGTGGTATTGTCACTATCCAATTTAATGATCGCCCGCTGGACCTGTTGTTCCACGACTTCCTTATTGTATCCTCTACTCAGAAATTTTTTTGTAAGCTGTTCAAGTTGTGTCATCGCCAAGCCTGGGTCCGTGTTGTTTCTTAGGACCCTCAGACTTTGGGAATAAATAATTCCTTTTTTTTGCGGCTCGGGGTAATAGCTGTCTGCATGCATAAGCGTATTACGGTCAGTAGGTTTTGTATACAACGTGGAGCCAATACCTGTATCATTCCTATATATTTTAAGAGTCCAGGAATTCAATGGATTCAGTGCTTGCCTTCATGGTCAGTCTAACCGGTGAGTTAATACTATTAAGGCTGGCCACATAGGACTCACATTCCTCAATAGACCCTTGCCACAAGAAGAAAAGATCATCAATGTACCTCTTGTACAATAAGATTTGCTTTCCCCCCATGGGGATGATGTACCGGGTTTCATACTCCTCCATGAATATATTGGCGAAGGACGGACCAATATTGGACCCCATTGCCGTGCCAGCGATTTGTTTGAAGAACGAGTTACCAAAACGAAAATAATTTTGTTCAAGTGAGAACAACAAGAGGTCCAAAAGGAACTCAACTGGTGGGGACTTGTGTCCTACCTTTACCAGAGCATTTCTACACATATCAACCCCCGGTCTCTGGGGGATAATGGTATACAGGTTGCTGACATCACACGTCATGAACACTGTGTCAGTAGTCACGTTGGTAAATTGTTTTAATATTTGTAAGAGATGCTGGCTGTCTCTTAAGTATGAGGACATGTTCCTAACAATCGGTTGGAGAAATGAATCTAAGAATACGGCTATAGGTTTGAAAATCGAGCCACATGCAGCCACTATAGGTCTACCCGGAGGGTTCGTAAGTGACTTGTGAATCTTGGGGACAGTATATATCGTGAGGGCCTTAGGGAATTCCGTGGTGAGATACTCCCTGGTTTCCCCCGTGATCCATCCGCAATTCATAGCTACCTGGATCTTAGAGTCCAACTCTTTCTTAAGTGTCATAGTAGGATCACTCATGAGAGGTTTATACGTGGAGGTGTCCGCAAGTTGGGTAAGTAATTCGGATTTATAGTATGCAGTATCAAGTAGTACAATAGCACCACCTTTATCTGCCGGGCGGATGACCAATTGTTTATCATCCCCCAGGGACCGTATTGCCAGGTTCTCCTCCTGAGACAAATTGGACCATTTATGGACTGAGGCCTGCCTCTCCTTGGGCACAAGGCTCAAATCACTCTTGACCATATCATTGAAGACTTTGATCGCAGGGGACACATTGGGGGGATCAAATTTGCTTTTTACTTTAAACCCAACATTTTTATTATCTGTATTGCGAAATAAATCGCGTAATTTTAGTGTTCTAGAGAGTCTAAACAGGTCGACCTCATCATTGAAGGGGTCACATTTGGGGGTAGGCACGAAGGATAAGCCCCTATTAAGTAATTTGTGTTCTGCAGGGGTTAATAGATGGGTACTCAGGTTATAAATCACCTCCTCCGCGGGGGTTTGGGTGGTAGGCTTTTTAGACTTGTGGCGGCCACCCCTCCTGATAGTGTTCCTCTGCCGGGATTTTTTATTTTGGTGGTGGATCTGGTGTGAACCCCTAAAAAAGGCTCGCCTGGACCTTCTGATTTATCAACTTTGGGTCTAGAGCCCCGGGTGTCCTGTTCGCCATCCGAAGGATTAGACTCATCTGAGCTGTCCATCGTGCGTAGTGTTCTGCGCCGGAAGCGTTTCCTATATGGTCCCATGTCATGTGGTTTGCCATAGAGCCAGCCGTAAACTCTTTTATCGCTGTAGTCATTATCAACTTTTGCTAGTTTCTTCTTTTTAAAGGTAAGTAAATCCTCTTTGTATTTTGTAATTTGTAAATCCAGTTTCTCCATCCAGTTGCATGACTGGTCCTTGGTGAGGGTATCCTTATGTACATATTCCATTTTTTTAATTTCATCGCGGACAGCTGGTAGTTCCGTGCCTGTATATTCAATTACCAGTAGAAGTAGGTCGAAGGAGCATCGATTAAGTATGCCGCACCATTTAGTGCAGAACTCCGGGTCATAGCGCCCCAACGTGGGGACGTTACGGATACGGAATCCCTTAGGGATCTTCCGGGAACGATGGTATTGAGACAAAAACACCCCATGTAGATGTAAGTCCATCTCCTTCTTTTTGAGTCTGAGGAGTTTGAAAAATATATCTCTATTGTTACTATCGTTTGTAAGGGCCACAGCTGGGTCCTCGAACAAGATACGTTCAACATCTTCTTGGGAGAAGTAAAACTCCCCACTGGTATCGACAGATAATAGATTGGTAGCCTGTGTTAAGTCCTCCGCCATGTTGGACCGAGGCGAAGGCACGTGTGGCCGAGTAGACGGTAGTGAACAAGATAATAGCGGGTGCAGTCCGGATGGTAGATAAGTAATATAGGTGGGAATCCGATGCACTCCGTTGCAGGACGATTGCCAGGGTGCTGCCAGCGGGATATCTAATAGGAGAGAGATTCAGGCGCACGAAGGCGGTCCGGAGAAACCTGCGGAAACAAGGTGCCAAGCGCAAATAAGGTAAGAAAAAAGTGATGATCTTTTCTTCTTGTGGCAAGGGTCTATTGAGGAATGTGAGTCCTATGTGGCCAGCCTCAATAGTATTAACTCACCAGTTAGACTGACCATGAAGGCAAGCACTGAATCCATTGAATTCCTGGATGCGCCTGAATCTCTCTCCTATTAGATATCCCGCTGGCAGCACCCTGACAATCGTCCTACAACGGAGTGCATCGGATTCCCACCTATATTAATTAATATATATATATATAATTATACTAAGTTGAACTAAAGCTTGTTTCCAACTTGTAAACCAACCAAAATATTGATCCCAAGGATTGTCAATACCTGAATTTTTCTGAAGTTGAATGGAAAGATCCCCAAGTTTCTTAATTGCAATAATTACTTTACCATTGGGTCCCATATTGTTAGGAAAATAAGTTCCAGGAAACCAATGCCCTTAATCATATCATACACACCTCCCTTCTTAGCCAGAATCATATCGAGTGCAATTCTGTTCTGAAAAGTCATGGTGGAATCAGCTTGGAGTTGTTCAGCTATACATTGTAAAGCATCTCTAGTATAATTGACAAATCTCTGCTGGTTATAATAGATATAATTAAAGATTACCACAGGTACATCTCTTCTCTTCCTTCGAAAGGAGGAGGAGAGAGGAGTTGGGTCGTCATTGGGATCAGAGAAGATATGCAGGGCCATAATGGCCTTGATTAGTTAAGTTCATCCATTAGCTACTAAATAAACAATAACATTCCGTTGTCTCCTATAGTAAATGGCAAGACTAAATAAACATAGGACTTAAGCTGGGTACACACAGTAACGATAATGCCCCAATACCGTCGGATCCGACGGTATCGGGGCTTTATCGTTATGTGTGTACGTTCGTTTCCCGAACGATCGCGCGGCCGTCAAACGATCGAGTCAGCCGAATGCTCGTTCGGGAAATTTAAAATTTCTATCGCCCACGCTGGACTCCCTATAGAGGAGTCTAGCGTGTTCGATGGAAACACACAGTCCCGAGCGTTCTCCTTATTAAGTTCATAGGGAGAACGCTCGGGACTGTGTGTATGCAGATCTTTGAAAGATGGCAGACAGGATCTTGCAGATCCTGTCTGTCATCTTTCAGAAATCTGTACTGTGTGTACCTAGCTTTACACAAAACATCTTCAAACATATTAGCTCTAATTAGTTGAGAATCAGACAATAAATTGGACTGTATAGTAGAAAAAAGGAATGTACCAAAGATAAAACTTTGGAATATATTTAACTGTTAAGCCTGTGATGGATTTAAAATAAGATAGGCACTAGATAGTTGATATCTATATATTAGGTATCTATATTCTTAAGGATTTATAAAACCTGATGGGATGCATATTAAACATTTTTCTTACCCAGTATAATAGAGTTGGAGGCTTCAATGACCATTGCACAGGCTGCAGGGGACTTGTCTAGTTTAAAGGTGTCTCTGTGATATTGTCATAAAACTGCCACCATGGTTTTATAATACAATTGAAAATGTTTATCATAATTCACAAGACCAGAGCAGGAGCAATTACTGTCAATATACAGTAATTATTTAAACATTAATTTTTGGTGTCCATAAAATGATGTCTGGAAGTCTTTGATGCTGCTTTTTGGAGCATTTGGTCCCAGTGGTAGCTGGCTGGGATCCATTGTTTGCAAAAGTTCATGAAGCTGACCAATACAGCTTTATCACTGGGTGTTTTAAGTGCAAAAATGTCTTTATTTCTGGCGGGGCCGACCAGATATTCACCCTTAGATATTATACAACCAAGATATTGAACATAGTCTTTGCAGTATTCTATTTTCTGGAGGCTTTTGATACAAGGAAATCGAGGAGACAGAGAGAGAGCTTTTGACATTACGAAAGATGGACTTTTGACATACCTCTGTGCTCTGGCTACACAATAACAAATCATTAGTAACACATTTCAATAATCCTAGAACCATGTGGCTGAACCCATTATTATTTTAACACTTCACAGAGAGCCATAGAGTTTGTCACTGGTAAGTCCACCAAGTCTCTGTGTCAAACAGTGGCACATGAAATGGGACTCTTCAAAAAATGAATACAAAAAGACTGAGCCATAGCACCAGCTGATACGCAGAAGGAAAGCATGTCTTAAATTCAACAACTGTATTACATTGGGTATTGGCCTGAATGCTGATACACTATAGGAATTATCTGTATTATGAGCAGGATATAGGGGCACAACATGGGGAGATTGTCCTTAAAATTACTATTTGCTTTACAAAGATACAAACCATTGGGAGAATACTATTAATTTTATCCTGTGAAAGGAATTAGGGTCATTGAAAATAATACATATATATATCAACTTTATATATCAACTTCCAACAAGCTATAACACCAAAGAAAATTGAGGTATACAATTTACTAAATCCTGCACTAACAAGTTAATGGGGCAATCTGTTAATAATTTGAAGCAATAATAAGACATCATCTTTTTTAGTGACAAATATTTTATACTGTATGTTTATGTAGGTTCCCCAATAATCTTTTTAAAAGGTTTGCTCTCAGCTGAGGGACCTTCATATAAGGAAGCCTTGATAGAGAAGCACATAGCCCCTGTATCAATAAGAAAATTAAACAGCTTACCTTGTACAATATATGAAGAACACAAATAGGATCACACATTTCATCCATCAACTGTACTAGAGCAAGGGAGTGACCAGTGGGGAAATTCATTACAACTGCCATCATAGAGGATATCTCATATGTGACTGTACTTTCACGTCTTATTTAGCTCCAGAGATATAATGGGCACTAGTCCCTTTAATAACCTGATTTATTACAAATAAAATATCTACTATTATTAAACTGATCATTCTGATAACTCCTCATTCAAAACCAGAAACTCTACCAGATACTTTCTCTCTACCACTTTCTTCGTCTTTACTTCCTCAAAAACCTCTGAAATAATTTCTTCCTCTATTTGACTATACACCTTCCTCTTGATAACCTACCACTTCCATCCACACCTTCTTGAACACCGTCTAACATTTTCTTTATTTTCCTATGACCATGCACATGCAGTTGCAAAACAATTAAAATCACTATGAGAATTATTTAAATCCACTAAAGCTAGTTACACCTCAAATCTATTTGCGCTTATCCACAAGCAAAAGAAGAGAAGGAGGGAGAATTGCCTCAACCAATCAGATATTATTTAACATTTGAAAGCTAACGTCTGATTGGCCGGGGCACCATTTTTAACGATAAGAACTTTTATTGAATAACCCTGATAAAAGTCCAAACATTCTAAGTGACGCTAGCATTAACCAAAATTAACTTCACTCATTTATATTAATTTAGATTCTAATAAAATTCACTAAAAGTGCCCTCAATGGGAATTTGCATCTATCCAACCACTATATTATTCACCCATGTTTGGGTCAGACGCCTTACTGGGAAACAACACGATTATTAACAGACAGATATATACAAAAATATACACAAGTACGCGACTCTGTGTCACCGTGCTATCACTCACTATGGGTCATTGGCCAACAAGGTCTAGCCGTAGGAATGGTGCATCTTACACTTTGTCAGCAGTACTTCAAATTACTCTGATCCATACACTTACCAACTGGATACTTGAGTCATACAAACAGATTAACGTATACTTCTATGCGACAGAATAAGAAAAAGCAAGAGTTATCGGATCTTCTGAGGCTCTGGGATTAGGGGCTAGTCACACCCGGAAAGACTAACCAAGTGAAATGTCTGACAACCATGTATCATCCAATTATGGGACTTGAATTCAATATTATGGATCCTTGCTCCTCGGATACTGGTCAGACGACCATGTATCGTCCGATTATGGGACTTGAACCCAATATTATTGATCATGGATCCTCGGATACTGGTCAGACAAAACACGTAACCTTCGATTATGGGACTTGAACCCAATAACACGGATCCTGGATCCTCGGATACTGGTCAGACGACCATGTATCATCTGATTATGGGACTTGAACCCAATAATATAGATCCTGCATCCTCGGTTACTACGGGTTCGCCGACCCACTAGTCCTATGGATTCGCCGACCCATGGACCCCTAATAATAAAGGGAATGGAGGGGCTTGACTATACATGCAGATTAGACACGTTAGGGCTGTTTACATTGGAGAAGCAAAAATTGTGCAAGGGAATGGTCACTTTTTACAACTATATTGATATACTCAAGTAAAAACCGAGTTTTTTTTATTTTAAAATTAACCTAAAGATCTAACCTCGGTTTATACTCTGTTCACAAGCGGTTTTCAGAGGAAGAAGGCGACCAGAACAAAAAAGGAAAAAGTGACATGTACCTGATCTGTAGCAGAGAAGAAAACAGAGGGATCATGCACACTCATGATTCCTGTCGTAGAGAACTTACAGGGTTATTCAATAAAAGTTCTTATCATTTGAAATGGTGCTAATTTTGCCCCAACCAATCAGATGTTAGCTTTCAAATGCTAAATTGATTGGCTGGGTCAAATTTAGCACCATTTTAAACAATAAGAACTTTTATTGAATCTCCCTGTTAGTGTGCTGGGTGCAGTTTTTTTTTAGCCCTACCTAACAGTTGATCCAGAGGAAGGCAAAAAAAACAAAAAACAGAAGAGTGGGAAAAAATTCCTTCATGACTCCAAATGGCAGTCGGAAAGTATCCCTGGATCAACCAGATCTACAGTATATGTATTAATACCAGTAATTCAGTAATATTTTTTAGTTTTGGAAACGTATCCAAGCCATTTTTAAAGCTATTCAATGAACTTGCCATTACCACATCTGCTGGAAGACAGTTCCACAGTTTCACCATTCTCACTGTAAAGAAACCTTTCCTAACCTGAAGATGAAACTTCTTTTCTTCCAACCTTAAAGGATGTCCACAAGTCCTCTGATATGACTTATTAGTGAGTAATGCCCAGGCAAATGTTCTCCAATGTAAACATCTCTAACTTGTCTAATCTGCCTGCATATTTAAGCCCCTCCATTCCCCTTGTTAATTTAGTTGCCCTTCTCTGAACTGCTTCCATTACCAAGATGTCCCTTTTGTATATAAGAATTCCAAAAATGCACCGCATATTCCAAATGAGGCCTTACCAGTGCCTTAAATCTATTCTTCACCCCATTCATTATCATATATATATATATATATATATATATATATATATATATATATATATATACTAGCATGTGCCCGCTGGTGCACAATGCAAATTATGTGTGTGTGTGTTTTTCTATGTGTGGATATAGTGCATATAGAATCTTTACATAGGTATATTTTAAACTGTTACTCAGTCACCAGCTTCCAGAGGAACCAAATAGGATAATCCTGCAGGTCTGAGAGTAGACCCAGGCAATCCTGCCACACTGTGTGGTTGAAACTAAACATGCTAGGTTTAGTTAATATAAAGGTACCTCACAGTGTCATGTTATTATAATAGCATTGCCCTAATAATCTAACGTATAAACAAACATTTCTCATTCCCAGTTTACCTAAAGAAATGGATTTATCCTTAGATACTCTTTTATAAAGATCTAATTGAAAAAAAATGTTTCAGAGCAATTTTTAATAACTGATAACTGCTTTTTATTTCAGTATTACAGTAAATCCTTGGTATACCTGCCTGGCTTTACCACTAAGCAAAAGGCTAAGGACTTGCAAGCGAGCACCTTCATCCCAACCATTAACAGTGGCTGCAAATTCAGATTGTTCTAGCCAATCAGTCCACTACCTAGTTACCCCATCAAATGGATAAGGTTTAAAAATAGGTTTGGCAATTGGGCCTGGTAGAGCTACTGAGTCTAATTGGGGCATTTCATCTGCAGGTACAAGGACAGGAGGATTTGAAGCAATACTATCAGTAGCAGCCTCCATAGCTTAATACAGAGAACAAATATACAGAGAAAACAGGAAGAATAAATGGTGTTACCAGCACCACAGCAACACCAATTTGTACCAGATTGCTGCTTTATGGAAGGATTATGGGTAGCATGGCACACAGTGGGTTACTCTGGTGATCTGGCACAAAGCAGACAGTGCACATAAACAGGTTCCCCACATAACATGTGCAGTAATCAGGGGTGTCCCTGTCTATGGTCTATATTGACCAGGCCTGTATATTGTGTGTCCTTGTAAGTTGGTGTAAACTTATCTGTTGCCTCATAGTTTGTATCCAATAGGGTAAATTGTCTGACCAATAATCTGTCCTCCCAACAGGTGGCAACAGGTTCTTATAGACAGGTTCTTATAGACAGGGTTTTATACACTGGGTGTAATACACAGGGTCTTATACACTGGATCTTATACACAGGGTCTTATACACAGGATCTTATGCACAGGGTCTTACACGCAGGATCTTATGCACAGGATCTTATACACGGGGTCTTATGCACGGGATCTTATGACCTTATGCACAGGGTCTTATACACAGGATCTTATGCACGGGGTCTTATGCACGGGATCTTATGCACAGGGTCTTATGCACGGGATCTTATGTACGGGGCCTTATGCACGGGGTCTTATGCACAGGGTCTTCTGCACAGGGTCTTATACACTAGGTCTTCTGCACAGGGTCTTATACACTGGGTCTTATACACAGGGTCTTATACACTGGGTCTTATATACTGGGTCTTATACACAGGGTCTTATACACAGGATCTTATAGAGAGCAGGGATATCTTTTATTGCTCACTGACACCACCTGCAGGCTGGAGGTGGTATATAAGGAGCCTTGGTGTATATGTCCATTACAATACACATCACATCCTGTGTAGGCAGACAGAAACCTTTTCTGGATTACACTTCCTTTCACATGGAGCAGACACAGGGGTGTGGTTTGAGCTACCATTTGACCATTCCATGTTCAAATAGGGATCTCAGCTCTGTGAGTAAGTTTATGTATTTTGTACGTACATTTTTCTGTTACTAAAGACAAACACAGGAGATGGAAGTTTCACAGGCAGCTACAAGTACAACCAATGGGTAGAATTTCACTGATGTGTGTTACTGACCTCACATGTCTTGTCTCCTGCACTGTATCTATCTAATACCAGCTGCTCCGCACATAACAGCCACTCCTCCAGGCACTGATTGTACAGGGGGGACAACCAACCCTCTCACACCAAGGTAACACTATCATAGCCAGGTACAGGGGGACAGACAATCCCCTGTCCCTGGTTATGGCAATGTTACCTTGGTGTGAGGGTAGGCTGTCCCCCTGTACCTGGTTATGGCAGTGTTACCTTGGTGTGAGGGGGTTGGCTTTCCCCTGTACCTGGTTATGGCAATCTCGCCTAGGTGTGAGGGGGCTGGCTGTCCCCCTGCACCTTGTTATAGCAGTGTTACCTTGGTATAAGGGGGCTGGCTGTCCCCCTAACAGCGTCTAATGAACTGAAGGGCTGACCTAACAGCGTTTGATAAAATGGAGGGCTGGCCTAACAGTGTCTGTTGAACTGGAGGGCTGGCCTAACAGTGTCTGTTAAACTGGATGGCTGTCCTAACAGTGTCTGTTGAACTGGAGGGATGACCTAGACACTTTCAGTTCATCAGATACTGTTAGGTCAGCCCTCCAGTTTTGACTTAACAGTGGCTGGTGAACTGGAGGATTAACCTAAAAGTGCCTAATGAACTGGAGGGCTGACCAAACAGCGTCTGATGAACTGGAGGGCTGACCTAACAGTGTCTGATAAAATGGAGGGCTGGCCTTACAGTGTCTGTTGAACTGGAGAGATGACACAAAATGCTTCCATCTCTCACAATATAGAACTATACAGTGTTGTTGTAACACAGTACATACCGGTAAATACAAAATAAATAGTGAAATTTAAAATATTCCAGTATCATACGATCTTTGGTCCATGTGTGGTCATCTGTAAAAAAAGAATTTCAGGCACATTAGAGATGTTTTGTTCTGCAACATCTAGTTCTGCATTTTATTGGAATTGGTGCTTGCATGGCCCCCTTTAATGTCATGTTGTTTTGAGTGTACACGTGAGTTTTAAAACCTACACATGTGACACGACTGAATGCAATCAAGAGACAAGTAATCAAGGCTGATTACCGTATATACTCGAGTATAAGCCGACCCGAGTATAAGTCGAGGTATCTATTTTTACCTCAAAAAGTAAGAAACCATGATTGACTCGAGTATAAGCAGAGGGTTGAAATTATGACCACTACTGCCTTCTAATACTCTATTTAGTTGCCCTTTAAATGGACAGCAGTAGTCCCATACAGTAATAGCCAAATCTAGTATGGCTATTACTGTATGGGAACTCTGCTGTCCATAATTCCTTGGCACTCCAGATGTTTGGAAACTACAACTCCCAGCATGCTTTAATAGCTGGGAGTTGTAGATTCCAAACCCCTTCAGTGCCAAGGAATGAGGCTTTTTTATGGATAGCACTCCACAGGAAAGGCCCAAAACATTCCTCCTTAGAGAGCCCCCCAGTTCAAGGAGTGAGGTTGTACTTACAATTGGAGGTAAGTCAGGGTAAAGTAAATTCAAACATCCCACCCTGCCGAGCCTGGCTTCCGGGCAGGGTGGGGAGAAGGAGGCGTGGCCGAGTGACATGACATCACTGACGTCACTAAAGAGGCGGATTGTGGGCAGAGTCGGGAGGGGCCAGTTACGCCCCTAGCCACGCCTCTAACCTGATGTAAATTACGCCACATTAGAGACATGGCTAGGGGGCGTAACTGGCCTGTGTGACGTAATTAAAAAAATTTATTTAGGAGGCGTGGCCAGAAGAAAAAAGGCGTTCTGGAGGCGGGCTCTCAGGTAGGTTCGGGTCGCGGGAGTTTGGGGTGGTCTACTGCTACTGCAACCCTGGTCTCAAACTCATGCTCATGTCCTGTATTACATTAATTAGCCTCTTCATTAATTAGCAGTGCCATTTGACTAGCGCCATTATATTAGCAGTGCCATTAGACTAGCACCATTAGACTAGCAGTGCCATTACTCTAGGACCATTAGATTAGCACCATTAGAATAGCAGTGCCATTAGACGAGCACCATTAAACTAGCAGTGCCATTAGACTAACAGTTCCATTAGACTTGCACCATTATATTAGCAGTGCCATTAGATAGCACATTAGACTAGCAGTGCCATTTCACTAGGACTATTATATTAGCACCATTAGAATAGTAGCGCCATTAGACTAGGACCAGTAGACTAGCACCATTAGACTAGTATTTCAATTAGCCTAGCAGTGCCATTAGACTAGCATTTTCATTAGACTAGCATTTTCATTAGACTAGCAGTGCCATTGAACTAGCACCATTAGACTAGCAGCGCAATCAGACTAGCATTGCCATTAGACTAGACCCATTAGACTAGCACCATTAGACAAGCATTGCCATTAGGCTAGCACTATCAGACTAGCAGTGCCATTAGACTAGCACCAATAGACTAGCAATGCCATTAGAATAGCACCATTAGACTAGCAATTACATTAGAATAGCACCATTAGACTAGCACTATTAGACTAGCAGTGCCATTAAACTAGCAGTGCCATTAGACTAGGACTATTCGATTAGCAGCATTTGAAAAGCAGTATCATTAGACTAGGACCATTAGACAAGCACCATAAGAATAGCATTGCCATTACACTAGCACCACTAGACTTGCAGTGCAATTAGGCTAGCAGTACCATTAGTCTAGCACCATTAGACTAGCAGTGCCAGTAGCAGGAGCATAATTATCAGGGGAGAAAAGGGAGCAACCACAGGGGAGCTCAGGAGCCAAGGGGCCCCATATTCTAATTTCCCTATGACAAATATAGGCTCCTCCTAGAAAGCCACTGTGGGTGAAGCACTGATAGTGGCACTATCATAGTTTTGCTGGCCATTAGACTAGCAGCGCCATTAGACTAACACCATTAGACTAGCACCATTATATTAGCAGTGCCATTAGACTAGCAGTGCAATTAGACAAGGGCCATTAAATTAACACCATTAAAATTGGACCACTAGACTAGACCACCAGATTAATACCATTAGAATAGCAGTACCATTAGACACGCAGTGCCATTTGACTAGCAGTGCCATTCGACTAGCACCATTAGACTAGCAGTGCCATTAGACTAGCCCCAATAGACTAACACCATCAGACTAGCAGTAAATTAGACTAGGACCATTATATTAGCAGTGCCATTAGACTAGCAGTGCAATTAGACTAGGACCATTAGATTAGCACCATTAAAATTGCAGTGCCATTAGGCTAGGACCACTAGACTAATACCATTAGACTAGCATTGTCATTAGACTAGCATTGCCATTACACTAGCACCATTAGACTTGCAGTACAATTAGACTAGCACCATTAGACAAGCATTGCCATTAGACGAGCACCATTAGACTATCAGTCCCATTAGACTAGCACCATTAGACTAGCAGTGCCACTCGACTAGCACCATTAGACTATCAGTACTATTAGACTACCACCATTAGACTAGCAGTGCCATTAGACAAGCACCATTAGTCTAGCAGTGCCATTAGACTACCACCATTAGAATAGCAGTGCCAATAGACTAGGACCTTTAGCTTAGCACCATTACAATAGCAGTGTCATTAGACTAGCATTGCCATTAGTCTAGCAGTACCATTAGACAAGCAGTGCCATTAGATGAGCACCATTAGACAAGCAGCGCCATTAGATGAGCACCATTAGACTATCAGTACCATTAGACTAGCACCATTAGTCTATCAATACCATAAGACTAGCAGTGCCATAAGCCTAGCACCATTAGACTAGCAGTGCCATATGCCTAGCACCATTAGACTAGCAGTGCCATATGCCTAGCACCATTAGACTAGCAATACCATTAGTCTAGCACCATAAGACTAGCAGTGCCATTAGACTAGCAATACCATTAGACTAGCAATAACATTAGACTAGCAGTGCCTTTAGCCTAGCACCATTAGACTAGCAGTGCCATTAGAATAGCACCATTAGACTAGAGGTGCCATTAGCCTAGCACCATTAGACTAGCAGTGCCATTTGACTAGCACCATTAGACTAGCAGTGCCATTAGCCTAGCACCATTAGACTAGCAGTGCCATTAGACTTGCAGTGCCATTAGCCTAGCACTATTAAACTAGCAGTGCCATTAGATTAGCACCATTAGACTAGCAGTGCCATTAGCCTAGCACCATTAGACTAGCACCATTAGACTAGCAGTGCCATTAGCCTAGCACCATTAGACTAGCACCATTAGACTAGCAGTGCCATTAGCCTAGCACCATTAGACTAGCAATACCATTACACTAGCAGCCCCTTTAGAGTAGCCGTGTCATCAGATTAGCACCATTTGACTAGCAGTACCATTAAACTATCTTATTATTAAAAGCCACTGAAGTATAATAGACAATTATAATAGACATAAATTTCCCTTTCTAACACACATACACCAGTGCAAAATTCCCCTAGTTTGGACATGCGCAGTCTACAATATGCAGGCACAATAACAAGATCGCAACATAAACTCAGTTCAGTATATTTAATGCAGTGATTGGTTCTGATTGGTCATGTGGCACAGCTGACAGCTCTTGTTAGAAAACGGTTCAAATTGTAGGTATTAAATGTATGGTTTTAATTATTGTAACACTAGAGTAACATTACACTAGGCTCGGTGTGAGAATGCCAGTAAAAGCTTCTGAGAGAATTTACATTGCTATCTTCACTTCCGTAGGATCAAAAACTGAACATTATGCAATACTAGTCGGTAGCATTCTGGGACGTGTAGTCTTACTGTGCTGTGTTTCACTTTTGTTTCAAAGAAAAAAAACTACAGCTCCTAGTGTTCAATGGTGGATGGTAAAATGTGTATCACATGATTAAAAATAGCCAATCACTGCAGTGCCTGCACTAAATTGAGGCTTGAGAAGGTTTTCTTTCCCCTGCTTCTACTGTATTTTGACATTAAGGTAGGAACTAATGGGAAACTGATCCAAAATGTTATTAACTAAACCTGCATACCAACTGTTTACCTGCAGAGCAGCTACTGCTTATTTCAGGCACTGCCTCATATAGGGTTATATATAGGGTTCACACTGGGGTTGGGTAGTTACTTATTTGAACCTGGGATGCATTTGGCTAATAATAATGTTTTATTATTTAAATTAAATGTAGTTAAACTGTAATATTTTAAAATCCAGCCCTATTATATACTGTTTGATTACAAAAAGCACCTAGCACATTTAAGCGCAGTAACTACAGCCGACCGAAGATTTGTTATTGTTTTTGCTACGCTAGGTAAATTGCACTTTGCTCTTACTTCTTGTGACTGGAAGGCTGGCTATGTGTGGGCTTTACAAATTCAGCACAAAGTCACTTGCTGTGGCAGCACGGGTGACTTTTCCAAAAAACCTATGCAGCTGTGACAAATCCCAGTTTAAATTTACACTAACCCCTTTGTAAATGGGCTTGCTGGACTTTAAAGGAACACTAAGCCCATAAAAACCACTATTCGCCATTTGTTTCTATTATTCACAGGGAGGTGAGAACGCTTATTCTCACCTCCCTGTGAATAATAGTACACTCGGGGGACCTGGAACTTACCTCGCTCGCTCGCAGCCGCTTCTTCACTGAACAGCTGTTCTCTCACGATCGCGCGCCCTATCTTTTGTATTGGCGTGTATGCGCCTAAGATAGGGCGCGTGGTCGGGACAGAGCGGCTGTCAGTGAAGGAGCGGCTGCGAGCGGAGCGAAGGTAAGTTCCAGGTCCCCCAAGCGTAATAGTTTTCACAGGGAGGTGAGAATAAGCGTTCTCACCTACCTGTGAATAATAGAAACGAATGGCAAATAGTGTTTTTTCTGAAATATGGGAGTTTAGTGTCCCTTTAACATGGCGATTTTGCAGTTGCTGCTCTCCATAAATTCCTGCATTAAAGGGGAAGTTCAGTGCAAATACATATACTTTTCAGAAAAAAGAGCAGTATTTTTCATCCCTTAATCTGCAGATTCAGCATTTTGTCTGTGTATAAATAAATGCAGCCGAAATACTGACTTCCTGTTTGCAGGATTCCTAGTAGAGACCGTTATGGTCTTGCCCTTGACCCAGCACCTGGGTTGATTCAGTTGCTCAGTAGAGATCTGAGCATCTTTGACCCATCCAACAGCCAATCAGTAGAAAATACTGTTAGGAACATTCCAAGGATGTGGTGCATCCTGGGAAGAAGAAGGACCTTTAGAACCTGAAATGTCAGCTCAATAATGTAAACAAAAGGGAACAGCAAAGGGTATGAAATCAATTGATTTTTCAAAATGGAAGATAATATGTAGAATAACTAACAAGGCATTACACAAACTAACAATTAACAAATATTTATAATTTCCACTGAACTGTCCCTTAAACTCTATAACTTTCAGGTCAATAAATGTGTCTCACATAAACCAGCCTACAGAAACTGATGCACATAAATAGACTGTTGCTTGATTGTATAATGGTATAATCATAATACCACATTTTAGTTTTAGAAATATTGTATCTGTTCCAGAGAGCTTACAAATCCAATACAGGAAACAAGGCAGAGAGAAAACACAATATTAAAAAGTTTAAAGGGTATGTCCAGCAAAAAAGTAAGTATGTTTCTAAATGATTTACTGTAGAACAGGAGGTAAACTATCTCTTACCTCCCGTTCTTCAGTAAATTTTCCAGGAGAGGAGGAGACACTTACCCGCTCCAGCGCCGAAATCCTCGACGCCTCCAACGCATTACGAAGGAGCGAGGGTGCTTCAGGGATTTCGGTGCTGGAGCGGGTCCGCGGGTAAGTGTCTCCTCCTCTCCTGGAAGATTTACTGAAGAACAGGAGGTAAGAGAGTGCATTTACCTCCTGTTCTTCAGTAAATCATTTAGAAACATACTTACTTTTTTGCTAGACATACCCTTTAAAGGGTATGTCCACCTCCCAAACAATCTTGTTTGCAGCCTTATTACCCCCCAAATCTGCGACCTTGTAAGTTTTACAACTCAGCTGTCTTCTGCTTGGCTTCAGTGCCTTTTCTGTGCATGGAAGCTGTAGAAGGTCGCCTGTGACTGGCTGAGAACAGAAAAAGGCAGAAGAGAGGCGAGGGAATGACTGGTAAGTATATTTAGGAGCATGTTTCAGAGTAGTAAACCTCACAAGGTTGAGGTTTTGGGGGGCAATAAGGCCTGCATACAAAAGTTTGTTTAAGGGGGTTGACATACCAAATAAAATTTAACGAGAATCTTTTCATTGGGATTGTTGACTATTTGTTCCCTTGGGTAGGGCTTCTTTCCTATCTATTGGTTTTGAGGTTTGGGGGTTGTGATTTATCGTTGCCCTTTAACAGAGATGGTAAAGCAGAAAATCATATTGTTACCAAGTCGCATCTAAATACATATCATATATCATAATCCTTTTATTTTATTGCCTCAAACATTTAGTTAGTCCAACTGCGTAACTATATTCTAAAATATGTATGTGTGAGATAATGTACGGTTTCTCCAATTCTGTCATTAAAGTGATTGGTAGCTCTGAACTTCATTAAAAACTGTATCTTATAAAATGAACTCTACAAATATTTAGACCGCAATCCAGGGTAGTGGATAAATAGGCTTGGTATACAATATGTTTACATCTATACATCCCAGGTCCAATGATTTGATTGGATTGGCCTGGAATCTGATGGAAAAGTATTACATGACCATCATGATCATGTCCGACCAATTTTTCCTTTATTTTCTGGATAATCACACTTTCTGCTAAATGAATGGTTGCATGCATGCATCACATGGCTGTATGAGCCTTTAAAGGGTATGTCCACCCTTTAGAAAAATTTTTTTAACAAACATTGCGCCTGTCCCCCCAGCCCCAACCGCTATGTTTGTAATATCAGAAAATGCCCAGAACTTTACTTACCTTCCCTCTTGCCTCCGCCGCGCTGCCGGCCCTCTGCTTGCGAGAAAATGCAAGCAGAGGGGCGGGACAGGCAGTCGCGTCTGTTATTGGCTGAGCGGCAGCCAATCACGGACGCAGCTGCCAGGAGTTCAGTGCGGCGGAGGAAATAGGGGAGGTAAGTAATGTTCTGGGCATTTTCTGATATTACAAACATAGCAGTTGGGGCTGGGGGGGACGGGGAATGTTTGCTAAAAAGGGTTTTACACTAGGGGGAGGGAATCCAAATCGGGAGGGAGGGGGAGAAGGGCTGCAGTACACATGCCAAACTTCTCCCGGAGGCCAGGTAAGAGGCAGAGTCCCATATGGACTCTGCTATCCTCCTGGTGGGCAGTTTTTGGGACTTTGGGGGGGACTACAGGATAACCATATGGAGCTGGGATAAAAAAAAAAAAAAAAAAAAAACTAAATGATGGGGCGAGTGGTGGGGGGGATTATAGTTTTGGGTGTGGACATGCCCTTTAACTTGACTGGTGTATTGATTCACTATTTTTGTACCCCGTCTGACAGATAACCTTATTTATCCAGCCTTAACTTATCTTTTCTTAACTTTTTTACTAACTGTGGCCTCTATGCAAGTACCTTCAACGACATTTGTCATACCTTTCAAGTAAGCATAAGATGATTTCTCTAGCTGCTTTGAATAATAAGTTATAGGCTTGTAAATTTACACTTCCTAGTCTGCTCTGTCTCTGTGACAGGCACATGATGAGCTGCGTAAAAAGACCCACCATCCCCAAAAATAAATCTTTTATAAAGCTAGTTACAGACCTGCAACATTCTTTGTCCATTCTTCTTTCCTTAGGGCAACTTTGGGAGAGTGACATTTTGGCTAGCTTTAAAAATTATTAAGAAGGCCAGGGACGGAGCTTATAATGCAGCTGATGACACTATGTCCTAGCAGTAGAATTCAAGTGAGAATACTCAAACCTGCGATGAGGGAAGGGAACAATGATGCTGGTTATGTCACAGTTCACAGTGTATCTGAAAGCACCACCACTCATACTGCTCTAAGTTTGGATAGATTGCATCTAGAAGCATCATCCTGGAGTCACGATATAAATTTATATAGTTTTTCGCTGAGGTGGGGTGTTTCAGCCTAAACAAGTTGCACAGAGTATACTTAAGCTGGGTACACAGTTGCTATTCCACACATGACTGCAGATGAATCTTTATATATCTTTAGAATACAGCCCTAAAGCTATGCCTTGACTCCCTTGGCTCTCTGAGTACAAAGGACAACTAAAGCCTCAGAACAACATTGAATAAGAAGGCAGATATCCTTGTTATAAAAACAGTAATCAGTGTCTCACCTCTCATTTTAATATGGTTGTTGAGAAATTTAACTTTCTAAAATGAGGTGTCTTATTTCCTATTGTTCCTGTATCACACAGTCACTGACCATTTTACAGGGCAGAATAGGCAAGGGAGCATGTGACTGAGGTCAGGGGTGTGGCCAGTCACTGTATATACACACAGTTATTTCATCCAGTTCTTAAAGTGGTAACATTTACCTTAAAGGTTAAGTACACTGTAAAAACATGTTAAGTGTAATTGGAAGCTGCAGCTTTAACTAATCATCTCCATCTTCATAGCTCCGCCCCCGGAGACTTTTGTAGTCCATAAATGCACAGTCAGCTTGTTCCGTGAGCGTGCGTGTGACGTCATGGCGCATGCAGCGTAACGTCCGTGCGTGCATGGGTGCATGTGCGTGTGATATCATTGCACCACGCTGTGTTGTTACAAGCATGGAACGCCGCAAAGACATCAGGCGATGTTGCGTTCGCTGTGACGTCGCGCCTGGGGGGGGGCGGGGGCGCACGGAGCAACCTGATTTTTTGGACTACAGAAGAAGAAAGTCTTGGGGGGGGGGGAGCTAAGAAGACTACAAAGAAGATCCAAGATGTCAGGAACTTTAGATGAGCAACAGGTAGGCTCAGAAGGGACCTAGAGGGGGAAAAAGAAAGGGGGGGGGTGAGAAGATTAGTTTAATCTGCAGCTTCCAATTACACCTAACTTGTTTTTACAGTGTACTAATCCTTTAATGCTATTTTACAGTTTATTGCTGTTTTTAGAGGGAATATGTTTAGATTCTGGTGTGTAAAAATGTGGGTTTAGTACTTCTTTAAATATAGTTACATCGTATTGAAGGTTGAAAAAAAGATATACATTCATCTAGTGCATGTGCAACAAAAGATGCTGCGCATGCACACTTCAATCTGTCAATACATCACAGTCTAACAATTATTTACACACATACTGTATGATAATCTTCAAAAAAGATCTGCCAAATTGAAACTTGAAAACAGACGATAACAGGTGTGGATCTTTGGTCTTTTTAGCTTGTTTTTTTATGTATGACGATCATTCGTCAGGTCGTTTATTGCCTTCTTCGCATGACAATTATGTATGTAAGAAGCTTAACAGTTGCTCCAGAGGAAGCCAAAAATTTGCCAGTATGAAGTGGGGGATAATTCCTACTGACTCCAAATGGCTATCAGAAAGTATCCCTGCATTAATCGGAATTATATGTGTTAAAGGGTAACTCCACCCACAAAAACAACTTTTCAAAAACGAATTCTAGAATTCAGTGGGATATATTATCACTAGCTTAGCTGCTACCTCCCATTTTAATTTACAAGGTGAATTCTACCTATGGTATGTCCTGCAACTCTGTCTCCCCTGCTGGCTCTCTATCTCCCCCTGTGGCAAAACTCCCAACCTAGCTTCATTGAGTTACATATGTCAACATGTACAGAACACCAGAAAGAATGGGGAGCTGCCACCATGGGGAGACCGAGAGCCAGCAGGGAAAAAATAGAGCTGCAGGAACACAGGCAGACCTCAGCTTGTAAATTGAACTAGTAAAAAGCAGATAGTGATAGTCTGAATTATAGACTCCATTTGTGAAAAGTTTTTCTGGGTGTTACCTTTTAATACCAGTAATTTTCAATATTTTTCAATGTTAATAACTTATCCAGCCCTCTGGACAACCGGTGGCTGCCGCAAATCCGTGTAATTTTTTCTGCTTGATCGAAGATACACTGAAGGAAAGGTCGGTCGGCAGAAAAATTGAATGGAGTGTACACAGCCTTAATTTATACATAAATTGCCTTTATTGCACAGTATTGAAATCCTTAGCAAAATCTTATCACATCCACTGCTATGCCAAAATCAAAATTCTTACCTTCATAAAAACATGCAAGTTCGTTCGACAAGATCTATTTCTCATGGATCCATACTGATTACTTTTTATAATATCAGTTTTTGAGACAAAGGGCCTCATTTACCTGGAGATGTCTCTCTCCGTTATTCAAAACCGGATTTGCAACTGATTTAACCCCAGTTCCATTAGCTGGTGTTAAATAGTGAAGTAGTGCGAACATACTATTAAATATATTGTGTTGGTTGCGAAGGTGTCTTTTGCGATACCCATGCTGCAGCCGGCCCAATGAAGGAATTAAATTTGTGCACACCTATTCAATGTCATTTAGTGCAAGTTTAACCCCTTATGTTTGCGTATAGCCCGGGGGGTAAAAATTCCATAATATGATAACAAAAGTTTCCAGTATCTTTCCTGCCACTGATTTTCAGGTCATTGGTTACCAGGCTGTGATTGACTACCTTTTTTGAATATTGGTTTTACATCTCATCTGATTTTTTTCATTCCAGAGGCACATCGCCAGACAAAAGCAAAAAGTGAATCTGAAAAGATAAAGAACAGTGGTGTAGGTAAACAGGACTGAGCTCTCCTAAGATCTAAAGCTTCATACACAAGTACTGCTATTTGGTCGGGAATCGTTGCCCGACCCTCCGGGCAGATCATCAAGCTAATGGCCATTTTGGCCGACAAAGTGCCCATAAACAGCACGATTATCGGCTGAAACAGCCGTGCATACACCTTGTGCTTCGTGGGTCTGCCCCCGCGATTGCACATATATGAGGCTTAAGGATGTAGTTCATCAGGTCCTGGGGCTATAGTGATATAAACGTTGTCTAATTGTTTTATACACTATACTCTCTGCAAGTCAGAGTGAATATTATTCTTTTATACCATTCTTATTATTACAGTCACTGCTATAAGGGCTAGTTTCCTCTATAGTGTGTAATATAGTATTTGAGGTTGAATATATACCGTACATATGTCCAATACCCACATTTCCTGCCTAACAGTTGATCTAGAAGGAGACAAAAAAAAAATATGAAGGGGAAAAAATTCCTTCATGACTGCAAGTGGCAATCGTAAACTAACCTGGATCAACTCCAAATTTATGTATCAATATCCGTAACATGCAACATTTATTGTTGCAATGATCATGTTGAATGGAAGACAGTTCCATAGTTTTACTGTTGCCATAGTGAAAAACCCTTTCCAGAATAAACTACATTTCTTCCAGTCTTAAGGCCGAGGCCACACTACAGCATCTCCTAGTGCACTGGAATCGTGAACATTACCAGTGCGTTGGTATGCGCACGTTTCCGGTGCGTTGCAGTGTGGCCTCAAACTTAGGGATGTCTGCATGTCGTCTGACATGTTCTAATGGTGCTTATTGTATGGGCTATTAAGGTATTGATACACAGAGACCATATCCCCACGCAAGCGCCTTTCCTCTAGTGTGCATAATTGTAACTTGCCAATCTGTCATATTCAAGCTCCCCTCAATCCCCTTATTAATTTAGTTGCTCTTCTTTGAAACCTTTCTATTTGCAAGCTGTCCTTTTTGTACACATCATTCCAAAACTGCACTGAATATTCCAAATGCGCAGCCAAGGCAATACCCCCAAACCTAAATGCTAGTTTTAAAACTGCTGAAACAACCCATAAATGTACTTACCCGACCTTGATCCTTCAGCTCCCTCTGCTGACCGGCAACAGCATCTGTGAGACAATCACGGACCTGTCTGCCAGTCTGGCCCCTTCTGCTCTTCCATGCACAGAAGTAGGCAGAAATGGCTGTTACATTTTGTGTTTGAGGTGGAGATACCCATTTACTTTTATGGCTGTTACTTTGGAAAAGCTGCAACTACAGATATGATTTTGGGTTGTTTAAAAGGTAGCAGAGTGGTCTGTTAAATAAAAGATTCTTTAACAAAGACCACAAGGTCCCACTATATTCGTTGTGCTGTACTTTTAGGGAAATGCATTTTGTCCGTGTTCCAGTCTGTTTGCAGGTTAACTGCGTTTTTCTATACATCTATACGTTTGTCTACGTTTCCAGTCCATTTGCGTGCATGTGCAGTTTTTGTAAAATAAACAGGAAACACTGGAGAAAACTCAAAAAATACGTTTGTCCGTTTTTTTCAGTGTTTTTTTTTTTATTCAATGCAGATAAAAAATTAACGACATAGATTCGGAATGCAAATTATACAGTGGGAACTAATTACATTGTGATTCGTGAAACGCACAGAAAATGGACCTAACCCTTAGTTTGTATGACCAGCTTTAGATTCTGATAATATGTGGATCCATTTATCTTCATGAGTGTACATGTAAACTTCTCACTGCATGTTCATTGAAAGTAGGTGTGTTTTTGCAACTGAGTATGGCCATTTGATCTATTTTCATAAGCAAGTATGTGAAAATTGTAGTTTGGAATTAAAAAAAAAATATCCCTATAATCGGAATGCTATGTGTAGAATGACCAGAGCATGTAACAAGGCCGATAATTTCTTTAAAAGAGGAAAAAAGATGGGGGATATAACAAATAATGTACCCTGTACAGTAAATTATAAGGATATTAGAAGTCACCTTGGACTTCTAATATCGTAATAATATCGTAATAGTATCGTAATAATAGTTTCTCTGCGACTTCTAATATCGTAATAATTTACCATAGGGTGTACATTATCCACAATATATAATAGGCTTTTTGTCTGCGGTAACGAGGCAGTGTGTACTTGTTTATTAAAGAGCACATAGGTAATATAGTATGTTGGTCCATTAAGATATTTTTAGCAGCTTGATTGATCACTGTTCTTTGTGTATACAGGGCTGCATTTATGCTTTTGATTCATCTACAGTAAGCCAGCAAGAACTGGGTTTGTTGAGCTGCTCAGTGGGGAATTGCCACTGGTCACTGCCACTTTATTTCTCAGTACAGTCTGATGGGAAGGAATCACACCTCTGATGTAATATTAGGCTGCATTGTGATTCGCTGTTAAACTAAAAAGCCATCTATAGCTGGCAATAAATATCTTGCGTTATTGAGTCATTTAAGTTTGGAGTTACACCATCCTTATTATTATAAGTATTATTTATCATAGAGTCAGCAGAGCAGAGATATCTGTGAAGCTGCCACAAATAATATAAGTATTATTTTGTGTAGAGCCAGAAGTGCAATATTCGTGTCCAGCACCATCCATTATAACTACAGTACAATCCCCCCCACAAAAACAAAAATAATTATTTAAATCAGTGATGCCTAGCAAGCTGCCCGCCCGCAATTTTTGGCAGCCTGTGGGTCAGGTTGGGCATTCCTGATTTAAATAGCGAGCACTGCATGCCTAGATCATATCCCAAAGCAATAAATAAGTCCCTACATTAGGAAGTGACTGCAACGAGTTGGAAGATTAGTTACTATCAGTGAGTTGAAAGGCAGGTCCATTCACTGTTTTCCTTTTCCCATCTGAGTCCTGCGCGGATCTAATTTTCCTAACCTGCAAAACTGGTACCCACACTTGACCTGCAAACCCACTTTTCTACCCGCTTTCGTACCTGCAACCTGACCAGCAAGTTTTGGACCCAAAACCCAACCCGCTTTTATTCTTTCTTCCTAAAATTTGTGAAGGGAAGTCAAAAAAGTCTAAAAAATTAAATAAATATTTTATTCATAACCAAAAATGTTCATAGAAACAAACCTACCATACCACTAAAATCTATAGCATGCGTCTTCAACGGCGTTGTGAGTGCTGTAGTGGAATGCTGGGAGTTATATTTTTCAAACAAATGTAGGCCCACAGGTAGAAGATTCCTGGTATAGATTAAAATGTACAGTACAAAGCAGTCAGGGTGATCCCTCTGCCATCAACACCAAGTAAAGGAAACTTTATATCTACTGTATATAGTATATCCCTACTGTCCCCAACTACCTACCCATGGGCCTCTACTGTCCCCAGCTTCTACCTACCCATGGGCCTCTGCTCTGGTATCGGCTAATTTTAAATCTTTCTCTGCAACTATTTCGTTGTTGATCTTTGACGGGGATAGATCAACAACTCGCATTTACTCTATAGCCAAGGAATGGTGGGAGTTATAGTTTTAAAATATCTGTAGATCTACAGTATTAGTTACCTATTCATGGTTTTATAACTATATCCTGCAAAATATACATTTCAATCCCCACCCACTGTCTTAACTTGCATTATGGCAGACAATAAATGTTCTAATGAGCAGGTACCATAAAGGTACCTTTTATATGGGTGTAGATTTTAATGCTATGTTTTGAAAACTCCCAGCATTCCCTATCTGCACTCTGGTGGTGTACAATGCCTGGGAGTTTTAAATGTCAATCACCTTGAGGTCCACATACCTGCTGTAGTTATAGCTGAACCTCATAAAGTGGTAAGTTACATTACCGTATTATGACCAGAAGGATTTTTTTACTTATTTTTTTGTTGTTGCTTTCTTTGTTCTATGGGAGATTGTTACTTTGCTGGCTCTGATTCCTCTGTTAGTAAAACAGAGGTCAGTGAAGTTTAGACCCTGTCTTTTCAGTTACTCCAGCATTATAACTGTTTTTTTTCCCAGTGATCTCTGCAAAATCTACCTAGACACTACTAGAGTTAAATTTCAACATAGCTGTCTGTTTTGAGTGCGTTTAGGACAATGCATTTTGTCTGCATTCCTGTCCATTTGCAGGTTAACAGACATGCGTTTTTCTATGCATTTGTCCGCGTGTGTCTGCGTTTCCAGTCCATTTGCGTGCGTGTGGACTTCAGTTTTTGGAAAATCAACAGGAAACACTGTAGGAAACTCAAAAAATAAGTTTGTCTGCGTGTGTCCAATTATGATTAAAGTGCGATTCTGACAAACAAGGACCAAAAGTCGTGTACGTATGCAGATAAAAAATGGACCACATAGATTTGGAATGCAAATTATACAGTGGGAACTGATTCTCGCAATTTCTATTATATTTTAAATTACATCGCGATTCGTAAAACGCACCCAGAACGGAATGCAGTGCACATAGTGGGACCTAACCCTAACAGGGCGATGCACCAACGGGCACACTGCTCCTATACTGTAGTTTGTCATGCTAACCGATGTTATATTAGTTAGCGTAACTTAAACTCCTTCATTTGCTGCAAGCAATGTTATTAATATGCCCAAAGCGGCATTCTATTGTGGCACATTAAACACCAGCTAATACCTGGATTTAAAAGTGCTGTAATAGAAAAACACCAGTTAGCGATGCTCCAAGAGCACCCGGTTGTCAATAGCGGCTCTTGGTTCATCGCCCTGTAAGTACATTAGAGCTGTTGATAACTCAATAGTTACCCAGCCAAAAACACAGTAAAGCTGGATACACACGGGTGGGACTTTTCGTCCTGACCAACCGCTGCTAGCGAGCACTTGGCAGGGATAAATGACTGTCAGTCGGATGTGATTTACCAACAGGATCGATGTATTCTTAGGCTGGGTACACACCATAAGATGTTTCTAGCCGACTCATGGTCTTATGGTGTGGGGCGGCCGGCTGCGACCAAGCTCAGTCGCCCGTTTGTCTGTATCGAGTAAATCACAACCCTATGGGACCGTATGATCAGTCATGTGAACTCAGTCATATGTCGCACGAGCGCTTACTCGTAACGAACGCTCAGTCGGAACAAAAGCTCTGTGTACCCAGCCTAAGGCTGGGTACACACCAGCCAATCATTTCGGCCGACCGACCGATTCACAGCACTTTCGGTCGATGGGCCGAAAAATATCAGCTGGTGTGGTGCGGGCAGCTGCGACCTACATCGATCGTTCGTCCGGATTGACCGAATGATCGGGCATGTCGGAAAATTCTGATTGATTGTAAGGTTCCCTTCGGGAACCACACGATCGATCGTTTGGAAATTTAGCTGCGGCCGAATTTTCCGCGACCGACTGACATTTGTCCTGGCCGATCGCTGGCTCGTAGCGAGTGCTACAGACTTTTTTCTTTTACAGACTGGAGTTCTTCTACACGCAACCCGACCTGTGGTTCTCTTTACCTTAACCTGACCCGCATTCCATTCAAGCACAAGTGGGTAACTGACCCACTGCACAGGGGCGTAGGAATCACTATAGCAACCATAGCAGTTGCTATGGGGCTTAGAGCCAAGGGGGGCCCCATCCAGGTCCCATGCAGGCATGTCCATCCTCCTAAGAAACATTTTATCTCACGAAGTTCAGCCCCAGAAACCCCATTTTCGTTTTACTTAAACTTTTCAAAGATTCCCCCAGGTTTAAGTAAAATGAAAATGGAGTTTGTGGGCCTGATCTACTTGAGGTAAAAATTTTCTTAGAAGGATGGGCATGACCTTTAAATAACCTTGCTGCAGTTTGGCCGGGTTAGGTTGAACTGTAACCTGATTTTTATGTGGGGGCCCCATCTAAAATCTTGCTATGGGGCCCTGTGATATCTAGCTACGCCACTGCCACTGCATGACTACCCTACATTAGGAGGTGACAGTGTACCATAGTAACATAGTAATTAAGGTTGAATAAAGACATACGTCCATCAAGTCCAACCTATTCACCCCCCTTTTTTTTTTTTTTTTTAACCCTACCTAACAGTTGATCCAGAGGAAGGCAAAAAATTCCTTCCTGACTTCAAACGGCAATCGGAAAGTATCCCTGGATCAACCAGATCTATATGCATTAATACCAGTAATTCTCAATATTTTTTAGTTTTAGAAACTTATCCAGGCCTTTTTTAAAGCTATTTAATGAACTTGCCATTACCACATCTGCTGGAAGACAGTTCCACAGTTTCACCGTTCTCACTGTAAAGAAACATTTCCTAACCTGAAGATGAAACTTCTTTTCTTCCAACCTTAAAGGATGTCCACGTGTCCTCTGATATGACCTGTTAGTAAACAATGCACCAGAGAGTTCATTGTATGGGCCATTAATATATTTGTATAAGATAATCATGTCCCCAAGCAAACGTCGCTTCTCCAATGTAAACAGCTCTAACTTGTCTAATCTGCCTGCATAGTCAAGCCCCTCCATTCCACTTATTAATTTAGTTGCCCTTCTCTGAACTGCCTCAATTTCCAAGATGTCCCATTTGTATATGGGATTCCAAAACTGCACCGCATATTCCAAATGAGGCCTTACCAGTGCCTTGTAAAGAGGGAGAATAATATTATATTCAATTCTCTCTTGAATCTATTCCCCTTTTTATACAAGACAATATCTTGCTAGCTCTAGCCGTTGCTACCTGGCATTGTTTGCTATAGCTAAGTCTGTTATCTACCAGAACCCCCAAATCTTTTTCCATTACAGATGCACTTAACACAGAGTTATTTATGGTGTAGGTGGCACAGGGATTATTAAATCCCAAATGCATCACCTTACATTTATCAACATTGAATCTCATCTGCCATTCTACTGCCCATTTTGATAATCTATCTAGGTCTGCTTGCAGCACTTGCACATCATTGGAAGTTTCCAAAGCTCTGCATAGTTTAGTGTCATCAGCAAACACAGAGACCTTGCTCTCAATGCCCCCTTCTAAGTCATTTATAAACAGATTAAACAGAAGCGGCCCCAGTACAGAACCCTGAGGCACTCCGCTTAGAACTTTAGCCCACATAGATGTAGCTCCATTAACCACCACTCTCTGTTTGCGGTCCAATAACCAGTTCTCTATCCATGAACAAATGTTTTCTTCAAGGCCAACAGTCCTCAGTTTATACATTAGTCGCCTATGTGGCACAGTATCAAAAGCTTTTGCAAAATCCAAATATACCACATCCACTGCTGTGCCTGAATCTAACTTCTTACTCACTTCTTCATAAAAACCAATTAAATTTGTCTGGCATGATCTACTTCTCATAAATCCATGCTGACTACTACTAATAAGATGATCTCTGGAGACAAAGTCAAGGATATGATCCCTTAACAAAGTTTCCATCCCTTTCCCTACCACTGATGTTAGGCTTACAGGTCTATAGTTACCAGGCTGTGAACGACTACCTTTTTTGAATATTGGTATTACATTGGCTTTTTTCCAATCCAGCGGCACATCCCCAGACAAAAGCAAATCTGAAAAGATGAGAAACAATGGTCTAGATAGAACTGAACTAATCCATCTGGTCCTGGCGCTTTATTGATATTAACTTTGTCTAATTGTTTCCGTACCATATCCTCTGTTAGCCAATGTGAATACTCTTCATTTCTTCCCTGCATATTATTACAATCCATACTGTAAGGACAAGGATTCTCAACAGTAAAAACCGATGTAAAAAAACGGTTTAGCAGATTAGCCTTTTCGGCATCCTCTACAACCACCTCAGCCCCATTATTTAATGGTCCCACATTCTCAGTCCTCATCTTTTTACCATTTATATACTTAAAAAACATTTTGGGGTTGGACTTGCTTTGTTCGGCAATCCGTATTTCATTTTCTATTTTAGCTAGTTTAATTGCTTTTTTGCACTCTTTATTACAGCTTTTGTACTCCCTGTAAGCCTGTTCTGTGCCTTCTGTTTTCAAAATTTTAACAGCCTTTTTCTTATTTTCCATTTCCCTTTTTACCTGAGCATTAAGCCATGCAGGAGTGGACCTCATTTTTTTACACTTGTTACCTAAAGGTACAGATTTAGAAATGTAATAGTTTAATATCCCTTTAAAAGTGGTCCACATCTGCTCAGTATCTTTACCTAGAAACAGTTCCCCCCAGTCTATAAGCAGGAGCGATTCCTTTAACAGCATAAAATTAGCTTTCCTAAAGTTAAAAGTTTTTGTTAAGCCAGTGCACTTTAGTTTTTTGCAACCTATATTAAATGACACTATATCATGGTCACTATTCCCTAAGCTTCCCATTACCCTCATCTCCAAAATGAGCTCAGGGTTATTAGATATCACCAGATCCAACAACGCATTCTGTCTAGTAGCAAATTCTACCTTCTGTGAAAGAAAATGCTCATATAGGAAATTTAAAGGAGAACTAAACTTCAGTTTTTCAGATCCTAATGTGAAAGTTTTTCTCCCCAGAACACCTACATGTTGAAAGATTTTTCTCTAGTTATTTGCATTTAGTAGATATGAGTAATAGATTCTTTAACAAAGGAGGCTTCCATCTTGTTGCCAGTACAACTCATAGCCCATGTTGGCTTCAAAGAGCCACGCCCCCTGACCCCAGCATTCACTATCTCTATTTGCAGAGTTTCTAGCATCTCTTTCTAGTGAAAGATAAAGCCTCTAAATGTACCTGGAATCACAGCTGATTTGCTGGTGGCGCACCATGTAAATGCTGTGTGTTTAGAAACAATCAGACCAAGAAGTCACAAGTTCAAATCTCTAGCTTACTTATGAAACAATATAACATGGTCTACTGCCTGAGTTTAGTGCTTTTTTTGTTTGTTTGTTTCCATGTTTCTAGAAAAATATAAAGTTTCTACATATGTACAATCTTTATATATAGCAGCTCTGTTTATTTACCAACCAGTGTGAATTGCTGACAGTCTTCCAGTAGCAATACAAAACAGTGTACTGATTTTACTGACATTTACTTCTATTGATTGAGAGTTCACCTGTGGCGTGCTCTGCTAAAGTGCTGGGTTAGGAAATAAATCAGACTGTTGGGACACAGGTTTGATTCCCCATGTTCCCTTTTTTTGTTTTTATTATGTGTCTAGCAAAAGATAAAGACTCTACATGTACTAGTCCATTACTTATTAGCCCTTGTGGCCTAGTGGTAGAAAGCTTTCTTTTTAGAAAGACACAGAATAGAAGGTTGCTGGTTCGATTCCCCATACTTACTTTTATTTTTTGCTGAAATGTTAAATGTTCTGTTTCTTTCGTCCATGCTAGCAAAGACATACACTGCAAAGATTACTTTTCTTTTTTGTATGTAAAGCATAGGAATTTATCATTGTTAGGGACAGGAGCATTTCTAATGTGTTTACACAAAAACTGCACTGGTATCTGTGTTCTGTGTCAGAGGGAGGGAACTCTGAGCTGTAACATGATTGGCTGTCAGCTTCCAGGAAGCAAGACTGCAGTTTCCTGTGAAGTGTCCGGCGGACACTTAGATGGGTGTTCCCAGATAAGGTGAATTATGGGAGCTGACCCTTAGTACACACAGGTTATTTTCATAAATCACCCAGCATCCACAGCAAAGGGAGACATGAGACACAGCTTGTTGTTCGTTTGTGAATGTGCTCTCTCTATTGGGACAATGTTGTCTTGGGACGTTAGTTCTCCTTTAAGAACTTTATACCTTTTGAGGTGCTGGCAGTTCCCTTACTCCAATCTATGTCAGGGTAGTTAAAATCCCCCCATAACCAGAACATGCCCCATACCAGCAGCCTTCGCCAACTGCATATGGAGATTCATTTCCACCTCTTCCCCGGCATTTGGCGGCTTATAACATACTCCAACAATTAATTTACCTACCTTCTTGCTTCCTGTACACAGTTCCACCCATAATGTTTCTGCCATATCGTTTACTCCCCCATCTATTCCATCTTTTAAATTTGGCTTCAATTCCTGTTTAACATACATACATACTCCTCCTTCTTTGTTATTAACTCTTTTAATAGTATTCTGTTTCTTACATCCATGCTATCTATGAAATACACTGCAAAGATTCATTTTCTTTTTGTATGAAAAGCAAAGGATTATATCATTGTTAGGACAGGAGCCTTGAATGTGTTTGAAAACAAAAAACTGAAATCCCTGTTCTGTGTCATGGAGAGGGAGGATCTCTGTGCTATAATGTGATTGGCTTGTCAGCTTCTAGGAAGCAAGGCTGCAACTTCCTTGTTTTGATCTGTTGAGCTTTATGGAGCATGTGCCTGTACGCAGACACTTAGCTGGGGGTCTACCCAGCTAAGGTGGATTGTGGGAGCTGACCCCTAGTACTCACAGGTTATTTTCATAAATCTTCCAATGGCCACAGCAAAGGGAGAGGTGAGACACAGCTTTTTGTATGTTTGTGAATGTGCTCTGTCTATTGGGACAATGTTGTCTGGAGACTTTAGTTCTCCTTTAAAGGGCATGTCCACCCTAAAAATCAAATTTTGCCATATGGTAGAACCCCCTTGGCCGTGGCCACCACCAACCACAGAGATGTTTCTTTAAAAATATGATTAAAATGCTACTTACAGCCCCTTCTCTCCCGCAGCGCACTGATCCGCCTCCCTGCTTGCCGGAACTTGCAAGCAGTGGCCGGACCGGCAGCCGCGTCTGTAATTAGCTGAGAGGCCAGAAGGTCTGTAAGTAGCATTGTTTTTTTTTTTTTAAAGAAATAACTCGGCGGTTAGGGGTGGGCATGGGGCATCTCTCATATGGCAAAAGTATTTCACGCTAGGTGCAACGACTGCAAAGGATGAATCCGTATGGTGGGAGAGAGGGGGGAAAGGGCTGCCCTGCGCTTGCCACAGTCTTCTCAGAGGACAGGGTGGAGGCGGAAACCTTTTGGGCAGGAAGCTACTACTCTTCAGTTTCCTGGACTTTGGACAAGCACTACAGGACAATCATAAGGAGCAGAGATGTAAGGTAAGGATTAACTATACAGTAGTGGGTTAAATTTTATTTTTGGGGGTGGACATATCCTTTAAGACATGTTGCATCCTGTAGACCCTGATGCCCTAGATGGGCTTGTGGGAAATCCTGCACTGTGTATATATGCTATATATAGAGGTAGATGTAAGAGAGAGGCAGTTTATGTACATGTGACAATACACAGGTTTAAATACATGAGAATGTAGCAGCATGTAATATCCATTGAGAACTATTCTAAGAGTTTAAAGCAGGGTGTACATTATTCATTTTTAGGTAGTTTTAAACTTCAAAGCTATGACGTGTTTCACTGCCTTACTAAAGGCCCATTACATGTTACAATGTAATTATGTAAGTTAGAAAATTAAGCCTCAGGATGAAATAATGTGCTGTCATTACTCGTTTTACAGTCTCTGGATTTGAGCCAAATAGAGTTTCCCATACGTGCATCAGTGTTAATATTGCAAACATTGCATTTTATACTGAGATCAAATGTTGAAGTAAGGCTAAGACTACACTACAACGCACTAAATCGTACACGCAATCGCGAGCAATATTGCACGCGCCACGATTGCACATGCGTTTTTGTAGTTTAATATTCTAAAAACACATGCTTGCATGAAAAATGGTGCGCATTGGAAATCACGGAAATGTTTGCGTTGCCGCGATTTCCATGTAAACCAAAATCGCATGCGCAAACGCGCTTAAAACACGTTAGATTGGCCTAGCCCTTATTCACCAATGAAGTAACTTGCTCCTGCCAACAAGACACCTCCAGCTGGTGCTTGGCTTCTAATTCTAATAGACTTTGTTAATAATCAGCGCGGTACTACAAAGTAGAGTTCCAATAATAAGGATATTTCAACTGCCAAGAGCTAAGGGTTTGTCTGGCTTGTAGGTTATAATGACATAATCCGCCATTACTCTTCCTTATAAAAACAAACACTCATATTGGGGCTAAATATATCCCAGGATCTAAGTAGCCAACTTACTTTTGCCAACTAACCTTTTTACGATAGATCACACTGCTGCGGTTAAACATGCAAACCTATTGCATGTTAAAAAGCGCGCACTAGTGTTGGGTAATTGGTGTGGCCACACTTGGTGTGCTTGTGCCTGTTGCTCTGCAATCCGATTATCGGAGCACATGTGATCACCATTTTTGGTGCAATTCGCATGCACCATACCCAAAAATTACAGGGATTGCAACGCAAGTGGGCATCAACGCACACGTCCATGTGGCCTTATCTGGTTTGTAATTGATGATTTTAACTGGCTACCCTTTAAATTTAGAATAGCTTGTAGAGTTGTCTGGTTCCTGATGTCAAATACAAATTTGTGCAAAACAGATTTGGTTGAAAACTGGATAACTGGATTATTAGTTTCAGTATGGAATAGTTAACACACAAAGTCACATTAATGGATAGTCTGTCTGACGATTTATAAAATGTTAATATTCTTTAAGTTGCCTAATAGGAGTTATCTTGCCTTAATTTAGACATAAATTAAGCTAGACCAATGCTGCAATTAGAAAAACATTTTGTGCATACCATTGGGGAGCAATGTAGCCCACCCCGCAGTCTGTGTTGCATTGTATACTCATTGCCCTGGTTGCGATATCGGTACAGCTGGCACAATAAGGCCGTTTAAATGGGAACTGCGGTCTCCATACAAGTTGAGTTTAAATGAAAGGCCAGTTTCCTACCTATAAAACAAGCCATCAACCACCTCTCTACCTGCTCCACAGCCCAAGATATAAAGAAATAACTGACCAGAAAGTTAATGGGTAGGAGCTGACAGGGTTACATTCCTAAGACTTCTCCTGCACAGTGCCGCCGGCGAGCACAGCCTCAGACTCCCTCAGTGTGTGAGGGAGACAGGAAGTCTTTCCTCCTCTGCTGTGTGAAGTCCTGACAGTGAAGGTAAGGGAATCTACAGCCCTTCTTTCCCACTATGTGAAAACAGCCTTTTCAGGCAGAGTTCTCACACTGCCTGAAAAGGCTGTTTCCACAGAGGTTTCTGTAGGGGGGTGGGGGTCTGAGTGGCCCACGGCACTCATGAGTGCGCGGGGCTTAGGCACCCACGTGTGGGCAGGGCTTAGGCACCCATGAGGGGGTGGGGGCTTACACGCCCGTGAGTGGGTGGGACCACATGGGGCTGTAAGAAAAAGGGCCATGAGTGGGAGGTACCAGGGGGGCTGCAAAGGGGAGGAGGAGACACAGGGCAGATTGACTGACATGGTTTCAAAGCAGGAAGTGCAGGGGATCTGATGATGATGCTGCCATATTACACACAAAAATGCAAATATCTTCAAAACTATGCAAAATATACAATGAAAATAAAATGCAAAAATTCTCAGGAGAGCAATTCCTATCAATTTACCTAAAGCCATTTTTGGACTACAGTTCCCCTTTAAGTCACGATAACTGATATTAAATCAGTTAGGTGACCTTTACGCCTTTAAACTGTGCTGCTGTTCTGGGTACATGAGACTTTTGCTAGCAGTGTCTGTTGGGCGGTTGGGGATTGGTCAAAAAGCTGACAATGCTGATCTGCTGTTAGTGTAAATGAATCCCTTATCCCTTAAATTATTAAAATATGTTTATATCTTTATAGGAGATTGCATTGAGTTTGTAGAGCTACCGTCGGATCCGACGGTATCGGGGCTTTATCGTTATGTGTGTACGCTCGTTTCCCGAATGCGCGCGCGGCCGCCGAATGATCGGGTCGGCCGTACGCTCGTTCGGGAAAGGCCGAAAATTTCCATCGGCCGCACTAGATTCCCTATAGAGGAGTCTAGCGCGGCCGATGGAAACACACAGTCCCGAGCGTTCTTATGAAGTTCATAGGGAGAACGCTCGGGACTGTGTGTATGCAGATCTTTGAAAGATGGCAGACAGGATCTTGCAGATTCTGTCTGTCATCTTTCAGAAATCTGTTCTGTGTGTACCTAGCTTAACAGTTTAAAATATACCCGTGTAAAGATTCTATATCCACACATAGCAAAACATACACATAATTTCCATTGTGCACCAACGGGCACACTTTTGCTAGTTGATTTATATTATTATATTGGTTAATTTCATTTTCCACTGTAGAATTAAGCAATAAAGGAATCTAGCTGGTCTTAAAACCATTTTACACATTGTGATATATGATTGTAATACAGTATCCCTAAACTATAGAATAAATATTTGGTACAGTATTACAATATTGTTCTATATGAATTGCGCAATTTCTGAATTCTTTATTTATGTAACTTCACCTATTCTGTTTCAACAGTAACAAGTTTATTATTAATTATGTAATGTGTGTACCTTTAATTTTTCTGGCTCCTTCCTTTTCTGGCTCCTTTGTTTTTTTTGTTTTTTTTTGGTTAAGAAAGCAATTGTGCTAAAATGGTTTAGTATTACATTTCTGATCTATTATTTAGTGTGTATTGTGTGGTTTGGTGTGTGCTCTGGAGAAACCTGTTTTTCTTGTATTGATTGAACATGGGACTGCAGGTGACAAAACAACAACCCTCAATTATCAATTGCATGCCTTAGCCATGCAATCAATTAAACATTTACCCTGTGAAAACAAAGCAGCTTCTAAGTATTTCCGTTCAGGTGATTACAACTTAATCATTTTGATTAAATGTAATAATAATTGGATTCCTTACCTATGAATATAACCATAACTACGCAGGATTTGTGGATGGATTATGCAGTTAAGATGCTATGTAAAACTTGTTAATGGAGTTGTGTGGAGTGGAGTTAAAGGAGCCAGTAAGAGCAAAAAAAAAATTTCCCCCTCTCAGCTGTCCAAATTCTGTTTTATAGCAAACTTTTGACATGAGAGCTGAAAGTTAACCAAAGTAGAAGCAGAAGGATGTGTGTTATTTTTTGTTGAAAAGTCGTTTCAATACACATCAGAACCTCTTTTCTTGTCAATGTCTTTTCAATGTTTGTTGTAGTAATTATGGAATTTGCTTTACTTAGCAATATGCAACAAATTAAAGGGTATATCCACTGGGGGGAGAAAAATTGGCATTTAGTTTTATTGACGAACGGGAGGTAAAGGAGCAGTGTCTTACCTTTCATTCTTCAATAAAACCTGCAGGAGCCGGGAGAGAAGGTAAGGCACTTACCAGATCTTTGGCTCCCCCGCCGCGTAGTCTAACAGGTCCCAATTCATGCGCATAGAATACTACCTTGTCTCCCGGCTCCTGCAGGTTTTATTGAAGAACAGGAGGTAAGACACGGCTCCTCTACCTCCTGTTCTTCCATTAAACTTAATACCAATTTTTTTTCCCCAGTGGAGATACCCTTTAAGTAATATAAGAAAGAGCAGGATACATTCTAGGAGCTTGTTAGTGAATGTGCCTTTAAAAATGTACAGCTGGTTACTTAAGCTCCCCTTACATGGCATTGATATTCTGATCGATTAATGGAATTCAATCGTATCAACTGCAATTTCAATGACCAACGACGATGTCAATTGCTTTATCAAAAAAACGAAGACTGGGCTGGCAAAAAAATTTCTGTAGACCCCAAGCTGAAATCTACGGAAGATTGATCTTGCAAATTGGGAAATTTCAATTGGTTCTTTGGAAAGCTGAAGGGAGAACCATTGGCCCATTTATGGCTAGCTTAACTTGTCTATTGAGATGGCTTCCTAAAGTTGGTAAATTGTCTCCTAGATTTGTCCAACTCCAAACATCAAAAAACAGTCAAGTTAAGAAGCTACATGAAATAAAGTAAGAGCTAGGCCACATTGGTGCACTTCTAATGTGCTTAAAGGCTATGTCCACTCCTAAAATAAATTTTTAATATTCTGCTCCCCCATGTCCCCCAGCCCTCCAACCGCATATTTCTTTTGTTCAGAAAGCCCCCCAAACTCTTACTTACCTCCCTCTATCCCCCGCCGCACTGCCGGCCCTCTGCTTGCGAGAATGCAAGCAGAGGGGCGGGCCGGCAGTCGCGTCTGTGATTGGCTGAGCGGCAGCCATCACGGACCGGCTGCCAGTCATTCAGTGCAGCGGAGGAAAGCGGAGAGGTAAGTAAGAGTTTGGGGATCTTTTTAAAAAAAAAAAAACATGCGGTTGGGGCTGGGGACATGGGGGAGCGAATATTAAGGGGTTTAATGCTAGGGGGAGGGATAGTAGAACGGAGGAGAGGGAGGGGGAGGGAGGGGGGAGAAGGGCTGCAGCACACGCATGGCAGGAATCTCCGGGAGGCCAGGTAGCAGGCAGTGTCCTATATGAGACCTGCTAGCCTCCTGGTGGGCAGTTTTTTGGAACTTTGGGGGGGGCACAGAGAAACCAGATGGAGTTCGGATGTGAGGTAAGGATTAACACTACACTACATGGTGGGGCCAGTAGTTGGGGGGATTATAGTTTTGGGGGTGGACATGCCCCTTTAAGAACGTGTTTTGAATGGCAATGCATTTCAGTGTGGGTGGCAATACTGAATGAGCTTTGCTCCATTTTCAAAACGGATGCAATCACTATTTTTTTGTGTGGATTGCATATGCTCCGATAATAGATTATTGGCAAAATTGCAGTGCAAATGGGTGGCTTTGTCTAGTACATGGAATGTGAAGCTTGTTCATTTTTTTGGATCAGGTTTTTTAGAAAAAAAAAAAGTGTATGGATTGGCTATTAAATTCTTAAAAAACTTAAAGATAAAATCTATGCGGAATAATTGTCTTTTTTTTAGCCAACAGGACATTTACATAATGAGGGTCAATGCTGACAACAGTTAAATACATATACTTTAACGGCTAGGTCACATCAGTATGTTTTAACACGCATTCCAAAAGTTGAACTGGGCACACTAGCTGGGTGATGCACCACGAGCCGCTATCAGCAACCCAGTGCAAACAGTCCAGCGATGTTATATACCTATAGCGGTGCTCTGAGCATCTCTATCTTCTGTTTTTTCAACGTTTAAAGTGCTGCAATAGAATGCTGGTTTCAGCATATAACATCGGTTGCGGTGGCTGCGCTGTTATCTTTCATGCTAGCCACGCAGCCGCCGCAACAAAGGAGTTTAAGTCAATCTAACCGATATGATAAGCGTGACTTAAACTCCAAAACAGGAGTGGTGCCCCGTTGGTCCATCGCCCTGCAAGTTCGCTGGAGTCCATTGTGCTGCGATCCGCTGATCAACACGTGGCCTCGGCCTAATTGTGGTAATTTATCTCTCGCTTTTGACATCAACAACATTTTGGAGAAACCATCTGTTAAACTTGGCATGTTTGTAGATAAAAGATACATAGTAGTTACATGCCCAGTGAATTCTGAACCCCAGTCTCACTGCCCATATAAATAACCAGCTTGTGACTTTTCTGTTATCAAGGCTGAGCTAGTTCTTAATCATAGAATCCATTCAGGCTGATTTAACTTTTTATCTGTAGCTCCCTTTAATAAGAACGTTAAGCATCAGTGTGTATAAATGCTATCTTGGTGTGGGGAAACCTTATTAAGGGAACAAAACCTGGAACTCCGTGGAAAAGGTTGATCGGTTAAACTCCATTGAAGTCACCATTAAACAGAAACCTTTGTTCACATTTAGATCCAGATTGCTGCTGTTTGCAGCAATGTGACTGTGTTATAAACAACATTCATTCTGATTTCATCATCAACAGTTGCTTCTGCATTTTAATATCTTGACAGTGTAATGCAGTGTACAGTAGTTTACATATGTAACTGGTTACTGTTGTTACTTTTTTTAGAAAGGGGCGGGTGTTTGTAGAGGACTTTGATATTTTCCCTGGTTGCAGTCTTTATGTAGATGAGGAGTGATCTGAGCTGGGATTTGTTGACTTGTTACTGGTTCTCCATAGCAACTCTAGGGCATTATCCCACCTCTCTGCCCTCCCTCTCCAACTGTCAGCTTTCAAAACACAGCAGTGATCACAACAAAACAAGAGGGAAACTGGAATGTTTGGTGGAAGTTCCTATTCTGTCTGGACCAGGAATAAATAGTTTCAGCAAACACTTCATCTTCGTTTTGCTTTAACAATGTGGTCATGGACAGAGGTGCTGTCCTGGAATGTGGTGAGTATGATGGAGGTTACATCTTACCTCATTTATTGTTGATGCTTAAAGTATGCTAATGTTTGGTTCTGATAATGTTTTTTTTTGTCTATGAGAGGTTGTGAATAAAGCTAAAATTTATTCATAAATTAAGTTTTTTGTTGATCTTTTTTTTTTTTTTTGAGTACGAGTCTGTCTGCAAACCAAGTGACATTTTAATGTATTATTTAAAATATTTTTAAACTTTCTTAAAACAACCTTCTATTTAACTTACATGTTTTAAGAAAAACGTGCAAACTAACCTTTTCATGTAAGGTTACCATTCCCCCTCAGCAGTCTTCTTGCATAGTTTGGTAATGTGAAAAAGCATCTCCCCTTATGTTCTCCTAATGGTTATCGAGACATTGCAAGTTGTTCAGTCTTTTTTATTACATATATCCATTACTGTATTGAACCTTGTACTTGGGAAACTGAGACACCCTTTTCCACAGAGCCTTATTTAGCCTTGGGCTATACTGGATAAAGACAATAGTAACAAGTTGCATGGAAAGACATTGTGTATGAACAAGTTTTTTCTGTACTCTAGCACATTCCAACTAGGGTGAGCAGTGAGTTTTGAACATTTCTTAGGACAGGTCTTTATGAGCTTGAACACGCTCAGTGGAGGTGGTTTGGACATCAGCAGTCAATTATTGGCCATGACATTAGACGTTACAGCCAAAAAGAATTGCTTCTACCTGGATGACAGTAGGAGATGGTGACTGTCTGGGGGCAGTGTAATTAGTGGTCTTGGGGTTTAGGCTGGTGGGGAAGGTAAGTAAACATTTTTGCCTGGGGGAGGACATGCCCTTTAATAGGAACTGGCTTTACCTCCATAAACACTGTGCTGGATTTGTTCTAACAGTATTTTAGCTATGGTGGGGAAATGGCGGTTTAAATGGTGGTAAAGGAGAATTAAATATTACTTATAAATTAAATTGTATGATTGATGTGTAATGGATGTAAACCACTATGTTTGTTACTTTAGATATGCTATTTCTGCTTTAATACAGTTACATTCTAAATACACTTAAATCATAGCCTTTTATATTTTAAAAACTAAACTATTCTAAAAGACCTGGAAATCATTCTTATAACTACTTATATATGCTCCTTTATGAAATTTTTATCTAAAAATTTCATATAGTGTTGGGCCTTTTTTTTTTTTTAGGCCACCCTATTTGACATGTGTTTCCACAAACGTATCCATACATTTGGGATTTTCCCCATGATTGTTGTACTTGCCTAGATGACTTATGACTTATAATATCCTTATAGTTAACAGTAGCAGTACATTATCCCCTATAAAATACATAAATTCTCTGAATTATATGGGAGCAGCAGGGGAATATATCCTTATAATAGTCACTCAGGTGTATTGCTGGTGCAATGGTGCATACCACTGTTGCTCCCATAATATTGCAGCACTTCTTATTATATAATGAACCTTAAAAACATCAAAATTGTTATATAAGGCAACAGCTGCTTGCTGAAACACTGTACAAGCTGTTATATTAGGATGTAAAGAGCACATGAGTCCACCCCAGCAGTATTGAATATGCATGCTCTCTTGAATTTTAACATAATGGCTTGTAAGGATTATCGGTAAGCAGCAGGTGGAACAATTGTGTCTGCTGTTTGCTTACATATTAATAATATTTTTTTGTTATAATATTACATTTATAACAAAAACAAGAAGAAAAAAAATAACCCCCCTAACAAAGTTGGGGAAGGGATGTAAGCAGCTCCTGTATTTCTCTAGTCCCCAGGTATCAGAAAGATGCATACATGGACAGTCCAGCTCCCTCTTTGGTTGAACCAATGACCAGGAAGGGGCGAAGCTTAATGGAAATTAGCACTCGGACATAAAGCTAGGTATCTTTGGAGTATTAACTTTTAAAAGTGCTTGATATCTGCTTACTCTTCCATATGAATTCAGTGCTTTTTTATTACACTTTTATTATAATTTGTATTGTAAATCATAACTACAAGATATAAAGTACCCCAGCTCGAGTGTTCTTTTCTGTTTTTATAGGTTACAAGAGCCAAAATAAATTGAGCAGCTTTTAAAATTGTGCTTCAGAATGTGCATGCTGCATTGTTAATAATTTATGCATTTATTCTTGATTAGATTCACTATACATTTTGTATCGCCTTTTTAATTAGATTTGGTAAAGTTTTAATTTGTGCATAAAAAGTTTTCAGTTGGACCCCTTATATTACTGTGCTTGCACATATTAAGAAAACATTAATCTGGGAAATAGGTGAAACCCCATTTTGGTTATAGCATAGGAACTGTTACTTAAAGGGTATAATGTAAATCTAATTTTTAAAGTACCGTATATACTCGAGTATAAGCCGAGGTTTTTAGGTTTTAAAATAAACCTAAAAACCTTGCCTCGGCTTATACTCGAGTCAAGTCCTTAAAAGGTTAGTCAAGTCCCCTCAAAGTTCTGCTGTTAAGTTAAATGCCTGCAGTGGAGAGCCCCACCAGTTGCAGTCCTTACCCCAGTCACCTCACCTACCTTATACTCTGAATCCTTACCGGCATCACTCAGCACTCCGAATCCGGCTGCCGCACGCATAGCTAGCACTGTGATTTGCCAGCTGACGTCACTACTCTCGGCGCCGGGCGATGAGGGCGCCGAGTAGTGACATCAGCTGGCAAATGCACAGTACTTACTAAGCGTGCGGCAACCGGATTCGGACTGCTGAGCGATGCCGGTAAGGATTCAGAGTCTGAGAGTAGCTGTGGGTGATTGGGGTAAGGAATGCAACTGGTGGGGCTCTCCACTGCAGGCTTTTAACTTAACAGCAGAACTTTGAGCTTTTAACCTAACAGCAGAATTCCAATATAGATTTTTGGAAACTACAACTCCCAGCAACAAAAGTATGCTGGGAGTTGTAGTTTCCAAAAATTTGTATGGGAATTCTGCTGTCCATTTAAAGGGCAACTTAAGTCTCAAAAAGACAATCTTCTGCAATAGATACCATCCTCCTTCTGATTCTTTATTTTTTTGAGGCTTAAGTTGCCCTTTAAATGGACAGCAGAATTTACATACAGAGTTTGGAAACTACAACTCCCAGCATGCTTTATTTGCTGGGAGTTGTAGTTTTCAAACATCTGTATAGGAATTCTGCTGTCCATTTAAAGGGCAACTCAATCCTCAAAAATACTGAATCAGAAGGCGTAGAGGTCATAATTTTCACCCTCGGCTTATACTCGGGTCAATCAGGTTTTCCTTTTTTTTCAGGTAAAATAGGTACCTCGGCTTATACTCGGGTCGGCTTATACTCGAGTATATATGGTAATTTCTAACTAGCGATACAGCTCACAGATTGCTTCAATGTGAAGGTGGTGATTAATGATGTGCGAGCCTTGAGCTGTCAGTCTTACACAAGAAGAATTTTGATAGCTAACAACCAGATGGGTAGGAATATACAATACCCACTCTATCAGCTGTAATACTGAAAAATTTCCTTGCCAGTCTAGTTCCCCCTTTGTTGTCTGTCTGCTATATGGCCAATGGAAAGATGTTCTTCTTGCAAAACTGCGTCTTCCCATTGGTCTTATCACTGTCGTTTAGCGTTAAACCTGACCGTTGACAGAATCTTTAAGTAATTATTACAGCTGATAGAGAAAAGTAGGGGTGAGGACTTTGTGGTTTAGGTCCTTACCCTGAGTACAGTGGTGAATCACTAGGCCCCCCTGCAAGCAATGATGGGGCCCCAATCTGTTCTTCATTCACAGTGGTTAACTGGAAGGAGGCTATATCCATCATCGGAAAAAATAGAAGATGGGGCTCCCGGGCCTCCCTGGTAGTTACTACTCCCCTGTCTGGGTACTTTTAAGGGTAGGGGATGGGTGTGGGTTTATATATTTTTCCTAAGTTCATTTTTTTTTTTACTGTAGTTGCCCTTTAAACTTAAGGGTTATACCATAACGTTGGATGCAGATGTCTGACCGTAGCTGCAGCAATAGAAAAGGACCAGCTAAACTATTTCTATCACAAATAGGAAAAGCTTGTATGACCTTTGAAATCTATAAATACGGAAAAAGAACACCTGTCCTAGTGCAAGAGATATATAATTCAGAGCGCACACCAGTCTTAAGGGCATCTATAGTGAAAAAAAACACATTGCCCCTTTGCAAAGTTAATTCATAATAGATATTTTTAATACTGATTTTTATGTTTCTAAAACTTGAGTCTGAACAAAAGTTTTTTGACCTTTTTTCTCTCCCCCCTCTTCTTTATCCTACATTTTAATTGGCTTGAGTGAATGTTAATGCGCAACTCAGTTACTAAAAAAAGACTTTTGAAACAAGAGGGGATTTTTCGGTTTGTGCCAATCTAGCCATTGTAGAATAATTCCTTCCATTGAGACGTGCGGAGATGAGAAAGTTAGATTTATATAACATGTCTAGTGATATATTATGATGATCTATATTGAGTAGTTATTTTTTTTGATATATATTGATCTATTATTGATTGATTAGAATTGCTATTATGATTGATTGATATATATTGATATATTATGATTGATAAAATTGATATATATTGATTAATATATATTGGGTATTCTTGATTGGAATATTGAAAATATTATTGATTTGATATGTTATTGAGATATTATTGATTGGTATATATTGATAAATTATTGATTGATCTATATTGATATATTATTGATTTATATATTGATATATTATTGATTGATATGTATTGATATATTATTGACTGATATATATTGATATATTATTGATTGGTATATATTGATATATTATTGATTGGTATACCGTATATACTCGAGTATAAGCCGAGGTTTTTAGGTTTTAAAATAAACCTAAAAACCTTGCCTCGGCTTATACTCGAGTCAAGTCCTTAAAAGGTTAGTCAAGTCCCCTCAAAGTTCTGCTGTTAAGTTAAATGCCTGCAGTGGAGAGCCCCACCAGTTGCAGTCCTTACCCCAGTCACCTCACAGCTACTCTTATACTCTGAATCCTTACCGGCATCACTCAGCACTCCGAATCCGGCTGCCGCACGCATAGCTAGCACTGTGGATTTGCCAGCTGACGTCACTACTCGGCGCCGGGCGATGAGAGGCGCCGAGTAGTGACATCAGCTGGCAAATGCACAGTACTTACTAAGCGTGCGGCAACCGGATTCGGACTGCTGAGCGATGCCGGTAAGGATTCAGAGTCTGAGAGTAGCTGTGAGGTGATTGGGGTAAGGAATGCAACTGGTGGGGCTCTCCACTGCAGGCTTTTAACTTAACAGCAGAACTTTGAGCTTTTAACCTAACAGCAGAATTCCAATATAGATGTTTGGAAACTACAACTCCCAGCAACAAAAGTATGCTGGGAGTTGTAGTTTCCAAAAATTTGTATGGGAATTCTGCTGTCCATTTAAAGGGCAACTTAAGTCTCAAAAAGACAATCTTCTGCAATAGATACCATCCTCCTTCTGATTCTTTATTGTTTTGAGGCTTAAGTTGCCCTTTAAATGGACAGCAGAATTTACATACAGATGTTTGGAAACTACAACTCCCAGCATGCTTTATTTGCTGGGAGTTGTAGTTTTCAAACATCTGTATAGGAATTCTGCTGTCCATTTAAAGGGCAACTCAATCCTCAAAAAAATACTGAATCAGAAGGCAGTAGTGGTCATAATTTTCACCCTCGGCTTATACTCGGGTCAATCAGGTTTTCCTGTTTTTTCAGGTAAAAATAGGTACCTCGGCTTATACTCGGGTCGGCTTATACTCGAGTATATACGGTATATTAATATATTATTGATTGATATATATTGATATATTACTGATTGGTATATATTGATATATTATTGATTGGTATATATTAATATATTATTGATTGATATGTATTGATATATTATTGACTGATATATTTTGATATATTATTGATTGATTTATATTGATATATTATTGATTAATATATATTGATATATTCTTTATTTTTCCTGTTACCTGAGCCAGGAATTAATAGGCACCGTTCATTAGCCCGTAAGCTACACATATGATTCCAGCCCGGGGCACTTACCCATGATGGACAGATCAGCCGACAAGCTGCTGTTTTCATTTTTGTAATTGGATACACAGGTGTACGTTCCGGCATCGTCATCTGTTACATTGGAGATAAGCAAGTTGCTGCCTCCCACGAGAGAGAATTTTCTTGACCTTAAATTAAACAAAGGAAATTAGAGTTTATTTAAGTTCCATACATTGAATCTATTAAGAAATCCAATAACTAGAATAGGTATTTAAATAAATGTAATCACAAGCCAAATGAGAGAGGATAATGTTGCACACTTTTGTTGGGTATCAGTATTTTAGGTGCAGCACCAAAGTTGCTCTCTAGGGGGCACCATGCAGACATCTTAAACTTGGGTTAAATACAGGTCAGTGCAAATGGGCCACAGCCCTCAGTATAGACCATCTTTATATAATATCCAAGAGCCATCCCATATCCCAGTATAATGTGCACTGCTCCATTCGTTATTACTAGCGTTGTTCATTGATCCACCGGGTCGGACCACCAAATATGTCCAACCAAACAACTACACATGTGCAAATATTGTCAGAAATGACTGTTAATTGCCTGCTAGTTCTTCAGGTGCCATGACCAGAATAGAATGTGTGTACAGTAAATAGATACATATAAATATAGATATTAGATAAGATGATAGATAGATGATAGATAGATAATAGATAATAGATAGATAGATAGATAGATAGATAGATAGATAGATAGATAGATAGATAAGCTTTTAACCTAACAGCAGAATTCCAATATAGATGTTTGGAAACTACAACTCCCAGCAACAAAAGTATGCTGGGAGTTGTAGTTTCCAAAAATTTGTATGGGAATTCTGCTGTCCATTTAAAGGGCAACTTAAGTCTCAAAAAGACAATCTTCTGCAATAGATACCATCCTCCTTCTGATTCTTTATTGTTTTGAGGCTTAAGTTGCCCTTTAAATGGACAGCAGAATTTACATACAGATGTTTGGAAACTACAACTCCCAGCATGCTTTATTTGCTGGGAGTTGTAGTTTTCAAACATCTGTATAGGAATTCTGCTGTCCATTTAAAGGGCAACTCAATCCTCAAAAAAATACTGAATCAGAAGGCAGTAGAGGTCATAATTTTCACCCTCGGCTTATACTCGGGTCAATCAGGTTTTCCTGTTTTTTCAGGTAAAAATAGGTACCTCGGCTTATACTCGGGTCGGCTTATACTCGAGTATATATGGTAATTTCTAACTAGCGATACAGCTCACAGATTGCTTCAATGTGAAGGTGTGATTAATGATGTGCGAGCCTTGAGCTGTCAGTCTTACACAAGAAGAATTTTGATAGCTAACAACCAGATGGGTAGGAATATACAATACCCACTCTATCAGCTGTAATACTGAAAAATATTTCCTTGCCAGTCTAGTTCCCCCTTTGTTGTCTGTCTGCTATATGGCCAATGGAAAGATGTTCTTCTTGCAAACTGCGTCTTCCCATTGGTCTTATCACTGTCGTTTAGCGTTAAACCTGACCGTTGACAGAATCTTTAAGTAATTATTACAGCTGATAGAGAAAAGTAGGGGTGAGGACTTTGTGGTTTAGGTCCTTACCCTGAGTACAGTGGTGAATCACTAGGCCCCCCTGCAAAGCAATGATGGGGCCCCAATCTGTTCTTCATTCACAGTGGTTAACTGGAAGGAGGCTATATCCATCATCGGAAAAATAAGAAGATGGGGCTCCCGGGCCTCCCTGGTAGTTACTCCCCTGTCTGGGTACTTTTAAGGGTAGGGGATGGGGTGGGTTTATATATTTTTCCTAAGTTCATTTTTTTTTTTTACTGTAGTTGCCCTTTAAACTTAAGGGTTATACCATAACGTTGGATGCAGATGTCTGACCGTAGCTGCAGCAGAATAAGAAAAGGACCAGCTTAAACTATTTCTATCACAAATAGGAAAAGCTTGTATGACCTTTGAAATCTAGTAAATACGGAAAAAGAACACCTGTCCTAGTGCAAGAGAATATATAATTCAGAGCGCACACCAGTCTTAAAGGGCATCTATAGTGAAAAAAACACATTGCCCCTTTGCAAAGTTAAATTCATGTACTCTGTGCTGCCTTAATCCTATTTCTGTCACTGACTCTGTTTAACCACGGTGTCAGATCTATGTGCAGCATTCCCCCCTTCTCCCTCCCCTCTGTTACCTCCTTCCATGTCTCAGCTCCGGCTAACCGACAAGCTTTTTATGTGCAGTAGGAGTTAAAAGTTCAACATCCTGAAAAACACACCCACGCACAGTGGCCAATAGAAAGCAAGCTGTCCTGGAGACACGGAAGAAGGAGATCAGTACAGTTTACGATCTCTCACTTTGTGACCCATCATCAATCAGTGAAAGCTATTAAGAAGGGGGGTCAAGTGCAGCCTTATATCTAACATCAAAGCTACCTTTCTCCCCCTGCTAATGCTGTTATCTCTATGTTTATTACAGAGCAGGGAGGGGGGATCACGTCACAGGGATTTGATTGACAGTCCAAGTAGGAGTAGAGGAATGCAATCACGTATTCTTCTAACTGGTGTATCTCAGGACAGAGGGAATCTGAAAAAAGTGAAGACACTCTGGGGGTTGTGGGGAATTATAGAACACATGGAAAGAAAGAAAAAAAAGCTCATTTTCCCACTATAGATGCCCTTTAAACCACCAAACTGTGTTTATTAACACGTGACGTTTCGGTGCCCGTGTGGCACCTTCCTCAGACAAACAACTTGGTATGTCCTAGTGCAAGAGTTATTTAGTTTCCATTTGAACCACTCCATTCTTTGTTTTTGTAATTGTAGAGATGCTTGTGCAGGTGAGTCTGGACTGACTTTAACAAACCCTATCACTTAAAAATTCATGTAATTGCAGGTGCTTCTCCCCTACCAATGTCCCCCATTGCTGGCCTGACGGACATGATATTGATTGTTTTTTTGGGTAAATGTCAGTATTAGGCTGATGACAATAAGAGGGGTCGACAAGATGTACCTGGGGAAAAGCACCCCCCCCCCAAAAAAAAAGAAAAGGGGCCTTTACCCATTATTCTATCAGTTCCTAAAGGGTCATGAAACCACAAAAAAGTTTTTTTAAATCCAAGATCTCCCTACTTGCCTCTCCACGATTCTGCAGGGCTGATGTTACTCTCCTCCTTTCTCTCTTTCAACAAACCCCTGTATCCGATGCAGCACCTAATTTGTAAACAAATCCTCTCCTCTCGGCTCCTGCATGGTCAGATGTAAAACTGACCCTGCAGGCAGAGACAAAGGAGAGGTAAAAAAGTGTTCCTGACATGCTACTATATGTATCTCTCTGTAGCTGGGGGATGGGAAGCAGGAAAGGTGATTTATTTTTTATAAATAAAATATAAATGTTGCCCTTGTTGATGGCTTTATCTTGTGTGTGTCTAATGGAGTGTGTGTTTGCCTCTGTGGTTTTGTGTGTGTGTGTGAAAAGTGTCTTTCAATTTTTTGTGTGAGATAGACATTTCTAGTGTGTGTGTGTGTATATATGTGTGTATATATTTTATAGATTATTACATAAATAATATATATATATATATAGTATATATTTTATAGATTATTACATAAATAATATATATATATATATATAATTTTTTAAAAAATTAAATATATATTTCATTGTTCTGTTCTCTCACAGCTGTGATATATGTGATATTTGGGCCTAGTGACTGACATCTATTTAAATGTATATTATTTTACCTTGACATTTTTGGCACCCCAGATGGGACCAATGTATATTATTTTACCTTGACATTTTTGGCACCCCAGATGGGACCTGAACAACGTGAATTATCTGGACCAGCTCCTCAGCGACTGCAATGGAGCAACTGGAGACACCCCTAGCCGGCTGATGGTGAGCCTCTTCTGTTTGCTTACCAAGGGGGTTTCACGCTTGCTGGATTGCATTGTGGCACTGTCTGGTCTAGGTGAGTCATAAGCTTCAGCTACGGACCTCAGTTGCTGGGCATTGTATGTTTGTGTCTGTTTATCGATAGCACTGGTTTGTCTAATTATTGTTTTATTATTTGAAAAGTACTAATCTTTTGCTATGGTGGAAAGTGTTTCAAGTGGTTCTTTGTTGTTTAAGAATAAGAAAAAAAAACTATTAATTGTGTGTAAAGGGAAACTCTTGTTTATGGTATATTTACTGGTATGTTTCAGGTGATTTGCTTGTTATGGGGATTTTCCATTGCAGATAATTAAGTGTAAGAACTATTGGGCGTTGAGAGTTATAACAGTATGATATATCTATGTGCTATTATGATATGAATATGTTCTATTTGGTTGTGTTTATGAACCTCTAATGCATATACAGTAGATATCTAAAGTGAAGTAATATTGATTGATTCTGGTTTAATATTTAACTTGTGCCTGTGATCTTTGTAACATTTCAAGTGTAAGTTAAAGAGATACATATAAGAGGAAGATTGCGGAGTCTTCCAGTTCAACAAGCACTGGGTTGAAATTGATCACAAATCAATACATATTAAAAGTGTACATATAGCTATCCAATAGAGACATTGTATTAGTGAATTTGTTGCTGAGTTTCCAACAGTGAATTCGGAGTAGTGCGTGAGTTACAACTGGTCTGTTTTCAAGTGTGGGTGCATACGGTACACCAGGGACAAGTGTTGTGAGTACGTTACGTGAACGGCTCTGGAATGGGAGACAAGGGTTCACATTCCAAGATTCAGAAAGAGTCTGAATCTGAGGTCCCAGGGAAAACAGCAGTTGAATGGATGGAAGAGACTCACTGGAGTAGGGCTACAGAACCACTGAAGGATCTCAGCAAGAATGTGTATTGTTGAATGTTTTTATGGTGGACAGTATAGGTACACTAAGCAGGGAAGATTAACTGTCAGCTGGCCTGACGATAGTATTTTAGACGATAATCCTGATTATGATTGGAAATGGTTACACAGGGTTCATATGCATTAATGGGAATTATACCACAAAAAGTGTAAAGAAGTGACTCCATTATATCAGTTTTTGGTAAAGAAGTGCCAGTAAGAAAACCCCCCCCACAAAAACAGTTAATTGAAGCACAAGTAGAAAAGGTACAAGAGTAAGAATGTATGTTAGAAAAAGAACATGAAAGGATAGCAAGAAGCAATTTCAAATAGCAAAATTAGTAAATGAAATAAGAAACTGCACTTTCAGATATCCTACACTAAGAGATTTGGTTATATGATGGAAATAGGAATGGGATGGAACAAATGCAGAAACACATCTATTGTTGCAAAGAAATGAAAGCGTTAAGGGTGGAGCGAAATATTAATAGTGATATTGCCTTGCACAAAGGGTTCAAGCATGGGTAAAAGCTCAATCCAAGGGAGCAGCTGCTAAATACGTTTGCTATAACGTGTAACTTGTTATCTCACAGAGTCCTTTGTACAACGTAATACCTCAAACATCTGCGGGAATAATAAATAAAAGGTATATCCTCCACTACCAAGTGTTGTTTACCTTTCTATGTATTATGATTCTGTTTTTTTCTCCTGCTGGTGTTAAAAGTTCAGGTAACAGTATTTCCTATAACGATACAGCAGGTATGAGAACAGTGGGAATTACGTTTTAAGCTTTATATTTAATGGTATAAGCCCTGGTCTCAGACTGGTCAATTGGTGAGAATAAAATAAATACTTTATTTTAAAAGAATGGTTATCTGGGAAATTAAGTAATACTTGGGCTTCAATATTTAACTTTAAAAAAAAAAAAAAAAAAGGAACCAGGTAAAGAGAAAAAAAGATCAGTTTCAGTTCAGAAGAAGTTTTCTAAAGGGTAAAAATAAATATATATGTATGTATTAATGGGATGTAGATCAGAAGTTTGTAAAATGGAAGAGAGTGTAATGGTATTAATCTTAAATTTGGCAATCCTATGGTTCACAAGGTAATGGGTGTGTAAGATGAAAATCTGGAAGAAAACCAACAGGTAAAAAAAAAATGGGTTCAAAAAGAAATTAAAGAATTGATCAATAGTTGAATGATTTCAGTATCACAAAATAGGGCACATTGCAAGGTATTGCCTGGCAGATAAGTATCCATCTATATCGCACACAACAGACAGAATGTTATTTATAGGGAGGGTCAACCTGTGTCCAGTTATGCTGTGAAAGATCAACTTCTAATTCTAATACAGAAGATGTTGTTAAATTGTGATTGCAGGAATCTCCACTTGATAAGGTTGAATGTATAGTGGACACAGGGGTGGGCGAAGAATGTTTTAAGGTTAAAAGGAAGTCCCTGAAAAATTATTGAATGATGGAGAAGCTATGGGTATAGGTTTGCATGGTCCTCAGAAACAAAATAAAGTAAACCTATTACAATTCAAGTAGGCAATGGATTGGAACTATGGTAACTATATTAGTTTTGGTATTAGATATTGTAAAATAAATTAATTAGGAATAGATATTTTGTCACAAATTGAATGTACTGAATTCACAGAGGACAGAGTTACCAAGTTACAGCTTTTAATGCTATGGTAGCTGTCATGGAGTTTGAAGGAATTCCTGAATCATTGTGGGTTACCAGCAGGTATAATACAGGTACTTTGACTACACCCTCTGTGGAAGTTAAAATGAAGCCAGGAAAGGTAGTTCCTAGACTACCTCAGTATTCATTAAGGGTATAAGAAATACAAGAAAATTGTTAGTTTAAAATGTTATTTGTCTATTATGGGAAGCAAGGCAAGTAAATATGCTTGTGAAGGTTCTCATTCATCCAGGTCATGATATATCTGTTGTATTCAATTAGATCAACTGGACTTGAAATGTAGTTCTTGAAGACGTTTCGCTAGTCATCCGACTGGCTTTCTCAATTCAGAGCCAAACAGATACTTCAAAAGGCTCAAACACAGCTCCTAAGTGAACGGGTACGACAGACACATTTTACAGTCGATGCTTTAATGCACAACATTAGTCAACTAGAACAGAACCTGGCCTCACAGCTACCTGTGTCCATCTGGGAAAGAGTGATGGAGTTCACCAAACAAGCACAGCTTTCTCAGCACTGTAAGGGCAAACAAAGACAACAGAACAAGTTCTCTATTCTGTCATCCCAGAACAGCCCCAAAGGAGAACAACTACCTTGGAAACAAAAGGAGGGAAGTGTCACTTCATCAAACAAGGAGGAATGGGTGAGAAACTTGTCTAACAGGACCCTGACCCAGCCAGAAATGGAAGTCCTTGCTAAGGGCTTGAATTTTGCCATCACCCCTAAAGCCATCCCTGTGGTGGATATTATAGCAGCCACAGAAGCCTCTATCCATAGTAATAAGGTATCACAGAGTGGGGCAGAACAACTTCGCCTTAAGGTATCTGCAGCCTTAGCCAGTGCTAAAACTCCTTCATCTAACTTGACTACACAGGAAAGAAGAGCCTTAACATCCCTCAAGAAAGATTCCAGTATCACCATTCTACCGGCAGATAAAGGAAGATGCACAGTGGTACTCAACACCTCAGACTACCATGATAAGGTGACCATGCTCCTGGCCGATAACAACACATATGAGGCTTTAACAAGGGATCCCACCAGCCGTTACAAGAAAAGAGTCATAGACTTACTACAACAGCTTCAAAAGGATAAAACCATTGACCGAGCAATGTATCATCGCCTCTACCCTGGTGAGGCACATCCATGCATATATGGACTCCCAAAGATACATAAGGAAGGGGCCCCACTAAGACCTATAGTCAGCAGCATCAACTCTGTAACATACAAGGTGGCAAAATATCTAGCTAACATCTTAGGACCTTTGGTGGGAAGTTCTAAGCATCACATCCAGAACTCTCAGGATTTCACCAACAAGATTGAAGATATAGTACTCGGTGTAGAAGAAACTATGGTGTCCTATGATGTGACATCTCTCTTCACTTGTATACCCACCAAGGAGGCTGTTGACATGGTGAGAAAACGGCTAGGCCAAGACAGCACTCTTACCAGCAGAACTGATCTCAACCCAGAACAGGTGTGTTCCTTGATGGACTTGTGCCTGAATACCACCTATTTCAAATACAGGGATAAGTTCTATAAGCAAAAACATGGATGTGCTATGGGTTCTCCAGTTTCACCCATTGTGGCCAACCTTTACATGGAGGAGGTAGAAAAACAGGCGCTTAATACCTTTAAGGGCATAGCACCCAGCCACTGGTTCAGATATGTGGATGACACCTGGGTTAAAATCCACCAGAAGGAATTACAAGCTTTCACAGAACACATTAATGCGGTAGACCAAAACATTAAATTCACAAGGGAAGAGGTACAAAACAACAAACTGGCTTTCTTGGACTGCTTGGTAGAAGTTAAGGAAAATGGTAAACTGGAAGTAGAGGTTTACAGAAAACCAACACACACAGATCAGTATTTGATGTTTGACTCCCACCACCCTTTAGATCACAAGCTGGGGGTCATCAGAACCCTGCAACACAGAGCCGAGAACATCCCCACTAGCACAGAGGCGAAGGCTAAAGAAATGAAACATCTCAGAGGAGCCCTTAAAACTTGTGGATATCCAGACTGGGCCTTTGTCAAAAGAAGTAGAAGGAAAGAAAAGAACACAAATACCAACAGTGAAGGGGAAAAGCAAGACAGGAGGAAGAACATGGTCATCCCATATGTAGTAGGGGTCTCCGAGAAATTAAGAAGAATTTTCAAAAAACATTGTATCCCTGTCTGCTTTAAACCGAACAACACACTGAGGCAGCAATTGGTACATCCGAAAGACCCAATACCAAAACACAAGAAAAGCGACATCATATATGCAGTGCAGTGCAGTGAAGAATGCTCTGATTTGTATGTGGGGGAGACCAAACAGCAACTGCATCAACGTATGGCCCAGCACAGAAGAGCCAATTCCTCGGGTCAGGACTCAGCTGTGTACCTGCATCTTAAGGATAAAGGACATACCTTTGAAGATTGTAATGTAAACATATTGGCGAAGGAACGTGACTGGTTCAAGAGAGGTGTTAAGGAGGCCATTTATGTCAAAATAAAGAAACCAAGCCTAAATAGAGGTGGGGGGGTTCGACACCAACTGTCTGCCATGTACAATGCTGTTTTAACACCTTACTCTGGGCGTTCCTATAACACCTCTTAGCCACTATCCAATCACACCCTTAACACCTGGCTGTGATATGCTAATTGGGATTTTCCAGGGTACATATTTGCCACAGATTCTTGTACAAGTCATTCTGAATTGAGAAAGCCAGTAGGATGACTAGCGAAACGTCTTCAAGAACTACATTTCAAGTCCAGTTGATCTAATTGAATGCAACAGATACAAGGCAAGTAAAGAAAAATGATAGCACTGCAATGAAAATGTTTTCTAATAAAGAGAATATGGAACATAACAGTTTTGACCTTATGCAAAATGAAAAACATTTTTGTAAAGGATTTAGAAATGTTTATAGATGTTCTAGGTACTGTATTGAAGGTGGGAAATACACTGGTTTTGCTGGGGTAAATAACAAAGATGTTTTGGTACAAGAAAGTCTTCTCCCACAGATGTTAGCACAGGAAGCAGAGTTGAAGGACCTGATTGGTACTCTGGCGGATGGTAAATGTGCTACTTTTTGGACAGATAGCCGTTATGCGTTTGGCATAGCACATGACTACCTGCCTATTTGGAAGGCCAGAAATGTTATGATGTCAATGGGTAAGCCAAACAGAAATGTTAAGTTAGTGAATTATATTTTTACTGCTAACCAACTCCCTGCTGAAGTAGTCATTGTTAAGGTACAGGCCCATACGAAGGATAAGACTCTTGAGGTACAAGGTAATGCATTTGCAGACAAAAAGGCCAAGGAAGCAGCTCTCCTCCCAATAATGCTGGCCAAGGAGCCATGCAGTGAGCCAAGCAAGGGGTCAGTGGACATGCAAGTCTTTGCTAAGATGCAGGAACAGGCCCCCGGCTCAAGAAAAGGCCAAATGGGCAGTATTCGGTGCAAAATTGCAGGATGACAATATATGGAGAAATGGCCTAGTCTACTGTTTACCTAAAGTCCTCTATCCTATGATGGCTCAGCTGACTCATGAGCCCACACATGCAGGTAAAAATATAATGGATGCTATATTTCAGAGAAATTGGGTAGCCCCAGGGTTTCCAGCATTTGCTATGAAGTTTGTTTCTTGTTGTCTGATCTGCTTACATCATAATCCTGGTCAGGTAGTCAAGGTTCAAGGTAGACATTCTCCCAAGTCAGAGTACCCATTTCAGAGAATTCAAGTAATAACACCCAGTAGCCAAAAGTTAAAATTTATGAGTATGTTTGGTATATGAGAAGTTACTTGTGTGAAGTGGTATGTCGATACTCGATTCCTGAAGCTATTGAATCGGATCGTGATACACACTTTACAGAGGGGGTATTAGGAGAAATTTAAAATTTGAAGTTTAAATAAACAATAAAAAAAATATGTTAGCTAAATTTACTAATGAAGTTAGTAAAAATTGTGTTGAATGTTTATTAATAGTACTGCATTCTATACAAACTGCCATATCATAATTTAGTTAAAAGAGAACTTTTCAGTTAAAGAGATTATGTATGGGTTTGGTTTTCTATATGGATAGTTTACGGAATTGAAGTGGTGATAAATTAAATTATTTATAAGGAATTCTAGATGTTTTGAGAACAGGTTAATGAGACAACAGCAGTAATCACAGCTAATATACTTGAAACTGCACAAAAAAGTTCTGTATAAAAAATTTTTTGCACTAGTTTATCTTTTAGTATTTTTAATGAAATGTGTTAAGCTATTAGGAAAAAGGATTGTTATATATAGACAGATGATAACTAAGGGAAATATCAAGAAGGTTAAACAATTACAGGAAGAAGCTGGAGAAATAAGTAATTTAAAGGATTTGCTATGGGAAATATATATATTTTTTTAATATTGGTGATTTCATCAAACAGATTGGAGCATATCTACTGTTATTGTTACTCATATTGTTGGTATGTTCTTCTTATAGGTTATTCCTATGTGACGTAAATAGAGCAACTAAACGTAAACCTTATTCCCTTTACTGTGTAAAAATATTTCCTGAAGAATATTCTATGTAGTACTGTGAGTGTAACCTCAACTCGGATGACCACCACATCTACAAATGGTTCATCGTATAGTCTACGGTGTTTGCAATCTTTTGTGCTGACTTTCATCCTGATAAAAAAACAAACAAACAAAAAAAAAAAGCATCACATCATTCCAAGGATATGTGTTTATGGACAATGGTTCTCATTTCAGATTTTCTCAATCAGTCATGTATTAATATCCCATTCAAATCATGGGTTGGGGTTCTATGTTACTGTTTAAACTGATGTCCCAGGTCAATTACATGGAACAATGTATAATCATTCGAATGAAATTGTGAACTGGGATAATTAATAACCAAGGTAGCTGGGATGCTAAGTAGTTTTTATGCTAGATGTGTTTTTCCCCTCTATGTCTCAAATTACCACGAAAAAGATATGTAAATAGAATATGGTGGTCAATGGCACAGGGTGGATCCTGAATTATATTCTGAATGGGTTATTTTTACCAGATTCTAAAATGTGATTCTCGGTTTCAGAGACCAGTCACTCTCTCTCTGGGAATAGTAGCCCTGATGTTGTTTTCCACCTTAGGGAACAGAACAGATTAGTGTTTGGTCATGGTTATGACCACAAGTGGGGAATGATAAGGTGGTCTTATAATGATAGTTAATTCTTTCAATATATAGTAAATAAGTTCAATACAAGATTCAGTATTACTAAGCAGTTAATTAAAGAATAAGGTTTCCCTGACCCTGTTTAGCAGGTTGTAGTGACATTTGTGAGTTGTCAAGTTTGATAAGAGTAACCGTCATAGTCATAAATGACCACAATAGAATAATAAGATAATAAAAGTTGGACAAGTCCACCAAAGTCCAAGTTGGAACTGATGAATAAGGGAAACAGCGTTTTAACTCTGTTATCTGGAGCTAAAGTCTAACCATTTATTGGGTAAATGTAATCACATGACTAAATATGTAACTAATTAATAATGACATATGCTAGTTATTACAAATGGTATAAATAATATTACAATGTAACAATAAAGCAGAACAGTTCTATCTCAAGAGACTCCAGTGTCTTGTGTTCTGTTCTCTCACAGCTGTGATATATGTGATATTTGGGCCTAGTGACTGACATCTATTTGAATGTATATTATTTTACCTTGACAGTAGCTAGAACATTTCCATAGGAAACTGGTCTCTCTGTGTGTTATTGGTTATTATATTATAGCTATAAATATTTTATCATGAAAGAAATATATTCTGAAGTTCTGCTTCATTTTTAAGGTGACCACCATGGAATCATTATCTGGAAGGAGCTTTATGCAGGTCTTGTGTGAAAAGTATAGCCCTGAGAATTTCCCATACAGAAGGGGTCCAGGAGCTGGTGTTCATGTCCCCCCAGGAACACAGGTGTCACCTATGAAAGGTAAAACTAACATGCGTTATTATTTATTGGCACAATAAATGCTCCTAACACCTTAAATAGGAAATGGTCTGGTCTTTTTTATTGAAAATTGTTCTCTTATACCTTTCAAACAAGCCTAGGATAATGTCTTTAGCAGTTGTCAATCCAAATATATAAGCTTGTAAAGTCTCTCTTCCTACTCTTCACTGTCCCAAATTCGATCTTTACTGAAGAAAGTTAAAGGCTTCCAATCAAGATCTGTGCTTTCCTCTGCCTATGGACACCGTAGTTAGTGGAAAAACAATTATTTCAGACTTGTGGCTAGTTTTAAAGGGGAAGTTCAGTGAAAATACATATAAATTTAAGAATAAAGGATTACAAGGGGTCTAAATTCAACTGATTTTTCAAAATTGAAGAGAATATGTAGAATAACTAGGTATGCATAATATAAACTAAGAATTTTAAAAATAATGATATATTTCCACTAAACATGTCCACCCATAAAATGCTTGAATAAGGTGGTAGGAATTGTTTAAGTAAACTTAAAGCACTGGGTTTCTAAAATAAATACTTGTTTTCAACTGAATTGTTACCTGTAGGGTGGGGGCTGGTAAGAGACAAAAGAAAGGCATTTTTTCTGTTCTCTCTGATTGGATGGGGATGTAGCTAATTGGTTTAAATTGGCTGAGGACTGTTGAAACCTTGGTTTTGAACCACACATAAGTTCTTCCTCCAGAGCGCTTTACTTGTAAAGGGATTTTCTGTTTTAAAAGGGTTTGTCTGTTTTTAAGGGGTGCGTTAAGAAACAAAAGCGTTTAGAAGAAAAAAGTGTTTTAAGAACAACACTGCTGTTTCTCTTGTGTGTATTGCTGTTTTCTCTTGTTGTGTATTACTGTTGCTGTGAATTGCTGTTTAGTATGGACAGTTTTGTTGGGGCCATGCAATGTGCATCCTGCCGCATGTATGGGATCTTGAAACAGCCACACCAGGGGACCTATGTATGTGTCAGATGTGAGTGGGTTGCCCATTTGGAATCTGAGGTCTAAAGGGGAAACTTGCAACATTGCAGGGCTTGGCAAACCTGGGGGAATTGCAGGTACTGGCAGGGGCTAGTAAACTGGAGGGTGGAAATGGGTCAGATAGGGTGGTAAAGGAAGGAAGATTTGTAAGGGTCACCAGGGGAAGTAGGGGACGAAAGGATAGGGATGCTTCTTTCCAGCTGGCTGATCCCAACAGATTTGCCGTTTGGCGGAGATGTGGAGGACAATGGCTCGGGAGTAGCATGTAAGGAGCAGGCCTTTCCCTTGAGCACCCAGGGGACCGGAAGGGGACATGGGAGGGAAAACTGGGGGCTAGGAAGGATAGGTAGGTGTTAGTGGTAGGGGACTCCATTATTAGAAGGGTAGATAGGGTAATCTGTAGCCAAGACCCTACATGCCGAACAGTGTGTTGCCTGCCTAGTGCTAGGGTTGGGCAAGTGGTGGATCGTGTAGACAGATTATAGGGGGGCTGGGAGTGACCCGGCGTTCACATTGGTGCCAATGACAGAGTTAGAGGTGAAGGTGAGGTCCTTAAAAGATTTCCGAGAGTTAGGGGCCAAGTTAAAAGTAAGGACCTGATGCAACGGGAGCTTAGGAGTATAAATGCGTAGCTAAGAGGGTGGTGTAAGGAGATGGGGTTTGGGTTTTTAGAGAAATGGGCTGACTTTTTTGTTGGCTACAGGCACTTTAGTAGAGACAGATTGCAACTCGATGATGGTGCAGCTCTTTTGGGGAGAAGATCGCTAGAGGGTTTGAGGAGTTTTTAAGTATGGGGGGAGGGTACATTGAACTACACAGGGGTAGAAAGAGAAGTTAGGGATCACGGGGCTAATGACACAACGGAGGGAGGAGACGGGAGAAGGGACAATATAGAGGATAAGGAGGCATGTATGTCCAAGTATGGAAGTAAATCAATTGATAATCTAAAATGTATGTTTATAAATGCAAGAAGTCTGGCTGGAAAAACTGGGGAACTAGAACTAATAGCTTTAAAGGAAAGGTATAATGGGATCGGTATAGCAGAAACATGGCTAAATGATTCACACAACTGGACAGTAAATATTGAAGGATAATCCTTATTTAGACATGACAGAGTTAATAAGAAAGGAGGGGGAGTATGTATGTATGTGGAATTGAAGCCAAATCTAAAAGATGGAATAGAAGGGGTATAAACGATATGGCAGAAACAATATGGGTAGAGCTGTGTACAGAAAGCAAGAAGGTGGGTAAATTAATTGTTATACGCCTCCAAATGCCAGGGAGGAGTTGGAAATGAATCTCCATATGCAGTTGGCGAGGGCTGCTGGTATGGGGCATGTTTTGGTTATGGGGGATTTTAACTACCCTGACATAGATTGGAGTAGGGGAACTGCCAGCACCTCAAAAGGCATTTTCTTTCACAGAAGGTAGAATTTGCTACTAGACAGAATGCGTTCTTGGATCTGGTGATATCTAATAACCCTGAGCTCATTTTGGAAATGAAGGTAATGGGAAGCTTAGGGAATAGTGATCATGATATAGTGTCATTTAATATAGGTTGCAAAAAACTAAAGTGCACTTACCAAAAACTTTTAACTTTAGGAGAGCTAATTTTATGCTGTTAAAGGATCACTCTTGCTCATAGACTGGGGGACATTGTTTCTAGGTAAAGATACTGAGCAGATGTGGACCACTTTTAAAGTCATATTAAACTATTACATTTCTAAATTTGTATGCATGGCTTAATGCTCAGGTAAAAAGGCAAATGGAAAAAAAGAAAAATTTTGAAATCAGTGGGAACAAGTGTGCAAGAAAGCAATTAAACTAGCTAGAATAGAAAATGATATAAGGATAGCTGAACAAAGCAAGTCCAACCCCAAAATGTTTTTTAAGTATATAAATGGTAAAAAGATGAGGACTGAAAATGTGGGACCATTAGCAATGGGGCTGAGATGGTTGTGGAGGATGCCAAAAAGGCTATCTGCTAAACCGTTTTCTTTACATCGGTTTTCACTAAAGAGAATCCATGTCCTTACAGCAGGGAATGTAATAATATGCAGAGGAGAAATGAGGAGTATTCACATTGGCTGACGAAGGATATGGTACGGAAACAATTAGACAAAGTAAATATCAATAAAGCCCCAAGTGGATTGCATCGCCGGATCTTAAAAGAGCTTAGTTCAGTTCTATCTAGACTACTGTTTTTTCATCTTTTCAGATTCACTTTGGTCTGGGGATGTGCCGCTGGATTGGAAAAAAGCCAATGTAATATCAATATTCAAAAAAGGTAGTCGTTCACAGTCTGGTAACTATAGAACTGTAAGCCTAACATCAGTGGTAGGGAAGGTGCTGGAAACTTTGTTACGGGATCATATCCTTGACTCTGTCTCCAGAACTGATCTTATTAGTAGTCAGCATGGATTTATGAGAAGTTGATCATGTTAGACAAATTTAATAGTTTTTTGTGAGGAAGTGAGTAAGAATTTAGATTCAGGCACAGCAGTGGAATGGTATACTTGAATTTTGCGAAAGCTTTTGATACTGTGCCACATAGGCGACTAATGTATAAAGTAAGGACTGTTGGCGTAGAAGAATACATTTGTTCATGGATAGAGAATTGGATATTGGATCGCAAACAGAGAGTGGTGGTAAATGGAGCTACATCTATGTGGGCTAAAGTTCTAAGCGGAGTGCCTCAGTGTTCTGTACTGGGGCCACATCTTTTTAATCTGTTTATAAATGACTTAGGAGGGGGCATTGATAGCAAGGTCTCTATGTTTGCTGATGACCCTAAACTATGCAGAGCTTTGGAAACTTTAAATGATGTGCAAGTGCTGCAAGCAGACCTAGATAGATTATCAAAATGGGCAGCAGAATGGCAGATGAGATTCAATGTTGATAAATGTAAGGTGATGCATTTGGGATTTAATATTCCCTGTGCCACCTACACCATAAATAACTCTGTCTTAAGTGAATCTGTAATGGAAAAAGATTTGATGGTTCTGGTAGATAACAGATTTTGCTGTAGCAAACAATGCCAGACAGCCATGGCTAGAGCTAGAAAGATAGTATCTTGTATAAAGAGAGGAATATATTCAAGACATCTTGGTAATGGAAGCAGTTCAGAGAAGGGCAACTAAATTAATAAGGGGAATGTAGGGGCTTAAATATGCGGGCAGATTAGACAAGTTAGGGCTGTTTGCATTGGAGAAGAGACGTTTGCGTGGGGATTTGATCACCTTATACAAATATATTAATGGGCCATACAATAATCTCTCTGGGGCATTGTTCACAAATAGGTCATATCAGAGAACTTGTGGACATCCTTTAAGGTTAGGAAAGGTTTCTTTACAGTGAGAGCAGATGTGGTAATGGCAAGTTCATTGAATAACTTTGAAAATGGCCTGGATAAGTTTCTAAAACTAAAATATATTGAGAATTACTGGTATTAATACATATACTGTAGATCTGGTTGATCCAGGGATACTTTCCGATTGCCGTTTGGAGTCAGGAAGGACTCCAGGAATTCTGTGTCTCGGGGCAAGAAGGAAACATAGGGTCCATACACATTTAGCATGTCCCCTCAGTATGAACACAGTTAAAGGGGCTACAAGTATTTTTAAACCCCTTGTTGAACCACCCCCCTCCGGGGCTATGCATGAGGTGGGAGTGTCCAGACATTTCCAGATTTACTACTAGCCAAAAGCATTCATTCCCCCTCAGGCAGATTTCATATAACTTTAAACATGTACATTGAACTGGGATATTGACCACATATTCCTCTCCTGTATTAATTATCAATTCCTACAATACTAAACATGACCATTTTAATGGGCCTACCTTCCCATTCACAAATATAATATTGGTTCCCATATCACATATTCCAATACACAAATATATTTATTTTATACATATGGTTGCCCTTAAAGTGACCTCAATGTATCCACCAGACCTCTAGCTCTAGAGAAATCCAGATACATGGTTCGGCCCCACATTGTCTGGAAAAGAAGATCTGGTTCCATGCTTCATTATAGGGACTGTTTCCAGGGTGGAATGGCATTTTTATTGGTCCTTTGAAAGAACTAATACCAATAGTTAACCCATTCTTGCCAAGTCACTACACACTTTCCTGACAATGTTGTGAAATAAACCATCACACCGCAATAGACCTGTGTCCTGCTCTTAGCTCTTAAACTTGCCTTTACCATCGCACTCTTCTTTACTTTCTACTTTCGTGCTGAAAGCTGACTAATAGGAATACACACTTCCAATAGGTAGCATGTCTTCCTATTGGTATTGCCCTGGGCAGGGAGGGAAGAGAAGAACGTGCTGGTGATTTAAAGGTTGTTTTAAGCTATTTGCAGTTGTTGGGTGCTTAACCCAGTGGTGAGGACCTAGCGGTTTAGGTCTTTACCCAGAGTACTTTCAAGCGTACTTTTCAAGAGAGGGGGGGGGGGGGTATATAGAACGGATTTGTTGTCCATTAACAATATTGTACAGTTTTACAATCCCGAAAATAAAACAGATTTATTTGGTTTTGTCTCTGATTCAAACTAAATGTTGTAGGGATTATTTTTATTAGCAAGTTCTGTGGAACTAGTCAGGGTAAAACAAAAGGGACCATAGGGAAGATCTAGGGGAAATCCTAATGTTTTTTCTTTTCTATTATTTGTTGAAATAACACGTTTTTGTTTTTTTAAATTAGAGATAAACTTAAAGCAATAATTTTAGGGCATGATAACATTAATTTTTAACCCTATATTGTTGCCTTACATTTATCCAAATGTGAGCGGCTCCTGTTCCCTGATGATTAACAGGTAGCAGGGAAGGGGAGAAACTGCTGAAAAGGGCTGTGTAAATTCTGCAGCCATGAAATGATTTTGTTTTCGGTTGTATGAAATGTAGAGACACAGGAGAATGCTTGCACGCAACGCTGCTAATACCCCAATGAGGGCCCTATACAAGGCGATGTGAACCACGTAACAGTAACTTTCTTTTACAATGAATATGAACATATTGATATTTGAACACAAAACATAGAAAGAAATCACCAGTGCTTGTTCTAACCCGCGATGTGGGGCTGACCAGCTACTAAAAGCATGCCAGTTGACCAATTGCACACAAAGAAGGAGAGCAAAATCTCCAGCTCACAGTTTGCCTTTAAGAATAATTTTAGTAACAATGAGGTTAAAATATGTATGCTTGAGTGCCAGGATTCCTACTTTAACCCGAGTCCTTCACTGGTGTTAGCATTTTATGTTTGAAGGGCATTCAAAATCAAGTCCCACAGCAAACAATATAATGGTGTAACAAGATCATGTTGCACTTACCATAACTTATATGCTCTAGTGAGATGACAAGGAGCTTTTAAAGCCTCAGCCAATTAAACGACAATTATACTGTAAAAATAAAAAATAAAAAATTAAAAAGCAGCTAAAGTTGGGAGGTAGGATTCCTACCTGATTGTACAAATTTGTTGAGAAACGCCACTGCATACATTTTTCATCTGCCAGGTTAGTCCTGGACTTTCCTGTATTAAAGATGTTCTTTCTAAAACACCCTTATGCCAGTGCTTGGACTAACCCATATTCTGGACTTGACCAGCTGCTAGAAATGATAAAAAAAAAAACTTTGGTCCTGAACTTACACTAGCACAATCCTATGTACCGGTAATAACCAATTTGGTCTTCAATATATTCATTAAAGGATAACTGTGGTATCCAATTCTTCGAAACTAGTAAGGATTATAGAAAAATATACACATGTGACAGCTGTAGTGACACCAGACACCCTTCTACCAACAAGGTAGGTCCCGTATTTTGCAATAAAAGGAATAAGGCAACAACCTTAGCCTAAACTAACAAATATTCCCTTTAATCAATATATATTAAAAACATATATTATACAAAATATATTGATTAAAGGGAATATTCAGGTTCACTATTTGTTTTTAATAGTTTTTATTAACCCCTGACTACCTTTGTTTGATTTGTTAGGATTATAGAAAAAGCCTTCTATCGTACCTTTAAAATAAATCACAACTCTAGCTAAAATTTGTGAGAAGTTATTGCTGGAAAGGTTCAGCACTATTACTTTCTGCTTGTGACCAGTCTCTGTCTGCATTAATAGGCTCCCCTTCTCAACTGTCAATTTTTTCCCCAGCAATAAGTCTTAACTGAGCATGCTTGGCCCCCGGGGCAGCGGGGAGGGGCAAACGGGAGGTGATGTCACTGAACTACTGGAAGCAGAAAGTTTGAACATTCACCCCAATATAATTTCTCACAGGCTGAAACCAGAAATGTGATTGTCTACTCATTTTAAAGGAAATACTGCAGGTCCTTATCATTAAAAATGGTACTAATTTTGCCCCAACCAATCAGATATTATTTAACATTTAAAAGCTCATTGGTTGGGGCAAAATTAGCACCAATAAAGCAATAAAGAACTTTTATTGAATAACGCTGATTGTGTTCTTCTCCAGCGATTTAATCCACATAAGACAATATAAAAGCTTGGTCTGGTTGTGGTGATTTTATTTCCCCCAACTTGGTGGAGGAAAGGACTGAGAATGGTTGCAGGTTTTAAATAGTTTGAGAAAAAAGATAATTTTCTTGGTGGGTGGGGCTTCTTAAACAGCACATCATGTAACTGCCACACACTTCCTTGTTTATCCTGTCTTAGTGTAACTTTTAAAGCCTATAAATTAAAGGACAACAATATCAAAAAAACAACATCACCCCCATTACATGTTCACACTTCCAGCAGCTGAAATCACTCACGTTTACAGCCGTGCTGCCCTCCCTTAGATATCACACGGCAAAGATGAGTGCTAAAAGCCCGCCTCCTAGATGGCCCAGGGCCATGATAAGCATAACACTTGTCATAGGCTAGTGGGAATGTCTGTTACAATCTCTCTCCTCCTCCTCTGCCAGTTAAACAAACTTGAAATGTCCTGTTGCTAGGATACAGCCTACATAATCAAGCTGATCAAGGGAAGGTGAAAGAGTGTTTTCTCGCATGCTAGCTTTAAATGACAGTTAGAGGCAGACAGAATTGTTACCTCCCCTTCACAGCATGTCTAATTGAAAGCAGAGTGAAGCTTGAAATAAGGAAAAAAACGTATGGGGAAGGTTGCATACCTTTACTCTTAATCTTTTTAAAGCAATTTTTAAAAAAATGCATTGAGGCAATACAGTTATCCTTTAAGACCCGGAGAAGCTAGAGATGTTAACCTAGGCTCCTTTGAAATATATAAGGGATCTATTTTAAATAGAGGACACTTGTATGGAGACCAGTTACCGTTTAAGTCTGTTTTCCAGACCTGACTTCTCTGTGTCTACTCGGATAGTTTAGTCGACACACCACCTCCAGACAAATATCTGAATATCAGATCTCACCAAATAAACCAGTTTGTCTGTGTCTCCCCCACAAGGCTTCATGTTTTACCGTTTCTTAGCCCTTGAGGTTAGCTCATTTCCTCTACTCCTATATAGATTGTCCTACTTCTTTTTCAATTAGATTTATTTATACTGAAGTCCTTCTACTTGTATATTTTCTTTCATAGTATCACAAATAAATATTAAAGCAAAAAAGCATAAACACAAACAGCGGAAGCGCATACCTATATCCCACAGTCTCGGTCTGACTTTACCCCCCGCGTGCAGGTACACCAAACACTGGTGCCAGGACCAGACACCTTTCTGTGATAAAAAAGATAAAAAAGTAAAATGATAGGTGACTGCTCCGTACAGGGGTAAAATAAAACATCTTTAATTAATTGATTACAAATCAACAGATGACAAATATAAACAGAATCATGGTGGTCTTGCGTGTTTCAGGGTGACACAGCTGGCTTCCTCAGAGACAAAGATCAAGTATAATAAGTATTAAGTATATTATCACAAATATACAGTGTAAGTTGATGTCATATGCGTGATTCCAGGTGCTTATATATGTTAATGGTTACATTTATTTTTACATTGGCAAGAATGTTTTTAATATAATATTGTATCCATAGTTCCAGGGGCTTATGCATTCTGATAATTTTTGTCTATTAACAGTGATATATTACATTTATAGTTACATTAACAATAGTGCATTACATTATTCTCCTATAAATTGTGGAATAAATGTACCCCAATATATCCATTAGCTTCAGATTTTATAAGATTTAAATAATCTCCGCCAATCTACATGATTATCAGTTGTGCTGTATCATATTGCTGTTTTGTTTAAAATATGTAAGCTCGCCTGCCATATAAAGGACCCTCACTGAACAAGTGCACCTCTGCTTATTTGCATTCTAAGTCTTTAGTCAAACTGTCTTCATAACCCCTTGATTGTACATCATTCAAAAACCAGGCTTAGTGATGAGTACTACCAAACAGGTACAGTTGTGTACACCTTTATAAGCTATATCAGTAGCCTAGTTTATTGTGATGCATGTCCTTTCCGTGCACACTTGCACCTTCCTGTTTGACTGAGAAAGATGCTGGGGACCACAATACAGTAAATTAACCAACTGCTGAGCACTCAGCTGTGTAAGCACTTTATCTTTTTAAGGGGTTCCTGTCAACTGTTTCCGAAAATTGCAACATGCGTCTCTGTTTAATTAATCTATAGTCAACTCTGAATTGTTTAAAATTTTATGTTTGGTTTGTTATTTTAATTACCCTTTCTATTTTTATTAGACTGCTTTTAAGAGACTCTTAAAAATAATTAATGTTCTGTCATTACTAGCAAAGCTGCAATATGCTTCCTGTTAACCAATTATCCATTATTATGAGAATATGCTTTAAAAAGAAATGCACCCTATTTATTATACTAACAGCTATTTCTTTAAAAGGTTAACCTTCCATATAGTAACATTTAAAGGAGAACTAAGCTCTGAAACCTATCTTTTGCAGATAAGATAGCAATCCAGTCCTTGGTACACCATGTTAACTTTCCCAAATTTTGGCTTATAAATAATACAATAGAAGTTTCCCATGTAGCTAATGATGTGACATCACCCGGCAAGGGAGGGTTGCCTTAACAGCTATCCCTGCTGCCAATGTGTTGATGAAATTCTGAGGTAAGCGTTTCTTTACCTCTCAAATGAAAAATTGATAAGTAAATCACCCCCCAAACCACAAAAGTTCGAAAGCTGATAAATATAAAACTAGCCTGGTATGCGGCAAAATGTTATTCTCCCTGTTCCCTCAGCCTCTCAAAAGGCGTCTCTGGGAATAGCATGGAAGTCATTGGCTTTGATGTTAAAGGACAAATCTACTCAAATCAGCCTTGCTTCTCTTCTCCCCTGGGTCACCTATACCCATAGTGAGGGCGTAAATCTCTAGGTCCTCACTTCTGTTTTGCTCTTTGCTTCATGTAGCCGCCTCTCTCCATTTTTTGTTTAGTCCCACGGCCTGACCAGACTGCTTTTGAACTGTTTCAATTTTGTGGATTAGATTTGTGGGGTGTTTTGCCTATACACAATTTTGTTTTGAGGGTGGGCTTGCCCCAGGTTCAGGTTGCTGGGCTGGTGCCTTATCTTCGTTAAAGGACAATTATACTCACCTCCCACTCGCTCCTCTTCCTCAACTGCTGCATAGTGCCTAGGGTGAGGACCTAAAACCCTAAATTCTCACCTCTGTATACAGAAGTCCTGCAATACCAACTAGAAATCTTCCTTGGCGCTCCGGTCGGATCCTCCCCACTACTGCTCATTCACCTTTTTTATTGTTAAATTAATATTTTTATAAGGCATACGATGGGCTGCAGTAAATGTTAATATTGAGTATAATTTTATTATTATTATTAATTCTATTATTATTTCTCTATTTCAGACCGACTTAATCTTCCCAGTGTGCTTGTTCTAAACAGCTGTGGGATCAGTTGTGCTGGAGAAGAAAGTGAGATTGCTGCTTTTTGTTCTCATGTGTCGGAGTTGGATCTTTCTGGAAACAAGCTTGATGATTGGCAGGAGGTAAGAACTAAATGTAATATTCATAGTTAGGTGGTCTTCACACACAAAATGATGGTGACAAAAAATTTCAGTAAGTGGTAGAACTGGTAGGTATGACATAACATTACAATAACATAATGTGGAAGTTTTACTGATCTGGCCAGAAAATATCTATAAACAACAAAAAAAATTCCAGTACAAAAAGATGTAGTTGCTCTGTTTTGCCCAAAAGAGTGTAATTGAATAGTGCCCCATAATACATTCTTGTTATCCTAACTTTGCATTCATTTAAGGTCTGATCCTCTGCTGGTGTTGAAGTCATGGAAAATCTGTTCTGTTCCTGTCTTAGTGAGTGTTAATTAAATAATTTGTTACAGTTGTGTATTCAGATCATAATATAAGGGTCTAACCAGCAACCTTTTTTTAAATTTAAATAATTTGAAACATTGTTTTTAATTTTTTTATTTTGGGGATGGATGGATGTATAAAGGAGCAGCATTCCAGCAAATACAGTATTTCACTAAAATGTACTTTTGTCAGAATACTGTACCAGTGTTAATATTTAGAGCATTATTATGTTTGCATTACTAATATTTCGAACCATATTAATAAAGGAACCATATTAATAAAGGAGCAATAATTTTACCAAAAAATATTTTGGAACAGTGCAATTGAATACCTCCACAGTATCGTTAATAAGATGGCAATATCTTATGAATCATGTACCAAAAGTCTATAATATTTAACTTTTAGAATATTTCAGAATTAAATTTTTTTAATAATATGGGACCCAAGTCCCTAAATTTGTTTTGCAACCATCATAAAAAATATCGAACTAAGCCAAAGGGCTTTTGGATTACATCTTTTTCTCCATTTCTTCTTCAGGTTAGCAAGATTGTATCCAATGTTCCCCAACTACAATTCTTGAATCTGAGCTCCAACCCACTGCACCTCTCAGTTTTAGGTCGATCCTGCGCAGGGACATTTTCTAGCATTCACAAGCTGGTACTAAATAACTGCAAAGCCTCCTGGGAAACGGTTCATACACTATTGACGGAGCTGCCCAAGTATGTATAAGGAAATTCTGTAAAGTTCTCAAAAGTTTTTCATAAGAGATCACTTGAGTGTAGACTTTATACACCAAATCAACTAGTGGATATTTACAATGTGCTGGTTTTCATAGATTTTAAATGTGTAGGTGGTTCTGTTAATGTAGGATAATTGCATAAACATTTTAATTAAAAATAAATTAAATTGTAACAAATTGATTTTAAAAACATTAATATTGAATTTTTTTGTATTGCACTAAATTAAATTTAGCCCTTGTCCCGTAAGGTCACCTAAACCAGGGATAGGCAACCAGTAGATCTCAAATCTAAGCAAAAAGGACTGCTTGAAGTCTGAAACGCGTCAGGATTTTGCTTGAATAAAGTTATCTTTTTTTCGTTGCACCTGGCAAGATAGTCTAGTGTGTTCCTTTTGGGTACCCTTTTATGTGTGCTCTGTTGCTGTGTACCAGTAGATCTCAGATGTTTAAAAACTACAACTTACAGCATACACTTGTTATAGGGTGCTTGTATAGGAATGCTGGGATTTGTGGTTTGAAAACATCTAGTAATCCACTGTCTATCCCATATTTGAACTAAAATGGTGTTTACTGTGTCCAGTAATTAATACCTAACTCCTTGTATTGCACATACTTAATCCATGTTTTATCCCCCCTATTTGACAGTCCCCTAAGGTGACTGTGCCCAATGATTGTAGGTGCAGTGCTACCAAGATATGAAATATATGTGTTTCCAGACATTTTGGAGACCAGCTGTCAGTGTTTTTGTCAAAACCTATAAAAATGCAACATGAACAAACTTATCAGTTTAAAGGATAAGTACACCATAAAACAAACATTAGTTTATTTGCAAGCTGTTGTTTAAAAAGTAAGTTTGGCTAAAACATTTTTCATTTATCCCCCCGAGAGCCTACCTTTCCTTCTTGCGACTTGCTGGTTTACTCCTCTTGGATAATGCCTTCTGCAGCTCTGCCCTGATGAGATCTTCTGCTCCCTCCATCTTTCTTGGCGTTCAAATGCCATTTCCGTATGTTCCTCAGGCACGCTGATGCACATGCGCGTTATGTCACGTTGCATGTGCACTGACGTCACTCGCGGGAAACATCCAGAAATGACGTTTGGAAGCCAAGGAAGCTGGAGGGAGCAGAAGATCTCATCAGAGCAGAGCTACAGAAGACATTTTCCAAGAGGAGGAAACCAGCAAGTTGCAAGAAAGGTATGCTCTGGGGGGGGATGAATGAAAAATGTTTTAGCCAAACTTACTTTTTAAACAACAGCTTGCAAATAAACTAACATTTGTTTTATGGTGTACTTATCCTTTAAATAAAAATATCACCCAGATCCACTTTAATTTCAGAAAACAAAGATGCACAAAAAGTGTAAATGTTTGTGTTTATTCTGCATATAGGCCAAATAAGAATAACATTTTAAGGGCTAATAGACGAGGGTCGTTATATCAGCCTGATATTTTGGTTGGATTGAGGCAGAGATTATATTATCATATTCAGAAACTACTAATTGTTTTTGACTGATTTTCAGAGAAAAACAGTGAGAAGGGAAGAGTAAAAATTATGGAAAATAATGGCTAATGTTTGTATTTCAGTATGCACATTCGGTCAGTTGGGAGGAAATAGCAGCCATACATTTTTAAATCCAGCTGATAGATTACTCATCAATATATCAACCTTACATGGACCAATCCTAATAATACAATATTATATTAGGGAAAATGTGGCCCTTACAGTGTAATATAAGGATATTATGCCACAAGGAGTTTCCTGACCATATAGAAGCGCCCTTTTATATAGCAGGGAACTCAGAGGTGGCGTAATATCCTTATATTATAATGTAAAGTGATGCATTATTTCTTTTAATGCATAAGAATCTGATTCCTTCACCCCATTCGCATTTTAAATTCTAGCCATGTCCCTATTCCCACCTTAATTTAAACCCCCCAAGCTACATTCTGTAACTTATACCCAGTAGAAAGGAACATCCCAGCCCAGCATCTATGCGGTTAAACATATCTTTGTGGAGGAGGAGAGAGACATTGGTTATGAAGGGATAGGAAGCAGCCCCAGCAAGTTCCATAAGAAGTTAAACACTGCAAAAAAAAACGCTGAATCAGACATGGAATGGGAGGAGCAGTGGGATATAAAAAAATGAGTCACTTAGTGACATAGCTGAGTGATTTTTATAAGGATATATAACCACTGCAGCTCCCATTATAAAATATCACACTTATGTATTATAATATCATACGATAATCGGATCGTGTATGGCTGATCGACTACTGATTTCCCCCTCCATTGGGCAAGCAGAAAACTTTTAATTGGACCAATTGCACGATTGGGATTGGTGCATGTGTTGGCCCCTTAAGATAACAACACACATTACAAACAGTAAAGCTGTATGATTAAGGAATGAAGTATAAGTAATAATCCCTGGTGCATCCAAATAGTTCATCTATAGTGCACAAACCAATGGAGCATAATAACATTGAAAAAGGCTGAAGGCAGAAATGATGATTGATTTTGTGAACCCAAAACATGTGGCAATAAAGAAGTTAAAGACATTTTTTGCAGCATTTCTCCCCACTTTGTATTTTAATTAATTGTGTATTTAAGAGCATGAGTTACATAGCTATTTAAATGGATTGGAACACATTGTCTCAGCAAAAATGTAAGCATTTTTTTGAATTATATAAATTTTACTGTAGTATTCAAAATCTAGAACCTGTCTATGAAGTCAAAATCTGCAGTTGTTCTTCATAAAGCTAGCTGTCAGGTTCCAAAACTCTTAAGTAGTTAAATGTAAGAAAATCCATGTTGTACAACAGCCCTTTTTATGTTTCTATCATTTTTATTTCATTCAGGGATTTTGATTATAATGTGCAATATTACATTATCTTTCTAAATTAAAGGATAAGTGCACTGTAAAATCAAGTTATGGAAGCTGCAGCTTTAAAAATACCGTTGCCATATTTTTTTTTTACCTATGCCCCTCCAGAGCCTACCTTTGTGCCTTGGAAGTTGCTGACATCTTGTTACTGGTTTGCTGAATGTTAAGCTCCGCCCCTCTGAGATTTCCTCTGCTTTCTCCTGCTTGAGCCTCAAACAGGAATGCTTGTGAGTTCCGTGCACATGCTTAACCTTCAGCAAACCAGTAACAAGATGTCAGCAACTTTCAAGGCACAAAGCTAGGCTCTGGAGGGGCATAGGTAAAAAATAATGGTATTTTTAAAGCTGCAGTTTCCAAATGAACATAACTTGATTTTACAGTGCACTTATCCTTTAAGCTAAATACATTTTGGTATTGCCCTAGCTAATCACTTTGTTGGGACTTCTTTTTTCTCTCTTAAAGGCTTGAAGAACTGTTTCTGTGCCTTAATAACTATAACACGGTATTATGTTCGCCTGTTTGCTTCCGATCACTAAAACTTCTTCATATAACTGACAACAATCTTCAAGAATGGTCAGAGATCCGCAAATTAGGAACCATGTTCCCTTGCCTGGACACCCTTATCTTAGCAAACAACAATCTATCTACCATAGAGGACTCTGACGAGGCAATAGCACATCTGTTTCCAAATCTAAGGTCAATAAGTCTTCATAAAGCAGGTAATTTCTTGGCAATGACCAAATTTCATACATTTGTTAACATTTTACAGACTGAGAAGTTGTATGTCTATTTTTATAAATGAGATTCAAAAATCCAGTGATAGATTTCATTAAGAAAATGCTGTAAGCTCTGGGTATGATGTTTTCCTCAAGCACTTTCATTAGTGCCAAACTAATGCTTTCATTAAGGCAATAAAATATTTATGTAATGTAAGCAATTTGCATTGGATGTGCACTAATACCTATTTTTGTTTTTAGAATGCAACAAGACAGGCAAACATTTTGTAAATTAATATATTTAGAAGTGATTTTTCATCTCAAATCCTAAGAGTGAGTCTCTGGGATAAAATGCAAGAATCAAAGACTGTCAGCTCATAAGGCAAGTGTGAGGCTGCTCTGTATTAAATATAGAAAAAGTTTAAAAGTGCTGCCAAAAATATCCTTGCATTGAGAAATAGTTGGATACCCTCCACTGTGAATTAAAGGACTTTCAAAAAAGGCAGGAAACCGGTCTATAATATTTAACTATATCTCTGGTATTCGGTTAGATCAACTGGACTTGTTTTGTTTGCTGGTTTCGTTAGTCATCTGACTGGCTTTCCTAATTCAGAATGACTTGTAAAAGAATCTGTTGGCAGTAAATATCCTGGAATGTGCATTGATCAACATTTCAGAGAACTCCTCAATGCAAGGTGTTAATTGCATTGTAGCTAAGAGGTCTTATTTAAATGCCCAGTATAAGTTGTCAAAACAGCTTTGTGGGCAGAAGATGGTGCATCCAAATGACTCAATACTGAAACACAATAAGCGCAACATAAGTGCTCTTATTTGTATGTATGGGAGCCTATACAGCAGCAGCACCACCAATGAATGGCCAACACAGAATACCCAATACCTCTGGTCTGGAAACAGTGTACTGGCATCTTAAGGAAAAGGGAGACACGTGTGGTGATGGTAGTGTCAACATCTTGGACAAAGAACATGTCTGGTATAAAAAACATAAAAAAACAAGCCTAAAATAGTGGTTGTTTGCCACATACAATGCAGTTTTGATGCCTTAATCTGACACCCTGATGTTAAATACTGATTGAGATACAATCCAACAGTTTCTTGTACAATTCATTTTGAATTGAGAATGCCAGTTAGACGACCAGCAAAATTCTTTAAGAACTAAAATTCAAGTCCAGTTGATCTAACCGAATACCACATATATACCATGACCAGGGTAAATAATAACCTTCACAAACATAATAAAAACATATTCCCTCTGCTTACTTTTATAGCTTCCAGTGAAGTAGTTCCAGTAATTTAAAGTTTTGTATTTCCACTGCTGCTCACTGTTGAAACCCGTACTTCTGCCTCTTCCACAAACAAAATCCATTCCTATGCAGGTGCTCTTGCCGTGTCCGTGTTGGTGACACCGCATTAAGCCTGTTTCTTCTCTCCTGATAGCTGTCTTGCAGAGGAGATTGGGGAGCCTGGATCAGCAAACAGTGACAAAATAAACTAGAAAAGAGCAACACAGAAAAACAAAGCTCTGTATTACTGCAACAATGGCAATGGAAGCTGTAAAAGTAAACTAAGGATTTAATTTTACATTGTAGATTATTGCCATGCTTTGTTTAAAATGTGTGCTGTATAGCATATCTTTTTCGAAATTGCAGTTGTCTCCAGTACATGGTTGCTTCATCAGATAGCAGTTTTTACTGTGAATATTCAAACAATTGCAGCCATTAAAAATATTCGAGTCTCAGCTTCCCTTATGTGCAGAAACAGTGACATTTTCAAACAGTGGCGTAACTATAAATAACTGGGGCCCCCTGCAAAACTATGATGGGGCCTCTATCCATGCTTCATCCACAGTGGTTTTCTGCAAGGGGGGCTATATCTATCATAGGCAAAATAAGAAGATGGGGCCCCTTTGGCTCCCCCCTTCTTCCTGGTAGTTACGCCCCTGTTTCCAACCCTTTTTGCTTGGACAGGAGACAGCATTAAGTAGGCTCAGTCAGAGAAGGGATGATAACGAATTAGGCAAGAAATAAAAAAACTTGCATGGTGCATACAGTACTAGCTCAGTAACAGCAGCCAAATGACAACAAAGACATATGGCTTTAAGCGTGTTCCCTTTGTAATGCACATATCCAGAAAGATTTCTGTAGACACATTTACTTTATGAATACTGGACCTATATTGGATTTTATAGAACACTGAATTAAAAATATATTTATTTTAAAAAGATGGCCCTGATAGATTATGCTTATATTGGATATGTTGTCAGCTTGTTGGTAATGTGGTAAGCTGAACAAAGCAATTCTTTTCTAGGAAATTATACATCTTTAAGGTCCAGAATCAAGTTACATATAGCAGATTCAATCATGAGATTTGTTGTTTGCAGTAAAGCAGATGATGGGAACCCCTGTTCATTTTTTTTTAACACCTGCCTAAAAACACAAGCTCAAAAGGAAGATCAAATGTATTAGACATGTGTGAAAAAGAAAGATGGTGACACCCAGTGGACAACTTTTAAAAAATATTTTTTTTCTGTCAAATGGTTGTTGCATTTTCATGCAGGTGCATAATGCATAATCCTTATAGTACACCTAGCTCAAGATGTTTTTAGCTTTAGTTCTCCTTTAAGAGGTAAAAGAAGGACAGATGGTGGCGATTATGTGAAAGGAACAAGCTGAAGACCTATTTTTTGCATTGAATTAGTCCTCAGATGTCTTTTTATATTAGTTTCTGAGTATTGCAAAGTTTTAGCCACGAATGAAGCAAGCAGTCATTACTTTGCTAAAATAGGCAATAAAGGTAAATAACTAAATTGCTTCTGTGGGTTACTTTACAGCTGTCTTTGCCCAGATTATTGCATCATTTCAAAGGATATCTAAAGTTGTAAGCAGCAGGCAACTGTGTTTGGATTAGACCGTTAAACTTCAGATACCTATTGGTTACCTATAAGTATGGATAATATAATCAATATTAAAGGGCATATCCACCCTTAAAACAAAAAAACGTTATCTGCCCACAACTGCTATTTTTACTAGTTTATGACATGTGTTTGTAACCAGATATTTAATGATAAGTTCTGTTACTTTCTGGCAAAGGTACTTTCTGCCTCCTCCCTCTGCTTAATAATCTTTTATATGCTTGAGCATGTGCAGAGGAAGCAGCAGGTAAAAGAGCAGTCAATCATTGGCTGTAAGGTGAGTGTCATAGGCTTGATTGACTGCATGGAGTGGCCAGCTTACTCTGCCAGAACGGGGACTATAATTACCCTTAAAGGGTAAGTCCAATCCCAAAATGAAAACTTACATACAGGTAAATCACCCCCCCCCCCCCCCAAACCCTAGACAGTAATAGTTTTGAAATCTGAAATATATAAATCTAACCTGAAATCCTGCACAATGTCCTGTTTCCCCTGTTTCTGCTACCTGGTTCTTCCAGTTACCAACTGTCCGTTATGGATTTGACAGTTGACATCACAGCCAAAGACTGTCTGCCTGCTCTGAGCATGCCCAGGCTCAGTACAGGTTTGTAAATTGCTCAGTTTCCACGAAGCATCCAGAAGCATAGCAGGCATACAGTAATGAATTAATAGGACAAACTATGATATATTAACATATTTTAAAGAGGCCATTTTTTTTCTAAAAGATGTTATTATGAGGGTGGAGTTGTCCTTTAAATATCTGGTTAGTAATGCAGGTAATAAAGTGCAAAATATATCAGTTAGTGTTGGGAGCAGGTAACTGACAAATGCACAGTTCTTTATTTTAGGGTGAATATGCCCTTTAAGGTAATAAGACTATTAGATGAAGATGTTTTGCTTTAACTACTATTTACACAATTACATTTTGGCTTGTTTGGGTATGTTTTATTGAGGGATGTCTTTGTTATAGGTCTCAACTCTTGGACTGACATTGAAAAATTGAATGCTTTACCTAAACTTGAAGAGGTCAGGTTATTAGGCATTCCTTTGTTGGATCCATACAGCACAGAAGAAAGAAGGAAACTAATGATAGCAAGGTATGAAAAGTGATTTATTGCATCTTTAATGCGCAAGTCCACTTCTGAAATGTATATTGGTAAATATATAGGTAAGTCACACCTCAAACCCCAAAACTAAAATAGTTAGAAAGCTGGGATATATAAGGCTGGGTACACACGCAGATATTTTTGGCCCACCAACCGATATTTCCATATATCTGCTGGGATTTTTTGGCCTATGGTCCGCACAAACATTTACAGCAAACTGTCGGCCATGGCTTCTTTGGCCACAACTGACACTAATTCAGCTTGCCTGATTGGTCGATAATGACTAACATTGGGCCAAGCCGAATTATCTGGCTGTGTTTTTCTTCCCTAGTTGACATTTGACATCACAGCCAATGACTGAATGCTATTTCCCTAGCTGCCTCCACTGAGCAATGTGCAAGCTCGTAACAAGTTCAGAAATGTAATATAAGGCAGAGTGAAAGACAGTAGAACATTTTACTGCATAACAAGTCCTACATCTATCAGGTTTTGAACAATTTGGGTTTGGTGGGTGATTTACATTTAAATATTTTTTCATTTAAGGGGAGAACTTTAAGTTTGTGTCTTGGGTTATAGTTACAAAGTGGTATTGAAAATAGCAGCCTTACTACCCAGATCTGTAGAGGTGCTGGTACAAACTGAAAAAAAGTATATTATTTATCAAACATTTCATTGGGGACATGTAGACCAAACAGTCATAGGTTTGTGTTTTGTTTTTATTACCTAAAAAAACCTCAGTTTTTCTCATTTCCAAAATACAATTTTTATAATACAGAGTAATTCTAGAATATTTCATGTAAAATACCTTGTTGTTTTGATGTATATTGGTTGCAGACGAGTTTAGTTTTTTATGGATTCAGTATGCACACATTCTGAAGGTGACCTTTTTAATGTACATTACTACTAAAATTTCCTTTATTCTGTGTTAGTGAGGGGTCATAGCAGTGTGTATATATCTTTTGGCACAAGGATCTGAGCTTAAAAGACTATTGATTTCAAGAAAAAGACAGATAAGAGCATTCAACTCCACTACTTTTTAATTACAAGATAATGATGGCCAAGCTAATCTTTTCCTCTCGTATGAACTCTTAGATTGCCGTCTGTTTCCAAACTGAATGGCAGTGTTGTCACAGATGGTGAAAGAGAAGACTCCGAAAGGTTCTTTCTGCGTTTCTATATGAGTGCCCCAAAAGAAGATGTCCCATTAAGGTGAGGCCTTGAACAAAGGGTAAATAAAAGAGAGGGAGATAACAAGAGTGGCACTTGCCCAAAAGCAATTTACTTTTTCCTGAGCATTGGATTGGATCCCTTGATTTATAGGATGCTGATTATATATTGATATGGCAGTATAATGGGAACTTTTATTCTACTATTTGTGTATCTGATTTTGCATTTATTTGATGCTTCAGTTCATTAAGTCCTTTCCCAGTAAATGATGTGCATGCTTTGAACAGGTATACAGTATATTTATATACACGTTTTTTTTTCCAAAAGCTTTTTGTTCTAAATCTGCTTTCACCCTTGTTTTGTAAAGTTTCTTGTGAAAAAAGGAAAAATTGTTAGAGCATACATCCAGACCCTAGACTAATAACACTATACTCAATTGTTTTAATTTGCATTATAATGTAGTATGAAATTATATAAAACCTTTACCTTACTGTGATTGCTAAACAGCCTACAGACCCTGTCTTTCCCCACACAGTAGCCTAAGGGATAGTGGGGACCAAGCTCAGACAGTAAAACAACCTTGCAGAACTAATTCTCTATGGCTGGGTACACACCATCAAATTTTTTGTCCAGACTGATTGTTCACCACTAGCGCGCGCTCGCCCGGGATGAATCGTTTTAGCCAATTGTGCAGTCTATAGGGAACCGAAGATCAATCATGATTTTCCGACATTCAGAATGATCCTGGCTCCGCACAAATACAACATCCAAACTTTTATGACGACCAATCAATACACATTGATTTTTTGGGGGGTCGCCCCAAACAATTGGCGTGTAGTAGTCTTACATTGTGCTGCCTTAACTGATAATGCTGGGTGTTGGGGGATCTGGATGAAATGTCAGTCAGTAAGTAACTTTACATGATAAAAGAGATATAATTATACGATCACAGTACTTATAGCAGATACTGTACAGTAACATTGGCAGCACTGGGAACAGGTGCTGTAAGGTACAGGCTTTGTTTTATTTTATACTAATTTAAAATGCAGTAGCAGAGTAAAAATCTAAGTATAGTGTTCCTCTTAAAACAAATGGCTTTTAATATGTCTGACGCTTCTAGTGGAAAAGATATTTATTGATCAAAGTGTTTCTGATGTGCAATACATACCCTCATTGCATACACTCATTGAGCTAACTAAAACTTAGTGTGTAGATTAGCGAAACCTTTAATGCCTTTTAAGCTATACAACATAAAAGAATATAAAAATCTACGTCATCATTATACAGTAACTGCACCAAAGAAGCAGTATAGTTGTTATTAAAGGTGAGACTGGAAGCTCTAAAGCTGCACGTTTGTTGTCTGAAAAGATAGTTAAAGATTATATATGGGTAACAGTTAGCCAGCAGTGGGTATACAGATAGGCTTGTCAAGATGCCTGTTCTGTTCTCTGACTTGGGAAACGGGAGGAAGTCATTTGCTGACATTACTAGCTGTTTGTCAGTAGATCGCTAAACAATGCTAGATTGTCTGTGGCCTGGCACATACTGTCCAGTTTTATACCTAAACTGATTGGCAGTATTAAAGTCTGAAGAAAAGTGGTGTAACATTAGTGGACATTTTGGTGCAACCAATTGCAGGGCCCATTGAAACTGAGCGAGTAGCCAAAATTTACAAACATGTCTGATACAACTTTCATCCATATTGGTTGAACCAAAAACCACAGCCAATAGTTTATATCGATCACCCAAAATATTATGATGCCTTTATCTAGCAACTGTATGGTCCTAGTGGATCTTAATGTTATATTTAAGTGGCTAGACAGTGACAGATACCTAAATATATAGTGTAAAGTTATATCTGTTGTATTCAATTAGATCAACTGGACTTGACGTTTAGTTTTTGAAGACGTTTCGCTAGTCATCTGACTGGCTTTCTAAATTCAGAATGACTTGTACAAGAATCGGTGGCAATTGTGTACCCTGGAAAATCCCAATTAGCATATCACAGCCAGGTGTTAAGGGCGTGATTGCCTAGTGGCTAAGAGGTGTTATAGGAACGCCCAGGGTAAGGTGTCAAAACAGTATTGTACATGGCAGAGGTGTTGAACCCCCCCCCCCAAGTCATTCTAAATTGAGAAAGCCAGTCGGATGACTAGCGAAACGTCTTCAAGAACTAAACTTCAAGTCCAGTTGATCTAATTGAATACAACAGATATACCATGACCTGGATAATTGAGAACCTTAACAAGCAAGTTGTTTTATTCCTCTTTTCATTTCCAACACTGGCTATAGCCAGGGATGGGCATTAACACACCCACTGACTTTTTGTTGAAGGCATTTTCTGGAAGAAATAATTCATTGCTTTGATTTTCAAGAGGATAATTTATTTTTTTGTAAACTGGAACAGTGTAACAATTTTTAACTAAACTACAATTTGAATACTCCATCATCTGAAAGCATTCCTCCCCAATAAAACCCATAAACAGTAAATAAATTGGCAATAAAGTAAATCTTATCCCCAGAATAACTGGATAAGATACCTATATGCATGTGCTCTGTCTGGCCACACCAATTCAGTCACATGCTATTCATGTCTAATATGGACTGTAAGAGGATTACTTAGAGTCTACTAGTAGGGGTGACTTGTTGTTACAAGTTCCTGCTGTACGTAGTTTAGGATTAGACATGTGCAAAGAACACAGTGGTCAGTGACCACACTGTGCGATACCGGAATGCTGGGAAATAAAACACATACCCATGTTAGAAAGGTACATTTCCTAGCACCCACATCAAAATAAGAGATAATACACCGATTACTGTTTTTTTATCAAGGTTATCTGTCTTATGATTCAGTGTTGTTCTGAGGATTTAGTTAAAGAGCATGTCCACCCCTCCTTTAAAATCTATACTTACCTTCCCTACCTCGAACCCAGAGATCATTATACAGTACTTACTTACCGCTCGTGGTCCTTGGGACTCCTTTACCTTGCTGGTAAAGCCAGCATCTACTGAAGTTTGATTTTTTTTTCTGAGTTGCAGTAGTCAGCCTTCTGCAGCTATGTGAGCTTGCAGAGGAGGTGACAAGTTCCAGTGGAAAGGCAGAAAGAAGTAAAGGATCTTCAAGGGATGCAGGGAGGTAAATAAGTATAATATTCTGGGGGGGGGGGGGGGGGTTGAGAGGATGGGAAAGCAATGTATAGATTTTTGTGTAGGGGCAAATATGCCCTTTAACAAAGCATACTGTAAGACTTAATAATGTTGATCAAAGAGGTATTATATTTATGTCTTATAGGACTGATCATTTGTTTCCTTTTGGCAAACCTTATGAGTTGGTTTGTGGTTAGATAAGCAGGTTACTTGTTTCTTTCAGGAATTTTCCTCATGTGTTCTTTGCCCACTATTAAATGAAATGTTTAGTTGTAAGATTGTAAAGTACAGATCAATATGGATAAAACAAAGCATTGGTTTACGCACACACATCATCAGTAGGGAATTAGCAAAGAAAAAAATATATTGTGTAATGACGATCCTCATTGAATAGGATTAGAATCTGCTTCCAAGTAACATGCTGCTTAAGATCCCAAGACTCTACATAGGGAGCAACTTTACTATTATGAATGATTTCTTTGTCCAGAGCTCTCCATCTGTGCAACATGAAAAGCAGACTCCAAGAGGACTTGTGCAGCCATTGATGGTTGTGCCTTTCCAGTTCACAGAACCAGTGTGCTTTTCCTTGCTACCTTCATCTCAGGTTGCTGGTGGCTGAGCCACTCTCCCTTGTGCATCATCATGTTACTGAGTTTTGTATGGCCAGATATCCCACACATTTGTTGTAATGAAATATGTTGTGCTAAACCTTCTCAAACATATTTATTTTTTGCAATCCACAATCAATATTTGTAGTGATCCTGCACAGAAATCGACCTTGCATCAGATAAATCTAATACACATATTCTAATATACATGTACTGGTAAAAAAAAACTTAAAATGTGTTTGGACTATAAATCAGTCTGGTTACAATTATAGGCATTTTTTTTGTGAATGTTTGTAAATTTATAAAGGCCTTGAAGATTTTGACAATCGCCATGGCACCCTGGAAGTCACTGGAACTACTTCCAGAGTTAGCATGATCTATTTGCTGCCACCTGAACCCCAGCACTACAGTAAAACTATATAATAGGAGAGTAATGAGCAGAATTGAATGTTTCCTTTATTGGCAGTGTTTGTTCTGTCTTTGGACCCAAGGTGAGCTGACTAGAGCACTAAATGAGCTTTAAAACTTTTAATAACATATTTTTTAAGCATAACTATATTGCAGATAAAATATAATGCACATGTTTTTATCTGCAATTGTTGTGCGGCTATATGGAATAGAGTTTGTTTTGCAACTCTGAAAGATACTCACTGACTCTAAGCCTTATCAAGGAGTGCTGCCATTGCTGTATATTCTTGCCTGGTGCTACCCTTCTGATTCACTTGTATTCCAATGTAGACAGTTTGAAAGATGCACAATTCGTACTTTATTCAAACATTTTTATTGAGGTGTATCAAAAAATGTCTCTGCCTCTTTTTCTTAGACCTTTTTCAAGCTCGAAAAAGGTATTAGAAAAGAGACTGAAATGTCTACATTGGTGTATGTATATATATATATATATAAGAGAGCAGAAGGGTCGGAGCACAGGTGGGATTTTTCAAACAAACAGCATGGTTTTTTACTATGAAGATCAACGCGTTTCGGACAATATGGCTGAAACACGTTGATTTTCACAGTAATAAACCATGCTGTTTGTTTGAAAAATCCCACGTGTGCTCCTACCCTTCTGCTATTTTGTATCTCTCATCGGAGGCACTGGGGTGACTGTTTGCTACAGAGGATCACCACAAACTCTATATATTATATATATAAAATATATATATATATATATATATATATTCCCCTTTAAAAGTGTTTTTCTTTAAAAAAAATGCAGCTTGAGATGTATTTAATTGGTCAATTAAAATGAAACACTTGCAGAATTTATTAGAAAAGTTACATATATGGGTAAAGGATTAGACATTTTTCAAAACTGAATTTCCCCTTTAAGCATACAGTTTAGTTCATAATTAGAAATATCAATGATTGCACCCAGGCTCCAAATAGGTTGTCACTGGTAATTCCCCAATTATTATTTTTTATTTTTTAATAAAGATAACCCCACACATTATTTCCCCCCATTACAAAAAAATGAATTATTAAGAGGCTTCATTGATTTGTCACATCAATGTGAAAACAAACCAGCAGCTTTAATGCGGACATGGAATCTTAGTAAAGAATTCAACTGTCTTAGACACTAGGGAAATCCTAGCAGGCTGCAAGGCTGACCTCAATCTCTTCACTGAGAGAAAGCTGTTGTTGTTGGGGAACATTCCTACATTTAAGGTGTCTCCTCTGGGAAATAGAAAGCAGCCAGGTCCCTTTCCACTCCCAACAGATCTACTGACACAGCACTGAGCACATTTAACTCCTCATACAAAATGCCAGTGTGCTGCCTGACTTGCTGACCTTGTCTTAAACACTCTTGGTCTGCCTTGCATTGGCAGTCTTTAATTTTTTTTGTTCCTGGCTCAAATAAACATTTTTTTACCTTTTAATTTGCTCCGTATTACAACAAATAATTAAATAATACTAGCTGAATGAACAATATTTAAGATAAATAAATAGTCATAAAAAGTTGATGGTGTATGGATAGGTTTTTTTGGTAATAAAATGAGATTCGTTTAATGCATTAAAAAAATAAATATGAAGCATACTGTATCTATATGCTATATGATATTGATGCATGTATGATGTCTAAATAACCTTTGCCAGATTGGATTGTCTTTTTTTTATTTAGTATGGTGATGTGGTGCAGGTGCAAATGTTTAAATATTAATTACCTGTCAGCTGTACGAAAGTCCCTGCACCATTTTCATCAGACAGGTATAGGTGTGTCTGTCAATGTATTATATGTGTTAAGGCTTGAATCCACAGCCCCAACCACTATGCTTACCCTATACCCACAATTAAAGGCAACCAGAAGGGGCTCAACTGGCATCCGCTCCTGTGATTGGCTAAGGCATCGCACCTTAGCCAATCTCAGCCTTATTTTATTGTGAAATCAAATTGACATTCAATACACTTTAATCTACCTTTTGCAGCTTTAACCTATAATACAGACCTGTGCCCAGAGGTCACATGTGGCCCGTTGGCTGCCCCTGACTGGCCGCTCAATACTAGACCTGTACCAAAAATCTTAAAGGGCATCCGGTCCTTGCTGCTTTCTCGTCCTAAACAAGGGCTGTGACATGCGCAGTTTAAAGAAATATTGCAGCAGTTGGGGGTGGGTAGGGTTTACCTACCTTACTTCCAAAGTTCGTTTTGGGGTTGGACATGCCCTTTAATATTAATTGATTGTTTTAGGTTGGATAATTGATTGATTTATATTTATTAAGTTTTCTTTAAAAAAATAATAATGAGCTGATCAACTAATAAATTGAATTTGATGGAATGGATCTAAAATATTACACACCTTATAATAAAAAAATCCAATGAACCAAATATATTAATGTAAAACTTTTTATAAAATCCAGTTTTACAATCTCTTTGAACCTATTGGTCCAGCCCTTCAAGACAATCCAAATTTCTTATGCAGCCCCCTGTGAAATTTTATTGCCCACCCCTGCTATAATAGGTCAGCTTAAGACTTACATCTTAATTTTAAGATGTATGAATTTTGAGTAATGCCTAGATTTTGTAACAACAACAACCAAAAAAGATTGGGGAATAATTCTAATATTTACTAATATATAGAGTATTTACAGATATTTTTTTATGGTAGTTTAGTAATGTTTTTTTAGCAAAACTTTGCGGGAGAAATATCATTTAAGAGTTTAAAGTATTATAACAAAGTGTAACAGTTCAGTTAATTTTGCTTACAGTTTTACGTAAAGGGCAAGTTCATCCCTTCAAATTATTTTTTTTTAGTAAATCACCCCCAGACCTTAAAACTGCAATAGTTAGAAATCTAAGGTGTTTTTGTCTAACCTTAAATGTTGCTTGTTACCTCTCTTCCTGGTTCATCCAGTTGGCAGCTGTCAGTCATGGATATAAAAGATGACATCACAGCCAATGAATGAATGTTATTGCCCCAGCTGCCTCCTTGCTTTGAGGATGTAAAAGCTTGTAAAAAAAGCTTAAATAGCATTAGGATGAGGTGGAAACTTGAGAGGCAGAAACAATTGGGAGAGCATTATTTTGCTGCATAACAAATTACCTCTACTTTGGTCAGCTTTCTAACTGTTGTAATTTTGGGGAGTCAATTACCTATACAGTATATATTTTTTCAATAGAGGGGAAGACATGCCCTTTAAGATAACTTCTAGAATGCTTCTTTGTTTCCCTTTTTATCATTAATCAACGGACAATGAATTGCTTTCTAATTATCTTGACTTATTACTCTGTTTTAGCTTTAGCATTCTTTAAAGTACATGTCCACCCCCAAAACTACCACTGTGTAGTGTAGTAAAATCCTTACCTTACATCCCTGCTCCAAATTGTTCTCCTATAATGTCCTTCCAAAGTCCAAAAAAAAGACCATTCTGTCTCTACCTCCTGTCTCTCCTCCGGGAGAAAAATGACATGGGCACTGCAGCCCTCCCTCTCCCTCCAGTTTCTCTCTCCCTCCCCCTAGCTCAAATCCCCTTTTCTGTAGTGTACGGCTCCCAACCGCCAAAGTTATTTGAAGAAAAACTTCCCTGATCATTACTTACATTGCCTCTTTCCCCCAACGTTCGGTACAGCCAGAAGCCGCATCCGTGATTGGCTGACTCTCAGCCAATCATGGGCGCGGCTGCCAGTCCAGCCCCCTGCTTGCAGTTTCATGCAAGCATAGGGCCGGGACTTAACAATGAGAGGCAATGTAATCAATGATTGGGGGAGTTTTGATTCAAATAACTATGGGGGTTGGGGGAGGGAGCCCTACACTACAGCAAAAATTTTAAAAATTTCATTATACTGTAGCATTCATTATGGGATATCCGTTGTATTCAATTAGATCAACTGGACTTGAAGTTTAGTTCTTGAAGACGTTTTGCTAGTCATCTCATTTCAGAATGACTTGTACAAGAATCTGTGACAATTATGTACCCTGTACAGCCAAGTGTTATGGGCGTGATTGGATAGTGGTGTTATAGGAATGCCCAGAGTAAGGTGTCAAAACAGCATTGTACATGGCAGACAGTTGGTGTCGAACCCCCCCCCCCCACCACCTCTATTTAGGCTTGGTTTCTTTCGGGTCAGGACTCAGCCGTGTACCTGCATCTTAAGGATAAAGGGCATACCTTTGAAGATTGTAATGTTAACATATTGGCAAAGTAACGTGACTGGTTCAAGAGAGGTGTTAAGGAGGCCATTTATGTGAAAATAAAGAAACCAAGCCTAAATAGAGGTGGGGGGGTTCGACTCCAACTGTCTGCCATATACAATGCTGTTTTGACACCTTACTCTGGGCATTCCTATAACACCTCTTAGCCACTATCCAATCACGCCCTTAACACTTGGCTGTGATATGCTAATTGGGATTTTCCAGGGTACATAAGTGCCACAGATTCTTGTACAAGTCATTCTGAATTGAGAAAGCCAGTCGGATGACTAGCGAAACGCCTTCAAGAACTAAACTTCAAATCCAGTTAATCTAATTGAATACAACAGATATAACATGACCTGGATGAATGAGAACCTTCACAATCATTATGGAATAGCATTTTGCTAGTGTGTAAGAGAGAAAAATAAATATATTTTTGTTCTCTGTTACAGAGTGCTGGTAGTGATCTTTTATTTCACTGTACCATTTTTTCCTTTTAGATATCAGGAACTGGTCAGAAAATATGGAAAATTGGAACCGCTTGTAGAGGTTGATCTTCGACCACAAAACAAAGCTAATGTTGACATCCATTTTGAAGAAAAAGTAGAAAAAATGAGCATCCGTTTGGACCAAACTGTTGCAGAATTCAAAAAACAGTTAAAGACATTGGTTCAACTTTCCACAAATAACATGCGTTTGTATTACTGGGACCAGGAGGCCCCTTTTGGGCCAGAGGAAATGAAATTCAGTTCACGGGCCCTACATTCATACAACATTCGTGACGGAGACAAATTTTATGTGGAGCCTAAAATCAAATGACCAGTGACCATTTTAGCCTCTTTGTTATAGTTACATACATTCTGTATATACTATTGTGGACAACACAGGATCTATGATTTTATTATTGATTTTATATAAATTGTCTCTTTGCTGCTGAGTGTCATCTCCAAGATATTGCAGAGCTTGGAGTACAGATACAGTAGGTGCAACATCAATGAAGGATCTACAACAGGATAGAGATGTCCGAAAAGACTCCATAAGGAGAATCTTACCAAAAGCACTTTGATTTTGTGACATACTTTTAATTTAACTGAAATACACTAATTTACATGTAAACGTGTTATAAAAAGGTGTTCTTTTTATGCTTTATTACATCAATATTTTATGCATTACATACAATTGTATAGAAATATATATTAATTTATGATTTTCCTTTTAGTTTTGTCTAATCTACCGCAGTCTCATGGACAGTTCAAGATCACAAAGATGGCACAGGACTAAAAAGCTCTTTGTTATTTAGTTAACGATCATTTATTTGTTTATCCCTCTGGTCTGCATTGCGTACTGCGTGTGTATAGATATACACACATATAAATACTGCAAACAAGTTGGTTATGCGGAAACATAGTTAGGGACGAGGCTTAACTAGTCACTGCAGTATTCCAATCAGCTAAGCATGTTGAGCACTGTTGAGTTAATTGATCAGTCTGTACGTTTCATGTGTCTCATGGATTGAAATGATCATAACACCAATATTTGTTTTTAAGGTGAAACAAATCCTTGCACAGTAACCTTCTAATATATGACAGAGCACAATTCATCTTCTGTTTAAATGTGCGAGTAAAATTCTTTTTATTTAAATGAATTATTCTGTAGATGTCGACATGTACATTTTATTTCTATTAAGTGAGCAGCTTGTCTGAACTCTAAGCAATAACTGGGGAGAAGTAAATAAGAATGGTGATTGATTTTACAGCATCTAGGTATAATGAATAAAATGATTGTTCTGAGTACTCGGGGAACAATTTGCAGAATACAGGTGTTCGTAAGCTCCTTGCTCATATTTTAACATAGAGCTCTATAAATGTTAAGAGCCACTTACAGGGTTATTCAATAAAAGTTCTTATTGTTCAAAATGGTGCTAATTTTGACCCAACCAATCAAATGTTAGCTTTCAAATGTTAAATAAGATCTGATTGGTTGAGGCAAAATTAGCACCATTTTAAAACGATAGGAACTTATAGTGAATCTCCCTGTTAATATATTAATGTGAAAAAAATCAATCATTATTTCCTTCCCCTTTATTTTTATTGTTCGGGGTTTATTCATCAAAGTGCCTGAATAATTATTAAGTGAATATACCAAACCAATTACTATAAAAAAAGAAGATATTTATTGTTTTCTTTATTTGTTTTGCTATTATATTTCATATATCAATTTATATAGCTGTATTTTTCTCTTAAGCTAGCCATGCACTGTTAAGACATTAAAGCTGATTCGACGGTCAAACTGTTGAATGGTAAAAAGGATTTAATGTCTATAACAATTTCTGATTAACTTTATGCCTGTAAATCCCTGGAACTTAGGGAGATATAAACTAGTGTATGGCCACCATTAATTTGCTGGTGGTGAAACCCATCCATCACTATCTAATGCAATGGCAGTTATATAGTGGCTTGGTACAATTTTAGACCAGTCATAAACAGATTAAAGAATCATTATCAACTTTGAATTGACTAGTGTCCTTACACATTATATGCATTTAATATACAATATATTATATTGTCTATTAAGTTTACTCTCTACATTTCTTGCTGTCAATCTTGCTTTTCTGTGTACAATATAAGCATTTTTTTTCTTTTCTGTCTCCTTTCACTTTTGTTTGACAGTGTTTGAAAGATTTGGTTTCCTTCTTGCTTTAACGAATATGAAACAGCAACAATACTAATTGTGTAGTGTTCTCTCTAGAGATATTTCTCCAACTCGCATTTCACTCCTTGGGGTCAGAGAAACAAGAATTCTTTAAGAGAGGCCTATCGAGATGTAGAATTAGGCAACACCACAATAAAAAAAACTCAGTTACTATGCAGATGAGAGCAAAATCATTTATTTCTAGTAATATTCAGCTGTTTACTGTAAAACGTTTGCAAGAAAGCAAGTTTTATACAAATATATGTTGACAACATTAGACAATATTGTCTTACAATGTCTCACACCTGTTTTACTATGTTAAATAAAAATTAGGGGCTGATGTAGTATAGATGCAAATGTTTGCCTGTACTATTAAAGGGAATATCCACTCAAAAAAAGGACTTATCTCCCGTTCTACAATTAAAAGATCAGGAGCCAATAGAGAAATTGTTTCCTCTGACAGGTCCCGATGGACCTTTACAATGGCATTTTACAGGGCATTTAGTTGAAGAACGTGAGGTGAGACAGCACGTTTAACCGCTTTCCTCCCATTCTTCAATGAAACGGTCAGGAGACAGGAGAGAAACCAGCATAACTGCGATTGCACTCCAGCCTGCTTCCTCTGACAGGTCCCGAAGAACTGATACGATTTGTGTTCAAAGAGTAACTGTGGTCTCAAATTCTTCTAAACTAGTAAAAATTATATAAAAACCTTTCTATCGTACCTTCAAAATAAAACAAATCACATCTCTAGATAAAATTTGTGAGAAGTTATTGCTGGAAAGGTTCAGCAATATTACTTCCTGCATGAAAAATTCCTGTTTTCAGACATGTGACCAGACTCTGTCTGCATTAATAGGCTCCCCTTCTCAACTGTCAATTTTTTCCCCAGGTACTTCCTGATTTCCCCACTGGGAGAAACACTGAGAATGCTTCATCCCCTAGGGCGGATGGTCGGGCAGAGGTCAGGTGATGTCACTCAACCTACTGGAAGCAGAAAGTTTGAACATTCACCCCAATGTAATTTCTTACAGGCTCCAGCCAGAGATGTGATTGTCTGCTCATTTTAAAGGAAAAACTGCAGGCTTTCATTTAACCCTAACTTGTTTTGAGACCACAGTTGCCCTTTAAGAATTGAAGTACGGGAGGTAAGACATAGCTTGTTTACCTCCAGTTCTTCAATTAAACTAAAATAAGGCAAGTCAATTTTTTGACTGGACATTCCCTTTAATATGCAGAAACCAGACTTTAGCTTTTTACTTTGTTGCTACAGTTAGATAATGGTATTGGTTGCTGCAGATTAATAAATAATTTAATAATAAATATAATTAATAAATTGCATCAGTCCCTTAAAAAAATTACAGTGGGTATATCTTCTTCACTACTACTACCTGTTTTATCACACCAGTGTTGCACAAAGTATTTTGTGATTCTTAAAGGGACACTATACTGAAAAAATGACTTTGCCTCATCTTAATCTATAATTGGATACATGTATGTAGCACTTACTGATTTGTGTGTGTTGCTGCATGTCTTCAATCCAGCACAAATTTTGTTTAGAAACAGTATCCCCCCTCCCTCTTTTAACCACTCCCACTTCCATCCGACCTGACTTTTTTCCCACAAACCAACTGTCAAACCTGCATACAGCATTCCAACTGTCAAAACTCTGTCACCATTCCAGCTACAGTAAAACTACTCGCAGAATAATACTGTAGTTCTTGAGAGCAAGGAACTTGATTGACAGCTGAAATATAAAAAGTTTTAGATTGGATATCTAAAGAAATGGGGGACAGATCAACAAAAAAATGATACAGTGGTGGTTGGGATGAATTACAGTTACTGTCAGTTTAAAATAACCTATTTTTTATGTATAAATGCCCTTTAAGTAGAAAGTCAAATCGCAGGGTTAACACTGTTTTGCTCTGAGCAGCACCAGCAAGACTAAAAAACGTTGTACATTTTTTTACATTTTATAATCTACCTTAAGCCTTGGGTAGTTCACACACCTTTGAACACATGCTTTTTTATTTCACTGTTTCAACCTTATTTTTCTAGGGTTAGGAAGTTAAATTACACATTTACATCTTAAAATAGTGCCTAGCTCCGATTTATCTTGGCTGGGATTCAGCTGTAGACACATTTACATACATGGTTATAACAATCATCCTCAATATATTTACTTGTGCATCTTCTTTTGAGGTTCGTTTTCATAAATTAATTTTGAAAATACATTGAGCAGAAATTCCTTTTTTTCCCCCTTCTTGGGCCAAGCCCGGGGGTTGTTGGACAAAATGCACAAGAAACCTGTATTAACAAGGCTTTCTTTTTCTTCTGGTGACCATTTTTATTGTTTTAATGTTATCAAACATTTTTCTGAATGGTTTGATAAAATGTGCTAATTAGAATAACATTTTACTCAAGACTGTGCAATAAATTTAAAGCAGTCCCCTGCCTAGACCTAACACATATGTGCAAATAAACAAAGCTCAGAATAACCAATAAAACAGCCAAATAGAAAATATCATGTGCTTATATATATCTAATAATGGAAAAATATGATATAAGCCATATAATATAAAAATCATAAAATAAGTTTTATACATAAGCTTAATGGGTACACACAACAAAGATCTATAAATGATAACAGAATCTTTAAGATTCTGTAATTTTTTAAAGATCAGCTTACAGTCCTGAGCGTTCATCCTATATAAAGTATATATATCTTGCATATTTATTTATATACATATACTGTATATATATATATACTGTTATGTCCAATATTTATCAGAATATTTTTTTGTTTTGAGTACAATATCTGTGAATTTCTACTTTGACAAACTGCGTATTACACTGTAGGTCAAGGAATCTTCCGCAGCGCTTGATCGGCTAACATTAATGAACTGAAGCCTTATGAAGCCATGTGATTTTGTGTCTTGAAGTCCGATTCACATTGGCAATTTAAAAAAAATCTGTAATATATGTATTTCTACTAACATAAATTTCTTTTAAAGGGCATGTCCACCCTTTAATGCATCTTTTAGTATGTGATAGGCAATGCTTCCCCAGCCCCAAACGCTATAATATTATTGCCAGAAAGTCCCCCGATCATTACTTACCTTACCTCTTTTCTTCACCGCACACTCCCGGCCCTCTGCTTGCATGGAACTGCAAGCAGGGGGCGGGACCTGCCGCCGCATCTGTGATTGGCTGAAAGGCAGGCAATCACGGACGCGGCTGCTGGCAGTTCAGAATGGCGAAGGAGAGAGGTAAGGTAAATAATGATCAGGGGACTTTCTGGCATTGCCAGAAGCATTGCCTAGGGGACATAGTGATCCCCGAAACATTGGTTTATGTGATTTCTAATAAACAGAACATTCTGTGAGAAGTAGTGTGCGCTTCTATAACTTTATTGCTTGTACAATCAACTCAATGGTCAGTCCTGTGGACTTAGTATCTCCTTGTCAAGGAGCTTTAAGATGCATAGTTACACAGCATAGAAGGTTGAATAAAGACAAAAATCCAACTATTTCAAAAATGTTAGCCCACTCATGAATCCTACCTTACAGGTGAAGGGCTAAGAAGTACAAATATGCTGATTTCTACTTATAAGGTCATTCCTTAGTTCAGAATATGATCCCCCAACAAAGTTTCCAGTATCTTCCCCACCACTGATGTTAAACTGACAGTTCTATTAAACTTACAAATCTATACAGTAGTTACCAGGCTGTAAACGACTTCCCTTTTTGAATATTTGTATTACAACATCTCCAAACAAAATAGAATCTGATAATATAAGAAAGTTACAGGAGTTAAGATAAAACTTAAATGATCCACTGCTAGGATGCATTTCATCAGGTCCAAGAGCTTTATTGATATTAACTTTGTCTAATTGTTTCTGTACCATACCCTTTGTCAGGCTTATTTAAATAGGAGCATTATTTTAGCTATTTTTTTTCTACCAGACTTAATTTTTTAATTTTTTCAACCTCCAACTTTTATTTTCACCCTACACTACGGAAAAGGGCTTTTAATGGTAGGTCACCAAACAGCCAGAGGGGATTGGGATTGTGGGGGAGGACTCTCCTGTGCATGTCCCAGTCCTCCAGGAAGCCAAGGAAGAAGCAGAGACTGGATGACTCACAGACTCCTCCTACTCTTCACTTTTTGCAACTTTGGACAAACTGCAGGAGAGCAGAGGAGTAAGGTAATGATTTCTTAACACTACACAGTGGGGCCAGTAGTGGGTTAAATTTTAGTTTTGGGGGTAGACATGCCCTTTAATCGAAGAACAGGAAGCAAAGGAGTTGTCTTACCTCCCATTTTTTAATTAATCTAAAGGAACCAGGAGAAAAGACAGAGAACGTACCCTCAACTGTGATCAACTGATAGCTCCTCTGACATGTCCCATCTGTTTCTGGCTTTACTTAACTATATCATGCATGAAGAACGGGAAGTAAGACATACCTGCTGTATAAAAGTATAATGTTTTAATACCGCTTTAAAAGGCTTTCCCAGTTTACTTTTTAATATTAAATGACAATATATTGTGATATATATGACAATATATCATGATTACTATTTCCTAAGCTTAATCTTCATAATGAGCTCAGGGTTATTAGATATAACCTGTCACGAACTTACCTGCCGCTCCGGTCCCGCGCCGCACTGCACTTCCGGGTGGGCGGCGTCGACGTCATGACGTCACGCCGCCGACACGCCGGGCGGCGCGAAATTTGAAAAGCCGGTGTCCTCCTGGACCCGGTGCCCGATTGTAGCATTCCGCTACCTCCCTGGCTCCTGTACTTACCTGCCTTGGATCCTGCTCCAATATTACCTTGCCTGTCCAGTGTCTCACCTTGCCTGCATCCAGTTGCCTGCATCCATACTTACCTTGCCTGGTTCCAGTGTCTCACCTTGCCTGCATCCAGTTGCCTGCATCCAATACTTACCTTGCCTGTATCCAGTACCTACCTTGCCTGTGTCCAGTGTCTCACCCTGCCTGCATCCAGTTGCCTGCATCCAATACCTACCTTGCGGTTTCCAGTGTCTCACCTTGCCTCATCCTTGCCTGCACCAGCATACAGCCTTCAGTTCCCAGCAGCCTTTGTATCCTGCACCTTCCGGACTGTAGCCTCCTCCTAAAGCGTACTGTGAGTACACGGCCGTTGGCCATTTATTACAGTACAATCGGGCCATGGAAACGCCTGAGGGGGCTATGGCTGAATTGAGTAAAACTCTCCAGGCTTTGTCCAAACGCATGGACCTGTTTGAACACCATCAGGGCCAGTTGGCCCAGTTTATGGATACCCTTGCTGTCCGGCTACCCCCAGCTGCTGCCGCTGCTCCGGGTTCTACGCTACCCCCTGCAACGTCCGGATCCGGTGATCCATCTCTTCGGAGAGAGCCCCGCATACCTCCACCCTCACGGTTTGATGGTGATGCCCAAGCCTGCCGTGGATTCGTTAATCAGTGCCGAATCCAATTCGAACTTCAACCATCGCATTTTGCATCGGATCGCGCTAAGGTTGGGTACATCATCGCCTTGTTGGAGGGCAATGCGCTGGCCTGGGCTTCTCCCCTATGGGAAAAAGACGATCCCCTCGTCTATAATGTTACTGACTTCCTTAGTATGTTCCGCAAGGTCTTCGATGCTCCAGGAAGAACCTCTGCTGCCTCCTCCCGTTTGATGCAGCTCCGCCAAGGGTCTCGTTCTGTGGGTCAATATGCTATTGAATTTCGTACCCTTGCTGCGGAGACTTCTTGGAATAATGAGGCACTTACGGCAGCCTTTTGGCAGGGACTCTCTGACCGCCTCAAGGACGAATTAGTATCCAGGGAATTACCTGTCCCATTGGAAGACTTGGTTACATTATGCATCCAGATCGATACCCGCTTCCGTGAACGGCAGGCCGAAAGGTCTGCAGCCCGTTCCAGCCTTCCTAAGACCTTTCCTAGGCCTACTCCGACCTTTCCGCAAGCCATATCTTCAGGTGAAGAGCCAATGCAAATTGGCGGCACTCATCTATCCCCCGAGGAAAAGTCACGCAGACGAACTAATGGACTTTGTCTCTATTGTGCTGGGCAAGGACACTTTGTAAAAAATTGTCCCCAGAAGTCGGGAAACTTCAGGACCTAGAAGTTAAGGAGGAGCTACTTCTAGGTAACGTTAAGTCTCCTGCCAAATTTGAACCATTAAAACTCTTTCTACCCGCTGCTATCACTTGTAATGGTAAAACTTTTTCCTCCCAGGCCTTTGTCGATTCTGGTGCCGCTGGAAATTTCATTGACTCTACCTATGCAGCACAATTGGGGCTTCCTCTCCTTCACTTGCAGCAACCTCTTCGAGTCCTGGCTATTGACAATAATCCGTTGGCTTCAGAATTCATCTCCAAATCTACCTACGAAGTCCTATTCCGCATTGGCATATTTCACCAGGAACGTTTATCTTTTCTTGTCATCCAAAGCCCTTCTGCTCCCCTAATTCTTGGACTTCCATGGCTCAGATTACACAACCCCGTTATTGATTGGTCTCACAATGAACTCAAGTCTTGGAGCCCTTTCTGTTTCAAAAATTGCCTTTCTACTCATTGCACTACCATTACCTGTGAAAATAAATCTGAGCAAAACCTCCCGGAGTGTTATCATGATTTTTCTGATGTGTTTTGTAAAAAGCGAGCTGAGAAGCTCCACGCACCGTTCCTACGATTGCCCCATCGATCTTCTTTTGGTACATGCCTCCGGGACGCACATACCCACTGTCTCCCTCAGAAACTCTAGCATGAAAGAGTACATTACTGAACATTTGTCTAGGGGATTCATACGACCTTCCACTTCCCCTGCTGGAGCTGGTTCTTTTTGTTGAAAAAAAAGACGGCGGGTTACGACCCTGCATCGACTATCGTGGATTAAATAAAATCACTATAAAGAATCGGTACCCACTCCCTCTCATCTCTGAACTGTTTGACCAGATAAAAGGAGCTAAAATTTTTACCAAACTGGATTTAGGGGGGCATACATCTGATCCGTATACGCAAAGGTGATGTGGAAGACCGCCTTTAACACCAGGGACGGTCACTACGAGTAATCTCGTAATGCCCTTTGGCCTTTGTAATGCTCCAGCGGTGTTCCAAGAATTGTTAAATGACATCTTCCGGGATAGTTGGGAATCTCGGTAGTAGTATATCTAGATGACAATTTAATACTTTTCTCATGATCTGCCCTCACACCGCCTCCATGTTAAACAGGTGTTATACTACGTCTGAGGAGGAATAGCCTGTATGCCAAATGGAAAAATGTCGTTTGAGTGTTCACAAGTACCTTCCTAGGCTACATCGTATCTGCGCAAGGGTTCCAGAGGATCCGTTAAAGTTTCAGCCGTCCAAGATTGGTCTCTTCCTATGGGAACCACAAGCTATTCAAAGGTTCATTGGGTTGTGCCAATTACTACAGACAATTCATTCAAGGGTTCTCGTCAATAATTTCTCAATATAGCCCTCATCAGTAAAGTGGTGTAAACCTCATTCATGGACCCCCTGCAGCCCTCGAGGCCTTCAGACGACTCAAGGAAGCCTGCTGTTGCACCAGTTCTAGTACATCCGATCCTAGTCTCCCCTTAATCGAAGAGTTGAGCATCAGACTTGGGCGCTGGAGCGTCCTTTCCCAGAGGCAGGGCACTAAAAGGAAACTCCATCCGTGTGCATATTTTCCAAGAAGTTTCTACCCAACGAACGGAATTATGACGTTGGGAATAGGGAACTTTGCTATCAAACTGGCCCTCGAGGAGTGGGTCATCTATTAGAAGGCACCTCTGTACCTATCCACCATCCTTACCGACCATAAGAACCTTGAATACATCCAGAATCTCAAAGGTTAAACCCCGTCAGCACGGTGGTCTTTATTCTTTTCCCGATTTAATTTGTTATCACTTACCAACCTGGTTCCAAAACAAAAAGCTGATGCCCTTTCCAGATCATTGTTGCCTCCGACGGTACTAATCAAGAAAGGGCTGGTTATCCCAACCACTAAAATCTTGGCCTCATATCCCCTCAACTTTGTTCCAAGATTCAAGCCTCACAAGATTCTGCTCCGTCCGACACACCTTCTGGCAAAAGCTTGTTCCTGTTTTCTTCGGAAAACTATCCTTCTGCATACTCACTGTTCCAAGCAAGCTGGGCATCCCGGTGTTAACAAAACGTTTAATATAATTGCCCGTTCCCTTTGGTGGCCCAAAATGAGAAAAGATATTAAAGACTTTATTCAAGTGTGTACTAGCTGTGCTCAATCCAAATATCTAGAACCCTCCCCTGTGGTCTTCTTCAAACCCCTCCCCATTCCGTCCAGACCTTGGACCCATTATCCATGGACTTTATTGTGGAACTTCGCCTTCCAAGAGAAACACGGTTATATGGGTAACTGTAGACGCTTCAGCAAAAATGGCCCATTTGTACCCCTCCCTAAACACCATCTTCAAGGAGTTAGCTCAACTATTTATTCACATATCTTCCGCTTTCATGGACTCCCTTCTGAAATAGTATTCTGACAGAGGTACTCAATTTGTTTCCAAATTCTGGAGAGCACTTTGTAAGTCCAGAACATCAAGTTACAATTTTCTTGGCTTACCACCCACAGTCCAACGGGGCTACTGAACGCACTAACCAGTCTTTGGAACAAATCTTCGTTGTTACATTTCCTATACCAAGATGATGGGCTGACCTCTGCCTTGGGCTGAGTTTGCCCATAAACATTCACCTCATGCTTCTACTGGGAAATCTCCTTTTTTGTGTGTCTTGGGACTAATCCTAGATGTTTTCCGCAAGATTTTCTTGTCACACAAGTACTGCTGCCAACGACTCTGCGGCCCAGATGACCGTATCTGGATGCTACTGAAATCAGCCTTCAGAAATCTGCTTTGGTGCAAAAAACTGCAGCAGATAGGAGACATAGAGAACCCCCAGTATTCTGTCGGAGACAAAGTATGGCTCTCTTCTGCTCATATTAACCTACGGGTTCCTTCCTCCAAACTGGGTCCCAAATTTATTGGTCCTTTTCTATCCGGAATTAGTCGGCCCAGTGGCTGTTCGCCTTCAACTTCCTTCCAGTATGCGGATTTCTAACGTGTTTTCATATTTTCTCATCAAACCAGTATGTTCTAATCAGTATTCCACATCCTTACTACCTCCCGTTCGATTTCCGTTGATGGTCAGCAGGAGTTTGAGGTCGAGAAGATCTTGGACTCTAGATTCTGGAGGAGGTTCTGCAGTATTTGGCCACTGGAAAGTTGTGTCCGGAAGAAAGAGCTTGGGGTTAAACATTCTGATTTGCAAGCTCCTCGTCTAGTTAAAGCTTTCCACAGGAATTCCAGGGAAACCTGGCCCGTTGGGTCCTGTGGCCCCCCGTAAGGGGGGGGTCTTGTCACGAACTTACCTGCCGCTCGGTCCCGCGCCGCACTGCACTTCCGGGTGGGCGGCGTCGACGTCATGACGTCACGCCGCCGACACGCGGGCGGCGGAAATTTTGAAAAGCCGGTGTCCTCTGGACCCGGTGCCGATTGTAGCATTCCGCTACCTCCCTGGCTCCTGTACTTACCTGCCTTGGATCCTGCTCCAATACTTACCTTGCCTGGTTCCAGTGTCTCACCTTGCCTGCATCCAGTTGCGCATCCAATACTTACCTTGCCTGGTTCCAGTGTTCACCTTGCCTGCATCCAGTTGCCTGCATCCAATACTTACCTTGCCTGTATCCAGTACCTACCTTGCCTGTGTCCAGTGTCTCACCCTGCCTGCATCCAGTTGCCTGCATCCAATACCTACCTTGCCGGTTTCCAGTGTCTCACCTTGCCTGCATCCAGTTGCCTGCATCCAGCATACAGCCTTCAGTTCCCAGCAGCCTTTGTATCCTGCACTTCGGACTGTAGCCCTCATACCTCCTAAAGCGTACTGTGAGTACACGGCCGTTGGCCATTTATTACATAACCAGATTCAACAAAGCATCATTTCTAGTAGTAACTACAATCTGTGACAGAAAATGCTAATGTAGCATATTAAGGAACTTGGCACTACTTTGATCAATGCCAGTCAATTAAAATCCCCCATGGCTAGAACATTCCCCAAACTTGTGGCCTCTTCCATCTGTGCGTGCAGGTGATTTTCCTCCTCTTTACTAGCATTTGGTGAATTGTAACCAACAATTAATTTACCAACCTTATTTCTTTCTGTGCACATACACTTATGATTCAGCAACTGAAAAGCTTTTATTAATGACTAATCATTATAGGTTCATAATCAGCTATTAAATGTTGTCCTTAATGTTTTTACTTGCTTATTTAAAAACAAAAGGGGGGGGTTGCCAGTGCAACTTAAAAATTATTATAACAATAATTAGGGGTGGAAGTATCACACATCCTGTTTATTTAAATGGAGATCTAGCTGCGTTCCCCAGAAAATATGTGATATATTTTGTGCTACAATTAGATGTTCCTTGAAAATATGTTGCAATCTTAATATACTATCGGGGTTACTCAATAAAAGTTCTTATGGTTTAAAATGGTGCTAATTTTACCCCAACCAATCAGATTTTAGCTTTCAAATGTTACATAAGTTCTGATTGGTTAGGGCAAAATTAGCACCATTTTAAACCATAAGAATTTTTATTTAATCTCCCTCATTGTACTGTATAAAGGCATTGAGCAGTGGTAAGGAATGACACTTATTGCATCTCCCCCACGATTTCCTGGAGGAAAATCCAATAAACTGTATGTGTATGGTATTCAATTAGATAAACTGGACGTTTAGTCCTTAACCCTTTCACTGCCAGGAGATTTTCATTTTTTTTTGCGTTAAGAATTTTCAGGATTTTGCCCTTAATCGCTTTAGACTACTTTTACAGTAGGAAACCTTGCAGTAAATCAGGAATATTATACAGTGTTTTTTTCAGCACAAAGTGTACTTTAACATGGTAACAGAATTTTGTAACTTTTCTGGAAATTTTACTGGAATTATGGGTAAAATATGTAAAAAAAATGAAAAATTTGCAAATTTTCATGGATTTTTCCCATTTTTACTTATAGTTATCTTAAGGTTACGCACAAAAATCTTACTGTTTCTAAAAGCTCAGATACTCCCGAGTACAACGATACCAGATATATGTAGGTACCCGACTTTTCCTGTACAGGAGACCCCCCCAAACTAAAACTGCACCTTCTAGAATATTACACCAAATTAAAATGTATAACCACTACTGACAGTTAACATAGAATATCTTCCAAATTAACTAAAATATCCCCACAAGTGAGATATTTTTAGAAACTACACACTCGCAGGATTTTACGAGTGAGGTTAGTTTCGATCAAAATGCAGATACCCGGATACAGCTCTTCGTCCAATTGTAAGTTACTTTCTCACATTTTCCTTTTTTTCCTCAACTGTAAAATCAGAGACAAAATCAAATGCGAATTTCAGCTAAAAACTGTGGAGAAAAGTTCAAACGCATCTCAAATATGAAAGCCTAACCCCTCCCGAATAAAACGGTATGCCACATTTATGGGTGTACTCAGAGACATGGCTGCCAACTAACCCAGAGCGTTACCAGTGCCAAATGTCAGTAGCAGCAAAAAAAAATTAGCCAGTTTTGTATTTGAACAGTCTGCAGTTTTTCCACAAAACACCCCCCAACTCAAAAATACCCCCCACAAACTATATATTCCTGAAATCTGCACACCTTCAGCTATGTAGCACTGTAGTTCGTTCATTCATACCATCAATGGTGTGGGCGCAGTTCTTCGTAGAATTTCGTATTTCTACAAAATTTTCTGGAAAAATAGAGGAAAATACATTTCAAAGTTACAAAATCACACCAAAACCCCATGTAATGTAAAAAAAGGGGACCCCATTTCTGTCTCTACCTCCGTCTCTCCTCCGGGAGAGAAAAATGACATGGGCACTGCAGCCCTCCCTTCCTCCAGTTTCTCTCTCCCTCCCCCTAGCTCAAATCCCCTTTCTGTAGTGTACGGCTCCCAACCGCCAAAGTTATTTGAAGAAAAACTTCCCTGATCATTACTTACATTGCCTCTTTCCCCCAACGTTCGGTACAGCCAGAAGCCGCATCCGTGATTGGCTGACTCTCAGCCAATCATGGGCGCGGCTGCCAGTCCAGCCCCCTGCTTGCAGTTTCATGCAAGCATAGGGCGGGACACTTAACAATGAGAGGCAATGTAATCAATGATTGGGGGAGTTTTGATTTCAATAACTATGGGGGTTGGGGGAGGGAGCCCTACACTACAGCAAAAATTTTAAAAATTCATTATACTGTAGCATTCATTATGGGATATCCGTTGTATTCAATTAGATCAACATGGACTTGAAGTTTAGTTCTTGAAGACGTTTTGCTAGTCATTCTCATTTCAGAATGATTGTACAAGAATCTGTGACAATTATGTACCCTGTACAGCCAAGTGTTATGGGGTGATTGGATAGTGGTGTTATAGGAATGCCCAGAGTAGGTGTCAAAACAGCATTGTACATGGCAGACAGTTGGTGTCGAACCCCCCCCCCCCACCACCTCTATTTAGGCTTGGTTCTTTCGGGTCAGGACTCAGCCGTGTACCTGCATCTTAAGGAATAAAGGGCATACCTTTGAAGATTGTAATGTTAACATATTGGCAAAGTAACGTGACTGGTTCAAGAGAGGTGTTAAGGAGGCCATTTATGTGAAAATAAAGAAAACCAAGCCTAAATAGAGGTGGGGGGGTTCGACTCAACTGTCTGCCATATACAATGTGTGTTTGACACCTTACTCTGGGCATTCCTATAAACACTTTAGCCACTATCCAAATCACGCCTTAACACTTGGCTGTGATATGCTAATTGGGATTTTCCAGGGTAATAAGTGCCACAGATTCTTGTACAAGTCATTCTGAATTGAGAAAGCCAGTCGGATGACTAGCGAAACGCCTCAAGAACTAAACTTCAAATCCAGTTAATCTAATTGAATACAACAGATATAACATGACTGGATGAATGAGAACCTTCACAATCATTATGGAATAGCATTTGCTAGTGTGTAAGAGAGAAAAATATAATATTTTTGTTCTCTGTTACAGAGTGCTGGTAGTGATCTTTTATTTCACTGTACCATTTTTCCTGTTAGATATCAGGAACTGGTCAGAAAATATGGAAAATTGGAACGCTGTAGAGGTTGATCTTCGACCACAAAAACAAAGCTAATGTTGGACATCCATTTTGAAGAAAAAGTAGAAAAAAATGAGCATCCGTTTGGACCAACTGTTGCAGAATTCAAAAAACAGTTAAAGACATTGTTCAACTTTCCACAAATAACATGCGTTTGTTACTGGGACCAGGAGGCCCCTTTTGGGCCAGAGGAAATGAAATTCAGTTCACGGGCCCTACATTCATACAACATTCGTGACGGAGACAAATTTATGTGGAGCCTAAAATCAAATGACCAGTGACCATTTTAGCCTCTTTGTTATAGTTACATACATTCTGTATATACTATTGTGGACAACACAGGATCTATGATTTTATTATTGATTTTTATATAAATTGTCTCTTGCTGCTGAGTGTCATCTCCAAGATATTGCAGAGCTTGGAGTACAGATACAGTAGGTGCAACATCAATGAAGGATCTACAACAGGATAGAGATGTCCGAAAAGACTCCATAAGGAGATCTTACCAAAAGCACTTTGATTTTGTGACATACTTTTAATTTAACTGAAATACACTAATTTACATGTAAACGTGTTATAAAAAGGTGTTCTTTTTATGCTTTATTACATCAAATTTTATGCATTACATACAATTGTATAGAAATATATATTAATTTATGATTTTCCTTTTAGTTTGTCTAATCTACCGCAGTCTCATGGACAGTTCAAGATCACAAAGATGGCACAGACTAAAAAGCTCTTTGTTATTTAGTTAAAAAGATCATTTATTTGTTATCCCTCTGGTCTGCATTGCGTACTGCGTGTGTATAAGATATACACACATATAAATACTGCAAACAAGTTGGTTTATGCGGAAACATAGTTAGGGACGAGGCTTAACTAGTCACTGCAGTATTCCAATCAGCTAAGCATGTGAGCACTGTTGAGTTAATTGATCAGTCTGTACGTTTCATGTGTCTCATGGATTGAAATGATCATAACACCAATATTTGTTTTTAAGGTGAAACAAATCCTTGCACAGTAACCTTCTAATATTGACACGAGCACAATTCATCTTCTGTTTAAATGTGCGAGTAAAATTCTTTTATTTAAATGAATTATTCTGTAGATGTCGACATGTACATTTTATTTCTATTAAGTGAGCAGCTTGTCTGAACTCTAAGCAATAACTGGGGAGAAGTAAATAAGAATGGTGATTGATTTTACAGCATCTAGGTATAATGAATAAAATGATTGTTCTGAGTACTCGGGGAACAATTTGCAGAATACAGGTGTTCGTAAGCTCCTTGCTCATATTTTAACATAGAGCTCTATAAATGTTAAGAGCCACTTACAGGGTTATTCAATAAAAGTTCTTATTGTTTCAAAATGGTGCTAATTTTGACCCACCAATCAAATGTTAGCTTTCAAATGTTAAAATAGATCTGATTGTTGAGGCAAAATTAGCACCATTTTAAAAACGATAGGAACTTATAGTGAATCTCCCTGTTAATATATTAATGTGAAAAAAATCAATCATTATTTCCTTCCCCTTTATTTTTATTGTTCGGGGTTTATTCATCAAAGTGCCTGACTGAATAATTATTAAGTGAATATACCCAAACAATTACTATAAAAAAAGAAGATATTTATTTTTCTTTATTTGTTTGCTATTTATATTCATATATCAATTTTATAGCTGTATTTTTCTCTTAAGCTAGCCATGCACTGTAAGACATTAAAGCTGATTCGACGGTCAAACTGTTGAATGGTAAAAAGGATTTAATGTCTATAACAATTTCTGATTAACTTTATGCCTGTAAATCCCTGGAACTTAGGGAGATATAAACTAGTGGTAGGCCACCATTAATTTGCGGTGGTGTGAAACCCATCCATCACATCTAATGCAATGGCAGTTATATAGTGGCTTGGTACAATTTTGACCAGTCATAAACAGATTAAGAATCATTATCATCAACTTTGAATTGACTAGTGTCCTTAACATTATATGCATTTACTATACAATATATTATATTGTCTATTAAGTTTACTCTCTACATTCTTGCTGTCAATCTTGCTTTTCTGTGTACAATATAAGCATTTTTTTTCTTTCTGTTCTCCTTTCACTTTTGTTTGACAGTGTGTTGAAAGATTTGGTTTCCTTCTTGCTTTAACGAATATGAAACAGCAACAATACTAATTGTGTAGTGTTCTCTCTAGAGATATTTCTCCAACTCGCATTTCACTCCTTGGGTCAGAGAGAAACAAGAATTCTTAAGAGAGGCCATCGAGATGTAGAATTAGGCAACACCACAATAAAAAAAAACTCAGTTACTATGCAGATGAGAGCAAAATCATTATTTCTAGTAATATTCAGCTGTTACTGTAGAAAACGTTTGCAAGAAAGCAAGTTTTATACAAATATATGTTGACAACATTAGACAATATTGTCTTACAATGTCTCACACCTGTTTTACTATGTAAATAAAAATTAGGGTGATGTTGTAGTATAGATGCAAATGTTTGCCTGTACTATTAAAGGGAATATCCACTCAAAAAAAGGACTTATCTCCGTTCTACAATTAAAAGATCAGGAGCCAATAGAGAATGTTTCCTCTGACAGGTCCCGATGGACCTTTACAATGGCATTTTACAGGGCATTTAGTTGAAGAACGTGAGGTGAGACAGCACGTTTAACGCTTTCCTCCATTCTTCAATGAAACGGTCAGGAGACAGGGAGAGAACCAGCATAACTGCGATTGCACTCCAGCCTGCTTCCTCTGACAGGTCCCGAAGAACTGATACGATTTGTGTTCAAAGAGTAACTGTGTCTTCAATTCTTCTAAACATAGTAAAAATTATTATAAAAACTTTCTATCGTACCTTCAAAATAAAACAAATCACATCTCTAGATAAAATTTGTGAGAAGTTATTGCTGGAAAGGTTCAGCAATATTACTTCTGCATGAAAAATTCCTGTTTTCAGACATGTGACCAGACTCTGTCTGCATTAATAGGCTCCCCTTTCAACTGTCAATTTTTCCCCAGGTACTTCCTGATTTCCCAATGGGAGAAACAATGAGAATGCTTCATCCCTAGGGCGGATGGTCGGGCAGAGGTCAGGTGATGTCACTCAACTACTGGAAGCAGAAAGTTTGAAACATTCACCCCAATGTAATTTCTTACAGCTCCAGCCAGAGATGTGGATGTGTCGTCTGCTCATTTTAAAGGAAAAACTGCAGGCTTTCATTTAACCCTAACTGTTTTGAGACCACAGTTGCCCTTTAAGAATTGAAGACGGGAGGTAAGACATAGCTTGTTTTACCTCCAGTTCTTCAATTAAACTAAAAAGGCAAGTCAAATTTTTGACTGGACATTCCCTTAATATGCAGAAACCAGACTAGCTTTTACTTTGTTGCTACAGTTAGATAATGGTATTGGTTGCTGCAGATTAATAAATAATTTAATAATAAATATAATTAATAAATTGCATCAGTCCTTAAAAAAATTACAGTGGGTATATCTTCTTCACTACTACTACCTGTTTTATCACACCAGTGTTGCACAAAGTATTTTGGATTCTTAAAGGGACACTATACTGAAAAAAAAATGACTTGCCTCATCTTATCTATAATTGGGTACATGTATGTAGCACTTACTGATTTGTGTGTGTTGCTGCATGTCTTAATCCAGCACAAAATTTTGTTAGAAACAGTATCCCCCCCCCTCTTTTAACCACTCCACTTCCATCCGACCTGACTTTTTTCCCACAAACCAACTGTCAAACCTGCATACAGCATTCCAACTGTCAAAACTCTGTCACCATTTCCAGCTACAGTAAACTACTCGCAGAATAATACTGTAGTTCTTGAGAGCAAGGAACTTGATTGACAGCTGAAATATAAAACGTTTTAGGATTGGATCTAAAGAAATGGGGGACAGATCAAACCAAAAAAATGATACAGTGGTGGTTGGGATGAATACAAGTACTGCAGTTTAAAATAACCTATTTTTTAGTAAAATGCCTTTAGTAGAAAGTCAAATCGCAGGGTTAACACTGTTTTGCTCTGAGCAGCCACAGCAAGACTAAAAAAACGTTGTACATTTTTACATTTTATAATCTACCTTAAGCCTTGGGTAGTTCACACAACCTTTGAACACATGCTTTTTTATTTCACTGTTTCAAACCTCTTATTTTCTAGGGTTAGGAAGTTAAATTACACATTTACATCTTAAAATAGTGCCTAGCTCCGATTTACTTGGCTGGGATTCAGCTGTAGACACATTTACATACATGGTTATAACAATCATCCTCAATATATTTACTTGTGCATCTTCTTTTGAGGTTCGTTTTCATAAATTAATTTTGAAAAATACATTGAGCAGAAATTCCTTTTTTTCCCCCTTCTTGGGCCAAGCCCGGGGGTTTTGTTGGGAAAAATGCACAAGAAACCTGTATTAACAAGGCTTTCTTTTTCTTCTGGTGACCATTTTTATTGTTTTAATGTTATCAAACATTTTTCTGAATGGTTTGATAAAATGTGCTAATTAGAATAAACATTTTACTCAAAGACTTGTGCAATAAATTTAAAGCAGTCCCCTGCCTAGACCTAACACATATGTGCAATAATACAACAAGCTCAGAATAACCAAATAAACAGCCAAATAGAAAATATGTGCTTATATATATCTAATAATGGAAAAAATATGATATAGCCATATAATATAAAAATCATAAAATAAGTTTTATACATAAGCTTAATGGGGACACACACAAAGATCTATAAATGATAACAGAATCTTTAAGATTCTGTAATTTTTAAAGATCAGCTTACAGTCCTGAGCGTTCATCCTATATAAAGTATATATATCTGCATATTTATTATATACATATACTGTATATATATATACTGTTATGTCCAATATTTATCAGAATATTTTTTTGTTTGAGTACAATATCTGTGAATTTCTACTTGACCAACTGCGTATTACACTGTAGGTCAAGGAATCTTGCGCGCTTGATCGGCTAAAATTAATGAACTGAAGCCTTATGAAGCCATGTGATTTTGTGTCTTGAAGTCCGATTCACATTGGCAATTTAAAAAAAATCTGTAATATATGTATTTCTACTAACATAAATTTCTTTTAAAGGGATGTCCACCCTTTAATGCATCTTTTAGTATGTGATAGGCAATGCTTCCCCAGCCCAAACGCTATAATATTATGCACAGAAAGTCCCCCGATCATTACTTACTTACCTCTTTTCTTCACCGCACACCCCGGCCTCTGCTTGCATGGAATGCAAGCAGGGGGCGGGACCTGCCGCCGCATCTGTGATTGGCTGAAAGGCAGGCAATCACGGACGCGGCTGCTGGCAGTTCAGAATGGCGAAGGAGAGAGGTAAGGTAAATAATGATCAGGGGACTTTCTGGCATTGCCAGAAGCATTGCCTAGGGACATAGTGATCCCCGAAACATTGGTTATGTGATTTCTAATAAACAGAACATTCTGTGAGAAGTAGTGTGCGCTTCTAACTTTATGCTTGTACAATCCAACTCAATGGTCAGTCCTGTGGACTTAGTATCCCTTGTCAAGGAGCTTTAAGATGCATAGTTACCACATAGAAGTTGAGATAAAGACAAAAAATCCAACTATTTCAAAAATGTTAGCCCACTCATGAATCTACCTTACAGGTGAAGGGCTAGAGTACAAATATGTGATTTCTACTTATAAGGTCATCCTTAGTTCAGAATATGATCCCCCAACAAAGTTTCCAGATCTTCCCCACACTGATGTTAAACTGACAGTTCTATTAAACTACAAATCTATACAGTAGTTACCAGGCTCGTGTAAACGACTTCCTTTTTGAATATTTGTATTACAACATCTCCAAACAAAATAGAATCGATAATATAAGAAAGTTACAGGAGTAAGATAAAACTTAAATGATCCACTGCTAGGATGCATTTCATCAGGTCCAAGAGTTTATTGATATTAACTTTGTCAATTGTTTCTGTACCATACCCTTTGTCAGGCTTATTTAAATAGGAGCATTATTTTAGCTATTTTTTTTCTACCAGACTTAATTTTTTATTTTTTCAACCTCCAACTTTATTTTTCACCCTACACACGGAAAAGGGCTTTTAATGGTAGGTCACCAAACAGCCAGAGGGGATTGGGATTGTGGGGGAGGACTCTCCTGTGCATGTCCAGTCCTCCAGGAAGCCAAGGAAGAAGCAGAGACTGGATGACTCACCAGACTCCTCCTACTCTTCACTTTTGCAACTTTGGACAAAACTGCAGGAGAGCAGAGGAGAGTAAGGTAATGATTTCTTAACACTACACAGTGGGGCCAGTAGTGGGTTAAATTTTAGTTTTGGGGGTAGACATGCCCTTTAATCGAAGAAAACAGGAAGCAAAGGAGTTGTCTTACCTCCCATTTTTTAATTAATCTAAAGGAACCAGGAGAAAAGACAGAGAACGTACCCTCAACTGTGATCAACTGATAGCTCCTCTGACATGTCCCATCTGTTTCTGGCTTTACTTAACTATATCATGCATGAAGAACGGGAAGTAAGACATACCTGCTGTATAAAAGTATAATGTTTTAATACCGCTTTAAAAGGCTTTCCCAGTTTACTTTTTAATATTAAATGACAATATTTGTGATATATATGACAATATATCATGATTACTATTCTAAGCTTAATCTTCATAATGAGCTCAGGGTTATTAGATATAACCTGTCACGAACTTACACTGCCGCTCCGGTCCCGCGCCGCACTGCACTTCCGGGTGGGCGGCGTCGACGTCATGACGTCACGCCGCCGACACGCCGGCGGCGCGAAATTTGAAAAGCCGGTGTCCTCCTGGACCCGGTGCCCGATTGTAGCATTCCGCTACCTCCCTGGCTCCTGTAACGTACCTGCTTGGATCCTGCCCAATATTTACCTTGCCTGGTTCCAGTGTCTCACCTTGCCTGCATCCAGTTGCTGCATCCAATACTTACTTGCCTGGTTCCAGTGTCTCACCTTGCCTGCATCCAGTTGCCTGCATTCCAATACTTACCTTGCCTGTATCCAGTAACTACCTTGCCTGTGTCCAGTGTCTCACCCTGCCTGCATCCAGTTGCCTGCATCCAATACCACCTTGCCGGTTTCCAGTGTCTCACCTTGCCTGATCCAGTTGCCTGCATCCAGCATACAGCCTTCAGTTCCCCAGCAGCCTTTGTATCCTGCACCTTCCGGACTGTCAGCCTCCTCCTAAAGCGTACTGTGAGTACACGGCCGTTGGCCATTTATTACAGTACAATCGGGCCATGGAAACCTGAGGGGGCTATGGCTGAATTGAGTAAAACTCTCCAGGCTTTGTCCAAACGCATGGACCTGTTTGAACACCATCAGGGCCAGTTGGCCCAGTTATGGATACCCTGCTGTCCGGCTACCCCCAGCTGCTGCCGCTGCTCCGGGTTCTACGCTACCCCCTGCAACGTCCGGATCCGGTGATCCATTCTTCGGAGAGAGCCCCGCATACCTCCACCCTCACGGTTTGATGGTGATGCCCAAGCTGCCGTGATTCGTTAATCAGTGCCGAATCCAATTCGAACTTCAACCATCGCATTTTGCATCGGATCGGCGCTAAGGTTGGGTACATCATCGCCTTGTTGGAGGGCAATGCGCTGGCCTGGGCTTCTCCCCTATGGGAAAAAGACGATCCCCTCGTCTATAATGTTACTGACTTCCTTAGTATGTTCCGAAGGTCTTCGATGCTCCAGGAAGAACCTCTGCTGCTCCTCCCGTTTGATGCAGCTCCGCCAAGGGTCTCGTTCTGTGGGTCAATATGCTATTGAATTTCGTATACCTTGTGCGGAGACTTCTTGGAATAATGAGGCACTTACGGCAGCCTTTTGGCAGGGACTCTCTGACCGCTCCAGGACGAATTAGTATCCAGGGAATTACCTGTCCCATTGGAAGACTGGTTACATTATGCATCCAGATCGATACCCGCTTCCGTGAACGGCAGGCCGAAAGGTCTGCAGCCCGTTCCAGCCTTCTAAGACCTTTCCTAGGCCTACTCCGACCTTTCCGCAAGCCATATCTTCAGGTGAAGAGCCAATGCAAATTGGCGGCACTCATCTATCCCCCGAGGAAAAGTCACGCAGACGAACTAATGGACTTTGTCTCTATTGTGCTGGGCAAGGACACTTTGTAAAAAATGTCCCCAGAAGGCGGAAACTTCAGGACCTAGAAGTTAAGGAGGAGCTACTTCTAGGTAACGTTAAGTCTCCTGCCAAAATTGAACCATTAAAACTCTTTCTACCCGCTGCTATCACTTGTAATGTAAAACTTTTTCCTCCCAGGCCTTTGTCGATTCTGGTGCCGCTGGAAATTTCATTGACTTACCTATGCAGCACAATGGGGCTTCCTCTCCTTCACTTGCAGCAACCTCTTCGAGTCCTGGCTATTGACCATAATCCGTTGGCTTCAGAATTCATCTCCAAATCTACCTACGAAGTCTATTCCGCATTGGCATATTTCACCAGGAACGTTTATCTTTCTTGTCATCCAAAGCCTTCTGCTCCCCTAATCTTGGACTTCATGGCTCAGATTACACAACCCCGTTATTGATTGGTCTCACAATGAACTCAAGTCTTGGAGCCCTTTCTGTTTCAAAAATTGCCTTTCTACTCATTGCACTACCATTACCTGTGAAAATAAATCTGAGCAAAACCTCCCGGAGTGTTATCATGATTTTTCTGATGTGTTTTGTAAAAAGCGAGCTGAGAAGCTACCACGCACCGTTCTACGATTGCCCATCGATCTCTTTCTGGTACCATGCCTCTCGGGGACGCACATACCCACTGTCTCCTCAGAAACCTCTAGCCTATGAAAGAGTACATTACTGAACAATGTTTTAGGGGATTATACGACCTTACTTCCCCTGCTGGAGCTGGGTTCTTTTTGTTGTTGAAAAAAAGACGGCGGGTTACGACCCTGCATCGACTATCGGGATTAATAAAAATCACATAAAGAATCGGTACCCACTCCCTCTCATCTCTGAACTGTGTTGACCAGATAAAAGGAGCTAAAATTTTTACCAAACTGGATTTACGGGGGGCATACAATCTGATCCGTATACGCAAAGGTGATGAGTGGAAGACCGCCTTTAAAACCAGGGACGGTCACTACGAGTATCTCGTAATGCCCTTGGCCTTTGTAATGCTCCAGCGGTGTGTTCCACAGAATTTGTAAATGACATCTTCCGGATATGTGGGAATCTCGGTAGTAGTAGTATATCTAGATGACATTTAATCTTTTCTCATGATCTGCCCTCACACACGCCTCCATGTTAAACAGGTGTTACTACGTCTGAGAGAGAATAGCCTGTATGCCAAATTGGAAAAATGTCTGTTGAGGTTCACAAGTACCCTTCCTAGGCTACATCGTATCTGCGCAAGGGTTCCAGAGGATCCTGTTAAAGTTTCAGCCGTCCAAGATTGGTCTCTTCCTATGGGAACCAAAGCTATTCAAAGGTTCATTGGGTTTGCCAATTACTACAGACAATTCATTCAAGGGTTCTCGTCAATAATTTCTCCAATATTAGCCCCATCAGTAAAGGTGGTAAACCTCATTCATGGACCCCTGCAGCCTCGAGGCCTTCAGACGACATCAAGGAAGCCTTTGCTGTTGCACCAGTTCTAGTACATCCCGATCCTAGTCTCCCCTTCTACACGAAGTTGATGCATCAGACTTGGGCGCTGGAGCCGTCCTTTCCCAGAGGCAGGGCACTAAAAGGAAACTCCATCCGTGTGCATATTTTTCCAAGAAGTTTCTACCCAACGAACGGAATTATGACGTTGGGAATAGGGAACTTCTGCTATCAAACTGGCCTCGAGGAGTGGTGTCATCTATTAGAAGGCACCTCTGTACCTATCACCATCCTTACCGACCATAAGAACCTTGAATACATCCAGAATCTCAAAAGGTTAAATCCCCGTCAAGCACCGGTGGTCTTTATTCTTTTCCGATTTACTTTGTTATCACTTACCAACCGGTTCCAAAAACAAAAAAAGCTGATGCCCTTTCCAGATCATTTGTTGCCTCCGACTGTAATAATCAAGATAGGGCTCTGTTATCCCAACCACTAAAATCTTGGCCTCTATATCCCTCAACTTTGTTCCAAGATTCAAGCCTCACAAGATTCTGCTCCGTCCGACACACCTTCTGGCAAAAGCTTGTTCCTGTTTCTCTTCGAAAACATCTTCTGCATACTCACTGTTCCAAGCAAAGCTGGGCATCCGGTGTTAACAAAAAGTTAATATAATTGCCCGTTCCCTTTGGTGGCCCAAAATGAGAAAAGATATTAAAGACTTTATTCAAGTGTGTACTAGCTGTGCTCAATCCAAATATTAGAAACCTCCCTGTGGTCTTCTTCAACCCCTCCCCATTCCGTCCAGACCTTGGACCCATCTATCCATGGATTATTGTGGAACTTCCGCCTTCCAAGAGAAACACGGTTATTGGGTAACTGTTAGACCGCTTCAGCAAAATGGCCCATTTTGTACCCCTCCCTAAACTACCATCTTCAACGGAGTTAGCTCAACTATTTATTTCACATATCTTCCGCTTCATGGACTCCCTTCTGAAAATAGTATCTGACAGAGGTACTCAATTGTTTCCAAATTCTGGAGAGCACTTTGTAAGTCCATGAACATCAAGTTACAATTTTCTTCGGCTTACCCCCACAGTCCAACGGGGCTACTGAACGCACTAACCAGTTTTGGAAACAATATCTTCGTTGTTACATTTCCTATACCCAAGATGATTGGGCTGACCTCTGCCTTGGGCTGAGTTTGCCCATAACAATTCACCTCATGCTTCTACTGGGAAATCTCCTTTTGTGTGTCTTTGGGACTAATCCTAGATGTTTTCCGCAAGATTTTCTTGTCACACAAGTACCTGCTGCCCAACGACTCTGCGGCCCAGATGACCGCTATCTGGCATGCTACTGAAATCAGCCTTCAGAAATCTGCTTGGTGCAAAAAAATGCAGCAGATAGGAGACATAAGAGAACCCCCAGCGTATTCGTGGAGACAAAGTATGGCTCTCTTCTGCTCATATTAACCTACGGGTTCCTTCCTCCAAAATGGGTCCCAAATTTATTGGTCCTTTTCTATCCTGGAAATAGTCGGCCCAGTGGCTGTTCGCCTCCTTCAATTCCTTCCAGTATGCGGATTTTAACGTGTTCATATTTCTCTCATCAAACCAGTATGTTTTTAATCAGTATTCCACATCCTTACTACCTCCCGTTCGATTTCCGTTGATGGTCAGCAGGAGTTTGAGGTCGAGAAGATCTTGGACTCTAGATTCTGGAGGAGGTCTCTGCAGTATTTGGTCCACTGGAAAGGTTTGGTCCGGGAAGAAAGAGCTGGATTAAACATTCTGATTGCACGCTCCTCGTCTAGTTAAAGCTTTCCACAGGAACTTTCCAGGGAAACCTGGCCGTTGGGTCCTGTGGCCCCCCGTAAGGGGGGGGTACTGTCACGAACTTACCTGCCGCTCCGGTCCCGCGCCGCACTGCACTTCCGGGTGGGCGGCGTGACGTCATGACGTCACGCCGCCGACACGCCGGGCGGCGCGAAATTTGAAAAGCGGTGTCCTCTGGACCGGTGCCCGATTGTAGCATTCCGCTACCTCCCTGGCTCCGTATTACCTGCCTTGGATCCTGCTCCAATACTTACCTTGCCTGGTTCCAGTGTCTCACCTTGCCTGCATCCAGTTGCCTGCATCCAATACTTACCTTGCCTGGTTCCAGTGTCTCACCTTGCCTGCATCCAGTTGCCTGCATCCAATACTTACCTTGCCTGTATCCAGTACTACCTTGCCTGTGTCCAGTGTCTCACCCTGCCTGCTCCAGTTGCCTGCATCCAATACTACTTGCCGGTTTCCAGTGTCTCACCTTGCCTGCATCCAGTTGCCTGCATCCAGCATACAGCCTTCAGTTCCAGCAGCCTTTGTATCCTGCACCTTCGGACTGTCAGCCTCCTCTAAAGCGTACTGTGAGTACACGGCCGTTGGCCATTTATTACATAAACAGATTCAACAAAGCATCATTTCTAGTAGTAACTACAATCTGTGACAGAAAATGCTAATGTAGCATATTAAGGAACTTGGCACTACTTTGATCAATGCCAGTCAATTAAAATCCCCATGGCTAGAACATTCCCCAAACTTGTGGCCTCTTCCATCTGTGCGTGCAGGTGATTTTCCTCCTCTTTACTAGCATTTGGTGAATTGTAACCAACAATTAATTTACCAACCTTATTTCTTTCTGTGCACATACACTTATGATTCAGCAACTGAAAAGCTTTTATTAATGACTAATCATTATAGGTCATAATCAGCTATTAAATGTTGTCCTTAATGTTTTTTACTTGCTTATTTAAAAACAAAAGGGGGGGTTGCCAGTGCAACTTAAAAATTATTATAACAATAATTAGGGGTGGAAGTATCACACATCCTGTTTATTTAAATGGAGATCTAGCTGCGTTCCCCAGAAAATAGTATATATTTTGTGCTACAATTAGATGTTCCTGAAAATATGTTGCAATCTTAATATACTATCGGGGTTACTCAATAAAAGTTCTTATGGTTTAAAATGGTGCTAATTTTACCCCAACCAATCAGATTTTAGCTTTCAAATGTTACATAAGTTCTGATGGTTAGGGCAAAATTAGCACCATTTTAAACCATAAGAATTTTTATTTAATCTCCCTCATTGTACTGTATAAAGGCATTGAGCAGTGGTAAGGAATGAAACTTATTGCATCTCCCCCACGATTTCCTGGAGGAAAATCCAATAAACTGTATGTGTATGGTATTCAATTAGATAAACATGGACGTTTAGTCCTTAACCCTTTCACTGCCAGGAGATTTTCATTTTTTTTTGCGTTAAGAATTTTAGGATTTTGCCCTTAATCGCTTTAGACTACTTTTACAGTAGGAAACCTTGCAGTAAATCAGGAATAATATTATACAGTGTTTTTTTCAGCACAAAGTGTACTTTAACATGGTAACAGAATTTTGTAACTTTTCTGGAAATTTTACTGGAATATGGGTAAAATATGTAAAAAAAATGAAAAATTTGCAAATTTTCATGGATTTTTCCCATTTTACTATAGTTATCTTAAGGTTACGCACAAAAATCTTACTGTTTCTAAAAGCTCAGTTACTCCCGAGTACAACGATACACAGATATATGTAGGTACCCGACTTTTCCTGTACAGGAGACCCCCCCAAACTAAAACTGCACCTTCTAGAATATTACACCAAATTAAAATGTATAAACCACTACTGACAGTAACATAGAATATCTTCCAAATTAACTAAAATATCCCCACAAGTGAGATATTTTTAGAAACTACACACTCGCAGGATTTTACGAGTGAGGTTAGTTTCGATCAAAATGCAGATACCCGGATACAGCTCTTCGTCCAATTGTAAGTTACTTTCTCACATTTTCCTTTTTTTCCTCAACTGTAAAATCAGAGACAAAATCAAATGCGAATTTCAGCTAAAAAAATGTGGAGAAAAGTTCAAACGCATCTCAAATATGAAGCCTAAACCTCCGAATAAAACGGTATGCCACATTTATGGGTGTACTCAGAGACATGGCTGCCAACTAACCCAGAGCGTTACCAGTGCCAAATGTCAGTAGCAGCAAAAAAAAATTAGCCAGTTTTGTATTGAACAGTCTGCAGTTTTTCCACAAAAAACCCCCCAACTCAAAAATACCCCCCACAAACTATAATTCCTGAAATCTGCACACCTTCAGCTATGTAGCACTGTAGTTTGTTCATTCATACCATCAATGGTGTGGGCGCAGTCTTCGTAGAAGTTCACATTTGTCTGAAAAAATGAACAAAAAACAACTTCAAAAGGTAAAAATCATGCCAAAACCTCATGGAATCTAAAAAAAAGTTACTAAATATCAATCTCCCAAATGTCCTGAATCAAACAGTATGCCATATGTGTGGTTACACATGCGGACATGGAAGCGAAAAGCCACAAAGTGAGACAATGCACGATGCTTCAGAAACAGCGAAAATATTTAGCAACTTCGAATTTGGACAGTCTGCAGTTTTTTCCACAAAACACCCTGATAAATCAGAAATAACCCCCACAAACTATATATTCCTGAAATCTACACACCTTCAGCTATGTAGCACTGTAGTTCGTTCATTCATACCATCAATGGTGTGGGCGCAGTTCTTCGTAGAATTTCGCATTTCTACACAATTTTCTGGAAAAATAGAGAAAAATACATTTCAAAGTTACAAAATCACACCAAAACCCCATGTAATGTAAAAAAAACTTACCAAATATAATCTCCTAAATGTCCTGAATCAAACGGTATGCCATATGTGTGGTTACACACACGGACGTGGAAGCGACTAGTCAAAATGTAAAACAATGCGCAGTGAGCCAATAACAGCATTTTCCCAGATTTTTCAAACTGAACAACCCTCTAACTTGGAAATACCCCCACAAAACTATATATTCTCAGAATCTACCTACCTTACCATCAATGGTGTGGGCGCAGTTCTTCGTAGAAATTCTCATTTGTCTGAAAAAATGAACAAAAAACAACTTCAAAAGGTGAAATCATGCCAAAACCCATGGAATGTAAAAAAAAGCTACTAAATATCAATCTCCCAAATGTCCTGAATCAAACGGTATGCCATATGTGTGGTTACACACGTGGACGTGGAAGCCAAAAGACAACAAAGTGAAACAATGCACAATGGCTCAGAAACAGCAAAAATATTCAGTCAAATCTGAATTTGAACAGTCTGCAATTTTTCCCCACGAAACAACCCCCACAAACAATATATTCTCGAATCCACACACCTTATCTACGAAATTCTGTAGTTTGTTCATTCGTACCATCAATGGTGTGGGCGCAGTTCTGTAGAAGTTCGCAGTTTTAGCAGATTTTCTAAAAAATTTGAAATAAAAACACTCTCAAAGGTAGAAATCATGCCAAAATCCAAGTAATGTAAAAAAAAGTTACCAAATATCAATTTCCTAAATGTCCTGAAACAACGGTATGCCTATGTATGGTTACACATGCAACGTGGAATCAACTAGACACAAAGTGAGCCAATGAACAATGGCGCCAATTACAGCAACTTTTCAGATTTGTCAGACTAAACACCCCTCTATATTAGAAATACCCCCAAACATATATATTCTTGGAATTTACACACCTTCATCTACGTTACGGTGCCATGCTTTCATACATACATGAAGAATTCCAGACCCAGTAATCCAAAGAACTCTGTGTTTTAGGAGGTTTTGTGAAAAATAAATAAGTAAGATGATTCAAGGGTTAAAATCCTACCTAAACCCACTTGACAAGCAAAAAAACCCACTCAATGTCAATCTCCCACAGTTCTGAATCAAACGGTATGCTATATGCGTGATGCACACAGGGACGTGGCCACCAACTAGCTCAAATTGGACGCATGCACAAGTGTAATTACAAGAAAAAAATCAAAGTGCTCTGTAATTCAAACAGCCCAAAAAATTGGAAATGCCCCCCCCACAAATAAACCCCCCCACTAAATATCAATCTCCCACATGTTCTGAATCAAACAGTGCCTATGTGTGAATGTACGCAGAGACGTGGCCCCCAACTAGCTCAAATTGGACGTATGCACAATGGCCATATTCATGATCCATCACGTAGCAGAAGGTGTGTAGCTTCCAAAATATATAGTTTTTGGGGGTATTTTCAAAATTGATTAGGCTGTTCAAATTACAGAACACTTTGTTTTTTTTCTTGTAATTACACTTGTGCATGCATCCCATTTGAGCTAGTTGGTGGCCACGTCTCTGTGTGCACCACACATATGGCATACCGTTTGATGCAGGATATGTGGGGAGATTGACATTTAGGGTTTTTTTGCTTGTCAAAAGGGTTTAGGTAGGATTTCAACCCTTGAATCATCTTATTTTATTTTTTTTACAAAACCTCCTAAAACACGGAGTTCTTTGGATCACTGGGTCTGGAATTCTTCATGTATGCATGAAAGCATGGCACCGCACCGTAGCTGAAGGTGTGTAGATTCCAAAAATATATAGTTTGTGGGGGAATTTCCATGTTTTGGGACTGTTTCCTTAGAAAAAGGGTAGGCTGTTCAAATTACAGAGCACTTTGATTTTTTCTTGTAATTGCATTTGTGCATACGTCCAATTTGAGCTAGTTGGGGGCCACGTCCTGCGTACATTCACACATAGGCATACTGTTTGATTCAGAACATGTGGGAGATTGATATTTAGTGGGGGGGTTTATTTGTGGGGGGCATTTCCAAGTTTTGGGGCTGTTTGAAATTACAGAGCACTTTGATTTTTTTCTTGTAATTACACTTGTGCATGCGTCCAATTTGAGCTAGTTGGTGGCCACGTCCCTGGTTGCATCCACGCATATAGCATACCGTTTGATTCAGAACATGTGGGAGATTGACATTGAGTGGGTTTTTTTGCTTGTCAAGTGGGTTTAGGTAGGATTTTAACCCTTGAATCATCTTACTTTATTTTTCACAAAACCTCCTAAAACACAGAGTTCTTTGGATTACTGGGTCTGAATCTTCATGTATGTATGAAAGCATGGCACCGTACGTAGATGAAGGTTGTAAATTCCAAGAATATATAGTTTGGGGGGTATTTCTAATAGAGGGGTGTTTAGTCTGACAAATCTGAAAAGTTGCTGTAATTGGGCCATTGTTCATTGGCTCACTTTGTGTCTAGTTGATTCCACTTTGCATGTGTTAACCATACATAGGCCATACCGTTGTTTCAGGACATTTAGGAAATTGATATTTGGTAACTTTTTTTTACATTACTTGGGATTTTGGCATGATTTCTACCTTTGAGAGTGTTTTTATTCAATTTTTTTAGAAAATCTGCTAAAACTTGCGAACTCTCTACGAAGAACGCGCCCACACCATTGTGGTACGAATGAACAAACTACAAATTTCGTAGATAAAGGTGTGTGGATTCGAGAAATATATGGTTTGTGGGGGTTGTTTCGTGGGGAAAAATTGCAGCACTGTTCAAATTCAGATTTGACTGAATATTTTTGCTGTTTCTGAGCCATTGTGCATTGTTTCACTTTGTGTCTTTTGGCTTCCACGTCCACGTGTGTAACCACACATATGGCATACCGTTTGATTCAGGACATTTGGGAGATTGATATTTAGTAGCTTTTTTTTACATTCCATGGGGTTTTGGCATGATTTCTACCTTTTGAATTGTTTTTTTGTTCATTTTTTTCAGACAAATGAGAATTTCTACGAAGAACTGCGCCCACAACCATTGATGGTATGAAGGTATGTAGATTCTGAGAATATATAGTTTTGTGGGGTATTTCCAAGTTAGAGGGTGTTTTCAGTTTGAAAAATCTGGGAAAATGCTGTTATTGGCTCACTCGCATTGTTTTACATTTTGACTAGTCGCTTCCACGTCGTGTGTGTAACCACACATATGGCATACCGTTTGATTCAGGACATTTAGGAGATTTATATTTGGTAAGGTTTTTTTTACATTACATGGGGTTTTGGTGTGATTTTGTAACTTTGAAATGTATTTTTTCTCTATTTTTCCAGAAAATTGTGTAGAAATGCGAAATTCTACGAAGAACTGCGCCCCACACCATTGATGGTATGAATGAACGAACTACAGTGCTACATAGCTGAAGGTGTGTAGATTTCAGGAATATATAGTTTGTGGGGGTTATTTCTGAGTTATCAGGGTGTTTTGTGGAAAAAACTGCAGACTGTCCAAATTCGAAGTTGGCTAAATATTTTCGCTGTTTCTGAAGCATCGTGCATTGTCTCACTTTGTGGCTTTTCGCTTCCATGTCCGCATGTGTAACCACACATATGGCATACTGTTTGATTCAGGACATTTGGGAGATTGATATTTAGTAACTTTTTTTTAGATTCCATGAGGTTTTGGCATGATTTCTACTTTTGAAGTTGTTTTTTGTTCATTTTTTCAGACAAATGTGAACTTCTACGAAGAACTGCGCCCACACCATTGATGGTAGAATGAACAACTACAGTGCTACATAGCTGAAGGTGTGCAGATTTCAGGAATATATAGTTTGTGGGGGTATTTTTGAGTTGGGGGGTGTTTTTGTGGAAAAACTGCAGACTGTTCAAATACAAAACTGGCTAATTTTTTTTTTGCTGCTACTGACATTTGGCACTGGGTAAACTTTCGTATATACGTGAAGAATTCCAGATGCTGCTATTCATAGAACTCTGTGCTTTTAGGAGATTTTGTGAAAAAATAAAATAAGAGGACTCAATGGTTGAAATCCTACCTAAACCCACTTGGCAAGTAAAAAAACCCACTAACTGGCAATCTCCCACATGTCCTGAATCAAACGGTATGCCATAAGGGTGGGTGCAAACGGAGACGGGGCCACCAACTAGCTAATGGGATCCATGCGCAATTGCAATTACAAGAAAAAATTAAAAAATGCCACAACCCACCCCCAACCCTATCCCCACTCCCCCTTTTAGTGGTATTTTAGTGAAAACCAGTTAGTACGGCGAGTCACACAAGTTTTTGCACACTTTACTGATCCTAAAATTTCAATACGGTCTTTTTTTGGTACCTCTGCAAAATTTCCTACTAAAATAGGCTTAGTTTCCCTTGAAATCCAACAAATAAATGATCCGCGTTTACTTTACCGATATCACCGGGGACATTGGGAAGCTTGGAGAAGACAAAGTTTTTTGCTAATTTATAGTTTTAGAGTAAAAAAAAAAAGGTGTGTGTATCACTTTAAGATTTTATTTGTGTGCATTTCCCCTTTTTTTGGGGGGATCATTCCCAAAGATGATCATCAAATCATCTTAGGGAATGATACCGAACTTGGAATACGGGCATAAATGCCCGTTTTCCAATTCGAAATCCGATCGGAAAAATCACTTCCCGGAAATCATTTTCCAGGAAGTGATTTTTCATTCATTGGCAAAGATCAATAATTTGGTGATCAGAAGTGATCACCAAATTTTGATCTCTGTCCCCATTTTTTTTCTAAGTCTTCGCTAAGTAGCAAAGACTTAGAAAAAATCCTATTTGTGAATGGAACTTTGAGTTCCATTCACAAAATGTATAGTACAGCTGTCAGCTTGACAGCTTGTGCTATACAGGTACTGCAGCATGATCTAAATGTAGATCAGGCTGCAGTACCTCAACTAGACCACCAGGGGCAGCACCATATGGGAAGACCCCGGTGAAGGAGGAAGTTCTGTGATGTCACCGGGGTCTCCCATTCAGCTTCCTCCTCCAACTCCACGTGGGACCGGCAGCTCATATGCAGGGCAGGATTCAAGGTAGGATATCTCCCGATCCCCCCCTCGGATTTGGACGAAACCGAGGGGGGATCGAGGGGACTAGGGGGGCAGTTGAATGCTGCCCCCCGATCGGCCCTAGCAGGGGGGAAAACATTTTTTGGAGGGGGGAAGCCACAGATCGTATATTCACGATCTGTGGCAGTTTGTGCATTCACTGCACAGATCGTGAATATACGATCTGTGGCAGGGAAAGGGTTAAAGATTGAACTTGCTTTCTTAATTCAGAATGACTTGTACAAAAAATTGTTGGTGATTAAATACCCTGGAATGTGTCCCAATCAGCATATGTCAGCAAGGTATTAGGAACCTTCTGAGTTCAATATGTTAATTGCATTGTAGCTCAAAAGGTGTTATCAAAATTGCCCAGGGTAAAGCATCAAAACAATATTGTCAATATTGTGGTTTCTTTATTTTTACATAAAATGCCTCTTTTAAACCAATCCTGTTCCTTGACCAATAAATTGACATTACAATCTTTTCCTTTTTCCTTACAGGGTAACTGTGGTCCATAAATGATTTTAGGTAAATTGACAGGAATTGCTTTTTTTCTATGTATTTTTGCAATTTACTTTCATTTGACAAAGGACCATTCTGGATATCCACACGTTTTAAGTGCTCCTCTAAGGTGTTCAATTTTCTTTAGCCTTTGCCTCTGTGCTAGTGAGGATGTTCTCTGCACAGTGTTGTAGTGTTCTAATGACCCAGCTTGTCATATAAAGGGTGGTGGGAGTCAAACAAATACTTGTCTGTGTGAGTTGGTTTTCTTTAGACCTCTACTTCTAGTTTACAAGCTCCCCGACTTTTACCAAGCAGTCCTGAAAAGCCAGTGTGTTGTTTTGCACCTCTTCCATTGTAAATCTGATTGTACTTTCTGGTAGATTGTAACCTAGGTGTCATCCACATATCTGAACCAGCGGCTGGGTGCAATGCCCTTGAAGGTATTAAGAGCCTGTATTTCTACTTCCTCCATGTAAAGTTTTGCTATGATTGGTGAAACTGGAGATCCCATACCACATCCATGTTTTTGCTTGTAGAACTTTCCCTAATATTTATATAGTCCACATCTGTTCTGGGTTAAGTTCTTTTCTGCTGGCAAGGTTGTAGTCTATGCACAGCCGTTTTCTCACCATTTCAACGGCCTCCATGGTGGGTATATAGGTGAAAAGAGATGTCACATCATAGGACACCATTGTTTCTTCATTTACTGTATCTTGAATCTTGTTAGTAAAATCCTGGGATTTCTGTGTGTGACACTTAGAACTTCCAACCAAGGCCCTTGGGTTGTTGGCTTGGTATTTTGCAACCTAGTATGTTAGAGTGGACATTGCTGACTATTGGTCTTAGTGGGGACCCTTTCTTGTGGATCTTCGGTAGTCCATATATACATGAATCTTCACAACTAAAAACTGTATGGTTTTGGAATATACACAACTGCAGCTATATAGTGGTAGAATTCTTACATTCATGAATTACAGGTGCAGTTCTTCTTGAAAGTTTGTACTTTTAAAACATTTTCTTTGAGAAAGTATTTAAAGTACACAAAGTAAACATTGCCTAAACCCATAGGACATGTACAAAAAAAAGAAAACTACTAAATATCAGTGTCCCACATACATTGGTGCACAAAAGGACTTGGCCATAAAATATCCCTAAAATAGGGGGAAACATAAGGGCCATTACAGCTAGGAATTTCAGAAACCTCTGGCATGGATTAGTACCATGTTCATTAGAAACTGTGTCATTGACAGGTGCATGATTGTTCTCAAGCTCACAGATCCACGATTTTACTGTGCAAAAATGCTTGCCTCATCAGTGGGCTGATAATCTGCATTTACTTCCCCAGGGACATGCACGTGGTAGGAATTCACAAGGTCATCAAGTATAATCAGAGGGTTATTGGGAAATTATTGGGAAACTATTTTTAAAAAATTATTTAATTATCTGTATATATTTTTTGCTTACTTAGGACTTAGGCTAGTTCCGGATATGTTTTTTTAAACTTTCCTTTTGCTGCCCATTTCAAGTAGAACATTTAACTACAAGATTCAGGCGTGAAATTTGTTTCTGATAACATCTATTTCAGGTCTGACTGCAAATCCTATGATCCTTTAGGTGTATGTTGATGCATCTTTCCCACAATTCATCATGATTAAAAAGCCACAGAACAATTATGATTGGACAGAGGACCCCCAAAAAACCCTAGAACAATAAACATGTGGGTGGACTTAAGGGGCTGACTGTGGATGTGTTTAGCGTGTTACTGGGTGTGGACATTATAATCAGTAATGATTAAATAGTTAGATACTTCCTTGTTAGTTTGATCATTCTATCAGGGAGATTCAATAAAAGTTCTTATCGTTTAAAATGGTGCTAATTTTGCCCCAACCAATCAGATGTTATTTAACATTTGTAAGCTAACATCTGATTGGTTGGGGCAAAATTAGCACCATTTTAAACAATAAAAACTTTTATTGAATAACCCCCTATGTATTTTATAATTTATCAATTGATTCCATGCATGCTTCGTAAAATAATTATGCACCTAATTCAGAGTCTGCAGTGGCATTTCTTTGAGTCCAGTTACAGACTGTCCATATTTTATTGTTCAAAAAATTCTTTACTAATTACTTTACAGATTTTGTTTACATGAATGAATATATATTACATAGATGAATATAAGATTTTGTAACTATTTGGAAATAAGGGCACATGGGAAAATGCTTCCTAATAAGCATTTTCTCGCTCCTGGCACAGATAGATAATTTAGTGGTCAACACTGAAGTAATGATCCATATCTGCGTACTAGCAATCGGAGGAGCAGGAGGCCACTTGGAATATACCCTCCCATTGCTCCCTGCATGGCCGCTAAAAAAAATGTTAATTTATGTTCTGCAGCACGATCTGTGGCAATTAAAAAAAACAAATAAATGGTATTGCATCGGGAGCGTTTTTGGAAATGGCACAACGCCCTAAAATAACTGTCAGTTATGGATTTGACAGTTGACATCACAGCCAATAACTCAATGTTAATCCCCTGTCTGCCTCTTCTGAGCATGCTCAGGCTCAATACAGGTTTCTAAATTGCTCAGTTTCCATGAGGTATCCATATGATGATACGTCAACATATTTTAAAGAGGCCATTCTTTCTAAAAGATGTTTTTATGAGGGTGTTACCCTTTAATTTTAATGGGCCTTGGTACAATGTCAGTCTTTAGTTTGTCAGTTAATGTGCAATACTGGGCTATGATACCATACTAATTATTCTATGAAATTGGTGTACATTCTATGTATAACCAGGATGTTGGTTTATGAAATAAAAAAATACCAACAGCATTTTAAAGCTGCAATAATAAATAATTATAAGGTCATTATTTTGCATTTGAATTGTAAAATAACAATGATGTTCATTAAAGCATCCAAAAATTCAACCCTTCCATTCAAAACCCAACAAAATTTATGTGACAGAGCAAAACAGACACCTATACAGAGCATTTCTCCTTTCCACATCAACCAATCAACCCTGCACAAGGAAATATCCAGTTAATCATATGCCTATGGACACATTTATCTAACTGTAACCCTGAATTTTCTGTCTCTCCAATAAAACATTCAAACCTAGTTTGAATGTGTTTAGAGATTCTGCCATCAGAGCTTTAATAGGCACAGCATCCTACAACCTACAACTGCCCTCATAGTGGAGAACAAAAAGTAAAATATCCCACTCCAGAAACTATTTTACATTCCTTAAAGGGTCAGTTCAGTGGAAAATATTATTTTATTTATTATTTTTTTATTTTATTCATAATTTTATGTATGACTTTTAGTTAATCTACATATTCTTTTCATTTTGAAAATCAGTTGATTCCATACCCTCTTTGCTTTGCTGTGCTCAGTAGTGAGATGCCATTTCAGGTTCTGTAATGGCCCATCTTCTTCCCAGGATTCACACTTATAATGTTCCTAACAGTAATTTCTACTGACTGGCTGTCAAACATGCTCAGATCTCTACTGTGCAACTGAATCAATGAAATAGACAACGGAGGGTCGCACTCCAAAGTAGTATTCAATTTATTGTGAACCACACATCACACGTAACACAACGTTTTTGGTGACACCTGAAGAAGGGGGCATGTAACCCCCAAAACATGTTACGTGTGATGTGTGGTTCACAATAAATTGAATATTACTTTGGAGTGCGACCCTCAGTTGTATATTTCATTGGACTTCCTGGTTCTCAAGGGAGGACTATCCGAGGTCATCTTTTGTTTCTTGTTGGATTTCACAACTGAATCAATCCAGGGACTGAGTTAAGAGCAAGACAATAACTCTATTAGGGGTCCAGCAAACAGGAAGTCCATATGTTGAAAGCATTTATTTATACACAAATTGCTGGATGGGCAGATTAACGTAATTTGAATAGGAAAATCCATTTTTTTCTTGAAAGCATATGGATTTGAACTTGCCAATAACTATTTATATTATGTATTGTTATGTTGTCCCTTTACAGCATTCATTTATAATATTAGCCTGATGGAGTGCCCTAAAAGCTTGCATTTTACATTTGTTTGTTTTTAGCCATTCTCTCAGCAATTTGTTTGTATTCCTTTTAAACTATGTATTCCTTTTAAACTAAACTATAAAAATGTACTTTCTGGTATATATTTTATCACTGCCAAACACAGTACTATATATTTTTGCACTCCCACATTCTTTTTCCCCATTTTACAGCTTTACACAAGGGCCCAATAATTATGACTGATTATGGCAGATATATTCATTAATATACAAATCAGTGAGAAAGCGGTACATGGCAACTATTTGACCATCAGCTATGATTTTCCCACATATTTGGACCACTCAGACCAACTGACTTTGCAGAAATATTGGTTGGTAGTTTTTAACTGTCAACAATTACTACAGCTGATTAACCAAAACATGGCGCTTGGTGGTTTATCAGCCGAATTATTAACCTGTGCAGAAATCTGCAGTTTTTAAAATATTTTCTCATTTCTTTGGACCCATATCTTATTGTTCTTATTGTTTGGATTCTTTCTAAATAAAATGTTTAGGTATCTATGTATGACATTAATGGATATTGCTACACATTCCACCATTGCTAAATGATCCATTGGATTTGTCTGTCAGCTGCTAAAAAAATACATTTAAAATGTAATGATTTAATGAGGCTGAGGCCACATTACAACGCACAGGAATCGCACACAAAATCGCGAGCGTTATCGCACGCGATTGTGTGCGCTTTTCTTGTGCGTTCGCCTTTGCGTTCGCGTTTTGCGCATGCGTTTTTGCCATTTCGCGTTATGGAAACGCTGCGTTAACGCACCAAAAATGGTGAACACATGCGTTACCAAAACGCGAACGGACGCGCAATCGCATGTGCATCGGAAATCGTGGGAATTTTTGCGTTCCCGCGATTTCCATTTTAGCAAAAATCGCGTGCGCAATCGCGAGCGCGATACGCGTGCGCAAACGCGCTAGTGTGGCTCTCTATTATGTATAGAGATCATTCAAGTGACCAAACCAATAGAAATTCTAAATTAAAATTCAATTTTTCCCTCTTTTAGGCTGAGGCCAAACTGCAATGCACACTAGTTCACAAGAAATGTGCACGCAACGTACAGCAGCGCACCTATAGGGCCACGCCATCTGCTGGCGTTAAAGTTTACATCTTAAAGAACCGTTATCGTCTCGGTATATAGCTTGCGGTGGATGCACGACACAACTTTTACATATCGTCGCAACCACCGTTATTTATGTCTTAAAGTCACGTTAACCCTTGGTACATGGGTTAATGTGATTTTAAGGCGTAAAAAGCCGTTTGCGGCCAACACAATTGTGCAATTTTTGACCCGCCATACAGACATGTGATTGTGGGGCCGACCCGCGCTGCACGAGTATCGGTAGGTCTATGGGCGCTTGGTCGACCTGTTTCGCCATTTGTTCAGCTGTTGTTGATTATCTGACCCAGCAGATCATCAATGATGCCTGACATCCACAGATGAACCAGTACTTGTCCAAAACAGCTATTTACCTAAGACAGGCGTCGCAGGTCAGCCTCGCAATCACATGTATGGACCGTAACATTCTGGGAAAATAGCAGAAAGCAGTGCTTACAAAAACACACCTACATAAGCAAACAAACAAAAACTGAACTGCTAACTGGACTTAAATCTGGTTTACTAGAAGTGGAATTTAATACTTTGATCAAAAGGTACATGACTGTGATATAATATTACCCCGTTTTACAATGTGTCCCAGTTTATCTTTCTCTTCAATGTGTCCCAGTTTATCTTTCTCTTCTGCATAATTTCCAGGTTTCAGAAGCCACTGATATAGTATTATCAGAAGGCATCTTGTTCAATGTTCTATATCTGCTGAGCTATCTGAAAAGTTATATAAAAAAAAAACCATTTTAGTAGAACTAGCAGAACGCCGAAAAATATGTTACGGCTATGCTCACACCATGGAACATACAACGCAGGGAAACATCGCGCTTGGTCATTGTTTGCATCAAACTGCTGCATTTTTTTATGCACTGTATCCCAACAAACCGCAGTGCCCCAAGTGTAAATGCCAAACAGCGTTTGGCAAACTAAGTGTGAACGAAACATAGAGTTTAGTGACTGAGCAGAAGAAAGTGAAACTAATCTCAGACAACCACCCAAATATACAGTTTCCCAAAACAGGGTTACAGATAAGTAAGGTTATCTGTATGATGACTGTCTGGCCAATAGACTGTTTTAGGGACAATTGGGCTATCCACATGGTTTGAAGGTTTGTGACTGATGAGCTCCAGCCAAGTCATAATCTTTAAACTATTAGATACAACTTCTATATTAAATATTCAGGGAGATTCAATAAAAGTTCATATCGTTTAAAATGGTGCTAATTTAGCCCCAACCAATCAGATCTTATTTAACATTTGAAAGCTAACATCTGATTGGTTGGGGCAAAATTAGCACCATTTTAAATGATAAGAACTTTTATTGAATAACCCTGATTGTTTCTAAAATTGTATTCTACGAAAATGGTAAAGAGGGTGGGTTTACCAATAAAATGCCTTCTGCCCATTCGATAAATTCTTTCTTGTGGAATGCAAATGTAGAGAAGAAACAAAATGGTCTATTTCAAAGGTTCTATACTTTCCTTCTTATTAAAAGAGAGGAAAAACAGATAAAAATCAATTTGCCAAATTGTTCTTGAACAAAAAGTCTTCTATGCAAAGTTGACTTCCTAATTTAAATGCAAACTCTGCTTCCTTTGTTTGGTGTTTTAGACTGATGCTAATTTAGTAATTTAATAGGCCAATGGGTTTTTTTAGATAAAGGTGAAAGGGGTTTTCTCTTTTGTGTTCTTTAGTTGAAAGTATTTCTGGTCAGAATGAGTAAGAGCCCAGTCCAAGGAGTTGACATTTTCATCTGAATTCTTTTTTTTTTTTTTTTAGATGGGTAAGATTTCAGGGAAACAGCCTCACTCCAATTTCACAGCCCAAAAAAATCCAACGATTGTTAGATTAACTTAATCAATAGGAATAAACTGTTCTTCTGCTCTTTACTCATATTCCTCATCGCGTAACATCAGACACACCTAAGACTTCAGTTTTGAGAGAGGACTACCTTTACAAGAATTATTAGCAGTAGCTGAGCAGTTTTGAGAGAGGACTACCTTTACAAGAATTATTAGCAGTAGCAAAGAGATCACAAGTGACTGAGCAACATCTTTAAATCAAAGTTTGAACGTGAGGACTTTATCCCATTCAGGTTTGTCATTTTGTTTCAATACATATGGAACACATTATAGTACTTTATTTTCTCCATTAGAAATCTAATTGTATATTTGTAAATTGTAATTTTGTGGTTAGGTTAAGACAAATGGTTTGCACTATTCAAACTGTAATTTTATGGTAATAAATTGTTTTGTTGGGGAAAGTGAAAACATCCTTTTTCACTTTCCTACTTACTTTGCACTACATAGTACTGTGTCACTGCAGTGTTACATAGTGAATAATGATAGGCTATAAGTACTCAGTTTACTAGATTTGGAAGCTTTCAGAGGGGAATTTATTCACATTTCATGGATGTTACTATAAAGATTACCGTTTAATTATTTCTGAATACTAATATGTATTGATATTATAATTTTATCCATTTCGACGATTGATTGCATTCTTAAACTTTAGTGTTTTTACGCACAATAACATTGGGGATAAAAAAGACATGTGCTAAATGATGCTTTTGATCAGGAGGGACCATTTGCACTGGTTAACATTGGGCTTTCAAAAACTCATATGTATGTAATAGCACAATAAATATTTCATTTACAATAGTTTTGAATAAGGTGTTGGTGCATTATTTTAATTAATTCAGAAACACTATTTTGTATATATTAGTATATAAGTATTTCTGCCCTGACCACTAGGTGTTTCTAATGTGTTCTCTGCTCTTGGTTTCTCTTCCTACATGAAGATGAGAGCAGTATACATATAAGGCACCTCAAGTAACAGGTGGAATAAACTGTGGATGCTTCTATCAATGTGCAGGTGCTACAGTAACAGAACTGGAGGCAGTAGAAGATGCAGAAATAATAGAAATCTTTATATTATCAGGTATGACAATAACTATTATTAGATGTTTATGTACCATTGACAGATGTTTTTAGGGGGTTTTCACAAGCAAACCTTAAAGTGTATAGGTATACTGAAAAAATTGCGTCATCTTAATCTATAAATAAATATGTAAATAGCACTTCCTTTAAGGTGTGTGTGTTGCTGCATGCCTTCATTAAAGTTTTTTTTGCTCAGGTTCTGACCACTGACCTGACTATTTTCTCCCACACCAACTGTCAATACTGCATACAGTATACAGCACACCAACTGTCAAACCATTCCAGCTACAGGAAAACTACTTACAGAAATGTTAAATTGTAAGATGTTTCAGATTGGATATTTAAAGAAATAGGGGGCACATCAACAAAAAAATTATACAGTGATAGTTGGGATGAATTATAGTTTCCACTAACGGGCAATTTAAAAAAACAACTTTGCCAGTGTACATATCATTTAAGCTCTTGTATAACTACAAATCTTAGCATACCATGGTACTCAAATCTCTACTTTCCACTTCCACAAAACTATGAGTATCATGCTATAGGATTTGTTTCTGTTATTAGCTTTGCTAGGGTGTAGCTGTTGGATTTTTAAAGCCTAGAGCAATCAGGTTTTTAAGCCACTCCCTCCTCTTGGTCAAGGAGTCTGTAATCAAATATGACCAGACACAGTTATTCTGTCCAACTGGTTTTTGTCAGCCATATAAAAAGAAGTCACACGCGCAGGTTAACTTCTTGTGAGGAAACCAAGTTAAGTCTGCAACTCCAGATGTAGAGATGTGCGTTGGGTGCAAATATACCCAGATGTGCTTGTTCAATGCAATTTATATATAGAGTAATAACAGGTGCACTTCAGGGACTTCTTTTGAAACCTTTATTGGGTAAACAAAATATGCCGAAGCAACGTTTCAGTCTTCACACTATGACCTTTATCAAGCTTGACAAAGGTCATAATTTGAAGACTGAAACGTCGTATATATATATGCTATCTGGATATGTGTGATGCTGTGTTGATATATGTGATGTTCACATTAAGTGCTGCAACGTTTTGAGAACCATTCTTGTTATTTCTATTTCTATTGAATGGATATGATGGTGATCCACTTTGAGATACGCACCCTATAAAGACTTTATTATGTAAATACTACTGTTCTCTCTCTTCTTCTTTGAGTGTATGTATATATATATATATATATATATATATATATATATATATATATTTACATACACAGAGGCTGAACACTTATGTTAAGCAATAAATTGTCTATGTCAATATATCTACATGTAGTTGTGTTTAAATATAACAATAATCAACATTAATTGTTTATTACATCTCTATTTTGGATTAGTTTACATTAAATTTCCATAATATTTAATGAAAATAACATGCTTCCACCACAAAAGGGATCTGGGGAACTATTTTGGTTATTGACATCTAATTTATTTTCTATTCTGTTTTAAAGAAGCCAACATGACTTATCAATGTACAAATTTAATTGCTTCCTTAAATTTGTTGGAATTTGTCATCTTTAAAGAATAACTTTACTCTAAAATTTAACTTTTTAAAATTGAAAGTACCTGGGACAGGGAGGTAGGATTGTTTATTCCTACCTCACAATATAATTTCATTAAGGAGCTACAGCACGTACAGTTTTTATTTGCCAGTGTAGTCATGGACTAATCCTGTATTGAAGATAGTGCTGAAGCCAGGAGGAAAACTGGCAGAATATTTTTTTCTTTGGGAAGGTACTCCTCACAGAAACAATATTGGGAGATAGAAATTACCAGTCCTATATACCTGTTCCAAGTACTTTACATTTTAAATGTTTTTTTTTAAAAACTTTATACACACGATAGTTATTCTTTAAATTATCTCATAGATACAAAACTTCCAATGTTCTTTTAATAGTAATGTATTTCCTGTATTTTAAGTAATTAAGGCATATGTTTTCCAGAATGAACTGTCCATCACTGCTGGGAATCTGGTCTGTATTCATCTTACTACAAGGTTAGTACCTTCATGGAAGATACAAAATGAAAATAATATACCATTTGATATTTGAGGCTCCCTGATGATATGACACACTTTTTTTTTTTTTAGCTCAATCAAAAGCTGTTTTATACCCTTTTTGGCAGAATGACACCAAAACGCCAAAAGTTGATGATGGAAGCTCATCAGAAATTAAATTATCCATACCTTTTATATTCTTTGGGATTCCATATAGAGCACTTTATGTAAGTAACTGAAATCTAATCTTTGAGTTTGAATCTTTTCACATTAATTTAATGGAGCGATCGGGAATTATGCAGCAATTGAATTTAAATGGTTATTTATATTTTATGATTTTTACCAGAATGGTTCAATTCAATTCACCAGAAATCAATGAAAACTTTCCCCAACTAAAATAATCAATACCTACTAAAAAATAGCCTTTAGATGTTTTACATAGCTCATCTATTTATCTCCACTGCTTCTCTTTTGTGAATAAAGACTTTACATCCCATCAGGGTATTTGGGGATTTGCATTTTTTTTGTACGTGTCAGTGACTTTGAGTAGGGAGTGCAGAGCTGTGAGTGTTGTGCTTTCCACAGTAATGTTAGTGACTGCCTATTCAAGCTGACACTTTCTACTGAAGAACTCAGTAGCTACAGTGGCTATAATTCACTTCTAGTCTTTTATGTATCCTTTGAAAACACATCAATACTGAAAGGGTAAAATGATATTGGGAAACCCTGTGTCTCTTATGGCTCCTATGAACATTTTCTATGAGAAAAGGCTTTAAAATGCATTGTGGACATGTAGTCTTTTTACAGGTATTACTTTGCATGTGCCATTGATGAAAAAATACAGGACAGTTCAGTTTCCCTTAACATTTTACCACTGTCATGCTTCTTGGGATTTGTAGTACATTAAGCCATGCTGGCACTACAAGACTTTAAAGGGACAGTTTAGTGGAAATTATCAATATTTGTTAAATTGTTAGTTTGTGTAATGCCTTCTTAGTTATTCTACATATTCTCTCCCATTTTTCATACCCTTTGCTGTTCCCTGCTGTTGACATAAATGAGCTACCATTTCAGGTTCTAACGGTCCTTTTTCTTCCCACAATGCACCACTTCCTTGGAATGTTCCTAACAGTAATTTCTACTGATTGGCTGTTGGATGGGCCAAAGATGCTCAGATCTCTACTGAGCAACTGAATCAACCCAGGCGCTGGGTCAAGGGCAAGACCATAATGGTCTCTACTAGGGGTCCTGCAAACAGGAAGTCAGTATTCTGATTGCATTTATTTATACACAGAGAAAATGCTGAATTGGCAGACTAAGGTCTTTGGGATGAAAAAATACTGATCTTTTTTCTGAAAAGCATATGTATTTGCACTGAACTTTCCCTTTAACTTTAAAACTATTCAGACTGAATTATTCAGTGGTATCATTAACTGATAATACTGGACAGAAATGGGTGGATCAGTTAAAAGCTGCACTGTTCTGTTCTAGTAGCTAACCTGCATATTGCAATAGTTCATGTAATGAATCTGCTAGAAACTAATATACAGTATATGGGAACTGATATTTATCAAAACAGTTTAAATGTGGTCTGTTTTCATATATTTTCCATATATATTTCATATTCATATAAAGTTTACATTGTTCATATCAGTGTAATTACTATAATTAAAAAAACATCTGGAACCAGCAAACAGGCCATACTAGCCATACACTCTTACCATCTATAATTTGGCTTTCCAAGTAATGCCTAACCAGAGATAGACCTGTGTGAAATCAAGCTCTAACTCTTACTCAATAGCTGCTATGTGTGATCATGTAGACAAAGTGAATCTGTTGAATGAGTTTTTCTCTTGGTTACTAATAAAAGCAACAACATAACTGGATGTTGTAGCTGTAAATTGGGATTTAATATAAATAGGTATAACAAGTGATAACATATGAATAATGGATTAAAAGTGAGTTCATAAATAGTCCATAAATATAGCTTCCTTTACATTTAGCGTGTTGAAAAATGACATGATTTAGCATGTTAAACAGTGACATCATTTAGTATGTTAAATAGTGATATAATTTAGCATGTAAAATAGTAATGTAATTTAGCATATTAAACAGTGACACCATTTAGCATGTTAAACACTCATATAATTTAGCATTTTAAATAGTGATGGACAATTTCCCCTGAAATAAAATATACTTCCAGTGAAGGAGAATTAAGGGGTATCTAAACTGGAGAAACGTTTTTTTTTTTTAATTGCCTATTACTGGAAAATATAATTCTTTCCAACCACCACTGTACCATTTTTTGTTGATCTATTTCTTTAGATATCAAATTTAAAGCCTCTTAATTTTCAGCTGTCAATCAAGGGCCTTATTATCATAAACATTTCTGAAGTGTGCATTCAGTGGTGACAGTTGGTATGTGTGAAATGCATTGTGGAAAATTTCCTTTCCCAGCGCTGAATCATAGTGATTACAGAGCATGTTTACAATCACAGAGAGTCGTGTTTGATAAAGAGGGGCATGGGTTAAGAGTGGGAGGGGGAATTATTAGCCTGAGCCTGATTGAAGGCATGCAGCAAATCACAAACCTTACTTGAGAAAGGGTGTGTGTCACCGAAACATATCATGTAAAAATTGTGTGAAAGTTGGCAGTGAATACGTATTTGCCACAGCTGTGGCTGAGAGGACTTTGGTTCACATTTGTTGATTGTTACACACATCTCAGAGTATGTGCTACTTACATGTATTCATTTATATATTAAGATGAGAAAAGTCATTTTGTTTAGTTTACATTAATCAAAGAGCTTTTATACTTTTCCCCTGTATTTTCACAGGTTAACAACAATGGAGTAATTTCATTCAACGTTCTTGTAAGCCAGTTCACCCCAGAACCTTTCCCTCTAGCAGATGGACGTGCCTTTATTGCACCCTTTTGGGCTGATGTTCACAATGGGATACGTGGAGAGATCTTCTATAAAGAAACAGCAGATCCTGCCATCCTAAAGAAAATATCTAAGGAAATTAGAAAACACTTTAAGAACCTCCAATATTTTTCAGCTACCTGGGTCTTTGTGGTCACATGGGATGAAGTTACCTTCTATGGTGGAAGCAGCACAACTCCTGTAAAAATGTTACTTATGCTTTACGTTTTGTTTATCAAATCTTTGGCTTTCAAATGAATACCGAATAAGCTTAAAAGTGGCATGTGGAGAATATCATTAGCTAACCTAGAATTAACTACTGCTTGAGTTTAGGTATCAAATATGTGAATTTGATCAGTTTAGCTTTCAGCATGTTGTCCATAACTGGTAGTTTAGACTGAGAACCAAATAAATGGATCTTGTAAAAGACATTAACAAGTGTAACTTCACAAAACCTTGCCTTAAAAGTTGCAGACATTGGGAAATGCCAGAGGATTAATTGGCAACCTACTGTAAGCAAACTTTGCTTTTGCTGTGTAAGTGTAAATTATTGTAATTGCTCACAACCAATAAATATCAAGATGCACAAGCTGTTAAAATGTAATTTTAAAAAAGAAATGTAAAACCCCAGAAGTACTCCCAACATCTTTCGAGAGCTTTAACATCAAGTTACTTTTAGGGGTAAGATAAATAACACATCTGAACAGTTTGTTAATTTGAGAACAATGTGTTTCAGCTGGTCACAAGGGTGAAACCAGGAGGCAAAATCACTAAAAGTACGACTAAGGGCACGGCCACACTGCAACGCAAATGCAATCGCACACGGAATCGCATCATGTGCGATTTTGTTGCGTTTGCACATGCGTTTTTTCATTAAGTATCAGAAAACGCATGCGGTTGCGATTTAAATTACGGAACGTAAATCGCATTTAAAAAACGTAACACGTAAAACGCGTTTTCGGGGCATTGCCGCTATTCCAATGATTTGAAAAAAATGCAAGCGCAAACGCGGAAAAATCGCAGCAGTGTGGCCTAGCCCTAAAGGCTTCTTATATTATTCAAAGAAGAATAAAAATTATACTTTTGTTTCTTTTTTAAAAAGTAATTCCGTGGGTTTTTGAAAATAGTGCGGTGTAGCCAATGTAGTAATGGCTTAGTTAAGATTAGCGCCACAACTTTGTGCTAATCTTAACGCCATTTCTACTGTGGTGTACGAGCCGATGGGACTAAAGCATTGCGGGATACCGGTCAGGAAAGATGTAACTATTTTAGTAATACATTGACCCGTTTATCTTTTACCACAGAGACCGTGTGCAATGTTTTGTCAAGGTGATCCGTAACATTGCACACTGTCTCTGTGGTCAAAGTTAAAGTAATCCACATGTTGTGGAAAGAAATATAATTTCTTTTTTAAAAAGAAACAAATAAAAGTATATTTTTTAGAGTTCCGTTCTTCTTTGAACTGGACTGCGTATACGAGGTGACTATATGAGCATGCACCTGTTTGCATCCCGAATAGACTAGTGCTGGTGAAACAAATATTTTATGTGAGTAGGCTATTAGGCTATATAACCCTAACTTGTTTGGAAAAATTGGAGACCCCAGTTACCCTTTAAAGTATCTTGCCAAATCTGTAGGCACTCTTTAAAGGGCAAGTTCAGTCAAAAATTATGTTTAGCTATAAATGTTTATCACCCCCCAAACCTAGCTTTTTCATTACTAATATGTTCAAAAGATGCCCCTTAAGTCTCTTACCTGACCTGGCCCTGGCGCCACCTTCTGCTCCTGTTACAAACTTGTTGTGAGCAAAAACAGGCGCAGAGGGCTTCTATGCTGACAGTAACTGTTAGGTTATTGGACGTGGCATCACGTCTTTACTGACAGCTGCAACCAGGAAGTAGAGCGTCTGTCAGCCACAGAGCACAGGAAGAGTGGTAAAGGGGCCAGGTCAGTTAAGTGACTTCAGGGGCATCTTTGGAATATATTAGTAATGCAAATTCTAGGTTTGGGGGGGTGATTAACATAGATAGTCAAACTTTATTTTTGACTGTACATGCCCTTTAAGTACTGACCAAATCTTTTACCATCTATCAAATGATTTCCTTAAAACCATTTATTATAAATCAGCACTTAAAATTTCTACTTTAATAGTAGCAATGAAAAGGACACACTTGCCTCAATCATGTTATGAGATCTTAGCTTCATTCAAAAGCAGGTTTAAAAAATGATGAGTTTGTTTTTTCTGATCACTGACTGAATTATCTGGGGCAAGGTTTTAAGTACCTCAGAGAAATTTTTAATTACTGTATTTTTGGGAAATGAAAAGCTGTAAAGTGTTGAATCTTAAACAGTATGAAAGTCTTATTTTGCAATAGGACAATGAAAAATTATAACTTTACCTTTTCCGTGTAGTATCCTGCAAACACGTTTCTATTGGTATTTTTGGGGGGATGAGTGTCTATTTAATTTGTCACATTCTTTGTTATTTGAAGCAAAGTGCTCTAACATTTTTTGTGTGACTTGTGCCTATCTCTCTTGGTTTCTATATCTCAGACTCTGTTAATGTGTGTTTTATCATATCATCTTGCCATGTTCTTTTAAACCTGCCAGTCTCCAAGAGATAATGGGGAGAGATATGGAACTTTCACAGCACTTTAATTACCTTTGCAGGTCAATACATTTCAAGCTCTGCTAATCTCTGATGGGACATCCAGCTTTGCCATGTTTAATTATGCAGACATAACGTGGACCACAGGGACCGCAAGTGGAGGAGATCCTCTTACTGGCCTTGGTGGGGTAATGGCCCAGGTAAGGTTATATTTTTATCCCTGCATTGATCAGCTATTCACAGAGAAAGATTTTAACATCATAATAATTATTGTTTAATAAATTATATTGTAGGTAATTTTAGATGAGTAATGTAAAAATTCTATTAGCTACATGTTCCTACTGTTTATTCATACAATGTATTGTCCTACTTATGAGAAAAAAAACCAAATACCTAAATTATGCAATATTTGGTGCTGCTTCTTTATTCCCTTGCTTCCTGCTCTGAAACCTTGTGACAACCCCTTTCCTGTGTCTCCTCCTCCAATTAAAAAAAAGACACACACTCTGCTGTGGGCTGTGCTGTAACAACTTGGGCTAGAAGAAAGTTTTTAAAGTTTTACCATTTGGGCTGCCAACCTTTCTTCTCCTGAGGCAAAATAGCAAAATCTTTTTTGCATATCAAAACAAATGAATATATCCTGACGTCATAGCCAATGACTGACTGTACTTTTCTTTGCTGCCTTTTCTGCACATGCTCATGTTCCTAAAACCTCATTGACCAGAGGGACATCTGCCAGATTGGAAGACAACATGGGCAATGCTTATCATAAAAAATCTGGTTATAAATACATCAAATAAAGTGCTAAAAATAGCAGTGGAGTTAGGGGCAAATAAATAACAAGCAACTAGTTTTTGTTTTAAGAGAGGGCTTGCCCTTTAAGGTGATTTATCCACTGAACTTTCTCTTTAAGCCTCTTTTAAAGTGTCTCTGGACTTCCACACTGGGCTTTCTGCAATCAGCTCGATATTGCCAGAGACAGCTGTTTTTCAAAAAAACACACACGTGGTTGCTTTTTATTCTCTCTGCAGGCTGGATTTAATGGAGGCAACAGCACCAACTTTTTCAGCATTCCCGGTTCCCGTTCTCCTGAAATTGTTAGCATTGAAGAGACCACAAATGTTAATGTCCCAGGTCGTTGGCTTTTTAAGATAGACGGAAAAGATATTGACCCAGCCAACGGTTGCAGCTTAAAAGGTACTACATAAATGTAAAAAAAAAAACAGTTGTTTTGTCTTATTATTTTTGTTATATGTCAGTTGTTTTGTCTCATTATTTTTGTTATGTGTCAGGTGTGAGTGTATGTTATACAATGCATGTATTTGTAAGAGGAATGCTTAGAGAGTGGTGTAACTAAAAAAAAACCTCTCTTGACCCATACTTCCACTCTAACTACCACCCTGTCTCCTTTTTACTGTTTGCTTCTAAACTTTTAGAACGTCTCCTCTTTATATACCTATTATTAATCACCCCTACGCTAATAACCTATTGGATCATTGCTATCAAGATTTTGACCTGATCTTTTAACCAAAACAGCTCTCGGTAAAGTTACTAATGACCTACAAACTACCAAATCCAAGGGCCAGTTCTCTGTCCTCATTCTCCTCGATTTATCGTCTGCCTTTGATACTGTGGACCATTGTCTTCATATTCAAATTCTGCATTCTCTGGGCAACCAAAATCTAGCTGCTTCATGGTTGTCTCCTTATTTTAACAAACTTTTCTCTGTCTCCTTTGCTAACAAGACTTCCTCTCCTGTTCCGCTTAGTGTGGGGTTCCCCCAGGGCTTGGTTTTGGGACTGTTACTGTTCTCCCTCTACACTATATTACTTTGGGAGATCTAATCAGTTAATTTGGCTTTAAGTGCTGATGATACCCAAATCTACGTGTGTGTCCCTGCACTAACCACTGAAGTATAATCTCAAATCTCTAAATGTCTGGTGTCTATTTCCTCCTGGATGGCACAGCACCGCCTTATACTTAATCTATCCAAAACTGAATGGACCTATTGATAACGTGGTCATTAACCTTGTTGAAACTGCTCACTGCCTTGAAATAATATTTGACTCCTTTCTTTGCTGCTGTCAGAACATTAACAATACCACCAGGTTGTGTCGTTTTTTCCTTCACAATATTGCAAAGATCCACCCCTTCCTCTCTCAGTCCACTACTAAAATCCTCATGCATACCCTTATACTCTCCCATCTTGACTACTGTAACATTCTACTTGGTCTCCTAGCCTGTCCCCTGTCCAGTTGATCCTGAACTCCGCAGCTTAGATAATTTTACTCTGCTCCAAAATAAAACCTGCAACCCCAATACTGCAATCTATAGGGTGTCTTCCCATTAAGCAAATAATAATTTTCAGTACCCTTCTTTTGACTTTTAAATCTGTTCACCCAAGTGGCACTTTTTAAATAAAATTATACATACATAGAATTACCACTCGAGACTTCAGATGCAAGGGGGTCTGGGCCTCCTCCCAGGAAGTAATGAGGACAGTCTGTAACTCTGTGGTGCAGCTAAGAGAGTTACATTGAATGCCACTCCCCCACAGAGAACTCATACTGGGGAAGGAGGTCCACTGAATTTTAATTATGCTCCAGATGAGATCACTATTTAGGAATCACAGTAACAGCAGGGAGACGCAGGCAAATCACCGTTTGCAATTCAAAGTGAATTTTATTGCTGCTTCAACACGACATGTTTCAAGCGTTCAAGCTTCTTTCCAAGTGTACACTTGAGAAAGAGCGCTTGAACGCTTGAAACATGTCGTGTTGAAGCAGAATAAAATTCACTTTGAATTGCAAACGTGTGATTGCCTGCGTCTCCCTGCTGTTACTGTGATTCCTTTGGATTATTAGGTGTTGAGCGGACACACGCGGGATATGCTACTGAACATTTGGCCACACTAGACAACCTTTGATTACTTGGAGATCACTATTTAGTATTGAATTATACCTGCTATGGAGCTGCAATGAAAAAAAACTGTTTATTGGTGTGCATGCCATTCTTTTAACAAATCCCTTTTAAAACTAAATGAATATTAACCATTTATATTAAATATATATGTATGAAAATAAAGTAGCATGAAAAAGTATATCTGTTGTATTCAATTAGATCAACTGGACTTGAAGTTTAGTTCTTGAAGACGTTTCGCTAGTCATCTGACTGGCTTTCTCAATGCAGAATGACTTGTACAAGAATCTTTCTGAATTGAGAAAGCCAGTTGGATGACTAGCGAACATCTAAAGAACTACATTTCAAGTCCAGTTGATCTAATTGAATACAACAGATATACCATGACCTGGATGAATGAGAACCTTCACAAGCATAGCATGAAAAAGCTAAAACAACCCATTAATGTTCTTTTACTAAATAAATGGCTGTGTTGCTCATTTAATCCAGAAGATCAATGATTTGCCCTACTTTTTCCTATTAGGGAACTTTTTGCGCCAAGGAGAACTCTTCTGGGAGAATGCTAATTGCTCCATGCGATGCAGGTGTCTCGACATTAATAATGAGATTGCTTGTCAAGAGTCTGTCTGTGGACCTTATGAAGTCTGTGAGCCAAAGGAGAAATTTTTCCAGTGTCTTCACACAGAAAGCAGCACTTGTGTGGTTTTTGGAGATCCACACTACCACACATTTGATGGACTCTTATTTCACTTCCAGGGTTCCTGTTCATATCTCCTGGCAAGACATTGCTGGCCAGGGAATCACTTACCATTTTTCAGTATTGAGGCTAAGAATGAGAATCGTGGTGGATCATCAGTTTCATGGCTAAAAGACATATCTCTGGAGGTCTATTCCTACAATATTGTTATTCCCAAAGACAGTTTTGGTAAAGTTAAGGTAAGTTTTTTTAATAAAATAAATGAAATAAAACTATTGTATAAAGGTGGCCATACACAAAATGTCACCCGATAACGAACCAATAATGAAAACAAGACTATTTTGATGGCCCAATTTCATCAACTGACCTCACACACAGGGCGATTTTCAAGCGATAATATCCCTATGTCTATGGCCACCATTAGTGTTTTTATGATAAATACATACATTTATATTTCTGGAATGCTTCAAAGGTCAATAGAATTTGAAATATGTCTGATATTTCACTTGCAATAATTTAAAGGAAAATAGTATGTTGTTAGTTACAGCATTTTTGTTTTGCACTAAAACATAAAAGTATTTATCCCCATGCAAGCTTTCTGCAATGAGGCCTTTTATTGAGTGATTCATAACTCACATCTACAGTGTAAATAGCTAAAATGAGCATTTATTGGCATTCTTGTGGGTTTTTGGAGATAAGTCCAACACATTCTGTAAAAGAATAGAACATATTTTGGAATATATATATGATATTAGTCTTCCATGGGTTACATACATTCGACTTAACTTTAATTATGATGTAAGAAATCCCCCCATGATGTGAAATATTGATTACTATTTTTAATCAGAATTATCTAGACTTGGATTATCAACGAAGCTTACAATTACACCATAAATTTGATGTTAATATAATGCATTCATGGATCAAGTTCTTCAATGAGATAACTGAATTCTGATACACATACCTGTCAGTTTAATCCAACTTTTACAATCTTAGAGCTTCAATTAGAATCTGTTAGCATCTATGGCAGTGCTCCAGTTGTTATCTCCTCTAGAGTTTAAATTACACCCTGAAACTTAAGGGTTCATTACAGGGGAGAAGAAGAAAAGAGAGACAGAAAAGTAGGTTAAATTCTAACAAAACCATTGAGATTGGGTTATGCACAAACAGACAATGATGCCTTCTTAAAAAAAAGTTGTCTATTTGCCAAATGCTCTTAGAAACGTAACACCCCCAACCAATCACCTTAAAGACACAATGAATTGCATAACTCTTAAGTGATTGGCTAGACTGCCCCTCTTACAATAATTTGCCTTAATGCAGAAGTAAAAAGGTACATTTTCTTTTTCAGACATCTACCATTTGTATTAATTTAATAAACAAATAATGTATATATTTCTGAAAAGTGTAACAAATGTCAAAGGAAATTTAAAAAAAATACATTGCAATCTGTAAAATAAAGTTGTGATGATAAAACTGGTAAAAACACACAAATATATATGTCTATGTTGCAGGTAAACAACTTGGTATTTTCTCTCCCAGTTATTCTGGAATATGGGGCCATTAGAATATATCAAAGTGGATTTTCAACAGCTGTGGAAACAGATTTTGGTTTATTGGTGATGTATGATGGACAGCACTATGCTTCTATATCAGTACCAGGCACATATATTAACTCTACTTGTGGAATGTGTGGGAACTACAACAAAAATCCAGAGGATGACACTCTTCGATCAGATGGAAGACCAGCTGTGTCAGTTGTGGATTTAGGGGAGAGCTGGAGAGTTTACCACCCAGATTGGAGGTGCTCTCCTGGATGTTTAGATAATTGCAGTTCATGTGATGCAACAACAGAATCACTTTACTTCTCGCCAGAATACTGTGGGTTTATAAACATGACTGGGAGCCCTCTCTGGGAATGTGGTTCTGTGCTGGATCCTACTGCCTTTGTCCATAGCTGTGTTTATGACCTTTGTGGGTCTGGGGAAAATGGCACCAGACTATGCCAAGCTATTCAAGCCTATGCTCTTGTTTGCCAAGCTCTTGGAATTTCTGTGGGTGACTGGAGGAGTCCAACTGGTTGTGGTAAGTTATGTTATAATATATATAATATAATAGGATAGGACAATTATTAATAAATTAGCATAATATATTTTTATTTATACTTCTCCTCAACAACAAATTAGGTTCTAAATAAATTCTAAATAGATCACACAGTTTATATCCTTATTGAGCCAAAGAAAACCTATGAATGTCCTTTTTATGTCCCCAATCACAGTGGTTAAGGTGTATTCTTGGATCAGTAAAGCAACGAATGCCACTATTTTTCTGGTCATCTTCTTGAAAGACAATAATTGTTTTAGATGTCTGAACTTTTAGCAATTTATTTTATATTAATAAACACAACAAAATATTTATGCAAATACCAGAGCGAACACTTTTCCCCCAGTTCATTCTTTTCCTGTATATTTGTCTGTTTCCAGCCTCAGCTGTGCAGTGCCCAGAGTTCAGCCATTATTCGATATGTACCAGCAGCTGTCCTGCAACCTGTGCTGACCTTACAGCTCCTTTACACTGTAGAAGTCCCTGCACTGAAGGCTGTGAGTGTGATGAAGGTTATGTACTTAGTGCAGATGCTTGTGTACCTTTAAGTAAATGTGGCTGTGAAATGGATGGGAAATATTACATGGTAGGGGATTCTTTCTGGCCCAGTGCAGAATGTACTGTTCAGTGCTGGTGTGAGGATGGAGGGGATGTAGCTTGCTTTAATAACACTTGTCATGATGGAGAGATATGTTCCATAGAGAATGGATACCAAGGATGTTACCCTAGAAGGGAGAGCATTTGTCTGATCAGTCAAAACCAAGTGATACATACATTTGACTCAGTCACGTATCCTTACCCTGTGGATTATTCATACACTTTGCTGAAGACATGCCCAGAAAGGACAGAGTTTATTGAAATCGACATTAGCAAGAAGAAACCTGATTCAAGTCCCAACTGGCTGAGGCCCCTGAGAATACAAGTAGCAAAGCAAGACATAAGGATAGGAGGTGGTGGTAATTCAGAGATCAAGGTAAGAACTTCAATCAAGTCTCTGAAACTACAACATTTCTTGGTTTTAAAAATGAAAAAGGTAGATTGATAGATTTCCTTACTATTGTTACAGTCCTTTGGTTGTCTGGAAATAACTTATGACTAATATCTAATACTAATCTATTAACCTATGCGGATGGCTGATTTTTCCATTTGTATACTTCTTAAAGGGCATCTATAGTGGGAAAATCAACTTTTTTTTCTTTCTTTCCTTGTGTTCTATAATTCCCCACAACCCCCAGAGTGTCTTCACTTTTTTCAGATTCCCTCTCTGTCCTGAGATACACCAGTTAGAAGAATAGGTGATTGCATTCCTCTACTCCTACTTGGACTGTCAATCAAATCCCTTTGACATGATCCCCCCTCCCTGCTCTGTAATAAACATAGAGATAAGAGCATTAGCAGGGGGAAAGAGGTAGCTTTGATGGTAGATATAAGGCTGCACTTGACCCCCCTTCTTAATAGCTTTCACTGATTGATGATGGGTCACAAAGTGAGACATCGAAAACTGTACTATTCTCCTTCTTCCGTGTCTCCAGGATAGCTTGCTTTCTATTGGCCACTGTGCGTGGGTGTGTTTTTCCGGATGTTGAACTTTTAACTCCTACTGCACATGATAAGGTTAGCCGGAGTTGAGACATGGAGGAGGTAACAGAGGGGAGGGGGGAGGGGAGAGTGCTGCACAGAGATCTGACACCATGGATAAACGTCACCATGGATAAAGTCACTGACAGAGATAGGATTAAGGCAGCACAGAGTACATGAATTTAACTTTGCAAAGGGGCAATGTGTTTTTTTCACTATAGATGCCCTTTAATTAAACCTGATTTTGATGTGGTTAAAATCTAAAAACACATAACAATTTTATTTATTTAGCATACTAACATATGGTAACATATGAAGATATGTTCAGTTAAATGTTTAATCTGTCAAAGTCTCCTTAAAATATTTATCTTCCTTTCTCTAAACTATTGTGTATATTCAGTCTTGGATATTGGGTTAGCACACTGTAGTTATGGTACCTCCTTCCATAACTGATGAGGACAGAAGGACAAGACAGGAATCACACAACTAGTGCATTTTTTTAAATAATGCCACTAAATAATCTTGTCTTGAAAATAACACAAAGTTGAGATTGGAATCAGAATGTAATTTGAACCTCAATACACTTACTACATCTAGAGAAGCCCTTATATTCCTATAGTCATTTTCTATATTCCTTTCTCAAATCAGAGAGCTCATTCGGAATGAACTGCAGTATCAGTCACTTTTTGATCAGCTAAATGTAAAGTACCATCCCAAAAAACTAAACTTAGAATGTGCACCCAAATGAAGGAAGCCTTGTCTATGGTAATTAAAATATAAGAGAAGGGAAAGTTAAATTATACAACATAAACACCATTAGCACAATATCACACATGATAAAATATTGGAATATAACAATGTCTGCTGTTAAAAGAGATTCCTTATTTCTATCAGAATTTTTAAATACATTTTACCATCTTTCAAAAAGCAATGTCAGAAATTCGAAATATAATTAAAGATGCTCTGAAAACAATTGATTGCAAAATCCACACAGAAAAAATAGATTTTAAATGAATGAGTAACATGTTCATTTTAGCTTTAGACTTGTTTTAAACCTGAGCTATATTTAACAGGTCAATGTAAAGCTGCTGCTAGGGGAGGCAATATAGGTCAAATAGCTGTTCTGAGATGTATGCATTCTATCAGTTAACTGTCTGTTACCATTATTCCAAACAACTTTTTATAAGTTCTCCTAAGTGGCTGAATTACTTTACCATTTAGGCAAAATAAAACATTATCAGGGTTATTCAATAAAAGTTCTTCGGGGAGATTCAATAAAAGTTCTTATCGTTTAAAATGATGCTAATTTTGCCCCAACCAATCAGATCTAATTAACATTTGAAACCTTACATCTGATTGGCTGGAGCAAAATTATCACCATTTTTAACGATAAGATCTTTTATTGAATAACCCTGCTTATCGTTTAAAATGGTGCTAATTTTGCCTCAACCAATCAGATCTTATTTAACATTTGTAAGGTAACATCCTATTAGTTGGGGCAAAATTAGCACCATTTTAAACGATAAGAACTTTTATTGAATAACCCTGTTATTAAGATATTATCGCTGTTTCTGAATAATTTTTCCTTTTATGATCATAAAAAAAAACTTTTATGGTGAATAAATAACATTTCTATATTACACAGGACCGTTTGTGAACCTCATTAATTATAAAGGAAGTACGGAGTTAAAAAGACTGTACTAGGTTATCATACTGACAACTAGTAGCGGTTATACTATCAAATGACTAGTTTAAACAATAAAACGCCAGCAACCATTCCTGATACCAAAAAAAGGAAATGTTAATTGTTTTTAGACTTTTAGGCATAGATTTTCTATATACCGTATGTATTGTAATACACAACACGTATATTTTTTAGATAAATGGATTTGAAGTTGACTTGCCATATTACCTGCCGTCAGGGGAACTAGAAATCTACCGAAACAGAAATGGAACAGTAATTGATTCTGAGGGCCTTGTTAAAATCCAATATACAGACCAAGGTATTATCCATATCACACTTTCTACTCTTTATCATAACTGCACCGGAGGTCTCTGTGGCTATTTTAATGGGAATGCAGAAGATGAATTTTGCTTTTCAAATGGTAAATGTACAGACAATGTGGGGATTTTTCTAGAGAGCTGGACAACCTTTGATGAGATTTGCAATGGTGAATGTGGGGACTTACTTAAAGCTTGCAATAACGACTCTGAACTTCTAAAGTATTACAAAAGTCGATCCAAATGTGGAATCATTAATGATCCAAGCAATAGTTCCTTTTTGGATTGCCATGCTGTGGTCAATGTGTCTGCCTACTACAGGACATGCCTCTTTCGCTTGTGCCAAAATGGAGGAAATGAGACTGAACTTTGTGATTCGGTTAGTCGTTATGCTATGGCCTGCCAAAATGCTGCCGTTGATGTTGGCCAATGGAGGAGTCGGAATTTTTGTCGTAAGTTGATTTTTTTTATGTTTCACCTGCTTGTATTATTTGGATGCAAATTTCTATATGTAAATTAAATAACTATTTTTTTTTAGCAAATCTGTATATTTTTAACTGCACAGTTTAATTGTTGCCCCTACAGAAAGGTAGATATAGAGTAAAGCATAGTGATTGTGATCACTTCCTTTGAAATCCCCCCAAGACCTAAAATGGAATGTTTAGAGTAATAAACTTCATATGTCAAGGTGCAGCTTGTTTATGCCTTTGGGATTTATCTGATGCATTTTTTTAAGGAGAAATTAACCTATGGTTGAAAATATTATGTGAAATAGTTTCCTGACAGCTCTATAGTTAAAGGGGAACTGTGGTCCAAAAATGAGAATTTTTGCAATGTATCTCCATTGTTTTTTTTGCATAGTTTTGAAGATATTTGCATTTTTGTGTGTGATATGGCAGCAGCATCACCAGGTCCCCTACACTTTCTGCTATGAAACGGTCAGTCAATCTGTCCTGTGTCTCCTTCTCCCCTTTGCAGCCCCCCTGGTCCCTCCCACTCATGGACCCCATGGTCCCTCCAGTTGCAGGCCCTCCATGGCCCATTATCTTACAGCCCTGTGTGGCCCCGCCCACTCATTAGTGCCTAGGCCCCACCCACTAGTGAGTGCCATGGTCCCACCCACTCGTGGGTGCAGTGGCCCCGCCCACTCACGTGAGTGGGAACTCTGCCTGAAAAGGCTGTTTTCACACAGTGAAAGAGAAGGGCTGCAGATTCCCTTACCTTTTTTGTCAGGACTTCACACAGCAGAGAGGAGGAGGGACTTCCTGTCTCCCTCACACACTGAAGGACTCTGAGGCAAAAGCCCGACAGATAGTAAGGCAGATACTGTAGGAACATGAACATATTCCCAAGTGAATTTGCCTTGTAAGCATGTAATCCACAATACTTATATTACAAATAATGTGATTTTGCATAATGGTGAACAAACAAGCCCCTGTATCTGTCAATAATATATTAGCCCAATTAACAAAAAAGATTTGGCTGAGGGAAGAAATCGGAAGGTTTCTGATTATATATATTAATGATATTAATAATAAACTGGTAAATGTAACTTTACTAAATTAACCCTTCTTAAAATAATATAGAACAGAGTTTGTTTTACCTTGTTAAAGTGGTGGCCTACATGCAAGTGGCCTTTATTAAAAAGGGCACACTCCTACCTTTAAAATTACTCCAGGTTTGTGCTTCTAGCTCCAGTCTATCCAAAGTTACAGAGGTATAAGGGAGGTTTTCCTGCTAGTGCTGTGATATGTGACATCAACAACACCACTGGTCTCAGGTTGAAGCATGCTCACTGCTGGGACAGAGCGAGCATCAGCTGCATCATAAGCCCTGCCCCCAAATATCTTAATCATTTTTAAGGCTAGTCACAAGCCTGAGAAGAAAATATATTCCCTCCCTAAGGTGTCCATAAGTAGAGGAAAAGTACAGTGAATGTTTGCATTTGTAATTTGCTTCAGAAACTTTTAATTTTTTGGGGGGTTGGGCATTTTACACAGCTCATCATGTGCCTGTCAGACTAAGACAGGCAGGACAGACAAGAAAGTGTAACTTTATAAGCCAATAACTTAAGTTCCAGAGTCCTAGGCTTGTTTGAAATCTAAATTTGCAACAGGAATTTTCAGTTTTACTGGTCAAAATTCTGCATTGTAACCTGGGACAATTTCCACAAACCTATTGGTGAAAAGTACCAGTGGTTTGTGCGTTATTTTTTACCATCATATATTCCATTAAAAGGCATATCCACCCTCACTGCAGTTTGAATAAAATTGTAGTGTAAAAAAGTTTATGTATTTGGGAGGCCTTAAGCTGCTTGCAAGCATGTGTGTAACTACCAGAGGAGCAGGGGGAGCAACCGAAGGGGGGTCCATGTATGCAGTTATGTATGTATGCATGCATGTGTACTGTTAGATACCAATGGGATCTGCTGGTATATATGTGATTGTAGTCGCTTGTGTATGTGTAATCTGTAACAAATGATAGAATTTGTAAGATTACTCACAATTTGTAAGGATACATACAGCCATGATTGGTCTCCCTATATTACGTATACATACTACAGTGCAGGGAGCCAACTGCGACAAAGAACATTTCATGCCCAAAGCGGTTGTATCCGATGCCGATGGCGAACTTTCATCTGCGTCAGAAACGGTAATTTTCCTGGGACACAAATTAGCGAAAAAGGATTGGCCCTTTATCACTTAAGTGTTTATTTATTAAGTTTAACTGGATTACAATCAGATTCCAGTATTTATCATTGTCCAAATATCCTCAATACTGAAAAATGTGTAACAACCGAATAATCAATAATAACCGATTGCATCAATAATTCTGTGTAAATTGTGCATGAAATGCTAATGAACATTCTTAGAAATTTACAAGGAAAAAAAGCCTTACAATAAACTTTGTTTAAAATAGTAGAATAGAAGTATATAATATAATAATAGAAGTGTATAAAATAAAAATGTATATTTTTACACTCTTTCAGCTCTAATATGCCCGGAAAACAGCCATTTTGATGAATGTATAACCTGCTCTGAAACATGTGGCACACTTGCTTCTGGACCAGTGTGCTTGGATAGCTGCATAGAGGGATGCAAGTGTAATGAAGGATTCGCCATGCAGGGATCTTTCTGTGTTCCAAAGAGAGAATGTGGCTGCAGTTACGAGGGGCGCCAAGTCTCCACCAATGCAACTTTTTGGGTTGACCTAGATTGTAAGTCTCTGTGCTACTGTAACGGATCAGACAATAGTATTTACTGTGAGAGTTCCCCATGTAAGGATGATGAATACTGCCTAGAGGACAATGGATTGTATTATTGCCAGCCACGAACAGATGCATCATGTGTTGTTTCTGGATATGGCCACTACCTTACATTTGATGGATTACCATTTGATTTCCAAAGCAGCTGTTCTCTCATCCTTTGTACTACTGCCGCTCACTTTAAAGCTGACAACATTCCCAAATTCACAGTTACTGCTAAGAATGAGGACAGAGACCCATCTTTGGCATTGTGGGTGAAGCAAGTAGAAGTGGAAGTTTACAATTACAACATTGTCATCTATCGGGCATATAAGCATACTGTTCTGGTGAGGGACAATGTTATTATCTTGACATTAGGACTGTACTAATGTCCAAAACAATATAGGAACAAATTAAATTTAAATAATTAGAATCATTCATGTGGGTTGAAAGGAATATGCCTTTATTAATTTAAATAAAAAGTAACACCGATATTTATCTAATGGAGATTCAATATTGGTTTTGCAGCTCTGGGAAACCCCTGCGTTACTTTAACAGCAGCTATTAGCTATTGTTTAAAAGTCATGCATAGATTGCTGCAAAACTGATACTGATTTGCAGCAGCTGCGCAGGTGACTATTGAGCAGCCCCCTGCAAGAATTGAGTTAAAGATACGTTGCAATAAAGGACAGAAAGACAGCGCAGGCAGCGGGGTTAGCGTCATTGCTGGCCATTGGCATGCGGATCACAAAACGCAATCTTAGCACAAAATGCAATATGATTCGTGGCATCTGTCCCCCCCTCCAATAAAAATGGTAAGGGGTGTGAATTCCTTGCTGCACCGTGTTTTATTGCTTTTTTGTATGTATCTGGAAGTGATGATTTTGCCAGTTTACCTGAATTATGCCAGGTGGCTTATAAATAATCGGATAAAGGCTTGCAGCACATGTTGTTTAAAGGGCATGTCTACCCCATTTGTAAACTTTTGGAGTACTGTAGGGCTCCCTCCCCCAGCCCCAACCACCTTATTAATATGTGCAGAAACTCCCCCGATCGTTACTTACCTTACCTCTTTCCTCCGGTGTACTGTCCCGGCCTCTGCTTGCATGAAACTGCAAGCAGGGGGTCGGACCGTCAGCCGCGTCCGTGATTGGCTGAGGGGCAGCCAATCACGGATGCAGCTGCCAGCAGTGGAGAACGCCAGGGGAGAGAGGTAAGGTAAGTAATGATCGGGGGAGTTTCTGCACATATTAATATAGCAGTTGGGGCTGGGGGAGGAAGCCCTACAGTACCCCAAAGGGGTTTTACACTAGGGGGAGGGAGAGGAAAATGGGAGGGAGGGGGAGGGCTGCTCTGAGCAAGCCAAAAACCTCTGAGAAGATGCCTCAGAGGCAGAAACAAATTCCCTTCCTGCAGTGCTCCTGGTGGCCAGTTTTTAAAATATTATTTCTAATACACACTGAGCATGTGCACAGTCATATAATCACCATGTTATCAAAACAGACAGATCCAGTGGAAAATTTCAGAATGATACACCTTGACTGTGTTAAGGCTGCTGTAATTTTGAATTCTTCATTTAAGCACTATGTATCATCAACTTCTTATCTAATCCATTTTTGTGGGCTTTAGGGCACAGCCACACTGCAACGCAAACGGAATCACATGCGATTTCATTGCGTTTGCACATGCGTTTTCTTCAAGTATTGGAAAACTCATGCGATTGCGATTAAAAATGCGGAACGCAATACACAATCGCAACGCACCTGAAAACGTGTGTTTTCGGGTGCGAAATATAATGAATAAAGATTTGGCTAGCCTGAAAGTGTTACCAACAGCAAAGGAGCTTAGGAATAAGAGAAGGAACCCACCCATGGTGGGTGAACAGAAACCCCAAAAAGTCTTTTAAAATGTCCCCTCTGATTTTTTATTAATCTAGTTTAATAGAAGATAATGTGATTGAGAATATAAAGCACAACACAAATATATAATTAACCATCCCGAGAGCCACCGAAATTGAAAAATGCAGCAAAGCTATTCTGATATTGTAACCATATCATAGTCAAAGAGAATAATAAAATTAATCTGTTGGATAGTTGATGACATTATTAATATCCTTCTTATTTTTTCATGTCAGGTAAACAATGAAAGACTGTACTTGCCACTAAGGTTGGGGCATGGCAAAGTGAATATTTTTGCTTTTGGTTTTCACATTGTTGTAGAAACAGAATTTGGGCTGAAAGTTGTGTATGACTGGAAGACATTCTTGTCTGTGACCATCCCACGGAACCTACAGAACAGCACTTATGGACTTTGTGGCCGATACAATGGCAACATAGAGGATGACTTGCTGACCTCCAATGGCTATGTGAGCATGAATGTCAATGAATTTGGCCAAAGCTGGGTAAAAAGAGATACATTTTGTCAAGTTGGATGCGGAGACAGGTGTCCGACCTGTACCAAGGTTGATGGTCTGTGGAAAGCACAGCAGCTCTGCAACTTTATTCCTAGCAGAATCAGTGTCTTTGCCAAGTGTCACAGCAAAGTAAACCCAACCTTTTTTTTAAAGAATTGTTTGTTTGACTCGTGTATTGATGGAGGTGCTGTGCAGACTGCTTGTAGCTGGTTACAAAACTATGCAAGCACTTGTCAAACCCAAGGAATTGCTGTGACGGGCTGGAGGAACTACACATCATGTTGTAAGTATCAACAAAAAATGTTCTATGTCAAATTAACAGGGAGATTCAATAAAAGTTCTTATCGTTTAAAATTGTGCTAATTTTGCCCCAACCAATCAAATGTTAGCTTTCAAATGTTAAATTAGATTTGATAGGTTGGGGCAAAATTAGCACCATTTTAAACATTAAGAACTTTTATTGAATCTCCCTGTTAGTCTTTTTTAAAAAGGCTGGGAAAAAAGACAGCTAGGAAATAGAAAGGTTGTTATGGTTTTCTCCTGCAACTAAATGTTTTTGTTATTTATTTTCTTTAAATGAACAAAACAAACAAGGTAACCAATATTCAATTTCCTGATTTTTTCTTTAATAAAAGGGCTAATTTAATTTTATTGTCTGTCCTGGGTTGTTATGTAAATCTTTGTAGGCTTCAATCTTTAGTGGTTTAAAAACCCCACACCCTAAAGCTTATCACAGAGTTTTCAGTTGTTCAAGGTTACCAAGATCCTTACTCCTATTTACTGATCACTGGTCAACAGTTAAAAGTTGGCACATATTGCAGTCTATCTCTTTCTATTGATTGACCAATAAGAAGAAGGGTGTAAAACTTCCTATGAGCTCCCCAACTCACTCAGCGCATGAAAAACGTTAGCTTAAGGCTAGGCCACACTGCTGAGCTTTTTTTGCGTTTGCGTTTTTTCATATCATTGAAAACGCGTCAACACAGCGAAAACGCACATTTTCGGGTGCGTTGCGATTTGCATTCCACATTTTAAATCGCAATCGCTGTTAATGAAAAAAACGCATGCGCAAACAACAAAATCGCACATAAAATCACATGCGATTGCGTTTGCGTTGCAGTGTGGCCATGCCCTTAGATCCGATTTAGTTCTAAACATTAAACTCTACTAAGATTAAAGGGCAACATTACCAAAAAATTACTTTTCCTTATCTTAGTCTATAAATAAATATGTGTTAGTAGCATTTACTCAGAGGTGTGTGTGTTGCAGCATAGCCTCAATCCAGTGCTTATTTTGCTCAGGCTCAATATCCCCCCACCATATTTTAACCACTCCCCCTTCCATCTGACCAGACTTTTTAGGAGCGCAAGCATGCTCAGTTATCACTATGAGGCAGCATTGGAAGAGTAAATTTCCCACATATCAACTGTCAAAACAGCACACAGCATACTGTCAACACTCCAAAATTTCAACTACAGCAAAACTGCTTACAGCAGAAGAGTTTATAAGGCACTTGATTAAAGGGATTGTCCACCAGAAAATAGAGATTTTTCTCTAGTGTAGGCACCCCCCCAACCCTAACCACGTGGTTAAAATGGTAAAAAAATGCCAGTCTTCCTTCCTGCAAACACGTCCCCTAATGATACTTATGGAGTACCATTAGGGGCTGGAACGGCAGGTAGTTCTGTGATTGGCTGAGAGACAGACAATCACAGACGTGGCTGATGGCTATGCAGAGAGCCGAGGAACACAGTCTAGTAAGTAAGATTCCTAACTTACCAGCAGGGGGTCCTGCTCTTCTTTATAATTTTAGAAATAGGTGCATGACCCCCCAAACCCCAAAACATAACTGGGGTTTGGGGGGGGGTGTCCTGCACCTATATCTAAAATTTCAATTTATGGGTGGACATACCTTTTAAGGCATTGATGTAGGATGCAATATTGCTGCCTAATTTCTCTTTAAATTCTGTTGTTTAAGAAGACTTTTAAAAAAATTATTATGTGAGTACTGCAAAATAGTTTATTAAATAACCCAGCACTGGTAGTATTCACATTAAAAAGTTGGTTTGAAAGCAAAAGGGATTTCTCAAGTTGAATTACAAACTGTGAGACTAGGGGCATATTCATAAACGATCCATATTTTCGCCATTTCACTATCGCAGGACATTGCAATGACAAAGAGCGCTATTTTTGACGTATTTATAAAAACACATTTTTCGCAGAAGTAACGCTGCAGCGCTGTGTGACATTAGTCTTTGCCTTATTCATTGTGTTACGTATGGTATCAAGGTGAAAAGAAAAATCGCTCTCTAGTGTCAGCCATTACCAGACCAGCTCTGAAATTTCAGAGCTATTTTTGTCGGGTTTTTTTTTAGGTGAAATTTTGCCTTTTTGCCCCTTTTCTGCCTATTGATGCATTTTTTGCAGTTTTACCAGATTTTTCGCCAAACATCATTACTTACTGGAATGTTCCATTAACATGACTATTTCTTACACAGCACTATGGTATGTTCCCATATTAATGGAACTGGTTTGATAATTAGCTGCAGCAATAATCAATACTAAAAAAAATTAGTCCTTTTAATAAAATAGAGAAAATCGTCTGGGTGAGTTTTACACTATTTATCATATTCTTTGCTGAACAAAACTCTGCAATAAAGATTGAAAGGAAGGGGACGCCACGCAGGATTGCTGCGAACACAAAGTGTTTAATAATCCAACATGTTTCGACCCACACGCGGGTCTTTTATCAATAACAGACCCGCGTGTGGGTCGAAACATGTTGGATTATTAAACACTTTGTGTTCGCAGCAATCCTGCGTGGCGTCCCCTTCCTTTCAATCTTTATTGTGTTTACCTATACTGCTGGGAACGGAGCAGTAGGGAGGAGCGACCCGAAACCAAAATTACCCCTGGCAGCGAAGCGTACACCAGCTTGCTATTTCCTTGAAAACTCTGCAATGTACTCACACCTTCCATGGACCTTTTGGCAGGCTAAATAAATGGGTACTTATGCATTTTCACCACCTCAGACTTGGCAAATTGGAATGGCTGAACTTGGCAATAAAAAACTTTTCTCCATTTTAAAAAGCGCAAATAAGGCGAAAAGAAAAACGGAGGTAAAAAAGGAAATGAACATTTATAAATATGCCCCCTAGTAATGTCTCCCAAACTCACATACTGTTTAGCTTTTCACTTGACCAGGATCGTAGGTGAGTATATTTACCTCGCACATGATCCACCGCAGCTCAGTTGAGAAGTCCCGACCACTTCCTGGTTTAGTTTCACTATAGCGCGCATGCGCGATAATGTGCGCTAAAGTAAACTAAACCAGGAAGTGGTCTGCAATATAGAAAGCAAAAGTAACAGTGCACTCCTGCACTTTATTGCTCCATTTGCACTTTAATACAGTAAATTGTTGAACAAGACCCAGGAGTGCGCTGTTACTTGCTTTATATATTTCAATCATTCAGCCAGTTTGCATATATATGTCTAGTTAGTTGGGTATAGTTTGTTAACCCCCTGGATTGAATTCTGACAACACTCGACTGAGCTGCCATATACATGTGATTCATGCCCGAAGTGAACATTCATCGTATGTTTATACTTAGCTGTAGACAAGGGGGACAACAAACTAAGCTGATATTATCAACTGCTTGTACTTTTTCACAAATTAAGCTTTTCACAGGTCTCTGCAAAAATGTCACTGTCTGCAAAGCAATTTAAGGATTTGATTACATGTATATATTATTTTTAGGGAATGCATGAAAATGTACAGTACAGTCTATGGAGATAGGCACTGTTAAACCTGAATTGTTTATGCAATTTGCAGATGTCACATGTCCTCCTTACAGTCACTATGAGAGTTGCGTTAGTGTTTGTCAACCTCGCTGTGCTGCCATCCGATTGAAGAGTGAATGCAATCATTACTGCGTGGAGGGCTGCCAGTGTGACCCAGGATATGTACTGAATGGGAAGAGCTGCATCCTACCTCACAACTGTGGCTGTTACGCTGATGGCAAATACTATGAGGCAAGAGTGTCTACAGCAATATTTACTTATGTAAAGTTGATAATATTAGGAGAGTTTATGGTATATAACAGGTAGGGATTCAATCTAACAGGAGAACTGGAAGCACAAAATAAATGACTAAGCTAGAAGGTGACAATATGAGCGTTAAAAACACAGAATTTTACCAAAAGAAGCTTTAGTGTTTTGTAACCAGAGTTGCGCTACAGTGTGTATGGTTAACATATCTACTTTATTAAGAAATTATTTATAAATAATCTGTCAACAATCTATAGAAATCTATAGGGTATGCCAGCACAACTTTACATCATCTCATACCAGCCCTGAGATTTCCTTCTAGAAAGGGCATGTCTAGCCCCCAACTGAAATTTGCCCCAACGTTGAGCCCACTGTGTAGTGTTTAATGACCCCTACATTTCTCTTCTGCTGTATATGGTTGTCCTGCATGGCCGAAATACATTACAGGAAACTGATGAGTAGGAGCCTTTTCCTGATGTAATCCATTTCTGGCTCTAACTCTCCCTCTGAGAGGTTTTTGGCATGCACATTGGAGTTTCCCCCCCCTCTCTCCGGATGCCTTTTGTGCACAGAAATTTAAAATTGTAGAAAATGAGTATCCTGCATGTAATCCCCCCATACCTAGACCTCGCTAGGTTTAAATGTACCAAATCTGAATATACTTATCAGTCTTTGTTCCATTGGTGGCCTTTCTGATCGAGGAAGCAGAAGAAGGGATCGGATCAGCAGCCATGTTAATGGTTGGCTGAGACTCAAGAATCAACATTTCAGGGACCTCCCTTCCATTGTACAAGTGTCGATAAAATATTCAACAGTTTAGGCTCCCATACTGTAGATATCAAAGTACTTTTTATATACAGTAAATAGTCCATACTTTGGTAATCAAAGGTCCAAGCCCCTGGTCTGTATGTAAAATATATTTTTTTGGTGTTGCTATATTAAAAAAAATGAATACATACCAACAAGGGACAACTACATGTTAACCTGCATTGTTGGACTATACCCCCTTTTGTATCTGCAAAGGAGTTAAAAAGAACACAGGTATTATACTCACAAAAACAACCAAGATCCCAGGTTTAATTCTTACCATTAGGAATCTGTTTTCCCAAGTTCCAGATCCACAAACTCTCTCTTTGTCACAGCATTTTAGTTATTTTAATCAATTGTTTTATATGTACATGCTTTATACCTTCCATCTTTGTGAAGCTGTCTGTTTTTGTGTTTGGCCATTATGATTTCTCTCAGGTAACTTTATTTTTCTTATCTTTGTTTTTTTCTGGTTTATAGTTCCTAATTCCCCTTTGTTGTGTAGTCTATTCTTCATACTTCTAGATGTTTGGCGTAATAAGGGACCCTTGTATCACCAAAGCATGTTAATTTAAATAAAATGGGCATTAATATTTACAGCAGGAAAACTAGAGATGGCCAAACTTCTTAAAGTTCAGTGCAGTAAAAGTTTGATAGTTCGAAAATGGTCTCAAAAAAGTCAATGGGGACAAACAGAAAAGTCAAGGGTTATCGGCGCATTGGAGGATTAGCGAATGGCGCAGTGGAGGGTTATACAGGGCGATGCACCTAGCGTCAATATTGGCAACCCGGTGCAAACAGCCTTGGCGCTGTTCTATTCCAGCACTTTTAATGCGAGCTATTGGCTGGTGTTTAAAATGCTGCAATAAAATGCTGTTTTGGGCATTTAACATCGCTTGTGGCGGCTGCGTGGCCAACACGAAAGTTAACCTTGCATCCGCCGCAAGAGATGTTATATGCCGAAATCGGAAAGGAAGGAGTTCACACTAAACTATATAACATCAGTTAGTGTGACGTAAACTCCAAAACAGGAGTGGTGCGCCCATTGGTGCATCACCCTGATAGAGAGGGTTATCGCTGAATTCCAGGATTAGCAAACGCTGCATTCCTCGAATGTTTGATAATTATCGAAAAAAAGATAGAAGAATCTGAAAAGGTCTGAATTCATACAAACTCAAAAGATCCGACTCAAACTCGGGTTTAACCCACAACTGACCCCACTGTATAGTTTAAAAAATGCATACCTTACATTATTGCTCCTTATAGTTCTCTTGCAGTGCTTGTTCAAAGCAAACTGAAGAGTTGGAGCTGTCTTCCTGTCAAAAGGTTTCTGCCTATAATCCGCTATGTCAGATTAATAAAAATATTTTAAAAAGAATCTGAACTCTACTTACAGCCCTTCGCCCCCGCTGCGCTCTGCATTGCCAGTAGCTGCCACTGTGATTGGCTGCCTCTCAGCCAATCACAGATGGGCTGCAAGTCCAGCCCGTTTGATAGTTCTGGTAAGCAGGGAACCGGATCAGATTGCTGCAGGAGTGTGGTGCTGTAAGTAAGAGTTCTGATTCTTATATTAGTAATCTGACATAGCTGTTGGGGGTGGGCAGGGGTAGCCTAAATTATACTAAAAGTTTTTGTTTAGGGTGGAGATACGCTTTAAAACAAAACAAGAAATTGGTCACTTGTTTCCTACCCCAATTACTAACCAGATATTTAAAGGGTATCTCCCCTGCTAAAAAAGACTTCATCTATTCAATTTTATGGAAAAGCGGGAAGGGGTCTATTGAACAGCTGGAAAGGGGCTATGTCTTACCTCCTGTTCTTCAATAAAACATGCAGGAGCCAGGAACGAAGGTAAGGACCTTACTCGGTCTCATGCTCCTCCACCGCTTCCTCTTATATGTCCCAATGTATACTATGCGCATGCACATCCCATATGGGGATGTGGTCTTATGGAACCCTTAAAAAATGTTAATACCTCAGAAAAACCATTAAATAAAAACATTATTACTTATTATTTTTATCTAGGACATCAATACATCAAACAAATAATTCATACAAAGATAGAACATTAAAAAATATATAGAAAAAGATATCTGTTATCATCACAATGGTGACCCCCATGCAACCTCTCAGGGACCCCTGATTGAGAAACACGGGTCTAAACTGTTACACATTCAGATTTTTTTTTATTATCTAAATAATTGTTTCACTCTTATTTTTGTGCTTTTAGCCAAAGCAATTGTTTTGGAACAGTGATTGCACCAGGCGTTGTCGTTGCTTTGGGAGAAACCTTATTCAGTGTGATCCCAGACAATGCAAGTCAGATGAAGAATGTGCACTGAAGAATGGAGTTCGAGGTTGTTTTAGCAAAAAGAGCTCTTACTGTATTGCTGCAGGAGGAGGTGTTTTCCGAACATTTGATGGTGCCTTTCTCCGCTTCCCTGCCAACTGTGCCTTTGTCTTGTCTACCATCTGCCAAAAACTGCCAGATATTTCCTTCCAGTTGATCATTAACTTCGATAAATGGTCGTCTCCTAACTTGACTGTTATCTCGCCTGTTTACTTCTACATTAATGAAGAACAAATTCTCATTAATGATCGAAATACAGTGAAAGTAAGCTGGTTTATGCATTTTTCTTAACAATAAAACTCACATAACCTTTTGTAGTCTAAAATATTACAAGGTCTTGTTATATGAACAGTAATAGACAATTTTATTGAGTCCTTTGATGTGATCTACACTTCACAACTCTGTACATCTTTGCTACCATGGAACAATACGTGTGAATAAGGTATCCTAAGCAATTGACATTTTGATATAATGTAATATAAAATATTATAAATAATTATGAACAAAAAATATAAAGGAGTCCGAGAGTATCTATAATTTAATAGAATAACAGTGTTGTTACTGCAACTCTCCTTTATAGTGAGCTATCAGGGTTATTCAATAAAAGTTCTTATCGTTTAAAATGGTGCTAATTTTGCCCCAACCAATCAGATGTTAGCTTTCAAATGTTAAATAAGATCTGATTGGTTGGGGCAAAATTAGCACCATTTTAAACGATAAGAACTTTTATTGAATCTCCCTAAATATCTTTTAGTGAGTTAGTAACAATTAGATTTTTGACTGCATGTCACCCGCTTTGTTACTACAAACCTGCAGATTTAAACAGATGAGAGATATAAGTAATTGTAAGCATTTAGCAAGATGTATTCAAATGTATTACAGTTAGCCCAAATACCACCAGATCAGTTGTGGCGATAACAACCAGTGCTACATTCTTCCTTTTTTTAAAATATCAAAAAAGTAAGAATAAAGGACAAACCCCCATCCCCAAGACCGCCCACAGAACGGCACTACCACATGCAGATATAGTAAAAAACGGTTTATTAGATTCACATAGGAAAAAACACACTCAATATACCAAAACACTCAAAACCCTCCGGGCGTCCCCAGTATACTAAAACACAGGATGAAAAAAACCCTAAGTGAGTCTCTCTACCCCAAAATAGTAGAGTATGCTAACATAACTTACTGTGAGAAGCCATGTCCGACTAATCCGACCTCCCAATGTTCACAGACAGAGACAGACAATGCTCTGTCCTGACTTTAGTAGAGAGCAGTAACTCCCAAATCTACAGATCCGATATCCTCAAAAGGGCCGTAGCGCCGATATCCTCTGTGGACGAGATCCTCACTCTGCACACATGTATCACCGGTATACCAGTCCAGATGGGGATCGAGACAGTACAGCACACTACGGGAGCCTCCTGAGACCCACAAGTGTTCGCAATTTTGCCAATACTGCAACAGCTTCGTCAGGGTCCCCCGACGAAGCCGTTGCAGTATCGGCAAAATCACAGTAAGTCCCGACCGTGACTATGTCTACTATTTTGGGGTAGAGAGACTCACTTATGGGGTTTTTCATCCTGTGTTATAGTATACTGGGGACACCCGGAGGGTTTTGAGTGTTTTTAGGGATTTTGGTATATTGAGTGTGTTTTTTCCTATGTGAATCTAATAAACCGTTTTTTTTACTATATATCTGCATGTGGTAGTGCCATTGTGTGGGTGGTCTTGGGGATGGGGGTTTGTCCTCTATTCCTACTCTTTTGATATTTTTATGTCTACTTGTTACCCCCCTGAGCACCACTTTAATATAGTGACCCACTGCAGGTAAAGAAGCTGTGCATCTTCCTTCCCCCCTTTTATTCTTCCTTTTTTGCCACTCAGGACCAACTTTGCTTAGAGCAATAAGTGTTAAAGGGCACTCACATAAATAACTTTGGTGCACTTTATTTAGACCTTGCTGATAAAGTGCCACCACAATGTATAAAAAGTGCACCTAAATGTATATGAGTGTGTCAACAGTTCATTGAATAATTTATAATTTAGTAAGACTACAGACAGTACCAAACACACCAAAGCAGTTCTCGGAAAAGCAGAAATTTCGCTATTTTTTTAAATTAACGTAGGATATCCCACAAATCTAAATATCAGGTAAACCATTTATTAGCTTGCAAAAAGAACATCATTTTCAGTTCAGACCTTCGATCATAACTTTGCCAGACCTTCTCCTTTGCCAACTACTGGGATGCTATGTAATTTGTTTCCATGTTATAATATGTATTCTGTGCATGCATTTCCTAAATGTGTAGCTGTCAGGGTCAGATGCATGAATGCTGCATTGCCATTTCTCAACATGTTTTTTTTCTTATCGTATTGTAGGTAAATGGCACACAGGTGACTGTTCCATTTATAACTGGACTGTCAACTAAAATATATAATACAGAAGGGTTTTTGGTCATTGACACAAGTCCTGACATTCAAATTCACTATAACGGATTCAATGTAATTAAAATCAGCATCAGTGAACGTCTCCAGAATAAAGTTTGTGGCCTCTGCGGGAATTTTAATGGAGATTTAACAGATGATTATGTAACGCTAAGAGGAAAGCCTGTTGTGAGCAGTGTTGTATTAGCACAGAGCTGGAAAACCAATGGAATGCAAAAAAGGTGAGTAGCCATAATGAAATAACTTATGTACAGCAATTGCAGATTACCAGCTGCTTATTGTGTTGTCATCAGCTTTCTAGTTACAAATGGTTTATTCTGCCAGTCTCTAGCTAAGGGTAAGACATGGATAGACATAAAAAAAAAAAAAATAGGACATCATAGAAAATAATCTGACACTAACCAAGTTGTAAAATTATTTAAAGGGACACTATACTGAAAAAATTACATTGCTTCATCTTAATCTATAATTGAATACATGTAAGTAGCAATTACTCTGATTTGCGTGTGTTGCTGCATGCCTTTAATCCAGCACACATTTTGTTTAGGAGCAGTATCCCCCACCATCTGACCTGACTTTTTTCCCACAAACCAACTGTCAAGCCTGCACACAGCATACAGCATTCCAACTGTCAAAACTCTGTCACCATTCCATCTACAGTAAAACTACTCACAGAAGAATAGTTTTTTAGAAGTGAGATACTTGATTGACAGCTGAAATATAAGAAGTTTTAGATTTAGTATAGATTCCCTTTAACTCAAACCTCAGTTGTAAAACAACAGATTCAACTGTTCCAAAAGATTCTCCTGACCCGCTCCCTTGTCTTATCCATCTACCTTCCTGTTGTCAGACTGCTATTGCTTGACTTACTGGACAGATAAGTAGCACATTAGCCATGGGTGTTTACAGGCTAAATACCAATGGAGATTATTCATTTTGTGATTAGGGCAGGAAACTTATGGGGCGATTTAAAGTGCTTTCAAGTTTTAATGTCTTAAAGACGCGTTAACCGATGTACCAAAGATTAACACAGCTTTAAGAGCAAGTTAAAGGCATTTGCGTCGGTGTATGAAAACAAGGTCAAGCAACCCCTGCACCAAGCCAATAGCATTTTTTCAGGATGGAATCTTTAACGCCAGCAAATAGCTGGCGTCAATGATTCAGAATAAGTTAACCCCATTTGCGATGCAGAGAGAGCCACTATAGTGCATTGCCTTACAGGGTCGATAGAGAGCAATAGCGACTCCCTGTATATTCCCCTGTTTGTATTTTCAAATGTTTTTAATTTCCTTATCCCCAGTGTGTTGTATATGATAAATAAAGGAAGATTTTGTTATTTGGTTTTGAGTGCACAGAATCATTTGGAGTCTTTTCTCTATATTTCTGCTATTAGCTATTTCTACTCCATTCCCAGCACCTACCCTTGATGATAGTGTGTACCTTAAATCCATTGTTTATCTATTAAGTGGTGCCTTGTTTTTCTCCATTATATAACAGCTTCAACAGATGTTATTTATTTAACATAAATGTAGTTAAAATGTAGGTTAAAAAAACAAGTACTTCATGATTCAATAGCTTGCAGGACTATATCAGTTTTCAGTTGTGCAGGAATGTTGACCCACTCTTTCTCTTCAAATATTGTTTAAGTTCACTAAGATTTGTGGGCATTTGTCTATGCACAGATCTCTTAAGGCTAGGGCACACTGCTGAGTTTTTTGTGTGTTTGCGCATGCATTTTTTTCAGCAATGCACCAACAACGTGCATTCCGCATTTTAAAACGCAATCGAATCCAATACTTAATGAAAAAAACGCATGTGCAAACGCAACGAAATCGCATATGAAATTGCATGCGATTTCCTTAAGGTCCTTCCCAGCATTTTAATTGGGTTAAGGACTGGACTTTGATTGGGCCAATACAAACAGTGTTGAACCTGGGTGTTTTGGGCCCACCAGGAAATATAAGACCAGGGGACAACCAGGAAGCATTAGGGCCCATTATTATTTTCTCAGTTTTACATACATATTCTTTGCTGTTCTGATACTTGCTTGGTCTGCATAACTTCACTATCCTGTTCTTAATCTATTAATCTTACACCAGCCAGTTTGTTTGGGAGACTACAAGTCATTCTCTGCTTCAGGGACTGATTTATTTTAAAAACTGAGTCTTTGCACTTGGGTTGTTTATTCTTGATACACACTGTCAAGCATTTTTTTTAAATTCACTTTATTACTGTGTGTAAATGTATCTGTAGAGTATTGTTACTTCCTCCTTCATGCATACTGAAATGTTAGGTTACCATGGCAATGGTTCCTTCTTACCTAGTCTGCTCTGTGTGGAGGCAGCCAATAAGAAAGGAGTTTCTGTTTTGGGGCGGGAGGAAAAAGTGAGAGGACAGAGGTTTCTGAGGTAAAAAAAGACAAGGGGGTGCTGTGTATGGACTCCTGAGGAACAAGAAATTATCTCTGCTGCCCTAGGTGGGGAAAGAGGCTGGATCCGAATAGGTACTCAGTTGAGCCATTAAGTAGAGGATTGAACTGTTTCCTGATTAAAGCTGACCAGGACCTGAGCTGCTTCAATCTAGTGACAGATATCAGACTGGGAGCAGTGAGTGTAATAGAGGAAACTGAGGAGACTGTAAGTAAAGACAGAACTGCCATAATAGAAAGCTGTGGTGAGTGACATTATTCCTATCCGAACAAACAGATCCTGAGGTACAGGCTGCTGTGTAAGTGGCATGGTGGCCTCCATAAGACTGTCTGTTAAGGACCTTCAGGGAGAGTCCCTTCAAACCTCTCACTGGATGCAGAGTCTAAGTGTCTGTCGGTCTTCTCCAGAGCCTCTGATGGTGAGGATGTTGTAAATACTCCAAAAATACTGGAGACAGGGAATAGGTACAGGTTGGATTGTAAGAATACTGGGAACTGAACTGGAAACAGGTGTTGGCTGGGTGAAATGGAGACCAAAGGCTGAACTGGAAACAGGTACTAGCTGGCTGAAATGGAGACCCAAGGCTGAACTGGAAACAGGTATCAGGAACAAACTTCAGCGAACAAACCACAGAGAAGGGAGCTGAAGACAGAAACAAACAGAATCTGAACTGGCAGCAAGAAGCCACCAAAAGAAGAGGCTAGAAAAGGACCCTCCGACGTCATCATCATGCGTCGGAGTGTGCCTGCGCACGTCTGCGCGCGCGCCTAGGAAGAGGGACTTCCATAGCCCGATCCGGACGCCGGACTCCACGCCCTCCGCGCATTACTACGGACGTGCGCGTGCATGGAGCGCCCGTGCACCCGCATGCCCGCGCGGCAACGCAGGAACACGGCCGCAGGTAAGAACCGGAACCTTACACTGTCATTGTAACTGCTGTTACAGCCCCACCAAACCTCCTGTTTACCTGTATCTGGCCCTTATTATTATAAAGGATAAAAAGTGACCTTGTTCTGCCCAATATTGTACAGAGACTAACATCACCTGGTTTGCAGGAGGAGCCCTTGCAGCCCGAGCGACTTGTTAACCCTCTAGAGGACTTATCACCGTTCTGTTCACCTTCTATACAGTACTTGCTACATTATAACTGTCCATCTTAGGGGACACTCTAAAAAGAATAATTGCATCCAGCTGGCAACGGTTGTTAGTAGTGAGCCCACTTTTAGGAAAAGACTAGATAAAATGATCTATGTGCTATTAATAAATACTAAGTTAGAAATTTCCTAGCTTGGAAATTTTTTGGGGGGATTGGGTGTCGCCAGAGGCAAAAGTGATCCCAGTTATACAAGCCAACTCCTACAGGTGTGCTACATATCTATGTATTATTTTTATGTGGTGTTTTCAGTGGCGTAACTAGAAATCCTGCAATTGGGTATATGCAGTTCCGGCTATTTGTGGAGATTTACAAATACATGTACATTTAATTAATTTTAGAAACTTTTTTAAACTAATGTCATTCAACTCCGGGGTGCACATAAATATGTATGTTTATTTTAATTTTTGTTCTTCTATAGTGCTGGGCATATTCCACTACAATAAGTTTATCTTTGCATATCTGCCCCTGCCCCAAAGAGTTTACAATCTACCAATACAGAACATATCTTGGTTCTGAACTGAACCTAAATACCTAGAGGAAACTCATGAAAACACTGGGAGACCATTCTAATTCTATGCCGATGTAGGAAAGGGGGTGTAAAAACAAGGAAAAAATAATTTCTAACTGGGTATTACATCCACATATCTAACCACTGAACCCCTATCAGTGATATCTGGGAAGTTCAAATTCACTTTTCACATCTGCTTAATACATAAGGTTACAGTAAATCTAACAGCTAAAATAAAAATGTAATTGACTTGCCATTTTTGTTTTACAATTTTATAATCCTATTCACATTTTAATGAATTTTGTATCTGTCAAAACATTTTGATTTTGTTTTTTGTTCTTAAGTTTGATATTCACTGTTGATATGCTGTTAAGGGTTCTACTTTTAATTGTGCTGTAAATATTAAAATATTATGGTATGCTGCACAGAGAAATATTCATTGTGCTATGATTATTGCTTTCTCTTTTTAACACCTTTCGTAAAACATGACTTTAGGAATGGCAGTAATGAAATAAACATGTCATCATTAAAATATCATAAGCCTTTTTTTTTTATTCGACTTTAAGCTTTATAGAAGTAAAAATATAGCTTATATCAAAAGCATAAAGGAGAACTAAAGCTAAAATGGAAATAAGAGTTGTATCAATCCAAACTAACAAATAGCTATAAATAGATGAGACGTGGATGGGGCCCAAAAGTGCAGATCCCCACAAGCAACCAGCTTCCTTACCCACTCACTTAGCATCCAACCTGCAACTTAAAGGGCATGTCCACCCCCAAAACTATAATCCCCCCAACTACTGGCCCCACCATGTAGTGTAGTTTAATCCTTACCTCACATCCCAGCTCCATAGGGTTCTCCTGTAGTCCCCCCCCAAAGTCCCAAAAAATGACCACCAGGAGGCTAGCAGGTCCATATAGGACACTGCCTGCTACCTGGCCTCCCGGAGATCATTGCCATGCGTACTGCAGCCCTTCTCCCCCCTCCCTCTCCCTCCCTCTCCCTCCCGTTCTGCTATCCCTCCCCCTAGCATAAATCCCCTTTACAGTAGTAATCCCCCATGTCCCCCAGCCCCAACCGCATGATTTTTATTTTTATAAAGCTCCCACCAAACTTTTACTTACCTCTCTGCTTTCCTACGCTGAAGTGAGCTGCCGGCAGCCGCGTCCGTGATTGGCTGCCGCTCAGCCAATCACAGACGCGGCTGCCGGTCCCGCCCCTCTGCTTGCATTTCCTCGCAAGCAGAGGGCCGGGAGCGCGTCGGAGGAAAGAGGGGAGGTAAGTAGAGTTTGGGGCTTAAAAAAAAATAAATAATGCGGTTGGGGCTGGGAGCCCATGGGGAATAGCATAACAAAAATTTAAATTTAGGGTGGACATGCTCTTTAACCTTAACCTGCCTTTCTGCCCTCTTTGAAAAATGCATACCTTAACCCAAAGCTATTTTAACATTTCTAATAAATGTTACAATTTAAAAAGGTAATTTATGATATGTTTAAAATAGGCACATTAAGGGCACTATACTTTATTTATAAGCTGAAAAATAATCCTATGTTAATTCTATAAAAGAGAATACTCCTACCTCCCATTCTGATTTGTACCAGAAGCAGTAGTCTGACAGCTCTCCCACTCTGATATTGGCACAGATGGGTCTATTAGATATGCGAAGAGTGTTGAGGGAACATACTGAGGGGAGCTTTTCACATTCAAGTACTGAACTTACAGTATATTTGCCCCAATTACAGAACAATCAAATCACTAAGCACCTTTGTCACTAAGAAGACCATGATGACCAATAATAGTTCATACATAGTAATTTGTTGGATCCAGAACATATTTCAGTATGTGTCCAGTTTTCCTAAATTTAGGTATAAAAAATGTTGTTGTTTTTGCAGGGTATGTTTATTTCCTAAGTAATTTTGTGCCATCATTTATCTTGTCCTTTACAGCTGCATTTACATATTTAGGATTACACTCAGGGAACATATCTTGTAAAATGCAAGATTTATAATCCTTTATATGAAATGCTTATTTACATTTACAATACTCATTGCTGGAGAAAGCTGTGATGGATTAAAATAGAAGATTGAAAAAATAAAAGAGCATGGCAGAGAATAAACCAATGTACAAATGTGAGACAATAATGATCAGGGCTATATATATTGGTGCAAAATATTGAATCAGACAGTAAAAGTACTAGATTTCAGTAAGCCTTTAAAAGCTTCACTTACGTTTTTACTAGTAAATAGTTTTAAAGGGACACTTGGTTTAAATTAAATGTTAGGGGGACATAAATTTAACAGGGAGGTAGGTGAGCGTTTTACTACTTCCCTGTGTGCAAAATAATTGGATAGCTAAGGCTATACACTTGGAGAATATGGAGAGATGTTGAGCCAGCTGTTAAAACAGGTGAGCTCAGTGCTCGCAGGTAAGTGTATAGCCTCTGCTATGTACAGTATTTCTATTACAGGGAGGTAGGAAAAAGCTCTTCTACTTGCTGATGAATTTTAAACCCCCCTAATATTTACTTAAAACCATTAGTTTGGGGCTAGGCCACACTGCACGTTTTATGGTGCAATCCGATTGTGCGTTAAAAAAAGCACACTAGTGTTGGCCAATAACATACATAGAGGGAGATGCAATAAAAGTTCTTATCGTTAAAAATAGTGCTAATTTTGCCCCAACCAATCTGATGTTAGCTTTCATAGTACATAACATCTGATTAGTTGGGGCAAAATTAGCACCATTTTTTACGATAAGAACTTTTATTGAATCCCCCTGTAAGTGCGCTGTGATCTGCTTTTCAGAGCGTATGTGATCACACGGGAAGACGCACGCACTTTTCCCGCGTGTTACCGCCCACATTAGGGGAAAGTCCAGCCCCAAAATGAAAACTTACATACAGGTAAATCACCCCCCAAAACCCTAAACGGTAATAGTTTGAAATCTGAAATATATAAGTCTAACTTGAAATCCTGCACAATGTCCTGTTGCCCCTGTTTCTGCTTCCTGGTTCTTCCTGTCAGTTATGGATTTGACAGTTGACATCACAGCCAATGACTGAATGTTAATCCCCTGTCTGCCTCTTCTGAGCATGCCCCTTAATTGCTCAGTTTCCATGAGGCAACCAGAAGCATTGCAGGCACACAGTAATGAATTTATAGGACAAAGTACAATATATCAAGATATTTTAAAGTGGCCATTCTTTCTAAAATATGTTCTTATGAGGGTGGAGTTGTCCTTTAAGGTGGCCATAGATAATACAATTTTACTTGCTTGGCTGAGCGCTCCCGCGTCATTCGATCAATCCTGCTGGAACCGCCTCTCCTGTTCTTCTATGCGACCAACATGCGATCGCAAAATCCCATTCATTTTGCGATCGCATGTCGGTCGTATAGAAGAACGTGAGAGGCGGTTCTGTCAGAATCGATCGATTGGTCGGGTAAGTAAAATCGAATATATGTATGGCCTCCTTTAGTGTCTCTTTACAGTTGAAGGACACTGACACATGCTAGTTTATCAAGACAAAAATACTGGCATCTGACTTGGCGGATCATTGCCAGTCGCTTTCCACTCATTGTATAACTCACAGGAGCCAATTCCACTATAAATTTGTTTAAATATTATTACCAATTTGTTTTACAGCTGCAACGAGCTTCAGTATTCTCAATACGCATCAACCTGTGACAATGTCCAAATCCAGGCACTGCAGAGTGATGGATATTGCCTTAAATTAACAGATATGAAAGGATTTTTCCAGCCATGTTATGGCCTTCTGGATCCTGTTCCTTTCTATGAATCTTGTTTCCTGGATGGATGTTACAACAATAAGAAATACCAACTGTGTGGATCATTAGCTGCATACGGAGAAGCTTGCAGGTCGTTTGGTATTCTCAGCACTGAGTGGATTGAAAAGGAAAATTGCTGTAAGGTTGAGCTCTACAGCCTGTCCCTGAATAACGCCATTAGTCTAACAAAGTTTCCCATCTTTTCTATAATTCTGAGCAGACATGCTTCTTCAAAAATTGAATTTCCGAACAATATATGTGTTTTGTATCTGACAATTCAAAGCACAGGTGCATCAAATGCTGTTAGACATCCGATCATGCTGCAAGGCTGTTAGCCTCTTTTCATTTTTATGCTAGTAGATTGTATTAGAGAAGAAGCAATGTGTTAACATGATCTTAACTTTTATGAAATATTGATTTTATTTTAAAGGGTTTTTTAAATGAATATATGATAGTTTTATTTTCCTTTTCATGCTATTTTAGTGACATGGCTTTCATTTATACATTTTCCCATCAGATAAAAAAATAAAACATGTCCGATTGAAATGCATGCACTATATTAAAATATGGCTGCTAGTACAGATGGAATCGGGGTCCGACACAAACCAGGGTTTCCGACACAAAACTCCTCGGTTCGGGCAGATCGTCTGGATTTCGGGACTTTGGAGTACATTTTTGATAATTTTCGAATGTACAGAGCTATTTTCGAAAATAGCATCAAACGGTGGAAAACCACAAAAATACTATCAGAAACTCGAAAATGGTCTCCAATCGTATTTTCGAGAATTTTCGAATCTTCAAGGTATTTTGAAAATTAGTAAAATTCGTTCCGGTTTCAGATTTTCGGATCTTCTGGATTTTCCCAAAATCCGGAATCCAAAAACCGAACGAAACTTAGTGAGTTTTGGCCATCTCTCGCTGCTAGTTACTAAGATTGTACCATAACCTAGTATCTGTGGACATGTTATAATAGCTGGAATGGCCTGAACAAAACATCTATCCATCTAATGTGTGTACCGGGCTCAATTTAGTACTTGGCATGTTAATTTCCCTATGCGGGGCATGGGTATCACATTTTACCGTACATTTGTTGATTTAAAGAAACATTTTAATTATTTATTTATTTTGAAACTTTACAATTGGGATTATTATTTTTAGGTGTATTTGGTTTAGTTTCTTTCTAATAAATGCTCCCTGGGCAATTTAGGTTATTAGGTTTATTTTAAGACAACCATTATTATGGGTTTCTGTAAATCTGGTCTCAGAATTAAAGTATCAAAGAAAAATACAGGGAAAAATTAATAAATGAGAAGCTCAGGTTAATTTTTTTTTTTTGATGTACACCTTCTGTGCTGCATCACTGTCACCTTGATGCTATGCAGAGTACTGGAAGTTCTATTAGGCATATCTTATCTGTTATTGGGAATAATTTTGCCACAAAAACAGACATTTTACATGAATATGCTTATTTTTTTAATGTACAATTAGTATGGGATATCAGGGCCTAGATTTACTCCCTGGTTTCTTCTCTTCTTTAGCAGGAGTGATTGAAGATCCATGTATTGGTGCAGAGTGTCCCAACAGGAGCTGTGAAGTAGACAATGGAGGAGAGCTATGTGGTTGCATGGACCCACCAGCCTATGGAAATGGTAGGAAGTGTCTTACAACTGAATTTTCTATTCGATCCTCTAATTGTAAATATATTTTATTAAAAAAAAAAAAAAGGACACCATGAGGCTTGATCCTAAGAAATATTTTAACAGTACATATCGCAGTGCTAATATTTTAGCAGATTTTTGTGTGAGCACCTGTGTGTGAGCACCTGTGTGGACAGGCCTACAAAGCTGTTTGTGTGCACCAGCGCACACTTAGAGGGAACACTGATCATAAGCATGTGTTGTGATGTAGAAAACAGCAAAAGATGATGCACATTTTTTCTGCTTATCATGAAATGCCCAATTTATTAACTAATTGTTTTTATTTATGACAGGCTATATAATAAATACTGTAAAAATTAAATGGAAATACAGAATGTAAGCAATTTAAATTGGATCTTATGTTGGTCTATAAATCTACCCCATTTAGTGCAGATGTACAAAAATTGTTGAGGGACAAAATGTGCATGGGCTATGGCTCAATAATTTGTGGCCTGCATAGGTTGGCACATGGTCACAATGATTAAACTTGTGTTAGCACCTTTACCATTCACATGTCAGATGATTATGATAATCTTTTTCTGAAGTAGTGAAGCAACTAGAGAATTATCTGAATGGTTGTAAGCGATTTCTTATTGTATTCTTATAGATACGCATGATATCATTGATGCTGAAGTGACCTGCAAGGCTGCCCAAATGGAAGTGTCAATATCTAAATGCAAGCTATTCCAGCTTGGCTTTGAGAGAGAGGGTGTTAGAATCAATGACAGACGTTGCCCTGGGATTGAGGGGGAAGATTTCATTTCTTTTCAAATTAACAACACTAAAGGCAACTGTGGAAACATTGTACAGGTATCATAAAAACTATCTGCCAATGTAATGAGAGAGAGAGGGAGGGAGGGGGGGGTTAAGATATAATAGAAGGGATTGCTATAACAAAAAATAATAACAATAGCCTCAACAGCATAACAATTTGTTTTATATAGAATATTTCTATTTGTAATGCTGCAATATATGGCAAATGGTTCAGAAAAAAATTAAGATCATTACAAATAAAACATTCTATTTGTATCAATCTGCCATGCTGAAAAAATAAATTCTTCTGAAAACTTGTTTATAAAATGGTAAATTTCTAAAGGGAATAAATCATCCAAAAACTGTCATTAACCTGGTAAACACTTAAAAATGGCAATAATTAACAATGTTCCGTTTACCTTTCTTATCATAACCGTAGGTTCAAAGTTTGAAAAATCTTATTATGCTTAAAGGATAAGTACAGTACACTGTAAAAGCAAGTTAAGTTTAATTGTAAGCTGCAGCTTTAACCCCCCCACCCTTTTTTTCCCATAGGTCCCTCCTGAGCCTACCTGTGCTGCTGAAATCTTGGATGTGGTTTGAAGACTGCTTAGCTCCGCCCCTCCGTGAGTTCCTGGATCTCCTTCTTATTCAAGTCCCAAAAATAATTTGTTTGCTCCGTGCACACGCGCGCCCTCACGGCACGCGTCGTGATGTCTGCGCCACGTTGTGCTTGTGTACAGCGTGGCACGATGACGTCACATGCGCACACGTACGTGCACATGCTGACGTCACATCACGTGCTCCGAGGAGTGATTTTTGGGACTTGAATAAGAAGGAGATCCAGGAACTCATGGAGGGGCAGAGCTAAGCAGTCTTTAAACCACTTCCAAGATGTCAGCAACTTTACAGCAGCACAGGTAGGCTCGGGAGGGACCTAGGGGGAAAAAAAGGGGGGGGTTTAAAGCTGCAGCTTACAATTAAACTTAACTTGCTTTTACAGTGTACTATAAGTCCTCCAACCATATATTTGACATTCTTAGTATGTTTCACCCAAAGGAAGTTAGATGAACTGTGTGTCTGGTCTGTAGTGGGGAGTTGTTCTAATGGTGGAGCAAGGTTTTGGTGAGTTGTCCTTAAAAGTGAATCATCTAGGCTTTCAGGCTTATTCAATAAAAGGTACAAATATTTGCCAGAGCTGTTAACTTTTTATTGTCTTATAACTACAGTTATAAAACATTTAATAACATACAATTGGTTGCTGCAGATTAAAGGACATGTAAACTGAGGCAAATAATTTTTTAACTTATCACACAGTAATGAGTATTAATTACCACCAATCTTAAATCTGCATTTTATTTTTCTTCTCTGATCTCCCTATCCCTTGTTTTTTTAGCTCTGGGAGTTTTACTTTTTAAAGAGGGCGGGGCACAGCTATTCAGTAAAGAACTATCAATCACCCAGCCCATCCCCCTGGCACACTACATGTAGACATTATCCATTCTATAAAAGTAAAGCTTATTTCTCTGTCACCGCATGGCTAATTGATTCAGCATTAAGATCAGGAAAGGGAAGAAGCATTATCTGTTACTCTGTGCTCTTTCTGTGCAGATAAACCCTGCTGTCTGTGTTAGTTAAGTCCCAATGTAGTACTGTACCTAAAGAAAGAAATTACAATGTCCCCCCTCCCCCCACACACACACCTTCAAACTCCTACAGCTAAAAAAAATCTTACTTGATTCAAGCAGTTATCACAGCTCCCAGTGCTGCTTATCTTCCCATAGCAAAGCAGTTTTACTTTCACTTTCACTATAACACAAAATCACTGGGTGAATTTTATTGGCTGTAGTTGGGCACAGATCATATTCACTGCACATGCCCCACACTCTCGCTGTGCCTCAGTTTTGGGAGGGGGTGGATACAAAGAGAGGAGACATGCGTACTAACTAGGAGTGAGCTGAAGAGGAGATCTAGTGACAGGGAGCACTGAGAGCAAAAAGGGCTAAAGTTCCTGGCAGCACTAAAAATATAGAAAAGGATAAAGGCAAGTAATTTTTTTTCAGTTTAGTGTCCCTTTAAGAAGAAAACATGCACATTTTTTCACCCTTGAATAAGCCCCTTTGACTTTGTGAATGCTGTTGGTTGTGTTAGTCTGATACAAATACATATTTAGTAAATACATATTTAGCAAGGTGGTGTGAGGCAGAGTGGTGTCATACCCAAACATATTTGAATACAACTCATGAATTCTATATCAACTGTACCAGGTAAGGGAACATATGATTAAAGCAAAGGATATTCTAAATACAATCAATGATTATAGAGTGGGATTGCTTTTAAGATGAATTGCTTTCACACAGAAGTAATGGCTAAACTTCATTTTGTAGTAGTAGTAATAATAATGATCTCCAGTATAGAACACCTTCCTATTCTTGATTGATAATGTTAGGAATACCCTAAATAATCAAGATTTATTTTCACGCCATACATTGTTTGAAAAGGGACATGACTTGATAACTTGTACACTGCAACCTTCATTTTAAGTTCAGTATTTAAACACCATATTGTAATATTTCTAATGTTTCAGATATGATTTTTCCGGGCTTTTTCTGCTAGTATTCTCTATGATCACTAAACAACCTGATTATCATTTCTCCTCGGTTTTGTATGTTGTTGTGTGATTTTTGTTGAAAGCATTATAGTAATGATCCGTTTTTGCCCTGCAGTCCAATGGCACACACATCATGTACAAAAACACAGTTTGGATAGAGAGTGCAAACAACACTGGAAACATTATTACGAGGGATCGGACCATAAATGTAGAGTTTTCCTGTGCATATGAACTAGATATCAAAATATCTTTGGATTCTGTTATAAGGCCAATGCTTAGGTAAGTACAATTTGCTGTACATTTTTTTTTATTTGGCTATTGCATTCCCCCACCCGGATACCAATGGTCACATAAAAACAAATTTAACCCTTAGATAAAGTTTAACTTTATCCATTCATAAAGAAAAATACTATCACCATATAAAGACAAAAGTTTGACTAGTTTTTGCAAATCAATATTATCCAGTCTCAATACACAAATATAGTGTTTCACCAATCCTCAAACCCTCAAACACATTATTACCAAATATGAACAAAATGCAAACTAAGCTGTGGCCATAAGATTTATTAACAAGAGCAAAAGTAAAGCGCCCTTTATAGTGTTATAGTGTTCAAGGGCCTGAGGGGGACATGGGTTACTATCGAGCACAGTGGGGTTAGTTTGTAACATTTCTTGACTTTTACTCTTGTTAATAAACCTTACGGTGGCATTGTATTGGGCCTATTCCTATTGGAAATACAATCACCAAAACAGTTATTGCAGGTGCTGTAGGTTTACTGAATATTTTATTGAAATCTTGTGCACACAAGTGCCCATTTGAGTTCACAATTGCAACAAAACAACAATTAACTTTAAGTGGGTTTGTGCAGGTAGAATTTAAAGATCTAATTTCTATCTAGAATCTAAGGGTTTGTGATAAATTACCTCTATGGCTAGGTGTATCATTTAATTATTGTATTATTTATTTCCAGTGTCATTAACCTCACAGTTCCAACTCAAGAAGGTAGTTTCACCACCAAAATGGCCCTCTACAAAAATTCTTCATATAAGCACCCGTATCGTCAAGGAGAAGTGGTTCTAACTACCAGGGATGTTCTGTTTGTTGGGGTCTTTGTAGTTGGAGCCGACTCTACACATCTAATTTTGATTCTAAATAAATGCTATGCAACTCCATCACGAGACAGCAATGACAAACTGCGGTACTTCATCATTGAAGGAGGGTTAGTAACAAAGTAGTGGATTTGGGTTTTGATTTATAGTAAATCAAATAGCTGACTTTTATATTGAGGGATATTGGAGCATTGGTAGCACACATTGATCGCTGGATTGTTACATACTTAGAACAATACCTCATTCATGGTCAATATGAAAGACTTATATTGTTAATATTGTTAATACTGTTAATATATGAAAATAATTGCAATAGGGGGCATTGATAGCAAGGTCTCTGTGTTTGCTGATGACACTAAACTATGCAGAGCTTTGGAAACTTCAAATGATGGTGCAAGTGCTGCAAGCAGACCTAGATAGATTAGCAAAATGGGCAGCAGAATGGCAGATGAAATTCAATGTTGATAAATGTATGGTGATGCATTTGGGATTTAATAAGCCCTGTGCCACCTACACCATAAATAACTCTAGCTTTAAAGAGGGAGTATAATGTTTTTTTCTCTTGAATCTATTCCCCTCTTTATACAAGACAATATCGTGTTAGCTCTAGCCGTTGCTGCTTTGCATTGTTTGCTACAGCTAAGTCTGTTATCTACCAGAACCCCCAAATCTATTTCCAGTCAAGATTCACTTAATACAGTTATTTATAGTGTAGGTGGCACCAGGATTGCTAAACCCCAAATGCATCACCTTACATATCTGTTGTATTCAATTAGATCAACTGGACTTGAAATGTAGTTCTTGAAGACGTTTCGCTAGTCATCCGACTGGCTTTCTCAATTCAGAATGACTTGTACAAGAATCTGTGGCAATTATGTACCCTGGAAAATCCCAATTAGCATATCACAGCCAGGTGTTAAGGGTGTGATTAGATAGTGGCTAAGAGGTGTTATAGGAACGCCCAGAGTAAGGTGTTAAAACAGCATTGTACATGGCAGACAGTTGGTGTCGAACCCCCCCACCTCTATTTAGGCTTGGTTTCTTTATTTTCACATAAATGGCCTCCTTAACACCTCTCTTGAACCAGTCACGTTCCTTCGCCAGTATGTTAACATTACAATCTTCAAAGGTATGTCCTTTATCCTTAAGATGCAGATACACGGCTGAGTCCTGACCCGAGGAATTGGCTCTTCTGTGCTGGGCCATACGTTGATGCAGTTGCTGTTTGGTCTCCCCCACATACAAATCAGAGCATTCTTCACTACACTGCACTGCATATATGATGTCGCTTTTCTTGTGTTTTGGTATTGGGTCTTTCGGATGTACCAATTGCTGCCTCAGTGTGTTGTTCGGTTTAAAGCAGACAGGGATACGATGTTTTTTGAAAATTCTTCTTAATTTCTCGGAGACCCCTGCTACATATGGGATGACCATGTTCTTCCTCCTGTCTTGCTTTTCCCCTTCACTGTTGGTATTTGTGTTCTTTTCTTTCCTTCTACTTCTTTTGACAAAGGCCCAGTCTGGATATCCACAAGTTTTAAGGGCTCCTCTGAGATGTTTCATTTCTTTAGCCTTCGCCTCTGTGCTAGTGGGGATGTTCTCGGCTCTGTGTTGCAGGGTTCTGATGACCCCCAGCTTGTGATCTAAAGGGTGGTGGGAGTCAAACATTAAATACTGATCTGTGTGTGTTGGTTTTCTGTAAACCTCTACTTCCAGTTTACCATTTTCCTTAACTTCTACCAAGCAGTCCAAGAAAGCCAGTTTGTTGTTTTGTACCAAGGAGCTGTTGACATGGTAATGGTGAGAAAACGGCTGGGCCAAGACAGCACTCTTACCAGCAGAACTGATCTCAACCCAGAACAGGTGTGTTCCTTGTTGGACTTGTGCCTGAATACCACCTATTTCAAATACAGGGATAAGTTCTATAAGCAAAAACATGGATGTGCTATGGGATCTCCAGTTTCACCTATTGTGGCCAACCTTTACATGGAGGAGGTAGAAACACAGGCGCTTAATACCTTTAAGGGCATAGCACCCAGCCACTGGTTCAGATATGTTGATGACACCTGGGTTAAAATCCACCAGAAGGAAGTACAAGTAGTTCACAGAACACATTAATGCGGTGGACCAAAACATTAAATTCACAAGGGAAGAGGTACAAAACAACAAACTGGCTTTCTTGGACTGCTTGGTAGAAGTTAAGGAAAATGGTAAACTGGAAGTAGAGGTTTACAGAAAACCAACACACACAGATCAGTTATTAATGTTTGACTCCCACCACCCTTTGATCACAAGCTGGGGGTCATCAGAACCTGCAACACAGAGCCGAGAACATCCCCACTAGCACAGAGGCGAAGGCTAAAGAAATGAAACATCTCAGAGGAGCCCTTAAAACTTGTGGATATCCAGACTGGGCCTTTGTCAAAAGAAGTAGAAGGAAAGAAAAGAACACAAATACCAACAGTGAAGGGGAAAAGCAAGACAGGAGGAAGAACATGGTCATCCCATATGTAGCAGGGTCTCGATGAGAAATTAAGAAGAATTTTCAAAAAACATCGTATCCCTGTCTGCTTTAAACCGAACAACACACTGAGGCAGCAATGGTACATCCGAAAGACCCATACCAAAAACCAAACAAGAAAAGCGACATCATATATGCAGTGCAGTGTAGTGAAGAATGCTCTGATTTGTATGTGGGGGAGACCAACAGCAACTGCATCAAAGTATGGCCCAGCACAGAAGAGCCAATTCCTCGGGTCAGGACTCAGCCGTGTTCTGCATCTTAAGGATAAAGGACATACCTTTGAAGATTGTAATGTTAACATACTGGCGAAGGAACGTGACTGGTTCAAGAGAGGTGTTAAGGAGGCCATTTATGTGAAAATAAAGAAACCAAGCCTAAATAGAGGTGGGGGGGTTCGACACCAACTGTCTGCCATGTACAATGCTGTTTTAACACCTTACTCTGGGCGTTCCTATAACACCTCTTAGCCATATCTAATCACACCCTTAACACCTGGCGTGATATGCTAATTGGATTTTCCAGGGTACATAATTGCCACAGATTCTTGTACAAGTCATTCTGAATTAGAAAGCCAGTCGGATGACTAGCGAAACGTCTTCAAGAACTACATTTCAAGTCCAGTTGATCTAATTGAATACAACAGATATACCATGACCTGGATGAATGAGAACCTTCACAGCGCATCACCTTACATTTATCAACATTGAATTCATCTGCCATACTGCTGCCCATTTGATAATCTATTAGGTCAGCTTGCAGCAATTGCACATCATTTGAAGTTTCCAAAGCTCTGCATAGTTTAGTGTCATCAGCAAACACAGAGACCTTGCTCTCAATGCCCCTTCTAAGTCATTTATGAATAGATTAAAAAGAAGTGGCCCCAGTACGGAACCTGAGGCATTCCCTTAGAACTTTAGCCCACATAGATGTAGCCCCATGACCACCACTCTCTCTTTGCAATCCATTAATCAATTCTCTATCCATGAACAAATGTTTTCTTCTAGGCCAGCAGTCCTCGGTTTATACATTAGTCACCTATGTGGCAAAGTATAACTGAAAATATTGCAGGTAAACATGTAAAATGTGAATAATGTTCTTTAATGCGTGTAACCTAAATAAAGTGGTCGAGGTTGCCTCATCTCTTCTCCAGATGTGCCCTCTTTTGCATTTTAAAATGTTTGGAGGTATGTTTCCAAATATGTGAGGTAGGTTACTTGGGGATGAGATCTTGCCTAGAATCCTGCATCGTATAGAGCACCCAAGGTATACCAGATTTGTGTCTCAGCTAACCCACAGTGAGTTTGAATGGGTCAGGGTGTTTAAAAAGCGGTGGGGTCTGTTGAATTTTGGGTGCAGTTTTGTCTCAGCAAATCACTGACGCCGCTTCTGGTCTGGTCCCTTTTTCTGCTGACATGCACAGAAAAGGCACAGATCAGCAACAGCAGAGAGCTGAGGGAATGAGGGCTAGTAAGTACATTTAGAAACCTCATTGGTAAGTTTTAACTATGCGAGGTCTACGTTTGGGGGGGGTGGGGTATTAGGTTCTAAACAAGTTTTAGTTTGGGAGGTGGACATTGGGGGTGAAATGCAGACACTTGATGCAGATAGTGACATTTTCTGGTCGGTGTCAATTAGGTATGATAGACCAACTTCAGTTAGCAGTAATCTGAATCATTGTATCAGGTAGCCAGGAGACAAGAAGTTCCCCTATGCATGCAGAAGCCAGAATAGTCAGCGTGGTGCCAACCACCAGGTTATCTACTAAGATGTTTATCAGGCAGTTCTGTCACTGTGGGACAAGTCAGCTGCATATTTTACTATGGTGAATGGCAAGATAACATTCTATTTACCCCACCCCATTGTGCCAGATATTGCTGCAAGAACTTTTATTGTACGTTCTTGTACTATTGTTATCATTTAGTTTTCGTTTAATACACTGTCACTGGCATTAAGAAGATCAAATGTTTGGGCCATATTTCTGAGAGCAAGCTGCATATCAAACCATCAATGTATTTAATTAACTTGACAATCATTTACTGAAACAACTATTTAGAATGCTTTGAGATTTTTATTCAATAATAAATAAATAGTTTTGGCCTGACAACAGCACATTAAGGTTTTTTGGATTGTGAAGGAGCAGTTTGTTTACTTTACTCCTTCAGTGCCTTGATGCAAATGTTTTAAATTGTCTTACACATTGTTTTTAATTATCATTTTCCAGTTTAGGAAATAGAAATCTGTGTACAGTAGGTATTGATAATGGCGAAGTTTTGATTATAAATTACAGGAAAGATAATGTGTTTGTTTAAAGGTAGAGTATACGTTCACAAGAGGGAAATGTGAAAATAAAATGTAAAAAATTAAAATTAGCACAGGAATCAGTCTGAAAAAGTTCCCTGCCTGGCCAATATGGGGGCCCTTAACCAAGAATAATGAATAGCAAGGGTGGCACTCCAAATAATAACTTTATTAATACGGACCAAAAACATCTCACAAACGTTTTGGGGGGTAGTAAATGTGCCCCCTTCCTCAGGTGATCACCGAGGAAGGGGGCACATTTACTACCCCCCGAAACGTTGTGAGATGTTTTGTGGTCCGTATTAATAAAGTTATTATTTGGAGTGCCACACTTGCTATTCATATTCCTGTATATACTATCCATCAAGGGTTGGATTATTTTGAGGAGTGAGCACCCATTCTGTTGGTGGTGAGTGCAGAGGAGTTTGTATTATTCTGTGGACTACCCTTAACCAAGAACCTTAGCCTCTCTGTTTGCACTGGGACATGAGCTTTAGCAAACACTTCTGACATCGATTGTTATTGACATTGGATATTCTGGCTGCCTGCCTATGTGCAGAATTACGCTATATTCGCCTACCCCATTCACCTACCGCTGAGTTCTGCTGTAATGCAAGTTTTTTTTGCCTTGTGTAATTTCAATGCAGAGATAAAAACACTTTGATATTTGACTGGACCAGGTTGACCTATTGGTAAAAAATGCCATGGTTTTTGATTTCTTCACTGTCCCAGATTTAAACTTATAGACAGGCTGTACTTTAATTTAAATAGCCCAGAAATGTGATTACGGATATGTACACAGTAAATATGGATCTGGTTTGCAATTACAAACTTTGTGTTTTTTTGGTGTACATTTAGATAACCCAGTAGAATTATGGAAAACTATTATGTTTGTGGGGTTTTTTCCACCTCAAACCCGGCTTAACACTTTATATACTTTAACATTAATTAATTGAATGGTCTAATTACTTAGCAGCCTTATTTTAAGAAATATTATTATTATTTTGTTATTATTGCATATATTTAGATGTGGTGTTTTTTACAAGGTGCCCAAACATTAAAGACAACACCATTGGAATTGAAGAGAATGGGATATCCCTGACCTGTCGTTTCCATGTCACAGTCTTTAAGTTATTGGGGACTATGATGAGGTTCATCTCCATTGTGCTGTGTCTTTGTGCGACTCTGAAAAATATTCCTGCAAAATTGTGAGTAGACGAAAACAATTTGTTTTCAGTAATTAAATGTTTTTTTATCATCATTGATTCAATTCCTTTTTGAAAGATTAAAATAACAAATGCTTTTTTTAATAAGAGGTGCGCAAATGTTCCAGTGCTGTTAATTTGCCATACATGTGTTTTTAATGCTCTACTGCAGTTAGAAAACATTTAATGATGTCTGATTGGTTAAATAACAGACACAATTTTGCACCTCAAATAAGCCCCAAAATGATTAAAAATATTTGGCATTTGATTTTTACTAAAAATAAAAATCAACATCTTCATATAATAGCTGAGAACATAACTCAAACACAACATTGGGGTTATCTGCTTTTTTGAAACTTACAAAAACATTATGGCACTTTGGTCCCAACTATCAGATGAGTATAGTGAAGTATGAAAGAATGTTTTTAATCCTTTTTATTTTTAATTCTCTGGTATTATAACAAGCTTTGTAGGAGAAGACTAAACAAAAGCAAATGATGGCACTACTCATGGTTATGCAATAAAAAACAAAAATTTAGTATAGGATAAAACTAGCCAATAAAAAGTAGTAAAAGTACAAGAGCCAGACATACCCAGATCCCCCATTCAGTATGGTTGAATTTTTGAAATGAGGTCTGCTTAGCCAACAACTACTTTTTCATGGGGTCAGACTTTTTGTATGTTTGATTAGGATTGCATTCTAAACTGTGATTTCAATTCTGTATAATCGTAATTTATTGTCTAGAGAATTAACACGTTAAACATAGAGATGACAATATCAGAAGGTTTAATTTATGTCTCCATTTTCAGGAAATTCAAAAAGCTGCTTTTATAAAAAAGTATGTCCCTTGCATTTTTTTTTTCATTTTTAAGCTGCAGTTGTAAATCTGCAGTTTATTTACAATTCCACATCAAAGAGCAATTTATCTTTTATTTTCTATGTGTCCTTACATTGACAGAACTGTCCACAGAATTCCAGGAGTGCCTCTGAAAATATAGAAGATTCCAAGGAACAGATTATTTCTGTTGGTCCAATTAGAAGGAAACGTTAGTATATACATTTTTTTTTTGTGATGCATATTATAATGCTTTTGTTTCTACTATATACAGTAGATTGGGCTGATGAACCAGGCAATACAACAGTACAAGTATTAATTGAAATAATTAATTTCTATGGTTGCTGTTCAATTTACCATTTTTATTTCTGCTTTTTCCCATTCATTAATTGCATGAAATATATTAACACTAATAAAAAGTCTGTTACAGCAAATATGTAGAAGAACACAACTTATAAACTGCATTTTACATGTCTATTGAACATATGTTTATTGAAAGCATGTTCCTGTTTATAGAACATATATTAATCGCATACTAAAAACAAACTTAAATTAAAGGACAACTATACTGTTAAATTGACTTTTTAAACACTTTTTAAACTTTTTACCTAAGGGGTAGGATTAAGTACACCTACCTCCCAGTGTCATATTGCAGAGGAGGGCAAATACATCTGGTAATTATCTGCCAGGTTAGAGTCCTAGGCTTTTCTGTAATAAAGATTTTGCTGAAGTACTGAGGAAGTCTGACAAAAACTGTTTTCTTTGTGTCAGTGCGCATCACAGAAATTATATTGGAGGTAGGAATTACCAATGCTACCTCCCTGCCCCAGGCGTTATTTGCACTATAGTCTCCTTAAATTGATGTATCACGTGCCCTTCCAATGTAATACAAATACCAAACCTATACCACTGTAACATCAATAAAATATTTGCTACAGAAAGCCCTGCAGTTAAGTACATTGTCAGGCATGGACACTTTGTCTTAGGGCACAGCCCACTACAACGCACTAAATCACGCACGCAATCGCGAGCGTTATCGCACGCGATTCTGTGCGTTTTTGTTTGCGAGTGCCTTTTGTGCATGCAATTTTGCCATTTTCCGTTATGGAAACGCATGTGTGAACGCATGGTGAACACATGCGTTACCAAAATGCGAACGGATGCGCAATCGCATGCACATAGGAAATCGTGGGGATTGTCGTGTTCCCGCGATTTCCATTATAACCAAATCGCATGTGCAAACGCATGCGCAAAAAACACGTAAGTGGGGCCTAGCCCTTACACTAGGATAAAGAATAATTATCCAATCTTTCCTTGTACTATGTGGAGGGTGGAGTAAAAGTGAAAATAGCTGCTGTGTTTGCTGCAGTGAAGGTTATATCACACTTAAATCTAGGATAATAAAGTAAAAATGTGAATGGTATATTGTTTAATGGTCTCAGGGCTATTACCAAAAACAAAAAATAATTTCGGTTGGCAGCTATAATATTAATGTTTTGTCAGCATTTATAATATATATAATATTTTACATGTGTTTTATATTTTCACTTTCTATTTTAAGGCCTTGACTGGTGTGAGGACAATGGAGGGTGTGAGCAGATCTGTACAAGTAGATTAGATGGGCCACTGTAGCTGTGTTACCGGTACACTACAAGAGGATGGCGAAGCTGTAAATGTAAGATAAAATAATGTTTGGTGCTGTAAATAGGTTCTATGTATGTAGTATTTTGTATATGGTGTTTTTTTTTTTTTTGCTTCTAGAAAAATATCAGTAAAATCCACAATAATATAAATAACTGATAATCCATGAAGCATTTATTCATCAAATTCTTCCAATTCCAAACAAAAACACCATAGGGGGCTAATTCAATAAGTGTGCAAATGGTTGTCAGCAACCAATCAGACATTACATAAACTGCAGTAAATAATAAGCTAATATTTGATAGGTTGGTGCAGATAATAGCTTGCACAAACTTTTGCACCATTTATTGCATCAGCCCCTTTGTAAATAGATTTTGTCAGTTAGCTTACACATTACACAATTAAATATTTAAACATTCTAGTCATTGGGTTTTTGATCAATGACCATAGTCATGATGTGCCAATTATACGATATTATTAACAATTCGGTCCCTTTAAATTTAATGGGAGGTGTAGATTATAAGAAAATAGCAAACACCAAATCAGAAAATATCTCTTTTTATTTGTCTACTTGATGTCATTTTTTAAAGTTCTGGTCTGCATGTTGTAAGCTGTATCTAATATTCTCTAGAAGAGGACTGATGTATATCTTCATGGATTACAAACAGTTTTGTGTGGTTTATTTGTTCGGTAACTAATTCTGAAATACTGTATAAATGTGACTTTTTTTTATCTATTTCAGAAATCAAATCAAATAAGTCTCCTTTTATTTTTATTCACAGTGTCTAGTTCCTCGGCAGAATGTCATGGCTGGCTGCTTCCTTTGATTATAACTCAGATATCAATGTGGGTTTTTATTTATAAACCAAACAATAAATCAGAAGAAATTAAAGATTTTTCTGATGAAATATTCAAAGTCATTTACAGGAAGATTTAGCACAGGGAACAAAGAAACAAACTTGCACACTAAACAAAGAAAAGACATTCTAAAATGTAATGCTCGGATCTGTAATTAAATGCAATTTCATGATGATTCTTCAAGTAATAAATGGAAAAATCTGTGTATCCCATTCAAAATTCATGACGACTGGATCAAGCTGGTGCATTAATAAAACAGATTTATTTCAGGTGTTTTTTTTTTCAATGTTGTGATGCATTTTAGTGGACAAACGGTTGGGGATACGGCTATTAAAGGGACAGTTCAGTGGAAATGACCAATATTTGTTAAATTGTTAGTTTGTGTAATGCCTTCTGTTATTCTACATATTCTCTCCAAATCAGTTGAATTCATAACCTTTGTTGTTCCCTACTGTTGACATTAGTGAGCTGACATTTTAGGTTCTAACAGTCCCTTCTCTCCAGAATGCACCACATCCTTGGAATGTTCCTAACAGTTATTTCTACTGATTGGCTGTTGGATGGGTCAAACATGCTCAGATCTCTACTGAGCAACTGAATCAACCCAGGTGCTGGGTCAAGGGCAAGACCATAACGGTCTCTACTAGGGGTCCTGCAAACAGGACGTCAGTATTTCGGTTACATTTATTTATACACGACAAAATGCTGAGATTGGCAGATTAAGGTCATTTGGATGAAAAGTATGTGTATTTGCACTGAACTTCTCCCTTTATATCTAAGATGCCAATTTAGAAGGCATTATACATGCTGACCATTAGACAATCAGAATTATGCTGGTGAGATATAATTGTGCACAATGTTTAAATGTTAAAGCTCTGGAGCTTTGAAGAATTATAATTTAGTGTGATATCCCATTGCTATTGGAATACAATTTGTCTAGTCATTATTAGTCTGAAAGAGATTGAAAAGTCAGAACATCTGGAATTCCTTATCTGGTACATCATAGGTTAGGTAGGTAAATATTTATGAAGGAAATTAATAAACCAATAGATGTTAAGTTTATGTCTCCCCAAAATAATCACACATTAAAAAAAAAGACGATTTCGTGTCAAGTACCACTTTTATACTGTCTCTAATCATCCATCTCTTCACCCACTATACATGGTATTTTAAGAAGCTTTATATTGCATTTATATATTTTTACTAGATCTTAAAATATAGGGGTGTAGTATATTTCACCAAAATATCCGTTTTGATGTTGCAGACCTATAGACTATGATTGTCCCTTTATATAAATGCTGATTAATGCATACTTAATTACTTACTTAGGTTTGATCCTCAGGTGCACGGAAAATATTTCTCAGTTTATTGTATTTGCAAAATTTGCCATATTTGTTACTCGACCTCAGAGACATTCTTAATAGAGCTCAGTGCACCATCCCCTTATTAGATATAAATATGGTTCTAATGAAAAATATAAGGAATATCTTTGTGACGTCACTATCCTAATATATGCTGTGCCTATTTTTAAATAGGCACAGCCTATTTAGATCCTGTAGAGTATACTTATTACTGTGAAACTTTCAGTGATAAATTATTTTACCATGATCTGAAATGTCTCTGTTACCAATGTGTAGGAGTGGCTCTCTCATCAGCCTTCAACCCGGGTGCATCCAAAATAAGAAGGATATATATATATAATATAAAGTCAACCATAAAGCACTGATATGGATTTCCATTTCAACTTTATTTACAGTATCACAACTGAGTGCTTTAAGATTACAGTTCCCTGTTTAGCACCCAGGACCTGAGCATGAGAACTATTGTCTATAGTGGATTATATATTTATATTATTAAACCCAAATAAATAAATCATATTGAAGAACAGTGAACCCTTCACTCTCAGAGGTCTGGCTGTTGACCCTGTAAAAATGGAATCATAGAGACTAACTGTATGTAACAATTCTCTTCCTGTGCCATACTTTGTAAATACCATAAGGCTGTAACATTTAGTAATTCTGTACTGTACCTTTATAAAATACCATTTGTGTTTCCACTAACATTTGAATGCATCCAAAACGATCATATCACTGAGTGTCATGCCATGTAATACACATTAAAATACAGAAAATAACAGGCATCATCCTGATTGTTTGGACAAGTGACAAGTTAATAAATGAACGCAAAGCTGGTTTGTTTTATGTTATTATTAATAACAAATGAATAGCTTTACTGTAAGTCATCAGTAGAATGAAATGGTTAATTGCTTTGGAAATAAATACTAAAATGAGATTGTTATAAATTCATAATATTTTAATTTGGATAAAAGTTGCAAACCACAGCTCCCTCTTTAGTTCTATTATTGTTTGCCAGTAGTTTCCTATTGCAGTTATGTGCTTACATTCGTCTGCTTGTTCATTTGTAGTTTAGGAGAATGTATACCACTGGCCTACAGCAATATAGCCCAAGTGGTATTAGCTTGCTGCTGCTTCTGGACAGTAACTAACAAATATATAGCTAAACACATATAAGTACTGCTCGTCACTAGAGATGTCCGAACTTCACAAAATCCGGTCCGCTCGAGGATCCGCAATTTAGAAAAAATCCGAAAATTCGAAAATCGCGAGCGGACCCGTTAAAATTAAAAAATACCTTGAAATAACGAGATTTTTCGTATTTTCGAAAATTTTCGAAATTACGAGTTTTCACGTATTTTCGTGAATTTTCGAAATTAAGAGTTTTCATGTATTTTGGAAAATATGTATTTTCGAAAATACAAGTAATCCTCGTAATTTCGAATATTTTCGAAAATACGTATGTTAGGAATTAAGAGAAACCCTTGTATTTTCGAAAATTTTCGAAAATACATGTTTTTTCGTATTTTCCGGAAATTTTCGAAAATACGAAAAATCCGCGAATCGGAAGTTCGGAAGGCGGAAAATCCGGAAAAATCCGCCGTTCGCGAACAGGATAAATCCGCGGCGGATCCGGGTTCGGATCCGCGAAACCGGCCATCCCTACTCGTCACTAGAGATTTTCGAAACTTGAGTTTCGTTCCATTTTCGAAATTTGAATTTGAAACATTAGAAAATTCGAAAACGAACCCATAGAAGTCTATGCGAAAAAGTTCTGTCCATTTGAGGGAAAATGTAATAGTAGGTCACTGTAAATGACACAGAGACCTGGGGAATGGACTGGGAACTCATATAAATAAAGCAAAACTTATTTTTAAAACTATCTTTCCTCACAATCGGGTGTTTTCGAGCTTCCACATTCTGTTTTTGAGTTATCGACTTCGAGCGCTACTTTTGAGTGTTAACGATATTACAAATTCCAGGGTTATCAAAATCGTTTCTTGCTTTCGAGGGTTACTGAAATCGATCATTACTTTTGTTTCGCATTTTCAATTTTGATAATCTTCTATTTTCGATGATTATCGAAAATATTCGATAAATAACGAAATAAATAATGAAAATTCGGAAAATAGGTTCCGTGAAATCCGTGAGTTTCGAAAGTTTCGCCGGGACTTCGAAGCCCAAGATAGATTCGAAATGGTTTGTATTCGAACCCACATTACATCTCTACTAGGCACACACACATCAGAAACACACAAACACTTCCCCTAGGAGCTGGGCTAATCAGGAGGACTGGCTGCATAATAAGAAGTGGAAGTAGAAATGGAACATTCTTCCCCACCAAAGCTTTGCAAACCTCGGGAACCAGAACACACATGTTAAATTATCCAGGAAACATGAATTCTTTCCTTTAATAATGACAAACCCTAGAATGCATGTATAGGAAAGAAACAAACTTTCAAGCACACAGAAACTTCTTCACAGTGCTATGCAAACACACTCACTGATATTCACACATACTACACACCTAAATACACTTATACATTAAAAATACACACACTCACATGAAATAGATACAATAAAGTAAGCTTAGATGGTGGTAGCAACTCTACTAACAACAATATGCCTCCTCAGTTTTTAATCAATATCAAAAGTACAACAAGAGAGTACATTTTGTCGCTAGCACCAAGCTACTCCCATTTCTGCAAATTATTCTAAAACTGGTTCTTGAGAGTTAGAGATACACCCTAAATGTGATAGTGAAAATCTTTTTACAAACCCCATTGTTACAATGTAATTCAATATGAAATCTAATGTCTGATGTGTAATTCACATTTTTTACAATGAATATAGCTTGGATCAACAAACCTGACAGGGATTTGACTGTGCCAAACACCCAAATTTTACCAGCAAAACCAGTTTTGGTGATCGTTTTCACCATCGGAAATTATGAACACTGAACCAAGAGTTTCGACTTCAGGTTCAGGACAAAAATTCTACACTACATTAGTACTATCTGGGTTCAAATTTGGGCACATTCTAAGGGGCCTATTTATAAAGGTTCGTTAACTTTTCGCGGCCATTCTTTGCGGCCATTAAGCATGAATCGCGTTTACCGCGATTTATAAAGGCCCGAAAACGGCCGCGAAAAGTTAACGAAGCGTTAACCTTTCGCAGCCGATACTTACCCGTTACCGCCGCTTCTATTTATAAAGCGGCGGTTACTGGTTTCGCTCGGGTAGTATCGGCTGTTTTCTTCGCCACCTTGAAGGAGGCGAAGTCAGCCGATACTAACCTCCCGCGGCGGGGATGGGCAGGCAACCCGCGGCGGGTGGTCGCACCCGCCCGGGAGACACGCCCACCCGCCCACACCCCCGCGGCGGCAGCGGCGACCACCCGCCGCCGCCGCCACTTCCAGCAGCCCTCCCAACCCGTTCCCGTTCGCGGCAATCTCGGAACGGGAGGCTAGAAGGGGCTGCCGGGAAGGGGCCGCAGCAGGTGGTCGCGACCACCGCCGCGCACCCCCTCCCGGCAACCCCTCCAAGCCCGCCCGGCCGCTCCCGGGGAGGGGACGGGAGGGAGCCGCTGGGGGGGGTGGAGGCTCCCTCCACGGGGCCCTGAGAAGGGCCTTTTGGGGCTTAGGGGGTCCCGCAGCTCGAAACGGGACCCCCTCCCCGGCCTTACAAGGGCACTTGTCAGTGCCGCAAGGGCCCTTGTAAGGGCCGGGGAGGGGGGTCCCGGTTCGAGCTGCGGGACCCCCTAAGCCCCAAAAGGCCCTTCTCAGGGCCCCGCTGGAGGGAGCCTCCACCCCCCCAGCGGCTCCCTCCCGTCCCCTCCCCGGGAGCGGCCGGGGCGGGGGCTGTGGAGGGTGGGGGGGGGTGCGCGGCGGGGGTCGGCCACCACCCGCTGCGGCCCCTTCCCGGAGCCCTTTAGCCTCCCGTTCGAGATTGCCGCGAACGGGGAACGGGTTGGGAGGGGCTGCTGGGAAGTGGCGGCGGCGGCGGGTGGTCGCCGCTGCCGCCGCGGGGGGGTGTGGGCGGGTGGGCGTATGCCCCGCCCCCTTAGGGAGCGGCGTCGGGAAGGGATTTTAGTCCCTTCGCGGCGATACTATATAGTATCGCCGCGAAGGGGCTTAAAATTACCGCAGCACATCGCGGCCGCGATAGGTATCGCGGGGAATAGCGCTCGCCGTTATAAATACGGCGATAGCGCTATTTTCACGGCCGCGATGTGCGGCGGTAATTTTTTTTTGCGCTAACATCGTTCCTTTATAAATATGCCCCTAAAATATCTAACTTTTTAACATAATGTGTATAAAGGCTCTGTATGTTCTGTTACATTAAAATGTTAAGAACTACTCTTCTACAATACTATCCATTTTAGATAACACATATTCGCAAAACTATTAACACTAAACAGATTTTGTGTACTTTGTACATACAATCTGTTTCTATATTCACAGGGAGGTGAGAACCCTATTCCCACCTGTGAATAATAGAAACAGATGTACTTAAAATCCTGCTTTAGTGTCCCTTTAACACTGCATAAATAAATGAGCCTTACATACTTAAAGTGTATCTATACTCTAATATAAAATTGTACCTTTAGATACAGAAAGATCCCACTGCTCCAAAACTTTTTCGGACTTTAGATTGAGCTGTTGATCCTAAGAAATAAACATTGATAATCACAGCATTTACAGGAGAAAGACCTGTCAATCCAGAAGCAGAAAAAATGATAATATGCGACCTATTCCTGACCTCTAACTAGGATATTTTGCTGCTGCCACACATTTCTGCAACAATTTAAGCTTATGTCCACCCTTCTAAAAAATTTTACCAAAACATTCCCCGTCCCCCAGCCCCAACCGCTATGTTGGTAACATCAGAAAAGCCAAAACTTACTACCTTCCCTTTTCCCCCGCGCTCCTGCGCGCTGAGGCACCTCTGGCTGCGAGAATGAAAGCAAGCCAGCGGGAGCCGGGCGCTGAGTTGGTGCTGTGAGGCTGCGCAGCCAATTGGACACGCTTCCGGAGTGGTTCAAGCGGTGGCAGAGAGGGAAGGTAAGTAATGTTTTAGGCATTTTCTGATATTACTAATAGAGCGGTTGGGGCTGGGGGGACAGGGGGAATGTTTGGTTTAAAAGGGTTTTATGTAGGGGAGGGAATCCTAATCGGGAGGGAGAGGGGGGGGGGGGAGAAGGGCTGCAGTATGCATGCCAAATTCTCCCTATAGGACTCTGCTATCCTCTGGGTGGCAGTTTTTGGGACTTTGGGGGGGGGATACAGGAGGAACCATATGGAGTGGGATGTGAGGTAAGGATAAACTGCACTATACAATGGGGCCAGTAGTGGGGGAGATTATAGTTTTGGGGGTGGACATGCCCTTTAAGAGAATCAGCAGAGAGAAAAGAAGGCAGGGGGAGGGAGATGTGTAAGCAGAGCAGTGTCCATGATGAGGCTGTGCAGGACTTATAAGTGTCGCCGACACTACAAGAAGGCAGTGAGTAAGGGAGGTGGGGGGCAATTAGGAGCACTCACTAAACATTAATAATTTAATGACAAAGCAAGCACAGATAAATATGTGTGTACCACCATTTACTTCTTCAAATTGTAGTTTCAGATAATGTAAAGTTGTTTGAGAGAGTATAGTGACCCTTTAATTTTTAAAGACCCCTTCTACTATGGGAGGGACCATGTTCTTTTTACTGTCTTGCTTTCCCCTTCACTGTTGGTAATTGGGTTCTTTTCTTTCTTTCTACTTCTTTTGACAAAGGCCCAGTCTGGATAACCACACGTTTTAAGGGCTCCTCTTAGATGTTAATTTCTTTAGCCTTCGCCTCAGAGCTTGTGGGGATGTTATCAGCTCTGTGTTTCTGTGATGACACAGCGTTGTGATCTAAAGGGTGGGTGGGAGTCAAACAAAATACTGGTCTATGTGGGTTGGTTTTCTGTAAACCTCTACTTCCAGTTTACCATTCTCCCTGACTTCTACCGAGTAGTCCAAAAAAGACTGTGTTGTTTTGTACATTTTCCCTTGTGTATTTGATGTTCTGTGAAGGCTTGTACTTCCCTCTGGTGGATTTTAACCCAGTGTGTAATCCATGTATATGAACTAGTGGCTGGGCGCTATGCCCTTAAAGGTATTAAGTACCTGTATTTCACTTCTCTATAGTTTTTGCTTATAGAACTAATCCCTGTATTTGAAATAAGTGGTATTCAGGCATAAGTCCAGTAGGGAACACACCTGTTCTGGGTTAATATCTGTTCTATGGTAAGGGTGCTGTCTTGTTCTAGCTGTTTTCTCACCATATCAACAGCCTCCTTGGGGAGTATAGTAAGAAGAGGTAAATGAGATGTCACATCATAGGACACCATAGTTTCTTCTGCACTGAATACTACATCTTGAATCTTGTTGGTTAATCCTGAGAGTTCTAAATGTGATGCTTAGAACTTCCAACCAATGGTCCTAATATGTTGGCTAGGTATTTTACCATCTTGTATGTTACAGAGTTGATGCTGCTGACTATAGGTCTTGATAATAGAAGCTTTGTAACGCCAGCTAATATATGACTTTTGGGCACTCAAAAGTTATACAGCAAATCACAATGCAGCAGGACCTGTATTGACCTATTACATTAGGGGTGTGATTCCCCTCATGCCATCACACTTACTGAGAAATAAGCAAAGGGCAGTGACCCGTGGCAGTACCAATGAGCAGCCCAACCAACCCAATCGAGTGAAGTGCCTCTTGTGTGAAGGTTTTAATCCGACCCTGGTCGTGACCATGACTTTGGAGTTATTGTGGCTTTACTCCCCTCCTAGTTTCCAGAGTTTAGAAGTTGAGAGGTATGGTATTAAAGTAAAAGTAATCCCCGAACAACTGGATAAATGTGTTTATGTGCACTGTCTGGAGACACCTCCTGACTTCAGTCACATGTCTGCCTAATATGAATATAAAGGATTGGCTAGAGGACTACTAATAGGCGTGCCTGCTGAACAAGTTAAGTTGCTGCGGTTGTGTTGGATTGGGCATGTGCAAAGAACACAGTGGGTGGTGACCACAACTGCAATAATGGGAAAAAAAACACAAACCCCATTTAGCACCCACATGGATAGAGGACACAGATTACACAGATTACTGCTTTTACTCATCTAAGTGCTATGCCTTCTGATTCAACCTTAGGCTTATTATGCAAAGGCATTGAAAAACATCTCTCTTCTTCAAAAAGAATATTCGATTTTCACCCTCATTGTAAAAAATAGTTAATTGTGGGGGACGTGGCTTGCAGGTCCAGGGAGCAGTTGCATGGACTGAGAGCTCCTGGAAGCTGCCGTGTAAAACTCCACTTAAAGCACACTTACAGGGCTGGAAAATCTCCTAAAAGCAAGTCTGATATACCTAGAATGGGGAGAAACAAAACTGGAATGAAAAAAACAAATTCTAAAACACTTACCAGTATTTCTTGAATGAGAAAGGGAGCCTCAGAAAAATCCAAGATGGCGGCGCCATGATAAAGCCGAGTGCGCACCAGATTCTCCAGCCGACCCACTCAGGAACCTGAAAGACAGAAAAACATAAAAGAAAACGATCGGACACGTACAAACAACAAAATAAACACATGGATTTAATACAAAGGCTGGAAATGACTAGCAGTGAGGAGGATTGCTCAATTTATGAAGTGAATCTATGTCAGCAAAAGTAAGGAAATTTCTCTCCTACATATGATATTATATACATGAAGATCAGGAAATAGATCTCACAAAAAAAGATAATATCTCACCAAAACATTTGTACACAAAAATCAAAAGTGACTCCATTCCACAAAATGAAGTGAAGCTAAAAAAATTAACCTCTTACAGCATTTTCCAGCCACAAAAACCCCCATATTGAAGCAGTAATGAAGGAGTTAATTATATCACAACACAATGCATTTAAAACTGGTATATCTGAAATGCTTAAGCATTCTGTAAAAAAGGACAATACAGAGTATCTCAAAGAACCTCACATATGAACAATAAATGGAACAGTTCACTAATTCATTTAATGAGCTAGCAGATGCTCATAACCAACTAGAGTGATTCAGTATCCTACTTGTTAAATAAAGTTGCAGACCTGGAAGACCGTTCCAGAAGGAACAACTTTAAATAAGAGGAATACCAGAAACAATCAAAAATAATGAACTGGAACAATATGTGCAAGAACTGTTAGAGACCATCCTACACAATACTCCTCCAATTAGCACTCAATTGGACAGAAACACACAGGTTGTTTAAATAAAAATGCACTCCTAAGCGACAAGAGATGTAATTAAAAGATTTCATTTCTTCCAAACAAAAAAACTATTCTGAGATCAATCAGAAACAATAGAGATTGCCAGATAAATACATGAATCTACAATTCTTGCAGATCTCTCACAAAACAAATGCAAAAAGAAAATCATTTAAACAGCTACAGAGATTCTCCACCACAAATCTATTACATACAGTTTGGGATTCCCAGTCAGTCTAACAATAATGAGAGAGAGGAAAAGTCGCAAAACTTACTCACCTATAGAAGCAATACAAAAATTCCAAGAATGGAACCTGAGAATCCCAGAAAAATAATTAAAAGATTTAAAAATTGCAGAGAGGAGAGGAAGATCCCACAGATTGGATTACAACTCCCCAAAGAAGGGAAAAATAAACCACAATGGAAAAAATATCAAGGACAAACAACCGGATTCTTAACAAACTAGAACATTTTAGGATAAATACCAGCCCTAAACTCTTTAAAAATCAAACTCACGGTATTTGCCCCCACAGTTTAATAATGAAACACTGGAATGGGAGAATCCCCTCCTCCCACCATGTTCGGGATCATTATAATATACAGGTCATGTTTTATATGTTTATATGTTATATTTGTTAACTGTTTGTATATCTATAGAGTTGCACTGTTTAAATATGGTACCTTGAATGCTGAACGTAGGGAAAAAAAGAAGAGATAATGTGGCCGAGAAGTCCCTGATGACAGCCAAAATCCAAGCAAAATTTAGAACCCTCTAAAAATGGTTTTAACAACTGTAAGAGGGTTGAATTCCCCACAAAAGAGATTCTCACTAAATAAAGAACTTAACTGCTGAAAAATAAAAAATACCCTTATATATTCCAGGCTACTTTTTTTTTTAAAAAAAAGAGGAGTGGCGGTCTTGATCAGGGACTCTGTGGCATTCCAACTGAAAGATAAAGTTATAGATGATAATGGAAGATATGTGATACTGTCTTACAAGATAAAAAATTAATGTTATACAATTGTGAATTTATATGCACCCAAACCAGAATCAACTCAGATTTATTAAAATAACTATCAATAGGGCTAGAGAATTTAAGAACAATACAAATACTTGTATTTGGAGATTTTAATCTAATTCTAGATCATGAGAGAGACTCCAAAAATATAAGAACCAAGGATAATAAGGAATTTAGAGAAGGTTAAAAAAAGAAGACTCTATGATATATGGAGAGTAAGCCATCATTAGACATTGATTATTCATATTACTCACAAACCCATAATACATACTCAAGAATAGATTTAATATTGACAGATAAATGGACTCTACAAAAATCCCAAAATCATCCAAAAGAATAAACAATTTCAGATCACGCCCCTGTAACAGCAGACATAACAGAAACATACAATCTAAAACCATATTCACCATGGAGATTAAACTCATATCTCCTATCTCAACCACAAATTAAAGAACAAATTAAAAAGAATTGGAACAATACTTTCAAATCAATATGATACCTGAAACAGATATTCAACTCAATTTGGCTTGCACACGAAGCATATATTAGGGGCATATGCATAAAAATTGCCCTCAATACAAAAAAAAAGAGGAGAATTACAAAAAAGGATTTCTCCAAAAACTCACAGACTAGAATCAAAACATAAAACACAACCAACAGATCAATAAAAAAAGAAATCCAAAAGTTAGAACCGAACTACATCAACTAAATCTTTATGAATATGATAGACTTTGAGAAGACTAAAATCCACCCAACCTACAAGGGGACAAAGCAGCCAAAATGTAGCTAACAGGACTAAAATATCAAGCTGCTAAAACAAAATATAACACACATAACATCAGACACTAAAGAAAAAATATTAACCCACAGAAAATCGTGATCAATTCAGCCTAAATACAAAAAACTTTATACGTATATACTTGAGAGATAAACCGACCCGAGTATAACCGAGGTACCCATTTCTACCTAAAAAAAACTAGTAAAAATGATTGACTCGAGTATAAAACCGAGGGTAGAAAATATAAAACACTAAGCAAACCTGTAATAGTAAAAATGATTAGAAATGAACATGAATAAACAGGAGGTCGTATTAAGATTAAGTATTATTTTACAAAAATAAAAACAACTTGTTCAGTAGTACTTCACCTAGCAGCATACCGTAATGTAAAGTCACAAAACTACCGTATGTAGGAACATCTACGGTACATAACGGGTACATACTAGTACTGTAATGCTCAATATTTTAACTGGGGGACCCAAAGTTTAATGGCTGGAACAGCAATATGGAACTGGACCTGGAACATAAAACACATTTAACCCTTTCACTGCCAGGAGATTTTCAATTTTTTTTGCGTTAACTGCCAGAAGAATTTTCAGGATTTTGTCCTAATCGCTTTAGACTAATTTACAGTAGGAAACCTTGCAGTAAATCAGGAATACTATACATTGTTTTTTCAGCACAAAGTGTACTTTAACATGGTAACAAAATTTTGCAACTTTTCTGGAAATTTTACTGGAATTATGGGTAAAAATATGTAAAAAAAATGAAAAATTTGCAAATTTCATGGATTTTTCCCATTTTTACTTATAGTTATTTAAGGTTTACGCTCAAAAAAATCTACTGTTTTAAAAAGCTCAGATACTCCCGAATACAACGATACCAGATATATGTAGGTACCCCACTATTTCCTGTACAGGAGACCCCCCCCCAACTAAACTGCACCTCCTAGAATATTACACCAAATTAAATATCTAACCCTACTGACAGTTAACTAGAATATCTACCAAATTATCTAAAATATCCCCCCAAGTGAGAATTTTTTAGAAACTACACACCCGCAGGATTTTACGAGTGAGGTAAGTTTCGATCAAAATGCAGATACCCGGACGCAGCTCTTCGTCAAATTGTAAGTACTTTCTCACATTTCCTTTTTTCCTCAACTGTAAAATCGGAGACAAAATCAAATGCCAATTTCAGCTAAAAACTGTGGAGGAAGTTCAAAACGCATCCAAATATGAAAGCCTAACCCCTCCCGAATATAAACGGTATGCCACATTCATGGGGTACCCAGAGACAATGGCTACCAACTAACCCAGAGCGTGACCAGTGCCAAATGTCAGTAGCAGCAAAAAAAATTAGCAGTTTGTATTTGAACAGTCTGCAGTTTTCCACAAAAAACACCCCCCCAACTCAGAAAGACCCCAACAAACTATATATTCCTGAAATCTTACACACCTTCAGCTAGTAACGCTGTAGTTTGTTCATTCATATCATCAATGGTTGTGGGCGCAGTTCTTCGTAGAAAATTGCACTTTTACCAGATGTTCAAAAAAAATGAACATAAACAACGTTCAAAAAGGTAGAATCCTGCCAAAACCCATGGAATGTAAAAAAAAGTTACCAAATATAATCTCCCAAAAGCCTAAATCAAAAGGTATGCCATATGTGTGGTTACACACGCAGAACGTGGAAGCGAAAAGCCACAAAGTGAGACCATGCACGATGGCTCAGAAACGCGCGAAAATATTTAGCCAACTCCGAATTTGGACAGTCTGCAGTTTTATCCAAAAACACCCCCCGTAACTTAGAATAACCCCATAAAATAATATTCCTGAAATCTACACACCTTCAGCTATGTAAAGCAGTAGTTTGTTCATTCATACCATTAATGGTGTGGGCGCATAGTTCTTGTAGAAATTCGCTTTGTCCTGAAAAATGAACAAAAACAAACTTCAAAAGGTAGAAACATGCCAAAAACCCATGGAATGTAAAAAAAAAGCTACTAATATCAATCTCCCAAATGTCCTGAATCAAACGGTATATGCCATATGTGTGGTTACACACGCGGACGTGGAAGCGAAAAGCCACAAAGGAGACAACACGATGGTCAGAAACAGCGAAAAATTTAGCCAACTCCGAATTGGTACAGTCTGCAGTTTTTTCCACAAAACACCCCCAGTAACTCAGAAATAACCCCACAAAACTATATATCCTGAATCACACAACCTTCCGCTATGTAACGCTGTAGTTGCGTCATTCATACCATCAATGGGTGGGGCGCAGTCTTCGTAGAGAAGTTCACATTTTCTGAAAAAATAACAAAAAAAACAACTTCAAAAGGTAAAAATCATGCCAAACCTCATGAAATCTAAAAAAAAGTTACTAAAATCAACTCTCCAATGTCCTGAATCAAACGGTATGCCCATATGTGTGGTTACAAACGCGGACGTGGAAGCGAAAAGCCAACAAAGTGAGAACAATGCACGATGCTCAGAAACGGCGAAAATATTTAGCACTCCGAATTTGGAAGTCTACAATTTTTTTCCACAAAACACCCCCCGTAACTCAGAAATATCCCCCACAACATATATTCCTGAAATCTACACACCTTCAGCTATGTAGCACTGTAGTTCGTTCATTCTACCATCAATGTTGTGGGTGCAGTTCTTCGTAGAATTTCGCTTTCTACACAATTTCTGGAAAAATAGAGAAAAAACATTTCAAAGTTACAAAATCCACCAAAACCCCATGTAATGTAAAAAAACTTACCAAATATCCACTCCTAAATGTCCTGAATCAAACGGTATGCCATAGTGTGTTTACACACACGGACGTGAGGGAAGCGCTACAAAATGTAAAACAATGCGCAGTGAGCCAATAACAGCATTTTCCCAGATTTTTCAAACGAACACCCTCTCAACTTGGATAACCCCCCGCAAAACTAATATTCTCAGAATTAATAACCTTCAGCTACGTAAGCTGTAGTTTGTTCATTCATACCATCAATGGTGTGGCGCAGTTCTTCGTGAGAAATTCGCATTTGTCTGAAAAATGAACAAAAACAACTTCAAAGGTAGAGAAAGAAATCATGCCAAAACCCCATGGAATGTAAAAAAAACTACTAATATCAATCTCCCAAATGTCCTGAATCAAACGGTATGCCATATGTGTGGTACACACGTGGACGTGGGGGAAGCCAAAAGGACACAAAAGTGAAACATGCACAATGGTCTCAGAAACAGCAAAATTCAGTCAAATCTTGAATTTGAACAGTTCTGCATTTTCCCCACAAAAACACCCCCACACAACCATATTTCTCGAATCCTCACACCTTTATCTACGAAATCTGTAGTTTGTTCATTCGTACCATTCAATGGTGTGGGCCGCGAGTTCTTCGTAGAAGTTCACAGTTTTAGCAGATTTTTCTAAACAAAATTGAAAAAAAACACTCTCAAAGGAGAAATATGCCAAAATCCCAAGTAATGTAAAAAAGTTACCAAATATCAATCTCCCCAATGTCACTGAATCAAACGGTATGCCCTAATGTATGGTTACACGAGCAATGATGGAATCAAACTAGCCACAAAGGAGCCAATGAACAATGGCCCAATTACAGCAACTTTTCAGATTTGTCGACTAAACCACCAATTATACGTAGAAATACCCCCCCAAACTATATATCGTTGGAATGCCACACCTCAGCTCACCACATGGGTGTGATTCCTTTATGCATACCACCAAGTGGTGTGGGCGGAGTTTCATGTAAAATTTCGCTTTTTTACCAGATTTTCAGGAAAAATTTTTAAAAATACATCAAAGTTAAAAAATCATGGCAAATTTCCATGTCATGGTAAAAAAAACTTGTCAATTATCAATTTCCAAATGCCGATCAAACGGGTATGCCATATGCGTGGATGTACACAGGGACATGGCCACCAACTAGCTCAAAGAGACACATGCACAAGTGTAATTACAACGAAAAAAATCAAGAGGCTCTGTAATTTCAAACAGCCCCAAAACTTGAAATCCCCCACACAAATAAAAACTCCCAACTAAATATCATCTCCCACATGTTCTGAATCAAACGTGTATGCCCTATGTGTGGATGCACACAGAGACGTGGCCACCACTAGCTCAAATGGGACGCAAGCACAAAATCAATTACAAGAAAAAAATCAAGTGCTCTGCAATTTCAAACAGCCCCAAACTTGGAAATGCCCCCCACAAATAAACCCCCCACTAAATATCAATCTCCCCATGTTCTGAATCAAACGTTATGGCCAATGCGTGGATGCACCACAGAGACGTGGCCACCAACTAGCTTCATAATTAGGAGACGCATGCACACATGCAATTACAAGAAAGAATCAAAGTGCTTTGTAATTGGTGAAACAGTCCAGAAACATGGGAAATTCCCCCAAAAAGAACTAATATTTTTGGAATCTACACAAACCTTCAGCTACGTATCGATGCCATGCTTTCATACATACACGAAGAACTTCAGACCCAGTGATCCACAAGAAACTCTGTGTTTTAGGGAGGTTTGTGGAAAAACTAAACTTAAGATGATTCAAGGATTTGAAATCCTACCTAAACCAAACTTGACAAGCAAAAAAAGCCACATAAATGTCAATCTCCCACATACCGCATCAAAACGGTATGCCTATGTGGTGGTGTGCAACAGCGACGTGCACCAACTAAGCTCAAATGGGGACACATTGCAAGTGTAATACAAGAAAAAAAGTCAAAGTGTCTTAGATTTCAACAGCCCCCAAAACTTGGAAATGACCCCACAAATACACCCACCAACGAAATATCACATCTCCACATGTTCTGAGATCAAACAGTATGCCATATGGTGGATGTACACAGAGACGTGGCCAAAACAACTAGCTAAAATTCGGACGGCAGTGCACAAGTGTACTAATTACAAGAAAAAAACAAAGTGCTCTGCAATTTCAAACAGCCCCACAAAACTTGGAAATGCCCCCAACAAAAAAATCCCCCCATAAATATCACATCTCCCACATGTTTGAAATCAAAAGTTATGCCATAGCGGGATGGCACAAGAGACGTGGCCACCAACTAGCTCAAAGTGGCGACGCATGCACAAATGCAATTACAGAAAGAAGCAAAGTGCTTTTGTAAACTGGAACCGTCCTACACTTTTCTAAGGGAAACAGTCCCAAAACATGGAAATTCCCCCCCAAACATATATTTTGGAAATCTACAAACCTTCATCTACGTTACTGCCATGCCCTTCATCCATACATGAAGAATTCCAGACCCCACAGGATCCACAAGAAGTCGGCTTTAGGGAGATTTGTAAGAAAAAAATAAAATAAGAGGACCTCAACTGGTTGAAATCCTACCTAAACCACATTTGGCAAGGAAAAAAAACCACTAACGGCAATCGCCAACTGGCCTGATCCAAAACGTATGCCATATGGTGGGTGCAATGCAACGAGACGGGGCCACCAACTAGCTCAAATGGGATCCGATGCGCAATTGCAACTACACGAAAAAATAAAAAAAAACGCCAACAACCCACCCCCCAACCCGAATCCACACTCCCCCTTTTAGGTGGTTTTTAGTGAAAAAGCAGTTTTGTACGGAGAGTCCCACAAGTTTGACACTTTTAACTGAGCTAAAAGTTAAATCTGGTCTTTTTTGTACCTTGACAAAATCCCTACTAAAATAGGCTTAGGTTCCCCTTGAAATCGAACAATAATGATCCACGTTTACTTTAGCAGTATCACCGGGGACATTGGGAAGCTTGGAGAGACAATTTTTTTGACTAATTTATAGTTTTTATTACAAAAAAAAAGGTGTGCTGGTATCACTGTAAGATTTATGTTGTGTGCATTCCCCTATTTTTTGGGATCATCCCAATCGCCATAAAGGAAGATACCGAAGGTGCAATTGGAAAAGCTCGGAACATCTTACAAGTGGACGTTGTTATATGACGCCCCGAGGATAATAATCTGATGAGAATCATACCGGTGCAAAATGACCGTGTTTCATGTGAAAACGCGGAGTTCGGACACGAATCTATTGCAACCAAACTTACAAGACGGCGTCCCCGATTTTTATACTGTAACGGACCTCGGACTCCACAAAGAGGCAGAAGTGATCCCCAAATTTGATCCTGTCCCCATTTTTTTTCAAGCCTTCGCTGAAGTAGCAAAAGACTCTTAGAGAAAATCCTATTTGGGAATGGAACTTTGAGTTCCATTCACAAAATGATAGTAAAGCTGTTAGGCTTGACCGCTTGTACTATCCTTGGGGACCTGAGCAGATCTCCCTATGATCATGTGCAAGTACTCACTGCCACGGGGGTCCAGAGTGGTACTCATAGTGGGAAGACCCCGTGGTGAAGGAGAGAGGAAGTTCTGTGATGTCACCGGGGTCATCCCATTCACGTTCCTCAGCCGGACCGGCAGCTTCAGGTAGGGAAAACCTTTCAATGCAGATTATCTCCTGATCCCCCCTCGGAGATTGTGACGAAACCGGAGGGGGGATCGAGGGAGCTAGGGCGGCAGTTTGAATAGTGCCCCCGACGGCCCTAGCAGGGGGGACAAATTTTTGATGGGGGGCCGGGGAGGGTAGTACATGAAAAAATACCAGAGACTGAAGGGGCAGGGAAGAAGACGAGAGAAGAACCGATGGCAGGGTGAGAAAAGGAGAATACCGCAGGGGAGAGGCCGATCGCGGGCGCAGTTTGTTGCATTCACTGCACAGACGTGAATATACGAGGGAGGGTGGGGGCAGTTGAAAAAGGGGTTGTTGTTAAAATCCTCAACAAAAATTCAGCTTCACGCTGAAGTTAGTACTAAATCATGCGAAAGAGATGAATCTCTTCACAAACAAAGTAGTGCAAACAAGCAAATGATGCGAGCTGGGTAATGTAGAATTTGTGTGAATAAATGTAATCCCGCTGTACCAACAACACAACAACCAGAAAGAATTATCCTCCCCATTCATACAAGCGGTCTCCATACATTTTCATCACTGCTGCCTGTGCTGAAACAAAACACATAGTACTTTGCGATAATCAATACATGGGCATTACTTATACCGCATTTCTGAAAAGCTCGCTGATGATTGTCTTCTGGAATGTCCTAAAGCCAATGCATCTCTACCCACGTGCTACTATTTCATTTCAGGTCATAACAGATTTCCACCTTGCTGTCGACAGCTTGGGCTTGAACCCTTGACGACTCCATTCGTGCCACATTTTACCGCAACAACGGTCTTTATAAAGGTTTGTTTATAGACACAATCCAAGGGGCTGTAAACGGATGTAACGCCCACCAGGAATAACGAGGCCAAAGTGGTTTGACGCTGAAATGAATTAGCCATTGTTTCGGAACTTTCACTGTACAAATAATATGGGGCTCAATAAACATCACAAACTAACAAAGTGAAGGAGGCTTTTTTTTTGTATTAAAACGCTACTCACCTGGTGTCGTTCTTCCTATCTCTTCTAGCCCATTATTTTATGTTCCCTGTTCAGCCCATCAGCACTTATAACATATGTGGGGTAGACGATGCATTAGTGAGAGCTGGGAATTTGGATAGGTATAAGGCGAAATGGTTTCCTGTTAAGATAACTTGCGAGAGTATACCCGCGCCGCGGCCGCAAGCTTGACTCCATGGCCAAACAGGACAGAACCACGGTTTGATGCAATGTTTTGGTCAATTCAAACGGGTGTTTCTAAGGAAAACTAGTCTTTGTCGTCCAAGGATTTTTGCCACGGTCTGTTGCTTGGAGAGTTCAAAATGCATTGTGTCTCATCTCCATTCCCGATTAATTCCGAGGTATCCATAATATAAAGCTTTCTTGGTTTTATAAGGAATGATGGAAATTGACATCACTTGTCTTCCAAGAGATTCTTGTGGTAGCTTTTGTGATATAATACCAACAGTGAAGGGGAAAAGCAAGACAGGAGGAAGAACATGGTCATCCCATATGTAGCAGGGGTCTCCGAGAAATTAAGAAGAATTTTCAAAAAACATCGTATCCCTGTCTGCTTTAAACCGAACAACACACTGAGGCAGCAATTGGTACATCCGAAAGACCCAATACCAAAACACAAGAAAAGCGACATCATATATGCAGTGCAGTGTAGTGAAGAATGCTCTGATTTGTATGTGGGGGAGACCAAACAGCAACTGCATCAACGTATGGCCCAGCACAGAAGAGCCAATTCCTCGGGTCAGGACTCAGCCGTGTATCTGCATCTTAAGGATAATGCAGCAATTGCACATCATTTGAAGTTTCCAAAGCTCTGCATAGTTTAGTGTCATCAGCAAACACAGAGACCTTGCTCTCAATGCCCCTTCTAAGTCATTTATGAATAGATTAAAAAGAAGTGGCCCCAGTACGGAACCCTGAGGCATTCCACTTAGAACTTTAGCCCACATAGATGTAGCCCCATTGACCACCACTCTCTCTTTGCAATCCATTAATCAATTCTCTATCCATGAACAAATGTTTTCTTCTAGGCCAGCAGTCCTCGGTTTATACATTAGTCACCTATGTGGCAAAGTATAACTGAAAATATTGCAGGTAACAATGTAAAATGTGAATAATGTTCTTTAAAATGCGTGTAACCTAAATAAAGTGGTCGAGGTCTGCCTCATCTCTTCTCCAGATGTGTCCCTCTTTTGCATTTTAAAATGTTTGGAGGTATGTTTCCAAATATTGTGAGGTAGGTTACTTGGGGATGAGATCTTGCCTAGAATCCTGCATCGTATAGAGCACCCAAGGTATACCAGATTTGTGTCTCAGCTAACCCACAGTGAGTTTGAATGGGTCAGGTTTGGTTAAAAAGCGGTGGGTCTGTTGAATTTTGGGTGCAGTTTTGTCTCAGCAAATCACTGACGCCGCTTCTGGTCTGGTCCCTTTTTCTGCTGACATGCACAGAAAAGGCACAGATCAGCAACAGCAGAGAGCTGAGGGAATGAGGGCTAGTAAGTACATTTAGAAACCTCATTGGTAAGTTTTAACTATGCGAGGTCTACGTTTGGGGGGGTGGGGTATTAGGTTCTAAACAAGTTTTAGTTTGGGAGGTGGACATTGGGAGGTGAAATGCAGACACTTGATGCAGATAGTGACATTTTCTGGTCGGTGTCAATTAGGTATGATAGACCAACTTCAGTTAGCAGTAATCTGAATCATTGTATCAGGTAGCCAGGAGACAAGAAGTTTCCCCTATTGCATGGCAGAAGCCAGAATAGTCAGCGTGGTGCCAACCACCAGGTTATCTACTAAGATGCTTTATCAGGCAGTTCATGTCACTGTGGGACAAGTCAGCTGCATATTTTACTATGGTGAATGGCAAGATAACATTCTATTTACCCCACCCCATTGTGCCAGATATTGCTGCAAGAACTTTTATTGTACGTTTCTTGTACTATTGTTATCATTTAGTTTTCAGTTTAATACCTGTCACTGGCATTAAGAAGATCAAATGTTTGGGCCATATTTCTGAGAGCAAGCTGACATATCAAACCTCAATGTATTTAATTAAATTGACAATCATTTACTGAAACAACTATTTAGAGATGCTTTGAGATTTTTATTCAATAATAAATAAATTAGTTTGACCTGACAACAGCACTAAGGTTTTTTGGATTGTGAAGGAGCAGTTTGTTTACTTTACTCCTTCAGTGCCTTGATGCAAATGTTTTAACTTGTCTTACACATTGTTTTAATTATCATTTTCCAGTTTAGGAAATAGAAATCTGTGTACAGTAGGTATTGATAATGGCGAAGTGTATTGATTATAAATTACAGGAAAGATAATGTGTTTGTTTAAAGGTAGAGTATACGTTCACAAGAGGGAAATGTGAAAATAAAATGTAAAAAATTAAAATTAGCACAGGAATCAGTCTGAAAAAGTTCCCTGCCTGGCCAATATGGGGGCCCTTAACCAAGAATAATGAATAGCAAGGGTGGCACTCCAAATAATAACTTTATTAATACGGACCACAAAAACATCTCACAAACGTTTTGGGGGGTAGTAAATGTGCCCCTTCTCAGGTGATCACAGGAAGGGGGCACATTTACTACCCCCCGAAACGTGTGAGATGTTTTGTGGTCCGTATTAATAAAGTTATATTTGGAGTCAAATGTATTCAATTCCTGTACATACTATCCATCAAGGGTTGGATTATTTTGAGGAGTGAGCACCCATTCTTGGTGTGAGTGCAGAGGAGTTTGTATTATTCTGTGGACTACCCTTAACCAAGAACCTTAGCCTCTCTGTTTGCACTGGGACATGAGCTTTAGCAAACACTTCTGACATCGATTGTTTATTGACATTGGATATTCTGGCTGCTTATGCCTATGTGCAGAATTACGCTATATTCGCCTACCCCATTCACCTACCGCTGAGTTCTGCTGTAATGCAAGTTTTTTTTGCCTTTGTGTAATTTCAATGCAGAGATAAAAACACTTTGATATTTGACTGGACCAGGTTGACCTATTGGTAAAAACTGCCATGGTTTTTGATTTCTTCACTGTCCCAGATTTAAACTTATAGACAGGCTTGTACTTTAATTTAAATAGCCCAGAAATGTGATTACGGATATGTACACAGTAAATATGGATCTGGTTTGCAATTACAAACTTGTGTTTTTTTGTGTGTACATTTAGATAACCCAGTAGAATTTATGGAAAACTATTATGTTTGTGGGGTTTTTTCCACCTCAAACCCGGCTATAACACTTTATATAACTTTAACATTAATTAATTGAATGGTCTAATTACTTAGCAGCCTTATTTTAAGAAATATTATTATTATTTTGTTATTATTGCATATATATTTAGATGTGGTGTTTTTTTACAAGGTGCCCAAACATTAAAGACAACACCATTGGAATTGAAGAGAATGGGATATCCCTGACCTGTCGTTTCCATGTCACAGTCTTTAAGTTTATTGGGGACTATGATGAGGTTCATCTCCATTGTGCTGTGTCTTTGTGCGACTCTGAAAAATATTCCTGCAAAATTGTGAGTAGACGAAAACAATTTGTTTTCAGTAATTAAATGTTTTTTTATCATTCATTGATTCAATTCCTTTTTGAAAGATTAAAATAACAAATGCTTTTTTTAATAAGAGGTGCGCAAATGTTCCAGTGCTGTTAATTTGCAGCATACATGTGTTTTTAATGCTCTACTGCAGTTAGAAAACATTTAATGATGTCTGATTGGTTAAATAACAGACACAATTTTGCACCTCAAATAAGCCCCAAAATGATTAAAAATATTTGGCATTTGATTTTATACCTAAAAATAAAAATCAACATCTTCATATAATAGCTGAGAACATAACTCAAACACAACATTGGGGTTATCTGCTTTTTTGAAACTTACAAAAACATTATGGCACTTTGGTCCCAACTATCAGATGAGTATAGTGAAGTATGAAAGAATGTTTTTAATCCTTTTTATTTTTTAATTCTCTGGTATTATAACAAGCTTTGTAGGAGAAGACTAAACAAAAGCAAATGATGGCACTACTCATGGTTATGCAATAAAAAACAAAAATTCTAGTATAGGATAAAACTAGCCAATAAAAAGTAGTAAAAGTACAAGAGCCAGACTACCCAGATCCCCCATTCAGTATGGTTGAATTTTTGAAATGAGGTCTGCTTAGCCAACAACTACTTTTTCATGGGGTCAGACTTTTTGTATGTTTGATTAGGATTGCATTCTAAACTGTGATTTCAATTCTGTATAATCGTAATTTATTGTCTAGAGAATTAACACGTTAAACATAGAGATGACAATATCAGAAGGTTTAATTTTTATGTCTCCATTTTCAGGAAATTCAAAAAGCTGCTTTTCATAAAAAAGTATGTCCCTTGCATTTTTTTTTTCATTTTTAAGCTGCAGTTGTAAATCTGCAGTTTATTTACAATTCCACATCAAAGAGCAATTTATCTTTATTTTTCTATGTGTCCTTACATTGACAGAACTGTCCACAGAATTCCAGGAGTGCCTCTGAAAATATAGAAGATTCCAAGGAACAGATTATTTCTGTTGGTCCAATTAGAAGGAAACGTTAGTATATACATTTTTTTGTGATGTACATATTATAATGCTTTTTGTTTCTACTATATACAGTAGATTGGGCTGATGAACCAGGCAATACAACAGTACAAGTATTAATTGAAATAATTAATTTCTATGGTTGCTGTTCAATTTACCATTTTTTATTTCTGCTTTTTCCCATTCATTAATTGCATGAAATATATTAACACTAATAAAAAGTCTGTTACAGCAAATATGTAGAAGAACACTAACTTATAAACTGCATTTTACATGTCTATTGAACATATGTTTATTGAACGCATGTTCCTGTTTATAGAACATATATTAATCGCATACTAAAAACAAACTTAAATTAAAGGACAACTATACTGTTAAAATTGACTTTTTAAACACTTTTTAAACTTTTTACCTAAGGGGTAGGATTAAGTACACCTACCTCCCAGTGTCATATTGCAGAGGAGGGCAAATACATCTGGTAATTATCTGCCAGGTTAGAGTCCTAGGCTTTTCTGTAATAAAGATTTTGCTGAAGTACTGAGGAAGTCTGACAAAAACTGTTTTCTTTGTGTCAGTGCGCATCACAGAAATTATATTGGGAGGTAGGAATTACCAATGCTACCTCCCTGCCCCAGGCGTTATTTGCACTATAGTTCTCCTTTAAATTGATGTATCACGTGCCCTTCCAATGTAATACATTACCAAACCTATACCACTGTAACATCAATAAAATATTTTGCTACAGAAAGCCCTGCAGTTAAAGTACATTGTCAGGCATGGACACTTTGTCTTAGGGCACAGCCCCACTACAACGCACTAAATCACGCACGCAATCGCGAGCGTTATCGCACGCGATTCTTGTGCGTTTTTGTTTGCGAGTGCCTTTTGTGCATGCAATTTTGCCATTTTCCGTTATGGAAACGCATGTGTGAACGCATGGTGAACACATGCGTTACCAAAATGCGAACGGATGCGCAATCGCATGCACATAGGAAATCGTGGGGATTGTCGTGTTCCCGCGATTTCCATTATAACCAAATCGCATGTGCAAACGCATGCGCAAAAAACACGTAAGTGGGGCCTAGCCCTTACACTAGGATAAAGAATAATTATCCAATCTTTCCTTGTACTATGTGGAGGGTGGAGTAAAAGTGAAAATAGCTGCTGTGTTTGCTGCAGTGAAGGTTATATCACACTTAAATCTAGGATAATAAAGTAAAAATGTGAATGGTATATTGTTTTAATGGTCTCAGGGCTATTACCAAAAACAAAAAATAATTTTCGGTTGCAGCTATAATATTAATGTTTTTGTCAGCATTTTATAATATATATATATATTTTACATGTGTTTTATATTTTCACTTTCTATTTTAAGGCCTTGACTGGTGTGAGGACAATGGAGGGTGTGAGCAGATCTGTACAAGTAGATTAGATGGGCCACTCTGTAGCTGTGTTACCGGTACACTACAAGAGGATGGCCGAAGCTGTAAATGTAAGATAAATATAATGTTTGGTGCTGTAAATAGGTTCTTTATGTATGTAGTATTTGTATATGGTGTTTTTTTTTTTTTTTGCTTCCTAGAAAAATATCAGTAAAATCCACAATAATATAAATAACTGATAATCCATGAAGCATTTATTCATCAATTTCTTTCCATATTTCCAAACAAAAACACCACTAGGGGGCTAATTCAATAAGTGTGCAAATGGTTGTCAGCAACCAATCAGACATTACATAACTGCAGTAAATAATAAGCTAATATTTGATAGGTTGGTGCAGATAAATAGCTTGCACAAACTTTTGCACCATTTATTGCATCAGCCCCTTTGTAAATAGATTTTGTCAGTTAGCTTACACATTACACAATTAAATATTTAACATTTCTAGTCATTGGGTTTTTGATCAATGACCATAGTCATGATGTGCCAATTATAACGATATTATTAACAATTCGGTCCCTTTAAATTTAATGGGAGGTGTAGATTATAAGAAAATAGCAAACACCAAATCAGAAAATATCTCTTTTTATTTGTCTACTTGATGTCATTTTTTTAAAGTTCTGTTCTGCATGTTGTAAGCTTGTATCTAATATTCTCTAGAAGAGGACTGATGTATATCTCATGGATTACAAACAGTTTTGTGTGGGTTTATTTGTTTCGGTAACTAATTCTGAACTACTGTATAAATGTGACTTTTTTTTATCTATTTCAGAAAATCAAATCAAATAAGTCTCCTTTTATTTTTATTCACAGTGTCTAGTTCCTCGGCAGAATGTCATGGCTGGCTGCTTCCTTTGATTATAACTCAGATATCAATGTGGGTTTTTATTTATAAAACCAAACAATAAATCAGAAGAAATTAAAGATTTTTCTGATGAAATATTCAAAGTCATTTTACAGGAAGATTTAGCACAGGGAACAAGAAACAAACTTTGCACACTAAACAAAGAAAAGACATTCTAAAATGTAATGCTCGGATCTGTAATTAAATGCAATTTCAGTGATTTCTCAAGTAATAAATGGAAAAATCTGTGTATCCCATTCAAAATTCATGACGACCTGGATCAAGCTGGTGCATTAATAAAACAGATTTATTTCAGGTGTTTTTTTTTTTCAATGTTGTGATGCATTTTAGTGGACAAACGGTTGGGGATACGGCTATTAAAGGGACAGTTCAGTGGAAATGACCAATATTTGTTAAATTGTTAGTTTGTGTAATGCCTTCTTAGTTATTCTACATATTCTCTCCAAATCAGTTGAATTCATAACCTTTGTTGTTCCCTACTGTTGACATTAGTGAGCTGACATTTTAGGTTCTAACAGTCCTTCTTCTTCCCAGAATGCACCACATCCTTGGAATGTTCCTAACAGTTATTTCTACTGATTGGCTGTTGGATGGGTCAAACATGCTCAGATCTCTACTGAGCAACTGAATCAACCCAGGTGCTGGGTCAAGGGCAAGACCATAACGGTCTCTACTAGGGGTCCTGCAAACAGGACGTCAGTATTTCGGTTACATTTATTTATACACAGACAAAATGCTGAATTGGCAGATTAAGGTCATTTGGATGAAAAGTATGTGTATTTGCACTGAACTTCCCCTTTATATCTAAGATGCCAATTTAGAAGGCATTATACATGCTGACCATTAGACAATCAGAATCTATGCTGGTGAGATATAATTGTGCACAATGTTTAAATGTTAAAGCTCTGGAGCTTTGAAGAATTATAATTTAGTGTGATATCCCATTGCTATTGGAATACAATTTGTCTAGTCATTATTAGTCTGAAAGAGATTGAAAAGTCAGAACATCTGGAATTCCTTATCTGGTACATCATAGGTTAGGTAGGTAAATATTTATGAAGGAAATTAATTAAACCAATAGATGTTAAGTTTATGTCTCCCCAAAATAATCACACTATTAAAAAAAAGACGATTTCGTGTCAAGTACCACTTTCTATACTGTCTCCTACATCATCCATCTCTTCACCCACTATATTACATGGTATTTTAAGAAGCTTTATATTGCATTTTATATATTTTTACTAGATCTTAAAATATAGGGGTGTAGTATATTTCACCAAAATATCCGTTTTGATGTTGCAGACCTATAGACTATGATTGTCCCTTTATTATAAATGCTGATTAATGCATACTTAATTACTTACTTAGGTTTGTATCCTCAGGTGCACGGAAAATTATTTCTCAGTTTATTTGTATTTGCAAAATTTGCCATATTTGTTACCTCAGAGACATTCTTAATAGAGCTCAGTGCACCATCCCCTTATTAGATATAAATATGGTTCTAATGAAAAATATAAGGAATATCTTTGTGACGTCACTATCCTAATATATGCTGTGCCTATTTTCTAAATAGGCACAGCCTATTTAGATCCTGTAGAGTATACTTATTACTGTGAAACTTTCAGTGATAAATTATTTTACCATGATCTGAAATGTCTCTGTTACTCAATGTGTAGGAGTGGCTCTCTCATCAGCCTTCAACCCGGGTGCATCCAAAATAAGAAGGATATATATATATATATATAAAGTCAACCATAAAGCACTGATATGGATTTCCATTTCAACTTTATTTACAGTATCACAACTGAGTGCTTTAAGATTACAGTTCCCTGTTTAGCACCCAGGACCTGAGCATGAGAACTATTGTCTTATAGTGATTATATATTTTATATTATTAAACCCAAATAAATAAATCATATTGAAGAACAGTGTAACCCTTTCACTCTCAGAGGTCTGGCTGTTGACCCTGTAAAAATGGAATCATAGAGACTAACTGTATGTAACAATTCTCTTTCCTGTGCCATACTTTGTAAATACCATAAGGCTGTAACATTTAGTAATTCTGTACTGTACCTTTATAAAATACCATTTGTGTTTCCACTAACATTTGAATGCATCCAAAACGATCATATCACTGAGTGTCATGCCATGTAATACACAAAATACAGAAAATAACAGGCATCATCCTGATTGTTTGTGACAAGTGACAAGAAAATGAACGCAAAGCTGGTTTGTTTTATGTTATTATTTAATAACAAATGAAATAGCTTTACTGTAAGTCATCAGTAGAATGAAATGGTTAATTGCTTTGGAAAGTTAAATACTAAAATGAGATTGTTATAAATTCATAATATTTTAATTTGGATAAAAGTTGCAAACCACAGCTTCCCTCTTTAGTTCTATTATTGTTTGCCAGTAGTTTCCTATTGCAGTTATTGTGCTTACATTCGTCTGCTTGTTCATTTGTAGTTTAGGAGAAATGTATACCACTGGCCTACAGCAATATAGCCCAAGTGGTATTTAGCTTGCTGCTGCTTCTGGACAGTAACTAACAAATATATAGCTAAACACATATAAGTACTGCTCGTCACTAGAGATGTCCGAACTTCACAAAATCCGGTCCGCTCGAGGATCCGCGAATTTTAGAAAAAATCCGAAAATTCGAAAATCCGCGAGCGGACCCGTTAAAATTAAAAATACCCTTGAAATAACGAGATTTTTCGTATTTTCGAAAATTTTCGAAATTACGAGTTTTCACGTATTTTCGTGAATTTTCGAAATTACGAGTTTTCATGTATTTTGGAAAATATGTATTTTCGAAAATACAAGTAATCCTCGTAATTTCGAATATTTTCGAAAATACGTATGTTAGGAATTAAGAGAAACCCTTGTATTTTCGAAAATTTTCGAAAATACATGTTTTTTCGTATTTTCCGGAAATTTTCGAAAATACGAAAAATCCGCGAATCGGAAGTTCGGAAGGCGGAAAATCCGGAAAAATCCGCCGTTCGCGAACAGGATAAATCCGCGGCGGATCCGGGTTCGGATCCGCGAACCGGCCATCCCTACTCGTCACTAGAGATTTTCGAAACTTGAGTTTCGTTCCATTTTCGAAATTTGAATTTGAAACATTAGAAAATTCGAAAACGAACCCATAGAAGTCTATGCGAAAAAGTTTCTGTCCATTTTGAGGGACAAATAGTAATAGTAGGTCACTGTAAATGACACAGAGACCTGGGGAATGGACTGGGGAACTCATAAATATAAGCAAAACTTATTTTAAAACTATCTTTCCTCACAATCGGGCTGTTTTCGAGCTTCCACATTCTGTTTTTGAGTTATCGACTTCGAGCGCTACTTTTGAGTGTTACCGATATTACAAATTCCAGGGTTATCAAAATCGTTTCTTGCTTTCGAGGGTTACTGAAATCGATCATTACTTTTGTTTCGCATTTTCAATTTTGATAATCTTCTATTTTCGATGATTATCGAAAATATTCGATAAATAACGAATAAATAATGAAAATTCGGAAAATCCAGGTTCCGTGAAATCCGTGAGTTTCGAAAGTTTCGCCGGGACTTCGAAGCCCTAAGATTAGATTCGAAACTGGTTTGTATTCGAACCCACATTACATCTCTACTAGGCACACACACATCAGAACACACAAACACTTCCCCTAGGAGCTGGGCTAATCAGGAGGACTGGCTGCATAATAAGAAGTGGAAGTAGAAATGGAACATTCTTCCCACCCAAAGCTTTGCAAACCTCCGGGAACCAGAACACACATGTTAAATTATCCAGGAAACATGAATTCTTTCCTTTAATAATGACAAACCCTAGAATGCCATGTATAGGAAAGAAACAAACTTTCAAGCACACAGAAACTTCTTCACAGTGCTATGCAAACACACTCACTGATATTCACACATACTACCACACCTAAATACACTTATACATTAAAAATACACACACTCACATGAAACTTAGATACAATAAAGTAAGCTTAGATGGTGGTAGCAACTCTACTAACAACTATGCCTCCTCAGTTTTTAATCAATATCAAAAGTACAACAAGAGAGTTACATTTTGTCGCTAGCACCAAGCTACTCCATTTCTGCAAATTATTCTAAAACTGGTTCTTGAGAGTTAGAGATACACCTCTAAATGTGATAGTGAAAATCTTTTTACCAACCCCCATTGTTACAATGTTAAGTCAATATGAAATCTAATGTCTGATGTGTAATTCACATTTTTACAATGAATATAGCTTGGATCAACAACCTGACAGGGATTTGACTGTGCCAAACACCCAAATTTTACCAGCAAAACCAGTTTTGGTGATCGTTTTCACCATCGGAAATTATGAACACTGAACCAAGAGTTTCCGACTTCAGGTTCAGGACAAAAATTCTACACTACATTAGTTACTATCTGGGGTTCAAATTGTTGGCACATCTCACTAAGGGGCATATTTATAAGGTTCGTTAACTTTTCGCGGCCATTTTCGCGGCCATTAACGCATGAATCGCGTTTACCGCGATTTATAAAGGCCCGAAAACGGCCGCGAAAAGTTACGAAGCGTTAACCTTTCGCGCCGATACTTACCGTTACCCTACCGCCGCTTCTATTATAAAGCGGCGGTACTGGTTTCGCTCGGCTAGTATCGGCTGTTTTACTTCGCCACCTTGAAGGAGGCGAAGTCAGCCGATACTAACCTCCCGCGGCGGGATGGGCAGGCAACCCGCGGCGGGTGGTCGCACCCGCCCCGGGAGACACGCCCACCCCGCCCACACCCCCCGCGGCGGCAGCGGCGACCACCCGCCGCCGCCGCCACTTCCCAGCAGCCCCTCCCAACCCGTTCCCCGTTCGCGGCAATCTCGGAACGGGAGGCTAGAAGGGCTGCCGGGAAGGGGCCGCAGCAGGTGGTCGCACCACCCGCCGCGCACCCCCTCCCGGCAACCCCTCCAAGCCCCCCGCCCCGCCGCTCCCGGGAGGGGACGGGAGGGAGCCGCTGGGGGGGGTGGAGGCTCCCTCCAGCGGGGCCCTGAGAAGGGCCTTTTGGGGCTTAGGGGGTCCCGCAGCTCGAACCGGGACCCCCCTCCCCGGCCCTTACAAGGGCACTTGTCAGTGCCGCAAGGGCCCTTAAGGGCCGGGAGGGGGGTCCCGGTTCGAGCTGCGGGACCCCCTAAGCCCCAAAAGGCCCTTCTCAGGGCCCCGCTGGAGGACCTCCACCCCCCAGCGGCTCCCTCCCGTCCCCTCCCCGGGAGCGGCCGGGGCGGGGGGCTTGGAGGGGTTGCCGGGGAGGGGGTGCGCGGCGGGTGGTCGCGACCACCTGCTGCGGCCCCTTCCCGGCAGCCCCTTCTAGCCTCCCGTTCCGAGATTGCCGCGAACGGGGAACGGGTTGGGAGGGGCTGCTGGGAAGTGGCGGCGGCGGCGGGTGGTCGCCGCTGCCGCCGCGGGGGGTGTGGGCGGGGTGGGCGTATGCCCCGCCCCCTTAGGAGCGGCGTCGGGAAGGGATTTTAAGTCCCTTCGCGGCGATACTATATAGTATCGCCGCGAAGGGGCTTAAAATTACCGCAGCACATCGCGGCCGCGATAGGTATCGCGGGAATAGCGCTCGCCGTTATAAATACGGCGATAGCGCTATTTTCACGGCCGCGATGTGCGGCGGTAATTTTTTTGCGCTAACATCGTTCCTTTATAAATATGCCCCTAAAATATCTAACTTTTTAACATAATGTGTATAAAGGCTCTGTATGTTCTGTTACATTAAAATGTTAAGAACTACTCTTCTACAATACTATCCATTTTAGATAACACATATTCGCAAACTATTAACACTAAACAGATTTTGTGTACTTTGTACATACAATCTGTTTCTATTATTCACAGGGAGGTGAGAACCCTTATTCCCACCTGTGAATAATAGAAACAGATGTACTTAAAAATCCTGCTTTAGTGTCCCTTTAACACTGCATAAATAAATGAGCCTTACATACTTAAAGTGTATCTATACTCTAAATATAAAATTGTACCTTTAGATACAGAAAGATCCCACTGCTCCAAAACTTTTTTCGGACTTTAGATCTGAGCTGTTGATCCTAAGAAATAATCATTTGAAATCACAGCATTTACAGGGAAAGACCTGTCAATCCAGAAGCAGAAATGATAATATGCGACCTATTCCTGACCTCTAACTAGGATATTTTGCTGCCTGCCAACACACTTTCTGCAACAATTTAAGCTTATGTCCACCCTTCTAAAAAATTTTTACCAAACATTCCCCGTCCCCCAGCCCCAACCGCTATGTTGGTAACATCAGAAAATGTCCAAAACTTTACTTACCTTCCCTCTTTCCTCCGCCGCGCTGCCAGGCCCTCTGCTTGCGAGAAAATGCAAGCAGAGGGGCGGGACCGGCAGTTGCGTCTGTGATTGGCTGAGCGGCAGCCAATCTTGGACACGGCTGCCGGGAGTTCAATGCGGTGGAGGCAAGAGGGAAGGTAAGTAATGTTTTAGGCATTTTCTGATATTACTAATAGAGCGGTTGGGGCTGGGGGGACAGGGGGAATGTTTGGTAAAAAGGGTTTTATGTAGGGGAGGGAATCCTAATCGGGAGGGAGAGGGAGGGAGGGGGGAGAAGGGCTGCAGTATGCATGCCAAACTTCTCCCTATATGGACTCTGCTATCCTCCTGGTGGGCAGTTTTTGGGACTTTGGGGGGGGGACTACAGGAGAACCATATGGAGCTGGGATGTGAGGTAAGGATTAAACTGCACTATACAATGGGGCCAGTAGTGGGGGAGATTATAGTTTTGGGGGTGGACATGCCCTTTAAGAGAATCAGCAGAGAAAAGAAGGCAGGGGGAGGGAGATGTGTAAGCAGAGCAGTGTCCATGATGAGGCTGTGCAGGACTTATAAGTGTCGCAGACACTACAAGAAGGCAGTGAGTAAGGGAGGTGGGGGGCAATTAGGAGCACTCACTAAACATTAATAATTTAATGACAAAGCAAGCACAGATAAATATGTGTGTACCACCATTTTACTTCTCTCAAATTGTAGTTTCAGATAATGTAAAGTTGTTTGAGAGAGTATAGTGACCCTTTAATTTCTTAAAGACCCCTTCTACATATGGGAGGACCATGTTCTTTTTACTGTCTTGCTTTCCCCCTTCACTGTTGGTAATTGTGTTCTTTTCTTTCTTTCTACTTCTTTTGACAAAGGCCCAGTCTGGATAACCACACGTTTTAAGGGCTCCTCTTAGATGTTTAATTTCTTTAGCCTTCGCCTCAGAGCTTGTGGGGATGTTATCAGCTCTGTGTTTCTGATGACACACAGCTTGTGATCTAAAGGGTGGTGGGAGTCAAACATCAAATACTGGTCTATGTGGGTTGGTTTTCTGTAAACCTCTACTTCCAGTTTACCATTCTCCCTGACTTCTACCGAGTAGTCCAAAAAAGACTGTGTTGTTTTGTACATTTTCCCTTGTGTATTTGATGTTCTGTGAAGGCTTGTACTTCCCTCTGGTGGATTTTAACCCAGTTGTAATCCATGTATCTGAACTAGTGGCTGGGCGCTATGCCCTTAAAGGTATTAAGTACCTGTATTTCCACTTCCTCTATGTTTTTGCTTATAGAACTAATCCCTGTATTTGAAATAAGTGGTATTCAGGCATAAGTCCAGTAGGGAACACACCTGTTCTGGGTTAATATCTGTTCTACTGGTAAGGGTGCTGTCTTGTTCTAGCTGTTTTCTCACCATATCAACAGCCTCCTTGGGGAGTATAGGTAAAGAGAGGTAAATGAGATGTCACATCATAGGACACCATAGTTTCTTCTGCACTGAATACTACATCTTGAATCTTGTTGGTTAAATCCTGAGAGTTCTAAATGTGATGCTTAGAACTTCCAACCAATGGTCCTAATATGTTGGCTAGGTATTTTACCATCTTGTATGTTACAGAGTTGATGCTGCTGACTATAGGTCTTGATAATAGAAGCTTTGTAACGCCAGCTAATATATGACTTTTTGGGCACTCAAAAGTTATACAGCAAATCACAATGCAGCAGGACCTGCTATTGACCTATTACATTAGGGGTGTGATTCCCCCTCATGCCATCACACTCTACTGAGAAATAAGCAAAGGGGCAGTGACCAGTGGCAGTACCAATGAGCAGCCCAACCAACCCAATCGAGTGAAGTGCCTCTTGTGTGAAGGTTTTAATCCGACCCTGGTCGTGACCATGACTTTGGAGTTATTTGTGGCTTTACTCCCATCCTAGTTTCCAGAGTTTAGAAGTTGAGAGGTATTGGTATTAAAGTAAAAGTAATCCCCCGAACAACTGGATAAATGTGTTTATGTGCACTGTCTGGAGACACCTCCTGACTTCAGTCACATGTCTGCCTAATATGGAATATAACAGGATTGGCTAGAGACTACTAATAGGCGTGCCCTGCTGAACAAGTTAAGTTGCTGCGGTTGTTTTGGATTGGGCATGTGCAAAGAACACAGTGGTTGGTGACCACACTGCAATAATGGGAAATAAAACACAAACCCCATTTAGCACCCACATGGATAGAGAGACACAGATTACACAGATTACTGCTTTTTACTCATCTAAGTGCTATGCCTTCTGATTCAACCTTAGGCTTATTATGCAACCTGGCATTGAAACATCTCTCTTCTTCAAAAAGAATATTCGATTTTCACCCTCATTGTAAAAAATAGTTAATTGTGGGGGACGTGGCTTGCAGGGTGCAAGGGTTGAGGGATGAGGCGTTGCATGGACTGAGAGCTCCTGGAAGCTGCCGTGTAAAACTCCACTTAAGACCCACTTACAGGGCTGGAAAATCTCCTAAAAGCAAGTCTGATATACCTAGAATGGGGAGAAACAAAACTGGAATGAAAAAAACAAATTCTAAAACACTTACCCAGTATTTCTTGAATGAGAAAGGGAAGCCTCCAGAAATCCAAGATGGCGGCGCCCATGATAAAGCCGAGTGCGCACCAGATTCTCCAGCCGACCCACTTCAGGAACCTGAAATGACAGAAAAACATAAAAGAAAACGATCGGACACTGTACAAACAACAAATAAACACATGGATTTAATACAAAGGCTGGAAATGACTAGCAGTGAGGAGGATTGCTCAATTTTATCAGATGAATCTATGATCAGCAAAAGTAAGGAAATTTCCTCTCCTACATATGATATTATAATACATGAAGATCAGGAAATAGATCTCACAAAAAAAGATAATATCTCACCAACACATTTGTACACAAAAATCAAAAGTGACTCCATTCCACAAAATGAAAGTGAAGCTAAAACAATTAACCTCTTACAGCATTTTCCAGCCACAAAAACCCCCATATCTGAAGCAGTAATGAAGGAGTTACTTATATCACAACACAATGCATTTAAACTGGATATATCTGAAATGCTTAAGCATTCTGTAAAAAAGGACAATACAGAAGATATCTCAAAGAAACCTCACTATATGAACATAAAATGGAACAGTTCACTAATTCATTTAATGAGCTAGCAGTGCTCATAACCAACTAGATTCAGTATCCTACTTGTTAAATAAAGTTGCCAGACCTGGAAGACCGTTCCAGAAGGAACAACTTAAAAATAAGAGGAATACCAGAAACAATCAAAAATAATGAACTGGAACAATATGTGCAAGAACTGTTAGAGACCATCCTACCAAATACTCCTCCAATTAGCACTCAATTGGACAGAACACACAGGTTGTTTAAATCTAAAAATGCACCTCCTAATGCGACAAGAGATGTAATTACAAGATTTCATTTCTTCCAAACAAAAAAACTATTTCTGAGATCAATCAGAAACAATAGAGATTTGCCAGATAAATACATGAATCTACAATTTCTTGCAGATCTCTCACAAAACACAATGCAAAAAAGAAAATCATTTAAAACAGCTACAGAGATTCTCCACCACAACTCTATTACATACAGTTTGGGATTCCCAGTCAGTCTAACAATAATGAGAGAAGGAAAAGTCGCCAAACTTACCTCACCTATAGAAGCAATACAAAAATTCCAAGAATGGAACCTGAGAATCCCAGAAAAAATAATTAAAGAATTTAAAAATTGCAGAGAGGAGAGGAAGATCCCACAAGATTGGATTACAACTCCCCAAAGAAGGGAAAATAAAACCACAAATGGAAAAAATATCAAGGACAAACAACCGGATTCTTAACAAACTAGAACATTTTAAGGATAAATATCCAGCCCTAAACCTCTTAAAAATCAAACTCACGGTATTTGCCCCCCACAGTTTTAATAATGAAACCTGGAATGGGAGAATCCCCCTCCTCCCACCATGTTCGGGATCATTATAATATACAGGTCATGTTTTATATGTTTTATATGTTATATTTGTTAACTGTTTGTATAATCTATAGAGTTGCACTGTTTATCCCAAATGTCCTGAATCAAACGGTATGCCCTATGTATGGTTACACGAGCAAACGTGGAATCAACTAGCCACAAAGTGAGCCAATGAACAATGGCGGGGGATCATTCCCAAAGATGATCATCAAATCATCTTAGGGAATGATACCGAACTTGGAATACGGGCATAAATGCCCGTTTTCCAATTCGAAATCCGATCGGAAAAATCACTTCCCGGAAATCATTTTCCAGGAAGTGATTTTTCATTCATTGGCAAAGATCAATAATTTGGTGATCAGAAGTGATCACCAAATTTTGATCTCTGTCCCCATTTTTTTTCTAAGCCTTCGCTAAGTAGCAAAGACTTAGAAAAAATCCTATTTGTGAATGGAACTTTGAGTTCCATTCACAAAATGTATAGTAAAGCTGTTAGCTTGACAGCTTTTACTATACTTAGGGACTGCAGCATGATCTCCATAGATCATGCTGCAGTACCTCCACTGGACCACCGGGGTCCAGCAGTGTACCTCCATATGGGAAGACCCCGGTGAAGGAGGAAGTTCTGTGATGTCACCGGGGTCTCCCATTCAGCTTCCTCCTCCGGACCGGCAGCTTCAAGGTAGGGAAAACTTCAATGCAGGATATCTCCTGATCCCCCCCTCGGATTTGGACGAAACCGAGGGGGGATCGAGGGGACTAGGGGGGCAGTTGAATGCTGCCCCCCGATCGGCCCTAGCAGGGGGGAAAAATTTTTTTGGAGGGGGGAAGCCACAGATCGTATATTCACGATCTGTGGCAGTTTGTGCATTCACTGCACAGATCGTGAATATACGATCTGTGGCAGTGAAAGGGTTAAAATCCTTCAAAATCAGATTCCTCATCATCGGTTTCTCCAAATAGTGCCTCAAATTGAGCTGGTGTAATGTCATCTGCATAGACATTATCATCACCATCATCAACGTCTCCATCATTTTCATCACTGCTGCTGTGCTGAAACAAAACATCGTCTTCGCTACCATCCATGGCATTACTTATACCGCATTTCTGAAAAGCTCGCTTGATGATGTCTTCTGGAATGTCCTCCCATGCATCTCGTACCCACTTTGCTACTATTTCTATGTCAGGCTTCATAAGATTTCCACCTTTTGTCAATTTGGCTTGACCTGACGACATCCATTCGTGCCACATTTTTCGCACACGGTCTTTAAAAGGTTTGTTTATAGACACATCCAAAGGGCTGTAAAACAGATGTAAGCCCACCAGGAATAACAGCCAAAGTGGTTTGAAATGACTTAGCCATTGTTTTGACATCTTCACATATATGGGCTCTAAACATATCCCAAACTAACAATGAGGGTTTTTTTTTTAAAGCTACTCCTGGTCGTCCATTCCATATCTCTTCTAGCCATTTTTTTGTTCCTTGTTCATCCATCCAGCCTTTAACATGTGGACGGACAGTGATTCGTGGGGGGAATTTGGCATTTTTAGGCAAGGTCTTCCTTTTAAATATAATAACAGGCCGCAGCTTGACTCCATTGGCCAAACATGCCAGAACCACGGTGAAATGATTTTTTTCATTCCCGGTTGTTCTAAGGAAAATAGTTTTTTCTCCCAAGGATGCCACGGTCCTGTTGCTTGGAAGATCAAAAGTCATTGCTGTCTCATCCATATTCCCGATACTTCCGAGGTCATAATTATAAAGCTTTCTTTGTTTTATAATGAATTGATGGAATGACATCACCTTTTCTTCCAGATTCTGTGGTAGCTTTTGTGATATCTTCGTTCTCTGGCGCAAGCAAAGTCCAAACCGATTCATGAATCGGGTACACCATCCAGCTGATGCAACAAAGTTCTCAATATATTGCTCGTCTTTAGCCATTTGAAGGGCACGTAATCGGATTCCCATGCGTGTTACACAGTATCCATTTTGACGACATTCCACAACCCATTTATGCAAGTCAGTCTCTAGAGCCCCATATGAGGTTGTTAAACCACGACAAGCCTTTTTTGACTTAGGCATCTTTTCCAATTCTGACTTAATTTTTCGCCAGTCTCGCACCTGTCTTTCATTAACGCCAAATTCCCGTCCTGCAACAGAATTATTGCTTTCCTCTTCTCTTGACACAACTCTTAGTTTAAAGCCAGCGTCGTACGATCTGCGCAATTTTTTTACACGACCAACAGAAGAACCAGTAAGAAAAATTTCCCAGCAACCACATAAAAATTACAAACGAAGCACTGAAGTAAAACAGCTATGGTATAATAAAAAATAAAAAGAGCCTATTGCCCTAATACCATATACCGTAGTACCGTAATAATAATCTACCGGTATTAACCATTGCAATTCAGATGTTTGTAAACTACAACTCCCAGCATGCTTTGTGGCAAGTGCTGGAATGCTTTAAATAACTGTAATACAATAAATTACTGTACTGGTACTGTAAATGTACAGTACAGTACCACCCAGCAGCCATTCCCACCCCAGCAACCCCCCAAACCACCCCATGCACAAAAAATGAAGAAGAGCCTATGAAGAAGAGCCTATTAAAAAACATGTTGGACATTACTGTACTGGCACTGTAAATGTACAGTACTACCCAGCAGCCATTCCCACCCCAGCACCCCCCCACCCCACCCCCAAACCACCCCATGCACAAAAAATGAAGAAGAGCCTATGAAGAACATGTCCCTTACTATTGGAAGTGCTGGTAGAAGGGTCTTGGACAGGTTCTCTGGTCGAGCTGTCAGAAGGCTCCTCCATTATAGGCAGGGTCCGGTACTGGAAGGGTGACGTCAGCAGAGCGCGCGGGCACGTAAGTTACAGCTCCGATGGTCGCGCTGTCACTCTGCCTTACTGCCTTACTCTGCTCCGGTGGTCCGCTGGTGTCCTGTTCTGCAACTCCGTCGCTGGAATAGTAAGGTAACGGCTACTGCCGTATTCTTCACTTCACAATTTTTTTTTTCCAGCCCAATTTACCTATGACCCGAGTATAAACCGAGTATAGGTTTTAAGGTATTTTTTTAACCTTAAAAACTCGGTTTATACTCGAGTATATACGGTAACCTCCAAGAATCAACCCCCAAACCTATTACAAAAGATATTGAAGAATTCCTCTCAAAATTAGAAATCCCAACACTTACAATTCAACAATCAGAAGAATTAGGTAAACCAATAACAGAGATAGAGATATTTCAAGCAATCAAAACATTAAAACCAAATAAATCGCCAGGACCCGATGGATTAACTAATGAATATTACAAACAATTCCAAACACTATTAATACCATCCCTAAAAGCTACACTCAATAAAGCAATAGAAACTAATACATTCCCTCAAGAAATGACCAAAGCTCTGGTTATCCCAATACATAAACAAGGGAAAGATCCAGCACTAACCACAAATTATAGGCCAATCTCATTAATGAACACAGATTTAAAAATTTACTCCAAAATTCTAGCTACCAGACTCAACAAATACTTACCTTTACTCATTCACTCCAATCAAGTAGGATTTGTACCAGGCAGAGAATCTATAGAAAATACAAGAAAAATAATCTAATACATCAATGTAATAAAAAAAATATATCAGCCTTGTTCATCATGCTTGATGCAGAAAAAGCGTTTGATAGAGTAAACTGGAATTACATGCAAATAGTCCTGGAGAAATTTAAATTTCCAATTATATTTAATAACGCAATACTAGCACTATATAAAAATCCGTCAGCTCAAGTATTAATATCCCAAATGCTTTCGAGTCCATTTAATATAACCAATGGTACTAGACAGGGCTGCCCTCTGTCACCTTTAATTTTTGCTCTACTTATGGAACTTTTGGCACAGGCAATAAGACAAGACAACAATATCCATGGTATCCAATACAACAATTCAACCCATAAAATTGCCCTATTTGCAGATGATATCATACTTACAATAAGAAACCCAATCCAATCACTACCACATATCCAAAAACAAATAGAAACATTCAACAAAATATCCTAATACAAAATAAAGGACATAAAGTCACAAGTAATACCAGTAAATATATCCATAACCCTCAAATTATAAATATATTTTCCCCAGTCTATTTTTATTATTGTTAGAGATGGTGGAACTATTGAAAGTTCGGTCCGTTTTCGAACTTTCGAAATATTGTAAAAGTTCGAAAGTTCGAAAGTTCGAAAACGGACCCATTAAAGTCTATGGGAGGCAAATAGTTCGAAAAGTTCGAGTCAAATACAACTAAAATATTAATGGTAACTTAATGTAAATGGCTGTGGGACCTGGGAAATGGTCTGGGGAGCATGTTCCAATATCCAGGACTTTCGTAAAATCGATTTTACTCTCACACGCGCTACTTTCGAGCTTTCGCGTTCGAACGTTCGAGGTAACATGGACATTTTACTCGCAGATTCGATGCTCGCCTATAGGCTTTAATGGAGACTTTACTCGCAGATTCGATGTTTGCGCCTAGATACCATGTACATTTTACTCGCGGTTTCGAACGTTCGAACATTCGATAAATCATCGAAAGTCCGGGAAATATCGAAAAGTCCGCGTCCGAGATAGTTCGAGAAGTCCTGGTCCGTTCGAACTCGAACAGTTCGGCTCGAACTCGGGTTCGAGTTCGAGTTCTATGCCATCCCTAATTATTGTGTGTCCTACTATAAAATACCTATGGGGGGAGGAATAAAAACAGTTAATGACGTGTAACTTAACACTACACTGATCATTTTCAAATTGTATCACAATACACAATGTAAAGTGCATTAAATATGGGTGATTAAACAAAATTCCAGCCAGTGTTCTCCCTAGGGTCTTTTAGCAGGGCGGCCCACCCGGCTACTTTTTCATGCCACCCGGCTGGAAAAACTTTCTTGAAAGAACACTGTTGTGATTAAATAAAGAATTTAGATGTAGGTTTACTAGTTTTTGCAAGATCCCTAAGGCCGCAAAAAGGTGGTACCGCTGTATGTAGGTCACATTTGCTTGTGGTGCCATGTTACATCTGGGTTACCTTCAGATGTTTCTAAAACTACATCTCCCTGCATTCTGCAACCAAGTTTTCAAACATCTAGTGGGAAAAGTTAGACATCCCTAACCTATATAATGAGCATGATGCAAGGCTGATCAGTATTCTCATTAGAATATGAGGAAGCCTGTATTGTTTCAATGTATTTATACTGCATGAGTTTAAAGGGCATATCAAACCTTAAAAATATTGGAAAATAATTAACTAGTAAAAATAGAGCACATTTAATTTTCCCCACAACCGAATTTCCCCGTCCTGACCCACCCGGCTACTTTTTCATGCCACCTGGCTGGAAAAAAATTCTGGGGAGAACACTGATTCCAGCATTAAAGTATGAATACAAGTATCATGGGAGAGTAATTTGCATTACCGAGTATGCCACAGGCAATCTGCATGGCGGCAATACATTTTATTTTTAAGTATTGAAAATACGTGGAGAAAGAATGTTATTTGTGTCCTTTTTGTACAGTTAATTCAGGCCAAAATGTGTTATTTTTATATGAAAGTAGGATCATGAAAGTAGGATCAGTAGTTTCTACCTCCCATAAATTGATAGAATACAGGCTGAGGCTTTTCATTTTCTTTGTAGTTTTGGGTAGAACAGGCTACATGGTGTACAAAATAAACGACACAAAGTCACAAGTAATACCAGTAAATATATCCATAACCCTCAAATTATTTCTCACTAGTAAATACCAATACAACTGGAAAATAAAAGAAACTACATATCTAGGAATATAAATGACAGAGAACAACTCCACTTTATATCAAAATAATTATCTACCACTCCTCAATAAAATCCAGAAACAATTAACAGACTGGAAACATGCCTCCTTAACTTTAACAGGCAAAATAAATATTATTAAAATGATGGTCTTACCACAATTCTTATATATATTCAGAGCAGTGCCAATACCAGTCCCACCAACATATTTCATTCAAGCCCAAAATATAATAACAAAATTTATTTGGAATAATAAAATTCCTAGAATTAACAGAAAAACATTAGCTAAAACAAAAGAAACAGGAGGCTTGACATTACCTATATTGAAAGATTATTATCAAGCTGTGATAATGAACCAATCAAGAATATGGTGGCAGCAAAGATCCAGTGCTCAGGAGTGGTACAATATAGAATAGGAAGAGGTAAAACCTAACACCTTAAAACAAGTGTTGGGAGTGATCCTGTTAGGATATAAACCCAGAAGGAAAGTGTTATGGTCTCCTACAGTACAAGCTACTATATTAATATGGGAAAACCTCTCCAAAGAAACGCAGTTATTTACAGATTATTATGGTGATATTGATATTTCCAGCATTGAACTGTGCATTCCCAACCTAAAACTCTTATGGGATAAATATAATCTAATCTAATTTTTGCCTTCCTCTGGATCAACAGTTAGGCAGGAAATGAGGATATTGCTAGATGGGTTGGACTGGATGGACGTATGTCTTTATTCAACCTCAAATACTATACTATACTATACTATACTAATCTCATTACATCAATTATTTGAGAATGGCCAATATATACCATTCCCAAAATTAAGAGAAAAATATAATATGCCTACAATAGAATATTACAAACATATACAGATATTATCTTATCTGTCCAGTAATGCATATTTCAATGTAAATTTTGAACCAGAACATATAGAATATCCATTGGAGCTACTGTTGAAACCTAAAACAATTAAAATATTATATATAGTGATAAGAAAGATGTAATAGAATCTATGAGTTGGTCACAAAAATGGGAATCTGATCTTAACCAATCATTTACAAATGAACAATGGCAAGATGCTCTATCAATACCTTTTCAGTTGTCTAAATGTGTATCACATGTGTATCAAGGAAAATTACATACAGATATCACAGAACCCCAGAAACTTTAGCAAAATGGTTTCCCACATACTCACCTTTGTGTTGGAGATGCCAAAAGTACATAGAAACATTCCTACATAGCTGGTGGTCCTGCGCAAAAATACAAGAATTGTGGATTCATATACAGAACTTCTTGGCAGATCTATTTCAACATCCCTTCCCAATGAAACCAGAACTATCATTATTATTAATCAACCTCAATCTATTTCTTATAGAACAAAACAATAATTTATCATACTATAACCATAACTCAAAATAAAATTTCCAAAATCTGGTTATCAACTAATGTTCCTAAACTTCAAGACATAACAACTACCCTGACAACAAATATGCAATATAAAAAAAATGTTTTATATAGTAAATAATAATTTCCCTAAGTTTTATAAAAACTGGGAATACTGGTACATTGATAACAGATCCCAAATAAGACCTTCATATTCAGTCTTATAGATGATGTCTTTATTAAAACAATATATTTTGTGCGTGCAAATTTAAGGTACCTTAAATTAAGTTATTGTTATATTTGGTTTTGTTCTGAAATATAGTGTATGCAGAAGATAAAATATACTGTACTAGATCATAATGTTTTATTTTATGTTAATTTTATATAAATATAAGGTCTGTAAAGTTGAGTTTCAATATGTATTGAATATTACTTTTACAGAAAAAAATTCAATAAAAATTAATGATAAAAAAAATAAATAGTTAATTGTGGTCAATAGACAGGAGAAATTTAAAAGGGACACTATACTGAAAAAATGACTTTGCCTCATCTTAATCTATAATTGAATACATGTAGCACTTACTGTTGCTGCATGCCTTCAATCCAGCACACATTTTTTTTAGGAGCAGTATCCCCCCTCCCTTTTTTAACCACTCCCACTTCCATCCAACCTGACTTTTTTCCCACAAACCAACTGTCAAGCCTACACACAGCATTCCAATGTCACCATTCCAGCTACTGTAAAACTACTCACAGAAGAATAGTTTTTGAGAGCAAGGAACTTGATTGACAGCTAAGATATAAGAAGTGTTAGATTGGATATCTAAAGAAATAGGGGGCATATCAACAAAAAAATGATACAGTGGTGGTTGGGAAGAATTATAGCTTCCAGTTATGGTTAATTTAAAATATTTTTTGGTATAGATGCCCTTTAAAGAGCAGCTACTGGAAAGCATCGGAACAACACTAAATCAGAAGACAGAGTACATAAAATCACTTCTCACTTCTTGTTTTGATGTGAGTGCTGGGACACTTTTCATGCTTTATTTCCCAGCATTCCAATATAACACAATTTCACTGATCTTTTTTTCGCACATACTCAGCCCTAAATTACTGCAGCAACTTGTTACGACAAGACACACCCACAGGATTTTCTCTAGCCAATCCTGTTATAGCCAAAGGAGCATGTGACAGGTCAGGAGGCATGGCAAGGCTATGCACATACATAATTATATTAGTTCTTCAGGGGATTACACATTTACTTTAATGCCATTTTTTTTATTCAAATATAGACAGCCATTGGTTAGTCTCTAGTTGTGAACCTTGCATTTTTTCCTACTTTTCCATGGCGAGATTCGTTTAATAGTGTGTATATTTTAGAAATGGTGTGGGAACTCTGCGGGATCGAGGTGCAAATCGATTCTAAAGAGGAGAGTTGGGTTGTTTTGGTACCGGTTAAAGTTATATTGATGAAGTGCATGAGCTGCGTATAGTGAAACCATTCGGTGTGAGGCAGATTGTACCGTTGTTGAACTTGGTTCCATTGGAGAACTTTTCCCGATGGTGCCACACATATTCGGAAGATGTTGTGGTCCAGCCATGTCTCCCAGGATTGTGTATTCTGGACAGGTAGAAAGTCCGGGTTATGGTATATCGGGGTCATAAGTGATGGTGCGTTACTTAGTTTGTAGGTTCTTACTGTTCTATTGTGTATTGTAGATATGGGTTTTGTACACTATTCATAAAATTCAGTTTGTGTGTGGGTATCCATAATATATCTCTTAAAAGAATGGATGGAAGAGGTTAATGCCATTTTGGGGTTGATTAGTGTTCTTGAGGGAGATATTTTTATATGGCGTATATTATATATTACAGACATCCCACCCTGCCATCTTAGGCTTCCGGGCAGGGTGGAAAAGGGGTGTGTGATGAGGAGGTGTGATGTCACGTGGGAAGATATGACATCATGTGGAGGCGTGGTTAGTGCCCTAGGGGTGGAGAGAGGCAGGGTTAGGGAGGGGTTAGGGGTGTTCCCGGGACGTGGTTGGACAAAAGGGGCGTAATGTATACTATTATGCCAGTGTGCAGATAATATGATATTGTATGGGGCCTAGGAATGCGCATTGATTATCTTTTCTATGTTTGTATAAATGTTTGACCAGATCAGTAGCACTTCCACTAAATGTAGTTGTAAATTAGCCTAATTGGAATGCTTCCACAATCCTTGTAGCGTATGTATTTATTTGGGAGGTCTGGTCAACCCTCCATGTGGTAATAGCACCCCCAACACGCACCTTTTATAGGAGGTCCTATGCCTTTAATATAAAGCACTGGATGGCATTTTCCCTCATTTTAAAAAGCCAAAGGGCTGGGGGAAGTGAGAGAGCCTGTTATATGGATCCAGTGTGTAAAAATGAGAAATGCAAAGTTTGCTAATCGTAATTGAATTAAAAGAAATGTAAAAAGGTTAGAAGTTATGACCTTCCAGACTGGGGTTACCTTGACGTGGTTGGAAGGCTTTTCATTCATGTGATCACAGTAATGTATACTAAAACCCCTTTGTTTATAAAGTATGCCAGTGTGCAGATAATATGATATTGTATGGGGCCTAGGAATGTGCATTGATTATCTTTTCTATGTTTGCCATATCTATCCAATCACCAATGTTTCTGCATCATAAAAGCAAATACAGGAATGCTGTAAGTAAAGCAAATGACTTAGCAAAGTACTTCAGGAAGCTCCAAAGCCCCAGCAGTGTTGCCTATAAGGTTTTTTCCTAAGTAACCTAGTCAAGTCTGACCCTGGGAAAATGTAAACCATTATCATGATTTTAACTTATTGTTATGAAGGAGAAATAATCTCTTATAATTATAGTTTGTGCTTATTTTGTTAAAAAAAACTTACATTGGATGTATTTAGTTTGTGAAAATAGACGTATTCAAGTTATACATATTCTTACCACAAGATGTCGCCATTTAGCCATAGAAACAAGTCTTTTGCAATTACATTGCCTAGATTACAAGTCTGAAAATGTAGCTAAGCTAAAAAGGAATGCCCTTAGTCACAGTCATTTCAATGCTAGAAGCAAGCAAGGGCGAGAATTAGCAGATCAACACCCAGCCTCCTGAGATATTGGGCCATATATATAAAGCCGCGGTATCGCGTTACCGCGACTTTAACGATCGGTATTGTAAATTTACTATCATTAAATTGATCGGTTTAATGATCGTAAATTTACGATACCCATAGAATACCATTGCGGTAGTTTACTACCGCATGGTATTCTACAATCGAACGTTTGTTAATTGAACAAACGTTCAATCGTACATTTTCGACTGCGATCGTACATTAACTAACCCACGGTATTGCTAAAAAGTGATACCACGGGTTTATAAATATGGCCATTGCAACAGAATCAAAACCATTGAGAATTAGAAAGGCTTGTCCATTTACTCTATAGTAAACTCTGCCTCTAGATACAGGGATTCTCAAACAGTGTGCCTCCAGATATTTGAAAACCACAATTCCCAGCATTCTTTGGCTTTCCTTTGTAGTGGAGGAACGCTGGGAGTTGGAATTTTCAAACATCAGGAGAATCCCTCTAGAACATGAAAGAAACATCCAGTTGACTACCACAATGGAATTGTATTGCCCGCCATTTCCGATTCCACGGGTTATCTTTAATGTACGGCCGCGCCACCTAGATGTACAATCTCTATCATTATTGTACACCCATGATTGTACTATTACGATCATAATCCTAAATTTAACGATTATGATTGTTAAAAGCACGGTATCCTAGATATGGCCGTAAGTAACTTTTTATTAAAGTTTTAAGTTAAGCAATTGTATTTCTGTCTATTAAGTATTACCAGATGAATAACACTACATTACAGGTAATATACATTTTCACCAGTTTGTTTTTGTTCTGTTTTTTTAATTGGTAAGTAATGTTATTATAAAGCAGCAACTTTTCACAGCAAAATAATAAGAGAGAACAAGGTGCTGTGAAAGTGCGACCCTGTAGCCCATAAAAGGGCTGTCTTGCCACCTAGAGCAGCCATTGAGGACACAGGCCATATTAGGGCCTTTACAACCCCTAAAGAAGCCCCTGACCCACTGCATACTAAAAAGCATTTTTAAGGAGGTTACCCTTGTAAAGGCTGCAGGGGCCCCTCCTAAAGGGAAATTTTATGGGCCCAAATGGCCATTTAAAGTGTCTTTAAACCTTTTAAACATGGCTCCATTAAAGGGCATGTCCACCCCCCAAACTAAAATTTAACCCACTACTGGCCCCACTGTATAGTTTAAAAAAAATACTTACCTTACATCTCTGCTCCTTATGGTTCTTCTGCAGTGCTTGTTCAAAGTACAGTAAACTGAAGAGTAGTAGCTGCCTTCCTGCCCAAAAGGTTTCTGCCTCCCTCCTTGTCCTTTGAGAGGACAGAGCCCATTCCCCCTCCCTCCCACCATCCGGATCCATCCACATGCATCCATCCACCTAGCGTAAAAAGGTTTTTCTGTAGTGTAGGGCATGCTTGCCCCCAACCTCTGTGTCATTTTGTTAAAAAAAGATACTTACAGCCCTTCATTCCTGCAGCGCTCGTCATTGACGGCAGCCACATTTTCTGCCTCTTAGCCAATCACAGACACAGCTGCCAGTCCAGCCCCTGCTTGAAAGTTCTGGCAAGCAGGGAGCCGGATCAGGGGGCCAGAGGATCGAGGGGCTGTAAGTAACGTTGTAAATCTTTTCTTTTAACATTCTTTCAAAGCAGTTTATGTTTGGGTAGGGGTGACCTGCATTATATAAATTATTTTTTATTAGGGTGGACAAGCCCTCATAGTAGATTACCCCCCAAAACCTAGAGATCGTTTTATCCTAAAGCTGTAAATCCGCTCCCACATTGAGCTATTATACTTACATGCTCCTCCTCGCTCTACCGCCGCGGCTCTGCACTTCCGGGTAAGGCAGTTAGTGTCGGCCATGACAGTGACGTCACGGCCAATCACTGACTGCCATTCCTGGGGCAGTCTCCACTGCGGCTGCTGAAAAAAACACAAAAAGAACAGAGCAGCCACAGTGGAGACTGACTGAGGAAACCGGAAGGGGCGGTGGAGTGAGGAGCTTGTAAGCATAATAACTCTGTGTGGGAGCTGATTTAAAGCTTTAGGATAAAACAATCTCTAGGTTTTCGGGGTTAATCTACAATATATTAATTTTTGAAAAGAGGGGTGGACAGTCCCTTTAAGCGTTATAAGGAATCCCCCTAAAATGCCTCTTTACAGGGCCAAAATGACCTTTGAACTTACATGAGCTTTTAATTACAATGCATTAACCATGGCAGGAATTTGTGATATTAATGCTTCATTTTGCCACAAACTTTTCCTTTTTAATAGTCAGAATTACAGTATAGCATTGACATGATATACAGTATGTTCTTGCTTTCCATGTTTCCTCCATTGAATTGTTCACTCCTCATCTACTCTAAGTTCTAATTGGAGAGTTGGGCGGAAGGATGAAAGAGGCAGGGATAGGGATCTCATGGTTGCTAGTCACAGGGGCCACTGTAAACTCTGCAGCAACTTTTACCTGGCACTTAAGAACTGTTCCCCTCAGTACTATTAGCTGAGCTCATCCTCCCCCCATCTTCCCTCAGTTCATTTGCAACATTTGTTGCTAAGTAGAGTGTGTGGAGTTCAGGCTCTGTACTGGATACAATGTTGCAAATTACAGAAGAACAAGGAGAGCAGTTATAATACTGAAAGAAAAAGCAGACAGGGAGATGCTAGTGAGAAGAATAGAATCCCTTCTTCAAAACTGGACACCCTAGCTCTTTGCCTATGTTGCGTATGCCTAAAAATGGCCCTGCATTACCATATTTACAGGAAAACGGTTCCAGAGCTTCACCGTTCTTACTTTAAGAAACCTAAAGATAAAACCTATTTTCTTCTAATCTTAAAGGATGTCTGTGAGACCTCTGAAATTACCTATTGGTGAACAATGCACCAGAGAGTTCGTTATATGTCCAATTAACATATGTATACAATGTAAACATCCCTAACTTGTCTAATCTGTCTGCATAGTCAAGCCCCCACATAGTCAAGCCCCCTTATTAATTTAGTTGCCCATTTCTGACCTCTTTCCAAGAGGTCCCTTTTATATATGGGATTCCAAAATTGCACCTTCCCACTCTGTCTACACAATCCACCATATGTCGCACCCAAGCACCAGGTAGGCAACAAACTGTATGGCATGTAGGGTCTCCTTTATCCACTTTTTTGATAAAGGAGTCACTACCACCTGCCTAGCCTTCCTGGTCCTAGGTTCTCCCTTGTTTTTATTGGAGATGTTGGTTTGTTGGGTGCTCAAGAGAGCCCACCACATACATGCTACTTCTGAACTGTCCTCATTTGCTTCTTAACAAAATACTGGTGAACCTTACAAAAGAACCTTCCTTAACCTCCTTATCAGCCCCATTTCTATCCTCCAGTTTACTGTAACAACCTACACACATTTGACACAAACAAAGGTCCCATGGAATGGCTGCTCCAAGATCCCATATATGCGGCAGGATGCACAACTTTGCATTATAAATCCTTTCTTGTTTTCAACACCTCTTGTTTTTTTAATGTATTAAATGCCCCCCTTACAAACACTGCTCTTAAAACAATGCCCACTCACTCTAAGCTTGAACACTAGTTCTGCAAGCAGGTTAATATGGTGAAGTTTAAAACCAAATACCACCCAGTTTCCATTTAAACCTATTAACTACACACCCTTCCAATCAGTGAAGGCTTTTCCCCCAGCCCCCACCTGGAGGTATCAGTACAGATGCAACCAGCTGAATGTTTAGTACATTTACACTGTCTGCAAGCCACACTTACTTAAATGCCTTTTTGTTTTTCAGCACATTAAATGCTACAGTACCCTTACAAACAATGCTCTATGCTTTATACATGCTTTATACAGAATGCTTTATACAGAATGCACACTTGCTCTGTAGGCAGATTTATATGGTGAGGTTCAAAACCCATGTGCCCATGACACAAATTCAAGTCAAATTCCATTGGAATCTGATCATGAATTTGCCCATACACAAGAATGATTGTTCCGTATATTCTTTATATGGAACAATTTTTTGTTTAGCTCATAAAGGGAGCCCATAATTATACGGTAATTATCCATGATGCTGAGGATGATAGTTTATCTACATTGTTGATGGTCATTTTCAGGCCCCACACCTTTCTAAAACTCTTAAATCCCATCACATCCAACTGGATTTATGGACCATGTGTATGGCTAACCTCGCCTATCGTCACATGTCACATTATAGATACTTGGTGCGACATTCCATTTGTAGTGACGAATCCCACAATCAAAATAAACCTTATTTGGAACTGCTGCAGATCCAACCAATCAAAATTTTTGAAACTTGGAACTTTTAAGCTTATAATGTTATCAACAAGGATGCCTTCAGATTATGGGGGTATGCAAACATGGTTTTAATTCACCTTTAAATATATTTATTGAGTTCATGGCTTTTTATTTGAGGTAATGTGTTTGTGATACCATGGCATAATCCTGTGAATACTTTAGGGTCCTGATTTTCCTGGATGATTTTTCTAGGTCCATGGTAAATGCCATTTTCCCCCATAATCCTTTCTGCTCCCCCTTCACTTTACTCCATTGTGATACAGTTGCTGGTAGTTTATATAACATGTATGTTGTATCTTCTCACAATGGACAGGCTAATGGCTTCCTTCCATCAAGAACTCAACTGTGAAGGCCTAATTATTATTGAAGACCTATGTGGCGGTCTCAATAAATGTACACACAGTAACAATCTGTCACTCTGCAAGATTCTGTCTGTCATCTTTGACAGATGGGAGTACACACAGTCATGATTATTCTCTATATATATAAATGCCATACTCAATAGGACTGAGGACGCCTTCTTATACTTTAGTACAGGGGGCCAGATGTGGACGAAGGAAATTTTCCTATGAGAACCATTATTTCTGATGCCAAACGTTCATTGGCATCGGAAACAGACATCTTTCGGCCTTTTTTGTGTTGGTAAGGGAAACATAAAATCATTCTAGTCATAAGACTGTAGTATTAACCAGAATTAACTTCTGAGCATGAACCCAATAAATTTTATAAAAGAAAAAAAATTCTTTATAATTTTGCAGTAGATCTTAATTAAAAAGGTCTGAAGTCCGTTGCTTGGAAACTGGCCTTACTAAAAAACACATTGGCTTATTGCTAATAGCAATAAGATTTATTCTTATGCATAATGCCATCAGGAACAAATAAGAGGTAAAATTTTCAAACCTGCAAATACCTATACAATATTTGTGTGCTAAATCTCTGTTTAATTGTGGATAGTGGCAAGACAGACAATCTAAGAGTGAACATGGTGATCAAATAGGAAGAAAAATAGTTCAATTTGCTCCAGACATTTTGGCTGTTTTTCTCAGCGCCCTAGCCCTGGCATTTTGACCTACCAACTAGTGTTGCTATATGGATCAGGGTCAAGTTATAATTTAATGGACTTGAGCATTACCACTTTGGTGTGAGTATTTTCCATAGAATTCAGGAGACATTTGAAAATCTCTGATCTGGCGGTGCCAGCAACCCCATGGTGCTTTGGAAACCAACTGGAAAGTAAACACTTGCCCATTATATCCATGGCTCCAATAAGAGTCATTGATATAGCAAACCAGTTGGCTGCTAAATACTGCTTGCTCATGGCTACTAAATATCTATGCTTCCATGTCATTTAAAGGGCATGTAACTTTTTATATATGGTAGTTAGAAGCTGCCCACCCCAGCCGAAATAATATATAAAAAAAAAATATGCCCAGATGTTCACTTACAGCCCCTTCTCTCCCGCGCCATCTCCTATCCAGCTCCCTGCTTGCGGAAGTTGCAAGCAGGGGCTGGCCCGTCATCTGCGCCTGTGATTGGCCAAGACGCGGCATATCACAGACGAGGCTGACGTCATCAAAGACGTCGCGGGAGAGAAGGCCCCGAACTATCGGGGTATTTTTAAAAAAAATATAGAATGGTGGTTAGGTTTGGGGAGCTGTTACTTACCTTACCTGAAGCAGATTTCGCGCTAGGTCTCAGAGGATGGATCCAGATGGTGAGAGGGGGGGGCCTCCCCTGAGCATGCCTCAGACCTCGATGAGGTTGAGGCTGAGACAGGCACTAGATGACACACTGACAGCTTCTACTCTGCAGTTTCCTGGACTTAGAAAAGGCATAGCAGGAGAACCACTTGGAGCAGAAATGTAAGGTACGGATTTTTTTAAACTACAGAATGTGGCCAGTATGGGGTTAAATTTCAGTTTTGGGGATGGACATGCCCTTTAAAATTTGTCTTGAAAGGATGTACAAAGCTTTATTAATGTGTGTGTCTGTGTGTGATGTGGGATCTATAACCTGCCTCTGTGACACAGGCAATCAAGGCAGGTTATCAACACTAATTAGGTCTGCTCACAGGTGAATCAAATCAAGAGACAGGTAATCAACACAAAATTTGCGTTTAGCTAGGTAAAATTGATTGCCCACCAAAGCCGCTGTAGGTAATGTAATAAAGCATCATAAAAAAAAAAAAATCACAAAAAAGGTAATTGTCCTCTAAACATAGTGGTGTTGGTTTTGGAGAATGAAAGGTGACAAGTTCTTCACAGTGTGTTTTCCAGGAGCAAAAATGCTAATGAAAAGCCACAATCTTTCTTTTGTGGTGCTATTCTGTGAAAACGAGTGCCACTGACACTGACACTTACAAATCAGGAACAGAGACAATTTACTGTGCTCCCTCTGTGGCTGCTGGCAATGTACACCATTACTGAATTGTATTTTGCACTGCAAAATGGAGTTTTGGCTGGAAAAAAAGTGACTTTTATTGTTTGGTAGTGCAATTCCTAGGCAAGCTATGCCAAAAAACTGTAATAAGGCATTTGGTAGCTGTAATTATGTGTTTTTGTAATTTAATAGTTGCCCCATGAAGCCATTTAAATGAGTAGTCAAGAAGCCAATTTATTGGGTCATAAGGCTAGGTAATAAGTCTGATTTAAACTGTCAGCAGTGAGATCAAAGAGGGCAGATATACTGAAAAGGCATTGCCGCAGCATGTAAAACAATATTACCTTCTCCTCGCAATCCCTCCAGCAGGGATCAGCAGATGTAGGCCAAATTGAGTGTAACCTGACAAGTGTGTAATACGAATAAAAAAGTACCTTATAGCTATTCTCCGCGTCAGTAAATACTTTCAGCAGCATCCTAGGAAAAGTTAAGTATAAGGAACATGGGGTCTGAGGGTTGATTAACACATCTGTTAATATAGATATATGGGTGGACATTCAAAGAACTTTTGTTTTTCTAAAGTAACAAATGTCACATATAAGTTTTCTAGTAAGGGACATGATTAACTGTCACAGCTAAGACATTTTCAGTTTGGGTCTTTAAAAGAAATTTACTCTACATAAAAAAGGTTAAATGAGTTGTAGGTAAAGGGGAGAAGGTAGATTCCAGCGATATGGAACATTAAATCTAATATTCATCTATTCTTTCATAGGAATACTTCTTTTTTTTCTTCTTTAAGTGGTCATTTATAGCAGGTGCCATTTGTTCAGATTCCTGTTTTGAGGTATGATACATCAGGGAGAAGTTCTCCTAGCTGCCAAGGTCCATGGAATGCAGAAAAAATGTCCCAAAGGGTCTGCTCATGAATTAGTTACATTTTGCAAATATATCGCAACAATCTACCTACCTGTACTTTGTATAGAGAGTTATCCTTGTGTGGCCACACACACACGACAATGTTATCAGAGGCTATAATCTCAACAGGAAATTTTCCATCTGGAACAATGGATTCCGGTGTTAAGGGTGGTAGGCTCAAGATAAATTATATTTGGTCCATACATACGTGGGCAATAATCAGTAAATCATATACTGATTATCAGTCAAGAATATGGCCAACTTTGGAAATATGGTAGTAAATGCTCCATAAGGTAGGGAAATTGCCTACATATTTACATTCTTTTTCCTTTAAAAAGGAAAATTACAGAGAATAAGAAATGGGAACCAGCAACATTTTATAAGAATTAGAAGAAATAAAATACAAGATATCATTGTACTTATCACTACAAAATCATGGGGAAAGTGTCTGGAAAAACAAAACACTAATCAGTCAAATAGAGGCAGACAAATTGCTAAGTTGATATTAATAATTAAACTCAGATATTGATTTAAACCCCAGGGCAAGTGTTACAGATGTAAACAAAAATGTATTTAGAGTTCTCATGTATGTAATGGCAAAATAAAAAAAGTAAAACATCGTATAAAGGTAAATCATCCCAAGCCCCAAATGTGCAAATGTTAGCTAGGAGATGTAAAACAGATTTTCTAGACTTGTTTTATTGTTCTTTTAGTGGCTTGATAAAGGGCTGAGCCGGCCTGAAACGTTGCCTGTTTTTTACTCACAATGGAGGAATAAATACAATTGTTTGCACGATATCAATGTCTGGACCTCTCTGAATCACTTTTTGGTGAAGCAGTGCAACCCATATTGGAGAGTGCCAGTGACTCAAACGGGTGATTTTGGTACAAACTTTTGCTGTTGAATACTTACTTGTTTTAGTGTTCAACAGTCAACTCTGTCAGGCATTCATGGATGCAGTGCCAATATGATTCATGCTAGCACAGCCAACATTTTTGATGAATGGATAAGTCCCCTATTTATAAACAATTAATGCTACATTGATAATGCTGGTGGGAGTCTGTCATTGTATGAACAATTCATATATTAATGCTTTATTATAATTATGGTCTTATATCTGAATAAACTGATGCACTTAAAGAGCAATGCAACAACCTTTATAGGAAAAAAAATTAAGAAGTGTTCCTACTTAAGATACTAACATTGGCTCCGTTGTCAGAAAAAGGAAAGATCAAACAAGCAGTCAATATTTTTGAGTTTTGCAGAGACTTTGATTTTCTTTACAGTGTGAATCACTTGGGGAATTTGACTTGCAATTTTCCTGTAATCCACAGAAACCAATTAAAAGTGGACTTTGTTTGCTGGTCTAATGCAGTTGAAAGCCAACATCTGGTTTGTTGCAAAAGGTCAATCATAAACAGCCCATGTTTGTGCACAACTGTCTATGGAGAATATATACTGAGATCTGCAACGTTTTTTTTTCCATCTTAAAGGATAAGTGCACTGTAATATCAAGTTATGTTCAGTTGGAAACTGCAGATGAGTTGCGTGCACACGCACACGCATGGAACTCACAGGCATTACTGTTTGAGGCTTAAGCAGGAGAAAGCAGAGGAAATCTCAGAGGGGCGGAGCTTAACATTCAGTAAACAACAGTAACAAGGTGTCAGCAACTTTCAATGCACAATGGTAGGCTCTGGAGGGGCATAGGTAAAAAATAAATGACAACAGTATTTTTAAAGCTTCCAAATGAACCTAACTTGATTTTACAGTGCATTTATCCTTTAAAGTCATTCAAACCTATTTACAAAAGGTTAAAGGACAATTATACTCACCTTTACTCCGCTCCTCTTCTTTGGTCAGTACCTTTTAAACAGGATGACGACCTGAACCGCTAGGTCCTCACCTCTGGGTCCGCATAACTTGCAGCATAGCCTTACTGACACGCTGCTCTGGTAGGCTCCGCCCCCTCCTCCCCGTTGGCGATGAGGCCAATAGGAAGGCACACTCTGCAACGAGCGTGCCTTTCTATTGGCCTCGTCGCGCAAGGAGTGGAGGGGGCGGAGCCTACCGGAGCAGCGTGTCAGTAAGGCTATGCTGCAAGTTACGTGAACCCAGAGGTGAGGACCAGGTGTCAATGCTGTTTTGACATCTTACTCTGGGTGTTCCTATAACACCTCTTAGCCACTATCCAATCAAGCCCTTAACACCTGGCTGTGATATGCTAATTGGGATTTTCCAGGGTACATAATTGCCACAGATTCTTGTACAAGTCATTCTGAATTGAGAAAGCCAGTCGGATGACTAGCGAAGCGTCTTCAAGAACTAAACTTCAAGTACAGTTGATCTAATTGAATACAACAGATATGTCCTTTAAGTGACTTTTGTAAAAGGCATGACTTCTTAAAAGGTCACTATACTCACTCAAACAACTTAACATTTTCTGAAACTGTAATTTGAAAGAAGTAAAATGGTGGTACACACATATTTATCTGTGCTTGCTTTTTCATTAAATTATTAATGTTTAGTGAGTGCTCCTAATTGCCCCCAACCTCCCTTACTCACTGCCTTCTTATAGTGTCTGTGACACTTACAAGCTCTGCACAGCCTCACCATGGACGCTGCTCTGCTTACACATCTCCCCCTCCCTCACCTTTCTTTCTTTTCTCTGCTGATTCTCTTAATTGTTGCAGAAAGTGTGCTGGCAGGCAGCCAAAGATCTTAGCTAGAGGTCAGGAATAGGTCACATATTATCATTTTCTGCTTCTGGCGTGACAGTTCTTTCCCTGTAAATGCTGTGATTTCAAATGATTATTTCTTAGGATCAACAGCTCAGATCTAAAGTCCAAAAAAAGTTTTGGATCAGTGGGATCTTTCTGTATCTAAGGGCTAGGCCACACTGCTGCACTTTTTTTTGCGGTTGCGCTTGCATTTGCGCTTGCTTTTTTTCATATCATTGAAAACGCGGCAACACACTGAAAATGCGCGTTTTCGGGTGCGTTGCGATTGCGATTTGCTTTCTGCATTTTAAGTCACAATCGCATTCGTTTTTCAACACTTTTCCAAAAAACCGCATGCGCAAATGCAACAAAACCGCACATGAAATCGCATGCGATTCCGTGTGCGATTGCGTTTGCTTTGCAGTGTGGTCATGCCCTCAAGGTACAATTTTTGAAAACTCTATTATTTATAGATAATATAGATACCCTTTAATGCCAGCACATTAATGGGTAAAATTGGATCAGGATTGACTCAGAGCTACGCTTGTGATCCCTCACTGACAAAATGGACACACCTTTTCACATTAATTGAAGTATTGTAGGTAAAAGTCACCTCTCGTTCTTTAATTAATCAAAGAGGCAGCCAACAGCCAAAGTGTTTAACACAAATATGCGCCATCATTGCTTCTTGTGACATTTCCTGACTGGCCTTATCCTTTAATGTGCTGAAGACACTGACAGTAAATAAAAGTGTAAAAGGGGCACTTAATTGTATAAAATGACAGTATTTTTGAACTGCCAGGAACTTGATCCGTTTCTGCTCCCAGTACTTCCTTTCACTATTTCTCTTCCTACTGTTTAGCTGACTCATAGTTATTATGCATTTCCCTTCTATCTGTGCCAAGCCCCTTCCAGAAACTGGGATTCGGCTTAAGTGGGGAGCCTGTGCAATGAAGACTAACTGTGTCTCCAAAACAGAAAGCAACAGACAATGACATTCACCCCGTGCTTTTCTATTATAGTGCAAGTTAAACTGCCTTGCTATGGAAAGGTAGTTTTGGCAGTTGTTATTACTGCTTAAATGAAATAAGATTTTGTTTTAGCTGTAGAAGGGAAAGTGTGTGTGTGTATCTATGTGTGTGTGGGAAACTTTATAAATGATTTCTTCAGTACAAATTATGACTCGACTAACACAGACAGCACAACAGCAGCTAACTGCAGGACTGGCTTGTAGCAGCAGGCATAGTAAAGGTTCATACACACTTGCAATTGCAGGTGCCGACCCGCCACACACGATGTGTATGAACGGCCGTTTTGGACGATAATCGTGGGTGTATGGGCACTTTATCGCCTGAAATGGCCATTCGGTCAGGGATCGCTGACCGACCGTCCGGATTTCCGAACGAGCGGCCATTTTGGCCAATAAAGTGCCCACACACGGCTTGATTATCGTCCAAAATGGCCGTTCCTACACCAAGTGCATTGCGGGTCGGCACCCGCGATCGCTCCTGTGTACAAACCTTAAGATAGCACAGAACAACAGATAATGTTTATTCGTTTTCATGATCTTATCAATTAGCCATGCAGTGACAAAGAAATAAGCTATGCTTCTATGGAAAAGATAGGGGCTGGGTTAAGCAAAGGTAGTGGGTAAGGCTGGGTACACAAATTTGTCACAGCTGACCATTCACCAATATTTACCAACATACCCGATGTTTCAATCCGGACAAACAGGTGACCAAGATTGGTAGTGGCCGCATCCACACACACCATACATTATTATAGGATGACTGACCAATACACAGTAATTGGTCTGGTCAGCCAGAAATATTGTATGGTGTGTACCCAGCGTTAAAGCTAAAATTAAAGGGTATCTGCACTGATAAAAGTCACCTGGGTTGTAAGGATAGATATGTGTAAGGTGGATATGAACCTGCAGTATCCTGTGTCTTTGAGCAGCAGTTTAGAAGAAATCCAATGAGTTTCTCTCTGAACGCTGTGGATGGTGCAGGTCCGCCCACTTTCAGTGACAGCCTGCTTGGGAAATGTCCGACGCGTGTGTTCCTTTAGTGCATGTGCAGAACGTGTGAGGATCCGTCAGGACTGCTGTCTGTGTGATCCGACTGGTTGGTCGATTACACACACACTTTTCAAGCTACTGAGTTCACTGATTAATGGAGGAATAATCACATGACCATCACAAGTGGGTAAGTCTGCAACCATGATGATGCACATTGAGTGACAGCACTCCCAGCACAAGGGAAGACACACCCCCAGGAACCAGCACAACTTTCCCATGCTGCTGCAATCAAATGAAGGGGAATTCTGGAGAAAAAAAGGGGGAGGGTTAGGGGATGGTGTACTTTAAAATAAACAACAAAAAAAATGCTTTTTCCTCAGTGGAGATACCCTTTAAGGTGGGCCAGAGAATGAGAAAAAACAGATTTAAATTTAGTGGCAATTAATCTTTATTACTGTGAGTTTAGATGGAAAATGATTTTGCATAGGTGATATGCCTTTTACAATGTAAAAATATTTATGTATGAAATTATCCTGTGCGTAAGCAAATGTGGGCAATTTAGTGAATGTTTAACCTGGCAAATTCTGCAAAGATATTTTTTTTGTTCACCTAAAGGTGCCCATACATTAGTACTTACCCGCTCTGCGATCTGCAACATTCAATAAATAAGTTCTACTTATCTTAGAAGTATATCAGTAACGAGATCCTGCCTGGCCCCATTCATTTTGCGACTGTATGTCGGTCGCAAGAAGAATGGCAAAGGTTGTTCTGGAAATATTGATTGAATGTCACAGATCGATCGGGGTGTAAGTACTAATGTATGGGCACCTTTAGATTCCTTGCCATGTATCTATTATCATTAAACTTTAGTCAAGCTGATCGCACTGAGAAATCCTGTTGATCATTACATTTAGTATAGATTATTAGGTTTTAATTATTAATGGAAATTTTATAATACTATAATTTGTTTTATTTTAGTTGCTCTGTATATACATATTAGTTTAAAGTACATTTGACTGAGCATAGCCTATATTGAAAAATGAAAGCTTAACATTTCTAAACAATTTATAAGGCCAACAGAAAATACACAGCTGCAATAGAAAAAGCAATATATTATGTGCAAAGCGCATTGCTATAGGAAAGTTCAATTCAACAGGTTATGCTGATAATACACGGTTTCCAGATTTAGACATTAATGTATTTCATCCACACAGAGTTTTTAAAGTCTTTACAATAAGTACCGTGTTTAGTCGAGTATAAACGAGTTTTTCAGGCTGAAAAATCAGCCTGAACTCGGACTCGGTTTATACTCGAGTCACTAGCTTACCTGAGCATTCCGGCAGCCGCACGATCCTTCTGTGTACTGGCGCGCCGGCCTGACGTCACTGCCCGGCGCCAAGCCCGGCGCCGGGCAGTGACGTCAGCCGGCGCGCCAGTGCACAGTGCACAGAAAGATCGCGCGGCTGCCGGAATGCTCAGGATACTGCACCTGCCAGGAAGGATGGAGGAGGAGGAGAGCCCACGAAGAAGAGACAAAAGGGAGACCACAGAAGAGACCGAGCCCACAGGGAGAAGAGACCACGGGAGAAGAGACAGGTACAAACTGAACTGGGTGGGGGGGGGGGGGCATTCAAGATGTTTGGGAACTACAACTCCCAGCATGCTTTATTAGCTGGGAGTTGTAGTTTCCAAACATCTTGATGCCAAGTGAGGGTGGCATTCAAGATGTTTGGAAACTACAACTCCAGCTAATAAAGATGCTGGAGTGTTGTAGTTCCCAAACATCTTGAATGCCACCCTCACTTGGCATTCAAGATGTTTGGAAACTACAACTCCCAGCTAATAAAGCATGCTGGGAGTTGTAGTTCCAAAACATCTTGAATGCCAAGTGAGGGTGGCATTCAAGATGTTTGGAAACTACAATCCCAGCATGCTTTATTAGCTGGGAGTTGTAGTTTCCAAACATCTTGAATGCCAAGTTTCTACCCTCGGTTTATACTCGAGTCAACAACTTTTATTAGGATTTTAGCTGAAATTGGGTACCTCGGTTTATACTCGGGTCGGTTTATACTCGAGTATATACGGTAGTAACATTTTATTATGTCTGGCATCCAACACTTTCCATTTTAAATCATATTTTGCTAAAGAAGCAATCTTTATGGACAGCTTGGGGGAAAATCATGTTTTTTGTGTTTAAAGGGGAAGTTCAGTGCAAATACATATGCTTTTCAGAAAAAAGAGCAGTATTTTTTCATTCCAATGACCTTAATCTGCCCATTCAGCATTTTGTCTGTGTATAAATACTGTCTTCCTGTTTGCAGGACCCTTAGTAGGGACCGTTATGGTCTTGCCCTTGACCCAGTGCCTGGGTTGAGTCAGTTGCTCAGTAGAGATCTGAGCTTATTTGACCTATCCAACAGCCAATCAGTAGAAATTACTGTTAGGAACATTCCAAGGACGTGATGCATCCTGGGAAGAAGAAGGACCATTAGAACCTGAAATGTCAGCTCACTAATGTCAACAGTAGGGAACAGCAAAGGGTATGAAATTTTTCAAAATGGAAGAGAATATGTAGAATAACTAACAAGGCATTACACAAACTAACAATTTAACAAATATTGATAATTTCCACTGAACTGTCCCTTTAAAGAAATAGGCCTTTAAGTTTTATATGCAGATATGTTATTTCTGGGCTGTATTTACTCACCTATTATTGGCAGTGAAAAGGCTTGTAGATAAGAAAGTGGGTTCTGAATATGCAGATTTTCATTAAAAACCCAACCAAATATGTACTTCAACATTTTCTCCTGTTAAAAGACATCTATACTGAAAAAAAGTTATTTTAACGGAGAACTAAACCCAAAATACAAAGGCAGCTCCACAGACTCTGTACTGTCACTTAGTAAAACCATTTGTCTCTCACCTGTGAATTCAGCCTCTTAGTGTAGAAATCATTCAGGCTGAGGGCCCACTACAATGCACCAAATCGCGACCGCAATTGTGAGTGTTATCGCACGCGATTTCTGTGCATTGTTGAGCGTCGTTCCACGTTTGTGCATGCATTTTTGTAACGTTTGTGTAAAACAAATGGTGCATGCAAATGGATGCCCAATTGCATGCACATCGAAAAATTGTGGAAATTTTTGCTTTCCCGCAATTTCCAGTTTAACCAAAATAGAATGCGCAAATGCGTGCGCAAAATGCATGCACCGACGCACAAAAAAACGCGCTAGTGTGGCCTAGCCCTTATGGAACATTTCAGGATACTGGCTTCTAGGGTTGCCTTTTCATGGTGGTCCTAGACCCAAAACTCCTTCTGCACATGCTAACTAGGTACCTAGGTACTGTTTGTTTTCAAGGAAGAAAACATCACACGGGAGCCCAAGCAATAGTGCTTCAATATTCTTTTATTCAGAGATGTGGCACTACATGTTTTAGACCCTTACAGTCTTTCATCAGGTGCAATACGTATTATGTGATGCTTTCTTCCTTGATGTTACAGTTTGGAGGTCAGATGCACCCTCCCCACATGGTTGAGCCCCTTTTTTTAGCTGATCTTCCTACTCAAACAGAGTGGGGCAAAGTGTTAACCCTTGTCATATGTATTCATGAAGCAAACTGTTAAGCTAGGTACACACCTAGCGATTTTTCCTCCTGACCGACCGTTCGATACTTTCGAACGGTCGGCCAGGAGGAAGGACTGTCAGTCGCGGCAAAAGCAGCCGCGTCCGATAGTCACCGCGACCGATCGTGCGGTCCATAGAGGACCGCACGATCGGACGAGGTTTTCCACCCTGTCCGATCGTCCTTTCGTCCGATTCGGACGAACGGTCGATCGGACATGGGCACATTCGGATTCGATAATTTCGGTCCGATCGACCGATACACTGAACTATCGGTCGATCGGACCGAAATATCTAATCGTGTGTACCCAGCTTTAATATTTGTGAGAATTTCTGCAAGACTATGGGGCATATTTATAAAAGAGCGAAATGTTTTCGCATTCGCCTTTCACATGGGTTTTCGCCAAAAAGACAGTTAGAAAGGCGAACGCACCTTAGAAAGGCGAACGCGCATTAGAAAGGCGAACACACATTAGAAAGGCGAACACACATTAGAAAGGCGAACACACATTAGAAAGGCGAACGCACATTAGAAAGGCGAACGCACATTAGAAAGGCGACCGCGCATTATAATGGAATATGCCTGGAAAAGCGAACGCACATTAGAAAGGCGACCGCGCATTATAATGGAATATGCCTTGGAAAAGCGATCGCGCATTAGAAAGGCGAATGTGCAGTGCAAAAGAAAATGTTATTCCAATTGGGAAATTCTAAGGAGATTGACTAAATAAGACATGGCTGACTTCTTGGTAAATGTGAGGTGGCCATTTTGAACTTGACATCATTTTCTAGTGGGCTTTTCTGGTTTTGAATGGTTTTCGCAATGCAGTCTTCTTAGATGCGTTAAGTTTTCGCTGCGATACTTTTCGCTCTTTATCGCGCCCGTTCGCCTTTTTCAGCCGCGAAGTGTGTTTTTTTTTCGCTTTTTTATAAATAAGGCGAAACGAAGCCCCAAATGGCGCTATTTTCGCTGCGATGTGCTGCGCTAATTATTTGGCGAAAAAGACAATCCTTTATAAATATGCCCCTATGTCTTTGTATGTGTTTATATCTGCACTCTACCATTTATATTAGTGTGTGTATTGATGTAAAATTAGAAGTGTAATGTATGGAAGAATGCACAATTGCAATGATGCGTTTCTGTGCGCGGGCCTTATTGGACCTTATCGGAGGCCATTCGATACAGACCAAAAATGGTTACCACATGTGCTCCGATAGCACATGGAAGCACAGAGCATGTAGTGGGGCTGGTTCCATAAGCTATTACATGCCTGTGTCCCCACTAGCCCAATAGGATTAAAAATCCCGATATATAAAATGCACTAATGAGGCCTAGCCCTAAGTCTTAAAGGGAAAGGAAAATGCCTAGCCCTTTGAGTCTTAAAGGGAAAGGTCGCAATCCCAGTATAATTGTACTGACCACTTTACAAGGACACTTAGGCTGAGGCCACAATAGAGTGTTTCCAAACACTCCAGAAATGTGAATTGCATGCACAGCAGCGCATTAATGTGGCCACATCAACCGGACCAAACTAGCGTGCACTTTTAAAAGCACAATTGGATCACGCTTAAATGCGCATTAGTGTAGCTTAGCCGTCATAAAAACAAAACAGCGCAGAGCTGCAGGTGCAGCATATTGAAGTGAACCTGATCTTGGCACAGCTCTGTGCAATGCATTTTAAAGGGGAATATTGGGCAGGGTTTCGAGATCAGTGAAACATGTAGGGATACCAAATAAAAACACATGAAGCATGGCTGAATTGGAATTACTATTGTTTAATTGCAATCAGTGCAGCCCTGCTAATTACATGTATTAAGTGTGTCCCTACTATATCAAATGATCTGGCAACTCAGGTTGGAATCAGTGTAAAGACAAAGGCCACCTTTGCCTTTAAGACCCAACCAGGTATAAAATCTACAAGACAAATGGCTGGTTTTCATTTCGGCAAGAAGCATGATGCAGGCTACATTGATTTCAGTGTAGCCATACAGCATGTATTTAAAGCAATGGCACTTAGCATAGCAGTATGTAGATTTCATACGTGTTCGGGTCAACCCTAGTCATACGTGGCAACCCTAGTCTTGCGCTGTATCGTGTGAGTATAAGAGGCTTAACTTAGCCATACTTCAAGTGTATTTAATAGGTGTTCCTACATGTTTCACTTATCAGGCAACCCTGACCCTTTAAATAGATACACTACTAAGAAATATAGTTCACAGAGCTGTGCTAAGATCAGGTACACTTCATTATCCTCCCCCTTCAGCTCTGTACTATGTTGTTTTTATAAATACAGCATAAACAAAAAAACACTCTTCCTGCCCTCCAACATTCCCCTTTAAAGGGCATGTCCATCCCCAAAACTGAAATTTAACCCCATACTGGCCCCACTGTGTAGTGTACAAAAATCCTTACCTTAAATTTCTGCTCCAAACGGTTCTCCTGCTATGCCCCTCCAAAGCCAGGAAAACTGCAGTGTAGAAGCTCCCAGTGACTCATCCTGCGCTTTTCTCTGCCTCAACCTCGACAAGATTTGAGGCATGAGCAGGAGAGTCCTCCACCCTCCCTCTCTCTCCTGTTTTTCTCTCCCTTCCCCTAGCTCTAAACCCCTTGTATATAATGTAGGTATAGGTCCTCCAGCCCCAACTGCCTTAATAGAATTTAGAGAAAGTCCCCGATAGTTACTTACCTTACCTCTCTCCCCCGGGTTCTGAGCAGCCGGCAGCTGTGTCCCTGATAGGCTGCCTCTCAGCCAATCAGGGACACGGCTGCCGGTCCCGCCCCCTGCTTGCAGTTCCGTGCAAGCAGAGGGCCGGGGAGTGCGGCGGAGGAGAGATGTAAGGTAAGTTAAGATCGGGGGACTTCCTCAAATTTCTTTTATGGCGGTTGGGGCTGGGGGACCAATACCTACATTATATAAAAAGTTGTAAAAAGGGGTGGACATGCCCTTTAAGAAGAAGAAGATACACTTTCCACTAATATTGCTGCAGCTGAAAGGGAGAGGTAGAGACCTTCACACTACAACATTTAAACTGTATATTGCAGCTGAAACATACAAAGACACAGGTCTGTAACTGTGAATTGTGCAGATTTATTGCAAAACATGCATGCTACATTGTGGACCCACTTGCTTCTGAAACATGTAGCATGCATGTTTTGCAATAAACCTGCACTATTCAAAGCTACAGACCTGTGTTGTGTAGGGTGGCCACCTTTATCTTTAAGACTAAACATGTATGAAATCTACATACTACAGTCCTAAAGGGGAACTGTGGTCTCCAAACAAGTTGAGTTTAAATGAAAGGCCAGTTTCCTACCTTTAAAATGAGCCATCAACCGCCTCTCTACAGCCCAGGATATAAAGAAATGACTGACCATAAAGTTAATGGGTGGGAGGCTGATATGTGACATTCCTAAGGTTTCTCCTGCACAGTGCCACTGGCGAGCACAGCCTCAGACTCCCTCAGTGTGTGAGGGAGACAGGAATTCCCTCCCCCTCTCTGCTGTGTGACGTCCTGACAGAGTAGGTAAGGGAATCTACAGCCCTTATCTCCCACTATGTGAAAACCGCCTTTTCAGGCTGAGTTCTCACTCACACTGCCCGGAAAGGCTGTTTCCACAGTTTTCTGTAGGGGGGGTCTGAGTGGCCCATGACACCCACGAGTGGGCTGGACTTGTGCACCCGTGGGTGGGGCTTAAGCATCCACAAGTGGGTAGGGCTTATGCACCCACGAGTGGGCGGGACTTGTGCATCCGTGGGTAAGCGCGGCTTATGCACCCGCAAGTGGGCGGGGCTTATGCACCCTTGAGTGGGCAGGGCTTATGCGTCCGCGGTTGTGCGGGGTCACGTGGGGCTGTAAGAGAATGGGCCAAGGGTGGCCTGCAACTGGAGGGACCATGGGGTCCATGATTGGGAGGGACATGGGGGGCTGCAAACGGGGGGAGGAGACACAGGGCAGATTGACTGACATGGTTTTAGAGCAGGAAACAGGAAGTGCAGGGGACCTGGTGATGCTGCTGCCATGTCACCTGCAATATATATGTATATGCTTGGATTTGGTGGATTGGAAGCTGTAGGTGAGACATACATTATTTCAGATCCGGACACACTAGATACCCAGACCTATATACATCACACTACAACACTGATACTAGGAAAGTGTTAATCAGTGAATCTCTCTGCACTATCCAGACACTTCTGCAATTTGAATATTGATTATTTAATATATTCCTATATCATAGGGGTTAAGAGGTAAGAGGGGAAATCACACAGGTGCAGAAAATGTAATGAAGGTAAAAGTACTGTAAGGTAATAGATTTAGGAAAAATCTATCTGTTCGAATTTCATGCCCATATCTTCAAGACACTTGTTTCTTACTTCTGGTCTATCAACTATCCTCTCAACCCGCTTCATCTGGCTGTATGGAATCGATCTTTTGATGTGGTTTGGGTGTTGACTGGTAAAGTGTAGTAATTGGTTCCTATTGGTTGGTTTCTGATAGATACACGTGTGAAACCTATCACCAACTCTATCTACCTGTACATCTAAAAAAGTGTATAGATGTCTTAATCATTGTTATATCAAACTTTATATTCAGATGGGCATCATTAAGCCCCGTGTGGAACCGTGATAGGCACTCAACACCGCCCTGCCAGAGGACGAACACATCATCAATGTATCTCCACCAGGCCATACAGTGGTCCCGGTAGAGATCACATCGATAGACGCGTCCGTAGTCAAGCCAAGCCATAAAGGCATTGGCATAGGATGGCGCGGCATTGGACCCCTTTTGCGGTCCCACGCAACTGCAAATAGTACCCATCCAAGAACCAGAAATAATTCTGGGTAAGGATAATTTCAAGTAAGCTCAAAAAGAGATTTCTTTGGGCAGACGTATATTTACCTGTCACGTCAAACAGCCACCTAACTGCCCTCATGCCATCGTCATGGGGGATGGCTGTATATAAACTGGCCACATCAAAGGTGGCTGAAAGTAGACTCTCCCCAGGTCTTACCTTAATATTGGACAGCTTATCTAAAAAGTCTGCATTATCTCTTACATATGATGGAGTTCCTTGTATCAAAGGACCCAGTGCTCTATCCACCAAAGAAGCCAGAGGGCAAAACACAGAGTTCACCCCCGATACAATCGGACGACAGTTTCTGACAAAAGTCTTGTCGCTTGTGTACAAATAGACCTGAAGTGCCGCTTAACAATAATTCTAATGCAGATTTTGTTTCAAGAAATGCTTCATTTTACCCCAAACAGCTTTTGTAATAATGTTTCAATGCAAAAGGAATCTAACAAAAACTATTCTAATATTCACAGCTTGGTAAAGCCCATTTAGTCAATTTTTGCAAAGACATAAGTGTTGTCGCCTTGTCATATGGGCTTCACCTGTGACTAATAATGGATCAATTAGCTGTCAGGTGTGTATAAAAAGAACCCCAGTACACTAGACCTTCACATCAACTGCAAATAGACCTCTGCAAACATGCCTAAGATTCACCCTGAGACTAAAGTGTTGATAATCAATAGGCAGAAGACCAAATCCACTGCTGATGTGACACATACCTTCAATGTCTCTCAGCGTCAAGTTCAGAGAATAAAGAAAAGATTTGAAGAGACTGGAGAAGTTTTTGACAAGCCCAGGTCAGGCAGACCCCGCAAGACAACTGCTCGAGAGGAGCGTTTGTTGGCTCGAAAATCCAAGGCAAGCCCAATTTCAACTGCAGCAGAGCTCCAGGAGACCTGGTCACCTGAAATCCCTGTGTCAACCAGAACAGTTTGTCAGATTCTGTCTCGAAATGGCCTCCATGGTCGAATAATTGCCCACAAGCCAGCACTAAACAAAAGATAATTGAAAAACCGTGTGGCATTTGCCAAGTCCCACAGCCTGCTAACAGGATGGATGCTGCAAAAGGTGGATTACACCACAGTCACCGCAGATATTGCAGGAGACATACTGGAACCCGCATGGAGCCGAGATTTACCCAGAAAACAGTGAAGTTTGGTGGAGGCAAAATCATGGTCTGGGGTTACATCCATTATGGGGGTGTGCGAGGGATCTGCAGGGTGGAAGGCAACATCAATAGTGTAAAATACCAAGACATTTTTGCTACCTCATATATTCCCAACCATAAAAAAATTTCTGCAGCAGGATGGTGCTTCCATCTCCAGATCAAAGTTCCTTAAGGCGAAGAAGATCATCTGACATGAACATCATTGAGCATATGTGGGGTAGGATGAAAGAGGAAGCATGGAAGACAAAACCAAATAATATTGATGAACTCTGGGAGACATGCAAGACTGTTTTCTTGGCTATTCCTGATGATTTCATTAATAAATTGTATGAATCCTTGCCAAACCTCATGGATGCTGTCCTTCAAGCTCATGGAAGTCATACAAGATATTAAATTTGTCACAGTACCACTAATTAATTTGCTGACATATTTTTGGAACAACTAGTACTGAAATAGAAACAAATAGTCTACTCACTGTGGGGAGCTACACCGCAGGTGTTCACTCTGTCGTTGCAATCTCTATAAGCTCCTAGGTCGGTCCAACTGCTTCCGAAAAATAGTACGTCCAGTGTATAGGGCAAATGGATGCATCCAAGACATGGAACACCTCAGACAGCTACTAGAATAAAACTAAATAAAACAAGGGAGGGGGCGTGCCTGATGCGTTTCGCGGTAACTTCCGCTTCGAAGCGGAAGTTACCGCGAAACGCGTCAGACCACGCCCCCTCCCTTGGCGTCTCTCTCGTCCATGATACTATCATATTGCACTGTTTTATTTTAAAATTGATCAATAATGTGAAGTTTTATTCTAGTAGCTGGTCTGAGGTGTTCCATGTCTTGGATGCATCCATTTGCCCTATACACTGGACATATTTTTGGATTGGCTGTAAAGTAGATCATTTTCTGTATAGGCGACTACACTTTTGTCTTGCAACATTTTGACCTTTCTGTCTTGATTAAATGATAAATCTTTTTTTCAGTGAAACAATTTTTTACCAGTACATTTAATATTATTTGGGAGGGCTTTAGCTTTTCATATGAGCTATTTCTAACACCAATTGATCAATTGAAAATCAGGTTAATAGCAGGAGTTACTGCAAAATACACAGACGACAAGACTTTTGTCAGAAACTGTATGTGTTTGTGTGTGTGTCTATTTGATAAAATAGAAGAATTATCTAATGAACCTAGTAATCCGCAAATATGGGTGAGACACATTGGGAGACAATTATTCCCTCTCATATTTTTAAGGGGCCCACGTAACTGTGGGATATACCATAGTGTAGGATTCATTATAAGAGAGTATAGAAAATGCTTTATTACTGTATCTATTTCTATCTGCTACTTAATTGTAACAGTTGTAGTTGCTACTGCTTTAAATTGTAAAATTTTATGTTCCATCTGTTGCTCCTTCCATGTATGTTGGGAGTCCAATACAGGAGCAGTAATGCATGAAGAGATCTTTTGGGGGCGTGTCCTTCATAGCGTTCGGCCGCTGCTCCTTACATCATCATCTGCTGCCTCTTATAAGGGAGTCCAACATGGCAGGGATAAGCGGACGCCCAAAATGCGTCAGGTAGTAGTGAGGAATCTTGTGTTCCAGTTTTTAACCTGATGTCTGAATAAATTTTTTTTGTTTTTACACTGCTGTGAGAGCTGTCATGTTGAAGTGCACCCAGTCTTTTTATGATGGTATAGTTTGCATGTTTTTATAATTAAAATGTGAATTTCATTGTCAATATGCGAATTACTTATATACCACCTCTTTGTATATAAGGGCATTGTTAATATTGCTAATTACGTAATCACCTCTTTGTATATATAAGGGCTTGTTAATATTGCTATTACGTTATACCACCTCTTTGTATATATAGGGCATTGTTAATATTGCTAATTACGTATATACCACTCTTTGTATATATAAGAGCATTGTTAATATGCTAATTACGTATTACCACTCTTTGTATATATAAGGGCGTTGTTAATATTGCTAATTACGTATATAACACCTCTTTGTATATATAAGGGCAACCTTATACAAATATATTAATGGCCCTACAGTGAACTCTCGGTGCATTGTTCACTAGTAGGTCATATCAGAGGACTCGTGGACATCCTTTAAGGTGGAAGAAAAGAATTTTCATCTTCAAGTTAGGAGAGGTTTCTTTACAGTGAGAACGTTGAAACTGTGGAACTGTCTTCCAGCGAGGTGGTAATGGCAAGTTCATTGAATAACTTTAAAAAAGGCCTGGATAAGTTTCTAAAACTAAAAAATATTGAGAATTACGGTATATGCATATAGATCTGGTTGATCCAGGCATACTTTCCGATTGCCGTTTGGAGTCAGGAAGAATTTTCCCCCCCCTTTTTTAGCTGGGTTTTTTGCCTTCCTCTGGATCAACTGTTAGGTAGGGTTAAAAAAAAAAAAAAAAAAAAAAAAAAAAGGGAATAGGTTGGACTTGATGGACGAATGTCTTTATTCAACCTTATTTACTATGTTTACTATGTATTTACTATGTTAATATTGCTAATTACGTAATACCACCTCTTTGTATATATAAGGGCGTTGTTAAATTGCTAATTACGATATAACCACCTCTTTGTATATATAAGGGCGTTGTTAATATTGCTAATTACGTATATACCACCTCTTTGTAATATAAGATCATGGTTATATTGCTAATTACGTATATACCACCTCTTTGTATATATAAGGGCATTGTTAATATTGCTAATTACGTATCTACACCTTCTTTGTATATATAAGAGCATTGTTAATATGCTAATTACGTATTACCAAATCTTTGTATATATAAGGGCGTTGTTAATATTGCTAATTACGTATATAACACCTCTTTGTATATATAAGGGCAACCTTATACAAATATATTAATGGCCCATACAGTGAACTCTCGGTGCATTGTTCACTAGTAGGTCATATCAGAGGACTGTGGACATCCTTAAGGTTGGAAGAAAAGAAGTTTCATCTTCAAGTTAGGAGAGGTTTCTTACAGTGAGACAAGGTGTGTGAAACTGTGGAACTGTCTTCCAGCAGAGGTGGTAATGGCAAGTTCATGTAACTTAAAAAAGGCCTGGAAGTTTCTAAAACTAAAAAATATTGAGAATTACTGGTATTAATGCATATAGATCTGGTTGATCAGGCATACTTTCCGATTGCCGTTTGGAGTCAGGAAGGAATTTTCCCCCCCCTTTTTTAGCTGGGGTTTTTTGCCTTCCTCTGGATCAACTGTTAGGTAGGGTTAAAAAAAAAAAAAAAAAAAAAAAAAAAGGGAATAGGTTGGACTGATGGACGAATGTCTTTATTCAACCTTATTTACTATGTTACTATGTATGTTACTATGTTAATATTGCTAATTACGTATATACCACCTCTTTGTATATATAAGGGCGTTGTTAATATTGCTAATTACGTATATACCACCTCTTTGTATATATAAGGGCGTTGTTAATATTGCTAATTACGTATATACCACCTCTTTGTATATATAAGAGCATTGTTAATATTGCTAATTACGTATATACCACCTCTTTGTATATATAAGGGCATTGTTAATATTGCTAATTACGTATATACCACCTCTTTGTATATATAAGGGCGTTGTTAATATGCGTAATTACGTATATACCACCTCTTTGTATATATAAGAGCATTGTTAATATTGCTAATTACGTATATACCACCTCTTTGTATATATAAGGGCATTGTTAATATTGCTAATTACGTATATACCACCTCTTTGTATATATATGGGCGTTTCACTGTCATTAAACTTGTAAAGCGGTTCCTCACCTTCTACCCTTCCCTCCTCCATCTTCTACTGTGCTTTGAGTCCTTTAGGAGAAAAGGGCTTTACAAATGTTATTGTATTGTATGTTATGTGTGTGCTTTTACCCATTTACAAATAAAGGTGAAGTTTTAAAACCCTCCAGCTTGAATCCCGTTGTTTGCAGTTTATATGTTTTCAAGGACTGCAGCATCATGCAGAAAGGCCGCTGACGTGGAGCTCTGCTAATGGAGGGAGAAGGTGAATGCTCCCTAAGTCTATTTTCTGTATAGGTTATAGAGCGCTAAAGTCGAGGAAGATCAATTTGAACATTTGATATTGCAAATTCAATAATCATTAAAAGTTTAAAATCCGGAATAGTTCGGGTCCGTTCAAACTGTTAAAGCTTGGGTTCAAGTTCGGGTCTAGTCCATCTCTAGTTATGATGATGGTGCATTCCAATAGGCACCAGGTACAGTGCCAGAAGTGCGCTATAATGGAGGGGCTACAGCACAGGCTGGCACGTTGTTTTGCTATCGAGACCACTGTCTAGGCCGACCAGAGACAGTGGTCTGACCTTAAGAAGCAGAGGCCTCATTTCCGAGATTTACGATCCCCATAGAATACCATTGCGATAATTTACTACTGCATGGTGTTCTACGACCGAACGTTTGTTAATTAACAAATGCTCAGTGTAAATTTACAACCACGGCCGTACATTTACCATACTACCATATGCCAAAAGTTTATTTTTAGGGTGGACATGGCCTTTAATGAAATGTAACATGTAGTTGAACTGCCACCCTAAGCACACTGCAGGGGGCAGTTGCAGTTGAAAGCAGCTAACATATAAAATATACAGACATATATCCGAGCAATATAAAATACATGCCTAAGCATCCAGCAAATGAGCTTAGGACAGGTTGTGTATATGTTCCACTTGAATGGTAACAATGGTCTCCAATTTCTTAGGAATATAAAAAATTAACTTCTGCCTTACCTTCAAAATGAACTCTAAATCACATCACGAGATACCATATTATATACTAACCTAAAGGTCTGTTTTGGCCAATAATCGTCCCGTGTATGGGCACTTTGTTGGACGAAATGGCTGCTCATTTGGGAGATCGGGCAACAATCTCTGAATGAATGGCTGTTTCGTCTGATAAAGTGCCCATACACGGGCCGATTATCACCCGAAACAGACGTTTGTACACATCGTGTGTCGCGGTTCATCGCAGATGTGTACAAACCTTAAGGCTGCAAATATGCACAGACGCCGGACACATTTGCACGAGCACCGCCTCATTTAACCACCTCCCACAATAGGAGGGATTGGAGGAGGTGCGATTTGAGGAGGTGCGCGCAGGAGGATGTGTGCGGCGGGGGAGTTTGCTAGTTTGTGAGAAGTTATTGATGGAAAGCTTCAACAATAATTTACTTCCAGCTTGAACATTTTGGGGGCAATGAGAGTCACTATCATATGGAATATTACATTTGTGTTTTGTGTTTTCACATTAAAAACTCAAAGGGCATGTCACCCCCCAAACTAAAATTTAACCCACTACTGGCCCCACTGTGTAGTTAAAAAAAAATCCTTACCTTAGTCCTCTACTCCTAATTGTTCTCCTGCAGTGCTTGTCCAAAGTCCAGGAAACTGAAGAGTAGGAGCTGTCTTCCTGTTCAAAAGGTTTCTGCCTCTTCCTTGTCCTCTTAGAGCACAATGGCATGCACAGGGGAGCCCTTTCCACCTACCTCCCACCCTCCTGATCCCTCCCTGGCTGCCCTTCACCTAGCATTAAAAGCATTTCCTATAGTGTAGGGTACCCCTGCCCACTCCCCAACCGCCATGTCAAGTTGTTAAATAAAGAAGCAGAACTCTTCTTAGTACGACGATAACCTTCCAATTTAGCATTCGCTAACCCTCGAGTTTAGCCATAACCCTCAAATGTGGCATTTGGTAAGCCTCAAATACGGCAATAACCCTTGAATATAGCGTTCGCTTACCCACGACTTCAGCAATAACTCACAAATGTAGCATTCGCTAACCCTCGAACTCAGCGATAATTCTCAAATTCGCACATAGCAACTGTTTTAAAATGTTACATAACAATAGATATAATGGAGAGAGACTCCCTGCAACAATGTATAGAAAAAGATAACAGAAGTAACAGAACACAACATTAACCTACAGTATATAGCATAAAATGTCATATACTGAATTTAACCCTTTGGGTGTTCTCGTTTCTCTATTAAATATCCATTTAAACTCTGCTTGGAGTAATTTGGACTGGCAATTCCCAGCCCTATTATCAACCGGTATACGTTGCACCAGTTGTACTACTAAGTAATTGCTATTTCCTCAGCTGCACATTTGAAAATACCTAGCTAGGGGACTACGTTTGTTGAATTTGTCTATATCTCTAAGGTGCTCTGTCACTCATGATTTAAGAGATCTAGTAGTACATCCTACATATTGTATAGCACATTTTGTGCAGATGATGACGTACACCACAAATACGGTATTACAATTAATATATTGTTTTAAAGTAAAGCTTTTACCCGTAGTTTTACTAATACAGAAATCACTTTTCTTTATATGACGGCATGTTTTACAAGATTGGCCCTACAAGGGTAGGTACCTTTAAACACAACCTGATCCAGAAAAGGATCAGGTTGAGTATCTAATATTGGAAGAGTCTTTGGTATAGTTAAGTTTAGCAAAAAGTGGATTGGGGGCTTCTGCATAAGTGGCTAAATCTCTTTCTGAGGTTGGACGTGTGTTTCACCTCTCAAAGGATCAATATGCATAGGACTGTAACACTGAAAGTGCTGGATTATAAAAAAATGTGTATGACTTTGAGTCCAAAACTTGGAATGGACTGGGCCAGTAGGCTGAGGGGCAAAAGCCCCCTGAGCCAGTTTCCAACAAAAAATTTGGGCCACAACCTTTCAGTAATGTGCATAATGCCAGCAGCCACACCTGATGACGTTACTGTGTGTGCATGCGACAGCCACATATTTGCCAAGTTGGCGTTGTACATTGCCCCAAGCTTTTTTCAGGAGAGGAAGTGGAGCAAGGACTAGATGTTTACTGAAAGGTTGCAGTAGAGGTAGAGTGCCTCTCTGACTCCTACTGTCAAATGTTTTTGACAACAGCACTGTTTACCCCACTGGAACAAGACCAGTACTGCATGGGGGCATTTTATATGTACCAGTTCCAGTGTGGACTGGGAAAGAGTGCATCTTTTATTTACCAGTCTGTGCGGACAGGGTAAGGGGTCATATTATATTTACCAGTCTATTTGGACTGGGCAAGGGGGAATCTTATACAGTATGTACCAGTCTGTAAAGGATGGGCAAGGGCGCATCTTATATGTACCAGTTTGTGTGGACTGGGCAAGGGGTCATCCTATATGTACCAGTTTGTGCGGGCTGGGCATGGGAGCAACTTATATGTACCAGATTCAGTGGACTGAGCTAGGGGGCATATTATATGTTCCAGTCTGTGTGTGCTGGTCATGAGGGCATCTGAGGGTAAGACCCCTGAAATGTTGAGATTTTTGATGTTTGTGGTTCACCATTAAACACATATACCTTTGGAGTGCGTCTCTCTCATCTATTTTGCATACTGTATTCGTTCAAACTAGCACAGTATCCATGGTTTGTTTTTCCTACATTATCATTAAAATATGTCTATTTCTGGACAGAAATATGTGCAGCAATGAGAATGCAAGTGAGAATGGTAATATGGCGATTAATGTGTTTCACCTCATTACAAGTATTGTTAGATCAGAAATGAGGAAAATAGCACCCTAATTTCACCTTTATCGCCTTATAAATATGTCCCTTAGTATTTACTGCACTGAACAGTTTGTCCAAAACAAAAAACCCCATAGAACTGAAAATAGAAATTGTGTGGTACTGAAGTGCAAAGAGATGTCATGCTACTTTATTTAACTGAGCTTTGACTCTTTTTAAAGTGGACACATGATCAGTGTCTAGTCTGAAAATATTTTTAATTACATTCGGTTTTATTTCTGGCCACCTGGTGTATTTTGGTCTGACTGCAGCAGGGGGCCAATGTTTCAAGGAACTCTATTACTAATTTAATGTGAAATTTAACTGCTTTCACCTACTGCTTTTTCACAGTATATAGTGATGAATGGCAGTGTTAAAGAAGATGGGGTAAATCAGGGGTCTTAGTAAGAAGCTAAAGGTAAATATTAGTTTTTTGAGCTGTTACAAAATTTGAAGGCATGTATGGAATCTGTGCTATGACTAGCAATAGAGGTGATGGCTGTAATCAGAGCCTGCAGCTTTCCAGGAGCTCAGAGTATAATAGAAAGGGGGCAGTGTGTACTAGGAAATTTCATCTTGTCGTTGATTTGTGCCTGATGCTGTTGTCCCTCACCATCCTCCTCACTACTTTTAGTTTCCCTCCACCCTCTCTACTTCTTTTTTGCTGAAGCATAGGGGAGCCAGTAAAGATTAAATGTGCTTTCTACAAGGCAGTCACTTCATGCTGCTTATGTCTATGAGGCCCTTTTTTTGTATGCAGGATAAGGAGGAAAAAAAGCCAGGAAGAAAGAGTGGGTGAGAAAAACACAATAAAGGAGAACTGGGGAGATACCAGGTGTGAAGGAGGAAAAGGAAGAACAAAACATCTTTGAAGGATGGAGAAGAGGTAAGTAAAAGAATATTATCCAACATATGGGATTCAAAGGAAAGAAAAAACAAAACAAGAAAGAAAAACGTCTATTGAACTTTCTCTTCGCATATTTCCGAATCCACTAGCTATAATTGTTCTCATCTGCAGAAAGAAAAAGGGGATGGAAAAGACTGCAATATCCTGGAAGCTTGCAATCTCAAATAACCTCTGAGCTTTCATTATTGTATACCTTCTGGGTTTCGTTGGTTCTTAAGAAAATATTATTGCATTTGTTTTCTTTAATCAGCTCGGATTAGCACATTTTGGCCTTAGCTATTGAGCATGAAGAAGAGAAACCCACCAAGGGGCCCCTGGGAGACCCCTGCACAGTAGACCTGAGCTCTGCAGCTCTGTGTCTGTGTGGTATAATGAGAACTAGGAGGGGGGGACCTGCTCATTGTATGCAGTGCAATGTAGTTCTGTTATAAGCTACAAGCGTACAAGGAAGGTGGCAAGCAGTCTGGTGAACATTTTATTGCAAGATTTAATGGCATGGTGGTTTGCTGGCAAGAATATAGGTGTCTGCAAATAGTGGGTGGGGAGTTGCATCTCCCCTGAACCCTTCCCCCTTCTGTTCCTTCTTGAGTTTAGTGGATACCAGATGACAGACTGGAGCTTGGTTTGATCATTTCCCTTGACATTCAGCCAAGAAGCAGAGAGGCCCCTGTATCCTAGACATAGAGGGAATGCGAGTATGTGGTAATAGATATGTACATGTATATATAAATGTGGTGCACTAAATTATCCCTGACACTTTTCATCATTTTCATTATTGTCTGGTACTAAATACAGTCGATGCAGACTGAAGAAAGGAATCCCCTCCAAGTCATATTGGGTGAGTTTAAAATACATTCGGGAAGAGCTCAATGTTGTTCGGATATCTTTCTCAGCCTGCACTTTGGTAAATGATCATTTTGGAGACTGTATGGTATCAGGTGGTAAACTAAAAAACAGGTTTATCTGTTTTCCTTTTATGTTATGTTACTTTCCCATGCTAAAAAAATATTTTGTAGGGTGCATTGTGTGCTTAGGTCAGAAATATGACTACGTTTTGAACAAGGCTTTGTATGAACAAGTGTAGAAGAAGGTTTTTCCTATTGTAATGCTGTTCTAGTTTCCCCGCTTACTACCAGAGGAGGGAAAACAATGCACTGTGCAGCAATAGGTTTCTAGGTAGCCTTTTCTTAAAAACAAATAAATATTATTAATACAAGATTTTGATCACATTTTTATGGTGCATTCTATAGCTTTGCATCCCTCTCAATCCCTGAGACCCTAACTTGTGATGTTTGGCTTTAAAAATCCACGAGTTAGGCTCTTGGGAGCTGCGAGTTGTGCCTTTGCATCTAATATAGAGCACAGTAAATGTAATATGTAAAAATTTAGGTTACTGGTAGCTTTAAGGAAATTCAGATCAAATTGTTTTAACTGGTCATAAAAATGCTCCTCATCCTATGGAACATTCTTGTTATTCACGTAACATTTAGGGCTGTGTGCAATGCCGTGCAACTTGCATTGACTGTCAATGGACTTTCATAAAGCCCCACCTCTTTTCACATAAAAAGTAATGTGAAATCATGTTTAAAATGTAGACACCTCTTCCTATAAAGACCTATGAAACAACATAATGGCTGCAGTGACTGGCTGCTGGTGCTAATGCTTTACCTCTAATTTCTCCTTTCTTTGAGAGCAGCGCAGAGTACCCTGGGGCGTATCACAAACAGCTCGGTACATTGCCGCCTGACCTCATAGCATCTCTTCAGTATTCCCAGCATGCATCACACCTCTAGATTCAAAATCAAACAATTTAATTTAGGCTGCAGAGCAGTTATTAAATGGATATCTTTTGTCATTTTCTCTATGGGCTCCAATATTATGAAATCAATATCATTGGTCTTGTGTACATTATTGGTCTGTTTTTGTAGTGTAGAACACAGTCAAGCATGGAAATGAACATTATGAAGTGTTAACTGAGTTTTATTTTCTTTTATTCACTGTACGTTCAGACAATAAGATGTATTATTACTGTATTGTCTACAGAGGACTAGGCATGTTCTTTTTGTGTTTTTTACGTTATAAATGCACAATGCGTCTTTTCTTTCTTTCTTATTAATATTGACATTTTAAAAATATATTGTAGAAGATGCCTGATGAAGTTGTTTTTGCAATTTAATGGCTGGATTGTTGCTAGTATGAAAATTCAGTTAATTTTACAAAATTACATCTCTTCACTAATGGCAATTTCAGCATTACCGAGGGGATGTGGTGTTGACAAATGTTGAAGAATGAGCTAATGAGGATGGTTACAGGGTCTTTGTACTGTATTTGAAAGGTTTCAGCCACTCAACAATGATGATGTATTGCATCATCATAAGTTATGTCATAAACTGTGTCATTAGACCCCCTTCATTTATTGCATTGTGTCTTGTGTCTAACTGTACCATTGTTGTGTTCAATGATTAATGTAAGCGTGGTCAGTGCATAGGATGCCAAATACTGCAAGACATGTTTTACATATTCTTATGATTTAGGGTTCTAAACCATGTGTCCGTATGTATATACCATTTCATATTTTTAGTCTGTCCTTTTAATTTTCAATTGATTAGTCTTAGATAACAAAAAATATTTTTTATTAATTTTTTTTTTAAATAAATGTCATATATTAGATAATGCTTATTTTAACTGTATAAAATAATAGCTATTTTACAGACAGAATTGAAAGAATAAGTAGGTAACGTTAATAATATTATTCTACGTAGGAACAAGAGAAAACCTATAAGTTTTATATAATTAAATGGATAAACATTTACAATAGTTCAGGGATTATTTATAATGGTATTTGTATATTGTATATCTGTATATTGTATTTGGTATTGTTTAATGATAGTGTATGGGTGGATGGGATAAGGTACATTTTTTTACATTCTGACTGTGAAAATAGAATTTGGGTTAGAATATTTAGCCATTTGGAACAATTAAAGGAAACGTTTGCATGTGGTTACGTTATTTTATGTATGAGTTTAATAGGAGATCGGTAGTGGAAAGTAGATGTTGGCTTGGGAAACATTCGGGAATAAAATAACTCATAATATTGAAACTACAAAAATTATTCAGAATTTAAAAAAGAAAACAAATCACAAAAAGCTGAAATAGTTTAAGGTTTTAATATTTCACTGTGCCTGAGCCAGGTTAGAATACACAATTAAAATACATTTCTGCTAATGTGCTTGGTAATAATTTAAGAAACTGTATTTTAATAGTTTCAAAACAAACCAATTCCAATAGCCTGATAGTCTAGATGTTATTATATAGGGGAATACACATTAAAATACAGTGATATTCTGGCAGTGTTGGATTGTTGTTTATGGGGTGATGAATGGTTGCAATCCATGGTATATATCTTTAAAAAGCACTAACAGAAGAAAACTGTAGGTGGCAGGTTTCATTAAGATAAAATAGGAAACTGGTACATGTGCAGCAGCTAGCCACCTCCCATGTTTGCCTTACAACAACTTTTTAAAATGAAAATTAAACGAGTTGGGTGATCCCTGATAAGCAAACTTTGGGTTGACATTACAACTGAGATTTTTTTCTAAAGCACCAATGCTATGATTTCCCAGACAACCATTATTTACTTTGTGTATGATAGTAGTATCCTCCTTACTGCTGTCCTCTCATTTTAATTATCAATCAATAGACTCAATAGAATATAGTACACATTCTTATCCTTTGTTGGAAGGGGTAACACAGTAATAAATATTTTCAGATAAACAAAATGATATTTGTCTACACATTAGAAATACCACCAGCTTAATAGTGTACTTTCTACAAAACAGGGTAAATGTTGAGGCTCTCTAAATGATAGAGAGGCAGGTATAAAACAACCGCTATAGTCTGTGTATTCAGTTACATCAACTGGACTTAAGTTTATCTCTTGAAGACATTTCGCTAGTCATCTGACTGGCCTTCTCTATTTAGAATTGAAAAATCCAGTTGGATGACTAGCAAAATGTCTTCAAGATCAGTTTATCTAACTGAATACCACAGATACTGTATACGATGACCTGGATGAATGAGAACCTTCACAACCAGCTATAGTCACATAACAGTTGGGACATGAACGGAATGCGAAAAGGGATGCTATTATTGCATTGAAGAGAGAGAGCACTGCAGGTAAACAGGTACATGCATTAAGAGCCATCATGTAATAAATGATAAGAGGAACAAAAAATAAACTATATCAAAATGTACCAAAACCCAATAACTCTTATTTGTTGTTGTTTTTTTCTTTCTTCAATATACTGTACAGTGGATGCCTAAAAATTTTTTTTTTAGATTCAAAAAAAGAGGTTTTGGGGGGGGGGGGGGGTTTGGCACTAGAAATCTGCTATGTATCTAATAAAGGATATAGGTGTTAGAATTTTTGTGCTTACCCAGAAATCCATTTGTTGGATTTGTGGATGAACTATTCTGGGAGTGGTTTTGTGTCCAACCACGTGAAACATCTGACTGAAAATCAGAAATCATAGACCGTTTATGTTATACTACATGTACAGTGATACTTCAATACTATTCTTACCTTCATCCCTATTTAACTCATCAAATTTAAATCCTAATCATTCTAATGTCTATGTTTACAAATACAACAGTAAAATATGGATGTGAAGGAAGGGCAAAATATTTCCTTATGTCAGGTGACTTAAGCGCTGTATCTGTTTATCTCAAAAGCCAAGTGTATAGAGAGTGGATGCTTCTCCTTTTAGTTTGCCTGGTATGTGGTAGCAGCATATGATGGCACTCTCATTAATGGAAGGTGGAAAGATTATTGAAAAGATCTCTTTCTTCTGATAGATTATATAAAGTTGACTTTTCTGAAAGGCTGATAAAGAGCCTTTGTTGTATCATATTTTAAAATGCACTGAAATATGGAAACATAATACAAAATTAAAGGACAACTATACTGTAAAAATTACATTTTTAGAAATGAAAACTGCCAAGGGCAAGAGGGTAGGCTGATTATTCTCACCCCTCAATATTGTATCATTGAGGAGCTACAGCACATACATCTGCCAGGTTACGGCCCTGGGCCTTCCTGTATTAAAGATAGTGCTGAAGCACTCAGGAAGCCTTGCAGAAGCAGTATCCTTTGTGGTGCTGCTCCTCATAGAAATGACATTGGAAGGTTTTCTACCTATGTACCAATCCTACCTCCCTGCCCCAGGTACATTGTATTTTAACTGTTTTTGAAAAAAGCTTACTCGCACTAGTTCTCCTTTAATATGTGTATCAGGATTACTTTTTTTCTACAATACAAATTAGAAATTCTCACATGGCACAATATATTCAAACACCAATAGGGTTTAGTTTTTACCTCCAAATTGACTTAATCGTTTTTTGTTTTGAGAGGCCCATTTAAAGCAAACCCCCCTCAAGGGATTAGAACCTAAAATGCCTGAGGGTAAATCTGAACTTACTTTTAGTAAGTGCCCCCTCCCCTTGGCAGCCAGTTAATCTGATGCCAATGGAATAACGCACTTCTTGTTTCTGTATTTTAGAACTAAAGGGCAAGTCCATCCCTTAAATAAAAACTGGCATATAAATAAATCATCCCCACAAAACTTAGGTTAGCAACTGTCAGCCATGAATATGACAGTTGACATCCCAGCCAATGACTGAATGCTATTTCCCTAGCTGCCTCCTCGGAGAATGTGAAAGCTCATAACAAGTTTAGAGAGCTACTGTAGAAGAGTAGTTGATAATGTTTTGAGTGACAGAGGAATGCCACTGCTGCTGCTTCCTCTCCTGCCCCAGCAGACTACTTTTAAGCATATGTGCATGTTTTGAGGGTGAAACGGGATTTTTTTTTGAGCCCATGTCCACACCCTCCAAATGAAATGAATGCCTTGTGGAGGAGGGCAAGAAAGACCAGGATTGCACATAACCAAGAAGAGAGCTGCTGTTAAACAACATTTTACTGCAGTTTATCTAAACAATGTAGATATAAGTATGGATATTCTTTAAATGAACAATAATGAGCTTGTGGGCAAATGCAAAGAAGTACTTTCTGTAGGAAAAGAATAAATCTTTTCTATATACCGTATATACTCGAGTATAAGCCGACTCGAGTATAAGCCGAGGCACCCATTTTTGCCTCAAAAAATAGAAAAGATGATTGACCCGAGTATAAGCCGAGGGTATACAGTAACCCTAATACCTTTCCACTGTAGATGTTTGGAAACTACAACTCCCAGCATGCTTGGTTGTTGATGGGGTGAGTTCCAACCACCTATAGTAGAAAGGTATTGGGGGTTACTGTATGGCATACTGTCCCCCACCCTAATACCTTTCCACTGTAGTGTTTGGAAACTACAACTCCCAGCATGCTTGGTTGCTGGGAGTTGTAGTTCCAACCACCTATAGTAAAAAGATAATGTGGGTGTCTGCATGGCATACTGTCCCTCCAGCCCTCCCCCCAGTACCCCAGCCCTCCCCCAGTCCCCCCAAATCACTTACCTGTACCTGGTCTTCAGTCTTCCTCTCTCTGCAATCCAGAGGCAGCCGCGAGTCCGGCGGCAGTTCCTAACTGCTTCGCGGCTGCGCGATGACGTCATCCTGCCAGCGTGCGTGATGACGTATCGCGCAACCGCAAGGAACTCCGGGAAACTGCCGGCCGGACTCGCGGCTGCCTCTGGATTCAAGGTAAGTTACTTCTGACTCGAGTATAAGCCGAGTCAAGGTTTTTAGGTTAATTTTTAAACCTAAAAACCTCGGCTTATACTCGAGTATATACGGTATGTAATATATTTTAAGTGAAGGATTTTATTGATATGCAATAAAACATGACTCAGCCAATCACTGATGCTGCTGCTGGTCCGGCCCCTTTTGCTGCTGCCTTGTACAAAAATATATATAACAAAAGTGCAGGGGTGAGCAGAATATCAAAGGGAATTGTACAGTCACTAACACCCAGAACAGCGTGCAAGTAAAGAAAAGCATAGAAAATCAATAAAAAGTAACTATGACCACCTTATGGCTCCCATAGTCCAGGTGCATAAGCCCCAGACCCAACGCTACCAGATACCAGCAGTAGAACCCGCAGTGGAATAAATATAAAGGGTACTCACTCCTACAGTTCCATGGCTCAGGTGCTGCAGCTCCGAGACCCTCACTTTAGCTCCACATCAGAATACAAATAATCAAGAAAGAGGAGCGTTCGGCCAGGAACTTCAAGGAACAAACAAGACTGCTTCACTTCCAACAGGTAAGTAAGACCAAATGCTTTATTACTTCACATAAAACAGTGTGAAGAAAAGAGGAGACACCTAATGGTGTGAAGGAAAAAGGAGACACCTGACGCGTTTTGTGCTACAGCATTTTTCCTTGACAATGTTTTATATGTGAAATAATAAAGCATTTGGTCTTACTAACCTGTGGGAATTGAAGCAGTCTTATTTGTTCCTTGAAGTTCCTGACTGAGCGCCTCTTTCTTCATAAGTTGCCTTGTACAAAATGACACGGAGCAGCAGCAGAAGACAGTCGGTGGAACAAGGACTGGTAAGTACTTACAAGCCTCACAGAAACATAAGCCTGCAAGGTAAAATTTTTTTTTTGGGGGGGGGGGTGATTAGCCTAAATACGTATTTTAGTTTGTGGGGTGGACTTCCCTTTAAGTTAGAAATAACTTAGTAAGAACTTACTTATAGTACAGTAAGGCATTATTTTAATTGTCAGTTTCTCACCTTTAAACTCAGTGTAGGGGAGGGCTTCTCTTTTGAATAAGGGCGGGGGGAGTATTTTGGAGCTCAGGCAGCATTGTAAAGGAAAAAGCAAAACAGGAATCAATTTATTTCAGGTTTGCTATTTTTCAGTATACTTTATACTGATGAAGTGGGTACGTCCACGAAAAGCCTCAGGCTGGTGGTCCACACCAGAGTGATGTATATTGAGTGTATCTGCATACTTTATGTGCCTCAACAGATATGCAGGCCTACTAGAATAGGCTGGGAGCTCCACCTATTACTTTAACTACTAATTATTTTGCTCTTTGAAAAATAAACTACATATAATGATAAAATAAACTTCATAAAAAGTGTTGAAAATTGTTTAACCCCCCTATTATACCATTTTCTGTTTGCCATGTGGGTAATACACTTTAATGCTTTTACTATACTCATATGGACAACCATGTTTAGTGTCACCATTGCACACCTGCATTATGCCTTTGTTTGTATAATAAGGTTAATTCTTTTTAATGCTTTACTGAATGGAAATTCCTGTTTTGTGACTGCAATCTTTCCAAAAGACAGAACGTTTCATATATACCAAGTCGCAGGGCTAATGCCCACGGGTCAGTTTTAAACAAATATTCTTAATCAATAAACTGATTAGTAGTCTGTCATTTGAGAAGAATTTCGATACCACTGATATTTCAGCACAATTGATCATGTGGCCACATGTTTGACTGCAATGTCCAATTATTTTTTCAGGCAATTTTTTTTTATCATAATGTTGGCTACTGCCTTTTGGCAATATTTTCAACTACCCTAAGCCTAATGTTTTAGCTACACTTACTTCATTTCATGAATTTTATCATTGTTATGGTTTTAAAGACATTTTTGGGGCACATTATACCTACATTCCAAAATACAGCACAGAATCTTTATTTACTGCACTTAAAGAATAACTATTGTATACAAAGTTTTTTAAAAATACAGTTAAAATTAAAAGTACTTGGGACAGGTATATAGAACTGGTAATTCCTACCTCCCAATATTGTTTCTGTGAGGAGCACCAGCCCAAAGAAAACTTATTCTACCAGTCTTCCTCCTGGCTTCAGCACTATCTTTAATACAGGACTAGTTCAGGACTAACCTGGCAAATGAAAACTGTTAAGCTAGGTACACACCTAGCGATTTTTCCTCCTGACCGACCGTTCGATACTTTTGACCAGTCGGCCAGGAGGAAGGACTGTCGGTCGTGGCAAAAGCAGCCGCGTCCGACAATTACCGCGACCGAACGGGCGCGTTCAGATGCAATAATTTTGGTCCGATCGACCGATACACTGAACTATCTGTCGATCGGGCTGAAATATTTCATCGTGTGTACCCAGCTTTAGTGCTGTAGCTCCTCAACAAAACAATATCATGAGGTAGGAATAATCAATCCAACCTCCCTGCCCCAGGTACTTTCCATTTTTAAAAAGTTACATTTTAGAGTATAGCTATCCAATTTGGGACTAGACTGTAAATTTGCTGATAAATAGAAGTGAATCATTTAGATTACCCAGGGCAGCCCTCAGTACTTATGTTCTTTCCTATACCCAACTCTTGAATAACTATTGAATGGAAATTTTCAATAGAAAATGGCCTACATCCAGGCAAAAATCAGTCAAATCAAACAACTGTATGATTTTTTTAAAAAGAGACAATCCCGTAAGTTGTTTTCCACTACAGGACTCGCTTAAATTAAATTCACAATTCCAGTATGTCTCGTAGAAGTCTAGTCCATAGATCCCCAAGTTGCGACTTTAAAGCACTTATTATGTCATTGAGCCATTGTAAACTGTAGCAAAAAATTCTTCCTGAATAGCCCATACTGAGAAGTGAATAGTACAAAGAAGAAGAAAAAAATTAAAGACATAAGATCTAAAGTTCTATAGAAAATCCATCTGCCTGGGTACACACGATGAGATATTTCGGTCCGATTGACCGATAGTTCAGTGTATCGGTCGATAGGACCAAAATTATCGCATCCGAATGCGGCCATGTCCGACTGATCGTTCGTCCGAATCGGACAAAAGGACGATATGACATGGTGGAAAACCTTGTCCGATTGTGCGGTCCTCTATGGACCGTACGATCGGTCGCGGTAACTGTCGGACACGGCTGCTTTTGCCGCGACCATCAGTCCTTCCTCCTGGCCGACCGGTCGAAAGTATCGAACGGTCGGTCAGGAGGAAAAATCGCTAGGTGTGTACCTAGCTTTAGTCATGCCTATTCATTTATCTTTTCAAATCTTTATAGTCAGCAAACATTTTGCCACATCTAGGGGGAAATATCAAAACTTAACTGCACTTGTTCCCACGATGCGGTAACAACTTTGCAACAATTATTACATTAGATGAATGTGAGCAGTAAGTTGTGATGTTTTGCACGGCTTTAAAGCCACAATTTAAAAGGGTGATTATTGTGGGGGGGGGGGGAAGTGCAAAAATTATTGCTATGTTTCTTACTTCCCTTGCACTGCGCTAATTTCAAATATCTTTTTAAATGGCTCAGGCAATGCAAAAAAATTTAAAAATTTTTTAAAAAAATCCAATGAAAACCCAACAGTAAATCAGGTAGCCTGGGTTTTGCACTAATTTTCCCCTTTGCATGGGGTATTACATCTCCCTGCTTATTCCTTTATAATCAATAGTATACAGCATATGAATATACCCCAATTTATTGTGAATAACTCGTTTGTGAGTCAGATAACTAATGACATAACAAAGCACCATTATAAGTAGATAATTTACTGTTTATTTGTATAGGAATCACTTATCTTATCACTTTTCTTTGTTTATTTCTAGTAACCAGGGTCTTTTTCAGCCCCAATAAGATTTTGTGTTTTGTGAAACAGTTATTTATTAAATACATTAATTTGATTTTGATTCACTAAGAGTCATTTAAGCGGAGTTTGTGAAAATTAACATAATTGTAGAATCCTAGCAACTGGCTCATTTAATTTTAAGGAATGTTGTGTGTTTAACAAGGCAGGTCTGACTTAACATTAGTCTTTGTTTTAAAATTCTTGCCTGACAGCTGTGGTGACATGTCACTGTGTTGTGTTTAATGAATTCAGCCCACTAAATGTGCAGGTTTTTTCGACATATGCAATAAAAATAACTTTTGCTAGATAAATGGCTTATGTTTTGTATAGCAGATTTATCTTTAACCCTGCTATTATATGAATATTAAAATGTCTCTTTTCAGAAAAAGAAAATTTTTGTAAATTTAATATTTGAAGTGATTTAATTTTAAAATAAAACTTTAGTAAAATGGCGGTGTCTTTTCATTGTTGGTAGCTACTTTTTGCTTAATCACACTTGAGATACATAACACAGTTAAGATTATTTTTTAACACTGAAATAAAGATGTTAGGTTGTGTCTTCCGAATAGAATGGAAACTCATGCCTATCATTAAAGGGCATCTATACTGAAAAATAGGTTATTTTAAATTGACCATAACTGGAAATTATAATTTTTCCCAACCACCACTGTATGATTTGTTTGTTGATCTGCCCCCTATTTCTTTTGATATCCAATCTAAAACATCTTATATTTCAGCTGTCAATCAAGTTCCTTGCTCTCAAAAACTATTCTTCTGTGAGTAGTTTTACTGTAGTTGGAATGGTGACAGAGTTTTGACAGTTGGAATGCTGTGTGCAGGCTTGACAGTTGGTTTGTGGGAAAAAAGTCAGATGGAAGTGGGAGTGGTTTAAAGAGGGAGGGGGGATACTGCACCTAAACAAAATGTGTGCTGGATCGAAGGCATGCAGCAACACACGCAAATCAGAGTAAGTGCTACTTGCATGTTTTCAATAATAGATTAAGATGAGGCAAAGTAATTTTTTCAGTATAGTGTCCCTTTAAGTACTCTGGGAAGTACAAAAAGCATCAGGGGTGTTCTTTTATATTGTGCTGTATTCTAATCCAGGGATGCGGCTGAACATCTGTATTTCTTTATTTTGGCATAAGTGGACTCCAGCGACGGGGTCCGGGGTGACTGCAGCCGGGCCACACCAACTTCCCAGTGAGTTTCTGATCTACAATAAGTTTACATGATGTTTATGCAAGGATAATGCCTGAAAGATAAGTGTGGGGCCTATGTACCTGAACCTCAACTCACCTGCAGTGAGAGTGCTCAGTTAAGATATTTACTGTATGTGTTCATATGTACTGTAACTTCTATGTATCATTTTGCAGCAGAAGGGATACAATTGTGTGTGGTTTAGGATAGACCAGGTATATATGTGTTTGGATTGTTTTATTTTTTTAACACTCAAAAAACAGTCCAGTGGTCATTGTTTTGTCATTGTAGCCTGGTAGTGCTGCACTGTCTTGTGGGTCTCAGAGAATATCTAAACATGCTCGGTAAAGAATTTCCACAGAATTGAAATTCTGAAAATCTTTTCAATGGCTTTTCAATGGGAAAACTGTGTTTTTCGACTTTTCGATATTTCGATTTTCACATTTTCGATAAGCTCCAGATTTTAGAATTTCCATAAATTTAGTTGGATCAGTGGATTTTCAAAACTGGCAGTTCCTAAATGAAACCAGGTTTGTTTACAAATTGTGATTCATCTCAATGCTTGGTGAGTTTACCTCTCTTGTCAGGGCTGTCAAGTAATTACTGGTTGGCCTTTTGGTGAACTGGCTTCTACTGGGCCCAACTGTGTTAAATCTACAGAATTCAGAAATAGATAGAAATCTCTAGAAATATTGATAGTTGTTCTATAATACTGCAATTGTAAAGGAAAAAGTGCACAGCTCAATGTTAGATATGAACAATAAAATTAATTCAGGCTTATTTACATTTTTAATTTTATTCACCTTTAATGTGCTTTTTCTTTCTTGTTTCTAGTATTAATTATAGGCAGGACTTTTCAGAGTTTTTACTCTTTCCTGTCTCGCTACACACCTTCTTGTCAAGCCTTAATGCCACCTCCATGCTTCATTCACCTTCCTTCCTTCCTGTCTGCTTGCCATGAGACCTGGAGAGTTTTCAATGTTAGTAATAGTGTTCCAGAATGCAAAATACCAGAATATTTGTAGCTTTATAGCATTATAATATATATTATATAAAATGACCCCAGTTTGCTGCCGCACTCCCTCACGTAAACTTCTCAGGCCTGAGTGCTGATACCTCTACAGGATCAAAGTTTTAGTTACCTCACATCTAAAATGTGCCAGCGGCAGACCACACCTCTTGCCCAAGCACAGCAACAAACACCAGATAATCTGCTATCATATGGCAGACCAGCACCTTTTACCTCATCAGGTGAATCAAGGGCATGTCCATTCCCAAAACTAAAATTGAATCCACTACTGGCCCCACTGCTTAATGTTAAAACATCCTTACCTTACATCTCTGACCCCCCCTGGTTGGGGGTGGGATGGGGTGCCCTACACTATGGGAAAAAATATTTTAGGGGTGGAGATACCATTTAAAAGACAGAGCCTGTAGAACAAAGACTTCACATGGTAATATAAGTATCCGAAACCTGAGTAATCATGGGGCCACTTAAATCAACCATTGAGAATGCATGTCTACATCCTCATGGCTGAGTTCATATACATGTCAGTCTCAACTACATTCACTCAGACTGTTGCAGCATAGCTCAGACATCACTAAACAGGATATATAGATGTAACCACCATGTAAGCAGCAGAGGTTTCTTAAGCGGACCATATATCCCCAGCGATCGGGATTGCAATCATAATACCCATCTCTCTATCTCATCAAGGTATGTACAGAGGCCAATCCCAATCCATCAATCCAGATCCCACCTCAAAGTCCATCATTAAATATACATTGATGATAAAATATATACAAAATGCAATATGCATCAGAACAATTAATCAACAGAAACATGTAAAAAACAATATATAGAAAGACACCTATAAGGAACTAACATATCCAGCCTATGTTGTGCCATATGGAAACATTGAAAAATCCGGTTGGATCAAGGGAAGCATGCCAGCAGATCTCATTAAGACCCTTAGGAGCTGTTTAATCCTGAAGCAGTCTCTTATCCCTGCTGATTCCACCTTTAACAGGAGGCACATGGTCAAAGGCCATCCATTTCAGCATGGACAAACTATGTCCCACAAATGATTTGACACAGACCGTCAAACTGTAAGTTCATCCTGTCTGCCACCACCCAGGGCATTCCATATCGACGATCTGTGATTGCCCATGCGTTCCTGTGGTATTTGTTTTTCTGACATAGTAATGTCCGCATGGACACATGATCAGGCAGACCACAAGTTCCTGTGGTATTTGTTTTTCTGACATAGTAATGTCCGCATGGACACATGATCAGGCAGACCACAAAACTGTTCATGCATGTCAGTCTATACCGAATCGCATATCACTTCCTTGTATGGGGGTGTGGGAAGTCCTTGCCACATACAATGTACCGACAAGTTTGACATCCTGTGCAATTGAAACATCGGTTACTTTGCTTCCCCAACCAGGTCAACCCCTATTTTTGTACCATCTTCACAAAAGCAGTTTTCACCAACAAGATTCTGAGATTAACACCCCTTCTGTATGCACATCTGACTGAACAGTACTGAAATTACATTTGTTTGTCTTTACTGATAATGTCCCATCGGTTATTGATACTCTTATTGATATGACCACTCAGAGGAGTGAATTCAGTACAAAACGTGATAATGTTTTTTGTGCCCCTCGCTTCAACTGGCTCATTAACTCTGCAAATCCTCTTCTTCAACCTGGTCAATATCTGGTCCAAACTGGCCCGTTCATATCCCATTTCCAAATCTTGTGTATATCTCCATTAGTTGAATATCTGCAACCTCAGGGTCAAAGTTGTTACTCAACACTAGGAGAAATTGAGAAAACTAAATGCTCAGTTTGTGTGTATGTGTGTGTGTGTGTGTGGGGGGGGGGGGGTGATAGCTCTCGACATGCAGAATGGTATTCCGATCCGTTTCCTTCCTATAAAGCGTCATACCAAATTTATTGTCTTTAATGAAAATTCTCAAATACAAAAAATCAATCTGGGATTTATTAACATGCACAGTTTAATGGGTGTATTACAACTCTTTAGAAACGTAACACACTCCAGAACCCCAATGTATAATAAACCTTTATATTACATTATATTATTTCATAAAATATGATTCTCTTATTGTAAAAATAAATATTGCCAGAAACATCACACATCTAATTGTTGATGTCGTGTTAAACCAGCACTCTTAATTCAGTTTTATTGACACTATACTATACATCACTATACATCACTGATGTACTGTATAGCAGTTCTTAAATTTGTATTGACATAACTGTAGGCTAAATTGCAGTAAAATTTTGCAGAAGTGCTACTGATCTGCTCAAACATTTATACAAACATAGAAAAGATAATCAATGCACATTCCTAGGCCCCATACTATATCATAATATCTGCAAACTGGCATACTTTATAAACGAAGGAGTTTTAGTATACATTACTGTGATCACATGAATGAAAAGCCTTCCAACCACATCAAGGATGTAGGTCCTTTTAATCTTTTTTTTTTTTTTTGGAAGGTCCTTTTAATCTTTTTTACATTAATTACTTTTAGCAAACTTTTGCATTTCACATATTTGCTCACTGGATCAATATAACAGGCTTTCTCACTTCCCCCCTGCCTGCTGGCTTTTTATAGTGAGGAAATAGACCATTCAGCGCTTTATATTAAAGGCATGGGACATTGATGGAGAATCTTTTAGATGCTGAGTGCCCAAACTGCAACCCAAAACCCCACTTTTTATTGCATAGTGCCAACATGATAATATAACCTGAATACAGAGTTTTTACTTTAGAAAAAAACAACTGAAATAGACACAGACCAATACAGTAAATAGAATTGATTATATTACCATACAAGAGTTTGAGATCTAGAGCATATTATGAATGTTATAGCATGTGACCTCTCTCTGCTACAGACAGCCCTACACTTTCTCTCTGGCTTTCTGATAACAAACTTTGGTGAACTCTGCTGTGCAAACGTGCCCCCAGAGAGGGCTCTGACGCGTGCCATAGGTTCGCCACCACTGGCATAGGACCTCCAATTTCAGGGCCATGTTGGGTCTTCTTCTACCACATGGAAGCTTGACCATAAATATATACAATAGTTTTAATGTATGCAAGTTTGCAGATGATATGATATTGTATGAGGCCTAGGAATGGGCATTCATTATCTTTTCTATGTTTATATAAATGATGGGCCAGATCAGTAGCACTTCCGCAAAGTACCCCTTGGTACTTTACTGAGCAACTGTACTAACTTTAAGCTTCCCTAAGCGTTCTGGTCCTCTTCTGCAATCTACAGTGTAGACAATGGGAAGACACGCTCTACACAAAATTGTGTCTTCCCATTGGCTACATCACGGACTGCCACTGACAGTGGCAGAGGGGTGGAACAGAACGGATCACCGTGGGAAATTTTAAGTAAGCATAACAGGTGTTAAGTAAAGTACCCAGGAGTGAGAACTTAGTGATTTAAATCTTCACCTGGTTGCTATACAGCTATTAAATGTGGAAAAGGTGATTATAATTGTCCTTTAAAATACTATATATGTTCATCAGTAATATCTATTTCTTTTCATAGGATAAAGGGATGAGCATGTATCATCAAGTCAATGGTAAAAATAAAAATTGTTATGCCGTATTCATCAAGTCAATGATTTCATCAAAGTCAAATATTTATTTGAAGATACCACAGCTGCCTATTAATCTAGGGCTCTTGTAATCATGCCATAAAATAAACATTTTATTTATAATGCATTGATTATTAATTAATGGCAAGAGTCCTATTTATAAAGATAAAAATACAAAGTTCAGTCAAAAATGCCTTGTTTCCAAAGTTCTGTAGAATAAACACCAAACTAAGTTTGTTTCATTAACACACATTTTATCTTCAATGGGGATTTCTGGGCTGAAAATGTAGCTAAAACCAATAAATACCATCCCAATAAAGGACACTGTGCAGACAACTAATTGACATAATTTACACTGTGTGTTATACATGTGACAAATAAAACTATGGCAAACAAATGTGCTGGTCAGGTTCACCACATCGACTTTATAAAATAAAAACAATGTTAAGCATTAATGTACACAAGGGCTGTCCCACGGGGGCCCACAGGCTTGACATCCCTAAAGTAGATTGTGTTTTGTTGTATGCAGGGGAATGACACACTGGATGCCAATTGAACTGTGCTATTAAGGATAAAATATTTTCACTTTTCTATCAAGGTTGTTATGAAAATGCACCTTTATGAGGTGCAACCCCAACAAATGTTAAAAAAATAATATCCATATTGTTTGGGTAACCAATGTATTTAGGCTTTTTTGCATATGCAGTTGTTATTATTATTATTATGGATTTATTTAGCGCTGACATATTCCGTAGCAATTACATGTATACATTCACATCAGGCCCTGCCCCAAATAGCTTACAATCTAAGCACATTTATTTGACACATACAACCTATCATTATGTCTTTATCATTGTGGAGGAAACCCACACAAGCATGGGGAGAACATACAAACTCCTTGTAGTTGTGTTCAAGTGCTGCAATAGTTGTTAATATCTGCAAGTTTATATTGCCACTGCTTACATTTTCACTAAGAAATGTTATAGCATCCTAATTAGGTGCAATTTATTCTCTTTTTATTGTCATACACAGCAGATTATCAATCACGAATAAAGAGAAACCTCCATCAAATTTAACCCTTCATTCTTACCGTTAAAAAAAAAAAACCCATTAAAGCCAAATCTAAATCCCACATGGGAAAAAATCCCCTTTCTGCTCCCAACTGGCGATTAGACGAATCCCTCAGTAATTTTATAAAACTAGTAATTCTAATTTTTCATTGTAAATTCTTCAAAGGCTAACAGGCCTTAAAACCTAATGAACCAGACAATATAGCAACTAATGCTAATACAATTAATGGGTCAAAAAGCACACAATGTCTTATCTCAACAGATGTATAGATCTGTATGTGAGAAAATACTGAACTAGATGTATGTATGTATAATTTTATTTATAAAGTGCCACTTGGGTACGCAGCCCTGTACATTAAAAAATACAGAGTATACAAACAGGGGAATAAGTGCAAGCAATTATACAGATTGATAAAAATTAAATTCAATTAAATACAATTTAAGAAAGCATATATATAAACTATGTATAAATTAATGCAACAAGCCTTGACACATTAGGAATAAGAACCCTGCCCCAAAGAGCTTACAATCTATATGGGAGGGACAACATACAGATATAAGTGTGGGGGGGATGAGTTCAAGTGCAATCGATTATAGTTCTTTTTTACAAAGCACCGATCAGGCCCCATCTAAAATATAAAGTTGTTATATAAACCTTTTATATAAAAATATATGTATGTCTTAAATTATATAAGTACTTTAAAAAGAAGACAATAATCCTGTATACACAACAGACATCCCACACTGCAAAAACTCTGCCACCCAACCAAAAGAAATACATCCAGCTACTGTATATAAGATCAACATTTCTGATATACCTATTTACAGATTGGAGAAACAATCAGCATGCATGCTCCAGACTCTCTCTAGTACACTCTTTTCTCATTACCATCCATAGAGCAAGAGTGCTAATGATCCACAAGGTTATCTCTGCAGAAGGAGGGTGACAGATTTACGTACATGGGTGTTTCTGTCACTTGCTCTTCTCCAATAAGATCTGGAATTGTTGCACTTTCCTCACTCTAATTAATAAATTAATTTCTGGGAGATTGAATATCATTTCGGGGAGTCGTGGATATGCAATTTATATCATGGAGACTCTGTGAACTTCAGGCAGTGGTGGGATGCCTGACAAAAAGACATAATAGAAAAAATATAGATAGAAAGGGAGCACACTGCAGTAGTTATATCTGCAATATCTTTAATAGCAACATGTTTCGGACCACACAGAGTCCTTTCTCAAGGCTTGAGAAAGGACCCTGTGTGGTCCGAAACATGTTGCTATTAAAGATATTGCAGTTATAACTACTGCAGTGTGCTCCCTTTCCATCTATTTTTTCTAGTTGAAAGACTTTTGATCGCTGGTTACAGAGTGGAGGAAGGTTGAACACACCAAAACTCCATTGGTCAAGCCACACCACATACTTACCTAAATTTTAAAAAGACATAATAGAATTGGATAGGAGTCAGAGAAGGGCAACTATATCAACAAGTAGGGGGATGAAAGAGCTTGACTATGAAGACAGACTAGATTAACAAAATAATGTTTTAATTTTCAAGCCCTACCATTTCTCATGTCACATGTGCTAAAGTGTCACATACGTCACACCAAGTAATTAACATAAACATTTTTGTAGGGTAAGGTGATAAAGGACTGGAATTGAACTTAGGCTGGTTTAAAAATACTCCTTGTTTCAGAATACATATTTAGTTGAAATATTAAACTGGCCTTGGCTAAATCATGTCAGAAAATTGTAAATGTTGTATACATAAAAATAATCCATCCTGTGTCCAGAATGCAAAACTATTAATATTTTTATGGTTTAGTCTACACCATTTGTTTTTTCAAGTAGCTATGAAACACATTAGCTGGGAACTAGTTTCATTAAAGGGCAACTGTGGTCTCTGAACAAGTAAGGGTTAAATAAAAGCCTTCCCATCATACCTTTATGGGGATCACATCTCTACGCTAAGTGAAACTTGTGATAAGATATATTAAAGAACAATTATACTCACGTTCCCTCCGCTCCTCTTCCTTAGTCAGTACTTTCTACCCAGGGTGAGGACCTGAACTGCTAAGTCCTCACCCCTGGGTTCGCTTAACTTGCGGAATATACTTACTTATGCGCTGCTCCGGTAGGCTTCCTAATTTCACTTGCTTGTAGTCACCTGATCATCCTCTGCCTGCATTTTTAAAAAGGCTTGTGCAGGTTCTTCCTGTCTTTCCCAGTATTAAGTCTTAAGTGAGCACTCTTTGTCCCTGGGACGGAGGGGAGGACCAGAGGGTCTATTGGTGTTAGTCTACTGGAACTAGAAAGTTTCTCTATGATATAATTCCTCTTAGGGCTTTTATTTTACCTTAACAGTTGCCCTTAAAAAAAAAAGACTTAATACATATGTATAAAATCACATCTCTAACACACAGTAGGTTGCTTCCCACTGTTATGAAATGGGATAAGCTCACGAAGTTAAAGAAGCACCTGGCTGTATTTTCTATTGCTATAAAATGAGTTAAAATGCAATATTTTGAACAATAATATTTACCTATTGTATTTAAAGTACAAGTGGGGGGATTCACCGAGGAGTGCTGCAGCCACACATTTACAATCGGTTAGCACAACGTTAAAGGGCATGTCCACCCCCAAAACTATAATTCCCCCCACTACTCGCCCCACCATATAGTGCAATAAAATCCTTACCTTACATCCCAGCTCCAAATGGCTCTCCTGGAATCCCCCCCCCCCAAAGTCCCAAAAACTGCCCACCAGGAGGATAGCAGAGTCCATATAGGACTCTGCCTCCTGTCTCCCCTCCGGGAGAAGTTTGGCATGCGCACCCCTCCCTCTCCCACCCATTTTGCAATCCCTCCCCCTAGTGTTAAACCCCTTTGCCCAATATTAGCTATCCTTTCCCCAGCCCCAACCGCTATAAAAGATTTTACTGGAACTCCCCCGAACTTTACTTACCTTACCTCTCTCCCCCCCGGCATTCTGTGCAGCCGGCAGCCACGTCTGTGATTGACTACCTCTCAGCCAATCACGGACGTGGCTGCAGGTCCCGCTCCCTGCTTTCAGTTCCATGCAAGCAGAGGGCCAGTTTAGTACGCCATGGGTAAGAGGTAAGGTAAGTTAAGATCGGGGGAGTTCCAGTAAAATCTTTTACGGTGGTTGGGGCTGGGGGAGGGAAAGGTACTAATGGGCAAATTTTGCAAAATGGGGTGGACATGCCCTTTAAGTCTCACATTGTGGCGGCTGCGCGAGTGCCAGAAGAAGCACTTGTGCAGCCGTCGCAAAACGTTTTACCAGAGGCTGTGCTGGTCTCAGGGTGTGAGTATATAGCTGGCATTAAATATGTGCAGGTGACATTCACGCAGAGCCACGCAGTCTCTGTTAAATCCTGTATGGGAGATTTGCTCAGAGCGTTTGCAGCTATGGGTGAATCTCCCTGAAGGATTACAGATTTAAGATTGCTTAGCCTTGAAAATTTACTAAAGGCTTTGTGGCAGATATTGAGTATGGTTTTTGTTTTGCTCTTTTAAACAATAAAACCAGGCACCCAGCAGGTGGTAAATATTTGGCTTACAAATGGCACAAATGTGTCGTAAAACATGTCTTGCTTCGTAATGTACTAATTAATAAATATTTATATTAATAAAAGTGAAGTTGAGGACATGTAGAATTAGTCAAAACTGCAAACACTGCGGGGATTTATCAAAAGGTGCAACATTTTGTAGGTGTTCCTAATCTGCAACAAGCAATCGAGTGTCATAAGATGTCTTCCAACTGTGGTAGACAAGTAAAAAGGTAACATCTGATTGGCTGCTGCAGATTAAGAGCAGGGGCAAAATTATACACCTCTTGCCAAATAATCCCATGTGACTTCAGTTAAATAAATTTGTTTATTTAAGTTAACACATAGGCAGCCTTAAAACATTACAGCTCCCTGAACAACATCCATAGAAACAAAAGATACATAGCAACCAACAGCTATTTAAATCAACACTGTTAGCAAACTAAAGTGCTGTGTTTTGGGATGCATGAATTATTTTAGCTAAAAGGTGTTAAATAAGGACTTGTGGCCATGTAGCAAAAATAATTGCAATAAATATTGCATATTTTTTATAACAATACACAAGATTTGGATCTAAGATTTAAATTTTTATTTTAGAAAAGCAGAGGGTTTTTTTTTATAATGCAAGTAATGTGCTAGATATGTGTTGTCATATAACCTTTTTTTGTCACTGCTCTCTTGATTCATTTAGAGCTGCAACAACAAACAAATGCTCCACATATACAGTATGTACAGTATATATGCACAGCAGCTGCATAACGGCAGCAGCCCGGGCCCCCACACAAGATTGGAGGCCAGCCCCCAGCACACATGATCTGCTTTTTTAAACAGCTGATCACACGGGTATGCACTAAAGATACACGTGATCAGCTGTTTAAAAGTCTGATACCTAAATGGCAGAAGTTGATTGTGCGTATCTTTACTGCATACACATGATTAGCTGATCACAGGTCCTCTTCGTCCCCACAGTGCAGTGTGTATACATGTGGAGAATGTTAAGGTTATAAGAGTTAGATTTTAGCAGTCATTTAACAATGAAATTAACATTCTGTTCCACAGGAATTTTCATAGCATATATAGGGGGATGATTTACCCAGAGCTGCTATCACTCCTCCCACTGATTTAATATCAGCATGATTTTATCGCCATCAATTAGTGGCCATTAAAAGTCACACTAACTGATATTCCATACTTCCTGATGTGATATCGAGTTACCATGGGTTTTCCATTAGGTCATCTAGCTGCTATACTTTATGTTGGCCATACACTAATTAGATATTAGATAAATTCACATCATCAAAAATATCAAAAAACAGGCCGCTTACCTTTCCATTCCTGAGCCATTTATTTTGTGATCAAGTGTCAATCGGCTCAAGAACACCACTAGAACTTTAGGAAAGTTTCCTAATGTATAGTCTGCTGTTCACAAAGTGAGTTTGTTATTGCAGTCTGCATGGAATATCAAATCAATGCAAATTAAAGCAGAAATCTGTGCGCAGCAGGGAACTGTAGGCGCAGAAAGGGTGGCACCAAGGTCACTAGTAAAGAATATATACAACAGGGAGAGAGTTGGCATTCTCCAGAAAACAAAACAATAAATGGTACCACTTCTAACTGTATTTAACATGTGGGACTGATACAACCATCCTGTCCAATTTACAACTCTCCTGTATTCCTTCTCATTTTGCTTCCAAGTCTTACATTTTATTTAATGGAGAACAAAGGGTGAAATATAAAATATAAAAGTAAAGTAAAGTACAGAATTACTTACCCTATTACCCTAGTATTATCCCAGCTTATGTCTATAAACATTTAACAGGGTTATTTAATAAAAGTTCTTATCATTAAAAATTGTGCTAATTTTGCCCCAACCAATCAGATGTTAGCTTTCAAATGTTAAATAAGATCTGATTGGTTGGGGCAAAATTAGCACCATTTTTAGCGATAAGAACTTTTATTAAATCTCCCTGTCAGTCTTCAGTTTTAATATGTGTTATAGCTGAAATTTTGACCGCATGACCCTAAATGGAACCGGGTTATCTGGATTTTTTCTGCAACATGTTTTCAGTAATGTTTTTAGGAACATGGAATATCTCAAGATACCTGACCCATTCTTAGTTTTTTTTTTTAAAAAGTCACACATCAGGATAATTTGTCTTTGTGCTTGCGCTTATAGATGTTTTTTCCATGCGTACAACTATTATCATCTTTCATTTATGGGGCATGTCCACCGCCAAATCGAACTTTTGCATATGGGTAGAGCAAGAAGATAAAGTACAGAGATGATAATAGTTTGTGAGCTGCTATAGGTAAAGATAAGAGAGTGGCCATGTTACACCACTGAAAAATTGTCATATGCTTAAGAGAAAGCCATGAAGACTGTGCTGTCTATTGGTGGATTAAGCTATGTTGGAAGATGTCCAAAGGCTCCAAGTACTTTTATTATGTCTGTCTATTAATTATATGTCTGAATTAAATATGATTGCTGTATGTCACTAATGGACACATTCATAAAAGGCCAAATAAACATTATAGAAGAATTAAAGATGGTTTATATAATATTGCAATTTCACTGCATCAGGTTTCTGCCACTGTGTTCTTTGGTTTATTTTACACATTGTAAATTACAATGTTTTATTTATAAATTTGCATACAGCAATTTTTCTTGTCACTACTCCCAGACCTGGAAACAGGATTTTTTGACTAAATGAAAGATATTTATTTATTATTTTTGTAAAATGTCCATAGCATCTTCCTTTATTCACTTATTTGCAGAAAGTTGTCCAGGAGTGTTGGACTATTTTCATAACGTTGTTAAAAATGTTGTGTGTTTGAAGTGTGTTAAGGATAAATATTGTGTATAAAGTTTATTTGATTCTGCCAGTCTTCCTCCTTGTTTCAGTACTATCTTTAATACAGGAATAGTCCAGGACTAACCTGGCAAATGAAAACTGTATGTGCTGTAGCTCCTCAACAAAATGATATTGTGAGGTAGGAATAATCAATCCTGCCTCACTGCCCCAGTTACTTTCCATTTTTAAATAGTTAATTTTTAGAGTACAGATATCATAAAGCCATTATTTGAAAAAGTACTTTATAATTACTCCCTAATGTGCTCCCTTAAAGGGCAAGGCCAACCCTCAAATGAAAATTTATATAAAGGTAAAAACTCTAAACTGTAATAGTTTGAAATCTGAAAAATATAAGTGTAACCTGAAATCCTGCACAATATCCTGTTGCCCCCATTTCTGCTTTCTGTTTCTTAGCAGCTGTCAGTTATGGATTTGACAGTTGATATCACAGCCAATGACTAAAAGGGACACTATAGGGCAAAATGACTTTACCTCATCTTAATCTATAAATGAATAGGTGCAAGTAGCACTTACTCTGAGGCATGTGTGTGTCTGCATGCCTTTAATCCAGAGCATGTTTTACTCAGGAGAAGTATCCCCCCTCCCTCATTTAACTACTCCCATTTCCATCTGACCTGACTTTTTTTCCCACAAACCAACTGTCAAACTACACACAGCATATAGCATTCCAACTGTCAAAACTGTCACCATTCCAGCTACAGCAAAACAGCTCATAGAAGAATAGTTTATGAGAGCAAGGAACTTGATTGACAGCTGAAATGTAAGATGTTTTATGTTGAATATCTAAAGAAATAGGGCACAGATCAACAAAAATATGATACAGTGGTGGGTGGGAAGAATTATAGTTTCCAGTAATAGCCAATTTAAAATACCCTTTAATAATAGGCATGCATTTTTTCAGTATAGATGCTATTCCCCTAGCTGCCTCTTCTGAGCATGCTCAGTACCAGCTCACTAAAAATTGCTCAGTTTCCAGGAGGCATCCAGAAGCATAGCAGGCATACAGTAACTAATTCAGAGGACAAAGTAGGATATATCAACATATTTTAAAGAGGCCATTCTTTCTTATGAGGGTGGAATTGTCCTTTAAGGTGCCTATACACTACATACCTCTTTCCTGGTGCCCTCTGTGCAAAATGGTCAATCCTAATGACGCAATGTGATCTCCCCACCATGGGGGGATAAAATAGAACCCCAAAAAGCCATTTCATTAGCAGTTTAGAGCTCCCACCCCTTTTAACAAGACCTCTTATTCAGTTCACCCACAAAGGACAAGTTCATAAACTTTTTCTTAACTAAATTCAAGGATGTTTGTCGATCCCAAGTCTTGAATTGTGGGATACTTATGATTGCCTGGTTGAAACCATATCAAGAATGTGTTTTGTTGTCTCTTCCATTCTTCATCTTCTTTCTATTTCTCTTACTTTTTTTAGTTCCTCTTCTTTTTATATGGTTTTCTTTTTTTCTTCTCTATTCATCTTCCTTCCTATTTGTATTTTGCTAACTATAGTTACTGTTCCCAATCTGACACCACCATTGTCCTACTTCTGATATACTTTCCCAGCCTTTGTTTATTCTCTTGTTGCCTCTCTCTTGGTGCTTTCATCTCCATTTTAACCTTACAGATTTTTTTTTATTTGCCACCATCCATTCTGCTCCTCCATCCTCCCCTTTTTCTCCATTTTTTCTATATTTCTATTTATTTTCCCTTCTCTTTTAATACTGTTTCTAATTAAAGTCTCAAGCTGTAGGAGCTCTTTTTTGGCTTTCTTTATCCCTTTCCTTCACATGGAGATATCACAATTAAGTAACCTGTATTTAACTCAAAATCCTAACAAGCCTAATATTTCTTCTCAAATTAAACTCTTAAAGCTTGCGCATCTATAAGAGCAACCCTTTTCCAATGCAACACCCATTTCATCTGAAACAAATCTGCTAATTATCCAATCAGGAAAGCAATGTTATAGCAGTAGATCGGTGAACAGCTTATGTTTTAAAGATGCATTAAGTCTTGCCCATTTTAGGGCTTTATTTTAAGGACTGCCCATAATTAGACAATCTGCAACCCTGATTCGGACTAGAAGAACGAGCCCTCATATGATGGGCCATGCTTGTAACAAGACCCCCTATTACAGGACTTCGTAATCCCAGCAATGCTAGAATGCAGCCTTTGTTTAGTTAATGGAATGTTCAAGGTTTTGTCCCAGTTTTTTTGCTAGGTTTGCAACACATGGAATCAATAATCTAGTTTTTAAGACATATGGGATGAATATATTATAATAATGCTTTGCTTCTCCCCTCTGAATGGGTTTGACCCTGTTGCAACCACAATCTTTTGACCTGTTCTGTATTCTTTGTGGTTAGCCTCTACTTTTATTCACTGTTTATAAAGCCAGACCTGAGTCTGCCGATTGTTTGTTACTGCAAAAATAAGGGTAAAATCCACACTAGCAGGTGTAATATTGGGTTAGTGTGAGTTCTACACTTATTTTACAAGTCCTTTACAGTTTTCAAAACTTTTTTGATATTGTGCGAAGCATCCCTATGAATAGGATTTAAATTAATTTTAGTAGCTTGAAAATGAACACTGCTAAATCCGAGCATTCACACCCCACTTCCCGTTACATCGTACCTAACATGCTCTAGCTATGCAGTAACTGTCTCAAAAGGATTACTCCATTGTAGGAGCACGGTCAGGTAAGCTGCTATTGGGAGCATTGCCCCCTGGGTGTTTCATCTACCGAGATTATGTTTGTTTATAAAAAATTGTCTGATTGTTTAGACTTAGGGGCATATTTATAAAGGTTTGTTAAACTTTTCGCCTTCTTTAACGCAGCCTTTTCGCCTAATTTGGACTTTTCGCTATTTATAAAGCAGTGATAACCAGTGGAGAAAGGTCATTACCACTTCATTTAGCTTTTCACTTTTTATTTTTTGGACTGTATCTCCTCCTACAGTTTTGGAGGTAGAGGCAAAAACTCAGTACAGAAGTGCAGGACCTACTGGAAAAGGGTGCTTATACCTAGCTAAGGGATCTATGGAAGGGTTTTCACATTATCTGTGAATTGTAAAAACATTTTCCCCATTGACTATAACGAGCCATATTCTCAAAAATCAACATTTAGGGTCATGTGATCAAATCCCATCCATCACTTTATTTATGAAGTGTTCCTGGGTCTGAGGCTACACAAACTCACACTGTGTCTCACACTGTGACACAAACAAAATATATACAAAATATAAAAATAAAAGCACGATAATAAAAATAACTTACTCAAAATTAACTTTAAAATGCAGTTTTAGGAACAGCTATGCAAAAACATTCCCCCAAGCATACATACCTGACAAAAACATAGGTGCACTGATACTAATATACACTTAACCCACCCGGTTCTTATGGTTTCCATGGCAACCATACCTAAATCATCAATAAAGCATTTAAAAATACACTTGACTAACACATCTCAGTTTTTGAACCATTGCTATTTTGTGTTTTAGGGCTGATTTACCTGTTACCTTAAGCTTCTGTCCTACATAGTAAAAAGTTTAAAGCTATTCTTTAAGTGTTGCATTTATTTTTATTTAGTTTTGATGGCTGAATACATCGCTATGAATACATGGAGATTCAATAAAAGTTCTTATCGTTTAAAATGGTGCTCATTTTGCCCCAACCAATCAGATCTTATTTAACATTTGAAAGCTTACATCTGATTGGTTGGGGAAAAATAAGCACCATTTTAAACGATAAGAACTTTTATTGAATAACCCTGATAGTGTTTTGTTGTACTTTTGTGATTTTTTACAAACAATATAATTGAAAAATTTTTTGTGGGATTTTTCCTGTGGTGTTTTTGTTAGATCTTTACTTTATCCTCTTCCTCCCCCTTCCCTTTATCAATGGAACATACATGCTCAGTGTTCTTTATCCAGAGACCTTAGCTAGGTACACATTTGTAATAGTGCACGCGTTTTTAATGATCCAACGCGTCAGATCTTTAACAACGCCCGACCGAACAATGATACAGGAATGGATTGTCCTGCAAAAAAGGTGTTCGTCATGTAGTCAGCCATTGCTATCGCACATGTGTACCTATGTGTTGTATGTATCGCGATCGTACATTTACGTTCGGTAATTAACAAAGTTCGCTCATAGAATACCATGCTGTAGTAAACTACTGATAACTACGATAATGGTCGTAAATTAACGATTGTTTTTAACCAAACATTAAAGGAGCGGTATCGCTAAAAAGCCATAACACGCCTTTATAAATACAGCCCTGAGAGCTACAATCGCTCTGCGGTTCTATCACTCTTCCAGTGCAATAACGATATAGCAGCTCTCGGTTTTTTGCCGTTCAGTGTTAACTTTTACATGACTTTAAAACCAGGGCAGCAGGAGCAAATCCCACCATAAGGCCACACTAACAATTATTACATTTGTTAGCATGGCATTAGGACAGGAAATAGTGGTCGCGCCTTTCGGTGCATTTCCCTGATTGTCTTTATTTACAAATCTTTTATGCTGAATTTGTTTCATTTGTTTGGACAGTGAACAATGAAAAAAGTTATCCAAAACATATCTATTTCATTACACTGTACAATAGTCTATACGCTGCCTGATTGATTCAATACATTCATTCAGATAATACAGAAAGCCTGGGTACAGCTGAGGAATGATCGTTATGCCTTTTTCCTAGTGCTCAATAACATTGTGTATGCTTAGAGAATGTGAATGAAATCTTGTCTCCTCACATACTGTTGTCTATTATTGCTATGTCGCCTGTAGATGTATAAAACTGATTGGGCAGTGTAATTACACATACAGTGATAACCACACAAAGGAAACAATGCTTCCCTTTCCCGGCATTGTCCTTTACATTTGTCTATATTCTGCAAAGGCAAGTCCTTGTCTCTCTGCTTTTTGAGCAGGCTGCAAGCAAAGCTCAGTGAAATGAATAACATAATTGGTAGCTGGTTCAATCTCTACATGTCTAGACTATCTGAAACATCAATTAAAGAGGGCTCCCCATTAAAGAGAAAGAATACAGGATGGTCCTTATTGCTGCTGTTCTTTCCAAATGTAAATCCAGATTTTCAATTGGAAAAAGCAATTAATATATTCAGGCTAATGTATTATATAGAATTCAGACACTTCCTCCTTCTTGATTTCGTTGAGTTCACCGAGGACACCGGTTTGCTGTTTTTACTCACTATTTTTCTTGCTAAGCTTCACTGCTTGAAAGCAGCCCTGAAAACCTTTTAGCCAGGAACAAAGAAAGAAAGATAAACATCTTTTGCTGAGAAATGCAAAGCAAATACACACGAATAGCACGTCTATCCTATTTTCAAAATAAATCTGTAAAACATGCAGGCTATTAAGTCACTTATCAAAGCCCATTCTGATCATTTATCTTTATCATGTTAATATAGAGACAAAAACATCTTGAGCTGAGCTGTTGTTTCACTATTTTATCATGGAAAGTGATGACATAAGAAACTCAGCTTATTTTGGGTCTCAAGTAGTTAGGGACATATTTATAAAGGTCTGTTATTGGTAATGTCTGATAATGAATATTTATAAGGGTCAGAAAAAATACCGCTAGTAGCAATTGTTTTTTGATGGTGATGTTGGTTCTCTGCCGATACCAGTTGGTGTTTGGATATCGCCTGGTATTGGCCCATTAAAGTCAATCGTCACAAAAGTCAACCTTTATCACTATAAAGGTTCAATATCAATAACAAATCTTTATACATACGGCATTTAGATAACATTATTTTCTTATTAGTATTGAAGTAACAGTCTGTGGTCAAGTATCACAGCATCAACAGTAACTTACCATGCATAGAATCATTACATTTACAGAGCAGTTCAAGTTTTTATTGTTAGGTTCCTTTAAATTGTTTGTGTGAGCAGATGTGTAGGGTTCACCATAGTAACTATAGCGGTTGCTAGGGGGCCCGGAGCCAAAGAGGCCTTACCAGGTCCCTTGCAAGCATGTCCACCCTCCTAAGAAAAATGTAACCTCACGTAGTTCAGCCCCACAAACCCAATTTTCGTTTTAATCAAACATTTCAGAGATGCTCCCAGGCTCAGATATTCTACTTACAAAATTGCGGCTACTGGTAATAGCCATCAGTCATGTCCATGATTGTAACAGTTCAGCAAAGGCTGGGTGGCCATTACAAAATGAGCATCCTCTGCTGCTGTGCACGCTCCTACAGCTCACAACCGCAGCAAAGGAGATGTGGCCATTCCACTGAGGGATTGGGTGTATTGTAAGTAGAATATCTGAGCCTGGGAGCATCTTTGAAATGTTTAAGTAAAAGGGAAACTTGTTTGTAAGGCTAAACTATGTAAGGTAAAATGTTTCTTAGGAGGGTGGACATGCCCCTTAAATAACCTGGATGCAGTTTGGCTGGGTTGGGTTGGGTTGAGCTGCACCAAACTGTTTTTTATGTGGGTTGGGGGGCCCCATCTAAAATCTTGCTACGGGCCCTGTGATTTCTAGCTACCTGTGTGTGAGGGAAACAATGAGCAGAAATGGATGCAGTCACCATAAAAAATATTAAAAATAAATTATTGTCCATCTTACATCCCATGCACTTTTACTTGGGTTGATTTTTGTATATGTTTGTGGCCTTTGCCAGGCTCTCTAGGCAGTTATTTAAAAGAATAACAAATAAAATTGCTTAATTAACTGCAAAATAAACAAAGCCTGATTTAGAAGATTCACAAAGAAGGTTGAATCAGACCCTTTTGGAAAATGAGACTGCATGTGTTGTAATTTTTTTTTTTATATAGTGCTGCATATTCCATGGCTTCCAATCTAATTACTTTATCTCACATACACAACCTATCAGTATGTCTTTATGATTGTGAGGGAAATCCATGCAAGCGCCCTCTGTGCTGAACCCCATGGTACCACCATTGATTAGGAATAGAACATTTCATCCAAGGTTTTTTGTGGCAGGTTGACAGGGAAAGAGTATTATTCCCCTAAATGAACCGAGGTTTTTAATAATTAGAATTGCAATTTAAGTGGCAAAATATATGCAGGGAATACAGACATCCCAGATAAGAGTTTTTGTAAAAACAAAGGAAAAAGAGCAAATAGTTAACCACAAAAACAGTAGAAGAACCCTACAGAGAATACTGAGTCCCCTTTTGAACCTCTCCGCCCAGCAGTTCCAGTCAGTACAAGGGGGCTTTGATACCCAGAACAAAGAAACAGACTCTGTGGAATAATATTTTTTAAGTAAACACAGCTCTTAAGATTGCTTAGCTCCAGTGAAAATTCAGACAGTTGTTAACCAGTGTCTAGGTAAAGCTGAACATCATTATTCTGAAAACAAAATGGCACTTGTTTGTTCTGTCAGAACTTATCAGCAGCTGCACCTTATTGTCTGTCCATTTTACTTTCAGAATGTTAAAATACCACCTAGGTATTTATTTTCAGATTGCAATCAGGGATATTAGCATATTAATTCCCGATGATGTGTTAGTAGTAGTCGGGTTTCTGGCTGCTTGGTATCATACAGCAATAGGGCAATAATGGGGGCATTACAGATATGGGGGGAAATAAAGCAAAATTCGATATAAGGGATTCAATATAAGGTGTAGTTAATAGAAAAGAGAATCTCAGTGGGAGCTTCCAATAAATTTCTTTAGGGTTTTTTTCATGGTAGGTCAACCTATTTTGCACTTTACCATAATAGGATGACAAACTTCAACCAATACGTAAATATCTAATCCTGAAGGCAGTAATTAAATGCCTGAATACTTTTTTTGAAAGTTTGGCTTTCCTGGTCAATGTAAATAATGCCACGTAATCCCCTTTCATCAATCCAATTAGTATATATCTGGAAAATTCAAAAAATCCTATGAAATAAATTTGTGATCAAAAATTCTTAATGATTTGGGTTCAGAAACACTGTTAAAACAAAATTTGCCAGTCCCGTCCATCTTCAGTAACATGATCTTAATGAATTTAATAAGAATTGAATACACAAGAACCATGAATATCCTTGTAAATAGTGCTTATTTGTGTCATTGACATCACTTAAACTTTTAAAATATGTGTAAAAAATATTTGTAAAGTACTATATAACAGTACACATTGATAAACATTGCATACACACACACAAACACATTTATATATACTGTATATACCTTCAAAGTGTGAGCACTCACAATTCACTGTGTAATGCATGGTTTCAATTTTGCACATGTGACCTAATAAAGGTTTATTGAAGATGAAATTCAAATTGTTAACTGGTAATGTTTGTATCCCGACTGAGCCAATACTAAAGATAGGAGCATGATAAGCTGGTGAGAATCTTCAAGTAGACACTGGCAGGTAAGTGTAACTCAGGTGTTCTATTATTCACAGAGATGCTAGAATAAGCAATCTCGCTTCCCTGTGAACAATAGATACAGATTAACTGTACTGTAGTGTACTGTACTTCATAATATCAGGTTAGTGACCCTTTAACAGACCCTTCATCCACTACCTTTAATGACCCGCAACCCACAACACATTCAAACTCACAGAGCTTTGGAAACTTTAAGTGATGTGCAAGTGCTGCAAGCAGACCTAGATAGATTATCAAAATGGGCAGCAGAATGGCAGATGAGATTCAATGTTGATAAATGTAAGGTGATGCATTTGGGATTTAATAATCCCTGTGCCACCTACACCATAAATAACTCTATGTTGAGTGCATCTGTAATGGAAAAAGATTTTGGGGTAATTTGGTTGATAACAGACTTAGCTATAGCAAACAATGCCAGGTAGCAACGGCTAGAGCTAGCAAGATATTGTCTTGTATAAAGAGAGGAATAGATTCAAGAGAGAAAAATATTATTCTCCCTCTTTACAAGGCACTGGTAAGGCCTCATTTGGAATATGCTGTGCAGTTTTGGAATCCCATATACAAAAGGGACATCTTGGAAATTGAGGCAGTTCATAGAAGGGCAACTAAAATAATAAGAGAAATGGAGGGGCTTGAATATGCCGGCAGATTAGACAAGTTAGGGCTGTTTACATTGGAGAAACAACGTTTGTGTGGGGACATGATAACCTTATACAAATATATTAATGGGCCATACAATGAACTCATATCAGAGGACACGTGGACATGCTTTAAGGTTGGAAGAAAAGAAGTTTCATCTTCAGGTTAGGAGAGGTTTCTATACAGTGAGAACGGTGAAACTGTGGAACTGTCTTCCAGCAGATGTGGTAATGGCAAGTTCATTGAATAGCTTTAAAAAAGGCCTGGATAAGTTCCTAAAACTAAATAATATTGAGAATTACTGGTATTTATGAATATAGATCTGGTTGATCCAGGGATACTTTCCGATTGCCGTTTGGAGTCAGGAAGGAATTTTTTCCCCCTTGTTAGCTGGGGTTTTTTGCCTTCCTCTGGATCAACTGTTAGGAAGGGTTAATAATAAAAATCAACCAGAACTGCAGTATATGCATTAATACCAGTAATTCTCAATATTATTTAGTTTTAGAATCTTATCCAGCCCACTTTTAAAGCCTCACTGTAAAGAAACATTTCCTAACCTGAAGATGAAACATCTTTTTTTCTAGGATGTCCCTGCATCCACTTATATGACCCATTGGTGAACAATGCTCCAGAGAGCATTGTTATGATGAAAACATACAGCAGACTAAATCACAAATTGTCACCAATTACAAACTGACTGAATTTAACTGCATTTGTTGTGACTAACAATGAATGCAGTTAATTTCAATTAGATTGCAATCAATTGAGACCTAAAAATTACATTTCTACTGGAGAGCTGGCTGTAACACTGGGTGATTGTGACTGGAAGCTGGGTACACACAGTACAGATAAAGCCCTGATACTGTTGGATCCAATGGTATTGGAGCTATATCATTACTGTGTGAACCTTGCTTTTCCGAACGTGCGTGCCGCTGCCAATGATCGGGTCAGCCAAACGCTTGTTTGGAAAAGAGGGAAAATTTCCCTTGGCCGTGGTAGACTCCCTATAGGGGAGTCGTCAACGGCTGAGGGAAACACAGAATCCCGAGCGTTCTCCCTAAGCTGTGCATAAGGAGAATGCTCAGGACTGTGTGTAGGGTGATCTTTGAAAAATAACAGACAGGATCATGCAGATCCTGTCTGTCATCTTTCAGAAATCTGTATATACTCAGCTAAACTGTAACACTGAGTATTGAGTGATGGGGGAGGCGTCCCAGGGGTGTGTCCTGGATATCAACCTTGATAGTGTGGAATGTCTGTATAAAGCAGGTAAATGACAATCATGTGAGCTTGCCTCTGTCCTAAGTTTGTTGCCCTTCTGAAGTTCAGCACTCACTGACTGCAGCTCAGGCCGCCTCAGAACTCCTCTAAAGATATGAATCTCCGCCTCTTTGTAGGTTTGTCACTCTATCCTATTCAATTGGCTAGCAGAAATTGTGCCATCTGATTGGCCATTCATGCTGCCCTTGCAATCTGTTTGATTTGCTGGCTGCATAGTTGTGTTGCGCATCTCAGTTTAGGTTGTGTGTTCTGAAATCACATGATTTACCACCAGATGGCAGCAGACAGGTGAGATCACATCCCCCCATTATACATGAATTAAACATTTTTTTCTGGGTCCTAAAAATTGCCCCAGCCGTTTTTCAGGAACATACATACATACATTGACTTTTACATAAATAGATATACACACACACACAACACACATGCATTATTCATAACCATACATTCATTGTTTTATATACAATATTCTATCACCATTTAACGAAGAAACCGGAGCACTCCTGGGGACTTTTTCAGCATCTACATATTTTATTACGAACACACAAGTCGCGCGGTTTCGCCCGTTGTGCGGGCCCATTCTCAAGACACACGTGTCCGTGAAAATACACATCTATAAATACTAAAAAGTGTCCACTCCCTCCGTTCCCCCCTCCCCCTCCCCCCCACCCCCCTCTGACAGAGTCCGTAGTAACTTCACGGATTGGTTAAACAAGAAGGTGTTCCTTATGATCGATATAGCGTCATCATCTTTGAATCCCCAATAGGTTGTCTGTATGGGAATCACGCCCACTGGTAGGGGCTCCGGAAGCGTCATCTCTGCTCCAAGGAACTCCTTCATCCTCTCTGGTGTTGGGGGGTAATGGGATTGGTCTAAACTAGACCGGGAGAGTTCTTAAAGTGCCAGTGCTCCATACTATGGTAAAAGAACCATGATTATAACTGTGAAATAAATATTACTGTGAACGACATATTAAAAACCACTCATATTAAAACTTAAGTGATATGCATGCAAAGTCTTTTAAAAAATTCCTCCAAAAAAATGCTTAATAAAAAATATGCTTAATAAAAAATACTTCATAAAAAATAGAATATACAATAAACAGGATCTGAGTAAGTATAGGTATGGTTCTAAATAAGTAATATAGAGAAGTAATAGGGAGATATCTGCTGATAAAACATGCCAGGGATAACATTCATTTAAGCCCCTAGGGGACACGGTGTCCAAATAATGGATCCACCATGCTCACATTGTACAGGGCTGGTTCTATCTGGCCATCAGCTTTTCCCACTTGATCTATGGCCATCCATTTAAAGTTCGCTAAAGTGTGTTTCGCTCCCTATAATGTCTGGGGACTGATTGTTCTCCAAATCTAGCTGACGAACTGTCCCCTAGTGTTGGGGACACTAGGGGACAGTGTTCTATCAGAATAGCCAACAACAACTCCCCAACACTAGGGGACAGTTCGTCAGCTAGATTTGGAGAACAATCAGTCCCCAGACATTATAGGGAGTATTTATAGATGTGTATTTTACGCGACACGTGTGTCTTGAGAACGGCCCGCACACGGGCCGAAACGCGTCGACTTGTGTGTTCGTAATAAAATATTTACGATGATTTAAAGTCCCCAGGAGTGCTCCGGTTTCTTCGTTAAATGGTTATCTATTGATAATGGAAGCACCCGGGCAGCTGTCTTCCCAAGATGAGGAGTGCCGCTCCACTTGTGTTATTCTATATTCTATCACCATGTATTTGTGTGTGCCCACATAATATATATTTATATATTTTTTTAGCTTTTTTAGCTTTTTTTTTTTACAAAACATACTTGGCGGTTGGGTGTGTGCTAGGGTGGGCTACACTACAGCAAAAGTTTGTTTTCTAGGTGGAAATACCCTTTAAATACTGCCTATAGTATCAAATCCTATAAGAGAAATTAAAGGGTCACTATACTCACTCAAACAACTTAACATTTTCTGAAACTACAATTTGAGGGAAGTAAATTGGTGGTACACACATATTTATCTGTGACTGCTTTGTCATTAATTTATTGATGTTTAGCGAGTACTCCTAATTGCCTCCCACCTCTCTTACTGCCTTCTTATAGTGTCTGTGACACTTATAAGCTCTGCACAGAGCTTGGAGTGACAGGTCTTTCCCTGTAAATTCTGTGATTTCAAATGATTATTTCTCAGATTTAAAGTCCAAAAAAAAAATGGATTATTTAGAGTATAGATACCCTTTAAATAGACCCCCATAAAATCAAGAGCTTGTAATCTCTACAGTGGTTAAGATCTGAAAATTGCAGGTTCACCACTTTTGTAAACAGTTGTTTTCTCATATTCCTAATTCTAGCTATTGATACTAGCAGATGAAACAAAATGTTATAAGAAGTCCCATAGTTATATAAATTAAGTGTATGTTTCCTCCATGTGTGATTGTATATATGCATAGTAGCAGCGGGCTCATCTGAGTGCGTATCTCCGTAGGGATGCCGTCATTCCCCACAAGATAAACAGTAACAACTGAGCTGCACACCATAAGCTAATAGCAGATAAAGGTTAATTTATTAGCATGCTTACAGCAAAAATAGCAATGTTTCGGGAGTGAAACTCCCTTTGTAAATTTGCAAGCAGGTGGTTCATTCTCCATTTTACAATTTTTTAAAAGATCCGGGCAAGAAAGAAACTTAGATGGATGAAATGTGCACAAAGTTTAAGGAGAGGGGTTACCCCAAAAGAATAATTCAGAAAGCAAGAAATAAATTTAAAAAGGAATACACTGAAACCTCAATTTACACCTCGGATGACTTATGTGACACAGTTTAATGAACAAAATCAGAAGATCACTAATATTCTTGGCATATTTAAGAAAAAGGTTATCTGGACATTTAAAAGGTTATCTGGACATTTAAAACCAAATTTTTAAAACCACCTATGATGTCATATAAGAGGGATAAAACCAGAGGTTCTATGGTCACCAACACAAAACCTGCTGTAGAATATAAATCCAAAATACCTACGTGGTTAGTGGGAATAAACAACAGGGGATGTACCCCAGGCTAAATTGCGTACATTGTAAATTGGCGCTGAAAGGCCCCAGATTCATACATCCAGGCACAGAGGAGGAAATGAAATTAATAGGCGCGTTCACTTCCAAATTTGCAATATATTCCATCATATGCCCATGTCTTTTTATTTATGTGGGGGAAACCATGCAAAAAGTTAAAGTTAGGATTAGTCCACACAAGTCAAATTTGCCGGTACCAAAACACACATGAGATGATCTCCGGTTTATGGTACTGGAGACCATAACAATCAATTGTCAAGGTGACAGACAAATGCAACCTAAACAGAGGGAGACCTGGTGGATCAGGAGACTAGGATCCCTAACTCCAGGTGGTCTAAATAGGGACTACAATATATACAAATAATACTATTTTCACTCCCGAAATGTTGCTATTTTTGTTGTAAGCATGTTAGAGCTCGTTCACACTAGACACGTTTTATTGCTTGTTGGTACGTTTTTAGAATGGATGCGTTAGGAAAAAAGCAAGGGCATATGAATGTCATAATACCATTCACACTACTGCAATTTCGTGCTTGGCGTTTATGGAATGCACTGCTTGCAGCAGTTTAGTATAATAACGCACTCAATGAAAGTCTATTGGGAAGAGGAAAAAAAACACATAAAAACTTCAGTTTTCATGCGTTTTTTGCCATTTAACCCAAAAACACACTAAAACACACAGCATAAATACACACTATAAGGGACTGTACATGGCGGTTGGGGGGGGCATGCCTGAGGAACATTATATTAAAAGTTACATTTTTGGGTGGACATGCCCTTTAAGGTGTGTGGCTCAGTTGTTACTGTTTATATATATATAAAATCTGATATAACATCATTGTAGTATTGTAGTACCTCTGTTTTCTTTCTTTCTA